>OY728149.1:3022500-5522500 GCA_963277665.1 Viscum album | reverse complement strand
CATTATGTGTATAACCATTGTATTTTTTTAATTTTTTTAATGTGTTATCATTTATTTTTGTTTGGTTTAAGAAAATTCTTCTATACCTACCACTGATTTAGGTGAATAAGCCAGTTTGGATGTTGATTCTCATAATGATGATGTAGTAGTTGGTCTGATAGGAGTAAATAATGATTCAAGAGTTTGTATAAGATATTATGAGGTTCATGATGGTTCTTGAGATATTCATACTAAGGTTAAATACATATGTTAATTTTATTATTATTTTATACATTTGATTTTAATATATAGTTTTTTTATTGTTATAATATTGATATTGAAATTTTATATTGTTCATCATAGAGATAATTTTATTTCTTTTGATATATATTGTTTTCTTCTTGAGTTATGTTAATATTTTATGCTGGTTTTTTATTCTATTTTAAGATGTAAGGTTTGAGTTTTGTTTTGGTATCACTAGTAATGTAAGGATTTAGGAGTAGATGGTTGGTTTATATAGTGTATTCTTAGTAGGGATTTTCGAGTTTGAATTATTGTGATATAAGTTATATTTTGTTTTAATTCTGATTATATTACATGATTGTTTTTTTTATTTTGTTGTATGCTACATGTTTTGAGTTCTGTGTGATTTCTACTGGAAGGGTTGACATTTAAGTACAGAAGGATTGTTTATATTGTGTATTTTGGGTAGGGATTTTATCATAATAGGGTTGATTTTTTTTATTTTATCTAATGGATGTATCTAGGGTTATAAACTATGGATTTATACTTGGAGTGAAAAAAATATAGACATGATTTATAAGAATTTATATTTACATATTTTTACAGATTTAAACCATGGAAATAGAGTTCAATTGGATTAGTGATGGCCAAATTCATTAATAGTGGAAAGAGGATTACATCCCCAGTGGAAACCATATCTATATGTCTATTTCCACAATTCAAAACAAAGGAAATACCCTTGGTTTCAGTCCATCAAAATAGCCTTCATCCTATTGAAATTGTAATAGAAACCATGGACACCAAAAATGTGGTTGTTACATATAGGAACGAGTTTAGGTTCTAGAGAAATTCCTCTAGATATATTTAAATGTATTATTATATAAAATTATTATGTCAAACATATGAAATTACTTGTTTTTATGTTTTTGGATTTTAAAATACCATTAAGAATTGTGACTGCTGCTAATATAGCCATTGAATAGTGATCACATTATTAGAATAAATATTGGGCATTAACAAATCCAATTTACTCATACAAAGGAAGAGATGGTCTCATCCAGTAGATTTGCTCCATAGGAAGCCCATTTGTTAGATCTCAGAAAGGATGCGACATCAATGAAATTCACCCTTGACTAATCCCAATACAAAATTGAACATGTTAAACATGATAGAAACCACCTACAGAAGAAGCGGAAGTTAATAGGGATTACCACTTATGCAATGTTATCCAAGAAACCTCAAGAGACTTTTACCATCGTGCACCTACCATAATGTCTTATATGGGTGATTTAAGAGGTTATATAACAAAACCATAGCACTGTGACTATGTAAATTGTTTTTTATAAATAAATATACATTCATTTCATTATTGTTACCATGAAAATAGTATTTTAAGAACAAATATTATTTTAGTGAATATTCAATTAGGAAATCCATTTTAATGAATTAATGGATTTTTTAATTAAATAATATTTTAATAAAGTATTATTATTGTTAAATAAATTTTTAAATATAAATGATCGTATAATTTTTATGAATACAATTTTAATTTTTATTAAGGTTTGAAAATTGTTTTTTCCAAAACCCATGAATTTTCAATAAATGTTGATTTTAAATTTAAAAGTGAAAATTCACATATTTAGAAAATTATCTAGATAAAATGAATATTATTTTTGGAATTAAGATGTTGAAATTATCCAATGGTGAAATTTTAATAATTTTCTGAGATAGTTTAATTTTTGGGTAAAAATTAAATACTGTTTAATTCTATAATGTGTTTTATGATATCATAATGACTGAATCGTGATGTAATAAAATACTATAAATGATATGTTCGTAAATTATATGTTTTACCATTAAAATAATGTAATTTTAGATTTATTTTATTTATTTTACAAATCCTTAGTGAATCCTCCAAGACTTATAAATCATTTTATCATTTTAAAATGATTTCATGGAGAGTCTGAATCAAATACATATAATCAAGCATAAGCTTATAAGAATTTAGTACTTTGGACATATAAAATATTATTTTTCACTCCCTTTTGTAAAAACCATTTTAAAAATCCATGGGATGGTTTTTTGTTTTGATTAGTTTATGGTGCAGGGTCCAAAACCTAAATAATAAAGAATTCCCCCCCCCCCTTTCCTATATAAACCCGCACAAGATACCACATTCTCTTTAATGAAAGAATTTTTATATATTCCAACCCATGACCTACATTCTCTATAATCCCCTCATGGTTTCCCAATCTCTCATGAATCCTCTATCAATCCTCTCCCAAGCCTTTGGGATTACACTTCCATGTAAGGGATTCTTTGCTTTCTCATTTTATCCAAGATTCGTAATAATTGTATGCCCATTTAATTTAAATTATAAATGTGGGGATATGATTTTGAACCTCCCCCAAAATTCCATATTTATGTATTAATGATTATAGACCCATTTTCTCTCATTAATGCCTCCAATGTACATCTATTACCATGCCGAAATTCAATAAGGAATTTATCTCTCCTCATTTACATTCAAGAAATTATTTTGTATTATTAATCTAGATTCCATTACTTATGTTGGGAAATATATATTAGAAAACCTTAGTTTCCATTTAATTTACATATGATGATACACCTTGTTCTCTCTCATCAACAATTTTTATGAATTTTTATGTCATGTCGTTATGCTGCCGAAATTGCATCGTGATTTTCCAAGCCAAAGTCACCGGGTAGTGAATACCATGACCATTTCTCTATCATGGGTATTAACCATTATGATCTTTTACGTATTGACTATATAGTTTCATGTATTTATTCCAAATTCCATTATCATGTGATAAATTATGATTGTTAATGAATCATTTTTATATGAACCATGTGGAAAACTTATGCATTAAAAGAAATTATTAAGAAGGGTTCACCCCGATAGCGCTCCAATGAATTTGGTAAAGATTAGTATCATGATATGTCAAGTGAAATGAGGGTTTACTAATGATAATTTATGTGAAATTAGGGTTTACACATTCTCCATGTTCAATGCACATTGGCTCATGATAATATAATATTAAATGTTTTTTCTACATTTCCATGTTATGATAACCATGTTATATATAGACTTTATGTTAATATTTCTCTTATGATCCATTATCATTCCTATTTCCTAACATTTACTGTATTATTCATGTTATGCCTTTTTTACTCCCTTTCTGGGATTTATAGCTCACCCCTTTTTAAGCATGTCCTCAGGTTATCTCATTCAATGCTAAGTACGGGGGAATGTGGTGATTATGTAAAGGAAGGTTTCAATAAAGTTGTTGTGTTTTATGTTTTAAGTTGTTATGTAATGTTCCTAATCCTCAAAGACAATAGAACTCTATAACATTTATATTGTATAAGGTGAAGGTTTTATGTAATAAATCATATTTAATTGTGTAATAAAGAGCAGGTTTTTTATATTAGGACATTGTTAAATGAATGTATAGCTTGGTTTGATGTGTGAAAGGCTATGAATAATTGTTACAAACATATAGATGATATCATATTTTATTATTAGTTTAGAAATGATCATACTCAATATCTTGACATCTCCATGAGTACACTGAGAGAGGATCTTTTATATGATGAGATAAATTGAATGATTTTCTTTTTTAACTGAGGGGCTATTTGGGAGTTATTCTTGAGGTATGGTAAAAAGGTGATCCATATGGTGTGGCGTGAACCCTTGGCCATTTAAGGGTGAAAAACCTCATTATATTTTGAATTTTATCATTTTCATGGTTATTATTAACATGTATCTGAAATGATTGGTATGTGAAATTTTCATTGATGCTCGGGATTGAGTGAGATTTTATACATTCTAGTTCTTATGTCTAGTAATTTATGGGAATGGGTTACAGTGATTGAAAATTCATTTCATTTGGGCGATGACAAGGATGATCCTAAGGTGGGGAGAGCGAAACTGATTTCTATTACAAGACCCTCATGTGAGAGGGGTCATGGGACATTAAGACTGGTTGTTGGACGGTTGTTTTGGATTTTATATACAATTGGATAAATGAAAACAGTTACTATTATATTCCTCGGTAAATGCTAGTTACAGGTTTCAATATATATTTGGGTGGAGCTAAGTGCAGACATAAGGATTTGGATAACAATGTTGAACCATGGGGGTTGGATAAAAAATATATATCAATATTTGTGTTATGTCATGAAAAAAACTGGATAGAAGCTGGTTTGATCAAAAGATATGATAGGAATAAAATTATGGGATTCGGTGAGTGTGCTTAAAATGATTTCAGTGTGCCTTGAGATAAACCCATCAAGATTGGGAATTAAGGATGCATCAGTGGTATAATACAAGAATTTTTAGGATAGTCATACAGAGGTGGTTTGACTTTAATTGTCTGGTATTTTCGGTTGTGGTTCATTAGGAACAATGGAAGGCACATTGTTGGGATAATACAGGTTCATTCTAAGGGTCGGCTAAGGATATTCAATGAAAATATAGTGTAAATTGTTCAGTGTGATTAATTTTGATTTTATAATTTTAATCAAACTGAGACTTGTGTTAATAGAATTTTTAGGATTCTAGGGGACATTTTCACTTGGAAGTTTTGTTGGTGGAAGTACTATGGTTTTGAATTGGTCATTAAAATAAATAACATATTTCATGATGAACCATAGGAAAATTGGTGAAAGAAAAGGTGATGTGACTGTTTCTCGGTTTAGATGGGACTAACAAATCATTGTCTTACTGTTTCGTGATTATTTTCAAGCATTTTCTTGGGATGTAAAGGTTTAAGATCCATATGATTTAAGAGGCCTTGAACGAGAATTGATCATTCAAAATTGTAATGTGATCGTTTGAATGGATTTTACGACCCATATAGGTAAGTTTTTTCTTTTTATGCCCACCAAGACTTCTTGGGGATGAGAAACATTAATGTGGGGAGGTTGTAAGATAAAGATTTTTTCAGGGTTTGTAATTTTTAATGGAATTTATATTTTCAATTATTGGATATGTCACACATTAATAAAATATTAAAAATATAAATTTGAATATCTTAATTCCTCTAAATGATATTTTTAGTCATGGTTTGAGGCTTAGAAAGTAGTCTTGTTGTCTCTTGAGAATCTTGAGAGTTCAAGGTTCAAAACCAGAGTTTTGAAAAATTAAAGCATATGGCATAGAACCAGCACACAGTTAGTGATAACCATGCGGCCAATCCATATGTCACAACTTGTATAGAAATATGGAATGAGGAAACCATGTGATAGGCTAGGGTAAACCAAGTGAGTTTCTATATTTTATTTCCAAAATGGAACATTGTTGGTTTATGGTCTATTTAATTGTGCATCATTCTCATGCGTGGGAGGGTCTGTCTTAGACCTTAGAGGTTCATGGTTGGGGCACGATTTGGCCAACAGTGTGTCCAAACCATGTGCCCCATTAAAAGTGGTGATATCACCCTTCTACCCCTATGATCTTTAAGAGGGTATCACCATATTATCTCTTCTTTTCAACCCTCACATGCACCATCAACCTCATTCCATCCTCTATTCGAGTTATCCATTCATAATTTTAAAAAATGAACATCATCGAATGCGTTGGAACTGTGGAGGGTAAAATTCAAATTCGTAAGCCGCCACTGAATTATTTTTCTTCATCCTATAATATTAGATTCATATGTTAGGTATTTTGATCCTACATTCACCAGACCATGGTATAATTGGATACCAATTATCAGGATTTTTCTCTTCCTAGTAAAAGGATGTACTCATAGGTTGTACTCACTTCATCGTGTGTCATTTCATTGAGTTATGTCACCATGATGATTTTATAAAGTGTTATATATTAAATTAAAAATATTAATGGTTTTTTTTTAAAAAATTCAATAAGGGGTTTTTTGAAAAGTAGTTCAATGTTGGTCTAGTAGAAGTTCTGCACATGGTTTCACAAATTTTAATTGAGCGACGACCATGCGGTGAGATATCACGTGTTATGGATTTTTGGAATTTATTTAATATTTAAATTTTTAATATTATAATTGATGTTTGTCATATTTTGTTGATCTTTACAATTTTAGGTAGTATATTGGTAGCTAATATGGCTTGGTTAAAAAAAATTGGTCTAGGAAGACTAATAGAGATCATGGACGAAGCAACCAAGAGTTGGGTTGAGATAATTAAAAGATTCATAAAGGTATGTGGTATTTTTAACCTACCATGTGGTACTGATGTATGATTATGATTTTAATGTGTATGATTGGGGTTTTTTTCTAAGGCTGATTTACCCTGTTGGGTTTCATTATAATGAGCTACAAAATAAGATTAAATTGGTTTGGTTGAAATGGATGAACGACATGGGTCACTAACAAACCATGCAAGGTGGCTTCGTATGTAACACCCAAATAATTTTAATATAGGTACATCATCTTTAATGGTGTATATGACATGAATCACGGATATTTTAAGAAATTTTAACAAACCTAGACTTTGTGATATACTAATTTTTTTGATAGCTTGTGATGCATGCAACACCAGGTTTAAACAATACAGAATAATCTATTAAAATATTATTATTTAAAAATGCTCATTATAACCAATCCATTATATTGACCTGTATGAGTAAGACTAATTAAATTATGAAAATTATATTTTTTAAAAATTTATCAAATAAATTTAACGTATATATATTTATTATAAATAAAATATGAACGATTTTAAAGAGAAATAAATGTTTTCTCAAAAAAATGATTTTCATGAAAGGATTATTAGTCACAATTTCTCCACGGGGTGTAAAATTAATTTTTACTAATTTTATAAAATTTATTTGGTAAAATAAAATTTATTTTTAAACATACAAGTCAAAATTATATTTGGGTTAATTTTGGATAAATTTATGGAAATATTAATTTTTTTAATGAATTGTGAAAATTACTCCTTTTTAATGAAAAATATTTTTTCAATTAAAATATTTACAAAGATACATTATATTTTAGGTTGGTTTTAATGTAAAATTAGTTAAATTTTATTATAATTTAAAAGATATAGGTCATTTTATTCAATTTATTAATTAATTATTTTATAAAAATATTTTTACTTTTGAATTTTTTGCTTTACAAAATCATTTTTTCAATATACGAGTAGGTTTTGTTTAAAATTGAATTATGAAACTTAATGAAATTGAAATTATAAAAATGAACTCAATATTTGGAATCAAAATAATATTTATTGTTTTATAAGGTTAAATTAATTTTTTCCCATAATGAATAATGAATACATTAAAAATTAATTATCACATTTAAGGTAAGAATATATTTAAGGGGGTTAAACTAAGACAAAAATGTTATAAAAGGACTTAAAACTTTTCTAAAACACATTTTATATCCATAATTATACTATATTATTATTAGGGTTTTATAATTAACCATTTTTGAGTCTTATTTCTTGAAAAAAATGAGGGAATCATTTAATCTTTTCAAAATTTCAATGTGCTCCATCCCCGATACTTATAAAAGTCTACCCCCTATCCTCCCACATTTACTCTTCCAAAACACCTTTTTTGAGAAAATAACTTCCCAAAGATATTATATAATTATATATAAACATACTATAAAAATTATTTTTATTATTAATCACTCCTAATAATCCTTTAGACATAAACCTAACTAGGTTTTCCGAAGAATAGGTAAAATTAAAAAACATTCATATTTGTTTTATTTATTTATTAAAATTCTTAAAAACATATTAAAATGTGATAATATAATAATAAAATTATTATATATATGATTATATGATATTATGTTAATTTAATGACCCATATATAACTCCGCATCCACAAAATGGCTAATAAAACCTACAATTGTGTGTACGTACAATTATCGCCTTGTGAACCAATTTAATTCGTTTTCCATCACAATTTTTCAATGCTAGATATAATGATGGATTTAACATATTTTTATGAAATAAGTGAAATTATTATTCTTTTTTAATTATTCACATGTACCATCTTACTTTCTATTCTGTGGGTGTATACAATAACGTTGCTCGGGTGTACTGCAGACTACTACCTCACAAAGTGATGTGATTTGTTATTTGATTATGCTTTACAAGGAAGGTAGTAAGGATAATGTTAATGAATATATATTATATTGATTAAATAACCATACTTATAGGAATATAATATCACATCTAAATTCTTTCCATCAAATCTTTTAGAAAACAATAATATCACTCGTGTGTGGGTGGACTACAGCCTCTACGTAGCAATGTGATTTTTTTCATTTTATGTTTACATTGATAATAATAATAAGGATTGATTTTATTAATATAAATGATATATATTTTAATAATTATTTTTTAAATATCAATTAATTTTTATTTTCTGTTTATTCCATTAATTGATAAAAATAGAAACAATGTTTATACTTTTGTACGACGTACCATCTACATGAACAGTGTAATCCATTTTCTATATCTAAATTTTATATATTTATATAATCAATATATATGATATTTACATCATGGATAACATACTTTAGATTATGTATCCATGATAAAAGAAAAATAACTGAAATTACTGAACCAATATATACATGAAAAACGAAGAAAATATCACCTGAAATAGCAATTTTAACAAAGAATTGTTAATAAAAGAGTCACAAAATATTTTAATTAAATCATAAAAGGAATGAAATATATGAATTGTTTTTATTAATTTATGTATAATAAACCTATATTTATTATAAAATATGTTTGAACACGTACGAAAGAAATCAGACATGAGGTAAGGGTTTCATGTCCCACTTTAACATCCAGGAGACATATGCCATATTCAACAATTATTTCTTTTTGCAGTGTACATACTGCCCATTTTTTATTTTATATCATGAATATATTTCTATTAATGGTATTTAATATTTCATTTTAATTTATTTATTTTATGGGTCATATGATTCAAAAGTATCCAAGAAGATAAGGGTTTATTTGACAATATCATCATTATTTAAGATTTTTTTAAGTCTCCAGCAGGATAATTGTTTTGTATTTCTATCATTCATCTAATAAATTTACATATAATATAGTTATTCATGAAATGTTAGAAAAATGGTATGATTTTACAATAGAGACAAAAAAATTTCCTTGTATGTTTTTGAAATATTCTTATATATCTTTCTAGAGTTAGGCATTGAGACGATGTTCTATTTCGAGACACAGTGTGCCCAAAATTTATTATATAAAAATATTATATATATTTAACACTGAGTGAACAGAATTGATTAAGAAAATAGGATAATTATTAAACAGTTAATTCGATCGGAATTTCCATTCCATGGTTTGGTCAATAACCAGAGGTTTTCCCTAGGCATGACAGAAATTTTGTTAGAGGCTTCACCTTTTTTAAAAAAATTGACATAAAAATTAACAATGTGGGTTATTTAGATCCCTCACTCGTAGGCAGTGCATTAAGTGAATTCAGTTAATTAAATTAATTAATTAATTAAATTCATTTGATATAAAATAATGTCTATAAATATATCATTAATGGAAATTTTGTAGGGTTGGCCTCACAATTTCTGAAATCCACCAGTGAGACATCTTCCCTCCTCCCTTTGGAGAATCAAGATGAATGATGACAAAACATAAAATTGGATCAGATAAAGATGCAATGAATGAATAAGATTCTTCCAATCATTGGTGTTATCATGTTCTTCACCCACAATCAATCCAAGATAGAGGTGTGAATAATCTTTTCGTGTTTTATTCCTTTGGATTAAAATATTGAGTTGATCATTATTCCTTTTTCAATCGAAATATAGTAATGGACTTCGTATGATCCAAAGTACCAGATGTAATATTGTATAATCATTGTTCTAACCATGGTTCCCCATGCATGGTTGTCATACAATAACACTTGGTTGGTGATGTTTAAAATTTTTTATAGTGATTTTTCCCTCAATTCTCTTTGTTATTCACTAGTTGGATCCCTATAGCCCTGAATTGATATTTACAGGCAGTACCGAGCTTGATCGGTCCCCCGAATTCATGGTGGATTGATGATGTAACAACAGTTTGGTGAGTGAAGCATAGATCTAGAATCATTGCAGTATAGAGATGCTTAATATGTTGGTTTGATATATAAGTTATAAGATATAAGATATTAGATATGATATATATGATATAAGATATAAAATATAAGATATAAGGTACAAGATATAAGATATGAGATATGAGATATGAGATATAAGATATGAGATATTAGATATCAGACTTAAGATACAAGATATGAGATATAAATCTTGGTAAAATATTCTTATAACTAATATATCTTTTAATTGAGGTGATTGTTTGATGAACTGTCAGTGACAATGTGATCCAAAAATTATGATGATCATTTTGAGACCGATTTTGTATACATTTTTAGACTCTTTCCTAGGTGTAATGAAGAACACAATAATAATAAAATTATTATTATTGAAGAATACTGAATCCAACATCTCTTCCTCATACAGTGTTGGAATTATAAACCATTTGTGACCCTACAAACCTAAAATTTAAATTTATTTCAAGATCAATATCATGTATTTAATTTTTACTTGTGTCTTAAGTCCATGAGACCCCATTCAAGCATGAATCAATGAAATGTGATTGTTTCATAATATTTTCAGTTAAGGAAAGTTAATAACCTATCTAAAGTGTTTTTCATATAGAACACAATGGTTTCCTTCATTTAGGATCCAGATAATTGATGTGAGGTGTTTCAATCATGATGCACTGAGGTGACACCGGATGACGGAAATGATCATACAATAGAATTGGAGCTTTCAAAAGTCAACCTCTAGTAGGGGTCGGAAATGGTATTCCTAGATGATCTTTCTAAGTTACCCTCTGGTAGGGGTGGGTGTCAGAGTTCCTTGACATTCTGAGACTATATTCTATTTGGGATGGGCGGTAAAGTTTCATGTTGATCATTCTGGGTTACCAACCAATAGGATGGATAGTGGAGTTCTTCAATGTTCTGTGATAACAATCCTACAGGGTTGGGTAATGGAGTTCCCAGACAACCTTACCAAGATTACCCTTCAATAGGACTAAGCAGTGGAGTTCCCTGATAACCATCCCTAGTGGAACATTCTAGTAGGACTAGCTAGTGGAGTTCCTTAGTGATATTAGAGTAGGACCCTCATGTAATACCAAGTCATGGGATACTTACCTATTTTCATGGTGTGACATTGTGAAAATATGTGTTTTGTTGTATCTTTGGACTCACAATGAAGAGGGATGCTTTCCCCATCAAGACATGTTTCTAGGATATGGCCTAAAACTATATGGGAGAGTCAGTGACACAAAAAGTGGAGAGTATCAAGTTGTGGTGATCGAGTCCCTTCGAATTATGTGTTCAACACATGCACATGAGATGATAGACATAATTGATGGAATTATTTTAGAATTGTGTGACACTCTTCTTCTTTGGATGAGTTGTGAGATGGAGATCCCCTTACTCTCTAATTTTAGAGTCTTTAACTAGGAATATATATATATATATATTATTTCATATGGATTCCATATAGTCTTTGGATACTCTCCTTCCAGGAGAGGCAAATACGCACGTGGTATGACACGTGCTTTCTATGTCAATCTTTTCATGGTTGGATGAGTCTACTATCCTAATATAGGTGGAGAAGGCTCAAAGGGAAGTTCATCTTCTCACCATGTTTAGCCCCTTGTGCGTGGATGATGTTACCATCACTCTCTCGTTGGGTTGAGCTATACTTATTCATTGTACCATGTTCTATCTTCTACTTCCCTCTTCAGTTGTATCTTTTACTTCTTCCCTTTCATCCCTTTTGGGGAATTATTCTTGGTTTGTACATACTCACCCATGAATGTGATTTTCCCACATGTGACATGTTTTTTGAAAATACTGGATAGTTTGGTTGTAACTTTAGAGGAGTTTAAGGATACTATGTTCATGGACCCTATTCGGAGGCCGAATCTTGGGATGCAAGAGGTGGGCTATATTAGTTGTTTACATTTTTATAGTTTTTTAGGTAGGGAAATATTTGTATTTGGAATTTATTTTTACCCTTTATATTCAGTTTACACTACAATAATTTTATACTATGTAGAGGTTTATGCATTCCTAGTTTCTTTTATAGTCGTGTTTCAGCTTTTCCCCTTTCCCTCTACGCTTTTACATTGAGTTGTTTTTGTGTGAGTACATTTACGTAGGAAAAGGCCTCCCCAATTTTAGTTGTTCCATTGGTTCTTGTCACCAACCCCTAGTCTATGGAGATGGTATTGGGATAGTTTTGGCTTTAGCCTCATCATGGTTCGGGTCATGACAGATTGGTATTAGAAAAAAATTCTTTCCTTGTGATGGTTTTTGGGTGTATCCACATAAAATGATTTGTTTGGTTTAGGGTAACAATTTCAAAGTATGTTGAGTGAGGATCTCAGGATAGGGAGTCTAGTGGTGGTATGGGCAGCTGACATATCCATTAACCAGGACCGTGACTACATTATTGTCAACTCAGAATACCAAAACATTTATTGTAGGGATCTATGGAACCTGAATCATATAGTATTGAGTCTTTGACTTTACATCTTGAGTTAGAATCCCATTTGTTTATGTATATATATCCTCATATATCTATAATACTCCTTGAAATTTTTTTGTATGAATATTCCACAACAACCAGCCATTATACTAGCTATATTTTTTGATGACGATCCTATGTGAAATGAGGCCCCATTTCTGTGTCCATCCAACAATACCCTTCTTTCAGGTGGGATGGTTGAATCACATTTACCAGTTTAGAAGTAGATCATCCCATTAGAGGAGGATGAGGATGTGTGTAGTCTTAGAACACTCCATGAGTTCCAGCATTAGAGACCGTAGAGGATCCATAATGAGCCAGATCCCTAGGAAAAAAAGGATTATCTAGAGTTGGAGGTCCATATCTTAAGACTTGTTTGGACCCCAACATATCAGGTGGTGGATTTGGAAGCCAACCGTTTTCTATAGGGTAGTTTGGAATTGATGGATCCTCATTACATAGATGTTTTATAAGTTTAGACTCTCCTGGGATGACTTCTAGGCTTTTTTCCATGAGGATTAATACCCATCCTCCTTATGTTCAGTCTGGATATAGGAGCTACTATAGATTCTACAGGGAGAGATGATGGCAGTTGAGTACGTAGAGATGTTCAAAAACCCTATGTATAAGGACCCGACCTTAAACATTACATAATCTTGAATGAAATGAATAATTCACATTGATGATCTTTTTAGGTTTAGAGTTTTATAGATTCAGGAATAATAATTACATTACATCTCAAAAATTATAATGTAGACACTTCTACTCAATTTCAATTATTTTTCATAAAATAAAATCTCTTGAATAATGGATATATGTCTAGTTCAATGTTTTAGACAGCATGAATTTTCCTTGATCCCAAACTTGACCATATTCCACATTATGTCATGTGAAAAACATTTCAAAAACTTGGGATGAGCATAAAAAGCTCAGTAAGAGATACACAAAGAAGGAATACTCTTAGATTTTCAAAACAACAAGTAATCCATGAATACTTTATCATCTGTAATACTTTTCCCCTTTATGAATTAATAAATACTCTTCAATGAATAAAACATCATTGCTTACCATTTTGTAACCAAAATATTACCATAAAACCAATATAAATAACACATAACATATAATGGTAACTTGGGACATAAAAATTCTTATGTGGAATTACCATACGGTCGACTTCCACAAATATCAGTAAATGGAATAGCCTTACGGCCGACTTCCATACCCAATACGTTGGAGGTTATAACGTAACCACCCATCGTAGTTTATCAGGCCCCACCCATCATATGGTTTATCACGTTACCACCCATCAAATGTCTATGTACCATCATAACACATAATGTATTAAAAATATATACATTTTACAAATAACATTTCATTTGAAATCACACGAAGTAATTTCAAGATATTGAAATAATCATTCCATTTTCATAAACCATTTAAAAATATATTTTTGAATCCAAGTGTCCCATACCACATTGAATATTTTAATTGAATTATAATTTTAAAACATTAATGTACATATAAATAAATACTCAAAACAATTTTTAAAACATGGACATTAAAGATAATGATTTAGAATAAAAAATCTTTAAAAATTTTGAAATGATATTTTAGTTAAAGAGTTTTTAACAAAATGGGAGACCCTTGAATACAAATAATTGGGGAATAACATTTAAGATAAAATTTTTAATATCATGTGAATAAAGGGATTCATGATATAATATGGAAAAGGATAGTATATACACCATATAAGAGTTATTTGGTGCATAACAACAATTTAGTCTCCATGAAAATGTAAATTGAGATGAAACCCCTTATAAAGAAGGTATCCTTAAATCAAGGATAAATAAATCACACATTTATGTGTGTAAAATATAAATACACCCAATATAAGTGGATATTATGTTTAAAGCAATTAGAGGTCATTCACATATATGCATGGGATGACATATTCAAGAAGTACAAGTGTATCCCAAGGAATTGAAATTGGGTTAAGAAGTTCCCTTGCAAAAATCTGAAAGCCAAACAACGTCACATTAAATTTCATAAAATGTGTTTATGAGATAAAAATGGTATCACATCACTTCTAAATAAAATTTTCATAAACAAGGATATATAATAACATATCCCAACATAATAATATGTAAATTAAAATACATAACAAACAAAAGTCTTTTAAAAAGAGGAGGGTGAAAGGTTCCCTTACTGATTTGGTACCTTATGAAACATATGCCACATGAAAGAAGGACCATACAATGTAGATGTAAATAACCATAACATAAAGTATATTACACAATGAGTATAATCATAGTCCTTACATACACAACTCAAATTAAATAATGAAAAATATAGCATGAATCTCATTGGAATAAAATGTGAGATAAAATCCTCTAACCTCATTATAATCAATCGAGTATTTTGACCAAAATATAATAACCAATAATTGAATCACACAATACAATGAACATAAATATAATAATGATAATATATATCAATTTTAGTATACATTACACCACATCTAATAAATAAGTGGCAAACAATGGGAATCTCACTGAATTAAAAGTGAGATATGAAACCCCATTACCTCATGTCCTACTTGACTCGTATGTTCCGTGTTCTTCCTGAATAATAAACATAAGTTAGTCACTAATTAATTAAAAAAAATTAAAGATTATTATTCATTTTATATAACTTATTATCTTGATATGACAACTAGTGAATTATTTGAGTTCATATTGGATATTTTATGGTTGTTTGGAACTTGAGTCAAAAATGAACTTGTTATAATTACAATTTGTCGATGGTTTCTAAATTCCATTATATCCAGAATGATATAAATGTTTTATATATAGAATATACCATATATATCTAGTGCATATGTATTTATAATATTACATATCATTTGTAGTTAATAAATGAAATGCATCGTTCATGGAGACGGTAAGTCGTACGTATGTATGAACACTACTTTCATTTATATTTTATATTTAAAGGAATAAACATTTAATGATAAATTTTATATTATAATTCCAATATAATTTCATATGATATTTATCATACATTATTTCATTAACTACATCCTTTATACGTTCCATGTATGTCATGAATGAATCATATCACCTTGAGGGGCGGTAGTCCGCACTTCATCAAATTAAATTATCAATTTTACCCATAACGGAAACCATAAAAGTATTCTAAAAATGAATAATAAAAAAGAATAAATAATACATAAAAATAATATAAATCAAATATAAATACATTTCCATATTAATGGACACCATGTTAGGAAGTAAAAGATAATTGAACAATCATCGTTTCGTGGGGCGTTAGTTTTCCATCCACAGACAAAGTTTGTTCTTCACCCATTATATGGAGGTGTGTGTATGTGTAGATTGAATAATTCTTATAAAAATATCATATTATATTGAGTAAACTCATTGTTTTATAAAATAAATGAATAAAAAGAGTTTAGGGTGTTGGAGAAGAAATATAAAACCAAATAAAACAACAGAATTTAAGAGAAATGGTTACCTTTAATTTGGGCAACTTCCTTTGGTTTGAACAAATAGGACTTTTTGAAGTGCCTTATCCCTAAGGTATGTATTCTAAGAGGAATATGGGGATCTAGAGAGTTTATTTGGGTAGGTTTTGGAGGATCCAAAGAGCTTGAGAGGTGTCAGGAATCGGTTAGAAGTGGTGTCCATTTATAAGGGGGAGGAGGCGCTCTTTAGGAAAGTGTGAAATTAATATTTTATTATATATTAATATTTGGTTTCTAAATGTAAAAAACAAATTAAAAATGAATATAAGATGAATGATGGTCTAAATAAAATCATCTAATAATAATTAGACAGGTTTTGGATATTGTTTTAATATTTATTGTCTTATTTATTTAAATAATTTATTAATGAGGTAAATATTGTATCATTTTATGTCGTATATAATTTAATTTATTTTAATCTAAAAATTATAACAAAAATAAAATGATGTATTAAATATTTTTAGCTTTCCCAATAATATTTAGTTTTGAAAAGATGACTTATATAACTCCATGTAAAAATTGATTTACTAAAAGATATTTGTTTATGTCAATTTTGACATTAATTTAAGTTAATTAAAATAAAGTGTCATCATCATTAATAAGAGGCTCCGTGGGGTCCCAAAATAGACCCAAAGATGCCAATGGTAAGTAATTATTTATAAAATAAGGATAGTACTTGTGTTAATGTAATTTGGTATTATTATCATATTATTTTTACCTTGAATTACCCGATTTACATTTAACCGTGATAAAAAGAAGTCAAAAGTTACTATTCACAAACAATTATTTTCATCTTATTGAACAAAATATTTCTTACTAAAAACAACTATTTATGTTGGATTTTCGAAATTCAATTCACATAAGTAGTAAAATTTCATTTAAATGAAAAAGTCTGTTTTTTTAACTACTACTAAGTGATTTCACTATTCATCAAAAATTGATGCTTTTCAAAACAATATCAAAACTTCAGCCTAAGCTATATTTGATATTCCAAATTCAAAAATAAGTTCTATGTTAACAATTTCAAAAAATATAATTTTCATTAATTAATTTAAAATTAATTCCCGTTGTCAAATCAAATAGTGTGTTTTTAAGAAACAATAACTATCAAAAGATTGACACTTTATTATGTCCAGTTTCAAAGTAAAATTAATTCAAATGACCACCATTGGATTAAATATTAAAATTTAATCTAATTAAACTTTAAAACCATTTAAAAATATAATCTAACCATATAAATAAGTTAGATTAAAATTCATTTTGTATTAAAATACAGTATTTTCACTATTCATCAAAAAATGAATTTTATCTGAAAAATACCAGAATTTTACCCAAATTGAATTTTCATGTACCAGTTATAAATGATAATTTTATTTATAAAAAAACATATAAAAGTTACCATAACTATATTTAAATAGGGTTCACCCCCAAATGGTGGTAAATCAAACTCTTAATGTAAATTATGCTTAAAATTAGATTCATTCACATTTTAAGCCTCTAAATATTATTAGGTAAATGTAAACACATTTAACGAACATGTATAATCATATTGTAGTTATTTTTGTTTGTTCTAACCATTTAAATGGCTAGGCGCTAACTACTATTTAAAATAATAATAATATATTATTATTTTTTAGTATGAATCAGCATTGTGTGCAACATAGGATTTCAAAGAAACCCATTGTTGCATATTGTGTATGCCATAAAATCATAGCATCCCCTTTAAAGTAAAAGTAATATTTAATTAAAAAATATTACTAAATATGAAAATGTATTACTCATTATTTTCCCGGGATTTTACATCCTTCCCCTATTTTAGAAATTGTGTCCTCGTAATTTTAAAACTGGGCTTCGAAACTTAATTGAATGTACCACATCACAAAAAAGAGTCAATAAATATATCACTTTAAAATAAAGAAATAGAAGTACAAATGTCACCCGAGATAATCCCATACTAGGATTCCATGTTGCAAAACATGGATATGGAAGAGAAAATAAACCATCAAGTTCTGATGGAGTGTGATAGAAAACATAGTTTGGAGAATGTTAACCACCAGAAAATCACAATCTCGTGATGGGTTATACAATATTTGATTCACCAATATGAAAAGATAACAGTTAATGATTTTGTTTTAAATTAATTTTCATTAAATTTTGCAATTTATTTATGATGTTAACTAAAAACATAATGAAACATATATATTTGTCATGTAGACTTTCATCCTTTTCTAGATTTTAAATGAAAACTCATATTTTCTCAAAACGATGAGTATTCAGAATGTATTTTTCACATTAATTAACTATAATAAACTTAGAGAGAGTCTCATAATCCAAAAAAGATGAACTATATATTTCCCATGTATTTAGACCTTATGCAAAACCAAAATGGTTAGTAAAAGATCACATAATTCCCCAAAGAACAATTCTATATAAAAATAAATACTATTCCTAATCTCCAAAATTCAACAAACAGTACCCTATGTTCAACAAAGACCATTCAATAAACAAAATTCCTTAAAATTCTTCAATATAATCCAAAATAACATTGAATACCAAAACTCATACGAATTTAATCCCATAGTCTTCCATGGTAAATCATAACATTTATCTCAAAAAAAACATCGACTACTTTTAAGGTCTCATACTAATGTGTTATTAACCTAATCACATATTCTCTATGATAGGTTAATAATTTCCATAAATAACCCAAAATAAACTTATTCATAAGATCTTATAACAAAAAAATTTACTCATACTAACCAGGTACTTCACATAGTCCAGTGGTAGGTGACAAATCCTAGTCGCACTTTGGTTGTGGGTTCGATTCCCATAACATTGTCTGACAAGATGGGTTGTCACGTAGTCTACGTGTTTTCCTTTTTCAAAAACTATATAACTATATTTCATTCCAGAAAAATAGATTAATTCATCCACAATAGCCATAAAATATTTTAACCACAAAGGTTATCTAATAAGTAACATTTATCGTCCCAAAATATATTAACATGTAATTGCCTAAAATTAAAGGATCATATAAACCCATATGGTTTTTTATAACTACATCCACGAAATAAAATATAATTTTTCCTGGAATAAAATTTTCATATATCAAACATCAACTTTACACATTCTATAAAAATTCTACTAATGTAATCCCATCATCAAAGAGCCTTAATACTTTTAAGAATTTCACCATCCTAAAATAAACAATAACACTTGAATCCCTTATATGTTGACTACTTAATCATTCAAAATTCTTCATGATCCATTAACGATTATTTTCCAAATTATTCTGAATTACATATTTCCTAAAAACAAAATCATGAATAATATCCTACGATTCAATAATGTCAAAACATATGTTAATAAATAATCCATAACATTCATTATTCATTGTAATTTTCTACATCCTCAATTATAATGGAATTAGGTATTGGTACACATATATTTGTAGGATCCTGGTGATCCCATTCTAGAAACATCTTCACAGGACATCTATTTGTATAATGACCATGCAAACCACATTTAAAACATTCAATTGATCCCTCATAAATAACTTCTTTTCCTTTCCCAGAGTCAACTGGATGCTTACTTTTTCTGTGGCTAGTTCTTGATTTATGACCTTTATTCTCAAATATATAGAATATTCTCATACCTTTGAAGCATTTTCATAGGTGTTTCTTTCCACAAACATGACTCATAGGTTTTTGAACATGCTTACCTTCATGATTATTACCTGAAATTCAATATGGATTTGTTTCTTGCATATATGATACCTTATAAAAATCACCAAGGTTCAGGTTGTAAATCATGACTCTATATAGTCAGTTGAGAATCACCACAAGATTTCTCATTGCAGCTCTCATTTCATTCAGTTTCCCGTTCAGAAAACTGTCACAGTTTTCGTCACATCCACTGTTACTTTTGTTCCTACTAGATCTAGCCATTTACTAAAACCAAAAAGGTTAGTGTGATTATATCAGTAAAATCATCTTAATATCTTATGGGGAGGGTAAATACTTATTCATGTTATCTTAAACTCATTAAAAATAACTATGACTCTTTCAAATACGCTAACCATTATGATTTTGTCACTTATGCTTATATAACACCCTAACCTCTTATGTAATCTAAACCAACCTGAGATACCAACTATAAGGACCTAACCTTAAACATTAAATAATCATGAATTAAATGAATAATTCACAATGAGAATCTATTCAGGTTTACAGTTTTAGAGAATTATACATAACAATTACATTACATCTCAAAAATTACAATGTAGACATTTCTACTCAGTTTCCATTTTTTTCATTTTATAAAAACTATTGAATAAACGAGACATGTCTAGTTTCTTATTTTAGACTGCATGAATTTTCCATGATCCCATCCTTCGCCCTATTCCACTTTATGTCCTAGGAAACACATTTCAAAAACATGGTATGAGCATAAAAAGCTCAATAAGAGATAACCAAAGAAGTATAACTGTTATTTTTTAAAAACAACAATTAACCCAGGAATACTTTATCATAAGTAATACGTTTACCCTTTATGAACTAGTAAATACTATTCACTAAATAAGATATCACTGATTACCCTTTTGTAACCAAAATATTACTATAATCCCATATAAAAAACACGTAGCATATAAACGTAACTTGGGACATAAACATTATTATGTGTAATAACCATACAGTCGACTTCCACAAATATCACTAAATGGAATATCCATACGGTCGACATCCATACCCAATGCATTGGAGGTTATAACGTAACCACTCGTCCTAATTTATCACGGCACCACAAGTCATATGTTTTATCATTTAACCACGCATAAAATGTCCAAGTACCATCATAAAACATAAAATATTGTGAATATAAACAATTAACTAATAAAACTTCATTTGAAATCACAAGAAGTAATGTCAATATATTGAGATAATCATTCCATTTTCCAAAAACCATTTAAAAAGGGATTTTTGAATCAAAGTGTCACATAAAACTTCGATGTTTTTAAAGTAATTATAATTTTAAAACATTAATTTCCATATAAATAAATACTCCAAACCATTTTTCAAACATGTACATTAAAGATAATGATATATAATAATAAATATTTAAAACATTTAAAATGATATTTTAGATAAAGAGTTTTTAACCTAATGAGAGACTTTTGAATACAAATAATTAAGGATTAACATTTAATCTGAACTTTATAATATCATGAGAATAAAGGGATTCATGATGTAATATGAAAAAGGGAACTATATACACCATATAAGAGTGCATTGGCGCATAAAAACAATGAAGAATCAATGGAAATGTAAATTGAGATGACATACCTTATAAAGACGGTATCAATAAATTATGGATAAATCAATCAAATAATTATGTATGAAAAATATAAATAAAGCCAATATAAGTGTATATTATGTGTAAAATAGTTAGAGTATATTCACACATATTCATAGGATGAAATATTCAAGAAGTACAAGTTCAACCCAAAGAATTGAAATTGTTTTAGGATGTTCCCATGCAATCATTCGATAGCCTAACAACGTCACATTAAAATTCAGAAAATGAGTTGATGAGATAAAAAGGGTATGTCATCACTTGGACATAAAATTTACATCAATAATAAAATATAATAACATATCCCAACATAATAATATGGAAATTAAAATACATAATAAAATAGAAGACTTTTAAAAAGAGGAGGGTGCAAGGTTCCCTTACCGATTTGGTAACTTTCAAAACATATGCCACATGAAAGAAGGATCATAAAATGTATATGTAAATACCCATTAATGAAATTATATTACACAAAGAGTAGAATCATGGACATTACATACACTACTCAATGAAAATAGTGACAAATATAGCATGAATCTCACAAGAATAAAAAGTGAGATAAAAACCCATTACCTCATTGAAATCAATCAAGTTGTATGAAAAAAAGATTATAACCACAAAATAGATCACATAATACCATTAATATAAAGTTAATCATGATAATATATATCAATGGAAGTATACATTACACCACATGAAATAAAAAAGTGGCGAACAATGGAAATCTCATGTAATTAGATGTGAGATAAGAAATCCCCTTACCTCGGGTCCTACTTGACTCGCATGTTCTGTGTTCTTCCTGAATAATAAACATAAGCTAATATTTAATTCATTAAGAAAATTATTAAGTTTTATTATTTAATTAATATCTCTTATTATCTTTCTATAACAACTAGTTAATTATTTGAGTTCATATTGGATATTTTTTCGATGTTCGGAACTTGAGTCAAAAATGAACTTGTTATAATTACAATTTGTCCATGTGGTCAAAATTCCATTATCTAAATAATGATATACATGTTCTATATATCATATATATTATATATATCCATTGTATAGGTATTTATAATATTCCATATCATATGGAGTAAAGAAATTAAACGCATCGTTCATGGAGACAGTAAGTCGTACGTACGTATGCACACTACATTCATTTATATTTTATATTTAAAGGAATGATAATGTAATTATACATTGGTATATTATAATTAAAATATAATATTATATTATATTAATGTTAGATAATTTCATTAACTGGGTCCTTTATACATTCCATGTATGTCATTAATGAATCATATCATCTTGAGGGGTGGTAGTCTATACTTCCTCAAATGAAATAATCACATTTACCCATAATGGAAACCATAAAGGTATGATATAAATGAATAATAAAGAATAATAATGAAAAAAACATAATATACATAAAATATAAATATATTTCCATCTTAATGGCCACCATGTTAGGTGGTAGGAGATAATCGAACAATAATCGTTTCATGAGGCGTTAGTTTGCCATCCACAGAAACAGTATGTTTTTCAACCATTAGAGCGAGGTGTGTGTAAGTATTTTTTGAATAATTATTACAAAAAAATTCTAGTTTATTGAGGATACTGGTTTAGTTATAAAATAAAGGAATAAAAAGTGATTAGGTGTTGGAGAAGTAAAATAAAAAAAACTAAAACAAAAGATTCTAAGATAAACTGTAACCTTTTATTGGGGTAACTTTCATTTTTTTGAACCAAAAGGACTTCTTTAAGTGCCTTATTCCTAAGGAAAGGATTTTAAGAGAAAGAGGGTGATATTCAGAGATTATTAGGGAAGGTTTTGGACGAGACAATGGCCCCGAGAGGTGTGAGCAATGCGATAGAAGTAGTGTCCTTTTATAATGGGGACAAGGGGCTCTTTAGGAAAGTGTGAAAATATTATTTTATTATAAAAGGATATTAGGATTATAAAGGTCCGAGACTAATTAATGCCATTTTTTAGATTAAACATGGTCGAAATAAGATCATCCAATAAAAATTGGACAGGCTTTGGATATTGTTTTAATATTTATAATCTTATTTATTTAAATCATTTATTAATGTGGTAAATAATATATCATTTTTGTGTCATATATAATTTAATTTATTTGATGTTTAAAAATTATAATAAAAATACCATGATATACTAAGTCTTTTTATCTTTCCATAGAATATTCATAGTTGAAAATATTACTTATATAACCCCATGTAAAATTTGATTTACAAAAAGTTATTTGTTTATGTCAATTTTTTCCATTAAAATAAGGTGTCATTATCATTCATAAGTGGCTCTATGGGGTCCCAAAATCGACCCAAAGATTCCCATGGTCGGCCATTACTCATCAAATAAGTTTAGGACAAGTGGTAATGTAATTTGGTATTATTATCATATTCATTTTACCTTGAATTAACTTATATACCATTAACCACGGTAAATAAAAGCCAAACGTTACTATTAACCAAAAAATTATTTTCATCTTATTGAACCACATTTTATTTTCTAATAACAAATGTGTAAGTTGTATTTTCAAAATTCAATTCATAGAAGCGGTAAAATTTCATTTAAATGTAAAAGTAAGATTTTTTTACTACAACTACGTGGTTTCACTATACATCAAAAATTGATGCTTTTTAGAAAAAATACCAAATATTAATCCTAAGATATATTTGATATTATGAATTTTAAAATGATGTCTATTTTACCAAATTCAAAATATAGAAGTTTCATTAATTAATTTAAAATTAATTCCCATTGTCAAAACAAATAGCGTGTTTTTAAGAAACAATGACCATAAAAAAATTGACACTTGTTTATGTCCAATTTTAAAGTGAAATTAATTTCAATGAATACCATTGGATTAAATGGTGATAATATAATCTAATTACACTTTTAAACCAATTAAAAATATAATCTTACCATATATAAACATTATATTAAAAGGCATTTTTGATTTAAAATATAGTATTTTCACTATTCATCAAAAAACTGAATTTTATGAGAAAAATACCCAAATTTTACCCAAAGAGAACTTTGAGGTCCCAGTTCTAAATAAGAATTTTATTTATCAAAAATAACATATTAAAGTGACCAAAATTATATTTAATGTGGTTTATCCCCCAAAAGACGGTAAATCAACCTTTTAAAGTAAATTATGCTTAAAATTAGATTCATTCACATTTTAAGCCTCTATATTTTATTAAATAAATGTAAAAACATTTAACAAACTTGTATTATCATATTTTAGTTAGTTTTTTTCATTCCCTTCATTACAATGGTTAGGCATTAAAAACTATTTAAACAAATAATATTATATTATTATTTTTTAGTATGACTCAGCATTGTGTGCAACATAATATTTCAAAGAAAATCATTATTGTGTATCGGTTATGCCATCGATTCATAGAATACCCTTTCAAGTAATATTATTATTTAAATCACAAATATTAATAAATATGAAAATGCCTTACTCATTATTTTCATGGGATGTTACTCTATGTGTTACTCCCTTAACATTATCTATGATTTCTACTTCCGAGCACATAATTTTTAGTAGGGACTCTGCCATGATATTCGAGCCAGTATTGTGCCATTGTAAATACCCACCTATTTTGGGGTGCATGAGTGGGAACTGGTGACAAAGAGACCTCTTTGAGATGGATGCTAGATAGTTTGAGATGGAATGGGAGTATGTGTTATGGGTGGTGGGCTTCAATATAAGTGTAACAACCCGACCCTAGTTACCCAGAGTCGGTTCATTAATACATAATATTGGAATGATCACAAAAGATCAAGTCTCAAAAGATATATTTGTTTAGTAGCCTTTGAATAACTAGATAAATTCATAAAGTTAACATAACATCATAAAATTAAAAATACAACAACATAGTCTCCATAGCCCACACTCATATCCCCTCATACTATCCCTGTAGGTCATTCATAAAATACTTCTACACATCCTGGGAATAATAACACATAGAAATGAGTGAGCTCAAATTTCCAGTAAGGAAAACAATATAGCAGAAACATTCATAAATAAGAACAAACATTTAAGGCAATGTATAATAAAAAAATTCCTTTTAAACAAGAACTTAATCATAATATGGCTGAAATAAAATGAAATAATTCCATTTACTTATTCACATGGATATTCTACTAGTCTAATAATCACATGCAATATCAATAACCACTTTCATAATGATGGAATGCATAATGCCAGACTTTAAATACCATATAGTCAAGGCCTCGTTCTAAGACTAAAAATACGATTCTGTCAAGGCCTTGTTCCAAGACACTAGGTTGTCTCATGAGATCTACCGATGCATCGAGGAGCTATAGCGAGCTCCATCCGTCACTTATTAATTCCAATTCATTCCTCATATGAACATGTTTAAAAATAACATAAACATTCGTATTAAAACTAGCATACGAAATGTCAATACTATCTCCATAAACAATGAATGGTATAAAAATAACAAATCCATAGTCAAACATATTACAAAACCATCAATACAATATGGAATTTTTGTATCATAATAAACTTCAAATAAGCTTAAAATCCATAAAAGAATGTTGACATAGATGAAATCAAAACTATTTGAGAGAAATATCTCTTTTTTTAAATAATTTAAAAGTCCAATATTTATTAACTAAAACATTTACTTTGAAAATAATCGTATAAGCTTATAAGGGAATCTTTGATGTCTATATAATGGCATAAAATAGCCACATCCGCAGTATAAGTTAAAAAGACATTATTTCCTTTATTCTGTCGAAGAGGTTAAAAAAGACCTTGTTTGGAAAATGACGGAAATATTCCCTTATAAACATCTTATAAAAAGTCAAACAAGTTTATAAATGAATTTAACCCATATTCTGTAAAATAGTAAAAGTGTATTGAAATAAATTTTTAAGAAACATCGATGTGGATGATAAGGAGGTCCCAGTAGATAATTATGTATAAACAAACTCGGATAATGAAGAGATTGTGAAATAACCCTTACCTTGTACTTTTCCTTGGTTGAGGGTAGTTTAACCTCCTCTATAATGGTAAAATAATTGTTATTATGATATAAAAGATTCATATACATTTATATGATATCATATATGATATTTTAACACTTCTTTGTTAATAATATCTTTGTATTATCGTCGTCTTGGGTGTTAACTTACTCATTTTATATTATATGTTCTGTTACATAATTCATGTTTGTTACAGATAGGATTGTATATTATTCATATCAATAATGATATCAAGTCCATAAAAATTATTTTTATTCATCAAATGATAATTAGACTTCAATGGATACGATGGGGAATGAATCTCATTGCGTTCGTCGAGACGTTAGTTCGTACGTACGCACAAGTGACAATATCATTATTTTGATATTAAAATAACATATAATTGGATTTTATATCATATATACAGAATAATTATCATGTTATATTTATTATTTACATGAATTATACATCATTATTATATCCATCTAAATAATAATATATTGAATAACAATTACACCACGGCGTGGAGACGGTAGGCCGTACGTACACACGTATAGTGACATGTCATTCAAGGGATGGATAGAATAATGAATTTGGTTGTTCCATATTTATAATAACATCAAATTATATATAATATATTGGATTTATTATTTTAGAATGGAAATAAAAGGATAGAAGAAGTTGAAGAAGAAAGGAACTTGAAAAAGGGTTGTGAAAACATTACCTCTTCTCCAGGTTCTTCATATTGATTTGATCAAAAGGGCTCTTTAGGTTGGATTTCTGTTCAAATTAAGGCCTCTAGGTTTAGGTGAGTGAAGTTGAGAGAATATTTGGGTAGGGTATGGCAGAACCAAAAGGATTTGATTGTGTGAAGAATTTGTTAGAAGTTGTGTCATTTTAAAAGGGGGGGGGGAGGGGCAGCATAGGAAAACATAGAAATATTATTTTATAATAAATTCATATTCGGTTTATAATGACTCCAAAGTTGATTATTTGAAGGTTATGGTGTGTATGTGTAAAAAACCACTCAACCAAGAGGTTTTAGATAGGTTTGGGTCACTATAATCACCTTATCATTTAGTTTTAACTCTTAGTTAATTAGTTTGACATTTACCATATCACTTTGTATTTTTATATTATGTAGTTAATAAACACACCATATACATCCAAGAGACCCCCCAAGTGGCCCATTAATGATACACCTATCATTATATAAGTCTCTTGGCGAACCTTGGATTTTTGGTAATTGAATATCAATTAATAACATAATATTTGTTTTAAAAACTCTTTTATGTCAACTTTGAAACTATTGGGTATTTTGTTTTTGATAAATTCATAACAATATTATTACTTCAAAAAAAAATTTATATAAACAATAATAATATGTCATATTAACCTAAATTTTTTTTGGAATTTATAAAAAGTCTCAAATTACATTTATTTTGGTATTTATAATATCAATTATCTTAATATTTCATTCATATGGTAATTACTACATCATCATTGTGTATGCCGATGATATTATTTTCTTCCTTCAGAGAGACAAAAGAAATATCAATAATCTTAAATGTATCATTTCACACTATGAGGAGGTTTCTGGTCAGTGTATTAACTGGAAAAAATATTTTATTTACATTGGAAGAAACTTCCCCTCTAATAGGATAACTCATATCACCAATGTCTTAAGAGTTAAGGAAGGCACCCTCCCTTTTACTTATCTTGGTGTCCCCATCTTCTGGGGTCGCCCCAAAGCATGTTATTTTCACCACATTGCTGATCAAATCCAAATGACATTTTCTTCCTGGAAAGGTAAATCTCTTTTTATAGCTGGAAGAATTTTCCTTGTTAAATCCACTATTGTCCCTAAGCTGGTTTACTCCATGACGGTCTACAAATGTCCTTTGGGACTGATAAAACAGTTAAATACTACTATAAGAAACTTCATCTGTAGTGAAGGCACTATGGAATGAAAAATGTTCATGGTCTCTTGGGACACTTGGTGTAAACCCATTGAAAATGGAGGCATTGGTATTAAGAATCTTAAAATATTTAATGAGGCCCTACAAGCCAAACTCATGTGGTCCCTCATTCATAAAAACTCTCATTCCACGAGGTTCCTCAAAAATCGTTTCCTTGATAAGCTTAAATCTGGTTCTTCTCATTACATGACTTCTTCTATCTGGCCATCGATCAAAGATTCTTATCACTCTATCTTGGAAAATTCTAGATGGCTTGTTAGTAAGAATTATTCATTAAAATTCTAGTTTGATAACAAGACTGGCTCCCCCTCATTTCAGAGATGCCTAATACTTTCTACACTAATCCCGCGAACTGCTCTATTAGGGACATGATCAATTCCCCTGATTCTCAACTTTTGAATCCTATCAAGGGGATTGTAGAAAATTATCATTTCACTTCCAATGATGATTTTCTTGTTTGGGAACCGGCTCATAATGGCTTGTTAGATTCTAAAAAAATTTATCACCATCACTTCCCTAATGAGGATGAAAATTTTAATTGGATGTCCAATTTCAATAAATCATGGATAAAGCCTTCTCGTCTTACTCTTATGTGGCATATTTCTCATTAAAAAATTCCAACTGATGTTTTCCTGCAATATTATGGCATTTATCTTTTTTCTAAATATAGATTATGCAATCAGCATCGCGAGGACATTAATTATCTTTTTTTATCATGTGACACTTCTATGGCCCTTTGTAATTACATCTTTGACATTTTTTATTGCATATGGATTTTAGAGAAATTTACTTTCACACAATTGAAAAGAACGTTGGAGTTTCCAAGGTCTCCCCAAATCAGGAATCTGTTTCTTACTTTTGTTGCAGAGCTTCTGCATATACAATGGTATGGTATAAATGATTCTTTTTTCAAAAATAACTCTTTTAATATTAATACTAGTAAAATTAGTATTCTTCTTGCTATAAAGGAATCAGCTACGATCCAAAAATTCTATTGTGACAATTCTGACATAGATTTTGAAACCCTCCACCGAATTGGTGTCAAAGGTATCTTTCTGAAGCCACGATACACTATTTAAGTCATCTGGAAGGCTCCTCCTCCTGGATGGATTAAGATAAATGTGGACGGAGCCTCAAAGGGAAACCCTGGACTCTCAGGATGTGGATGAATTTTCAGAGACCATCAGGAATGGATCCTCTAATGTTTCTTTGAATGCTATTGCATTACTTCTACGCTGGAGGCAGAAATGCTTGCTACCATTCATGTCATTTCCTATGAAAATTCTTTCAACTGGAATAATATCTGGATCGAGAGCAACCCCACTACCAAAAAACATTTCATCATCATTGTGTCAAAAATTAAATAAAGAATTTAATGTCTAAAAATTATAAATAAAACACAATTATGTATGATATCGTTTTATATTTCTAATTAATATTTAGAGTCAAAAATCTAACATATATAACCCTATGTAAAAATTGTTTTTCAAAAAGATATATTCTTATGTCACTTTTCCATTTTCTTTACCTTAATTAATATAAAGTATCCCTATCACCTACAAGTGAATCCATGGGGTCCCAAAATCAACCCAAAGATGCCAATGGTCGGACATGTATCCAAAAATAAAGTTAGGAGACATTTCAGGGTAATTTATTATTTTTATTATAATATTTCTTTTTTACTCTTATTTACCAGATTTACCCTTTAACCATGGCAAATAAACTATTTACTGATGTAATTATTCAAAATTTCTAGAAATTAATTTTACCTATTTACACAATTTGGAAATCCTGATTCCAAATATGGAATCCATTTTTTTTAATTCAAAACTCAGATGAGGCAGAAATAAATTTAAAATTAATTCCCGCTGTCAAAACCAATAACGTGTTTTTAATAAATAATAACTATCAAAATATTGACACTTGTTTATGTCCGGTTTAATTGTGAAATTATGTCGAATGTCCAACATTGTATTAAATGGTAAAAATATATTCTAACTATATTTCAAAACCACTAAAATTAATAATTTATCACTACTAATTATTTTGATTAAAAATGTTTCTTTTAATTAATATTTAGTAATTTTCACTATTCATCAAAATATAAAAGTTATCAGAAAAGTACCAAAATATCACCCTAGGCTAAATTTTATATTCAAAATCCAAAAATTAAGTTCATTTTGAGAGATAAAATTTATAAAATTTAAAAAAGTGGGTATTATTATTTATAATAGCTACATTGATTGGTTGTGGTGTATGTTAGAACTCAACGTTACGTACAACACACGCTACTCTTTTATTCAAAGAGAAACGTACCGTGGATGCTTGGGGTGTTACATTTTCCACTCCGTAAAATATTTTCGTCCCCGAAATTTCTAGAATATTACTGCATGAAATGACTTGGGTGGTTCTTTATCATATGTTCCTTAGGTTTCCACATTGCCTCTTCTATCTTATGGTTTCTCCATAGCACTTTTACCAGACGAGTTGATTGGTTTCTCAGCACATGTTCTTTGGTATCAAGAATCCTAATGAGATCTTCGCAATAAGACAGATCAGGTTCCAGTTTTCATTCCACGTAAATTAGTACATGTGTAGGGTCAAGAATGTATTTCCACAACAGTGATACGTGGAACACATCGTGTACTTTGGTGAGACTTGGCGGCATTGACAAACGGTAAGCTACAGCCCCAATTCGTTCTAGAATATCAAAATTTCTGATACACCTAGGACTCAATTTACCCTACATACCAAAACATATAACTCCCTACCATGGATATACCTTCAACAAAACATGATATCCTTCTTGAAATTCCAAATCCTTCCTTCTATTATCGGCATAGCTCTGCTGCCTACTTTGAGCTGTTTTGATGTGGTTTGGATTACCTTTACCTTTTCCATTGTTTCCTCCACCAGTTTTGGTCCTATAAGTTTTCTGCAACCAACGTCATCCTAACAGGTTGGAGTGCGATATCTCTTTCTATGTAACGCTTTATATGGTGCCATCCGAATACTTGAATGGAAGCTATTATTATAAGAAAATTCTACGAGAGGTAAATATTGTTCCCACATACCATGAAAGTCATGTGAGCATGATCTCAACATGTCTTTTAAGGTTTGAATAATCTATTCTGATTGTCCATCTGTTGGAGGGTGGTAGGAAGTGCTCAAATGAAGCTCAGTATCCAAGTCCTTCTTAAGACTTTTCTAGAATCATTAAGTAAAATGGGGATCATGATCAGAAACAATTGATAGTAGTACTCCATGATGTCTCACAACTTTATTAATATATAGCCTTTCTATAGGTTCTAGTGGTAGATCTTCTCTTATAGCAAGAAAATGTCCTGACTTGATAAGACGATCAACAATAACCCATATTGCATCGTTCCTACTATGATTCTTTGGTACTCCCATGACAAAGCCCATCATCATATTATCCCATTTCCACTCATGTATGGGGAGTGGTTGCATGACTCCTCCAGGCTGTTGCCTTCCAGCATTCACTTGTTGAAAAACCATACATCTTGACACAAAATCCACAATCTCCCACTTCATGTTGTCCCACCAAAATGTTCCTTAAAATCTCTATACATTTTGGTGCTCTGACGGTGTATAGAGAAAGTGGAACTATGAGAATCATCCAAAAATTCTCTTTTTAGATCTGGTATATTGGCAACACAAAGTCTCTTCCCGAATTTCAATATTCCATCTTCATACACAATGTTACTCAATCATCCATCATTCAGTTCTTTAATCTTATTTTTAAGTTCTCCATCATTGGTCTAAGAAATCGTAATCATTTCTAGTAAAGATGGTTTAGAAACCATTTAAAAAACATTGTTGTTTCACCTTCCATGGTGATTTTGATATCCAACTTTAATAGATCCATGAAAATATGATCCCTTTTAATTCTCGTCATGTTCAAAACACCATGATCTTTTTTTCTAAAAACTTCTTCCACCTTATTTTCCTTCCCCAGGTGTAGTGTATCGTGCAATCATAGTCATTGAGTAGTTCAATCCATTTCCTTTTCCTCATGTTGAGTTCTTTTTGTGAGAAAATATACTTCAAACATTTGTGATCAGTATAAATATCACATTTTTTACGATAGAGTTAGTGTCTCCATATCTTCAAAGAAAAGATCACAGCTGCTCACTTGAGGTCATGAGTAGGATTGTTTTGCTCATGAATTTTCAACTATCATGATGCATAGGCAATAACCATATCATTTTTATAAGGACACAACCAAGTCCTTTCATTGATGAATCACTATAAATAAGAAACCCATCATTCCCCAATGGTTGTGTCAATATAGAATCATTGATCATTCATCTCTTCAGTTCTTCGAAACATTCTTCACACTCTTTTTTCGAAACAAATTAAAGCTCTTTACTTGTGAGCTTTGTTAATGGGTTAGCCAACAGGGAAAAATTCAGTACGAAACATCGATAATAACCTGCTAAACCAATAAAACTGTGTACCTCAGTTATACTCATTGGTGAAGGCCATTATTATATTTCCTTGGTCTTAGAAGGATCAACAGAGATTCCATCTTTAGAGACAATATGGCCAAGAAAAGAAATCTCCTAAAGCTGGAATTCACACTTGCTAAACATCCCATATAATTCATGTCATCTCAGAGTCTTCAGGATAATGCGCAAGTGATTTTCATGATCTTCGTATCTTTTTGATTATACCAAGATATACTCAATAAATACCACCACAAATTCGTCGAGATATTCCCTGAAAACTATATTCATCAGATCTATGAATACAGAGGGTGAATTACTCAATCCAAAAGTCATTACTGTAAACTCGTAATGCCCATACCTGGTTTGAAATGATGTATTCGGAATGTCTTCCTTCTTCACACACAACTGATGGTATCCAGATCATAGATCAATATTTGAAAAGTATTTTGCTCCATGTAGTTGTTCACATAAATCAATAATGAGTGGTAGGGGATACTTTTTCTTTATTGTTATAACATTGATCTCCCCGTAGTCGATACATAACCTCATAGATCCATCTTTTTTTTACATAAATAACAGGGGATCCCCATGGAGAAACACGAGGGTGAATAAATCCCTTATTACTCAATTCCTATAGTTGTTTCTTTAGTTCATATATTTCTACAATGGACATTCTATAAGGGGTATTCGATATAGACCTTGATCCAGAAATTAAATCAATGGAAAACTCAACTTATCATTCTGGAGGATTTCCAGGTAAATCTTCTTGAAACACATCTACATATTCCTTCACAATAGGTATATACTCTATTTGAATATTCCTTTCCTCACCCACAATCATTTCATTAACTTCCTCCCCAATAATTGAATTTAGTTGAGCTACTGGGGGTGGATCTTGATAACAATTAGGTGGTGACGATTCTACTCAAAAGATAAGGTGTCCTTTATCATCATCATCAAAATCGTAACCTCTTTCTTCTTACAATAAATATTCTCATCATGGTCTGAAAGCCAATCCATACTGAGGATTATATCAAACTCAATCATAGGTATGACGATGAGATCAGCAGATAAAGAACATTTATGTGCACTAATGGGGACTGATTCACAAAACATTGTTGCAATGATACTTCCCTTAAGAGTTTTAACTGAAAAATTCCTTGTTAAATAAAATTTGAAATATCTAATTTTGTTAGAAAACTAGGAATATATGAATCAATGTGATGATCTATAATCAAAAAATGAATTTTCTAATCTTGAGGAAACCATTAAATTACCTGCCACAACGTCTTTAGGAGATTATACTTCATCAGTAGTGATATCATAAGCTTGGACTTGATCCCTTGGCCTTTTCTGAGGTATGTTCCCATAACGCTTAGGACAATCAATTGAATAATGTCCCATCTCCTGGTAATTGTAGCATTGGTAATTGGTATCTTCCTTCTTCCCTTACAATCACTTGCTTAGTGGCCATTTTCACCACACTTGTAACAGACTCCAATTCCCTTCAAGAAAGTATCAGGGTGTTTCTTCCCACATTTACTGCAGGATGGATATTCAAATTTTCCCTTCTTCCCCTTATTTCCATTCCCAGATTAATCAGTAGATCTCTTCTTCTCTTGATTTTCTTTAAAGTCATAAGACTTAGAGAATTCTTTTTCTGTCTTGATAGCACATTAGATAATGTCTTCATATGATGAGAAGGACTGTGAGAATAATGGTCAATGGAGAAATGATTTTAACCAATCAAAGAAACGATCAATATTACTTCTTGGGTTACATATATAATCTCCAGCATTCCTTGCTATCATAGTAAATTTAGCCTCATACTTTGCGACATTCTCATCCTCCTTTTGTCACCGACTCAGAAATTGCCTTTCTATATCTGCTCGATGGTCATGAGGAAAGTATTTTTCTAAGAAAATTTCTTTGAACTCCCTTCATTACATATTTGATACTTCCTAATCATCCTTTGTGTTTTTGATCAAGGACCACCATTGATCATCTTCTCCAGTGAGGTGGTAAACTGCCATGATAACATTTACCCTTTCACTACTCCCCAAATCCTGAAATATTTTCTCTAGGGAATTTATCCATTTATCAGCTACTAAGGGATTTTTAATCCTATTGAACATTGGTGTTTGTTGCCTCATGAAGTTATATAACATTGATATTCCATGCTGTGGGTTTGGGTGCTCCATATGGGTAAGGTTATTATTCATAACCAGAGTGAGTTGTCCCAGTATGGTGATTAGTTGATCAGCACCAGTTGCATCACTAGATCCACTATAATTACCTTGAGCATGAGGGAAATCCCTACTTGGAGTGCATGCATTGATACAGTTTTCATTTCGTCCACCAGGATCCATTTTTAAACAATGGCATAAAATAGATCAGTTTATGAATCAATATACATTATTCCATACATGTAAAACACATAACATAAATTGAACTATTTATGGATGTAAGCAAAAATTATAAAAACAATTATTTTAGGAATTATATACTCATAAACCCATCATAATTATTTTTAATGAAAATGAGAGCAATCATAAGCATATACCCCAGGAGTGTCGTAACCAAGAGTGCATCAAGGCATTTTGTTGTGCACCAGTTCCCGTTTGAGTCTAGCTCAAAGCGGTGTTTTCGGGTTTTACCCCTAGGTACATCTGTGCCAGAGTAGCCTCTACCTACTCGTATCTATACACGGATGTATTACTCGGAAAACTCACAAAATCTCTACAATACCAAAATTCTAGGAAGTTATTATATACCTATCCTCAAAGTATATCTTAGGGATATGTTCTCTAATCAATGTTTATCTAAATAAAGCTTCCAAGGTTTGTACTAAAATTACTCAAACACGAACTCTAATGCCCTGACCCCAGTTACCCAGAGTCGATGCATTATTACATAATATTTACATGATCACAAAATATCAAGTCTTGAAAGGCCGATTAGTTTAGTAGCCTTGGAATGACTAGATATATTCATAATGTTTACATAACATCATAAAATGAAAACTACAACAAACATAGTCTCCATAGTTCACACTCGTATCCCCTCATACTATCCCTATAGGTCATTCATAAAATACTTCTTCACATCCTGGGAAAAATAAAACCTAGAAAGGGGTGAGCTCAAACACCCAGTAAGGATTAAAATATAGAATAAAATTTCATAAATAAGAATAAACATTTAAGGCAGTGTATAACTAAAAAAAAATTCTTTTAAACTTGAACTTCATCATAATATAGTAGAAATAAAATGATATAATTCCATTTACTTATTCACAAGGATATTCTACTAGTCGAATAATAACATGCAATATCAATAACCACTTTCATAATGATGGAATGCATAATTCCAGACTATCATAACCACATAGTCAAGACCTCGTGCCAAGACTACAAATAAGAGTTTTTCAAGGCCTTGTGGCAATATAGAAGGTTGTCTCATGAGACCTACTGATGCATCTAGGAGCTATAGCGGGCTCCACCCATCACTTATTATGTCCAATGCATTCCTCATATGAACATGTTTAAACATTACATAAACATTCGTATTCAAACTAGCATACGAAATTTCAATACTTTCTCCATAAAACATGAATGGTATAAAAATAAAACATCCACAATAAAACATATCAAAAAACTATCAATACAATATAGATGTTCTTTATCATAATAAACTTCAAATAAGCTTAAAATTCATCGAAGTATTTTGACATAGATGAAATCAAAACTATTTTAGAGAAATATCACTTTTTTTAATCATTTAAAAGTCCAATAATTATTAAATAAAGAATTTACATTGAAAATATTCTTATAATCTTGAAAGTGATGCTTAGACGACTTTATAATGGCAGAAAATAGCTGCATCCTCCGTATAAGTTAAAAAGAAATTCTTACCTTAATTCTGTCGAAAATGTTAAAAAAGAACTTGTTTGGAAAACGACAGAATGATTCCCTTATAAACTTCTTATAAAAAGTCAAACAAGGGTATAAATGACTTTAACCCCTATTCTATAAAATAGAAACAGTTTTTTGAAATACATTTCTAAGAAACATGGGTGTGGATGATAATGAGGTCCAAGTAGATAATTACATATAAACAACCTCGGATAATGAAGAGATTGTGAAATAACCCTTACCTTGAACATTTACTTGGTTGAGGGTATGTTAACCTCCTGTATAATGGTGAAATAATTGTTATTAAGTTATAAAAAAATCATATACATTTATATCATATCATATATGATCTTTTAACAATGCATTGTTAATAATATCTTTGTATTATCGTCGTTTTGGGTGTTAACTTACTCATTTTATTTTATATTTTTTTTACATAAGCCATGTTTATTATGGATAGTTTGTATACCCTTCATATCAATATTGATATCTAGTCCTTAATCATTATTTTTAATCATCAAATGAGAATTACATTTGAATGGATACGTTGGGGAATGAATCTCATCTCGTTCGTGGAGACGACAGTCCGTACGTACGCACGAGTGACAATATAATTCTTTTGATATTAAAATAATATATAATTGGATTTTATATCATATATACAGAATCATTATCATGTTATATTTATTATTTACATGAATTATACATCATTTTTATACCCATCTATATAATTATATATTGAATAACAATTACACCACGACCTGGAGACTGTAGGTCGTACGTACGCACGTATGGTGAAATTTCATTCATGGGATGGATAGAATAATGAATTTGGTTGTTACATATTTATAGTAACATTACCATATATATAATATACTATAATTATTATTTTAGAATGGAAATAAAAAGGAATGAAAAATTGAAGAAGAATGGAACTTGAAAAAAGGTGGTGAAAACATTACCTCTTCTTCGGGTTGTTCCTTTTGATTTGATCAAAAGGGCTCCATAGGTTGCCTTTATTATAAAACTAAGGACTCTAGGATTAATTAAGGGATTTTGAGAGATTATATTGGTAGGTTTTGGACAATCACAAAGGCTTTGAAGGTGTGAAGAATTAGATTGAAGTTGTGACATTTTATAAGGGGGTGGAGGGGCACCTTAGGAAAACCTAGATATATTATTTTATAATAAATTCTTATTCGATTTCTAATGGCTATAAAGAATGTTATATAAATTTTAAGGTGGTTATGGGTCATAAAACACTCAAACAATATTTTTTAGATAGGTTTGGGTCACTATATTTACCTTATCTTTTAGTTTTAACTCTTAGTTAATTTGTTTGATATTTACTATGTCACTTTGTATTTTTATATTATATAGTTTATAAACATACCATATACATATAAGAGACCCCCAAGTGGTCCATGAATGATAATCCTATCATAATATAAGTCTTTTGGCCGAACATTATATTTTTAGTAATTTAATATCAATTAATAACAAAATATTTGTCATTAAAACTCTTTTATGTCAATTTTGACAATATTGGGTATTTTGTTTTTGATAAATTCATAACAGAATTATTACTTAGAAAACAATTTATATAAGAAATAATAAAATGTAATATTAACCTATAAAATAATGCAATTTATAAAATGTATAAAATTAAATTTATTTGGGTATTTATATTATCAATTATCTTAATCTTTCATTGATACGGTAATTACTACATCATCATTGTGTCATAAATAAATTAAATTATTTAATGTATAAAAATTATAAAAATAATAATATTATGTATGAAATCTTTTTATATTTCTAATTAATATTTAGAGTCGAAAATATAACATATATAACCCTATGTAAAAATTGTTTTGCTAAAAGATATATGCTTATGTCATTTTTTTATTTACTTTAACTTAATTTATATAAAGTGTCCCTATCACCTACAAGTTGCTCCATGGGGAACCAAAATCGACCCAAATATTCCTATGGTCGGACATGTATCCACTAATGAGGTTGGGAAACGTTTTAGGGTAATTTATTATTATTATAATATTACTTGTTTACCCTTATTTACCGGATTTATCTTTTAACCATTGTAAATAAAATATTTACCGAAGTAATTGTTTAAAATTTATAAAAATTAAAGTTACCCATTTAAACAATTTGGAAATACTGATTCCAAATATTAAATACATTTTTCCAAATTTAAAACACAGAAGTGGCAGAAATTAATTTAAAATTAATTCCCGATGTAAAAAACGTGTTTTTAAAAAATAATAACTATCAAAAGATTGACACTTGTTTATGTCCGGTTTAATTGTGAAATTATGTCCAATGACCAAAATTTTATAAAATGGTAAAAATTTATTCTAAATATTTTTTAAAACCACTCAAATTCATAATTTATCACTATTAATTATTTTGATTAAAAATGTTTTTTTTAATTAAAATTTAGTTATTTTCACTATTCATCAAAATATAAAAGTTTTCCGAAAAGTACCAAAATTTCACCCTAGGATAAATTTGATATTCCGAATCAAAAAATGAAGTTCATTTTGAGAGGTAAAATTTATAAAATTTAAAAAAGTGGGTATTACTATTCATAACAGCTACTTTGATTTGTTGTAGTGTATGTTAGAAATCGAAGTTACGTATAACACATGCTACTGTATTATTCAAAGAGAAGCATATCGTGGAAGCTTGGGGTGTTATAATAAGATACTTCCACCACCACCACCCGGCAGCCCATATCAAACTCAGGGATTTAGCGTTTGGGGTAGCAGAATACTAGATGCTATGGATTTCTCCTATCCCACAACATATGGGGTTAAAATGGTATGATCTATGTGTTTTCTACTCATGATTCAATGTTAGTGTATATAGTTTTTAGTCATTTTTCTATCTTTATACTCTTGGTGCGAGAGCTAAAGCTCCCCGTAGAGGTGATAGCACAATAGCATCATCTTGATGTTCCTATTGGGAACACTTCTTTTGTATCTTTCATCTATTGGAAGTGTGATATATCTCTTGGAGAATAGAGGTTAACATGGGACCACTTGGTCATCACAGTGGAACCTTATGAAATCATCATGAATATGGATTGTCTTTCCATGGCCTAATCCCAGATTTGTTGTCCCCGATAATAAGTCAGATGCATCTACCATGATTGAACAAGATTCCCTTTTCCTAAAAGAGAGATATCCCTGTAAGACAAATGAATTTTAAGAGATGGAGGTTATAGATTATCACCCATTAGTTGTCATTTTTATCCCTTGGTGTAGCAATATCTGCATATTTCTAGGTTCCTTCAGTTGTATAGGATTATATGTGAATCTTCTCTGAAGACATTCTGTGACTACATCTGATGCGGGAGGTGAATTTTTTCATTGACGTTCATCATGGGATTTCTGATATATATTTTGTGTCATATCGAATAGAACCTAATGAGTTTTGGGAGATACGGTTTCAATTGGAGGTCCTTTAGTAGAAAGTTTTCATCAAACCCAATGTGTCCCCATAGGCAACTCCAGTGTTGTTTGTGAAAAAGGAGGAATGGAGCTTATGGAGTTTCATGGATTATAGTCACCTAAACCAGACCATGATAATGAAAAATAACCCCTTACTAAGAATTCATGATAACTTTTATTAGTTGTTATGTGTGAGATGGTTTTTGATGATTGACCTTAGATCCAGCTACGACCAGTTGAGGGTTCATGAGGCTGAAATTCTAAAGTTAGCATTCTGATGTTTCTATGGACACTATGAGTTTCTAGTGATTCCATTTTGTGGGACGAATGATGCCACAATATTTATGGCTTTAATGAATTGTGTATTCCATCCATACATGGAATGGTTTGTAATTGTATTCATCGATGAAATACTCTTATACTATGTAATAATGGTGCAACATGAAAAGCATTGAGGATGTTCCTATACATTCATTGAGGGAACCAACTTCACAAAAAGATCTCAAAGTTACAGTTATTGATACATGAAGTTCACTTTTTGGGGAATGTCATTTCTGAAATAGTTTTATCCATGGTTTTAGAAAATAATGAAGTAGTGATTTATTGGGATCCACCTAATTATGTGTAGTAAGTACAAAACATTCATGGATTGGAAGGGTACTGTAGGAGGTTTGTAGTATACTTCTTCCCTAATCCGGAAAGTGTAGTTGTTTACCTTGTCTGAGCAGTTCCATAGGGACTTTGAGGAGTTGAGGAAGAGGCTGACGAGTGATCTAGTGTTGAGATATCCAAAAGAGGGTATGGGGTTCATCGTGTATTGTCATACAACAAGATCTGGTCTCAGTTTCATGTTGATGAATCAATTGTTAGTTATCACAAATAGGTCGAGGCCATTGAGATCCAATTAGTAGAACTAAGAAACTCATGACCACAAGCTAGAAGTGGTAGTATTTTCCCTGAGGATGTGGAGACACTATCTTCTGGGAGATTTCTTTATGGTTTACCTAGACCACTAGAGTCTTAGGAACATCATCACTTAGAGAGACCCTACCATGAGACAGAGACACTAGTTATTGCTCCTATAGGACTATAACTTCGAGATATTCTATACTCTAGAGAACTTCAACAATATATTATATACCATTAGTAGTAATTCTAAGGATAGTTTAGTGTAGAACATTTCAGAGCAGATAGCTTCACTGTAGCTGACCATGGTTGAGTAGGAGGGTATATTTTTTCTTTAGTAAATGGTTTTGAATACTCTTCTCCTTGATCGTGTAAGAGATTCCCAGATGGGAGACATCTACTTTAAGGTATAATGTGATATGATATCCACAATTGATGCATCAGATTGATATTTTGAAGGATGGAACCATGTTATCTTGTTCCAAGGGCGATCAATGGTTCCAGTCATGAGGCAGGAGGAGGTGATGCAGGACTTCCACACTTCTCCCCTATATGAGCACCCCAATGTTGGGAATATTCCTGAAGACCATCAGAGGTAGTTTTGGTGGTTTGACATGAGATAAATCATAGCTGATTTCATCTCTCGGTGCCTCACCTGTCACCTAGTGAAGGTTGAGTACCATGTTTCTTTAGTCTTTTTTCAAACCCTTGAGATCCCATAGATGAACTGAGATGTCATATGCATAGAAATATTTATAGGGATTCCACATATTGTGAAGGGCCCTGATTCCATATTGGTGATAGATGACTAACACATTAATTCTCTAAACATCCTTTCAGTTAGGGAGAATACATCGTTGGAGACATTGGGGAAGTTCTATATATATGGTGTATCATTCACCTTCGATGGTTTCCCTTAATGATTGTCTATGATAATGATGTTTGGAATATTTAAAGATTGTGGTGAGGCCTACAAGAGTCATTCCGGGCCTAACTGAGGATGAGTACATCCCTTCACCCGCATTCCCACAGGAAAACAAAGAACGCAATCTAGGTGATAGAGGATATGTTGAGAGATTTCATGTAAGATTTCATCTAAATCTAGTTGGATCAAATAACCATGGTAGATATAATTCTACATTCATTATTGCACATTTTTAGGCCACATGTGGGAGACCCTATAGGTCACCCTTATGCGGGAAAGAGATTGGTGACTCATCTCTTATGGGTCTAGAGTTAGTGCAGGAGAACACAGGGAAAGTTTAGGTCATCTGCAATCATATGAAACTATCCCATAGTTATAGAAGTCTTACACAGATTGTCATCATTGGCCTTAGAGTTCGAATAGTGAGACCACATATTCTTCTGAGTCTCCCTGTGTTGTGGAATGCAGAGGTTTGGACAGGGAGGCATGCTATCCCTGAGGTTCATCTGGATGTTTGAGATCATGCAGAGGGTTGGTGAGGTTTCCTATCATGTTTCCCCAAACCCGACAGCTAGAGTGGGTGCACGACGTCTTCCACATGATTTAGTTGAGAATATACATGCATGACCCTATGCACAATATCTACTAGGAAGAGTTGGACATCGAGGATAGAGCCACCTTTGTGGGGCACCCGATGTTGATCGTGTACAAGTTGGAGCAGACCCTATATAAATAGATCATCCCTTTGGTTCATGTGTTGTGGCATTATGTGAATGTTCATGAGAGTTCATGGGAGTGGGAGATCCATGTGTGGTCTCAGTATCTTGATTTTTTCCTAGTTTTACTTTTCTAGGATGAAAATATTGAAGGATAGAATGATTAAGAGACCTTTTTTTACATTGTAGGACTTTATAATATTTACATATTTATTTATAGAGCTCGGATCTGAGACCACGTATGATTATGAGGCCCGATGTTCCCAATATTGAATTTATAAAAAATATTAAATATATTTTATACTATGCACATGCGTTTAGTTAATGAAAACATGATAACATTTAAATGGTTTATTGAATCAAAAAATGGAGACCACGGTTGGATCTAGAACGTGGTGTTTTTCCTATACGCGGAATTAAATGAGTTGTCATGGGACGTTCATACCCCTCACTCATTGTCGGTGTGTTAAGTGAATTCATTTAATAAAACAAATTAAATAATTAAATTAATTTAACCTAAAATGATGTTTATAAATATAGTTTTAAAGTAAATTTTCATGGTTGGCCTCATAATTTTTAGATTCCACCGGTGACAGTTCATTCCTCCTCCATTTGGATAATTGGAATGAATGATGATGGAAAATAAGTTAAGATCAGATGAAGACGCAACAAATGCATCATCTTCTTCAAATAATTTTGTGGGAACATTCTTTTCCAATGATCAATACAAAATAGAGGTATGGATTAAATTTTACTGTTTTTATTCTTTTGGATTATAAGATTGAGTAGATCATTATTCATTCAATGATCTTCATCTTTTTATTGAATTTTCATGAGCCCAAATACCGAATTTTATATTGTTTAATCAATGTTCTAACCTCGATTCACCATTCCAGATTTCTAGAAATGAATGCTTCACTGAGGATGTTTAAAACTTTGGTTATGGTGATTTTCTCTATCAATTCTGTGTGTTATTCACCAGTTAGATCCCCATGGTCCCAGATAAACATTTTTTGGAAACATTGATCTCGATTGGAACCCCATATTCAAGGTATATTGACGATGTGAAAACATTTTGGAGAGAAAAGAATAGATCTGGAATCGTTGCAGAACATGGATACTCAATCTCTAGGTTTTAGATATAAGATATAAGATAAAAGATACGAGATACGAGATATGAGATATAATATTTGATATATAAGATGTAATATATAAGATAAAAGATATGAGATATGAAATATGAGATATAATATATAAGATATGAGATATGAGATATAAGATATAATATACAAGATATGAGACATGAGATATAAATCATGGTTAATAATCTTATATTGGTTATATCTTTTAACTGAGGCATTTTTTTGATGAACCATCAGTGACAATGTGATCATAGAATTGAGACAGTAATTTTAAGAATGATGTTGTATACCTTTTTTGTACTTGTGCCTTAGGTCAATGAAACACCCAATAATAATAAAAATATTATTATAAAAAATCATTTGTGCAACATATCTTCCTAATACAGCGTCAGAATGAAAAACTGTCTGCGATGATCAAACCTTAAATTTTGGTCGCATTTCAATATCAATATCATGTATTTAATTTTTACCCATGGCTCAGTGCCACAAGACACCATTCGAGCATGATGTAGTGAAATTCAAAATTTTTACTATTTGTCTGATTGAGGAAAGTGAATAGCATATTTTGAGTGTTTCTCATTATAGAATGTAATGGTTCCCTCCATTTTGAATTTTGTGATATGATGTGAGACATTATAAACATGAAGCACTAAGGAGACACCAAATGATTGCATCCATCATACAGGATCACCATAACATTCTAGGCATACCCTCTATTAGGGATAGGTAGTGGTGTTCATCGATGATAATTCTGAGTGGACCTCCTATAGTTCCGAGTAGTAGAGTTCCTTATGTATTCTAGATTACCCTCTAGTAGGGATATAAGTGGCATTCCTTGAAAATATTTCTGAGTTACCCCTTAGCAAGTCTTGATAGTGGAGTTCCTCGATATTCTGATATTACCCCTAGCATGGTAGGACATTGGAGTTCCCCGATGACCTTACCGGGCTTAACCTCTAGTAGGACTAGGAAGCAGAGTTTTTGGTGACCTTCCTGAGTGGTACCCTATATTAGGATTGTGTAATGGAGTTCCATGGTGACTATCATAGTAGTACTATCTTATTTTAGCAGGTCATGAGATCCTTACCTAGTATTTATGACCACTCAACTATGTGTAATAGTGATGAGACATTATTTAACATAGCTTTGGACTCGTAGGGAAGATGTATGTTTTCTTTACAAAGATACGTTCTTGTGATGCGGTCTAAGACCATGCAGGTGAGTCATTTACACATAAATTGGATAGTATCAAGGTGTGGTAATTGATTATCATGAACAGATGGGATTAGGGAAGGCATGTGAGATATTTTTAATTTTTTATGGACAGTTTCTGAAACTATTGTCTACTCTTCATCTTGGGATGAGCTGTGAGATGGAGATCCACTTACTCTCTCATTTAGGATTTTATGACTAATAATATATATATTCTTTGTTCCAGATTTACACTTTGGCTTTGTAAACTCTCTTTCCAAAAGAAGGGAAGGAAAACAGGGTATTCCAGTTGCTTTTTATGTCAAGCTTCTCATCATTTTATGGGTTTACTCTCCTTCTATACGTGGGGATGAATCGACGGGAAGTTCATCTAGTCACCATGTTTATACACTTGTGATTGGATGATCTTACCTTCACTCTCTTTTTGGGTTGAACTATACTTTTTCAATTTAATTTGTTCTATCTACTGCTTCCCTCTTCAGTTTTATCTCTTACTACTCCCCATCCACCTTTTTGAGGAGTTCTACTAGTTTTTAATATACTCACCCCTATAAGATATTTTCTGAAATGTGTCATTTCTTTTTCCTCAAACAGATAGGTCGACTCTAAATTCAAAGGATCTTAGGAATACTGGGTGCTTGGACTACGTATGACGGTCATAAATTGGGTTATAAGAGTTTGTCTCTATCATCTATTTCTCTTTTCTAATTTTTTCAGGTTGGAACATATTTCTATTTGGGCTGGTATTTTTGCCGCTATATTCAATTTACATTACAATAATTTTGTATTAACTTGACGCTCATGTGTTCCTTGTTTATTTTATAGAAGTTTTGCATATTTTACCATTTCCATCTATACATTTTCAATGATTTGACTATGTTTTTGAATACATATATATAGGAAAAGGCCTCCCCAAGTTTAGTTGTGTATTTTGCACTTGTCACCACCCCTGGAATATGGAGGTGAGCTTCGGGTAGTTTTCGGTCGAGCCCTATAATGGGTCAAGTCATGAAATTTACCAGTCTTGTGTACTTAAAATGATTGATAATTTTTTAAGAAAATATAAATTTATTTATATCTTCTGTCAAAAATAAATTTTCATCAAAATCCATGTTTTCTAAAAATGTTTAAATTTATTTTTACATTTTCCAGACGATGTTTTAAAATAAAATTAAACCATTTTTTCTTTTTTAAAAAATTATTGAAAGGAACCATTATGTCATTTTTAAAACAAGTTCCATTGGTGTTTTACAAAACAGTTGAAAGCAAACATTGTTTTAACATGTAAGTTATGAATGAAATTCACTACCGTAATTACCACTCAATGATTTAAACATAAATTTTTATGTTTCAAAGTTTATTTTCAAATTAATGTATCTTATAAATATATTTTGAAAATTTAGTTTAAAGGAATATTTTTTCAACGTCAAAATGGCAATTTAAAAAAATTGTCTTTAATAACATTCTTATTTAATTTATATTCATCAATGATATCAGCCTTTTTTTGTAATTAGAATCTACTTTGGACATTTCGTATTGATATCATCTTTATTATTTATTTATATGGTTTGTGATCTGTTTAACTACGCACGTACAATTTTATTACCATGAACTGTATTACTCAGAATGCATTATGATTATGTTTACTTGATTGGGGTATGTATTAACATTTCATATGTTAGGTTTTCAATACAAATCATTATGTTTAGTATATTTCAACCATTTCATATGAGTAATTCCTTTAACATTGTAAGTTACTATTAGAGTCCAATTATAAATATTTCCTCAATGCATGGACAGGTCTCATGGGATAAATCAATGGGAAAAATTAAAGGGGCTCTTACCCATATCTTTAAATTTTCTTTTGAATGGTTTTGATAGTATGTTTTAGATTATTGTAATTATACATTCCCTCATAATGAGATTGTTCAATGATTTCAATGTGATTATTCATTTAGTTAGAATATCCCTAGAAAGGTTTCAAGATCATCTGATTGCATATATGGAAATATTTGATCATTAATTATCTCTACTACATTATACTCAAGTTATTAAATATATTTCTTGTATTTAAATTATTTACATTTCCATATTGATAATGCTTTATTTATTAATATATTCCACTCTATTTTTACCCTTACCAATAATCTATGCTAACTCATTTATTATTTTTAATTTCAATAGGAAACCAGGAATTGTTTGGTGATTAATATGTAAGGATTTTCTAAGGATAAATATGGAATTCTTAAATAAAACACATTCTATTTAATTTTTTGTGTTTTAATATGAATTTCAAGAATGTATATAGTTTACCAAGACTACTAAACTATTCAGTCCTTTAAGATGTGATACAGTGTATCATGTTCCAATGTTATAAAGTAAGCATTGACTCTAGGCTATTATAATAGGTGTCTTTATATTTGGTATTGATGGAAGTTTGGTATAATCATTGAGAACTAGATTTAAAAAAATATAGATTAGGGAAAATAATACTATTATAGAATTAAGGATAAGTATAGAAGAACAACCTAATGTTTTAGTAAGGTAAATTTTGTGTGGATTTTCCTAGAAAAAAATACATTTCTGTTAATTACAAGTGGATGCGAATCTGGAAAAAATGAACTTAGGGGTAATAATTTTTAAAAAGGACCACCATGCATGACTCGAGCATTACCTAGTACACAAAAATGGGCATATTATGCACCTTGTTTGACACTCTAGGGGGATATTCATATGATAATTCACATTTTCTTTACAAACCATTATGTAGGATTTTTAAATATTTTTATGTAATTAAAACAACCACAATGAAACCATGTTTATGTGTATAAGATAATTCATGCATAAATTTTTAAATTCATGTTAATTTCTTCACTAGTTTTGGGATTGTATATTATATTTGATAATGTTTTGATCTAGTCTAGTGTATTTCATTATTTATAAAAGGAACCTAATGGAAGGAATGGGAACTCTATAGATGCAAATAATCGAAATAGTAATACTGATCATTTCTTTTATGGTATTAAGCCAATATTTTGGAGTTAACTAGTCTCCATAACATTATCATCGTATGAGGAAATAATATCATGTGCTATAAATACCAACAAATTACTCACACTATATTATGGATTCAATGGATAGAAAGAGAATAATTGGATGTAAGAGAAAAAATTTATATGGGGAATAAGGGAAAAAATAATTTGACTATATGTAATAACTGTAAAAAGAATCACCTAGATACTTTCTTGAAAGGAATGAGAGTTTTATATATGTTTGGAGATAATGGGAACCATGATCATGATTTTGAGGGAAATTAAAAATATTCCAATTTTAAATGATTCATCTTTATGTAGATAGGGCACTACATAAATAAATTCCACAAGAATAAAGGGAATAAACCTCCAAAGGATCTAAGAAATCAATGATGATTTTAAGCTATTACTATAGATAATGTGGAATTATTAATTTTATTTTGTTTGGATTCATAAATTATATTATATAAGTATTTTATCAATGATATTATGATTATAATAATTATTATATGTATAATAAATGTAGTACAATGCTTTTTTGTTAGGGATTTCAGAGAATATGGTGAATGGTACTGATGACTAAGAAAAGCGATTCAAAGGGTTGATCTTTTTTTTAAAAGAATCATTATCGAGGGGAGATAAACCATAATATGTGACCAATTTTGATATAATAATGAAAAATATATGTTTATGAGATTTTATTGGAGACACTGAAATTGGTTAGTGAATTTATGGTTTATGTCATCTTTGCTAGAATATATTCAACAATTTGAGATTTTATTTTTAAGGCATGCATGCATTCTTTAATATTTTATGTATATTAATGTAATAACATAGATGTAATTTGACATTAAGAGATACATTAAATTTTATGGGTGATATAATGATGATTTAATGACCTTACATCAAAATTTTTGGACAGTGAATATGGTCAAACATATTTTAGTTAGGTCTTAAGGGTAACCATTTATGATATGGATTAAGTTTAATTTTGAGTCTTACTATTCAGGTATTAGATATTAATGTTCTATATTAGATAAAACAATTATCCATTTTTTCTAGTAAATATTAGAGGAATAAATTATTATTATTTTATGGATCTTATGATACATTAAAAGTTAATATTAATGCTTCATACATAAAATTTTATTTTCGGATCTTCCTTTCTTGGAGTAATATATTAAGTGGAAATTGATCTAAACACAACCTATTGTTGAAATTGTTCTTATGAAATAGAGATATATCATGAAATTTTATTTCGTTATGATATTGAATAGTAAAATATTTTCACAACTCTAGGAAAAGGTTCTTGAAAACAAATGATATCCTAATACTTTCATTTGGGATAAACCTATGGTCTTTCTCCCTTTTAATATTTATGGTTTTTATTCATTAACCTTCCATAGATCTACCACATTATTTTGATCAATAGTCACTATGACTTTCTACTTTATTGTGGTTTGTTCATTATATTCTCAAGGGTCACTCCATATGTCTCTTCATCTGGCTCACAACCACTATGTAGGATCACCGTCTTCCTCTTCCATCACTCATTTCTCTTGGAATGGATCCACTCACCTCTTATTAACTTTTAGGTCACTTAATTTTTATGAAAAACTACATCCTCACTTGTAGTTATATTCTCTAATGACGTTTCACTTTCATCTACTAATGAATACAACTTTACCATAGGTGTACTGGGAAAATTATAACATTCACACAACCCTAGGATTTCTTGAAGGATTATTTATGTCTGGAATGAAATTTTCACCCAACCACTTGCATGAAACCCCCTTATTAAACTCAAAAATTTGGTGACAATACCCTTTTACTCCAAAACCAATATTTACTTGCAACTACCAACTGGCGGGCAACTTCTGAGTAACTCTGTACTAGCGCACCCTCACCACATGCACGATTGGAGCTTTTATTTTCTCTAAGTGATGAGATTAATCTTAAATGAGATGGGTATCCATCTATTTATAACAATTTTTCCCACCATGAGTGATGCATGCAACTTTCCTCCAAGCCTGATTGTCCATTCTCCCAAGCCTATGTCACCCTATTCACCTTGCATGAACAACTCCAAAACTTGCACGCCCTTATTTACCGTTCCATATTTTGATGTCCTGATCTTGAAAAAAATTTGGTGCACAAATTTCTATGCCTCCAAGACATAGTCACGCAAGTCCCTTTTTTAAAAACACGTATCTACATTCCCCAATTTTTTTACCCAAAATTTTGGAACACACTAGAAAATGCTACTATAAATTATACCTTCTTTTTTATACCACCTCAAGATTATCCATTCCTTTATCATGGTTCATTGTCAAAATAGGTTCTCAAAAATATCTTTGAACACCATAACTAAATATGGAAACCCTCTTTCTCAACAAAAACAATCACCCAAAAAAATCTTCAATGATACCTTGAGGGATTTATTTCCCAACAATAATATATTACAAATCACAAAAAAGCCACATTGAGAACACAAAAACAACATTATAAATTATTAATGAAATAAATAAGTGGTATTTATAGAAATAATGTAATTTAAACAAATTGAATAGTAAAATGACCTTTGGAATAGTAATATGACCCTTATGTGTAACAACCCATGATTTTATGGTATCCACATTTTTTTAATTTAATTTCTTCGACATCATTGGTTTCACACAAAACCAATCTTAAATGACTAATGATATAAAATTAAATATCATTATAATAAAATGACTATTATAACCCAGACATTTAATTGGAGAGAATTAATAATATTAATTAAATTTATATATTAGATATTTAATCAAATGTTTTGACATTCGTTCAAATGATTTTAAAGGTATAAGATATAAGGTCTCAACCATAAAGTTTATATAATATGGATTTTTGATCAATAATTTACTTTATTTCATATTGAGGATCTTTCATGGTTTAGTGTTTTAGATAATTAGGTCATAATTATTATATTACATCTCAAAAATTACAAAGTGGACACTTCTAATCTATCCAATTTTCATCAAAATAATAAAACTCCTTAAATAGAAAACAAATTATTTTCATGATAAAAATATTCTTCAATTATTACTTTATATTATCCTTCCTTAAACCCTATTAAGAAAAGTTAATAAAAATTGGATGAGCATAAAAAGATAAATTAGGAATTTAAAATAAGGAATAAAACCATTAGTCCATGAATATTTAAAACTGATGAAACAAATTTCACAAAATCATACCTTTCACCCTCAAAACATAAAATCTTTAACATAATGTATGAAAACAAAATATTCATAAATAAACTCATAGAAATCATAAATTATAAAGGTAACTTGTGGAATTCGTAACATACTTACATTGTAGATTTAAAATCTATATACGGAATAACCGTCAAGGTTATGTTTGGAATACACATCACAGTATATTCCATAAATCTATTAGGAGAAACTTTATTGTTTACCTTTGTCACATTACCCAATGAATTGGAGAGCTATCATGGGCTCACCTACCCTTGGTTCCTCACAAAACCACTCATATACGAAAACATTTCCCAAGAACCATAACATAATCATAACACATAAAACAAGCATAATGGAAAGATACAATTTACACATTGGAATCCCAATATATCATTTAAAAATATTGAAATAATCAATTCTTTATAAAAACCATTTTCCATACAAAAATATGTAAAAATTTTATATGGTATTTATATGATTTTTAAAAACATTACAGCTTGTTGGGGAAGCCAAATATCAAATAATGCATGTGGTGGTGGAAAGGTTGTTGTAACTGCGTACATCAAAAAGAAACATTCCATTTTTAATTTAGTAAAAAATATCATAAAAAATCGTTTTGAAAATAGTTGAATTAAATACAAATAAAATGGATATAATTGTACACCACATAATAAATGGTTGTGTATAAACCAAAAATGACCTAATGAAAGGTGATTAAGATGAAGTCCCTTAAAAAGATTGTATCGTTAGATTAATGATAAATCAATGAAATATTTATGTGCTAAAAATATAAATACACTAAATTTAAGTGTATATTTAGTTTAAAACAATCATAGTCTATTAACACATATTATTGGAAAAAACAAATGGCATGGATTATTGACTCATTGAAATGATATTGAGTTATTATTCCCATTACAAAGCTCGTTTTGTTAAGAAAATAGGTCACTGGGGAGGATTAACTATAAATTAAAATAAATCAAGTGTAAATACATTATATTATATCAATAGATATTTCTCACATAATAATATCACGACATAATCAATAACACGAAGATTAACCCAAATAATGGAAATTAGGTTAAGAAGTTTTCTTACTTGGATCCAACTCGTCATGTACAATCGTTATGTTCCTCAATAATAAAATTAGGTTAATTTATACATTCATGAGAATTTTTTCATGTTTATTATTCCTTTTATATAACTTATTACCATGTTTTAACAATTACATAATTATTTAAGTAAATATCAGTTGTTTTATTGATATTCAATTCTCGAGTCAAAAATGAACTTGTTTGATGTAACTTTTCTGTGTGGTCAAAATTCAATCATCTAAAAAATATTATTCATGATTTAAATATCATATATATCCAGTATATATGTATTTATAATATTACAAAACATTTTTAGATATGAAATTAAATGCACTGTTCAAGAAGACGGTAATTCGTATTTACGCATGAACGCTACTTTCATTTCATTGTCATATTAAAGAAGTGAAAACTATATGATACATAGGTATCTTATTATTAAATTATAGTATATATTTTATATATGTTATATAATTTTATTAACTCCACACTTTATATATTATATGTATGGCATGAATGAGTCATATCACTTTGAGGGGGCGATAGTCCGCACTTCCTCGAATGAAATTATCATATTTACACATTATAGAAAGCATAAAAGTATGTTGTAAATAAAAATTACAGAATAATGGAGATAATAAAAATATAATAAATATCATATATTTATATATATATATATTTCCTTCATGATGGTCATCATTAAAGGTGGTATGAGAAAATTTAACAATCGTCGTTTCGTGAGGCAGTAGTTCGTCGAACCATGAAACAATATGTTGGTATCCATTAGATGGAGGTGTGTGTAATTTTATGTTGAATAATTATCATAAAAAATCCTAGAATATTAATGATATTGTTTCGTTATTTAATAAAATAATAAGAAGATCATAGGGATGTAGAAGTGAAAGAAAAGAAAAGAACTTGAGAGAAGATGTAACCTATAATTCGGGTAACTTATTTTGATTTAAGCTAAACAGCTTTCTTGAATTACATTCTTCCCAAGTTAAGGATTATGGGAGGAAGGGAGGTATGTTCAGAGATTATTTAGGAATTATTTTTATGATCCATGGGGCTTGAGAGGTGTGATTTATGTGGGTAGAGGAGGTGGCCTTTTATAAGAGGGAGGAAGGGCGCTCTTGGAATCTCTAGAAATATTAATTTATTATGAATTTAATTTGGATTAAAATGGTGCAAAACTCCTTAAATTAGAATATAGGATCTATTTGGTTCGAATAACCATCATCCAATAAATTTTAGACATGTTTTGATTATTTCATTGTCCTTATTTTTGTGGTTTAACCATTATTTTACCCATTTTAATCTTACAGTGATATCATGTTTTATACAAATTGTTGGTTAATGTAATTACCAAATCATGTAAAAAGACCCAAAAAATAATTTATGAAATATTTGGAATTTATTTATCCATCTTAACTAATCATATATTATTTTTAATTTAAAATCATTTAAGAAACTATTTTAATGTTTCAAGTTATGAATTAAGTCAACTTTAGAAATTATTCATACTTGACTTTTTTAAGAATTCATAATAATATTATTCCATTAAAAAGGAATTAAATAAAATATAATATATCATTATCATACATATAATTAATTGATATCATTAAAATAGTAAAATTAATTTTTTTTTAATATTTATAATATCATTTATTTGAATCCTTTATTAATGAATCAATCACTACATCATTGTTGTGTCCTAATTAAATTTATTTATTTAAATTATAAAAATTATAAATAAAATAACATGATCTATAAAATAATTTTTATATTTATAATGACTATTTATAGTAAAATAGATCAGTTATATAACTATATATTAAAATTGTTTTAGTAAAATACACATGTTGGTGTTATATTTCACTTTACTTTAAATTAAATCTTATAAAATTTCATTTTCACATCCCAATGGCTCCATGGGGTCTCCAAATTAATCCAAGGATTCCAATGGTTGGACATATCTCATCCAATAGTACTGGGACACGTTTTACGGTAGTTTAATATTATTATATTTTTAATTTTTACCCTTATTTACCAGATCTACCCTTTAACTATGGTAAATAAAACAATTAATGAAGTTACTATTCATAATGTCCAAAAATAAAAGTTACCAATTAATACAATTTAACCATGATGATTTCGAATATGAAATCTATTTCTATAAATTCAAGACATGTAATTAGCTGAAATTAATTTAAAATTAACGCCTTTTATGAAAATCAGAAAGTGTGTTTTTATTAAATAAAAACTACCAAAAGATTAACATGTGTTTATATCAACTTTCCAAGTGAAATTACATAAAATGAAAAAAATCTTAATTATATTATAAAACAATATATTATTTATACTTTAAAACTATTAAATAAATTTATTCAATGATATAAATTATATTTTTGGAAATATTTATTTTCAATTGAAATTTATCGTATTTTTACTATTCATCAAAACGTGATAGCAATTAGAAAATATCAAAAAATAATCCAACATAAATTTAATTCACCCAATTTTAAATAATATGTTTATTTTATAAAAATATATGATATAAAGGTGTCAGAAAATAAATTTATAAAAGGTTCTCATTCAAAAGGTTGTAAAACTGCATTTTTAGAAAAATAATTCTTTTATCCAAAAAAATGAATTTGTTCTTATATCATTTCTAGAAAAAATATAAGATGAATTTAAATAATTTAATTGAATATATAACATATATTTTTCATTAATGCAATCCATCAAGATTTATATGATTTTATAAACACAATTATTCACTTTTTAAATAGGTTTTTATAAAAACACATCCTTTATATTCAATTGGTTTTTATTTCAATTTAGAAAAAAAAGGTAACCAATGAATCATTAATTAAACATTTTTAAACCATATTTTCATAATTCTTATGATATTATTCATTTCTTCCATCCCAATGGATAGGCGTTAACTAAAATATAATATAATATTTTTATTACTGTATTATTGTTTGGTATAATTCAATACTTTGTGAAATGAATGATTTCGGAGAAACATGTTGCTGCGCATCGAGTACACTATTAGAAAAAGTGTCCCCTTTCACGTAAAATCACTATATTATTCATAAATATTAATAAAAATGAAAAATTATTATTTTATAAATACATATTTCGTTACATAATATATAAATGAATCTTTTACACATTAAAAGGCTATAATTTATAAATGTAGTTTAACCGCCTTTTAATGGGGTACTTATTTTAAAGGAAAATTATTAAATTTCTAAAAAATATTTTTAATAAAATAATATTCATATTTTAATGAATAATTTAAAAATATATTAGGGTGAAACTTTGGTATTTTTATGAAAATATTTTTTACAATAAATAGTTGAAAATCCTGATTTCTATAAAACTATCATTTCCATTATATTAATATTATATTAATGATTTTATTAGTATAATCCCCTATGAATGTGGAAATAAAATTTATGTATCATATTAATGAGAATATGATATATTTATATCAGGGAATAAGTAAAAAAATATTTTAAAAAAATAATAAATTAAGTGTTTGTATTTTTCTGAAACGTAAATGTGTATTTACAATTTTTTAATTAATATAATCATTTACAAGAAAATATATTCCATAAAATAGAATAATAAATGAATATTTCGTTTTATTGTTATGATAATAAAATTTAATGAGGTCATAGTTAATTTTTTACAGTGTTATAAAATCCGTTGTAATTTTAAACTTGGTATTTTTCATTTAGAATGCGATTTTAATTAGAAATTAAATTTCACATATTGAGGAAGATATTTTCATAAAATTGAGTTATATATTTATGTCTATGTTTTGATAATTTTATAGGGTGATTTTTTTGTTTTTTCTATAATAGTTGATTTTTTGTAAATAGTGAAATATGGTAATTTACAGCATATGCTAAATACATGAATTATTGAGTCATTGATGATGTATGGATGATGTAAGAACCATTAGTTCAAACTCACATGAACTGGATTCTATATTTAATTACAATAATCATCATTATATCTTTTCTTGAGTCAAAATAGTAAAACAATGAATAGAATAATCAAACAAATACCCCTCTCCCCCTAATAAATTCCACACCTCACCACCTATTCTCCACACACCACCAAATCCATGAATATTGACTAGTTTCTACCCAAAACGCTTCCAAATCCTCTCCAAAATATATTGGATTATTTGGTCTCAATAAACTACCTAATCGAAGTCCCTTTATAAGGTTCTCAAGAAGAATTCAAGAGGTAAAACCCTTAATCCTTCCCCTTCATTTTCATTTATTTTATTTTCGTTAATTATCATTCCCTCACATACTATTTCAAAAAATTCATGATCACTTTAGTATATTATATATAGTGTAATTTTATTATGTAAATAAAAAATCCACCATCATGTCTCTTCACCTCATTATATTATTATAAAAATGAAAACATCGTATGTGAGGTTCCGATTTACCGCCTTCATGGATGATGTGTTTTCATTTTTAAGGCTGGACATAAAACCATTTTTATGGATAAATGATATTATCATATACTTAATACAACTTATTTAATTTTCCGGAACCAGTATATATACATAATATTAATAAATAAAACAAAACTAGTTTGTGATGATAAAAAAATAATCTAAATGATTATAAATAACATTTTATCTATCGATTCATCCTAATACCATGTAATATATGAAAATATATAAATATTTAATATTCAATATGATAATTTATAACATATAATTTCAATTCTGGAAAACTATTCTCATTTTACATGATTTTCCATACATGCATACAAGTTAATTGATCAAGAAAACCAAGGAAAAGAACGCTCTTGAATGATAAAATTGTACCTTATAAATTATCAAAAAGGATATAAATAAACATAATAAAATTATTATAAATAAAATTATAAAAGGATATTAATTAATTAATTAATAGATTTAATCTTATTATCCATGACATTAAGATCAAGGACAGAACACATTCAGACATAAGGTAAGGGTTTTCTCATCTAACTTTTATTTCTATGAGATTTCCCTTATTTTAAATTTATTTCTTATGTGTGGTGTATATATACATCAATATTATATATAATATCATGAATATATTTGTCTTCATGTTACTAAATAATTCATTTTACGATTATTATTTTTTTTCGTATGATTCGATCAATTTCAAAGTGTTAAGGGAATCTCCACAGCTTCTATTTTTTCCTTCGGGTTACTACTCCTCTATCTTTACCCTGGTGTAATTTGTAATTCTTCTTATGTAATCTTCCTAAATTCAGTTTTATTTTCAAAATATATTTACATATATCAATTATTATTCCTCTGATGGTGAATACATTATTTGTAACGAATCCTTTACAATTTTTCTCGATAAACAATCCTGATTAAAGGATACTTCCCAATTTCATACTCATTTTCAAGTACCATCCATAATCCATTTTAAGGAACAAATATTTTTATAAAATAACTATTTTTAACATGAAATACTATATTATATCTTTTTTGGGTTTATGTAAACAATTAATCCTTGTCCACTTTAATGACTCTTCAATATTTTCCCTCAAACTGCAATAAAGTGGTCCATTTCAAAAGTTTCATAAAAACACTTTGGTACATGTTTCCACATCATTTGGAGATCATTTATGCATAAAATATAATTTCATTTCCCGACCCTTTTATTTTCTAGGATATACATGTTTATAATATTTTTTTAAGACTAATAGAAATTATTTTCCAAAAGAACTCTTCTTTTCAATGTTAAAAAATGGTATTTCCCTCATGAATTTCTCAATGATTTTATTTGAGTATTTTCAACTATTTATACACCCTCTATTGAATGTTATTATTGATCGCTTATGTTAACATCTATAAAATTTTATTCAAGGATTTAAGATTGTTTTCTCTAGGGAAGTTCTATCTTGATACCATTCTCCATATTACTCTTGATACTTTTTAGATTATCTGAGGAAATATTGATAAATATATATATATTATTTAATACAGATATTTTATGATAAGGAACATTGATTTTTAACTAAATTAATAAATGAGGAATGTTTATGATTGGTATGACATTGGTTTGGGACCATTTAATGAAAGTCCTAATGGTTGGGGAATGCTTAATGCATACCATACGGGTGGGGCCCAATTATAGATAACCCCAATATGTATTAGTAGTCTCATGAGATGAAAATTTTTGGAGAAAAACCATTTATGTTTGTTTATAAGAATAATCAGATAGGTTTGAACCCATATACTTAAACCATATTAATGGTATTATGGTAAATGTTCCGGATACATGATTTCTAATGATTAAGAATCCTCTCCATTCAGTATTTCGTTATTAAATCCCATTATATTTTAACTTTGAAAAAATCTAAGAATGTATTTTCATTCTCAGATTATTGATGGAATATGTTTTTCGTTTATTTACCTTCAAATATTGACATATTTCCTTTGTTTCACTTGTTATTGATTCATGTAATCATTTCTAAGTGTTTCAGGTCACCCCTTTCATTTTTCCTTTCCTAGGGTCTAATTATTAATCAATTGAATAAATTTAGAGGAAGATATTTATTTTATTTTGTTATGTTATATGTTCAATTACCAATGTAATATGGTAACCATTTATGTATTTATAATCCTTAAGACTAACAAACTGATCTATCCTTGGTGATTTGATCTCTTGTATCTATTCCATTGTAATAAAATGACCACCGACTCTAGTCTATTGGGTTTAAGGTTGTTACAGTTGGTATCAGAGCGAGTTTAGTAGAAACTGTGCGAAAGAGATTTAGAAAACATATTTTAGAGAACATAACCCTAAGATATAATTTTTGGATATCTAAAGAATTACATTATAGAAAATTCATAACATATAGATTATGTGGGCCCTCCTAGAAATACATCAATATCATGATACTACAAGTGTATGTGGTTCTAGAAAAAAATATACCTAGGGGTAACAACTCCAACAAGTGGAATCGAGCCTGACTTGTCCTATCCTATTACATGAAAACAGTCCTTACTACGCACCTTCATTTAGACTCCCATGGGATATGTTCTGGATAATTAAAATTATTTTTAAAAATCATCATGATGGATTTAAAAGTAAATATGTCCTCAAAGGAACCATGATTATGATTTTTATATTATCCATACATCAATTTTCAATTTATGTTGAGTGTTTTTATAGTTCAAAATTATAAATTAGGATTCATGGTATTATATGCTAATCTATTATATTCCATTATTTATAAATATCACCTGAAAGGACGTTTGTTTAAGAATAGATTTAATTTTTTAATTATATTCTTTCAGTAAAAACATTATTCCTTAAATTTTATTTTCATTGGAGGAAAATTCTCAAAATGTAGGAGAAACATCAGGAATAACTCTTCTATATATTCAATATTATTTGATTTCAAGGATAATCCTGAAATCATGCTCATATGATTTTGAAACCATGATCAACATTAAATTTACTTGAAAGACAATGTACAAGTCATCTAAAACATCTATTATTCCCCGTTTATTCCAAAGATCAGGATTTTTATACGAAAAAATCATGCATTCTTCGATTTCCTACTATTCTAGTAATAGAAGGTACTTCCAGTGTATTTTTTTAATTCTTCAACCTAACTAAACTATACAAAGCTCTCAACAATATCAAAGAGGATATATAATAGGCTGACCTATGAGAAGCTTAAATGTAGAAAATTTTAAATATTAAATCCATTTAAATATTAAACATAATTTTGAAACCTTTTAAGAGAACGTAATAATATTATTTTATAAGTTTCAGGTTCACATAGATGTTCAAAAATTGTATATTGAAAACAAACCCTTTCTAAATACTTATCAATGTATTCATCATATCTATCAAAATTTCATAGGTTTTATTTTAAAAGAGTATCTAGAGTATTTAGAGAATTCCATGAAGTTCCACTAGCATTCTTGGGCCCATTCGATTCATGAGATATGCCAACACAAAAGTCCTAGATGAAGTTATGATTTTCTTTTGAAAAAAATTTTCTATGTTTAGTGATCCAAATAAAATTATCTTTGAAATAAAGAAGCTCCATGTTTGGAGCATGGAAATCAAAAATTATAGTGTGAAATAATTGAAAGGTTAAGAAAGAATTTTACAATGAATAATGATTCAACTACAACGCAATAAGGAACTATGAAAATCAATCTCTCAAGAATCAAAGGAATATACAAAGAAAAAGGACAACATATCATGGTCAAGATATTGATACTACCATAGATTAAGAGTAATTATTAATATATTTGTTTTTAGACTCCTGAATTATGTTATTTTATTATTTTATCAGTAATTATTTGGTTATAAGAATCATGAGATATATATGGATTGTACCGTAGTACCTATTCTTTAATAAATTGAAGCATGTGACGAATAGCACCAGTAATCAAGAGATGTGATAATGTAATCAGTTGAGCTTCCTGAAAACACATGACCTGGGAAATATAACCCTAAATATTTTATTTAATTTGAGATTGTAATAAATATATGGTTATAGGATAGTATTAGTGATGGTGTAGGTGGTTAGTGGTTTGATGGTTTATGTTATAATGTAATTATTAGATGTTAGTATTTAAGGAATATATTCAACAACTTGAGATTTTACATTCGTAAGCATGCATGTTTAATAAAGTTAGAAATAAGATTAAGGTATTTGTATAATTATTATGTTACACTAAGATCTACAATATTTGGGTAATCTTATGTTAAGAAGAATTTGTAAATTTAGTAATCTTCCTTCTAAATTGTTGGTCATCGAATGTGGATATACATGTTTTAGAAGTCTTAAGATTAAATTCTTGTGGAATAGATCATGTAAAATGTTGGAAATTATTTTTCATTAATAACATATGATAACCTTTGTGGTTTTAGTAAAACATTAATGGTTGAAGGAATGAATTAAAGACCATATGATTCCTTAAAAGTTCTTCAGTAAGGAAAAACTCATCTTAAACAATCACATTTTAAGTGTAAGGGATGAAGTTAAAATAGATCAAATCACAACCAAAGGATGAGATTATTCTTATGAAATTTAATTTAATAAAGTATTTATATTTTCTTTAGTTATTAGATGAATATAAATACAATACCTCAACTCTAGTAAAACAAGTTTTTAACAAAAAAAATTATATTTATAATTTACTTTTTTGAAATCAATGGTCTTTTAACCGACCAAAAATTTACAACTTTTTGATGGTTATCTTTCTAATAAAATTGTTCTATATCACTATCTATAAGAAAATTATGGTTAGATTATTATTCCATGTCCATATTTTCACTTCGCACTAATGTTATCCTATTAAAATAACTAGTTTTTGGGTAACCTTTTCATTTTCCATTCCCATTTATTCAAATGATATTTTATTAACCCTGCCTTTAATGTGGGTTTCCCAAAAGGAAACATTGAAGTATCAAAATTTTATTTTATGAAGTACATTACGAGGAAACTATTTATTAAGGGAGGATAGAATGTTACACCCCATGATTTTATGGTATTAATATTATTCAATTTAATTTCTTTGACATCATAGCTTTCACACAACACCAATCTTAAATGAATAATGATATTCAATTAAATATCATTATATTTAATCGAATTTTTTTACATTCATCAAAAAGAATTTATATCCATAAGATAATAACGAATCCATTTTTACACATTAAAAAGTTTATATTTTTCTAAATGTGGTTTACCATCTTTTAATGGAGCACTAGTTTTAAAACTAAATTTTGACACTTTTAAAAAAAATTTGAATAAAATAAAATTCATTTTTTAAAGCGTAATATCTAAATTAACTTAGTGAAAAAATTTGGTATTTTTATGAAAATAATTATTTTAAAGTGAATATTGAAATATCCTGATTTCTATAAAACAATCATTTTCTTTATATCAATAGTAAATATTGGATTTTAATAGTATCCTCATATATGAATGTTTAAATAAATTTTTTTTATCTAATAAATTCAAATGTGGTGTATTTATATCAAGGAATAAGTAAATCAACTATTTAAAAATTCTAAATTAAGTGTTGGTTTATTTGGGAAACATAAATTTTTATTTATAGTTTTTTAATTAATATAATTTATTAAAAGAATATTTGTTTCCATAAAATAGAATAAATAATTACTATTTTTTTGTATTATGATTATATGATAATTTTATGAGACCTTAGGTTATTTTTTTAAGTGTTATAAAATCAGTTAAAATTTTCAAATTGTTGTTTTTTGAGTAAATGACTATTTTTATTTAGAAATTAAATTTCTAAAATTTGTTGAATTATTATAATAAAATGTATTTCATTTTTTAATTCTTAATGTTGAAAAATTATGATGGGTATTTTTTTGGGTTTTTCTAAGATAGATAAATTTTTTATAAATAGTGAAATAAAGTAGTTTACAATATAAGATAAATACATGAATTATTGCATCATATATGATGTATAATTGATGTAAGAACCATTTGTTAAAATTAAAATTCACCGGTTATTTTATTTCACAAAAACAAATTATCACTATTGGTTTTCTTGATCCAAATAATAAAATAATTAATAGAATATTCAAAAAATACTTCTCTCCTCCACTATAAATACAACCCACCACCACCACTTCTCCTCACACCAAAAAACCCTCGATGTTTGTCCAATTTCTAACCAATCATTTTCCCAAGTATCTCCTCCATTTTCAATATCAGTTGGTCTCAATAAAAGACCAAAATGAAGTCACTTGAGGAGGTTCTCGAGGAGAATAATTTAAGAGGTAAAACCCTTAATCCTCCTATTTCATTTCTTTTTCTTTTATTTTATTTTATTATCATTACCTCGCCTACTATATCTTAAAATTCATGGTAAATCCATTATATTATATATATATATAGTCTGATTTTATTATTTCAATATAAAATTCACCATCAAGTCCCTACTCATCTTCCTTTTATTCTAAAAATGAAAATATTGTCTCTGAGGTGATGATTGAACGCCTTCATGGATGACATGTTTTTGTTTCTATATTCTTCCATGAATTATGTTCATAAATCCATTTTTATGGATAAAAAAATATAATATATTTACTACATATTATTTGATGTTTCTTATCCAGCATATATACATAATATTAATTAATAAACCAAAACTAGTCGTCGATGATAAAATAAAGCCAAAATATTCTCAATGATTATCACTGTCATTTTTTCTAATGATTCATCCTCATAAAAAATAAAATAATGAAATATATAACCATTTAATATTACTTATGTTAATTAATAACATATAATTTTAATTCTAGAAAACTATTCTAAATTTACATTATTTTCCATACATGTATCTTAGTAAACCAATCATGAAAACTAAGGAAACGAATTATCCAAAATGAAACAATTGTGTCTTATAAAGCATCAAAAACACCATAAATGAACTTAATAAAATTATATTGAATCAAATACATGTATAAAATGTCTTTATTTCATTAAATAATGGATTTAATCTTATTATCTAGGATATTAATAACAATTTCAGAACAAAATCGAACACGAGGTAAGGGTTTTCTCATCTCAAGTTTATTTCTATGATATTTCCCTTATTCACCACTTATTTATTATGTGTAGTGTATAAATACTTAAATTTGATATATAATATCATTAATATATTTATCTTCATTTTCTTAAGGGATTAATTATATGATTATTAATTTTTTTTATATGATTCAATCGATTACAAAGTGGTAAGGGAATCTCCTCGAACCTCCATTTTTTTCATCGAGTTACCCTTTATCACTCTTTACCATGATGTAATTATCAATTCTTATTTTATATTATTAATAATTTTTTTAATTTTCAAAACATATTTTTTCACGACCCGCCTTCACCAAAAGTAGGGAAGGGTCAGCAGATTTCCAGAACCTTCCTTCTTCAAGTTGAAGGAGAGATAATGTCACCCAAAACCCGCCTTCAATAGGTCCCGGAGTGGTGACCAACGCCAAGGGAATAGAATCAACACTAAATGGAAGGCATCGCCCTTTTTCTGTTAATAGGATCGGGAGATAAGATAGTAAATCTCACAACACCAAAACAATAAGTGCACGAAAAACAAAAACAACCATTCACATATGCATGTTACAAAAGTAAAAACCACAAAGTACAAAGTGACAACAAGGGTAATGTACCAAAGAAAGAAAAACAGAAACTGCAACTGCCCCAAAGGTCTGAGCTAGTATGGCCCTGCGCGATCCCAGAAGTCCTCCTGGAAACCTAAAAGTAGTTTTATATATGTAGGGTGAGAATACAAGTGTCCTCAGAAGGGAAAACCAAAGACTCTCGTGCACAAGTGGTGGAACGTACTAAAGTCCTGTGAGAAAAGGAGTAAACCAAACACCTATGAAGGTAAAATATCGATGTTTGGGAACCCCGCACCACTTTCCCAATAGTTATTGAAGATATCCTATGCATCGAACCAATACCTCCATTCTCACCGTAGTCCCACTCCCACACCCCGCCCGCCAACACCTGGGCCACAACCTCACGAAGTCCCACTGCCAAACCCCTCCCGCACACACTTGGTCCAAAAATATCACACGTAACCACACCTTCAAACACCTAGGCCAGAAAAACCATTGTCACGCCCGAAGACACCATGGCTAGAAGATCCACTGCCATGCCCGAAGACACCTGGGCCTCATCCTGAAGATACTTGGGAAACTACCTGCCCACACACACCTGGGATATAACCACCACACTACACCACCTAAAGGTTATTTGGCTAATAATGGACCTCAGGCCATCACATCCTTCCTGAAGATACTTGGGCAACCCAGGAATGGGAGCAGAAAAGAGATAATAACCATCCACTAATAATAGTGATGGGAAAAACACCCTCCCCCATGAAATGGGGGTATTCACCACTAAGTGCTCAAATTGGGTGGGTCGTGAATAAGAAACAAAAAACTACAAGTATATATATATATAGGTAACAATCACTCTCCCAAGATTAAGTCTTTCATCCATCCTAAGGACCAAAAACCAGACTCACGTCTGAGTCACAACTCTCGCCAAAAAAACCCATTTTTCCCATTCGCTTTCTTGTTTAGTAGTGATGTTTAATTTTGTTCTGCACCTACTTGGGAAACTAGTATTCGTAGGCACAAGTCTAGTAAAGCAAAAATTCAAGCATTAACTACAACATCCATACCATGTTCTCTCGTAAAACCACAACAACTAAAGACAACCCCAAGATATAGCCCCATGTCCAACATCCAGGAGCCAAAAGGGTTACTCAACAACAGAGGATCCCACCCCAATTCGTGATATAAACAATGTAACCACCGAGTCTTAAAATTCAAAACCAGGGAATCCATAACAATAGGGGATCCCATCCCCACTGACATCACCCAGCAAACGACCCGTGAAGTAAAAACAAAAAAACCACCACCACTAAGCAGGCACATGCCGGTATTTTCAAATTTATAAGATTTAACACACTCCATGATTTCAATTTCCGTGTGCCTTAACCGGGGTTATCACAGAAGGATTGATCCTAGTGCCTCAATTTATTTAGCCAGATATACGTGATTAACCAATTTCCTTTTCACGGAAGGAGTTCACAAAAACAAAACAATCCATTTAAAACATCATCGAGGGTTCATTAGTGCACAGAGAAAGACCACCAACGACCATGATTTTCAGTAGGCGTAAGCCTGCAAAATTCAAAAAATAAGATCATAAAATAGAGCAGTGTCATCAATCACCGCCCCCATTCGTTCTTTATAGAATCCGTTCATTATCTTTATTTTGGTTTGGTTCATCCAATTCTACAGAATCAAAAGCATTCCCACCCCGCATGATACACAAAATGAAGAGATTAATGATAAATTCCATACTTGATCAATGATAGACACTGATCCTGGGTGAGAAATTCTACGGATAGCGAAGTGGCTCTCTTGAACGAAAAGTGGTTCGTCTGAATGAAGGGTGATTGAGAAAAGAAGATTCCCACGATGAACCCTTTAGTTTATAAGGGTCGGGGATTTTTGAGATAACAATGTGGAACCACATATGGAGAGGGGGTCATGGGTTGACCACACGGCCCCACATGTTATTAAAGGGCCCGGTGGTTTAAACTGATGCACACACCAGATTAATTCATTAAATATTTATTTAAAACATTTATGGGAGTTACTGGGATTTAAAACAATCTTAATGGGGGTCAAAATAGGGTTTAAAACCCGATTTGCGCAAAAAGGAGTGTTACTGGAAAGACCCCATGGGGGTAGGCGAGAGCCACCAGTAGCTCTCGGCTACTGGTGGCTGACAGCGATCGGTAGACCATGCTACCGAAAGGCTGCAGCTACGTGTAGACCGAGCTATCTATAGACAGATCTACTGGTAGCTGTAGCTACCGGTAGACCAAGCTACCAGTAGATAGAGCGACCGGTAGGCTATGGCTACCGGTAGACCGAGCTACCGATAGGCCTGCTACCGATAGGTTAAGGCTACTGGTAGGTCGACTGTTGTCCAATCTTCACCAAGATTCTCAGACCAGAAAACCCAACTTGAGATTTTCACAAAGTAATGGACCCCAAAAACCCGGGCCAATTCATCAGATACCTCTTAAACGTTTCTCGACCACGAGAATCAAAACAACCAAGAAGGAATGAGCGGGTCCGAACAACCACCTCGAAAGATACCTCTCAAGAGTGAACCTCATTGTTAACTAAGAACACCAACCCTGTTAAGAACCAAGAAACATACCATGTTAAAATGCCCATCCATGTGGGTTGGGGAGTATCCTACCCCATGTCAAGACACTATACACTTTGGGCGGTACTAACTCGCCCGCACAGGTTTAATCACATCCACCTTAATGATTCTTGATTAGGGGTCGGGTACTCCCCTCCCCATATCCAGGACATTTCACACACATTCAGGGGAAATAAAACTAGTATTTCATAGCCAACAAGGTAAAACTCTCTACCACAACGCTATAAACTGAACAGTACAAAACTCAAAACAACTCTGGGTATTGGGCACGCATATGTGCTTCCCTCTCCCACGTACTCTCCTCATGCCTACCATGTCTCCATAACACACAAACCAAGGGGATGGTTCTCCCACGGAGCACATTCTCCTCACGATCCTCGATCATCACTGGTATTTCCACAAAATTCACGTCATCCTCCATGTCTAGCTCTCCCCAATCAAGGATGTTTGAATCATTGTGAAGGTAACGACGAAGCTAGGACACATGGAATACATCATGTATCCTTAGTAGTGGTGGTGGTAGCACTAGATGATAATCCACTTAACCGACCCGCCGCAACACTTCGAAGGGTCCGATGAACCTGGGAGAAAGCTTACACCCTTTACCGAACCACAGTTGTCCATGCCAAGGGGAGACCTTCAAGAACACGTTGTCTACAACCTCAAACTCCAAGGGCCTCCTCCTGGTATCACAATATGACTTCTTTCGGTTCTGGGCCGCCTTCATCCTTTCACGTATGAGCTGAACCTTCTCTGTCGTGCTCTACACCATCTCCGGGCCAAGGATTCCTGCCTCTCCTACTTTGGTCCAACACACAGGTGAACGACATGGCCACCTGTATAAGGATTCAAACAGGGCCATACCAATGGTAGAGTGATAGCTATTATTGTAGGAAAACTCTACCAGAGGAAGGTATCACACCCAAGATCCTCCTGAGTCCATAACACATGCCAGCAGCATATCCTCAAAGCTCTGGATGGTGCGCTCTGTCTGTCCATCTTCCTGAGGATGGAAAGCAGTTCTAAGGTGCATCTGGGTGCCAAAATCATGCTGCAATCCTCTCCAGACTCGCAAGATAAACCGTGCATCATTACCCAAGACTATTGACCTCGAAAATACATGAAACCGAACCACCACATCCATGTACTTTCGTGTCAAATCATCCACTACACTCCACTCCTTTATCTCTAGAAAGTGAGCCGATTTCGTCAACTGGTCCAATACCACCCAGATGGCGTTGTATCCCCCTGGGACCTTGGGTAGTGCCGTGAAAAAATCCATCGAGATTTCATACCACATCCACTCGGGGAAATCTAGAGACTGCAGTAGGCCGCCTGGATCTCGGTGCTCAATCTTCACTTTCTGACACACTAAGCACTTGGCCACAAACTCTGCCACTGCTCGCTTTACTACGGGCCACCAAAACTATCCCTTTAGTCCCTGGTACATCTTGGTCACTCTAGGGTGTACTGCTAGGGGTGATTTGTGGAACTCACAGAGAACATTTCCGTGCATCACTTCTGGAACAAACAAACTTCCCTGGAAAAGCATCTGGTTCTAACCATCCTCATTCCATCCTTCTAGATAATTTCCCAGGTCAACTCGGTCGCACATCACTTCGCACTCTAGGTATCCCCACTGAGATTCCTCCACTTGCTGAAACAGAGATGACTATACTGCCATCTGATACGGGAAACCTCTACCTCTATCCGTCCTTGCATCCAGGTGTATGGTAGCCAACACCTCCATTGCCTTCCAGGTTTCTGCCGACTCTCGGACCACATCCTTCCATGATCTCTAGCTCAAGGAAACAGCCACTACATTCCACTTCCCTGAAGTATAGGAAACCATGAAGTCGTAATCCTGGAGGAACTCTATCCACCTTCACTGCCTCAAGTTTAGGTCCCGCTGGGAGAAGATATACCTCATGCTTTTGTGATCTTTGAAGACCACAAATCGTTCTCCGATTAGGTAGTGTTGCCTTAACTTTAGCGCAAAAACGACCACTGCAAGATCCCGGTCGGGGGAGGAATAATTACGCTCATGTGGGCGTAGGTTCCTAGACCCGTAAGAGATCACCCCTTGTCACTGCGTCAACAAACATCCCAGACCTTGTCCTGAAGCATCACAGAACACCTCATAGGCTTCCCCTTTTTGTGGTAGCCTTATCATTGGGGCACTAACCAACTTCTCCTTCAAATAGATGAAGGCTGACTTGCACTGCTAAATTCTCACGAAAACCTGGTCTTTCTTGGTCAGGGATGTCAACGGGGCTGCAACTCGAGAGATGTTGGTTAAGATCCTCCGATAGTAACCCTCCATCCTGAGGAAACTATGGACCTTTGCCACATTCTTGGGTGCTGCCCAAGAAACAACTGCCTCAACCATTGATGGGTCCACTGCTACCCCCCTGCTCGGACACCACGTGCCCGAGGGAGTGCATTTATCGTGTCCATAACTTGCACTTTGACAATTTACCATAGAGCTGGTGCTATCAGAGAACCTCTAATATCCTCCCCAAGTGCTCCGCATGGTCCTCCTATGATCTTGAATATTATAGGATGTCGTCGACGGACACAACTACGAACCAATCCAGGTACTCTCGGAAGATGGAGTTCATAATCCCCATGAACACAGTCGGGTCGTTCATAACATCAAAAGGCATGACTATGAACATGAAGTGTCCATATCTGCAACTGAATGCCGTCTTAGGGATGTCACCCTCTTTCACTCTCAACTGGTGGTACCCATACCGCAAGTCAATCTTTGAGAACCACCCTACCTTTTCAGCTGGTCAAAAAGATCATCTATCATCGGAAGAGGGTAGCGATATTTGATCGTTACCTGATTTAGCCTCCTGTAGTCTATGCACAACCTGAGACCACCATCTTCCTTCGTTGAGAAAAAGAATGGAGCACCCCATGGTGACACTCTTGGTCGAACATACCCCCTCTTCATCAGATCATCATTCTGAATCTGCAATTCTCGTAGCTCCGAAGGTGCCATCCGGTAAAGAGCCATCGAGATCGGACGAGCACCAGGCTGCAAGTCTATCCCAAACTCAATATCCCGTCGAGGGGGTAGAGTAGTAACCTCCTCCGGAAAGACATCTATAAACTAGCAGATGATCTCTAAAACCTCCACCATTTCAGCATCTACTGACCATACTGACAGCTCAGCTAACAAGGAGAGGATGGGATCCTCTCGCCTGCTGCCCTTCTGACTACTCCACTCACCGGTGAAGGTATCACGCCGGCCACTCATGTCCGATAACACTACCCTTTCTCGGAAGCATTCTATGATGAAACACACAGAGAATAGTCGTTTGATGCCTAGGATGACATCGTATGGTTGTATCTGTAGTAGAAGAAGGCCCCTAACTGACTGATGTGGCCCTATCATCAGTCTGCATTTTCGACAAACAAATAACAAGTCAGACTGACCTCCGACTGGTGTGCTCAGCACCATGGGAACTGGAAGTCTCTCTTCATATAGAACCATGGCACAAGATAGACTCGGTGAAACAAGGGAGTGTGAAGCTTCGGTATCGAACAAGGCATAAGCAAGGGTACTGAACAAACTGATCGTACCTCGAACAACCTCCGTCCCTACTGGAACTACTGCCTCCGCGGCGTGTAAATGTCTACACCCAGCTCTTCTGCCCCTCGGCTATTGGCCACCTTCCTATCCACGCCCCGGTTGACGTCCCTGAGGAGTGCCCTGAGGTCGTCCTCCTTCTTCTATGTCTTCCCTCGGAGGAGCGGGAGCTCGCTATCCCTACTGGTGCTTCTGGAAAGGCTTGGCTGGAAGCTGCTGATGGGGCAGGTGCTGGGGTTGTCTTCCACTTCCGTACTGTACCCGGTCCCGAAACTGACTCTAGAGATGTCGATGGCTCCCACAGACGAAGCACCATGGTCCCGGGCTCGAAGGAAAAGGACAAGGACCAGGGGACCGGAACTGGAACTACTACGGCCTACTCCCTACTGGTCGGAACCTGGAGGGTCCTGACGCTTGAGGTCGGCTGCTGAAGGCCTTCCCCTTCGATGGTCCCACCTGAATCCCCTCTCGTGACACACTTCATAGAGCGTGCATCCTCTCCACTACTCCGGCCTTCTTATGGACCTCCATGTACGTTGGCATGGTAAAGGGGATAACAACATACTGGAGAGAGGGTCAGAGCACCTCCACTAAACGTCTTGCCCGTGGTTCCTCATCGGGAATGAGGTACGGAGAAAAACGTAGGAGGTCCTTGAACATGATTCCTAGCTCCCTCAATGACACACTACCTTGTTGGAGGGAGAGTAGCTCATGTCTCTTTTACACATTCATCATCAAAGAGAGGAATTCCTCTTGATACTCCCTCTCAAAATCAGCCCATGCCACCTCAGCCACTCTCCTCTCCCCCAGGTGAAGTGCCCACAACTGACGCGCCGCTCCCCGCATCTGGATGACAGCTAGAGGAACCCAGTACTCGCTCGGATCCCATATCAAGACGAAGGTTATCACTAGATCCTCTAGCCAGCCCTCCATCTTCATATCAGAGGTGTTTCCCTCATAAATTTCGAGGGTCTATCGCTGGAATGCCCAAAGTGTCTTCTGCCACTGTTCGTCCTCCTCCTCTCGATCAGCTATCTGCCGATCGGCCAAGGTAGTCTCCGGGTCCTCGATCGCCTGCACCAAACGTGTTCACCTTCCAGGTTCCATAGTTGAAAGGTAAAAAAGAAATGCCTAAGCCCTAGTAGTGCAGATTATTGTTCTTAAAACTTATTAAACTTTTTATTTATTCTGAATTCCCAAGACACCCCAGAAACATGAGAACACAAGTCATTATGATGCATGTTTCTTCCCTAGGGTCTCTACCCTATAATCAGCGTGGCCTCACTTGGTCGTTCGGTAGGTCCAGAGTCCTTTCCACGGATCATGGGGGGACCTAAAATCCCATTTCCAAGCCGGTCTTCCCTGGCCTAATTCACGCACTAAGGTCACCCAACACTGTTGCCCTACCATCCCATGCAATCCTCACTATGCCTAACTCTAGACTCCATCATATCTCTCGACGTCCTCTAAAACCATTCTATCACGACCCGCCTTCAACAAAAGGATGGAAGGGTCAGTAGATTTTCATGCCCTTCCTTCTTCAAGTTGAATGAGAGATAATGACCCCTGAAACCTGCCATCAATAGGTCCCAGAGCGGCGACCAGCGCCAAGGGTATAGAATCACTCACTAAATGGAAGGCATTACCCTTGTTCTATTAATAGGATCGGGTGATAAGATAGTAAATCTCACAAAACCAAAATTAGAAGTGCATGAAAAACCAAAACAGCCATTCCCATATGCATGTTACAAATGTAAAAACCACAAAGTACAAAGTAACTACAAGGGTAAAGTACCAATGAAAGAAAAATAGTAACTGCAACTGTCCTAGAGGTCCGAGCTAGTATGGCCCCGCACGATCCCCAAAATCCTCGTGGAAACCTGAAAGCAGTTTTATATACATAGGGTGAGAATACAAGTATACTCACTAGGGAAAACCAACGACTCTCGTGCAGAAGTGGGGGAACATACTAAAGTCCCATGAGAAAAGGAGTAAACCAAACACTTAACAAGGTAAACTATCAACCCAAGCCTCACCAAGGCACAACTCCCCAAATAACACAAGTCATGTAATATATATAATAAGAGCACATCAATGTTTGGGTACCCCGCGCCACTTTACCACTGGTTATTGAAGACATCCTACGCTTCAAACCAATCCCACCATAATCACTGCAGTCCCATTGCCACTCCCCGCCCACACACACCTGGGCCAGAACCTCACGCATTACCACATCCAAACCCCTCCCACACACACCTGGACCACAACTATCACACGTAACCACGCCTGCAAACACCTAGGCTAGAACAACAACCACCACCCCTGAAGACACCTAGACTAGAAGATCCACTACCACACCCAAAGACACCTGGGCCTCATCCTAAAGATACGTGGGAAACTACCTGCCTGCACACACCTGGGCTATAACCACCACACTACCCCGCCTGAAGGTTCTTGGGATAATAATAGACCTCAATCCATCACAGCCTTCCCAAATATAATTGGGCTACCCGGGAAAGGGAGAAGAAAGGAGCTAATAACCATCCACTAATAATAGTATTGGGAAAAACACCCTCCCCCATGAAATGGGGGTGTTCGGAACTAAGTGTTCAACTTGGGTGGGGCGTGAATAACAAACACAAAACTACAAGTATATATATAGGTAACAAGCACTCTCCCAAGTTTAGGTTTATCAGCCATCCTAAGGAACACAAACAATACTCAAGTCCGAGTCACAACTCTCGCCAACAAAACTCATTTGTCCCATTCGTTTTCAAGTTCAGTAGTGATGTTTAATTATGTTCTGCACCTACTTGGGCAAATAGTAAGCATAGGAACAAGTCCAGGAAAGCAAACAGTCAAGAATTAACTACAACATCCACACCCGGTTCTCTCGTAAAACCACACCAACCAAAGATAACCCTAAGATATAGCCACATGTCCAACATCGAGGAGCCAAAAGGGTTTCTCAACAACAGAAGATCCCACCCCAATTCATGATATAAACAATGTAAAAACCGGGTCTTAAAATTCACAGCCACTGAATCCATAACAATAGGGGATCCCATCCCCACCCACATCACCCATCAAATGGCCCGTGAAGTAAAAATAACCAAACCACCACCACTATGTAGGCTCATGCCGGTATTTTCAGATTTATAAGATTTAACACACTCCATGATTTCAATTTCCGTGTTCTTTAACCGGGGTTATCACAGAAGGATTGATCTGGGTGCCTCAATTTATTTACCCAGATAAACGTGATTAACCAATTTCCTTATCACATCAAGAGTTCACAACTACAAAACAAGCCATTTAAAACATCACCAGGGGTTCATTAGTGCATAGAGAAAGACCACCAACAGCCATGATTTTTTGTAGGTGTAAGCCCACAAAATTCAGAAAAGAAGATCATAAAACAGAGCAGCTTCATCAATCACAGCCCCCTTCATTCTTTATAGAATCTGTTCATTGTCTTTATTTTTGTTAGGTTCATCTAATTCTATTGAATCAAAAGCATTCCCACCCAGAGTGATACACAAAAGGGATAGATGAAGGAGAAATTCCCTACTTGATCAACGATCAACACTAAGCCTGAGCGCGGAATTCCACAGATAGCGATGCGGCTCACCTAAACGAAAAGTGGTTCATCTGAACGAAGGGTGATCGTAAAAAGAAGAAACCCCTAGCTAACCCTTTAGTTTATATGGGTTGGGGAAGTTGAGATAACAACGTGGAACCTGGTAAGGAGCGGGGGTCGTGGGTTGACCACAAGGCCCCACACGTTATTAAAGGGTATGACGGTTTAAACCGATGCACACACCATGTTAATTCATTAAATATTTAATTAAAAAATTAATGGGCATTACCGGGATTTAAACCAAGCTTAATGATGGTCAAAATACGGTTTAAAACCCAATTTTCGCAAAAAGGAGCGCTACTGGAAAGACCTCATGGGGGTAGGTGAGAGCCACTGGTAGACCGAGCTACCGGTAGGATGCAGCCACTGGTAGACCGAGCTACTAGTAGACGAGATACCATTAGACAGAGGTACCGATAGGCTATGGCTACCTGTCGATCAAGCTACCGGTAGGCCTGCTAACGGTAGGCTAAGGCTTCCGGTAGGCCTGCTAACGGTAGGCTAAGGCTACCGGTAGGCCTATCGTTGGCCAAACTTCACTGAGATTCTCATACCAGAAAACCCAACTTGAGATTTTCAAAAATTAATGGACCCCAAAAACCTTGTTCATTACATATTAAACTATATAAATTATTCATTATTTTATTTTAAATACATGTTTTATAAGGATTCAAATTTCAATTCCTCCTGACAATTAAACCTGATTAAAGGGTACTTCCCAATTTCGTACGCATTTTTATATAACATCCATAATATATTTTAAGGCAGTAATATTTTTCTAAAGTCACTATATTTATCATTAAAAACTATATTATCTATTTTTTAGTTTTATGTAAATAGTTAGTCCTTTGTTCGCTTCAAGGACTCTTTTATATTTTCCCTGAAACTGCACTGAAGTGGCTTATTTCTAAAGTTTATTAAAGTCATGTTTTACTGTTTTTAACTTCATTTGGCCATAATTTATACCTTAAATATAATTTAATTGTACTTCCCATTTTGTTTCATGAATATAAATGTTTACAGTCTAATTTTCTGACAAATAAAAATGATTTTCCAAAATAACTCTTCTTTCCGAAGTAAAAAATGTACTTCACTCAAGAATTTCACAATTATTTTTTTACAGTATTTTCATCTATTTCCACACGCTATGTTGAATCTTATTCTTGATCAATTATGGTACCATCTACCTTAATTTATTTAATGGTTTCTTTTTCTTTTGAGTAGGTGTAACACCCTATGCTTCCATGGTATTCTTCTCTTTGAATAATACAGTAGCGTGTTTTGTACGCAACTTCGAGTTCTAAAATACACCACAACCAATCAAACTAGCCGTTATGAATATTAATAACCACTTTTTTAAATTTAATAAATTTTATCTTTCCAAATGGACTTCATTTTTGGTTTCAGAATATCAAAATTTTCTTAGGGTGAATTTTTGGTATTTCTCTGAAAACATTCAATTTTTGATGAATAGTGAAAAAACACTGAGTTATAGTTTAAAACCGAATTTTCCTAAAATAATTATTATTTTTATTTAAATTTAATTACGATCAAAAAATAGATACATAATTCCTATATATGTTCATTGTAATACATTGGAGTTAGTTTAGAATAATTTTAGATATATAAAAATTTTATTTAACTTTTCACCGTCTTTTACCCACCTCCTAAGAGAATTTGGAAATTCACATAAAACATAATTTTACCACTTCTCTGAGTAGAATTTAAAAAATCTGAGAGACACAGTTAATATCAAGGACTAAAATGTGGTTCAAAATGATTAAAATAATTTATGTTGAATAGTAACTTTTTACTTTTATTTATCATGGTTAAAAGTAAATAGGGTAATTAAGGGTAAAAAGGATATAATATTACCCTAACACATGTCCTAATTCTATTGAAAAACCATATATCGACCAAAAACAACCTTACGAATAAAATATTATCATTTAGGTCCACTTGGATTAGATTTGGACATTTATTATTATTTAATTCAAAGAAGAGTTAAAAGAGTTAAAATCAAAGTTTAGTAAATAAAATATATTTAATATAGGGTTATAAATAAGATAAATTGAATTATAAATATTGATTAAAAATATAAAAAATATTTCCTACCTAATGGTTATTTATTTATAATTTTTAAACATAAAATAATATATGATATTTATGACACAATGGTGATGCAGTAATTACCTAATTTATGAAATATTAAAATAATGGATAATATAAATATCAAAATAAATGTAATTTTAGACTTTTTATGAATTAAACTAATTTTATAGGTTACTATGACATATTATGACTGGTTATATAAATTTTCCTCGATGTAATAATACTGTTATGAAATTATCAAAAATAAAATACCCAAAAGTGCTGAAATTGACATAAAAGAGTTTTTAAAACAAATATTATATTATTAAATTATATTCTATTCCTAAAAATATAAGTTTCATCCAAGAGAATTATATTATTATAGGTTTATCATTAATTTAGCACTAGGGGGTCGCTTGGAAGTTTATAGTAAGTTTATTTTCTATATAATATATAAATAGAATGAGACATGGTAAGTGTCAAACTAATTAACTAAGAGTTAAAACTAAAAAATAAGGTTAATATAATGACCCAAACCTGTCTAAAATCTATTTGTTTAATTTTTTTCGACCTATATCCACCTTAAAATTTAAATAATCCACTTTGGAGCCATTATAAAATGAATATGAATTTATTATAAAATAATACTTCTAGCTTTTCCAAAGGTGCCTCTCACCCCTCTCATAAAAGGGCACTCACCCTTCTCTCAATTTCACACCTTCAAAGCATTTTGGCTTGGAAAACCTCTTCCCAAATATCCTCCCAAATCCCCTATATTCATCCTAGAGGCCTTAGTTTGATCATAACGGCAACCTACGGAGCCCTTTTGATCAAATCAAAAGGAATAACCCAAGGAAGAGGTAATGTTTTCACCACCCTTTTTAAAGTTTGATTCTTCTTCATCTTCTTATTTCCTTTTTATTTCCATTATAAAATAATAAATCCACTATATTAAATATAAATTTATGTTATCATAAATATGGAACAATCAAATTCATTATTCCATCCATCCCTTTAATGACATGTCACCATATGTGCGTACGTACGGCCAACCGTCTCCACGTCGTGGTGTAATTGTTATTCAATATATTATTATTTACATGGGTATAATAATGGTGTATAATTCATGTACATAATAAATATAACATTATAATTATTCTTTTTATATGATATACCATCCAATTATTTATTATTTTAATATCAAAAGAATGATATTGTCGCTTGTGCGTATGTACGAACTACCGTCTCCACGAATGCGATGAGATTCATTCCCCATCATATCCATTCAAGTATAATTATCATTTGATGATTAAAATGATGTTTAAGGACTTGATATATTTCTGGATATGAATAATATACAAAACTATCCATAACAAACATGGATTATGAAACAAAACATATAAACTAAAATGAGTAAGTTAACTCCCAAAATGACAAAAATACAAAGATATTATTAACAATGCAGTGTTAAAAGATTATATATAAATAATATTAATGTATATGATTATTTTATAACGTAATAAATCTTATTTCACCATTATACAGGAGGTTAACCTACACTAAACCAAGGAAAAGTGCAATGTAAGGGTTATTTCACAATCTCTTTATTATTCGAGGTTGTTTATACGTAATTATCTAGTGGGACCTCTTCCTCATCAAAATCCATGTTTCGTAAAAATGTATTTCAAAACACTCTTACTATTTTACATAATATGGGTTAAAGTCATTTATACCCTTGTTTTACTTTTTATAATAAGTTTATAAGAGAATATTTCCATTGTTTTCCAATGAAGGTCTTTTTTAACCTTTTCGACAGAATTAAGGTAAGAAGGTCTTTTTAACTTATATGGCGAATGCAAATATTTTACACCGTTATAAATTCGTCGAAGCTTACCTTACCAGATTATATGAATATTTTCAAAGTAAATGTTTTATTTAATAATTATGGGAATTTTCAATGATTAAAAAAAGATATATTTCTCTCAAATAGTTTTGATTTCATCTTTGTCAACATCCTTTGATGTATATTAAGCTTATTTGATGTTTATTATGATACAAGACTTCCATATTGTATTGATGATTTTTTGATATGTTTGACTATGGATGTGTTATTTTTATACCATTCATTGTTTGTGGAGAAAGTATTGACATTTGGTATGCTATTTTTAATACGAATGTTTATGTTATGTTTAAACCTGTTCATATGAGGAATTCATTGGACTTAATATGTGATGGGGGTAACCCTCTATATCTTCTCGATGCATCAGTAGATCTCATGAGACAAAATAGTGTCTTCGAACAAGGCCTTGACAAAATATTTTTTCTAGTCTTGGCACAAGGCCGTGACTATGTGGTTATGATAGTCTGACATTATGCATTCCATCATTATGAATGCGGTTAATGATATTTCATGTGATTATTCGAATAGTAGAATATCCATGTGAATAAGAAAATGGAATTATTTCATTTTATTTCTGTCATATTATGTTGAAGTTCAAGTTTTAATGGATTTTGTTTTAGTTATACATTGCCTTAAATTTTTATGATTATTTATGAAAGTTTCTGCTATATTGTTATCCTTACTAGAAATCTGAGCTCACCCCTTTCTATGTTTTTTTACAATATGTGAATAAGTATTTTATGAATGACCTACAGGGATAGTATGAGGGGATATGAGTGTGGACTATGGAGACTATTTTTTTGTAGTTTTCATTTTATGATTTTGTATAAACTTTATGTATGTATCTAGTTATTCCAGGATACTAAACTAATTGGTCTATCGAGTCTTGATATTTTGTGATCATGACAATATTATGTAATAATGCACCGACTCGAGGTAACTGGGGTCGGGGTGTTACACTAGGGATGTTCAATCTTGATACTAGTTAGCATATTACTCTTGATAGTTATTTGATTATATGGGGAAATATTGATAACTATATATATTTTATTTATTATAGATATATTAAGATAATTCACATTATTTATTAAAGAAATATATAATTGAGGAATGATTTGCATTGCTATATCATATGTTGGGGACCATTTAATGCTTGACCTATGGGTTGGGCATCGGTTAATGAATTTACTATAGGTGGGGCTCAGTTATATATAACCCCCCGATGCATTGGTAGTCTGATGAGATAAAAACAGTTGGATAAAATATATAGATTCATTTTAATTCTCACTTTCTTGATCAAATAAGTATTTTAGTTATTTACCATTCCATTATGACTTATTAACTTGGTTTTTCTAATTATTGATCCATGTAACACTTACTGAGTGTTTGGGATCACCCCTTCAATTTTTTCCTTCCTCCATATTTGAAGATGAAACCTTTTAATAAATGACAAGGAATTTATTTATTTTCTTTTTCTTTGTTCTATGTTCAACAACCAACGTATTAAGAGAACCATGTATATATCTAGTTTCTTAAAAAATACTAAACTGATCGATCCTTAGTGATGTGACCAATTGTATCTATCTAATTATAATAAAATGAACACTGACTCTGGGACACTGGGGTTGAGGTTGTTTTAGTTGGTATCAGATCAAGTTTTATAGAAACCTTGTCAACTACATTTTTGGTACATAGTTTAGGGAACATAACCCTAAGATATACATTGAGGATAAGCATAGAATAACATCCTATAATTTTGGTATGGTAGAGATTATGTGGGTATTCCTAGTAATACATCCCTATCAGGATACTATAAGTGGACTTGGTTTTGAGATGGATGCACCTAGGGGTAAAAACTCTGACAAGGTGCATCAGGCCTTACTCAGTGTAACCTAGTACATGACAACAGGCCTTACTATGCACCCAGTTGGACACTCCTAGGGGGATATTCTTATTATAATTCTCATTCTCTTTATAAACTAGAATAAAGGATTTAAAATGAAATATTTCCCCAAAAACCCCAAGATTATGATTATGAGATTATCTTTTCATAATGGTTAAATTTATGATAAGTCATTTTCCAGTAAAATTTTATATATTATGATTCATGAGTTTAAGGGCTAATCAAATATATGACATTGCTTATAAATGGAAATCATAAGGATGTTTGGTTATGAATAGATTAAATATTATAATTATATTCTTTTAGTAAAACCTTTTTCCTTAAATTTTATTTTTAGTTGAGTAACAACCTCAAAATGGAAGGAGAAAGATCACAAAAACATCTTCTCTCTCTTAAAATGGATTTAATTTCATGTATAATCCTAAAATCATGACTATGTGAATTTGAAACTTCTATCAACATCAAAGATACATGTATGAAACATTATAATGAATCTTATAGCTCTAGTATTCCCCATTTATTTTTATAATCATTGTTTTTGTTCAAAAACACATGTATTCTCAGCTTTCCCACTATTGTAGGAATAAAAGGTATTACCATGGTGTTTTTTAATTCTTCTCCCTAAATAAATCATAGAAATATCTCATCAATCTTGAAAGAGCCATAGAATAGAGAGATCTCCAAGTATCTTAGATGTATAAAATTTTAAATTTTTATATCTTTCAATGTATTAAAAGAGGATTTTTAGATTTTTGAGGACAACATAATAAGATTATTTTATAAATTTCAATTTCATGGGGATGTAAAAATTGTGTATATTGAAAATAAAATATTTTATATATTTATAAATGTCCTCATAATGTACATTAATACTATAGATGTTTAATTTGGAAAGAGAAGGTAGAGTACATAAAAGATTCCCTGAATTACCACTAGCTTTCTTGGTCCCATGATCTTCATGAGAGATGCTAAAACTTTAGAACTGGATGAAGGTATGATTTTCTTTTGAATAAAATTTTAGGTTATTATTGATCAAAAAAAATTATTTTCGAAATTAAGAACTTACATGTGGGGAGAATGTAAATCAATACTTAGAGTGTGAATAAATTTCAAGATTAACAAAAAGAATTCCAATGTACAATTCTTCAATTTAAAGGAGATGGGACACTCCAAAAATCAATTTCTCAAGCATCAAAGGAATATAAAAAAAATAGGATAATGGATCATGGTAAATCTTACATTGCAACCATAGATGAAAAATAATGATTAATATTATTGTGTTTGGATTAAAAAATTATGTTATTTGAGAATTTTATCAATAATGATTTGGATATGAGATTCATGACATATATAAGGGTTGTACTACAATAAATATTCGTTAAAGAATTTGAAGAATGCGATGAATAAAACTAGTAATCAAGAGAAGTGATTCTATTGTAAGATTATCTTCTTGAAAAAACATGACTTCTGATAAATAACCCTAAATATATTATTGATGTTGAGATAATAATTAATAAATGGTTAAGGGATAGTATTGATGACCATGATGGTTGTTAGTGATTTATTTGTTTACATTGTGATGGAATTATTTTATGTTTGTATTTAAGGAATATATTCAACAACATGAGATTTTAATTGTTGGGATCATGCATGTTTTATAAAGGATTAAAGTAGATAATGGTATTAATATGTTTATTATGTTATAAGAAAAAGCTACATTATCTGTGGAATTTTATGTTAAAATGATTTTGTAAATTTAGTGACCTTTCTTCTAAAATTTTGGTCAGTGAATGTGGACATAAATGGTTTATAAGGGTATTAAGATTATCTACTTGTGTAATAGATCATGTTAAACCTTGTAAACTATTGTTCATTAATAACATATATTAACATTCATGGTTTTAGTAAACATATAATGTTTTAAGTAATGACATAAGTACCACATGATTCTCTAAAAGTGAATAAGTCATGAAAAATTCAACCTGAACATTCATTTCCAGGTGTGAGGGGTGATGTGAAAATAGATCAAAGCACCACAAAAGGATGAAATTATGATTATGACATTGAAATTAATCAAGTAATTTTGTTTTATCATGTTCTTATATGAATATTAAAAGAATAGCTACTCTAGGAAAAAAATATAATAAAAAAATTACCTGTTTAATTTTATTTTTATGAAATCAAAGGCCTTTTAACTGATCACAAATGTATGTCTTTGTGATGGTTAACTTTCAAATGACAATGTTCTATATCACTCTCCATCATTACTCAACCGTTAGATTATTCTTTCTTGTACATATTTTCACATAACATTTATGTTATCATATTCTAATATCTTGTTTTTTTGTAACATTTTCATTCCCCTTTCGATCTTATTAATATAATATTTTGTTAACCCTACTTTCAATGTGGGGTTCCTAAAATAGAATTTAGAAGTATCAACCTTATATTTTTTGAAATAAAATTTCAACTTGAGAGGATGGAATTTATTTAAGGATGGGATATAGTAACACCCAATTATTTTACATAAAATATCCTTTTGAATTTAATTTGTTTGAGAGCATAGGTTTTTCATATCCCCAAACTTAAACGAGCAATGATATACAAATAAATATCATTTTTTTAAAATTAATGTTATAAAAAATACTTATTATTTGTGGGAATAATACTATAAACATAATTTATATATTATATACTTGATAAATTTTTTTATATTCATCCAAATGGTTTTATAGGCATAAGATAAGAATGAATCCATTTTTATGCATTAAAAGATGATATTTTTATAATTGTAGTTTTACTACCTTTTAATGGTGCACATGTTTTAAAAACAAATTTTGATATTTTTAAATATTATTTTGAATAAAATGAACTTCATTTGTTAAATGGAGATGTAAAAATTATCTTAGATTTAAATTTTGGTATTTTTCTGAAAACAAATTATTTTATAGTGAATAGTGAAAAATCCTCATTTCTATAAATCTATCATTTTCATTATATTAAACATCTATATAACATTTTAATAGTATCATCACCTATTAATGTTTAAATAAAATTTAGGTATATTATAAATTAATTTAAGGTTTATTTATATCATGTAATATGTAAATAAATGTTTTAAAAATGATGAATTAATGTTAGTATTTTTATGAAACATAAATGTTTATTTACAATTTTATAATTAATATAATTATTTAAAAGAAAATTTATTTTCACAAAATTTAATCAATAATTAATATTTTTTAGTCTTATAATTATAATATAATTTTATATGACATTAATCAATTTTTCAAAGTGTTATAAAATTAGTTATAATTCCAAAATTGGTATTTCTTGAGGCAATGATGATATTAATTAAAAATTAAATTTATAAAATTTGAAAAAATATTTTCATAAAATTGAGTTCATTTTTGGATTATAAAAATTGAAATTGGTTGGTGTGAATTTTTGAGATTTTTCTAAAATAGATGATTTTTTATGAATAGTGAAATACAGTAATTTGCGGTATAAGTTAAATACATGAATTATTGAGTAATAGATTGTGTATGACTGATGTAAGAACCATTTTTTTGAACTAAAATTCACTAGGTACATTATTTATTCATAATTATCGTCACTTTTTCTTCTCTTGAGCCAAAATAATAAAATAATGAATAAAATAATAAAAAAACAGCACTCTCCTCCACTATAAATACCACCCCTCACCATATCTCCTCCTCACATTGACAGAGCCTTGAATCTTGACCAATTTCTTTAATACTATTTCCATGTTGATCTCTCACCTCTTGGGGCCTTTGGTCTTAACGAAAAACCAAACCCAATTCTATTAAGTAGGTTCTCAGGGATAATTATTCAAGAGGTGAAAACCTTAATCCTTCCCATTGAATGAAAGTTAAAATTTCTATTAATATGGGGAAAATACTATATTAGATTAGGTTATGGAGGCCTAAAATGGTGAATCCCAAGTGAATCAACTCGGAAAATAGAAGTAAAACCAGGTGGAAGGAGTCATGGTTGGGAAACAGATGAAAGGAATTTCCATGTTGAATCCATAGGCTAAATAATATGTCATATGATTCCCCTACCACCAAGCATGAAGAAAAGTAGTGGAATTATCAATATGATCCTTGAATCAGAGAATATAGTAAATGAACATCCATGGAACATTTATCTTTTGATGAAAAAAGTGAAGAAGTATCACGGAAACAGTCTCCACGTAGGACAGATAAATGTTGCTTCTGCAACACAGCTCCAACCCATCCCTCATAGTGCAAGACTATACCATTAAGGAGTCACCCAGACTGTAATATAATCTAAAATAAATGATAAATGAGCCTTATGTATCAAAAACCAACCCTCCTACATGCATGATAATATTATATCCAGACCCATTGACATTCAACCTAAGCCCACTAGGTGGGGGATTCCCGCGGATCCAGCATCCTTGGAGGGGAACCCCCTGTCTGCTAGAGGAAGTAGATCCATTTATCCTGATAATATGTATAGAGGGAGCCGAATCTAGTATGTTAAGAGTAACCACAAGATCAAATTCTTTAAGTCAAGCCCTGGAGACCACCACCCTGATAGATTCCAAAACTACCTTGTTTCAAACACTATTTTGCACATCCCATTAGCAATAGAAACCTGAAACCATGAGGAGTACTCTTTCATGATTCTCAAGACGGCACTCAATGATGCTTGCAAACCATAGCAGGATGAATGAACCTTCATTCCAATTTGAATTCATAACACCAGTAATGTCCCCCAGGGTGTGCCAAAGATAAGATTCCCAGTCACCATCAAAGAACTGATGGGCATCAGACTCTTCATTAGGGATCCTGTAGCAGTCACACTTGGAGATAGTTAGAATTCCCTTGTGCCTAATCTATCCATCATTTGGAATGGAAGCATTGAGAATCCTGTAAAGTATAAAATTAAAATTAGCTGGTAGTTTCTTGCACCAAATAAGTGATCCCCATTGATCATGGGACGTAGGGGTATGAACAACACTACGATAAGCCTTTTCAGAAAAAAAAACACATGTCTAGGCAGTGGTAAAAACACAAAGATCCTCCTCCTTATTCATTTGAATATTTTTTTAAATGACATTTATGATGGTCATTGAGAATAAAATTAATGAGAATAGTATGATATATAGCTTTCCTAAAAGTAATATCAGGAGTACGGCATCTGGGAAATCTAAGGAGAAAACCACCCCAATTATGCCATCAAAAACCGTTCTCACCACAACCAATAATCCATCAAAAATTTCACCGATGAACTAGAATGTGATCCTTGAGTTTGATCTAATAACTGGAAACTCTACCATGCATTAAAACCATGCCCGAACCATATTTTTTTATTATGAAACATCCCTAAAAAAATTCTCTTCAACCGCTTCCCAAGCTAATTTTTATCATGGCTTATATTGTATGATTACCCTTATTGAGAATCTCATATCACTCCTTTATTATGTTTTACATTTCTCCAGGATATGAGGAAGTTATTTTTTATTCATATGTAGGGATAGAAAAAGGGGGAATAATGGTATTCTCAATGAAATTTTTGTTTATTTTTTGTTTTAAAATGTAGTCTGAATTTCAATTATATATCTCTTTTACCAACACTTTAAATTATTCTATCCTATTTTATATGATTCCTTGTATCTTATTCCAATTTAATAAAGTAATGAAATGGATCTAGGCTACATAGGTTAGGGTTTTTATAGTTGGTATCTATGGAAGGTTATTAGAAACATGGGGAACTATATTATGGAAGAATAGTTTTGGGAATGAAACCCAATGATAGAATTTGGAATTATATCCAATAAACTAAGCATATCATTATGATATTATCTAAACATAGATTTTTAATTTAGGTTATGTGACTCAATTGTTTGGATATTATATATTATGTTTAATATTTTTATGATCTAATCTAGTCTATTCCATCTTTTAGAAATGGAACCCAATAGAAGGAATGGGAACCTCATCAATGCACATAGTCAAAAGAGTAATAATTATCATTACTGTGATGATTTTAAGATAATATTTTATAGGGAAATAGTCTCCAAATCATTATCATCATATGAGGAAATGATATCATGTTCTAAAAAAAGGAAAAATAATTTCTATGTTTTATGGATTTAGAAGGAAGTATGATATGAAGAAGAAAATAGTGAAAATTTTGGATAATGGGAAGAAGAGAATGAAGGATTTTCCCACATTTGATAATTGTGTAATGAAACAATATGCTATATGATTAAGAAGAAAATAATTTTTAGTTATGTTTAGAGAAACAATTTCATCATTCTCATGAAATCAATTTATGAAAATAATTTTCCAAAGTTCAATTATTGAAAACTAATGATATGGGGCACTACGTAAATGAATGTCCAAAGCGTCCAGGGAATAGAGCTCTGAAGAAAAAAGAGGAACAAGGTAAATCTTATGTTGTTACTACAATTTTAGTGGAATAATTAAATTATTTGTGTTTTAGGATTCAATAATTTGGTTGTAATGTTATTTAATCATATATATTATGGTTATAAGAATTGTGAGATATATATAAGGATTGTACTGCAGTTCTTCTTCTTTATGTATTTCGAAGCATGCATGATTTCATTAAGGTTTAAAGGTGATCAAGGAAATAATATATATGGTATGTAAAAAGTAAACCTACAGAATTTTTTTTGGGTGAAATATGATGTTATATTTTATTGAATGTTTAGTCACCTTTCTTTTGAAATTTTTGTTGTTGAATTTGGACAGAAGTATTTCGAATGATTCTTAAGATTAAATATTTATAGAATAAATTAAGTTGAACTTTGGATATGATTATTTGAGGAAAAAATATTATTTATTATATTTGAAATCATTTTCTAAAAATTTATTTTATATTAAACATTTAATGGTTGAAATAATGACTTGTGGATATTATGATTCATTAAAGTGCTTAGTGTACAAAAAAATCATTATGAAAATTCATTTCTTGGTATAAGGGATGAACTGAAAATAGATCAAAGAAAAACCAAAGTATGAGATTATTCTTATGACATGGAAATTAATCATTAAACTTTATTTATCAAGTGATTATCTGAATAGTAAAATAATCCCTCATCTCTAGAGAAAATGATTTTGGAAGAAACGTCAGCTGTTTAGTTTTTTTAAAAGAAAATCAATGGCCTTTTAACTGATCGCAAATTTGCAGTTTTGTAATGGATAAATTTAAAACGAAAATTTTCTTTATCACTATCCATTAGAACATGATAGTTATATTTCCATTTCATGTCCTAATTTTCACTTCCAACTAATGTTATTCTATTTGAAATCCTACTTTTTTGATGACCTTCTCATTTCAATTTCCCTCTTATTATGAGGATGTTTTATTAACCCAATTTTCGATGTGGGATTCCCACAAAGGAATTATCATGTTTTGACCTTTGATTTTTGAAGTAAAATTTTAAATTGAGAGGCTCAAATTTATTTAAGGAACTACGAATGTAACACCAAAATAATTTTTGGAATGCCTATTTTTAATGTAAATCTCTTTGATAGTGTACTTTTCACACAACACCCAACATAAAAGAAAAATGAAATATTATTATAATGTAGATATTAAATTTGTAGTAATGAATAATATTATAAATATGATTATTTTTGTATATTATATTTTCTATAAATTTTTTTTACATTCATATAATTTATTTGATATAAATTAGATAATAATAAATTTTATTTTAAGAATAAAAACTATATATTTATAAAGGTGGTTTTTACTGCCTTTTATTGACTCACTTATTTTTAAACTAAAAGATGGACCTATTATAAATTATATTTTAAACTATAATTTTAATTTTTGATATATTAATTTCAAAATTTTCATAGGGTGAATTTTTTGTGTTTTTCTAAAAAGTTTCTTTTTTTCATGATTATTCAAAAATACAGCATTTTAATTGAAAAATAACTATTCATATAAATAATTATTAATATTAAAATATATCTTAAATTTGTTTTAAAGGAAAATTATATAAAATATAAATATATTAATCCAGTATAGGTTTTTGGAATCATTTTAATTTTGAATTTGGATATAAAAGCATTTCAAACGTTTTAGCCTCTTCACATTAAAAACTTTATTTTTCATGTCATATACAGGATTAATTTTAATTTAATTTTATACACTTATGAGTTTTGAATTTTGAAATATGGATTCCATATTTGGAATAAAAAATTTAAAACATAGTAAATATATACCTTTTATTTTTTGAAAATATGAATAGTAAACAAAGTAATTTTAATTACAATGGTTAAGGGTAAATCAGATAATTAATGGAAAAAAATAATATTTTAAATATTATAAAACTTCCCTAACACTTTTCATACATTTATTTTATGGGTTATTTTCAGCCAAAAACATCATATTTTGGATTTTATAATCTCTTGGAACCACATGGATGACTTTAAACCATTTATAGGATTTTATTTTAATGAAAAGTCAATGATTTCATACTACTGATTTTAATAACTATAATATTTATAATATAGGGTTTTTCATAATATATCATCTACTATAAATTGTATTTTTAAATAAAAATTTTTATATTCATCATATTAATTTATTTTTAATTTTTATGAAAGAAATAATCAATTTAATGGATTGCTTAATGATGTTACAGTAATTGTTTAATTAATGTAAATATCAACTTAATTATACTAAACATATTAAAATATATATAATTTGAGATACATAATTTCTTTGAAATATTTTATAGACTACATTGAAATTTTGGGCATAAAATTAAATATTATTTCTATCATATCTTGTTATGATATTTTTTAAAAATTCATGTAATGAATAATGTCAAAATTGAAATTATTTATATTTAAAATGGATAATATTTTATTAATTGATATAAAATTAGAAAAATATAAAATTCATCCTAATGATTTGTAAAATGATTAAAATTTCACATGTGATTAATTTATGGTTTTTCATCTATTTTATAGTATCAATATTTAACCTCAATGAGTACAACATTCATGTTGTCACGGTAAGAGTTGAAGGGGTTAAATATGGTTAAAACCAAAAGATAAATGTATATCCATGACATAAAAATTTACAAAATTATTTAATGAATATTATTAAACTCTTATAACCTTAGTTTATAATTTTAGTTGTTTAATTGGCACTTTTCACTAAAAATATATTTTTTATTATTTATATCCAATATAGTTACAAAATATCACTCTATTTGTATATAATAAATTCTATGTGTCCACATAGTGACAAAATCGAGAAATGAATGAATATAAATGAATATTTGGATATTAATGAAATTTTATCATTATATAAATTTATTTTTAATTTTTTATAAATTATACAATAACCTTAAATTCTTCTTCAATGCTAAAACAATAGTTATTTAATTAACACAAATATAAAATAATTGATTTTAAATATATTAATTTTGATATATTTTTGAAGATATAATGTTTTCAAATTATTTCTATCGATCTATAAGATATATTAGATATGTTTTATGCAATTATATTCTAATTCCCACTTTTACATGATGTATTTTAAATCAAATTAAAGGAATAGTATAAAATTTGACAATAATGATATTTTATTGAATTAATATTTTATTAATTTATTTAAAAACACAAAAATATTAAATAATCAAAATGGGGATAATATATGGTCAAAAATGTCTTCCCCTATGAATTAATAGTTCGTTTTTGAAATCTTTTTAACCATAATAGCCTTATCATATTTTAAAATGTTGAGGATTTCTCAAAGTACCCATCACCTCAATTATAAAACGGTGCCTCCTCCCTCACTTATTTACCGCACTTCCAGCCATATATCTTGACCAAAATATACCCAATTCTCTCATAAACATCCTTATTTATGTTATAGAGGTTATGTTCATTCATAATGATCAAACCTAGATCCACTAGGAATAGATTAAAGGAAGTCACCTGAGGAATAGGTAATCGTATCTATCAACACTTTCAAGTTTATTTCCACTTCTACTTCATCTTCATATGTTTTATCCATTATAAAGTAGTAAATACAGTATAATATATATTCTAAGATTTTATTATGATTATAGTATAACCATATTCCACCATTTATTCATCCTATAAAAAATAAAAGCATCACACATGTGTACGTATGACTTACCATCTCAATGTCGTGGTATAATATGTTTTTCATCACCACATTACTTACACGTCTATACATATGACCAATCATCTCCACGAAGTGATCCGATTCATTTTCCATGTTCACCAATCAATAATAATTATAATAATATATATAATTATTAATATGATATATATAACCTTAATATAATTTTTTAGATGGAGGAACTCCATCCTATGCACAAGAACCAGGACTTACAATTCAAAACATGTATAAGAAAATGAAGCAGTTAACACCCGAAACAAGAGTAATAATGAATTATTTGTTTACAAATGGGTGATTAGAAGATATATGAAGATCATATATGATATCATAAAGAGGGGTATAGTTATATTTTAAATTAATATAATTATTTAAACCATTATACATGAGGTCAAATCAATTTCAACTAGAAAAGCACAAGGTAAGGGATTTTCATCTCACCTTTATTTCTGTGGGATACATGCCTTATTCACGACATATTTTTTCTGTGGTGTATATACTACCCCTTTAATATAATATCATTAATCTACCTATATACATGGTATATAAATTTTAATTATTGGTTATGGGGGAAACAATTCAATAAATTACAAAGTGGTACAAGTTTATTTCATAATCTCATCATTATTCATGATTGCTTATGTTTAAATATCCATTGGGGAATATTTCTCTTCCATGACCATGTTTTCTAAAAATATGTTCAATTTTATTTACTATTATGAAATTATTGATTAAATTTATTTTTATCCCTTTTTAATTTTTTAAAAAATTCTTTAAAAGGTATTTTTTTATTTTATAAACATTGTTCCTTGAGACTTTTCGAAGAACAAAAAATAGAACAATTGTTTTTTGAACTTATATGGAATTATTGAATTTATTCTAAAATAATGACACATTAATTCTTTAAAACTTTCTTTAAATGTTTTTGTAATTATTTTAAAATAAATTTTTTCTATTTTATAATTCTTCAATGTTTTAAAAATAAGTGATTTCGAAAGTGAAAAGGGTATTTTACTCAATAATTTCTCAATGATTTTTTTAGAGTATTTTCATTTATGTCAACACCCTCTATTTCATCTAATCATTAATAGAGTTTGTACTCTTATGATATGATTTAACATATTTTATCTAATGTTTTATGATCATTTTGACTGTGGATTTTCTATTTTGAAACCATTCTGTGATTATAATTAAATTATTCACATTTAGTATTCTAGTTTTTAATATGATTGGTTATTTTTTTTGTGATTAACCCTTTAAATTTGATAAAATGATCTGGACATATTAGGATATATGTGGGGCCTAATATATCCACTCTATTCATCGATTTGTCTCATGAGATGAACTAGACTGAGTTTTAGCCAAGGTCATACCCATTTATGTAGACATCTTGGATGAGACCTTTATAATATGATTTAGATATTCAACATATATAATTACATCATTAAGAGATTAGTTATTGATATTAATGTGATTATTCAACTAGTATAATAACCATGTTTATGATTCATTATAATTTTATTATTTATGTGGTATTATTTGATCATTATTTATGCCTTCCATATTATGATCATGATTGTGTATAATGGCACGTGTTTCTGTTATTTATCTATCCACATTTTTGTATACCTTATAAACACATGGAATTAATTTTATTATTTTCCATAATTATCTTCTTAGATCACCCCTTTCTTATGTTTTTCATTTCTCTAGGATATGAGTAAGTGTTTTTGTATTTACATGCAGGGTTAAACAAAGGGGGAATAACGAAATTATCAATGAAATTATTTGTGTATTTTATATTTTAAATGTAATGTAAATTTCTAGTATGTATCTAGCTTAACAGGACTACTATATAATTCGGTCCTTTGGGATTCGATTCAATGTTTCTTATGATAATGTAATAAATTATTCATCTTCAGGCTACTGCGTTAGAATATTTATATTAAATATAATTATTTTTAATACGATATATTTAAATCATTCAACGTTAAAAGGGAATATTTTTCAAATAAATATTTTGGATGTTTTATGGATTTTAATAAACTTAAGAGAATAAATTTTAAATATGATAATATGTAATATTTAAAATTATGAACAGATATATTAACACTAATATTTATAGTAAATAAGAGTAATCGCAAATTGATTTTAAAAATGGACTTTTTTATATAAAAATGAAGATTATTATATTATTTATTTTTATTCATAAGATATATTTATAAAGTTAATAAAATGAAATTAATAAATTGAAAATATTTCAGGGATAAAAAATCAATATTTTATTACGGTTAGTTTTTAGTACTTTTTATAAAGGTTTATTTTTAAGTGAATACTGAAAGATAATTTGTTTTGAAATATCATCACTTTAATGACATCATTATTATATAATAAGGAATTTAAAGTGTTTAAAAATTGTTTAATAGTATAAATATATATTTAATATGTAAATAATGTAATTTCAAAATATTATATGGATTTTAGTAAACCATTTTTTATATTTGAAAACATCAGTGTTATATTATTTAAAAAAATAATAATTTTTATTCTTTTTATTTTTGTTAGTAATTATAGTGTTATCTTTATTATTGGATTTTTTTTAAAGAAACATAACTTTTGTTTTTTTATTAAAACCCCAGATAATTTCTTAATATTAAATACAATACAATATTTCACTGTAAAATTATATTTTTACTTAGAAAGGAATTATTATAAAAAGTTGTATTTAATTGTGATTTATATACTTATATTAATATTAAATTTTACCAAAGATAGGAATTGAATATTGTAAAATGGTTTGACATTTATATTCATTATATTCAAATTATGTTATACATACCCTTTAATTTTCAGCCATAATGAATATTTATCACGGTAAAAATATTCCAACATGGTAAGGGTTAAAATAGATAATGAGGGGGTTAAACTAATAGATAAGCCTTAAAATGTCACTAAAACATGTATAAGTTAGATTTATTGAGTATATTTTGATATTAAAAGATACTATATTTGAAACACATTCCATTTATTCCAAATTCCTAATAAAATGACATTATATTATTTTAAATTTTTGAGTATTTACAAAAGTGTCATGTCCCTCACTTATAAAAGAGAACCTCCTATCCCCACTTATATACACACCATGGGCCCATTAACTCGACCATGATCTATAAAATATATTCCAAACACCCTTATCAATGAGATATAGGTTTTAGCCTTTTAATAATATAGATATAGGGAGAATTGGTGTTTTTTAAATGAGATTATCCAAACAAGAGGAGATGCAACATGTCCGGCCAAGAAAACTTCCAAGGTTGTGTTTTATCATCTAAAAATTATTTATTTTTTATATGATTCATATTATTCATCAATTGTTTTTATATAGTGTGTCTACTATATATTTGGAATAGTTTGCTCTGATTTTATTTTAATTAATGTTATTTAACATTCTGTTTCAAGTTATATTGTTCTTATTATTTCTATTAAAAAGTAACCAAAGGCGAAAGGGTTATATTACATGATTTTTTCCTCAAAATTATTTATTTTTAAAATTAAGTTAGGGTAATGATATAATATCTCTTTATTATATAAAACTATTTTATTTTAATTAGTATATTAATGGTTTTTTAAAGTATTCATACAATTTTGATCCTCCTAGGTACTCAAAAAGACTGAATGATTGTTTTTAATAATGACCAAACTTATTTATTCTTTTAGTTCAATAAAAGTTTACCTCTATATATATATTCATTAATTTCATTCAAATATATTATTATATTTTTAAAAATAATTTTTATGCTATTTTTCAAAAATATTTTATTTTCCTTACAAAATATTTTTCAAAGGTGTAACATTAACTGTTTTAAAAAAGTAAGAAAAATTGTTTTATTGATATTTAAATATCAAAAAAAATTACTAATTTTGTGATTTTCATTCATTATCAAGATAAAATTACATGGTTCAATGATATATTTAACATAATTCTCTTCCCATTATTATGTGTATTTTTTATCTTCTAAATGTTTCCAAAACAAAAGGATATTTATTATTATTTTCAAATATTCTTTCTAATGTATTTAATATGTAGTTTTTAATATAAGTAAACATCATAAAACATTGGTAAATAGTGGTGGATTCCATGAAAATTTATAAATGTATAGTTAAAAAAATTGATGATTGATTTAATATAGATTATCTGAGGTTCAATAACCATGAAAAAGTTTGGTCAGGTATTAACACAATCATCACCCGATGCACAACTACATAGACTAACTTCACACTAGGATTAAAAATATTAAAATATGTTCTTTGGATATTTTACATGATTCATTGTGACCTATATTGAATTATTTTGAGATATATTCTCTATCATTATTTATCTCAATGTTGGATAATCTTTATACTCACTTTTTTCTATAGAGTAAACTGGAGGAATCTTACTAAAAAATTTATTCAATTGAATTGGGAAATATTCACATATAATATATATGTTTCAGTATAGATAATTGTTGATTTATGAGGCATATTGATTATTTAATATATTTATAATTCACTATTTAAAAATATTAATATATGTGAGTTAGTGATGAGTGGGGCATACGAATTATGTAACCTCACAATGCTTCGTTAGGTATCATTATAGAATTATGAAATATTATATTTGGCGTATTATAACCCATATATATATAGTGTCTTGAAAAGATACATTAATAGTAATATCATGATTTCATTGAATGTGGACTTGATGGTAATATCAGGATATATTAATAGGAACCCTTGACATAATATCTTGATTTCTTGGCATGAGGCCTTGACAACAAGATCATGGTTTCTTGGATCATGAATTATGATGCATGACATTATGCATTCCATATTTATGAAATAAGTTATTTGATTCCATATGATTATTTAAATTATTATCCTTGGATATATTTCATGCCCAATTTATTTATTATTAGGTATATATATTTATTATTAACCATACTATCTTCTTTATTACTTATGTATTCATTATAACATCCACTTTATATATTTATTTAGTAATCATTGGAGCTCACAATTTATTATTTCTTCTATTACACATAATATCAAGAGGGGAAATTTTAAATATCATAGGGATATAATAAATAGATTACAAAATTTTTCATCAAATTTTTAATCTATTATATATGTATCCAATTTAATATGGGAATAATTTATATATATTGTCTCCTAAGAATAATAATAATCATGATAATTTTGGATGTGATGTAATGTGTCTTTTAGAAATGTAATAAAATATCACCTAATCAGGGTTACTAGAGTCATTGTTTTCGCATGCATATAATATTACGATTAGTTGTGAGATAATCCATTATTAATCAAACACAATTTGTACATAATATTTACCATGTGTTTCCTCTTTTCCTCAAATCCATTCAGACAAGGATTCCGGACACCTAAAACTTCATTTTTTATTCAACGTTTCCCTATACAATTTTAAACATCAATGGTAGTGTATTTATTTCCATTATCAACCATATAATATTCATTGTTATTAAGGTTTAATTATGCAATATTATCATATTTTCTTGATATTTTCGAAAATTTCTCTCTTAGACCGCATTAACATACCCCATCCAAACTTATTATTTTAATCAAAAAGTAAAATGTTTTATTTTTTTACCTTGATTTCAGGGATTATCAGTTGGATTAAATACATCATTGTGGACCAACATAAATATATTTGATGCTCACTTATTCTTATGATGGTAGGGGTTTATCACCATATTTTCCATCATTAATGAATATTAAATATGTTATTTGTTCCCTATAAATGATGAAATATATAGAAAATTAATATTTGAGAAATTTTCCCTACTATAATAATCAATGGTACCAATAATATCATTCCATAAATTGTTCTCTTCATATCTCATAGAAAGATATGTATTCCTTAAATATTCACCTTTTATATGTTCCCAATTATCCTCTATCCTTTCATAAAATAGGTTTTAATATTTCCATTGATATAGTACCCTCAATGGTTAACTGTAACATCCAATCCTATGTCACCAAACTAACTCATAGTCAAAAAATTTAAACTAACATTAACATAAAGAACATAGGTATTCTACAAATCATATTTAGATAAATAATATTTACCAAATCATTTAATATTAACATCAGAATCATCTAAAACCCATGTATTTCTATCAACATTTCCTTTCATATTTATGATAATATTCATGTTACCAATCGAATGTAATTATAACCCACTATCATAATTCTAGATACTACTATTATTTATATATTTAAATGTTATCTTATAAAAAATTACATTATCATTATATTCTCCTCTTTCAATGAAATTTCATGATGTGTTGGGACACTATATTATCACAAGCATTCTTCAACAATTACAATCAAGTCATACTCTTATTTGTATAACTATTAAAAAAATTATAATTGAAATTGAATTGGATTTAATTTTACCCATTCATATTTATATTTTAATGAAAAATATTCTTTCTATTTTCATATAATCAATATCATTATGGTGAACATTAGTGAAATTTTAACCAAATCCATAGAAAACATTTAAATTTTTAAAGGAAGGGTATGTTTGGATTATATTTTAATTAATTATAATTTCTTCTCTTTTCAAATAACTTTAAAATTCATCGTAATAATAAATTTTGTTTCCTAATAAGCCTTCATATTAGACCTTAATTAGATGAAATATATCATTGCTTCCATCTCTCCATATATCCCCAATTTTTAATTAACTCCTTGATTATTGATAAATTATAAATGGTTGATAACTTTCTCATATCTTCTACTTCCATTTTATATTCACATTTACTAAATTGGTTTTTGATGATTTTATATCATATCTATTATCATGTTTACCAATGAAATTTGGTCTTTGATTATTCAACACTTATTCAATAATTATCGTGCCTTGTTAAACCCTTTACATTAACACTTCATCTAATAAATTTCTAAACAGTACCTGTTTTTTAAATAGATTTGTGTTTTTAAATGTTTTTCTTCATTATAAATGATTCAAATACCTTTTCAATATTTTAAATTATTATAACTTCCTCCTTAATGTAATTATTAATACAATAAATTATCATAGTGTAATTCACAATATTTACTGTGTAAATCATTACTTCTTCATTTTTCACTTGATCGTTTTTATATTCCACATTAATGTTTTCAATTTGATAAATTTTTACTTCATTATCATCAAAAAAACTAGAGTATTAATTTAAAAATTAGAAAATTTTCAGGTTCTTTTTATAAGGCTAATATCCTTAAGAGATCCGTTGAACTCCACTTTTAGATCTATAATTCCTTCCAATTTCTCATACCCTTCTTCTTTTGTTTTTGGTTTCTATACAACAGACATCATAATAGCTTATATTTTTTTAGATAAAATCTATTTCAACACCATATAATGTATCTCCCTCATCATTATTATGAAATTTTATTTCTAACACCATTAACTAGAATTTACATCCACCTATGTTTATTGAATTCACGATCCTTATTGGGGAGAAAATATTTCTTGGTTTTTGACTGAATTCAAACTAATCATCCTCTTAGTCAAATATTTTTGGACACCTAGTATTTATATACCAATACATTCCAGGATTGAATATAAATAATGGTATCAAGCACTAAAATATTCCTTTTACCCTCTTAAAATTTATTTTTAAATGATAAAATAAATTGTCACTAGTATATTTCTATATTTTCAGTATCATAATTCTAATTCTTCTCTATATCTTTAAAAGAAATATCTTTTTATTAATGCTAGGAAGAACTTTTAGGATTCTCTCATGTTTCATATGCAACCATAATTCTATATTGGTCATTTAGATATAATTCCTTGATATTTAATTCATTAAGTGCTAGATTTATTGGATTATAAATTGTTTGTAATATTTATATGATAGTATTTATAATATCAACATCATTGATCTACAAATTTCACTAATATATTCAATAAGATTTTTGAATAGGCTATCATTATTTCTGCTTGACCTAATCTTTAATCTACCAAATGTTTTTGTAAATAATTTATAGTGTTACTTCTTATACATTACTTTAAACTTCATAAATGTAAGAAATATTATGAAAAATTACTTTGACTATAGTAAAACTCATTACTTTCAAGTATGTTTGATTATATAATTATATATAAAATGAATTATTATCCTTTTCATCGATATTAAATAATTTTTTATCTACTTATACATTTAGAAACATCATATTGTTACTAAATTATATTACATAAACTGTTTTTAATAACATATCAAGCCCAAGGGATCAAAAATGTGATCTTTTTATTTTTTCCACAACTAATATTTTTCTATAAAATAATGGAACTCTATTTGAATTAATAATATTCTCCATGATGAAAGATTTTCATGGTAGATTCATTAAAAAAAATATGGGGCACACATACCATGTGTTATAACTAATGTTCCCACACTACATACTTAGAGGGAAGGGGTAAATTATAGTGAATCAATATTAATTCTTTTATCAACATCAAATGGATATTGTCTTTATGTTGTAAAAGACACTTTGTATTTGTTATAGGGATTTCACAACCACGCACTAGAATAAAATAATAGAGATGCACAAACACCAAGATTTTACTTGTTTTACACGCACTGGGTTATATAAAATGATAAAAACATGATTATATTGGTATATATAAAATTATAATTAATTCACTAGTTTGTGATTTTACACTTTTGGACTAGATAACTACTCATCCATATCCCTTATCCTCTTTATCCCTTATTCTCAATAACTTTCAAGTAGGGTATATAATGAGATAATATTAACATAGTTGTTAAACTAAATAGATAATAATAAAAGATATAACACCAAATAGAAGTGTTTTTTCATCATGATAATTTTGATCTCCCATTCATTATTTTACCTACCAAACCTAATCTTAATGAAATTAAAATCCATTAATAATTATATTTTCAATTATATGTATTAAATTAAATTCATATCTTGTTCTCAATTTATCCTCTTGTTCATTATTTATCACTATTTTTCATATACCCTATATCATTTAATTATATTACCTTTCATAGTATATATTCGTGAAATCATGTCAAAACTATTTAAAATTCATATTCCGATTTATAAACCATCATTAAAGTACTATTAATAAAATTAATCCATATAATTATTTCTAATACAGTAAATACAAGAGAAATTTATATGGGAAGTAAATGTTCATTAAAAAAACCATCAAACATTCATGATAGTGGATATTTTAAATAGAAAAACTACCTAACTTTTTCAATGATTCTTCATCATTAGACTATCGTAAATAATTAATGGACTAATTAATTTACTATTTAATGTATGGATCCCATTATCCAATAATATATATATAAAAAATCCCATATGTGACCTATAAATTCCATGAAATTATGTTTATTGAGTGGTGTCAATGTTTTAGGGTGTAGAGAAAGAGGTTGATCCCATGTCCAACAATGGGAATTCAACAACATCTTCGGATTTCACTTCATAACTAGATAAATATAAACCCTAGAATAAATAGGACAATATCATCAAAAATAATTTATAATTAATTTATCTTAATAAATAATTATATCAAATTTAAATTATTTCTTCATTGATGAATCATATGGGTGCTTTAGGTCATACAATTATTTCAATTGAGGATTTGAGGGTAGAATACCTCTATATTGATCCAAATATATACCATCATCCTATGAAATACACTATATAAATACATAGGTTTTATTTAATATGATTATAATTCTTATTTCATTAGATATTGATCACTCCAAGAATCTCTTTGAGGTCAAACAGACTTTTCATCATTCATCAAGAGTTGAGAGGTTAGAGGATAGAAATTACTCAACATTCCTGAGAACATTCTATCGAAATGGATCTCTTTGTATATGTAGAATTCTATATATATATTCATTATATAGAACATTAATTAGGGTTGAGAATAATTTAATTGGGTTTAATAGAGTGAGGGTTATAGAATAATAATTTCATATGGGACTTTATTATTCCACTAATACTCAGAATTTCCCCCTATATAAAAATTATTATTATTATTATTATTATTTACTTGTCATTTTCCAGACTTGTATAAAATTAGATATAATTTTTTAGAATAAATATATAATTATTAAAATCATATATAATATATAATTCCCACCAAACCATAAACTCGTTTTGCCTTTCCTTCTTGGTGTTTATAGAAATTTTTATAATGAAACTTCATTTAAATAAATAAAATCCATTGTATTAACTTTTTACTAATAAATAAATATTACATTGACTATAATATCAAATAATTATTTACTAAATATAATGCTCAAATTTATATTCTCTTGAATAACTAATGACTAAATTTTTACGATCAACCAAGAATGAATAACTATTAAATGTCATAAATTAATAATATTTCATTGACATGTTAAATTCATATAAAATTTAATTGAGGTTATGGAAAAACATAGTGTGTGACCCTCTATATCCATTTTTTTGTGGAATTAGTTCGAAAAAATTAATCTCGAATGTTAATGTCTAGAAACAAACCATGGAAATTGGGGTTGGTGGAAAATAAACAACTATATTGTTTTCCAGATTTTCTAAATATTTATCGATTTTAATATTAAAATATACCTTATCACTTATTTAATTTTCCTCTATACATGCTTAAAATGATAATATCATAGAATATATATTTCAATGAAAAATTCACATAAAGTTTCCCACTATGATGTGAACCATGATGTGGGAGGACAATATTTATCAACATAGTTTTATAATAAAAACATTCTATGAAGGGAAATATCATATGTTGACTTTTAGGTGCCTGTACTTATAAGAAGTTGAGACTTCATCTCATTATGTTCGCACATATTAATCTTCATGATGAGAAATTTTCATAATAGATCCTCCAGTAGAAATTCCACTTGTTTTCATGCCATTTGACTTTTCCATCTATGATCATGTGTAATGTTCTTATGAATTTGATATTATTATTAATACATATCATGAATTGTGCACATTTTTGTATTTTTATAGACCATGTAGATATATATTCACTAAAAATTTTGGTATGTTGGGTGTATCATAGATGATATTTTATTAATGTGTAATTCGAGGTAGAATTTATCCCTTATAATTTTATATTGGTTGGAATCTAAACCCTTTGACTAAAATGGATCTTTCATATTAAATTTCGTGGACATGGTGTAATGATGAGTTTATTTCAGATAATCAATGAAATAATTTTCGATCATATAGGTTAATTACATGGTTATGAATCCTGATTGATGATATATCAGAACAAAATGATTATATTACATAGTGATCATTTATATGTGGTTGTTTTAATTATGAAGTATCTTCTTCCTTTGTGGGTTCCTTGACCCATTTTTAGATACTAATCCTAGAAATTATGAAATATTTCTTTTTTTATATTAAGGAAGAATCACAGTGGGTCCACACTATATGTTTCAATTGACCTCGAATAAATAACAATTATATTTAGCAGTTGAGATAAAAATTATTCTTTAGATTGAGAAGTAATATTTATTCAGTATTTATATTTCACATATATTAAATAACTATTTATTCACAATGTAATTGTTTTATTGTGATAATGAATGTAATATTTATTTATTTCTTGTTATTCAATTCCTAATAAATAATTATTTATTGATTAATAGATTACTCATTTAAATATAGTATGTGGAAATATATTTTTCACTCACAAGACTACGAAAATAATATTTAATACATTATTTATTTATTTATTGTATAATATTTATCCCTAGTTATTCATAATATAATAAATAATTATTTATTAATAAATAATTGATTTAATTAAGTTAATATTTAAATAAAAATATTTATACACCTTACATTGAATATATTATTTATGGTATTTATATATTTATTTTGAAATTCAATAATTGTTATGAATGATGAGTGGTAGGGTTAGACACAGATTGGTCTAGTTCATTTTTGACTAAAAACCATACCAAATTATAATTTTTGGTTAAGTTATTATACAAAAAAACTAATCCATTTTATAATGGTTTATTTTGGATTAAAATAATTTCAAACCATAAATTTGAAGTTTGGTTTGGTTTAGAACTCATATTAACATATATTTTTATGACCAAACTCCTTTTTAAAATGGTAAAAGTAACTATATATTCAAAAAAAATTAACTATAACATATAGTCATGGGAAACCTTTATATTTGGGATCAATTACAAGTAATTAATTCAAAAATAATTTGATAAAATACAAGGCCTGACCCAACCGTAGGTCATGATTGAGAAAAAACCCATTTAATAATATCTAAAGACATAATGCAAGAAAATCTAAAGCTCATATAAAAATATACCACAATAAATCTAAGTAATAGTTGGATCCAACTAAATTTAACAAGGTAAAATACCCTTTCTATAATTTTATAACTAATCCAATCGAGACCCTAAAAAACATTTCTGCGATTACAATCCACTAATGGAATTCCATCTCTACAAATCTCATCCACTAACAGTTAATGAATCACAATCCCATCGAACCTTTAATGCAACAATCTCACCATTGAAAAATGACATCGACTCTCTAAATCATTACTATCTAGAAAACCCATGGGTGATGTATTTACTATAATCCAATTATATCCATACATCGTGCATGTGCACCTTCATACATAAAAATATAGAATCCTTAAACCCTAGTTGAATAATATTCTCTACTTGATGATGCACACTAAAATTTGATAAGGAACTAGATATGGATCCATAAAATTTTGTATTGATAGGATGGTAATTAGAATAGAATTTATTCCTATTCATTGGTACTATGAAAAAATATTATTATTGACCAACTATGAAAATAAAACTTTTTATTAATGGTTACTAGAAATTATATTTTAAAGAAGGTTTGGATTAGAGAATCCGCAAATGGGATGGGATTTTAAAAAATAGGAAAATTATTTTATTAATAAGTGTGGTTCATTTTAACATGTTTTGTTTAGTTTGGAAACTAAACCAAACTAAAAACTATATGGTTCCATTCATCAAGACCCTAAATAAAACTAAAATAAAAAACCTTTTATTTTATTCTAGATTGGTTATATTTGTGTTTTGGATTGGTTTGTGAGGTTTTTAACCCATATATAATGAGAAGACCCATTTATTGTTCGAGTAATTAATTTTCACTTACTATAATATAAATGATATTTTCATTGTGCGTGTAACAACCCCGATCTAGGAGCCACAAAATTGGTGCTGCAAGATGGGTCATCACATGACCTCAAGGGTGCCTCCCTGTATGCCAGAGGTAGATGACTGGCGGCAAGGATCTAGTAAGTCACATGGGTAGGATATGACTTCTTTAACTGAGTAATCCATAGTAGATCACAATAAAAATAACATAAACATTAGGAATCAACCAATAAGCATGTATAACCAAATTTTCCCCATCATGGTACAAACCTCAAATCAAATACAACCATGTCAAGCCATACTAGTAGTGCAAGGTGAATAAATCCCAAAAATTAAAAAAATAGACACAACTCAAAATGGGTCCCGACTCTATTTATATATCCTTTTCCATGTAAATACCAATCCCAATTCAACATCCAAGAGTAGGGCCTTCTCCCGTTTTCTGACCTGCAACCAAGAAATCTTCTTTGATACCCAATGGAGACCTGAGCAGGGTGTGAGTGCAAAACTCAGTAGGCCACCACCAATAGTGTCTAAAAATATCCATTCTAATATATAGTGCATCAAGTATAAAATAAATGTTAAGTAATCAAGGGACAATTCAGGTTTCCTTAGTTAACAAGGTTCATTTAATTAATGACTAGAATTTATTCCAATTTCATTTCATATACCATCTTCATTACATAATCCATATTGATTCCATGTTCCATGGGTTAGGCATAATATCATCTACACAAGGGTCTAATGAAATCAATCACAATGCATAGGGACATGTCCCTACCTCACTAGTAATACACATATCACATCAACAGGTTATCCTCACCCTAATTCCTTAGTCTGGGTGGAATGCAACTGTTAGGGGAATAGAGACTCTATCCCCTTCCATAAACCCTACATTTTTTGGGTGGACTTTAGAGCCTCAGTCTAACTCGACTCGTGGGCATAGAACCTCAAGTAAATACCCCATTCTACCAATCCTTTTTCACATGAGTATTTATCAAATCAATACAAACGTACCATAACATAATATAACATAACCAGTTCCATTGGAAATCATCATTCACAATGAATAAAAACAACATGGGAAATAATATAATTACATAACCCATTAATACATTAACCATTTACAATTCATGTACATTTAGCCAAATTCTCATTCTCATTCCATAACCCTTTACGTGTATTAAAAAAATCCTATGCTTTATCAAAATTCATCAATGACCAAACATTTACCCATTATCCCATTTATCATTTCACAAGCATTCAGCCATTTATGTATTTCAAGTACATTTCACATATCAAATAACACAATCCCTTTATTACATTCAATCGTTTAGGTGTAAAACCTAATTCTCATGTATTAACCCATTACACAATTCCATCTATTCACTTATTAAAACCCATCACATTCCCCATTTCCCATTCCATTACCTAATTCCAAGTTCACTATTTAATATTCTCTATTCCCCTATGACATTTCTAACCAAATTCATGACACAATCGACATAATCTCTTTCAACCCAATTACCAATTTTCATGTCATTCCAACAACTCCTAATGACTTTATCACTCTAAGAATATTTATCATTATTCCATTTATTATATAATCAATTGATGTGGCCTTAAAACCCAATGTTTTGCCACATTTTTTTAAATTAAATACTATAAATTTAATTATTTATTTTGACACATTTTAATAAATAATAGAAATTTTTTATTTTTATTATTAAATCTATTAATTAATAAATTTTAAAAATTAATCAAGTATTATAATTTTTAAAATAGTAAATTTATTCCTTAATTTAATTTAATAACATTATTGGTTTTTAATTAGTATGTTATCTTTATCTGCATATCTAATGATTTAACATTAATTAATTAATTAATTCTGCTTCTGCGCATAATTAATGAACTTTTAATCTAACATTACATGTACAAAATGATTAATTTAATATAACCTAATTAATAGATTTATTTCAATAATTCATTAATTATAATATATGATTATAATGTTATTTTAGTATTATTAAGTCTTTTATTTAAATTTTCTTAATAAAAAAATGCTTAATAATATAATAAATATTGGTCTACTTTAAATTAATTAAATTTGATAAAGTAATTAATTTAAATATTTTTACTTTGTTATATAAATGTTTAATTGTACATTAGTTTTCAATAAATTAGTTTCTTTTTAATTTCTGTTTAATTTTGTAACAATTTTAGTTTTATATTTTAATGTTAATAATTTAACCTAAGTTAATTTGGTTTTAAAAGTTTATTTATATTTATGAGTAGCTTTATTTTCATATGTTATGATTAATTTTTATTTATTATTATTTATTTATTTTAGTTTTATTTAAGTTTCACTTTATTTTCTTTACTATGTTTATCTTGCAGGTAAATGGTTTTATCCCAGTCACGGTCACGGTGTCTCCACGCACCGTGTCTGTTACTATCACACAATTTTTCATTGCATGGTGACACATCCACCATAAACCCTATTTACATTCTCACCATAACCCATGGAACCGTAACCTTTGCCACCGGTTCACCACGCTGAATTATTCACTGTCCCACCATGATGCTCTTTACTATATCACTATTTCCCTTCATTACATGTGGCATCGTAACCCTTGAAAACTGGTGCCATCGTAACTTCCTCGAACCGTAACTCACCATCACCCAGCGACTGTTTTCCTTCCACACCATTTCTCACTGCTTCCATTTCCCCTTGCTTCCTTGCATAATGTTCGTCTCACTTCTGAAAAACATAAACACAACAACACGAATAGACATAGAAAAAAAATATAAATTAGATATGAAACCTTGGATATCACTATAAAATCGTAACAGAACCAAACCATTATTGCAAATCAATCTACAATTTCAGATCTCAAACGCATCTGAACCACTACTGGGGATAAACAACGAGGGAGGGATGTTGTTCTATCAATGATGCATGAACCGTCACTGGTCCTGATGAGCTAAGATGAGACAACTTACACCGTTAATTAACTGAATCGACACTGTTGAAGAACTATAACCATATTTTCATCAGATGAAGCCAACGTGGGTTTTTCTGTGAAGATGAGCAGACCTGTTTGAACTTGTTCAGGAGAGGAAGAACTGAACCGATCGAACCCGCCATTGGTTGAAGCCGCATAGGGGATGGTTGTGTACTGCATTCTAGTATGAATATCATCTTCCACTATTGTTCTAGGGAACCCTAAACCATGGTGGAAAAGAGGAGGAGCATATTTGAGGAGTTATGCAAGAGGAGGTCCACCCCGCTTGAGTTCTTTGCGCCGCTGATTGCAATCTGTTGCTATAAAGGATCTGGATGTTGTGGACCTACTTCTAGAGAAAGAACAGAAAATCCTTCCCCCCTACTTGCACCGATAATTGGGGGGGAAGATAATTGATAACATAAAAAATAACAAATAAACAGACTAATTAGATATAAAAATAAATGATAATAAGTATGGTTATAATAATATAATGATTAATAATTAATTAAACTTAAATTTTTAAATTAATTAAATCAACTAATAAAACTAATTTGGAATTTAATTAAATTTTTTATTAAATTGATTAATTTATATTAGTCTAAATTAAAAATTAAACTAATTACTAATAATACTTGTATTAATCAAATAAATTAATGAATAGTAATAAATTAAGAACATAAAATTTTCATTTAAATAATGATTAAATAATTAATCAATAAATTAATTATAATTATTAATTAATATGTAATAATCATTTAAGATATTTATTAATAATCTTTAATTACTTTTTAATAAGTATTGAAATAGTAAATTTAGAATAATAACTATAAAATATTAATTAACTTTCTTCGTGTTTTAATTTTGTCATTTTGTTTTTAACATGTGCAAGTTCATTCAGGAGAAGTGAAAACGTCCAGATACATCTATGCAGCTCACCGGGAGTTAGTTACATGAGAAAAAATTATTGTGACATGCTTGTCACAAACAAACACACATGCACGGTGCTTAAGTGAAGGACTTTTTGATGTTGGTGGATGAGAGCAGTGACATGTGTAGATTATAGTGGAAATTAAATTAGAGCATTAGGAAAATTTGGGGATGATCTCATTCATTCGAAAAAAACACACCACTGGAGAGAAGATGAAGACACTCATTCGACGAGCACCCCAGTCTCAGAGCAGAGCGGTGTACCTGGAGCACTCCTCGGAGAGCCGCTCCTTGGAGTTCTGAGGGTCTGGAGCAGCAGCAATTGATGCGGGCAGAGGGAGTTTTCTTCCTCTGTTTTCTTCCAAATCTCTTCATCTATATTTTAATGGCTTTAGTATTCAATTTATTGATAATTAATAATACATTAGTTAGCTAAATTTATAGTTCAGGGAGATTTCTTGATCTACAGGTGATCATTTTCATCCTTTTCATTAATCATTTCTTCTGCGATTAAAATTGATCGGCGATATAAATTCTAATTACACATATCATTTTTGAACCACAAACACAGAATTTTTCAAAACTCTGTAGTCATACAGCGTGTTTTATTATGGATTCATCTTTATTTAATTAACTCTTAATTAAAACATCAGTACTTATAGAGAGTTTGTGATGTTTTCCATTAAATTCATCCTTTTGAAGTTGTACTACTTTTCCGTGGTGAACTCTAAGTTGAAAAATTTATATGACTTAACTCCTCGCGAGGAAAGAAAGTCTCCTTCATTTAGTGTTACAATGCATTACATTTACATGATTATGAGAAACAATATAAACCAATATACTAGAGTTATCCCCGAGCATTCTTTTCTATTTGTCTTTTATCAGCATTTTATTTTCCTTGTTGCATCTTATTATCAGCTATTCTTTGTTTTAGTTTATGTAGAAAAAATTTACAAGACATTTGTTTTTTTACTTTACAGTTTATAAAACCATAAAAACTTAAAAGTTAAAAAAATAGAAAATTCACTCCCCTGCTGACAACACTTGTGCTTCTAAGTGTTTTTTTAGAAAATTAATGGCCAAATAGCCTTCCATGTGGGTTAGACCCTGCATTCCACATATACTATAGTTAGTAGGAATATAAATATTAAACGTTGACCAGATTCAACAATAGTTAAGGTAATCAACCATTCAGAAAAACTCTACATGTATTTCACATTATTGTTTAGAAACCCATCTCTTAACCCTACACCACTCTAGGTCCAGGTTTGTCGGTGCACACCATGGGTGCCCCCAAAATGGTAATGTCATTCTCAACGCATCCCAAAGAGATCATGAGGGTTTCAATTGGTCACTTAGACGCACATTTTTATCAAAAAAATCCAATGGAACCATGAACACAAAAAGGGGAAAACAAGAACACCCACTTCTCTGCACAAATCCAAAATAATACTATGGGGTCATATATGTAGACCACCTACCTCGAATTCTATGAAGAATGAACCCTTAATAATGGCCATGGATTAAAACATCCATTGAATCTTCAACCTAAAAATCACCCCAAAAAATAGGGTTTTAGAGATTCAGAAGAAGATAGGAGAGAGATGAAAACCCTAATCAAAAAGAGTAAGTAAAGTGTGGATTAGACTTACCCAGGGCTTTGATTCGCAACTGATGGTGCTCAAAATGAATGTAATTCAATGGAGAATCACCCTTGGGAATCTTGTATTATGCAATCTCGTCCCAAGGTTTGTAGGGGATGAAATGGAGGAGAAAATTGAGTTGGGTTTTAAAATCCCATAGCGAAAATTTTGTACATATTCCAACCATTCTGGTCTACACAGTTTTCCAAACCGTGTGAAAACTGTGCCAAATACACTTCCTGAAAAATACCCCTTCTCAAGGTTTCCTAGGAATTATGCATGTTTATCTTAACTACGCACCAACCATGTGTAATCCTTTGTCCATGGATGCACTGTTACCTGGGATGATCCACACAGATTTGACTAACCATGTTCAAACCATGTAACATGCCCAGAAATTACTTTATCTTCCTCTTTCATGACTCGAACCCCTAGAACAACCCTGAGACATAACATGATCTTCAGAAACGCTTACTTATCTTGAAAAGAATATTCCAAACAAAAACATAAACAAAAAAATACCTTAGGAAAATTTGGTACCATACAACCTCCCCACCTTATAACGGCTCATCCTCGAGTCGTTCTTCCAAACATCACTAAGATTTCAAAACTAGAGTTCATTCCACTTGGACTACATATCCATTCCCATCTTAAATGTTTATGGTTTCACATCAAAATTCCCATGGAACATTAATCAAGGGTGCGGACTTGTCCTATAATCCTTCCTCACTTCAACTAAAACATGAGTTGAAAACTTCCCAAGGATGTATCAACTCCAACAATGTCCATATACTAGAACTTTGGAGAGAAATGTAGGAAACATCACCCAACTCACAACACACAGAAACATAACAGACAACATCTTATCCTTGTTGTGGAACCAACTAGAGCCCCATCAGTCTAATCCTTTACACAACTCATGACCCATGTCACTTAATGTCATTTTCATGTTCCCCCAAATCTAACGGTGACCAAACCTAGTATCATCGAAAGAAAAACACATTATTCTTCCCTCAACATTTCTTGAATATTTTTCTCCAAAAACTGAACATCTGAACGCAACCAAACCTTTTGACTAATCGACTAAACAAACCCATGCCAAAACTCTCTACCAAGGCCATCTCACCCAAGCAGTGACAACTCGAGTCCCCACAACTCGAAACTCGTGTCACATCAACAACCAACAAATTGTCTAGTATGATTCTCTCCACCATTTTCAATCACTTGGCACGTCCACTTTCAGAAAAATACAACTCAAACCTCAACCTAACTTTCACATCACCTGACATGTTCCAACTAACTATACCCCCACATCTATAGGTTATTACCCTTCATGGGCATCTACACACATCATCGAAACCATTCAGGAGTACATCCCTACCCTATAATCTCGAGGACTAAGATCAACTTTATCTCACTCAAGTGAACTTTATTTCCAAGAAGGAACTTTACACCACAACATCAACCCAGTGGTGGTTCACTCTCACCACACCCATTCAAGTTTAACATCTCTACCATGACCACACCCGACATGATTATCCTAGAATACCCACCTTCCACTAATGGTATGATACCCCTTTCTCACCTTCCCATGGTTTTTACTAACTTGAATCCTATCATTATCATCCCATAGATCCACTGAGTTCATTTCCTAAATTCTAGTTGAACTCCATCATCATGGCATTACCGCCCTTCAAACCATCATTGGGCTTCACCTTTTGGACAACACCACATCACATTGCTAAGGTACACTCAACTTCACGACGTTTCAAAACCACACAAGGGAAAATTACATGAGTCTAACACCAAACATTGTTGGATATATAGGACCCCAACTACTCTTTCCACAACCTGTTGTTATATCCAATCAAACCCTTCAATGAATTTAGCACAGACATCAAAAGATTCACATAGAACCGCCCTGAGATTGAAGCCGACACTTGGCTCATTTGTCACTACATCCAAGCTCTAAATATCCTCTTGGGGACCTATGAATTACCACAAAGGTTCTTCATTAGCATCCTAATGACACCACATCAACTTGATGTTCTCCTATTGACATCTTGGATAGACTCCTCACTCCCCACCTTAAGAGTGTCATTACAATTTCTTAATATAAGGGATTCCAATCACCACTTCTTTTACTCAACAAAATCCAAAGCTCAACCTAATACAAGGACATCCAGCTTTTCCCATAACAAGGAACCTAAAATCACCCATTTCCCATTCTTGGATTCCATGAACAACACCCATTGTGTTTTTCGTCATTCAGTCCATTATAAGGACCCCATCTGAAGCCATTCAGGGTGTACATCCCGTCCTTAGGCTTCATGCATACAGTTTCCATGCACATAAACTCCCTGATGTCAATCATCCAACCAAACACCTTCATGTCTCTTGGAATGATCCAGATCTCCTCAATATACCTTTGATGATGTCAAGATGTTGGGCATGCTCGTCACAAGATGAGTTATGATAAGAAGTTTTCAAAGAACACCACCACCAACTTATCCATTTTTGATTTTGAATTATGGAAGGCCATAACCTGCAAAGGATTTCATGCCACCCTACCGAATGCATCTCACCAAAAAATAACCACCACAACTCATGTGTGATTTATAACCAAGTTTAACCATCGCTCCATTTCATAACCGCCAAGAAGCTATGAACCAATGTTTCATGTGGCACTACTTCCTCCACACTTCTTGAGCCTTTCCATCGTGGTCCTGACATCCAACAACAAAAGCACACGGTCTACCACACAATCCAAACCATTAGTCTCTAAAAAAACAAACTTGACTTGTGTATATCCCATCACCTTCATACTTAACTAACCATGTCACTGGGTTATTCAGCCTCATCACCCCTGAGGCGGCCTCTGCATATCACCCGAATACCAAACCATTCATACAACAATTTCAGCCATAATTCTAACATTTCCTCAGGTTCCCATATGAAAGATTCATGCCATAAATACACCATTTACTAAACTCAATGGTACTTGGAATTCATTGACGACACATATGAATCATCTATCATATTCCAAGGTACTTTACCCACTGTCCTAACCATTAAGAAGGTCACCATTGATTTCTAGAAGCTATCATCACATAACAACAACTCAAGGGGAGAAACCAACCATAAACCATCCCATATAGCCCTCTAGGCCAATCATGTACCATGGAACACTCTGATTCCCACAATCAAAGTCCAAAACATCTACATGTATGACACACAACGAAAATGCACTTGAAACCCTGTATGACCTTTCTCATAGGTCACCTTGAATGTTTAATAATACAAACTCCCTAGACTGGAGTCACAACCAGGAAAAGCCCTTAGCCCTCTCTCCAAACCATACTTATCAGGACATGAACAAAGAAATGCTCATGGATGGAACTCTCACACCCATCCTAATGCAATACATTCCTACTGCACTAACAACCACCTATTTTAGCTTCCCATGAAAGGTGTACACATTCATCGACACTATGAGCGAAACATCCTCTCTTAGATTCAAGACACATCTCACAAGGTCACCAAGACCCAGGAACCATCCTTATAGTCTAGTGTGTTCTCCCTACGGTCAAAAACCACGATATTTCCCTCACCAACATCATCAAATAATTACTTCCAACCCAAAGGCCACAACCCTACGAAGGTTTCCCTAAACATGCCTCCTAGGAAATATCATAGCTGGAATGACCTCAAAATCTAAGACCAAAGTCTCAACTAGGGAACTATCACAACCCTAACCTACACATACATAGGTCAAACCAACAACACAAGGGATACCCACCTTTCAACCCAATCATTATCATTCTAAACTTATCATTCACTTGAAACTTTGAAGAATGACAGATAGGATTTAACCGTAGATGAAAAAATGTCTCATGACAGAAACCTTAAACAACCCCTTCTTCGTAATCTATCCCAATGGTCATCATCACACATAGAACACCACCCTCTATCATACCTTCCATGGGTAAAGGTCAACCGAGGGGTAACAAATTTACATAATCACAAATATTTCATCGACACATCTTCAAACCAATTATTCTTTTAAAATATGATCCTTTAATCTCAGTAAAATTTCCAATTTCACAACTTGTTAAAGTCATCATTTTACCTTATTTACACCTTTCATTAGAAAAAATTTATTAACAATTTTACCATATTTATGTAACCCTTTTTCCTTTAGACACTGATTCGACTTTTACTATTTATCAAAACCCAAAATTTTAACTCTGTAATAATATTTATTTATACATGATATTCCATAAATATTCATTTGCATTATTTTCATCCACCCCTTGCATTACCATTATTTGGCATAATTTTCTTCTTATTTATCAAGATAGTGAAATGCATTCAACTCTCTCTACTCCTCACACCCATCTTTTGTGAGTTCCAATAATGTTGCATGACACCTATAAACTTAGGTGCTTATAGTGATGCATCAATGCATAACCTCATACCATTTGGGAAATGAGAAAAATATTATAAATCAGTCACATCACACAATATGTGCATCACCAAATGGTGAAATAGAATTCTACTGTAACAAAACACATCAAGAATAAAAATTACCTCCCAGGGTGACTTGGGTTTTCTAATAAATGGGTTAGCTACTATAAATAATAAGATCATTACCAAGGATGGATACATTCCTTACCTTCTGTATACTATCCCCAAATACTAGTAAGGAGAAATAACTCATATGATAACACTTTGTAATTTCCCTGACCCAGGAGCCACTAAATCAGTGCCCCGAGTCAGGTCGTCACATGACCTCAAGCGTGCCTCCATATACGCCAGAGTTTTCCAAATAGTGGTGAGGGTCGAGTAAGTCACATAGGGAGACTAAACCCTCTTTACTAAAGTAAGCTACATCAAATCACATAAAAATTACAGAAATATTATGAAATAGCCAATAAACATGGATAACCAAATGTTTCCTAGTAGGGTAAAAACTGAAAATCAAATACAACCATGTCATGCCATACTAGTAGTGAAACGTGAATAAATACCGAAAATAAAAAAAATATCCAAAACTCCAAATGAATCCTAATTCTAAGTCCTAATACTTCTCCTTGTACATCCTGAGCCCAAATCAACATCATAGAGTAGGGCCTTCACCCTTGTCTGAAACTGCAACCAAGAAATCTACTTGGGTAACCATCAACAACCCAAGAATGTTGTGAGTACAATAATTAGTAGACCACCACCAACAGCATCAAAAAATATCCAGTCTAATAGATACTTCATGCAAGTAAAAGATAAATTGTACGTATGAAAGGGACAGTTTGGGTGCCCTTAGTTAAAAAGGATCATTTAATTCCAGATTAGTATTTTTACCAATTCAATTTCTAAAACCATCTTCATTACATAAATCGTATTGATCACATGTTCCATGTATTAGGTATAATAGAATCTATAAAATAGTTTAAAGCAATCAGACACAATGCATATGGGAAATTAATTAAGTCCCTACCTCACTAGGGATACACATATCACATAAACACATTATTCTCAACTCAAATCCTCGGTTTGGATAGAATGAAACCATTAGGGGAATAGATCCTCCATCACCTTCCCTAACCAATGGATTTTGGCATGGATTTTAGAGCCTTAGTCTAGGTGTAGAACCTCAAGTCAATAACCCACTCTACCAAGCTGTGGGAACTTGATTATTTATCAAATCACCACAACCATACCATAACACAATATAACATAACCAATGACATTTGAAATTTTCTTTCACAATTCATAACAACAACATGGGAAATAATGAAATTCCATTACCCATTAATACATTTACCTTTTACAATTCATTTCCATTTAGCCAAATTCCCATTCTCGTTCCTTAACCCTTTAAGTGTATTTAGATACCCCTATGCCTTGGAAAAATTCATCAATAATCATACATTTACCCATTTATCCCATTTATCATTTCACAATAATTCACCCATTTATGAATTTCAATTACATTTTTCGTATCACATAACATTGTCCCTTCATTACATTCAAACCTTTAGGTATACCACTTAATTCTCTTGTATTAACAAATTCCACAATTTCATCCATTCCCTTATTAAATCCCATTAATGCATTTCCCATTTCCCATTTAATTTCCCAATTACATATTCACGATTTAACATTCCCTAATCCCCTCAAGCATTTCTAACCAAATTCATAAAACAATCCATTTAATCTCTTTCAACCCAATTACTAATTTTCATGTCATGAAAACTACACCTTATAACTTTATCATCCTATGAATATTTATTATTATTAAATTTATAACTTAATAATACTTTAAGACATACTGTACATGGATTCTACATTGTTGTTCAACAACCCATCCCTTAACCCTACCCTACTCTAGGTCTGTGTTTACCAGCGCACCCCATAGGTGGCCCTAAAATGGTCAAGTTGTCCTCAATGAATCCCACGGGGATCATGAGGGTTTCAATTGGTCACTTATTCAACTATTTTTATCAAAAACTTCATCGAAACCACGAAAATAAAAATGGGAAAACAAGAACACCAACTTCAATGTACAAATCCAAAATAAAACTATGGGATAATACTTGTAGACCACCTACCTTGAATCTGATGATGACTGCACTCTTAATCATATCCTTTGATCTGGATTCAAACATCCATTGAAGACTCAACCTAAAACTCACACAATACATAGGGTTTTAGATATTTGAAATGAGATAGGATAAATATGAAAACCATAATCGAAAAGAGAAATATATGAGGATATTAGACTTAATCGGTCTTCAATTTGCAACGAAAGGTGATCCAAAGGGACAAGAATCAAAGGAGAACCACGCTTGGGAAGATTGGTTCGTCGATGATCGTCACTAGGGTTGAATGGGTGAAATATAGGAGAAACCCTAGTTTGGATTTAAAATCATGGAGTGGAAATTTTGTAAATTTTCCAACCTTTCTAGGCCCCACAGTTTAGCCACACAGTTTTCCAAACCATGTGAAAACCATGCATGAGACACTACCGAATAAACACCCCATCAAATAGTTTCCTAGGAATTACGCATGGTATTCTTAACTGTGTTCCAACCATGCACAAACCTCTGTCCATGGCTTCATGCTTATCTGGGATGTTCTTCACGGTTTGTACTAACCGTGCACAAACTATACAACATGCCAGGAAATTCCGTTTTCATCCTCTTTCGTGTCCCGAACCCCCGTAAAACCCCTAGTCCATTACATGAACATGGGAAACAAATAATTAGACTAATAATAAAAAACCAATCCAAAACATAATAAAACATACCATAAGAAAATATGGGACCTTACAGTGTGGGTTCAAGAATTTAGTTGAAAAAAATAACAATATTAATATATTACAAGGAATGTGGTTCATTATTGATTTTCCATATTAATTAGGTACTTTATGAAATTAATCAATGTGAAACCCTAATTATAGTCGAATAAATATAATATTATGAGAATTTTTGGAGGATGTTCATTGTGATAGACTTTCTCCTTCCATGAGAAATCTTCCTCAATGAAGAATGTCTATAGGTATTTCTCTCGAGTTGGAGATTCTACCTTCCCATTCCATTACACTACTATTGTAGAGATCAATAAATAATAATTATATTCCAAATGGATTTTTATAGTGATCAATTTTGTAAAAAAATTGATTGGTTCCTCTACACTAAAAACAAAATAACCATAAACTAGGTTCCATGATCAAATAAGAATGTGTGGAACACTGCTAGAGGGGATCTACATTGAGTGCACATCAACATAGTGAAAATGAAATAGAATTGTGTTTAGATGACCTAAATCTAGATCAAATAATGAACACAAGACTGATGTATTTCCTCTTAATACTAAATTAATTATAAATTGAGATTAAAGAATTATCTCTCTTGGTTATAAAGAAAACACTTTTTCATATTATTTAGTAAAATAATTTGTAATGGTATTATTCCTCATAAAAATATTGGATAATGCATTGAATTATAAAAAACACAAGTTAGTCATGGGACTACTAGGTGTTTATATTGTGTTTGTAACCATAACGTGGTGTTAAATTTGTCATGTTCAATTTTTATATATTTATATAATTTTGGTCAATTTATGTATTTAAATGTTAGTCTTCATTTCAATAAATTCATTAATATAATGAGATTTTAGAGATCTATTATTATTATCTTTTTTCCTTGAATATATGTCCTAAATATAGTAAATAATTAGTGGATAAAATTAAAATATTCCATCTAATGGTTTAGTTGACTCTGGATGGATACTACAAGTGTGCACACCATGTATCCCAAAGTTACATTTCATATATCATAGTAGATTACAATAAAATAGACCATGGATTACATGGGTCATTGTGCAATAATAAAATTCATATATGTTAAATATGCTCAACATGTTGATAAGAACAAATTATCACATGACATGTGAGACAATACATCGTTGAACTATGATATAAACTCTGTGGTCCGTCAGTTTTCATTATAGAAAATCCAAGGTTAAATATACATCATGTATTAAATACTTGATTCAATTGGATTGAAAGTTGTGTAAATTGATTTTTACATTTTGTGTGATAGTTTTACATGGTGTTTACCTCATGTATATCTAGAAGAAAATATGTTCCCATTCTCTACATGTTCATCACAGACATACAAGGGGTAAGATACATAGTGTGTATATGGATATATATTTCATATACCTAACATTATTACATTAAAATTTAAAAATTAATTTATTACTCTATAAAAATGATCATTATGTATTCAATGTGTAATTTATTTTCTCATACATCGAATATGATAGGTTTTAAAAGATAATAAATATATTAATAATTTTTTTATAATATTATGACATATACAGATTTGTATGGTCATAATATATAGTCTACTCGACACCCATTAAAAGTAGTACATGATACATTAATTAACAGGTATTCCACGGGTTGTTTTTTTATTCATAAACACCATGTAATTATGTGTCAAAAAATGAATGTTATATGGAACACTAGAACATTTTATATGATCTCAATACAATTTGATTAGTTCGAAAAGGTTCTCCGTGCGTTTCTTCCAATCACAAGTTGATTTCTAATTCAATTAAATTTTATGTAATATTAATTTCATTTATTAATTTAAAGTCATAGAAGATGTGTATCATCTAGTGAAATTGGATAGAGATTTATATGTATTAATTTCATTTATTAATATGATAAGTAATTAGATTATTTAAAGCACATTTTTCCTTAATAAATGAATGACTTGAAATAAAAGTTATATAATTATATAAAAATTTTATTTATTAGATAAGTTAATGATCATGATCCTAGAATGAGCTACGTATGTCTATTTTTATTTTATATTAATTATTTCATAGGTCTCTAATTATAATTATTTAATTAAAATGATATCATCTGAGTAATCTCTCCCTTCTTATTAGGTACGTGGCATGTGTTTCCATGTTTTCATTTATGTAAAAGATTTTTCTAGTTCCCTTCACCTCTATATGAAGCAAATGAATTATAGGTATGCAGATCTCATGTTCTTAGAGTATATTTCAGATGGATCTGAGGTAAAACCTCACATAGAAGATACATAAGACAAATGTGGAATGTTGAAAATTGATCTACGTTCGACTCAATGATTTTAATTCCACCTAGGATCAATGGTCTCTCTATTTACCACTCAACAAAAAAAATACTATTTTAATTAAATTATCATGACATGTTTTATTTCTTTCATTCTTGTATGATATATTATTTATTTTATATATTCTGTACTATAATCACAAAAATAAATTGATTGACATACCAAAATGGAATTAAAATAACTGGATTTTGTGTAAATATTTTATCAACACAAGGTTAATCACATAAGTATAATCCACATAATTTTTTGAAAAAAATTAATTGGATAAAATAAAAAAAATTATGTATAACAAACAAAATACTTCAACCATATAATAATTTAGTTTAATAATTCCATTACATGATTAATAACCCAACCATAAAACATAGTTTTTACATGGACACAATTTGGTGACATTCTTTTAATTTGGAGTTCTTTTATGATTTTAATGTTTAATTAGCCAAACATTTATCAAATTTTATTGACATAGTCTATTTAATATAAATTTGAAATAATATGTAGAGGAAACCCAAGTCAATATTTTTGTATTGGGTATTCCACTCAACATAAAATGGAATTAAAAGATAACAATTTTATCTAAATCAAACAAAAACAACTTTTTATGGTTTTCATTTCCATGCTCGAAATCATATGGAGGGAAATATAGAACCTTTTTACTAAAATTTCCAAGTGATGAGAGATTCCAAGTTCAATGGAGAGGTTCTTTGAGGCTTGGTAATATTTTTGAAGACATAAAAAAATTATATTATCTATTATCCCTCATTTGGTAATCATTTAAATTACTATTTTTAAAAATTAATATAAAAAAATAGTAAGGGAAACACAGAAACAAATTGTGATCATTGCTATAATTTTGGGATTTTGCTCACATGGAATAATTTCTCAGAGTGCTATATATGCTTTATACTACTTTATTATTAAGGAAGTCATATTATTTGATTGAATCCCTTTTCATGATCTTATACCTTATTAATTCTTCATTGGTGATAAGGATGGACATATGATATTCAAAAGGAGTCCTTATTATATTCAATTCATCATAGTATCAATTATTTCTATTGAACTAATAATGAAAAAAAATGAAATGAATTCATACAATATGATACCTCATCTAACTGATATAAAAATATGAATGGAAATACATTAGATAGAATATATTTTTACAATACTTCATTAGTGTAAACTAGATGAAGTAAAATTTTCTACAGATTATATCTTAGAAACTAGAGTATAATGATAATTTAGTAAAATTGGGATTCCATTTTGATAGGAAATCATCCATTAACCTCATATGATCATCATCACAGCCAAGGTTATCCATATTCATCCATAATTGTATAAAAAATATGGAAACATTTACTTATAATATTTTTACTCTATATTTCCTTACAAATAATGTTAGATGCTATCCTTTCATCGTAGGGAATATTTGTTTAATTTTTTCTTAAAACCCCTTAATTTTGGTTAATAGAATGGATCTTAGGAGTATGAGAAATTTAAAGGGTGTCTCGGGAGTTTGGGATAATAATGTAGAAGGAAAAGATTCCAAATAGTGTGTAGTGCACGGTTGGAGCACTGTTAGAACAAACACTACGATGGGATAAAGAAACTCTGTGGCTAGACCTCCTATCAGAAAAAGTCTGGCAGATCGGAACAACATAGTATTCCAAACCAACTGGGTGCTATGGGGAGACTGTGTGTCTTTTCCCCTATTAGATAGAGAGATCTTCATGATTGGCACACTCTTTGGACAAATGAGCAACCAAAACATGTGGTCCTTACAATTGTAAATTTTTTGTTTTTCCTATAGGGATTAAAGAATTCTTCCCTGATATTCTTACCTATTCAACCCCATCTGGCTAGGGTGATGAAATAGTATCCCCCTTCTTATATATGGGTGCTTCTCCATTGATTATTTTGTGTTTGGTGTGTTACCTAGTGTGAATTTAATCTCCAGGTGAGTATAACACAACTTCTCATTCTATATTCTAGAATAGGGATTGTAGAGTTTTTCCCCTCCTACTAATTGCCTAAAAATTACTTTTCTAGAAGGTTCTGAGTTGGGGATTTAATGTTTTTTGATTTCAAATAAAGGGTTTCTTTTGTAAGAGTGGTTCTCAATGAGCATGAGGTTTTTGGTTTTAAATCATTTTCACATAGTCTGATCTATTATATGTGTATGCATTTTTTTACATTTCTACCTTGTTGAGTTTTATGTCCTTTGTTAGGGAATGCTTTTTTGGTCCATATATTTTGGTACAAGACATTTCACAGACCCTGTGGGTTCACTAATGATGTGATACCAAACCTAGGTCGACCCATGGGGTTGGATGATCCCTTGAAAAATTGTAAAATGATTTGGTAATTTTGGTTACGTAAATTATGGAAGTGAATATGTGGTGAATAGTAAAATGGTATGTGGTTTTAGTTAACTAGATGATTGAATTGGTTATATGATAGTTTTATGGAAACAACTAAGAATAATTTGAAATGGTTTGAATGATGTCTTTTGGGTTTTGATCCACTTATGGATTTATAATAAGGATATAGTGTTTCAAAAGTAAGAAATTTTTTAAATGGTGGAATTGACCTCAAGGGGATTTAAATGTGGTTTTCATTATAAATTCCAATGGATTATATTAAATAATTTTGTGTTTTATTTTTTATAAATACTATAGGGGCTTTTTGAATGGTTTTGGTATAAATAAAGGCCCAGGGACTTGTTTAGATTTCAATGGAAGGACCATTTTTTAAAATTGTGTATTTGGTATATATTAATAATTTGGATTTAGTCTATTTATTTCAAGATGTTATGTTTTAATGGGAAATGAGGAATGATAAAACGGTTTTTGATAATCAACATGAATAGTTTCATGCTTTATGGATTATAATTTGGTTAATAGTGATAAATGATTAATGAATATTATCTATGTGGTAAATGGTGTGATTGGGATGTTGGACCAAGGATACTATCCTTGGGTTGGTCTAGATTGATGCTCAAAGTCCACCGATGAATGGTCTGATTTCTGGTTCGGAATAAGTAAATTCTCCTTGGGATGGTCTACAATGATTCTCTAAGCCCACCAATGTATGTTATGGTTATGTGGTTAGAATGAGGCTCCTCTCCTTGGGTCAGGCTAGACTGATACTCTACGCCCACAGATGTATAGTATGGTTTGGGATTTGAGACTGAGGCTCTATTATTCCAAAGGTTATGGATATGGTATGGTTCAGGATGTCAGAATGAGGCTCTATGACTCCCATATGTATGTATATGTCATGGTCTTGGATGTCTAATTGAGGCTCTTTACTTCTGAAATACATATACCTAGCTTCATTGCTGGACTGAGGCTCTAGGGTAAGTTAATGAATGTTTTATTTGTTAATTCCCCTTTTGATTAAATTTTTGTAAACCCTTATGATATATATTAGGCTCTTGGTGCGATCAGAGAAAGTTTAGTTGGTTGGATAACCCTAGAGAACTAGATAGACAAAATGGTATGTTGATAATTTCTTAACTGTGAGACATGTTTATGTTGTTTCTTGTTGATTTATGTCACTTCTTTTACCTACATACATTGTTCTAAAAACCTATTATTTATTTAGACACCATTTTTTGTGACCTTCTGAGTTGAACTCACACCCTTCTTGGGCTGACATGGTACTTGGGTCCCTGAGAAGTTGCTACTTGTTTTCTAGTACAGGTTGAAGACATGGACAAGGTTTTTAGTTTGTGCATGATATGATGGGTTGGAGCATGGAAGGTCAGGAGCAGGTTGGGGCTTCACAATGTGTTTAAGATCATTTGGTATTTTTGATTTAAACTTATTTCTATGATTTCCTCACATGTATTGTAACATCATATTGTTATTGCATGTGCTACTTGGTTACTTTTTGGTTTTTGTTTTATGTTGTCCACGTATAGTTTAGATTGGTTCCTTAATCAATTGATATTATTTAAACCATGGTTTTACTCTAATAATCCAGTATGGTACCCACACTATACCTTTATAGACACGTGTTTCTAGTTAGGAACCTCTAGCATATGGAGAGGTGCACCTGATGTCATCTAGAGACCTGGATCGGGGCACCAGAGAAAGTGGGTACTGGGTCAAGGATGTTTCAAATAACGTTTTTATGTAAGAGGTCTCAACATTACTTATTTAATAATTTACATGGTTAAAAAGTCCACAACCATTTTACATTTAATAGATCTGTTATGATTTCCATCATATAGACATAATATTAAAGATAAAATCAATAAACAAGAGGCTATTTACTCACCCTATGCCATGAGATGTCATTTGATGAATGATTGTGACGTACTAAAGAAGAAGTATTTTGATAACTCTTCTTTAAATATATTCAAAATTACACTTAATTGTTTTTATATAATTCATTGGTATTTTTTATCATATATATTTTTTAAAATAAAGGAACCAAGTTAGTATAGAGATATTACAATAAGTATGTATCATTCTAAAAGGAGAATAATTTTTGTGATTCTACGATCTGTTAGGAGAAATGTACATGTTCTATATTGCACAGTGGAATGATTCTAGGTAAATTATTATTTTTATTAAGTATTACCAAAAAAACTCAGGGTGTTTAATACAAAATTCGTCATTATTTCACATTTGAAATATATATTGTTGGGTTATTACTATAATAATAGTTAATTACATATATATTCATCAATAACCTATTAGTAATAATTTGTAAATAATATAAGACAATATTATTTTATGGTGAAAATATAATTTCTTAAAATTATAACGTTAGTAGTCAACTTGTTCATATTCAAATAACTGTTTTAGTCTCTATTGAGCTATGATTAAATGTATACCTAAAAAATAAATATCATGTTTTAGACAATGAAACCATTTGAATTAACTTTATTCCATATTAATTATAGAATTAATCTAGAAAGGCCACATTATTTATTACAAACCTCGTGGAAAATTCATATACCTGATGAATTTACTTTATGAAATTTTATAAATTATCCATGAATAAAATGAGTGAACTTTCTAAAGATATAGAATTTCCCAAATAGGCTATTTGGAGAATATATTTCACAAACCAGCTTAGATATCCAGGTATGATAATACCCAATCCGGTCTTAACATAGCCCGAAGGAACTTTACAAACCCTGTGGCTTAGAGGCTATTACCTAGCATCTTACAATAAAAACAGGGGAATGGTTTTTCTACAAAATAGTGGAAGAAAAAAGGTAGAAGTTAGTATACTAAACACTCTAATGGGAGAAGGTCCCAGAATCAAATAGATAATAAAATACCCAATCTTTACATCATCAAAAGACACAATATCTATCAATGTAAAAGATCATACATATCCCATGTAACAGTTGGATCACATCTCCAACTATCACCTCCATCACTCCATGTTCTAAGGAATCAATAACATTCATCTCCTCTAAGTAAAAATTTACCTTCTATTGGAACATTCAAAAGATAATATATATACACCTGAAAGAAATGGTAGGGTGTGAGCAAGAAATCCCAATTAGATCTCACCAAGTGTTATATAATCAATTCTATAAAAACTAATCCAATTATGGTTTCAATTTAATAAAAACATGGCCTAGCATGGAATTTACATATTTTCAAAAAAACATTGTTTCATAATCAAGAATATGGTAAAAATATCAAAGTAGACTTAAATGATCATTTTATATAAGAAATTTATATAAAGAAGTTGGAATGAATAAAATAGATCAATAGTAAATTTCATGTAATCATCAAATAAAACATATCATAGCACTATGTAATAAGTCCTATGGTGCATTAGTTTTTTGTAATAGGATCCTCACACTACAAAAATAGTGATCAAGACTCAATTTGTGCACACATCCTTCAACTCAGGCTACCGGGACAATGCTCCCAATTGGGGAAATCATGCTACTGTATGTTTGGGTTAGTTTTTCTTCATCAATACATTTCTAGGGTGTTAGATCCTATCATTATTGTTTTAATTACCCACTACTATCCAGGATCACATGTGATTTAATCAATCAATCTATCATGGGAAAATAAATAATTTCAAATCACACTACTACAAAACATGTGTATTACTACTCTCACATTTATTAGCGCTAGAAAAATTCTCTAATAAAGTCCATATTTATTAGTGCTAAAATAATCTCTGATAAAGGAATACCTATATCTGTGTTAAAACAATCACTGATAAATGGAACCCTTTATCACTGTTATTTAAGCGTTGATAAATGGTTACCTCTATCAACACTTTATATTTTGCACTGATAAAGGAATCTTCTAACATAACATTTTTTTAGCATTGATTAAATGTGACCTTTATTAGTTTTTTTTAGTGATGATAAAATTTTCCATTTATCATCACTTTTTTAGGACTGATAAAGGTCCATAATAATTTGAATAATTAAATAAATAAAAAATAAAATGAGTAAATTAATAAATATATAAAAAAATTTATTAATTTAATATTTATTGATAAAAAATAATAAATTTAATATATATATATATATAGATTATAAATATTAATAAATATTATATATTAAATATATATATATATATAAATACATATAATATAAAAAAAATGTTAATTAAAAACATATTAAGGTTGTATTAAATTTTAATGTTGGATGAATTTTCAATTTAAACTATAAAAAACATCATGTGTGTCATTTATTTCACACACACACACACAGATATATATATATATATATATAAATTTATTTATATACAAACGCAAACAAAAAAATATTTACACAATATACGAAAAAAGAAATACATCTAATATTTATGCAATTTATTAAAATTATAGAATGTTTTAGAGTTTCATTATAACATGATAAATTTAATATATATTATTTTTATAATCAGCAATTTTATTTATTTGTTTTCAATACAATAATTACATTTTTAGTGTTTTTTATTTTTATTTTATTTTTCAATTTGAACATTTTCTATTAATTATTTACATTTATTTATTTTCAATGTTTTAGTATTTTTAATATATATTCATCTGCATCAATATATATATATATCAATATTTTTTAATAACTTATATTTAATTAGTAAAACTTATCCATCTTTTCAATATTTTTAATGTATGCACATTTTTATTTATTCTAATTCAATCATTTTTAAAATTCATGTATTTAAGATTAAATATCGATTAATAATGTTAAAAATATATTAGTAAATAAATATTTATAAATAAATATATCTATTAATGTATATTTACTATATTTTAAATTATTATAAATAAAAAATTATATCTTTATAAATAAATATTTATATAATTATAAATTAATAATTATATATATTTAAATAATTATAAAATTATAATAAATTTATGTAAATAATTATAAAACTACAGTAATATTATTTAAATAATTATAATTATAAAACTTTTATCAAATTTTTTTTAGCGGTGATAAATATCAATCTTTATCTATGCTAAAAATAAGCTACAAAAATATATATTTATCAATGCTAAAACAGTAGTATTGATAAATATGTCTTTTATTAGTGATTTTTTATCATCGATAAATCTCGAGATTTTTATGTGCTAAAAATGCACTGATAAATACTCATTTTATCAATTCTTGTAAATTTAGCACTGATAAAAGGGGTCTTTATCAGTGCTTTTATGAAAGCACTATTAAAAGTGTCCCTGATCTTTTTAAAAAACACTCACCATGAATCAGTCACTCGTGATACTCAAGCTCTCACAGAAATTCTCTACTGCTAGCATGACTCCTTTATGTTCCCTTAGATTTATCAATTCTAGAATACAATGTATGTTATTTTATACTCTTCCTCTATCATTGTTTGAGGTTTTGGGTTCTACGTTTTCTGTGTTTTCTTGGTTCTTAAACATGAAAAACCTTACATCTCTTCTCACCACTATGGAAATACAACAAGTTTGGTACCATTTATTCTTCTCATGTCATATGTATTTGAGTGTCCATCCAATTTTTCCCTAGAGAGAAAAATAAATGTTTTACTCTACTCTAAACATTAACAAGTAGTCCTCTCATCCTCCCTCCATTTTCTCTTCATTTGAGTAATACAGGGTTCTTAAATCTATGTATTTTCTCAAATTTAATTCATCTTATATACTAATTTATAGATTCTTAAGGCTTAATTATGTGGGTTTTTAAGGATTAGGGGATACAATTTTTTGGCTCGAATTTATAGGTGATAAACATATAGAGACCAATTAATGTGTAAAAAACATTAATACATGTTTTTTGCATTTTGGTTATTCATGTAAATTGATAAACCATGAAATGGGTTATTTATATTTATAATTTTTTGGATAATATTTTATTGAATTAAAAAAATATTTAATTAAATAGTCATGTTCCAAAAACTAATTTTTGTGATGCATGTTGTGAGAGGTTTTTTAATTAATTCTAGATTATTATTAAATATAAAATATGGGTTATAAAGAGTATGGGGAGTTTATTTGGTGGGAAAATTATGAACAAATATTTTTTTTAAAATTTCATTAATGGGATAGAGTTTAGAAATCATTGGGTAAATGGACTTAGAAATACACAACAACATATAAAGAGCATATTCTCCAATAGTATGTGAGTTATCCCTGGATGGATAGTTGATCGAGAAAACTATGAGATGTGATTTATAAATATATTTACTAATCAAAATAGTGATATAATTAATTTATATGGATATAAAATAATTTAAAAATCTAGCTAACATAGTGAATAACCATAGAGTGAACAAAATATTGATTAAAATATACTTTTGATCGTTTAAATATTTGTTTATTATAAGTCATTTAACTTTTTATCCATGTCCAAAATGAACAAAATGTATATATGATCCCCCTATTTTAATTAGCACTTTGTTCCATTCCATAGACAAACCTCTCTTCTTCTTTGATCATTTTTTAACTCTAGGTAAAGGTGATATCACTCCTTCAGTGATCGTGGGCCCTCAAAAATATTTATGTGATTGAAGGCTTGTGTAATCTACTCAAATGCTAGAATACATTTTTTTCTGCTTCGATGTTATAAATCAAATACATTTCATTGAATCATAAATATAGATTGCAATAATAATATATTATATTTATTCTATATGTGTTTTTTTCTTTGTTTGAATTCACATTTATCCTTGAGATAAATTGTCCCTTTTAGATGTTTTACACCTCTAATGATCATACTATGATACCCCAAAACCCATAAGTTGTATCAGATACATTTTATTCAAGGAAAAAATTTATTAATCTATTAGTTTTTCAAATAATTAAATTTCAAATTGTATTATGTCAATATCATATATTATGATATTAAGTATTTATTTGTTCATCCATAGCATATGGCTATTATATATCATATGGTATGACATATAAAAAATATAAGGATTTGAACTATGTTTTATCAAAAAAATTATGATATTATAAAATATTCCATTATTCATGATTAGTGTTAAGATAGAGGATCAAAGGAAAAATACAATATCACCTCAATTGTTAAATATGAAAATGAAATTCGTTATCCCCTATCAAATTTGGTGAGACTAGTCATGGCGTATGATAAAATTTTCATCATAGAATATGATAGAGTTACAGGGATACCTCTCTCCAAAATTAAATTTTACAACCGATAATATCATTATCACTCTTAAAGTAGTAAATTCCTAGAGGTAATTGTTGATAACTTCATGCTATGTGGTATAATATTCAATGATGAGAAGTATCTATGGTTCGTTTAATATTTTATGGTAATAAATAATAATAATAAATTTACGATTTCATTGAATAAATTGATTTAATTTATAAGAGTAAAAAATTTCTACATCAATACTAATCATGAGTATAAATATTCATCCTATAAAGGGATTCATGTTAATTCAGGGATCTTATGGTGGATTAAATAAATATCCAAAATTTCAAAGTGAGGAATCCTTGAGTAGACAGAAGTGATGACCAATATTGGTGGGAAGAGATTAATTTATTCAAGACCATTAGAGTAGAGATATTAATATTCCCCTTAAATTAATGAAACCTTTTGAGTGATTCCATTAGTGTAGGTTTATAAAACACTTTAATCCTTAGATGCCTGATTTTTTTCCATCTCTTGATGATGTATTGGAATCCCTCTTACAATAAAGCTTTCCCCTCATTATCAAGAGATGAAAGGAAATAAAGTGTTTGTTGATAGAAAAAATAAAGGTATTCAAGGTTAGTTATAATATATTATTACAGTATTATATATTTGTTCAAGATAGTAACAATTTACATGCATGGCGGATTTAATTGTGAAATTTTATGCATGTAGTGTACTGCATTGTTTGTTCAAGAAAAATTAAATGTTTAAATACTCATGAAAAAAATGACTTCAAAACATGATAATGTTTTAAATCCCATGAATGAACATGTTTTGATAAAGAAACTATGGAATTATTACAGGATAAACAACAATTTGATGGAAAAAATTAAAAAACAAGACCGATGCAACGTCACATTTTTGAATAAAATTATCAAGGAAAGAAGTAATGGTTTGATATTTGAGGTTGGTTGGAATCAATGAAGAAAATATATTGACCCCAATAATTCAACATTCATTATTTATCTTAGGGTCACAAAAAACATGAATTTACTAATTTATATTTACTCATGGAACCGCATCCAACTTGTAATGAAGTAAATCCGTTGGAAAGAAATAATGTCAATGTTACAATATACTTTCTCTATTTTATTCTAAAATTAAATAATGAAACGTTGATTTAGTTTTCATTAATCTTTATAGAATTTATTTATTTTATAATATTTATGCACGAAATTTTTCTTAATGGGTGTTGGAAAATCCTATAGAGGCTTCGGAACTCTTCTTGTAAACATACATATTAGGGATGCTCAGGGGAAAATAAAGCCCCATCCACCACTTTGTTATGAACACATTGTAAAGAAGGAATCATGGACTGATTTCTGTAATATTTTCATTAAGAAATCATTTTAGGTGCTTTGTGGTTGATAATATATTATTTGAAATTATTTACTTTATCGATCTTGAATCAAAATTGTTAATTTATGAAACAAGAAAAACGTTATGGAAATAAATAACGTGAATCAAAAAAATCATACCCAGGTCACAAAGAAAGGATGGGGTATGCTTCATTGGAGAAGAAATTGGTATTTATTTTAAATAAAAAATAAAAGTTTAATTATGTAATTTGAAACATAATATGTTCCGTTTTATATATAAAGATTGTGGAATCAAAATATTAATCAACTTCCATCCCACAACATGTGCTATGGAATGAGGCTTATGTAAATAAGGATGGTATATTAGTTGATGAAAAAAAAATTGTATGGGAAGAATGTGTAAGTATGAAATAATTGTAATTAATTATGATTTATAAAAACATTACATAAAAATAAATATCTTCATATTTTTTATATGGTTTAGACATAATAATTGGCAATGACAATACCAGACGAAAAGTAACTTTCATAACTTCGAATCAGCCTAAAAAATATGGTTACGTTATAGAATTAGGTTTTTCAGTATCTCGTAGAACATATTTCTACAAGATAGAACCACATAAAGATACATATAATATAATGAGATGAATTAAGACACAAATAGACTCACAACATGATATTATTTTGTGGTCGCTTTAGTAGTCCCGTGTATAAGAAATTATCAATGAAAACCGGTGGTGTAGAAAATATCCACACATGATCCAAATGACCACACTATATTTGAGGTTATTCATTCTCCCCAAAAAATACCCAGGTTAATAAATTTGATCATTACTCTTTCTCCTAAATATGAATCAAACAAATTTTGATAACATTATATTACTATATTTTTTAGGGTATAGTTGTATGTCATTTTACCTTTCAACACCCACATAACACCGTGTTGTGATGGGTAAAATGTATAATATCCCAGGAGACCAACTACATAGTAAACCCCCCCCCCCCCCAAATCACATCATATTGGGGATTGAGATAGCTTATGAGTCGGCTGTAGAGTTTCCTATTCCACGTGATGGTATAGATATTACAACATCTGAAGCTGCTATTGGTGATTTCATAGCATGGTTTTCTACTATTGTAATGATATATGATGTAAGTATTTAAAAAAATTCATATGAAAAACATTTAATAGTTTATTATAAAATTTCTAAATTGAGATATGATATTACATTGGGATAAAGTGATGGAGTAATGAAAGTTAGAATCAAGAAAATCTATGGAATTGACCAAGAAAACAAACTGAACTTTTGAGAGTACTTCTCTCCACTAGTTCCAAAGAAACATTTATTAACATTAAAAAATCATATAGATACCAATTTTAAATATAAAGTTATTTCATACATTGACTATGAAGAAGAAATATATGGAGCATCCATGACAGATAGAATTGGTCTCGATACTCTAAATTAAATTCTCAAATATAAATGGATGGGCATCTTAGTTCTGAATACATACATAAGGTACATTTTAAAAACACCTGTTTCCAAAGAGTGAGATTAATATGTGTATTAATGTTAATAACTATTCATATTTTGTTCATGCATTTATATTGTAGCCATATAATGTGAAGATCATGCAAAGCATGATTTGGATTAATTAATGCCAATATCATTTCTATGATAGAAATTACATTGAATGAGCAAGAATTTAATAAGAAAAAAGACAAGTTACTCAAAGAGTTTAATAAAAAAAAGAAACAGACGACATACTCTTTTTTATGCCAACATTTCATGTGTAAAACTATATGATCTAATCACATAAAATATATTTTTAATTTTTTTATTACTTAATTATGTTTAATTTTTTAGGAAGAACTGGATGATGATAGTAGATGACATAGACACCGCAAATATTTATTTTTTGGATTTGATGCATGGATTTTCATCCAATATAACACACATGATGTGTATTGTAAATATGTAATACACTACAATAAACATTTTATAGATAAACATTGAATTATATATTTATTTAGTGTTTTAATGATAATTTGTTTGATAGGTTGGTCCCTAAATACAGGATAGATCATGTTATGTTGACGATGTCGGAAAAGCTAAATCCTATGGATTACTAAAAATGGAAACAGATTAAGGTATATATAGAAATATTTATCTATAAAAATATTTCAAACTAATTTACATATTTTGGTCAATGTTTTTATTGTTTCCAAAATAGGATAAATCAATTGATAGTTGATATTATGTTTTTAAATTTATGAGAGAAGTCATAAAGAATAAAAAGACCAGTATCCCTCAAAAAGTAATTTCTTAAGGTAATTAAAATTTCATTAAATATATTTCATAATCATTTGTTTGTTTAATTTTTCTTATTACAATCAATATTAATGACAAACAATTTACTCAAATGAAATAAATTTGTTTAGAGACAAATGAGAAGCATACTTTTTGTTATAATGTATGCCGACAACAAATTTAGGTGATCAAATTCTATGTTTGGCATCTAGTGTGAATTATGACCTTAAAAATATATTTTTGGTGTGAATCATTAGTGTTATAATGCTTATATGTTATTTGTTTATCTCTTTCTCAAGGAGAATAGTAATGGAGGAAATCAAATTGTTTACACGATCAAACCTACACACAATAAAATTTTTCAGAAAATGAAGAGGCTGAGGTGGAGGCAGAGGTGGAGTCAAAGGTAGAGGCAAAGTCAAAGTCGAAGACCAATGTGGAGAAGGAGGCAAAGGTGAAGGTTGATGTGGATACTGAGGTAGAAAAAGATAATAACTATTGTATTGAAAACAATAAATTTTTTGGTAAATGAGTTATAATAAAGATAATATAATGGTTTTGTTTTAGAATAATTTTTAAAATTATACACAACACTTTTCAATTAATATAATAGTCATTGTGTGTATTTCAAGTTTAAAATGACATTTTATTAAAAAACACACGTTGTATACTCGAATCTGAGAAAATGAATTCATATTTTTTTTGGTAATTTAGGAAAATGATCCATATGTTATTTGTGATTTTTAGGGATCATTCACACTTCAATCTGACACATGGTGTGATCAGTATGGCTCAAAGTGAGTGTTTCTAGTTTAAAATGATATTTTAGTATAAAAACATGACATATTAAAAACCGAGGAAATGAATTAAAATTGTTTTTATACAATATAAAAATATCCATGAGTCATTTAGGACATATATTATTCACCTGCATCTCAATACAATTCATGGTGTGATTGGTATTACTCTATCTGCATCTTGTTTTTTCAAAATTGACATTAATTTCAGTAACAAAACAACTGACATTATCAAAACTGAGAAAATAAATTCAGATTTTTTTTTAAAATTTAGTAAAAAGAATCCATTAGTGATTTTAAATGTTTTTTGATTAGGAACACCTCAATGTGATGCATGGTGTGACCGGTATGACTCCAAGTGTGACTTTTTATTCAAAACTAACATAAAATTTAATCAAAAAAAACAACTGATATACTCGAGATAGTGGAAACACATTCTGATTGTTTTGATACTTTAGGAAAATGATCCCTAAGTCATTTGGAACTATAGGGATCAGACTCATCTCAATACAATGCACGGTGTGACAGTTACGACTCTAAGAGTCCATTATTAATAAAAATTTGGCATTTTAATACAAAAAAGTTTCACTAACTATAAATAAGAAAATGTCTTCAGATTGTATTGATAATATGGTACAAATATTCAAAATTAATTTTTGACATGTATGAATTAGAATCATGTAAAACCCACACCCAATGCCACTGGTGTGGCTCAAAATGCATGTTTCCATTTTAAAATGGAATTTTAGTAAAAAAACACACACATAACATACTCAAAATTGAGGAAATGAATTAGGATTGTTTTTATACAATAGTAAAATTATCCATGAGTCATTTGAGAAGTGTATCATTCAACTTCACCTCAATTTGATGCACAATGTGACTGATATGACTCCAAGTGCTACATTTATTCAAAATTGACATTAATTTTACTAAAAAAACAACAAATGTGCTCCCAATTGAAAAAACACTTTATAATTGTTTTGGTACATTATTAAAATGTTCTATACATCATTTTTAGTTTTTAGGGATCATACACACCTCAATCCAACATATGGTGTGATTGGTATGACTCCAAGTGCATCTTTTTATTCAAAATTGGCATTAGTTTTAATAAAAAAAACATCGAACATACTCAAAACTGATCACATGAAATATGATCGTTTTGGTACTTTAGGAAAACAATGCATAAGTCATTTCTGAAAAATAGGAATTATTCACACCAAAACGCAACTCATAGTGTGACTGGTATGACTCCATGTTCGTATTTTTATTCAAACATTAAATTAATTTTATTAAAAAACAAGTGAAATACTCTACAATAGTGTTTTCTTTTTCATGTATTTGTGTTAGAAATTTTATTTCATTTAAATTCAGTGTTTTTATCTTATTTTGTTATTTTTTTATTGTTTCTTCTAATTAAGTGTGTTGTTTCATCACACTACTCATGCTTCTAGTGATGCAGTGTGCTACATCATTACACTTTAGTTTTCACCTTTATCAGTGCTACTAAAATCACTGATAAATCATTTTTTTTATGAACTTTTTGAAGAGTTGATAAAGGACTCCTTTATAAGAACTTATACATGTGTGAAAAAGTCTATCCTTTCTATCACATTAAAAAGTGAGGATAAATCCTACTTTTATCAGCTCTTTTAAAATCTCTCATAAAATACATCATTTATTAGTTCTAAATAAAAGTGGTGATACATGGGGTCTTTTATCATCACATCTAAAATCCTTGATAAAATTATGATTTATCATCACTTTTATTTGCACTAATAAATCTACCCATTATCAGCACTGATAAAAGAAATAAACTTTTAACGACACTAAGGTCATCAGTTCTTTTCTAGCACTGATAAAGGCTGATTCTAGTATTGTAAAAACAATTTTTTATAGTAGTTCCAATTCAAAAAATTCCAAAATTTCATAATTCATCTTGACTATTTCATTTCAAAAACATATCATATATTTTCATGAATTCAATCATTTTTAAATTATCATTCAATTTAATCCATTTGTCTCAGGTTTCAATATCAAATCATTTCATCAAATCAATTTCCAAATCAAGACATCAATATTTAAATAATGCACCCAATAGTTTTAATTTCATTGAAATTGAGGGTTTTTTTCAAAACAAATCATGAAATTTTCAATATCAAACATCAAACATCTCAAATATTTGTTTTTAAATCAATTGTAATCTCATTTAAAATCAATCAAGAAAATTAAGGTTTCAATTGTATGGAAATTCATATTGAACTACCTACCATTAACTAGCAAACAAATCAACACCCTCAACAAGAAACACCAATGACAAAAAAAGATGAAGGAGATTAACAATGGAATCCTATATCAGAAATCATAAAAATCATACATTGATTCAATAAAAGAATATGGTATCATGCCAGTTTCAAAAAAGGTAATTACATATAAGGGCTAAATCATAATGAGGAAAATCACTAGATATCAAAAACTAAATCTAGATGTCCAGAAGGGAATGAATCACCCAAAAATTACTTTTTATAGCCCTAGGGGTTCGAGGTAAGAGGTTTCATGATAAAATAAATTGTTTTTGGTTATATTAAAGAAACACTAACTAGTAATGTTTAATTAAAATCATGAATCCTCTATTCATGACATAAATATCCGAAGTGGAATATACACTGAAAAAGGAATCTCCTCATGTTAATAATCCTAATCCTGACCAATTGACATAATGAAAACAATTGACAACTTGAATATCATTCCAGTTATTAAACTATTTCATGGTTTCTATTTAGTGATAGATTCACGTCATGAAATATTATCAAGGGTTTAATCTTCCCAAAATACACTAAATAGCCAGTTCTTATAAAAAAAATCCAAATATACATCAAAATCAACATGAACCCCAACCACACCCTCTAAAACCTTTGGAACATTTATACCCAAACTACATTAAATTAAAAAACACGCATCACCAAACATTATATAAAAATGGGTCAATAAATACCAGAAAGAATGTAATGGTATGTTACAATATCCACACCATAAATAATTCTTATCCTGAAAAATCATATCATGAATATTCTGTATAAAAGAGATGAGTCCACTTCTCTCCCATCAATTCCTCACTCTCCCAAGTCTCATGAGAATTAAAACTATGATATAATAGCACACATACCGATGTTATTATCTTCCCTTAAAGAACCATTTTCTTAGAATAAACAATCCTGACTATATTCTTAGTCATAGATAAATCACATTCAACATCAAGATCTTCCCCGGTCAAAACATGAGGAGTAGAAAGATACATTTAAATTTTAGATACATGAAACAAGTTGTTAATCGAATTCATCTATGGTAGAAGTTATAAATGGTAATCATCTTTCCAAAATTTCTTGACAACCTCAAAAGGGACCACAAATATCGATGAAACATTTCACAATATTTGATGATTTTCAGGACCCAACCAAGCTGAAAAAATCAAAAACACATTATCATAAATATAAATCTCTTATGATCATCACTATTGATCATCATAGGTTTTATACCGGATCCTTACCTTCATTATTCTCTAATAATTAAATTGAATCTTCACCATCTTCTCTTAATCTAAACTCAGTATAACCGTATAACTCTCTCAAATATCCAACCAACATAATGGAGATCATCAAGGTCAAAAAAAGGCCTCAAATGGTTTATTATTATAGTGGAACAATAACTATTATTATAGAAAAACACAAACATTCCTATATGGTCATCATAATTCCCACTAAAGTTAATAACTCAAGCACATAGAATATCATAAATAATATTTATAGATCACTCTATTTGGCCATATATCTATGGATGATATACCATTATCAAATGTATCATAGATCCAAGTTCCTCATGGATTCCTCTCCAAAATCGATAAGTGAAACAAGGATCCCTATCAATGATTATAGAATACTTATCTCAATGAAACAAGAAAATATACTACACATTGAAACATCCCATGTGATCAACTTTGGATGTATCTCGATTGGGTATAATGTTTTCTAGTTTTGTAACACTGTCTATGATATTCTATAACACAATCTTTTAATGAGGGTAATACATCAACACAACGACAACATCAAAAGAAATATTTATTGACTTCCAAGTCAGCACTGGAAGTAGCTGAAGAAATATCCAAGGGCTTTGGTTCTATGATTTGACCTATTTATAGGTAAAACAATGACAAAAAATGTTATCAATATATCATCTCAAACCTATCCACTAGAATGATTATTTCATATCATAGGACATAAATTTTCTCCTAGGGTACACATCCCACTATAAATTATGGAAATCCCACCTCATGGCCTTTCTCATAAGAAAATCTATAATACACTGGTTTTCAAAACATAGGATACCCACCAAAGAGAACTACCACTCACCATTGGTTTCTCCTCTACAAATAGAGTCTCCAATTATATAGAATTTATAATCAAACTATTACTTATGAATAATTATGTCAAGGAAAGAGTTGGTCAAATGAATTCTGATAAAAATAACATTAGGCTCATTATCTTAGAGTCCCAAATATAGTAGAGTAAAGAGGGAAAAAATAGTCCACTATTATGATGGTTCTTTCCGGGAATAAGGTATAAGTTTCCAAATCAATGAATTAGTAGTTTTATTCCCCATACTAGTGGTGTAAGAAATTTTGAAATCAAAACACTCTAGGTAATCTAAAGAAAACATCTATTGGAGGTTCAAATATTTTTAACAGTAGATATAAATTAATTATTTTATTTAGAATAAATGGTAAAACCATCACTGAATAGGTAATGCTACTAGCCCTTAGGATTATGAATCATAGTTTCAAAATCATGATAATTGGAACTATAATTATGGTCATGTAACCTAATATTTCTGGAACTATAGGCCACCGTGTTATCACAGTACATAAGGACACAACCCAAACCCAAGCCCAATGCATCAAAAAATACCACATAGCCATTCTTGTCCTCTGGAAGATTCAACACTTGTGAAAAAGTAAACAATCATTTTAGATCACCAAAAGAACTCAGAAAATCATCATCCAAAACAAAATTAAATTTTTTTGAGTAAGAGAGATCATTATAGAATCCTACTTTTGGTAGTCTCTGATGAATCTATGGTAATATCCTTCCCAACACACCAATATTTTTATCTTGAAAAAATTACATATTATTTTCCCATTTCATAATTGTTTTCACCTTCTCATGATCAACTTAGTGTAGGTTTCAGGTGTAGAATAAGTGTGCGATGGGTGGTTCCAAACATTAATTCATTCCATTATTAATGATCAATCTGAGATCTATAAAAAATGAACGTTGAGATCCATGGGATTGAGTCAAAGAAATATAAAAATAAGAATTGTTCTTGAATCGAAAGAGAAGGATCAATATATATTTCTTATAATTAATTTAATTTAATAATAATTACCTCCAAGGTTATTCTTTCCTCCTTTTTCATTCAGTCACAAATCTATTGTGAAACATTATTTCATTGTAGAAATCAAGGGTAGATTTTCTCTAGTAATGATCAACACATGTTCCATGAGTCTCTGGACGTCACTAACGAAGTCTCGATGTGCTATCATGGAATATCCTTGTGCTTCCATCGTCCTCCTCTGATCACCTCAATAACCACTTCCAAATCATTTTTCATGATCTGGTGGAGGAGTATTGCTCTTTGTTCTTGAGAGTGTTCTTAGATAATAGAGATCTCTAGTCTTGAGTGGTTTTCTCCAAATACTTTGTCCATAACCAATGAGAAAATAACATAATTGGGTATTTGTATTGATAGGTTTAAAATAAAATAATTTCACAAGTTCCCTTTTTGTTTATTTAATCCTAGAACAACCCCATGCTAAATAATAATAGTAATATTATTATATCTCGACATGCATTGAACATGCGAATTAAAATTCAATATTATTAAATATTATCATTTTTCATTGGACCATTAAACTTGGTCTTCTATTCCTCCAAAATATTTATCGATCATTAAATAATGTCTATTTATTTATTAAATAAATATATTTTCATAATTTTACAATAAATAAATAAATATTATATTCACAAAATAGAAAATAAAAATAAATTAAATATTCCACTCACAATATATTATCTCGAATAACTAGTGATGGAATAAATTCAATCAAGCATATAAGAATAATTATTAAACCACTTATGGAAATTATATTTATTCAACCTGTTAAAAAATAAATAATCATATATTATTTAATTGATATTTCATATACACATAGTGTGTGACCCTTTAGGCCTTTTTCTTAGTGGAATTAGGGAAAACAACCTAATGTCTAATGTTAGTGTCTAGCAACACATCAAGGTTCCCAAAGAGAAAGAAGTTAACACTACAATGACATGTCACTTCATATGAATGCTTACCATGTAATATAATCCCTTTATCATAATATCTCTAATTGAGTAGGTTGCATTCTAGTCCCATCAACTTATGTTCTCGATATCTCTTTACTTGACTTTTCAAGAATAAAACATGCCTATGGAATACCATGGACATGGATTTATTTAGGAAATATCATTTCCTTAAAAGAGCATGAGATATTGACTTTCATTAATGAATATACGGGATAAATCCTTTCATATGTTATTCATTAAGTCAATATTACTCATGTTGCTCCCAATATATCCTACATCATTGTGAACATTTTTCACCATGGTTTTCATTAATACATATAAGTGTGTAATTTATAATACTCAATAATAAAAATCTATAATTCTATGGACCAATAAACATGTCTACAAATAGGAACATCCAATGACACATAGAAATTTGTATTCTCTTCTCGCGGGTCTCATTATCATAATATCCATACTAGACATTACAAAGGGAGTACACCCTGAGAAGGTTCCTCAAATTCATATGAGTCTCTACCCTTGATAGCTTGTATCATTTCTGTCCCTAAATTGATATCATATGAAAATAGATAATATATTCAATAATACAGTCATAGCACTTATTGGTTCCCATAATTGCAGGGATCTTCTATGACCTTTTAGTACGATGACTACTCTTAAGAAATTATCACATACTATGCTATGCAGAAGAAAAATAATGATGTTATAAAGAGTTTATTTATATTATAAACAACTAATATAACATTATCATAATGTAAAAAATGTTGTTTCTTGGGAACTAACTCCAAAAAACTCCCACATTTACTAGATCCAACTGCTAACAGCCTTCAATTTGCTATCTCTCACGTTATACTCATGCCACTGAGAAGATATGTCTTTAGTCAAGGGGTTCACCCTGTTCTCTTCCTTGGGTACTCTTCTCATTTTAAACTTCACCCATATTATATAAATAACACAAGATTTGGAAATTCTATATTATATACATTGTCCATTACTGTAAACTCATTTCTTTTGAACGAGAAACTACTATAGTATTATGACAATACAATGTGATGGTGCCTTTACTTTTAAGTAACACATCATGATCCTAAACAATATTTTGAATCTAAATGGATCTTAGGCTTCATCAAAATCTATTATATACTAGGAATCCACTTTAGAATTTCTGAAAACTGGCTACTTTGAACTCTTCCAGCTCACAGCTCCTCCGTTGATATAGAAACATATCCTAATTCTAACTTTAGATCATTTTGATCTATCTAAAAACTGACATCTGTATAATCTATGATGGCCAAATACTCATCTCCTCTATACACTAGGAACATATCCTTAGTTCTTTTTAGATACTTAATGATATACATAATAGTAGTCAAACTTTGTTCTCCTGGATGTTCTTCATATCTTCCTACTATATTTAGTGCATAGAAAACATCATGTCAAGTATATAACATGGAATGCATGATTGATACTATCACGGAATTATATTGGATCTTACCCATTATCTCTTTCTCATGTGGTGTCTTAGAACACATTTTCCTAGAATGATGTAATCCATGTGAAACAAGAACCAATCCCCTCTTGTGTTGTTCCATACTAAGTTTTTTTGTATATTGTCAATAGGTGTAATTTGTATTATTCCAAGAGGCCTCTTGTATCTATCATGAATGATATTGATCCCTATAATGTATATTTCTTCTCCCAATTCCTTCATAGAGAAACATTTTTTCAAGCAGTCTTTAATAGAATTTAAGATGGATATGTCCTTTCTAATAAGTAATATGTCATCAACATATACAAATAGGATAATGACCACATTCACATTAATTCTTTTTTTAAATACAAGGCTCGGATTCATTATTAATTGAACCAAATTATTTTATGGATTTATCTAATCGAATATTCCGTGACCTAGATGCTTTCCTAAATCCATATATGGATCTATCAAACTTCAAAATATTTGTTTCATCACCTGGAGTCAAAAACCATTCTAGTTGTTTCCTATAGATAATTTCCTGAAGGTTCCCATTAAGGAATGTAGTTTTGACATCCATCTACCAAATATCATAGTCATGGTAATCTAGTATATAATGTATGATTCTGATAGATTTAATCATGGAAACTGGGGAAAAGGATTCATCACAATCAATTCCTTGATATTGTTTAAACCCTTTATCCATTATCCTTACTTTATGGGCACTTAATTTACATTCCATTTCCATTTTTCTCTTGAATACTCATTTTCATCAAATAGGATTTACATCAACTAGCACATAAACAATAACCCACATTTGGTTCTGATACATCGAATCCATTTTAAAATTCATTGCTTGCATCCATTGTGTAGCTTTTGAGGTATCAACTACCTCCTTGTAGGAGAGAGGATCATCATTGTCAACAAAAAAAATGATTTACCATCCTTGGTGACCAGAAATCCACATCTCTGTTATTATCTTACCTCTCTTATTCTCTTACATAGTACTTGTGTTTCAGGAGCTACTTCTTCTATGGGGACTTGTGGATTCTGATCCTATACCAACTCCTATGTATCTTGGCTTCAACTTCATCAAATATAATCTTGTTTGGGGATAATAAATTATTTTCTGAGGGTTTGTATATAAAGTAACCATTTTATTCGTTGGGATACCATATAGTTATACACTTCATTCCCCATGGTGATAATTTGTATCCTTAGAATGATTAACAAACACCTCACAACCCTATACTTTTGTATGCGATAAAATGGGTTTCTTTCCAATACACAGCTCAAATAGAACTACATCTTCCACATTTGTTGGTACGTGACTTAATTTTTATGTCAATGTTTATAATGCATATCACCATAAAGATAATGGAATATCACCATGAATCATCATCGACCTTACCATGTCTAACAAGGTACAGATCCTCCTTTCATTAACATCATTCAACTATGGTGTATAAGTTGAAGTGAGTTGAGATAGAATAAAAAAACCCATATAAAGTCAATGAACTCTTGGTTAAGATATTCACCAACTCAATATGATAAAATCTTCTTTATCTTCTTAGAAAGATGATTTACAACTTCATTCTTGAATTCCATGAATTTCTAAAAGGACATGGACACATACCTCATCAAGTAGATATACCCATATATACTTAAGTCATCAGAAATAGTTATTATATAAGAATGTCCACCTCTGTATCCAATTATAAATTCTCGACAAGCATATGTGTGTACAAGTCCTATAAGCTTTGTGTCCTTTTCACCCTATCCACCAAATAGTTGTTTGGTCACTTTTTCAAGTAAAAGAACATGACATATATCAAGTGTTTTAATCATGGAATATTATAAATAACCATATATACATATTTCTTAAAATGCCTCTCTTTTACATGATCAATATGTTGATTCCAAAGTCGGGATTTATATGAGTCATGTGAACATGATTCATTATCAATTTCTAACACTTTTTTTCTTAATTTAATATTTATAATCAATTAATTAATTGTGCCATAACATAAGATATGTTTTCCTCATAAAAGAAACAAATTTTAATTCCAAAGATTAAAATAAACCCATATGTATCTAAACGTCATACAAAAATTATGTTTTTGTTAATAGTGGGTACAAAATAATAGTCACATAAAACCAAAATCATTCACATTGGTAAGGAAAGGCAGTAGTCACCAATGGACAGAGCAGTCATCCGTGCAACATTAGTAGCTTTCAAATCCACCAATCCTCTGGATATACTATGGAATCTATTTGGTTCCTAAATTTGGATATATATGTAAGCACCATAAGATATATCTAATACTCAATGTGTATATATTGAAATATTTTACTTGATAACAAAAAAACCTTTAGCTTCCCCATGATTTTGGGTTTATTTCCTCTTCCAGTGGCTCGACATACCAAATGAAAAACACATTGCCTCATTTTCCTTTCCATGCCTCTGGATCTTCTTCTTCTTGGTAGGATGGTGTCACGACCCATCCTCGGGGCCCGTGTCGTGACTACCCCAAGCCCTCCTTTCATAGGCCAGGGGCTGGCGACTAGCACCAAAGGCGTACATCCCGATAACTGGGAAGGAATTTCCTTTATAAAAGAAAACAAGCACCACAGAGTAAGCAAGCAGAAAAAAGTAAACACTAAGTACAATAGAAGTGTTGAAAAGTAAATGGGCTAGAATACAAACCCAAAAAAGTACAACTACAACTGAACAAGTACAATAGAAAAGATAACAGCTGGAAGGACTGAAGCGGCTCCTGGGTCATCCTCCTCATATCCTACCTGAAGGGTAGGTACAGATGGCGCAGCTCCTGGTCGTCCACCATGGATCCTACCTGAAGGGTAGGTACAGATAGCCTCCTCCACGCTCTCATCCGTCAACCTTCTCCTGTGTCGTCTCGTCGTGTAGTCCACCTCCGGATACTGACTCATCATGTAGTCCACCTACGGGTACTGACTCGTCGTGTAGTCCACCTCTGGGTATCGTCTAGTCCTCGAACACTCGGCCTCCGTCAGTAATGCCTGTTGTCTGCAACCAACACAATGAGGTGCCGGCAAAGCCCGCCCAGGGGTGAGTATAACAATACTCATTAGGGACCCCGAGACCCTCAAGGTCTCACTAAATCCAACAAGGATAACCACAATGAAGATCTCAACAGATAAACTATACTTAGGTATATGCCCATACATATACCTAAGTTATCATGTAACCCATTTCAATAATGAGGAAACACAAGGATTATGAAATCAACGGATAACCACTACCAAGGTATATGCCCATACATATACCTAAGTTATCAAGTAACCCATCTCAATCATGAGGAAACACAAAGATCGTTGACTCAGCACAAACCAGGATTTCCATTATCGAAACTGTAATTGCTGAAGAGATCCGTCTCTGGATTGTATAGTGGTCCTGTCACGACTCCGAGGTACTTCTCACTAACCTAAGACTACTGAGGTACTCCTCCTATCAAGTACCGCGAGCCAGCAACCCAAACACAGTAGTGCTTCCTGCCGAGGAATGTCACCCAAACACAGTAGTGCACACCCCCTAGTAGCCTGCTGAGGTACTCTCCAGATGAGTACCGCGGGTCTTCACTGTCACACATGTAGTACTCCGTCCGCCTTGGGTCTGCACCTCACAAAGTAGTGCTCCATCCACTGGGCTAGTCGACTCACTCCAAGTCGAGTCGGTCAAGAAGTCGTCAGGTCTTAGTCGGCTACACGATCTCCGTACTCCGCACACTCGTCTCCGGGAGGGCCTGCTCCACGAGCTACAGGTCGATACTCCAAGTATCTCAAAGTCCCACGATGAAGTATCTCAAAGGACCGCCTCGTCATAGGGGTCTCAACGCAACAGACGGCGCGTCAATCGAACGCCCGGTCTGTGAGTTACTAGCCTTTTCGTCCCAAGGGCCCGGTTGGTTTCGTGAGTGAACCAATCTCGGCCGTATCTCAACTGCACCCCGAACTCTCATAGGGTATACTCATAGGGACGGTTTCTCAACGTGATCATCAACACCGCTGACGGTTCGTCAAACAGACGTCCTGTCTGTAAGATATCAGTTTTTCCGTTCCAGGGGCCCGGTTGGATTTCAGGTACAATCCAACCCGGCCATACTCCAACTGCGTCCAAAACTCGGTCAAAGTATTCCAAAAGTTCCGTCTCATCAAGAGGAATTCAACGAAACAGACGGCGGGTCAATCGGACACCCGATCTCGGAATTATTGGTTTTTTCGTTCTAGGGGCCCGGTTGGTTTCGTGAGCGAACCAACCCAACTGTACTCCGACGACATCCAAACTGCGAGTGGAGTAATCCAAAAGATCCGTCTCACTTATAGGAATTCAACAAAGTTGAAGGCACATCATTCGGACGTCCGGAACTCATGTTACGAGCGTTTCCGCTCCGAGGGCCCGGTTGGTTTCGTGTACGAACAAACCCGGCCGAACCCAAAGTTTTTCGAAACCATGAGTGTAATATACCGAAATGACCGTCTCGATCAAAGAATTGTGTTTCCGCTGACGGTGCATCAATCAGAGGTTCACATCTCAAGATATGGGAATTTGAACGAAAGTGGTCCAAAAACGGGGGTTTCGGGCCCGGACCGACCCGGCCCGAGACCCCCCGGTTGGCCTGAACCGGGTCGACCCGCCCGGGTCCGGGTCGGCCCGGCCCAACACGGCCCGGCCCGGTGCGGCCCGACCGACCGGCCGGGCACCGTTCTGGCTGGGGACAGTGCTCCCAGTGCGCTGTCTGGCTTGGCCTTTGGCCGAGCCGTTTAGGCAAAAAGGGGGGGGGGGGCGCCTTCCCACCTGTGTATCCCCCCCCCCCCAAATTATGGGGCGTCGTTTGAACCGGCTGGGATAATTTAATTCCCCCAGCCCCTCCCCTTCCGGCCGGCCCGACCTGGCCGGCCGGATCCTTCTCAACGGGACAGGCGGTGGCCGGTCCCCTTCTAGCTCCATCACCGGCGGCCCGGTGCGACCGCCGGTCACCTTGCTCCACTGCGGACCGGAACCGGCCACGGCCCTTATCGTCCGGCATGGTGCGATGGCACCGCGCCCCTTCGCTGCGGCCCCACTCCGGCCGCGGCGCCTTCGATTTCCTTTGACGCGGCGCGACGGCGTTGCGTAATACTTGTCGTTTGATTCCTTCGTGGTGTGACGGCACCACGCCATTCCGTTCCATCCCCAAAGAATCAAACATGAACATAGGATGGGGGTTCGGCCGTGTTTGTGCATTCCGGCCCCCCTCTCATTAAATAATAACATCTAGTCGAAATTCCACGATGATCTATAAACAAGAATCATGAACGGAAATAATTTAATAAAATAATCCCCTACCTCGAGCGTGGTTTGAACGAGGTTACCGTCGCAGAGAAAAAGACGTCGCATCGCGGGTCGGTGTCGCGGAAGAGGATTCGTAGATGAAGACGGAGATTTTCCGAGGTGGAACGGCGTCTCCCTACCTTTGTTGTGGGAATAAGAATGAGGGATGGTGCATCATCGTTCTTCGAAAGAAAGACGTGACGACGTTCTTTGTCAGAGACCGATTCGTTCTTCACGTTCTTCGTCATTGAAGAAGATGTTCTTTAAGCCTCCCAAATCCTTCCAACGCGACAAGACTCTAAGCAAAAATAAAATAAGCCCAAGTATTATTTTATTAACATAGGATAGGATATTGAATTTTAAAAGTTTGAATTAATTCCACTTAATTAATTCAAGCCAAGTTGTCAACATTAAAGGGGGGAGTTGAGGGAGTTAGGAATTTGAAGGGGTGGGGTTCGTGTAAAATTTTCCTTGAAATTTCCGGGTCTTTACATTACTCCCACCTCATGGAATTACTTCCCCGTAAAGCTTCAACACAAACTAGGGTCACAAAAGTAGTATTGAGCATGCATCTGAGCTTTCCGCTCCCATGTGCTTACCTGGAGGTTCCCATACTGCCAGAGAAAGTGCACCCAATAAATCGATCGTCCTCGTAGGATACGCTCCTATCGATCCTCGATCCCCACAGGAACCTCCGTGAAAGTCACCCCATCGCCATCGTCCTGCACCTCATGGTCGATGATATGCGAAGGGTCGAGCACGTATCTCTTCAGTTGAGATACGTGGAAGTCATCGTGCACCTGGTGCAACTGATGTGGATGGGTCAAGCGGTAAACCACCTCGCCTACCCAGCTGTGGACCTAGAAAGGTCCGTTGAACCTCAGAGTTATCTTGACGGCTTGGCCACATCTCCGTAAACCTCGTCGAGGTGAGACTCGTATAAGTACATGATCATCATCATCGAACTCTAGAGGTCTCCAATTCTTATTAGAACTGGAACTCAAAACGACTTCTGCCATGAGGGTAAGGTTTACCGACTCAAGAGTGATCGGTCACACCCTCCTGTGAAAGAGTTTATCCTGTGTTTCATGGTGTTTCTTTTCTCCGACCAAGGAAAACTCATCCCGAAGTTTTCCTAAAACCATCAATTTGAGTATGAATAGTTATTGCTCATTCCATACTCAAACTAACGTCGTAAGTCCTCGACGCTGCCACCAAGAGATTCCAACCGGAACTCTCGCCTCGATGGTCTGACCACACCGTCGGCATAAGTGTGATTATCGAGTCTCCTCCCAAGTTATCTCCAGACGTGAGGGTCAAGTCCACGGCTTACCGGAATCACTAGGTCTGGGACAAGATTTGTGAATGCAAGGAATGATTCGTACCGACGTCTGTTACTACAGTAGCTAGTAGTGGACACAGACAGTCCCTTGAATCATTTTTAGAGCCATTGGGTCACACTCCTTTACCGTATGCAGCCGCACTCTTCCTCCTACCTCCACCTCCCTGATCCTGGTGGGGATAACAAAGGCGGGTGGTTGTAGCATGTTAAGATGTAAACCACCTCATACTGCTCTCCTAGCTCTGCCTCCACGTCTGCTGCTCCGCAGACTCATCTCTCCTTAAAGCTTCCTCTTCTTGAAACATTTAACACACCCGAGTCTCTATGATTGGCACTGGTATCCTGTTTCTTACTGCACTGTGCAGTCTTCATTCACTCCTGGATGATCTGCTCTTTCTTTGCCTATGATCTGGAAGAGCTGCTAAAATTTATCCTTTTTCGAAAAGAGAAACTCAGTCTCATCCCCTGGATGAACCATGCCCATTTCCTAATACAGTCAATCTTGACATGAATGATGCATTCATGCCATGGATGACGACGTAAGGCCTCGATGTAACTACTAAGAGATCCAACCGTCACTCTCGCCTCCAAGGGTCGATTCACACTGTCGGCATCTGTGTGAGGTCACTGGTTCTCCTCCAGTAGAAATATCGATAGTGAGGGTCATGTCAAGAGTTTAACCGGAACCACTCAGTATCAACCAAACAAAAGGGCAGGAAAGCAAACAAAGATAATTTTAGTTTTAATATTAAAACTCATAGTACAAAGACATGAATACAACAGAAACATGGAACTATATGTACAAGGAACATATCCACTAGTTCCGCTCCTGTCCACCTGCTCCCGGAGCTCTACTGCCTTGTCCACTGCTCGGCTGTTTCTCAAGTACCCGCTGCTGCTTCTGCCTCGGTGGCTCCTCCAAAGCATGTGGATCAACTGTACGAGGAGTCGGATAGTCACATGCCAGGTGACCCTTCCCACCGCATGAGTAACACTGTCTGTTTCTGGCACGCCTGGCTCTGACCCCACCTAGGGTGCCCCGCACCACCGGTCCTAAAACCCGAGATAGTCCAACTGCTGGCCTGGTCCTCCTGGACCTCTGCATCATCTATCTACTTCCCACAGATGACTTGGCTACTGATTGAAAAAATTTGGCAAAGGAAGAAGCTCTTGTACATGCTCGGGGTGTGGAGCTACTGGTACAAACTCAACCCTGAAGAAGGTCTCGAAGTCTTCCCATGCGAAGGTCATCCCGTCGCAAAACTGAAACAAGTGGATCCACCACCTTCATGTTGCTGCCTGAAGGAGGTTGGCAGAAAATAACACCATGAAGCCTGCCGGCGTCCCCAATAGCCTGAAGACTCTCACCATAGCCTCCAGCCAATCCTCAGCCACCTGCGGGTCTGTCTCTCCCCGGAATCTGGGTGGCCTCTAGCGCTGGAACTTGTGCAGCGCACTCAAGTGGCGTGCATCGCCTACTGCTGGGACTGGTGGCATCGGTGGCCCAACGTAAGGTAGAACCGCTGGTGCCTCCGCTGGTGCCTCAACTGCAAGAGGACCATGTACCGAAGCCTCGTCGCTCGACTTGTTGTATGCACGAACATCCCTCCGGGATCTAGCTAGTCGTCCGTGAAAAGGCATCCTGAAAGAATCATCGTTACACGGTCAAAAAATTATACCTGGTGAGCTAACCTAGAATGAGCTAAAATTTATAATCTTCTGGAAACACACACGCAGTCAGTTTTTTCGTGCACAATGTCGGAAATCATTTGTCAGGGTCCTGGTGTATGGATACGTCGGCCGCCCGCACCAATACTGGACTCCCTGAACTGAAAACCACACTCGGCACTCTTAACAATATTTCTTCACAGGAAGAAAATATGAGAGTCATAAGTTCTGTGGTAGAACTGACTCCTTTGATACCAATTTTTCACGACCTGTCCTCGAGGCCCGTGCCATGACTACCCCAAGCCCGCCTTCCATAGGCCAGGGGCTGGAGACTAGTACCAAAGGTGTAAATCCCAATAAATGGGAAGGCATTTCCTTTATAAAAGAAAACAAGCACCACAGAGTAAGAAAGCGGAAAAAAGTAAACACTAAGTACAAGAGAAGTGCTGAAAAGTAAATGGTTCAGAATACCAACCCAAAAGAAAGTACAACTACAACTGAACAAGTAAAACAGAATAGATAACCTCTGGAAGGACAAAAGCGGCTCCTGGGTCATCCTCCTCATATCCTACCTGAAGGGTAGGTACAGATGGTGCAGCTCCTGGTCGTCCACCACGGATCCTACCAGAAGGGTAGGTACAGATAGCATCCTCCATGCTCTCGTCCGTCAACCTCCTCCTGTGTCGTCTCGTCGTGTAGTCCACCTCTGGATACTGAATCGTCGTGTAGTCCACCTCCGGGTACTGACTCGTCGTGTAGTCCACCTCCGGGTACCATCCAGTCCTCGAACACTCGGCCTCCGCCAGCGCTGCCCGTCATCTACAACCAACACAACGTGGTGCGGGCAAAGCCCGTCCATGGGTGAGTATAACAATACTCAGTAGAGACCCTGAGACCCTCAATGTCTCACTAAATCCAACAAGGATAACCACAAAGAAGATCTCAACAGATAACCTCTACTTAGGTATATGCCAATACATATACCAAAGTTATCAAGTATCCCATCTCAATCATGAGGAAACACAAGGATTATGAAATCAACGGATAACCACCTATGTTATCAAGTAACCCATCTCAATCATGAGGAATCACAAAGATCATTGACACAGCTCAAACCGGGATTTTCATTATCGAAACTGTAACTGCTGGAGAGCTCAGTCCATAGAGTGTACAGTCGTCCTGTCACGACTCCGAGGTACTGCTCACTAACCTAAGACTGCTGAGGTACTCCTCCTATCGAGTATTGCGGGCCAGCCACCCAAACACAGTAGTGCTTCCCGCCGAGGTATGTCACCCAAATGCAGTACTGCACACTCCCTAGTAGCCTGCTGAGGTACTCTGCGGATGAGTACCGCGGGTCAGCACTGTCACACAGGTAGTGCTCCGTCCGCCATGGGTCTGCACCTCACAAAGTAGTGCTCCGTCCACTGGGCTAGTCGACTCACTCCATGTCGAGTCGGTCAAGCAGTCGTCAGGTCCCAGTCAGCTACACGGTCTCCGTACTCTGCACGCTCGTCTCCGAGAGGGTCTGATCCACGAGCTACAGGTCGATACTCCAAGTATCTCAATGTCCCACAATGAATTATCTCAAAGGACTGCCTCGTCATAGGGGTCTCAACGCAACAGACGACGCGTCAATCGGACGCCCGATCTGTGAGTGACTAGCCTTTTTGTCCCAAGGGCCCGGTTGGTTTCGTGAGCGAACCAATCCCAGACGTATCTCAACTGTACCCCGAACTCTCATAGGGTATACTCATAGGGACCAGTTCTCAACGTGATCATCAACGCCGCTGACGGTTCGTCCAACAGATGTCCTGTCTGTAAGATATCATCTTTTCCGTTCCAGGGGCCCAGTTGGATTTCGGGTACAATCCAACCCGTCCAAACTCCAACTGCATCCAAAACTCAGGATAATTATTCCAAATGTTCCATCTCATCAGGAGGAATTCAACGAAACAGACGGCGTGTCAATCGGATGCCCGGTCTGTGAATTATTGGCTTTTTCGTTGTAGGGGCCCAGCTGGTTTCGTGAGCGAACCAACCCGACCGTACTCCGATGACATCCAAACCTCGAGCAGAGTAAGCCAAATGATCCTTCTCACATAGAGGAATTCAACAAAGTCGACGACACGTCATTCAGACGTCCGGAACTCAAGTTACGAGGGTTTCCGCTCCGAGGGCCTGGTTGGTTTCGTGTACGAACCAACCCGGCCGAACCCAAAGTTCTCCGAAACCTTGAGTATAATATACCGAAACGACCACCTCGATTCAAGGATCGTGTTTCCACTGACGGCGCATCAATCGGAGGTTTACAGCTCATGATATGGGAATTTGAACAAAAGTGGTCCGAAAACGGGGGTTTCGGGCCTGGACCCACCCGGCCCGAGACCCCCTGGTTGGCCCGAAACGGGTCGACCCGCCCCGGTCCGGGTCGGCCCAGCCCGACGAGGGCCGGCCGGGCGCCGGTCTGACTAGGGAAAGCGCGCGTAGCGCGCTGTTTGGATCTGCCTTTGGCCGAGCTGTTTCGGCAAAAAGGGGGGGGGGGGGCGCCTGCCCCTCCTGTGTAACCGCGCCCCCCCCCCCCCCAAATTATGGGGTTGCGTTTGAACCGGCCGGGGGAATTTTATTCCCTCGGACCCTCCCCTTCTGGCAGGCCCAACCTGGCTGGCCGAGTCCTTCTCAACGGGACCAGCAGTGGTCGGTCCTCTTCCAACTCCATCACCGGTGGCCCGGTCTAGCCGCCGGTCACCTTGCTCCGCCGCATCCCTTATCGTCTGACGCGGTGCGACGACACCGCGGCTCTGCTCCGGCCGCGGTGCCTTCGATTTCCTTCGATGCGGTGCGACGACGTCACGTTCTTAGACTTTTTTCCATGGAGCGGCGCGACGGTGTCGCGTAATACTTGCCGTGTGATTCCCGCGTGGTGCGACGACACCACGCCATTACGTTCCATCCACAAAGAATCAAACATGAACATAGGAGGGGGGTTCATCCGTGTTTGTGTGGTCCGTCCCCCCTCTCGTTAAACAATAACATCTAGTCGAAAGTCCACGATGATCGATAAACTAGAATCATGAACAGAAATAATTTCATAAAATAATCCCCTACCTCGAGCGTGGCTTGAACGAGGTTACCATCGCGGAGAAAAAGACATCGCGTCGCGGGTCGGTGTCGTGGAAGAGGATTCGTAGATGACGATGGAGATTGTTCGAGGTGGAACGGCGTCTCGCTTCCTTTGTCGTGGGAAGAAGAAAGAGGGATGGTGCGTCGTCGTTCTTCGGAAGAATGACGTGACGACGTTCTTCGTCGGAGATTGATTCGTTCTTCAGGTTCTTCGTCGTTGAAGAAGATGTTCTTCATGCCTCCCAAATCCTCCCAACACGACAAGACTCTAACCAAAAAAAATAATCCCAAGTCTTATTTTATTAACACAAGATAAGATATTGAATTTCAAAAGTTTGAATTAATTCCACTTAATTAATTCAAGATAAGTTATCAACATTAAAGGGGGGAGTAGAGGGAGTTAGGAATTTGAAGGGGTGGGGTTCGTGTAAAATTTTCCTTGAAACTTCCGGTTCTTTACATTACTCCCACCTCAGGGCTTTACGTCCCCGTAAAGCTTTAACACAAACTAGGGTCAGAAAAGCGGTATTGAGCACGCATCTGAGCTTTTCGCTCCCATGTGCTTACCTGGAGGTTCCCATACTGCCAGAGAAAGTGCACCCGAGGAATCGATCATCCTCATATGATCCGCTCCTGTCGATCCTCGACCCCCACTGGAACATCCGTGAAAGTCACCCCATCGCCATCATCCTGCTCCTCATGGTAAATGATATGCAACGGGTCGAGCACGTATCTCTTCATTTGAGATATGTGGAAGTCGGCGTTCACCTGGTGCAACTGAGGTGGATGGGTCAAGCGGTATACCAGCTTGTCTACCCAGCTGTGGACCTAGAATGGTCCGTTGAACCTCATAGTTAACTTGCTTCCTTGGTCACATATCCGTAAACCTCGTCGAGGTGAGACCCGTATAAGGATGTGATCATCATCATCGAACATTAGAGGTATCCAATTCCGGTTAGAACTGGAACTCAAAACAACTGCTGCCACGAGGGTAAGGTTGACCGACTCAAGAGTGATCGGTCGCACCCTCCTATGAAAGAGTTTATCATGTGCTTCCTGGTGTTTCCTTTTCGCAGACCAAGGAAATCCCATCCCGACGTTTGCCTAAAACCGTCAATTTTAGTATGAACAGTTATTTCCCATTCAATACTCAAACTAACGTCATAAGGCCTCGACGCTTCCACCAAGAGATTCCAACCGGAACTCTCACCTCGAGGGTCTGACCACACCATCGGCATAAGTGTGATTATCGAGTCTCCTCCCAAGGTATCTCTAGAAGTGAGGGTCAAGTCCACGACTTACCGGAAACTCTAGGTCTGGGACAAAATTTGTGAAAGCGAGGAATGATTCATACCGACGTCTATTACTACATCAGCTAGTAGTGGACACAGACACGCCCTTGAATCATTTTTAGAGCCATTGGATCACACTCCTTGACCTCATGTAGCCGCACTCTTCCTCCGACCTCCAGCTCCCTGAGCCTGGCAGGGATAACTAAGGCAGGTGGTTGTAGCATGTTAAGATGTACACCACCTCATGCTGCTCTCCTAGCTCTGCATCCACGTCTTCTGCTCCGCAGACTCATCTCTACTTAAAGCATCCTCTTCTTGAAACATTTAACATGCCTGAGTCTCTACGATTGGCACCGGTCTCCTGTTTCTTACTACACTGTGCAGTCTTCATCCGCTCCTGGATGATCTGCTCCTTCTTTGCCTACGATCTAGAAGAGCTGCTAAAATTTCTCCTTTGCTGAAAAGAGAAACTCGATCTCATCACCTGGATGAACCACACCCATTGCCTAATACAGTCAATCCTGACATGAATGATGCATTCATGCAATGGATGATGTCGTAAGGCCTCGACGTAACTACTAAGAGATCCAACTGTCACTCTCGCCTCCAAGGGTCGAGTCACACTGTCGGAATCAGTGTGAGGTCTCTGGGTCTGCTCCAGTAGAAATCGTGAAAGTGAGGGTCAAGTCAACAGTTTAACCGGAACCACTCAGTATCAACCAAACAGAAGGACATGAAAGCAAACAAAGATAAGTGTCCTTTTAATATTGCAGCTCATAGTACAAAGAAACGAATACAACAACAACATGGAACTAGAAGTACAACGAACGTATCCACTAGTTCCGCTCCTGTCCACCTGCTCCTGGAGCTCTTCTACCATGTCCACTGCTCGGCTGTTGCTCAAGCACACGCCGCTGATTCTGCCTCGGTGGCTCCTCCAAAGCCTGCGGATCAACTGTACGAGGATTCGGACAGTCATGTGCCATGTGACACTTCCCGCCGCATGAGTAACACTGTCTGTTTCTGGCACGCCTAGCTCTGACCCCAACCCGGGTGCCCCACACCACCGGTCCTAAAACCCGAGATCGTCCAACTTCTGGTCTGGTCCTACTGGATCTCTGCATCATCTGTATACTGCCCACAGATGACTCGGATACTAATCAAAAAACATGCGGCAAAGGCAGAAGCTCCTGTACACGATCGGGGTGTGGAGCAACTGGTACAAACTCCACCCTGAAGAAGGTCTCAAAGTCTTCCCATTCAAAGTTCATCCCGTCGCAAAACTAAAACAAGTGGCTCCACCACCTACCTGCTGCTGCTTGAAGGAAGCTGGCAGCAATGATCACCATGAAGTCTTCCGGCGTCCCCACTAGCCTGAAGACTCTCACCACAGCCTCCAGCCAAAACTCAGCCGCCTGCGCGTCCGTCTCTCCCCGGAACCTGGGTGGCCTCTGGCACTGGAACTCATGCATTGCACTCAATTGGCGTGCATCGCCTACTGCTGGGGCTGGTGGAATCGGTGGCCCAACGTATGGTAGTACCGCTGGTGCCTCCGCTGGTGCCTCAACTGCAAGAGGGCCCTGTAACGAAGCCTCGTCACTCGACATGATGTATGCATGCACATACCTCTAGGCTCTAGCTGGTCGTCCGTTAAAAGACATCCTGAAAGAAACATCGTGACACGGTCAAACGATTATACTTGGCGAGCTGACTTAGTTTGAGCTCACATTTAAAAACTTCTGGAAACACACACACAGTCAGTGTTTTCGTGCACAAAGTCGGAAATTAGTTGTCAGGGTCCTGGTGTATGGATACGTCGGCCACCCAGACAATCACTGGTCTCCCTGAACTGAAAACCACACTCAGTACTCTTAACATTATTACTTCAGAGGAAGAAAATATCAGAGTTATCAGTTCTGCGGTAGAACTGACTCCTTTGATACCAATTTGTCACGACACGTCCTAAGGGACCATGCCAGGACTACCCCAAGCCCGCCTTCCATAGTTCAGGGGCTGGAGACTAGCTCTAAAGGCGTAAATCCCGATAACTGGGAAGGCAGTGCCTTTATAAAAGAAAACAAGAACCACAGAGTAAGCAAGGGGATAAAAGTAAACACTAATTACAAGAGAAGTGATGAAAAGTAAATGGGGAAAAATACAAACCCAAAAGAAAGCACAACTACAAATGAACAAGTACAATAGAAAAGATAACATCTGGAAGGACGGAAGCGGCTTCTGGGTCGTCCTCCTCAGATCCTACCTGAAGGGTTGGTACAGATAGCGCAGCTCTTGGTCGTCCACCACAGATCCTACCAGAAGGGTAGGTACAGATAGCCTCCTCCACGCTCTCGTCCATCAACCTCCTCCTATGTCGTCTCGTCGTGTAGTCCACCTCCGGATACTGACATGTCGTGTAGTCCACCTCCGGGTACTGACTCGTCGTGTAGTCCACCTCCGGGTACTGTCCAGTCCTCGAACACTCAGCCTCCGTCAGCACTGCCCGTCGTCTGCAACCAACCCAACGAGGTGCGGGCAAAGCCCGTGTAGGGGTGAGTATAACAATACTCAGTAGGGACCCTGATACCCTCAAGGTCTCACTAAATCCAACAAGGATAACCAAAATGAAGATCTCAATAGATAACCTCTACTTATGTATATGCCCATACATATACCGAAGTTATCAAGTAACCCATCTCAATCATGAGGAAACACAAGGATTATTTAATCAACATATAACCACTACCCATGTATATGCCCATACATATACATAAGTTATCAAGTAACCCATCTCAATCATGAGGAAACACAAAGATCATTGACTCAGCTCAAACTAGGATTTTCATTATCGAAACCGTAACTGCTGAAGAGCTCCGTCTCTAGAGTGTACAGTGGTCCTGTCACGACTCCGAGGTACTGCTCACTAACCTAAGACTGCTGAGGTACTCCTCCTGTTTAGTACCGCAGGCCAGCCACCCAAACACAGTAGTGCTTCCCTCCGAGTTATGTCACCCAAACACAGTAGTGCACACCCCCTGGTAGCCTGCTGAGGTACTCTTCGGACGAGTACCGCGGGTCTACACTGTCACACAGGTAGTGCTCCATCCGCCATGGGTATGGACCTCACAAAGTAGTGCTCTGTCCACTGGGCTAGTCGACTCACTCCAAGTCGAGTCGGTCAAGCAGTCTTCAGGTGTCAGTCGGCTACACGGTATCCGTACTCCACATGCTCATCTCCGGGAGGGTCTTCTCCACGAGCTACAGGTCGATAATCCAAGTATCTCAAAGTACCACGAATAAGTATCTCAAAGGACTGCCTCGTCCAAGGGGTCTCAACGCAACAGACGGCGCGTCAATCGGACGCCCGGTCTGTAGGTTACTATCCTCTTCATCCCAAGGGCTCGGTTGGTTTCGTGAGCGAACCAATCCCGGCCGTATCTCAACTATACCTCGAACTCTCATAGGGTATACTCATAGGGACCTTTTCTCAACGTGATCATCAACGCTGCTGAAGGTACGTCAAACGGACGTCCTGTCTATAAGATATCAGCGTTTCCGTTCCAGGGGTCCGGTTGGATTTCAGGTACAATCCAACCCGGCCATACTCCAACTGCGTCCAAAACTAAGGCGAAGTATTCCAAAAGTTCTGTCTCATCAAGAGGAATTCAATGAAACAGACGGCGCGTCAATCGGACGTCCGATCTGTGAATTATTGGCTTTTTCGTTCCAGGGGCCCGGTTGGTTTCGTGAGCGAACCAACCCGACCATACTCCGAAGACATCCAAACCTCGAGCAGAGTAAGAAAAAAGATCCGTCTCACTTAGAGGAATTCAAAAAAGTCAACAAAACGTCATTCGGACGTCCGGAACTCAAGTTAAGAGCGTTTCCGCTCCGAGGGCCCAGTTGGTTTCGTGTACAAACCAACCCGGCCGAACCCAAAGTTCTCAGAAACCTTGAGTTTAATATACCAAAACGACCATCTTGATCCAAGGATCGTGTTACCGCTGACGGTGCGTCAATCAGAGGTTTACAGCTCAAGATATGGGCATTTTACCGAAAGTCGTCCTAAAACGGGGGTTTCGGGCCCGGACCGACCCGGCCCTCGACCCCCTATTTGGCCCGAACCGGGTAACCTGCCCGGGTCCGGGTCGGCCCGGCCCGACGCGGCCCGGCCCGGCGCGGCCCGGCCTGGCATACTGGCCGGGCGCCGGTCTGGCTGGGGAAAGCGCGCCCAGCACGCTGTCTGCCTCGGCCTTTGGCCAAGCCGTTTCGGCAAAAGGGGGGGGGGTGCCCCCCCCCCTGTGTAACCGCCCCCCCCCCCCCCAAATTATGGGGGGCCGTTAGAACTGGACGGGGGAATTTAATTCCCCTGGCCCATCCCCTTCCGGCCGGCCCGACCTTGCTGGCCGGCTCCTTCTCAACGGGACCGGCGGTGGGCGGTCCCCTTCTAGCTCCATCACTGGCGGCCCGGTCCGGCCGCCGGTCACCTTGCTCCGCCGCGGCCCGGAACCGGCCGCGGCCATTTTCGTCTGGCGTAGTGTGACGGCACCGCGCCCCTTCGTCGCAACCCCGCTCCGGCCGCGGCGTCTTCGATTTCCTTTGACGCGGCGCGACGACATCGTGTTCTTAGACTACTTTCCACGGCACGGCGCGGCGGGGTCGCGTAATACTTGTCGTGTGATTCCCGCGTGGTGTGATGGCACCACACCATTCCGTTCCATCCACAAAGAATCAAACATGAACATATGAGGGGGGTTCAATAGTGTTTGTGCGGTCCGACCCCCCTCTCTTTAAATAATAACATCTAGTCAAAAGTCCATGATGATCAATAAAATAGAATCATGAACGGAAATAATTTAATAGAATAATCCCCTACCTCGAGCGTGGCGTGAACGAGGTTACCGTCGCGGAGAAAAAGACGTCACGTCACGGGTCGGTGTCGCGGAAGAGGATTCGTAGACGAAGACAGAGATTGTCTGAGGTGGAATGGTGTCTCCCTTCCTTTTTCGTGGGAAGAAGAACGAGGGATGGCATGTCGTCGTTCTTCGGAAGAAAGACGTGATGACATTATTCATCGGATACCGATTCGTTCTTCACGTTCTTCGTCGTTGAAGACGATGTTCATCAAGCCTCCAAAATCCTCCAAATGCGACAAGACTCTATCAAAAAATAAAATAAGCCCAAGTCTTATTTTATTAACATGAGATAATAAATTGAATTTCAAAAGTTTGAATTAATTCCACTTAATTAATTCAAGCGAAGTTGTCAACATTAAAGGGGGGAGTTGAGGGAGTTAGAAATTTGAAGGGGTGGGGTTCGTGTAATATTTTCCTTGATATTTCAGGGTCTTTACAGATGGTCATTGGTAGATTTATATAGTTTATAAGTATTTGGCCCCTTTTTATTGTCCTTCCCCTTATTATTCACCATAGGTATCGTGAGTTTTTTATGCCCCATTTCTTTATCCACTTGTAAAATAAATGTCATAAGTTCCAATAAACTAATCTCATTATTACTCATATTGTAATTCACAATATAACTATAGATGGTCTTAGGTAGTGATGAATGTATGTGTTTTTTATGCATGTCATCTGAGAATTTAACCTATAAGATGTCCAGACATTCAATGTTGCTAATAATCTTGACTACATGAGGCCCCTCTCGCATAGAGTCTCCAATCAAAGTTGTAAACATTCATTGGAGGTCTCATACCTCTATTGTCATTCCTTCTCATTATAGAGTCCTAATGGTGAGACATGATGTTATATTCATTCATTTCATCATGTTTATTTAAAATCTATTTGGACATGGATGATATCATAAAGCACTAAACACATATAGGATCATTCATATGTTTCTCATGTAGAGATATTTCTTCATCACTTTCCTCATTTCTAGGAACAACTGGTAAACATTCATCCAACACATATAATTTCATTTCATTGTGAAGGATGAAGTGTAAACTCCTCTACCATTCTTTGAAATTCATGCTAATGAAGAAGTTTTCCTTATCAAGTATGGATTACAATGATATGTCTGATGTCATTTTTTAATTTTGTTTCTAAAAATAAGATAAGAATATATTTAGTACTTTATATTACATATTTAGACAAATAAATGAATAATATATTTATTATTCTCCCTCAATTTTATCGAAATCTGGTATCCCTCACCATTATATTTGAAATATCATGTTTCTTGGACAAACAAGTGGAAAGGATCCATATTCCCTTTTTCATTACTAAAACATTGGTTGGTCAAGCAACTCAAATGGTTTTAGGTAGGCATTCTAAATTCCAACTACATCAACTCACAGTTCCATGATCTGCAAAGTGGACTCCCCAATCATAAAATCATTAATTTATATTTCCTCAACATTTGAATCACAATTACACAAACTCATACTTTATGATTCAACCCTTGATGTGAACCGGGTTAATTCATCCCAAAAACTCATGTTAGAATTACCCAATAATTGAAATCACCCCATCTCTGGTTGGTCAGGCACTTTAAACTATGGTTTGATTATAAATGTAGTAATGAAAGGCTATACCGATATAATATTTTATTGAGGGATTTTATCCTTTATGCATGAATTTCCAATTATTATCATTATTTCGTGTTTTTTAAAATTATGTTGAATTACTTAAGTGATTAACTGTGTGTTAGATAATATTTAAGCCTAATCAAAATTTATTTTTGTTCCATCCTCCATGCTTATTAATTCATTATTTATGTGATCACGAAAATAAATACATAATGAAATTACCATGAAACTGAAATAAATAAAATAAAGGGTTTGATCATGAGCTTATTCTAATAGTTAGTTTATCTAGTGGTTGATAAACTAACTGTTGACCTAGGGGAGAAAGTCCATGAACCAACTGAGGATTGCGCTTACAGCTTTCCACATGTACACCTTTGTATCTCCTTGGTTTGGCTTCACCTTAGTTCCCAAGCTGAACCGCCTCTACTAGCTTAGGATCTCTATCCATTGCATATGCATTTTAGTAAAAATATAAATGATGTGAAAAATGGGGGTTTACATTAAAGAAACCATGGTCATGAATTCCATTTATAATATTTAGGAGAAAGGCACGCAAGACAAGAATTTAATTTAATAATAAATTAAATGAAACCAATCGCATACAAAATGTCTAGTCCAGATCATGATCATCCACATGCATGCAATATATTACGCATTTAATAAAACTATAATTAAATTCATCAATCAATATTTGTTAAGATAAATCTCTCTCGAATCGATTAATTATTATCTTTAATTAATCTATCCTTTTATCTTAATTATTATTTGAATTTTCATGATATTCTCATCAATTATATTTAAAAAAATAAATACTGATAAAATTATCTTTCTGCATAAATTTACCTTGAAGGAAAAATGGTGAATACCTTTCCAAATCTACAAAATATATGTTATATTCGTATACTGGTTTACTATTGTGACATATGGGATATACGAATTATTACATAAATTCATGACGTGTGATTAAAAGATTATTACACGAATTACATGAATTTTTGGTCATTTGTTATGCTTAAATGTATGTAGAGTAACAACTTGTAATGTGACTCAAACATGATATGCATATCTTGAACATTATGAATATTTTAATTAAACATTTAAATATTTATTTATTTAAAACCTATGACAAGGTATGTCCTATCATTATGACCATAAAAAAGTACATGTATAAAGGTTGTTATAGTAAAATAAATAAATTTTAAACCTACATAAAATGGTATAAGTACATGGCATGTAGATCTGATCTACACAGTGTGTACACCTATCATTGTTTGTCCAATACACACACCTAGGTACTCTTCGTATAGTTTTTTCCTTGTAAAAATTGTAGTACATGATGTTTCCAATGGGATACACGATGTGTTGACTCTATGTTACTTGTTCACCCATCAGGTAGGTCATGGATTGAATACACGACTCTTCATTGATGCAAAGGGACCACACAACATGTCCAATAGGCCACACAGTGTGTAGTCCGACTCACTATATTCCAGTCTGTCTGGATCAACATTTGGTGTAAAAATTAACTACATTGAATTTCGTTAATGAACACGAGTTGGGTAATTATTAATTAACTCATGGTACATTGAACAAAAATTTATAGCGTGTCACATCAATTAAACATCGTGTACTGTTGTGTTATCCAGGAAGAATCCTTGGCTCATTTGGATGAGTTCCCTAATTTTATTTTAGTCAAAAAATTAAACATCTTGATTAGATCTACAAGAAAATAATGAGGAAGATATCAATATCAAAGTTCAAATTAAAATAATGATTAATCTTTAATTTAAAAATTAAATTATAAATGCTTAAATATCCAAAGATCTTAAATAGTTATAAGCAATTATGTACCCCCTCTGATACCACATGTAGGTTCTGGGTTAAGTAGAAGCATGCAATAGGTGGTTCCCAACATCAATTTTTTCCATAATCAATAATCAATATTAGATATATACAATGTTGAATGTCATTATCCACAGAATTGAATCAAATAAAAAGACAATGAATAATTTTTCCAGAATTGAGAGAGAAGGATCAACACATATTTTTTATAATTAATTTAAGTTAATAAGAAAACCACCAAGGTTATTCTTTCTTCACTGATGTGCTTGGGCATAGATCTTCACTGAATCATTGATGAATTATAGAAATCAATGATAGATTTCCTCTAGAAGTTATCCACATGTGTTCCATTAATCATTGGACATCACTAAAGGAGTCTCCAAGTGCTAGCATGAAATATCCTTGTTCTTGCATCATCCTCCTTTGACCAGCTCCAAAAATTCTTCCAAAGTGTTCTCCTTAATCTGTTGGAGGATTATTTCTATAATTTATTGATAGCATTCATGGATAATAGATCTTTCAATTCTTTATAGGTTTTATACAAATTTATTTGGCTCAACTGAATATGATAATGAGAAACTAACATAATTGGGTATTTATATTTTTATGCTTAAAATAAATTAATTACACAAGTTCCCTTATTATTTTTTAAATCCTAGAGAAATCCCATGTAAAATAATAATAGTAATATTATTTTTTCTTGACATGTACAGAACTTGTAAATTAAAATTAAATATTATTTAATTAAATAATATTGAGTATTATCATTTCTCACTGGACCATTTATGTTTGTCCCCCATTCCTCCAAAATATTTATTATGCCTTGAATATTGTCTATTTTTTGAATAAATAAATATCACTTCATTATTCACTAATAAATAAATATATATTTTATTCACAAAATATTTAACAAATATTTAATAAATACTACACTAACAATATATTCTATAGAATAACTAGTGATGGAATAAATGTGATCAAGAATACATGTATAATTATTAAAACATGTATGGGAATGATATTTATGCAACCTATTAAATAATACATAATAATATATCATTTAAATGTGATTTTGGATACACTTAGTGTGTGACCCTCTTGGCCTCTTTCTCAGGGGCATTGGGCGATGCAGCATACATTCCAAGGTTAGCATCTAGAAACATGCCAAAGTGCCCATAGAGAATGAAATTAATATTGCAATGACATGTCACCTCATAAAAATGATTACCATGTAATTTAATCTCTTTATAACAATATCTTTAATTTATCTGGTTTCATGCTAGTTCCATCATCCTATATGCTTGATATTAATTTCTTGGACATTGTAGAAATAGAACTTGTCCATGGAACACCATGGTCGTGGATTTATTAGTGATATATCATTTCCATCAACGGACATGAGATATTAACATATGTTAATGAACAGAAGGGGTAAATACTTTCTCGCATTATTTATTAATGAAATATTACTCATGATGTGTCCACCATATCATACTTCACCATGAACATCTATCATCACGATTTTCATCAATACATCAAATTAAGAGAGTCATAATACTCGTTAATAATAATATTAATGTCTAAGGATGAATACAAATGTCCGTAGATAGGGAAATTCAGTCATAAATATAAATTTTGATTTCCTATTGGCAGGTCTCATTCTTATAATATCCTAATAGCCTCTATCATTTGTGTCCCTAAAATGATGTCATCAAGATATAGAAAGTATATTCTAGAATAGTTTTGTAGCATTTTCGAGTTCTCATCATAATGAGGAACAGCTATGACCTTTTAGTGTAACATCCACTCTATGGACATCATCACATACTATGTTACGATGAATTGAAATCATGATGTGATAAGGAGTTTATTAAAATTCAAAATTATGAATAAATTTTTTTTTTAAGTAAAAAGAAATTGGTTCTAGGGAACCAACTCCAGCACTGGGATACCATGTTATGAGGTCATGTGTGCCAAAAAATAACTCCCTTAATCTAGAAACTATATTTTGAAATATTCATTTAATGTTAGTGGCTTCTCAATATATCCATAAATAATAATAAATAATTCATAGGTTCTTCATAAGTTAGAGTTTAAACTTGTGTATCACCAAACAATACCACCATGAATGAGCCAAGGTACTGATGAAATATCATGTTCATCAAATCCATAAAAACTCTAGGATAACGTTTTTAGAAAAAATAGAATAACAAGCTACTCATAATTTCCATTACTACTCATATAGTATGCCTTCTAAATGATAGACTCTTTAATTATCAATTGGTGATAACTAGACTAAATATCAGTCTTTGAGAACAAATTATTACCATTCAAATGGTTAAACATATCATCAATAAGTAGAAAAATATACGTTTTATTCACCATAACATGATTGATTTTTTTGTAATTAACACATAGGAAAAGTACTCCATCATATTTTCTAATTAAGATAACAGATTCTACCCATGGTGACATAATCAGTTAGATAAAAAGTTTTTCTAATAAATTATCTAACTAAGCCATCATGTAACACCCCAAGATTTCATAGTGTGTTATTTCTTCAAAATAATTCTATAACTTGCACTACACGCAACACTGAGTTCAATTGCACCATGAATTACCAAAAAAAAGCCATTAAAAGAGGTCATGAATAGTATTAACTAAATTTTAAACTTTATATAATCCTTATAATTTTAGAATCCATATTATGAGTTTCTTAGTCAAAATGCAAGAACAGATTCATTTTCAGTATTGCACTTTTATCAACTTTTGATAGTGAAACCTTTTTAAATACAATATTTTATGCTTTTTGACTAAATGGGGACATCAAAAATTTAAAATGAAACATCCCAAGCTTCCACGGTACACTTTCTTTGAATAATACAGTAGCGTGTGTTGTACGCAACCTTGAGTTTTAACACACACCACAACCAATCAAACTAGCCGTTATGAATAGTAATACCTACTTTTTAAAATTATATATATTTTATATTTTAAAATGGACTTCATCTTTGGATTAGGAATATCGAATTTAGTCTAAGGTGAAATTTTGGTACATTTTGGATAACTTTCATATTTTTATGAATAGTGAAAACTACTAAATTTTAATTAAAAACAACTTTTTTAATCAAAATAATTAATAGTGATAAATTATGAATTTTAGTGGTTTTAAAGTATATTTAGAATATATTTTTACCATTTAATATAATGTTGGTCATTTAACATAATTTTACAATTAAACCGAACATAAACAAGTGTCAATCTTTTGATATTTATTATCTCTTAAAAACACGCTTTTTGTTTTGACAGCGGGAATTAATTTTAAATTAATTTCTGCCACTTCTGTGTTTAGAATTTAGGAAACTGGATTCCATATTTGTAATCAGGATGTTCAAATTGTGTAAATAGGTAACTTTTATTTTTAGACATTTTGAATAATTACTGCGGTAAATATTTTATTTACCATGGTTAAGGGTAAATCCGGTAAATAAGGGTTAAAAAATAATATTATAATAATACTAAATTATCCTAAAACGTGTCTTAACCCTATTGGTTGATAAATGGTCGACCATGGGCATCTTTGTGTCAATTTTGGGACCCCATGGATCCACTTGTAAGTGATAATGACACTTTATTTTAATTTAGTTAAAATGAATACAAAAATGACACAAGCATATATCTTTTAGAACAACAATTTTTACATAGGGTTATATATGTTGGATTTTAGATTATAAATATTCATTAGAAATCTAAAAGGATTTCCTACATAATGATATTTTATTTATAATTTTTAGACATTAAGTAATTTTTTTTATTTATGAGACAATGATGATGCAGTAATTACTATAATAGTGAAACATTAAAATAATTGATATTATAAATACCCAAATAAATATAATATGAAACTTCTAATGAATTAAACTAATTTTCTAGGATAATATGATATATTATGATTTATTTAATTGACTTTGTTCGAAGTAATCATTCTGTTATGAGTTTCACAAAAATCAACTATTGAATAGTGTCAAAATTGACATAAAAGAGTTCTTAAAACAAATATTATATTATTAATTGATATTAAATTCCTAGAAATCTAAGGATCGGCCAAGATACTTATATCATGATAGGTTAATCATTAATGGACCACTTGGGGGTCGCTTGGATGTATATAGTAAGTTTATTAACCATATTATATAAAAATACAAAGAGACATTGTAAAAGTGAAACTAATTAACTTAGAGTTAATACTTAAAGATAAGGTTAATATAAGTACCCAAACCTGTCTAAATTCTATTGGCTGGGTGGTTTTCGACCTATCCCCACCTTAACCTTTGAATAATATGCTTTTTAGCCATTAGAAACCGAATATGAATTTATTATAAATTAATATTTATAGCTTTTCCAAAGGTGCCCCTCACCCCTCTTATAAAAGGGCACTCTTCCTTACCATTTCTTCACACCTCTAAAGCCTTTTGGTTCGGCCAAACTCTGCCCAAATACTCTCCCAACATCCCTCACTACAACCTAGAGGCCTTAGTTTTATCAGAAAGCCAACTTAAGGAGCCCTTTTGATAAAATCAAAAGGAAGAACCTGAAGAAGAGGTAATGATTTCACCACCCTTCTCCATGTTCATTTCTTCTTCCACATCTTCTTCCTTTGTTCTTACCATTCTAAAATAATAACTCCAGTATCTCACATATACTGTGATGTTATTATAAATATGGTAAAATCATATTCAGTATTCTACCCACCCTTTAAATAACATGTCACCATACGTGCGTACGTACGGCTTACCGTCTCCACGTCGTGGTGTAATTGTTATTCAATATAATATTATTTGGATGGGTATAATAATGATGTGTAACTCATGTAAAAAAATAAATATAACATGTTAATGATTCTGTATATATGATATACCATCCATTTATATATTATTTTAATATCAAAAGAATGATATTGTCGCTCGTGCGTACGTACGGACTACCGTCTCCACGAACGCGATGAGATTCATTCTCCATCGTATCCATTCAAGTATAATTATCATTTGATGATTTAAAAATGATGTTTAAGGACTGGATATCATTCTGGATATGAATAATATACAACAACCATGGCTTATATAACAAAACATATAAAAGAAAATGAGTAAGTTAACTCTCGAAACGACGATAATTCTAAGATATTATTAACAAATCAATGCTAAAAGATCATATATGATATCATATTAATATATATGATTCTTGTATAATTTAATAACAAATATTTCACCATTATACAGGAGTATAACCTACCCCAACCAAGGAAAAGTACAAGGTAAGGGTTTACTTTACAACCTCTTCATTATCCATGGTTGTTTATACGTAATAATCTACTGGGATCTCTTTATCATCCACATCCATGTTTCTTAAAAATGCATTTCAAAACATTTTTACTATTTACTAGAATATGAGTTAAAGTCATTTATACCCTTTTTGACTTTTATAAGTGGTTTATAAAGGAATCTTTCGGTCGTTTTCAAAACAAGGCCCTTTTTAACCTTTTCGACAGAATTAAGGTAAGAATGTTTTTTTTAACTTATACGGGGGGTGCGGCTATTTTCCGCCGTTATAAAATCTTCAAAGCTTCCCTTACAATCTTATAAGAATATTTTCAAAGAAAATGTTTTATTTTATATGGACCTTAAATTATTTCAAAATAAAAGGAGATATTTCTTTAAAAGGAATTTTGATTTCATCTATGTCAACATCCTTTGATGGATTTTAAGATTATTTGAAGTTGATTTATTATGAAACAAAACTTCTATACTGTATTGAAGGTTTTGTGATATGTTTGACTGTGGATGTGCTATTTTTATACCATTCATAATTTATGGTGAAAGTATTGACATTTCATATGCTAGTTTTAATATGAATGTTTATGTTATGTTTAAACCTTTTCATATGGGAATGCATTGGACTTAATATGTGACGGGTGGAGCCCGCTATAGCTCCTCGATGCATCGGTAGGTCTCATGAGACAAACTAGTGTCTTGGCACATGGCCTTGACAAAATCTTATTTGTAGTCTTGGCACGAGGCCTTGGCTATGTGGTTTTGATAGTCTGGCATTATGCATTCCAACATTATGAAAGTGGTTATTAATTTTTTCATGTGATTATTCGATTAGTAGAATATCCATGTGAATAAGTAAATGGAATTATTTAATTTTATTTATTCCATACCATGTTGAAAGTTCATATTTAAAAGGCTTTTGTTTTAGTTATACATTTCCTTAAATGTTTATTCTTATTTATGAAAGTTTCCGCTATATTGTTATCCTTACTGGGCATTTGAGCTCACCCCTTTTCTATGTTTTATTTTTCCCAAGATGTGAAGAAGTAAGTTATGAATGACCTGCAGGGATTTTATGAGGGGTTAATAGTGTGGATTGTGGAAACATTATGTTGTTGTAGTAGTTTTTCATTTTATGATGTAATGTAAAACTTATGAATATATCTAGTGTTTCCAAGGCTACTAAACCAATCGGTCTTTCGAGATTTGATCTTTCTTGTGATCATGCCAATGTTATGTAATAATGCACCGACTCTGGGTAGCTGGGGTCGGGGCGTTACAGTTGGTATCATAGGAAGTTTAGTACAAACCTTGGAAGATAGATTTAGATAAACTCTGATTAGAGCACGTAGACCTAAGATGAACTTTGAGGATTAGTATAGAAGAACTTCCTAGAATTTTGGTATTGTAGAGATTTTGTGAGTTTTCCGAGCAATACATCCCTGTCTGGATACGAGCAGGTAGAGGCGGCTCTGGCACAGATGTACCTAGGGGTAAAACCCAAAAACACCGCTTTGAGCTAGACTCGAACGGGAACTGGTGCACGACAACGGGCCTTGCTGGACTCTTGGTTACGACACTCCCGGGGGATATGCTTAGGATAATTCTCATTTTCTTTACAAACCATTGTGAAGGGTTTATGAGTATATACATCCTCAAATGAGACATTTTTATGATTATGGATTATATCCATAAATAGTTCAATTTATGTTAAGTACATTATAAGTATGGGATTATGTATTTTGATTCATAAACTGATCTAGTGTATTCCATTGTTTAGAAATGGCGCCTAGTAGAAGGAATGAGAACTCCAGAAATGCACATGATCCAAAGAGAAGGAAGGATCATATCATTCATGGTCTTAAGCTAGAATTTATAAGAGAAATAGTCTCCCATGTATTATCATCAAATGAAGAAATAATATCATGTGTTGATAAGATAAGTAAAGAGTTTACTGAGTCCTATGGCTTTGAAGGGAAGCAAGAGAAGAAAAGGATGGAAGAGAGAAAGATGGATAAAAGTAAGAGGGAAAAGAAGAATTTTCCCATATGTGGTAACTGTGGAAAGAAACACCCTGTAACTTGCCTGAAAGGAATGGGAGTTTGTTATAAGTGTGGAGGAAAAGGGCACAAAGTACATGACTGCAAGGGTAAGAAAATGGTTTTAAATGTACAATGCTTCATTTGCAAGGAGTTTGGACACTACACGAACCTATGTCCTAGTCATCAGACTATGCCGCAAATGATGCTATTGGATAATAATCAAGTTATGATACTAACACAGATGAAGAGGAATGATTAGAGTTCTTATGTTGATTATGTCAATTGAGTGTTGTATCAACAATGTACTTGTTATAATAATAATGGAGTATATAAGGATTGTACTGCAGTACTATTTCATTAAGGACTTGAGATGGTGTGGAACAAAGAAAAGTGACCCAGTAGCAGGTTAAATGTTTGGAAAATATATGGTTGAGAGAAAGATAAACCATAATATGGTTCAGATACCGAGGTGGTGATTTTAGAATAATACATGATTGATTTGGATAAATTATATTGGATATTATTGACTACCTTGAAGCTGATTAATGATTTGTATATTCCATCATTGTTGGGTTTTAAAACATATTTGGATTAATGAAGTATATCCAGCATTCTATATGGAATAAGGGAGCATGAATGTAATCAATAAGGAATATGGTAATACATGATGAAGGTATTCATATGCTATTACGGGGTAAAAAGTATCTATATTATGTTTACCTTCCTTATGAATGTTGGACTGTGAGTTTGGACAGAAGTATTTTGGATAGATCTAGTTTGGATTATTTTGGATTTCCATAAAAGGACAACCCGGAGGTCGGACGACAACCCGTCGCGTCCGGCAAGGCTGCGAGACTTGAACCCGCAACCGAAGGGCGACAAGGGTGTATCACCTACCACTATCCCACGAGATGTCCTGGATTAAATAAAGTAGTTTTTTAAAAGATCTGGTAGATGAATTATAAATTCGTTTATTTTGGAACCCTCTATGAATATTATAAATAGAATTTTTTTTACGAGTGAATGATGAGTTTTGGTAGAAATTTATTAATGGATAAAACTCTAATTATAAACTAAGTATATCTCCTTATGATCTTAGCCAATATCATAAATAAATTCCTCATCATTAATAAAAGGAACTTAGAACAAAAATGTTGTCCTAGATGGTACCTTAAATCATCACTAATTTATGGCTTTGGGATTGTTGGCCTTTTCATAGCCATGTTCTCTACCACTCTCCATCAGATAATTGATGGCTAGATTTTTCTTCCATATCCATATTTTCTTACATGGAACCCTAGTATGTGTTATTTTCGGTAATCTTCATACTTTCCACTCTTTATTTTAAATAGAGGCCTCATTAATTCATTTTTCGATGTGGGATTTCAACTAAGATATTTTGAAACGTCAAAAATGTGTTATCCTAATACCCTATGTTTTGTTGAACCGATGGTATTTCAAATCATCATAGATTGATGAATTTAAGGACCTCAATTATACACTTGTTTGTGATTGATGACCTCAATCACTACCTATAAATATTTACGTTTTTCCTCCGATTATATGTCTCTAATTTCCACCAATGTTCTCCTAATCGAGATCATAATTTGGTGGTGACCCTTTGATTTCTCTTTTCCTCATATTAAGACTAAATTTTAGTAACCCAATTTCCGATGTGGGTTTTCCCACAAATATATTTTCTACTTTCAACCTTTTATTTTTGAAGAACAATTTCAAATTGCGAGGACGTAATTTATTGAAGGAGGGGAGAATGTAACACCCCAAGATTTCATAGTGTGTTATTTATTCAAAATAATTCAATAAATTGCACTACACGCAACACTGAGTTCAATTGCACCATGAATTACCAAAAAAAAGCCATTAAAAGAGGTCATGAATAGTATTAACTAAATTTTAAACTTTATATAATCCTTATAATTTTAGAATCCATATTATGAGTTTCTTAGTCATAATGCAAGAACAGATTCATTTTCAGTTTTGCACTTTTATCAACTTTTGGTAGTGAAACCTTTTTAAATACAATATTTTAAACTTTTTGACTAAATGGGGACATCAAAAATTTAAAATGAAACATCCCAAGCTTCCACGGTACACTTTCTTTGAATAATACAGTAGCGTGTGTTGTACGCAACCTTGAGTTTTAACACACACCACAACCAATCAAACTAGCCGTTCTGAATAGTAATACCTACTTTTTAAAATTATATATATTTTATATTTTAAAATGGACTTCATCTTTGGATTCGGAATATCTAATTTAGCCTAAGGTGAAATTTTGGTACATTTCGGATAACTTTCATATTTTGATGAATAGTGAAAATTACTAAATTTTAATTAAAAACAACTTTTTTAATCAAAATAATTAATAGTGATAAATTATGAATTTTAGTGGTTTTAAAGTATATTTAGAATATATTTTTACCATTTAATATAATGTTGGTCATTGGACATAATTTTACAATTAAACCGAACATAAACAAGTGTCAATCTTTTGATAGTTATTATCTCTTAAAAACACGCTTTTTGTTTTGACAGCGGGAATTAATTTTAAATTAATTTCTGCCACTTCTGTGTTTAGAATTTAGGAAAATGGATTCCATATTTGGAATCAGGATTTTTAAATTGTGTAAATAGGTAACTTTTATTTTTAGACATTTTGAATAATTACTGCGGTAAATATTTTATTTACCATGGTTAAGGGTAAATCCGGTAAATAAGGGTTACAAAATAATATTATAATAATACTAAATTACCCTAAAACGTGTCTTAACCCTATTGGTTGATAAATGGTCGACCATGGGCATCTTTGTGTCAATTTTGGTACCCCATGGATCCACTTGTAAGTGATAATGACACTTTATTTTAATTTAGTTAAAATGAATACAAAAATGACACAAGCATATATCTTTTAGAACAACAATTGTTACATAGGGTTATATATGTTGGATTTTAGTTTATAAATATTCATTATAAATCTAAAAATATTTCCTACATAATGATAGTTTATTTATAATTTTTAGACATTAAGTAATTTATTTTATTTATGACACAATGATGATGCAGTAATTACTATAATAGTGAAAAATTAAAATAATTGATATTATAAATACCCAAATAAATATAATATGAAACTTTTAATGAATTAAACTAATTTTCTAGGATAATATGATATATTAGGATTGATTTAATGGACTTTTTTCGAAGTAATAAATCTGTTATGAGTTTTACAAAAATCAACTATTGAATAGTGTCAAAATTGACATAAAAGAGTTCTTAAAACAAATATTATATTATTAATTGATATTAAATTCCTAAAAATCTAAGATTCGGCCAAGAGACTTATATCATGATAGTTTAATCATTAATGGACCACTTGGGGGTCGCTTGGATGTATATAGTAAGTTTATTAACCATATTATATAAAAATACAAAGAGACATTGTAAAAGTGAAACTAATTAACATAGAGTTAATACTTAAAGATAAGGTTAATATAAGTACCCAAACCTGTCTAAATTCTATTGGTTGGGTGGTTTTCGACCTATCCCCACCTTAACCTTTGAATAATAAGATTTGGAGCCATTAGAAACCGAATATGAATTTATTATAAATTAATATTTCTAGATTTTCCAAAGGTGCCCCTCACCCCTCTTATAAAAGGGCACTCTTCCTTCCCATTTCTTCACACCTCTAAATCCTTTTGGTTCGGCCAAACTCTGCCCAAATACTCTCCCAACATCCCTCACTACAACCTAGAGGCCTTAGTTTGATCAGAAAGCCAACCTAAGGAGCCCTTTTGATCAAATCAAAAGGAAGAACCCGAAGAAGAGGTAATGATTTCACCACCCTTCTCCAAGTTCATTTCTTATTCCACTTCTTCTTCCTTTGTTCGTACCATTCTAAAATAATAACTCCAGTATCTCACATATACTGTGATGTTATTATAAATATGGTACAATCATATTCAGTATTCTATCCACCCTTTCAATAACATGTCAGCATACGTGCGTACGTACGGCTTACCGTCTCCACGTCGTGGTGTAATTGTTATTCAATATAATATTATTTGGATGGGTATAATAATGATGTGTAACTCATGTAAAAAATTAAATATAACATGTTAATGATTCTGTATATATGATATACCATCCATTTATATATTATTTTAATATCAAAAGAATGATATTGTCGCTCGTGCGTACGTACGGACTACCGTCTCCATGAACGCGATGAGATTAATTCTCCATCGTATCCATTCAAGTATAATTATCATTTGATGATTTAAAAATGATGTTTAAGGACTGGATATCATTCTGGATATGAATAAGATACAACAACCATGGCTTATGTAACAAAACATATAAAAGAAAATGAGTAAGTTAACTCCCGAAATGACGATAATTCTAAGATATTATTAACAAATCAATGTTAAAAGATCATATATGATATCATATTAATATATATGATTCTTGTATAATTTAATAACAACTATTTCACCATTATACAGGAGGTTAACCTACCCCAACCAAGGAAAAGTACAAGGTAAGGGTTTACTTTACAACCTTTTCATTATCCAAGGTTGTTTATACGTAATAATCTACTGGGATCTCTTTATCATCCACATCCATGTTTCTTAAAAATGCATTTCAAAACATTTTTACTATTTACTAGAATATGAGTTAAAGTCATTTATACCCTTTTTGACTTTTATAAGTTGTTTATAAAGGAATCTTTCGGTCGTTTTCAAAACAAGGTCCTTTTTAACCTTTTCGATAGAATTAAGGTAAGAATGTTTTTTTTAACTTATATGGGGGGTGCGGCTATTTTCCGCCGTTATAAAATCATCAAAGCTTCCCTTAAAAGCTTGTAAGAATATTTTCAATGAAAATGTTTTATTTTATATGGACCTTAAATTATTTCAAAATAAAAGGAGATATTTCGTTAAAAAGAATTTTGATTTCATCTATGTCAACATCCTTTGATGGATTTTAAGATTATTTGAAGTTGATTTATTATGATACAAAACTTCTATATTGTATTGAAGGTTTTGTGATATGTTTGACTGTGGATGTGCTATTTTTATACCATTCATAATTTATGGTGAAAGTATTGACATTTCATATGCTAGTTTTAATATGAATGTTTATGTTATGTTTAAACCTTTTCATATGGGAATGCATTGGACTGAATATGTGACGGGAGGAGCCCGCTATAGCTCCTCGATGCATCGGTAGGTCTCATGAGACAAACTAGTGTCTTGGCACAAGGCCTTGACAAAATCTTATTTGTAGTCTTGGCACGAGGCCTTGGCTATGTGGTTATGATAGTCTGGCATTATGCATTCCAACATTATGAAAGTGGTTATTGATTTTTGCATGTGATTATTAGATTTGTAGAATATCCATGTGAATAAGTAAATGGCATTATTTCATTTTATGTATGCCATACCATGTTGAAAGTTCATATTTAAAAGGCTTTTGTTTTAGTTATACATTGCCTTAAATGTTTATTCTTATTTATGAAAGTTTCCTCTATATTGTTATCCTTACTGGGCATTTGAGTTCACCCTTTTTCTATGTTTTATTTTTCCCAGGATGTGAAGAAGTATGTTATGAATGCCCTGCAGGGATTTTATGAGGGGTTAAAAGTGCGGATTGTGGAAATATTATGTTGTTGTAGTAGTTTTTCATTTTATGATGTAATGTAAAACTTATGAATATATCTAGTGTTTCCAAGGCTACTAAACCAATCGGTCTTTCGAGATTTGATCTTTCTTGTGATAATGCCAATGTTATGTAATAATGTACTGACTCTGGGTAGCTGGGGTCGGGGCGTTACACATCAACTATTTCAACTCCACTAGTTCCATGAAGAAAGAAGTAATAGACCTTATTGGAGTACCAAGTACTAAATCTATAGTAATATCCACCTTTATTACTGTGTAAATATCATGAAATAAGAAGGAAAAACAATAGGAAACCAAGTAATAACTGTAGGTAGATCATCACATAAGGATTCCTTGTCCAAGTTGAATTTAAACACTAACATTGACCTAACTATCGTGGGAAAATGTGATCTCACTCTACTTAACCATATGCCCCATTTTCCCGAAAAATGTATAACATACCACCAGGTGCAGTATAGGAGTCCCACGTAAGGTAAAAATAAATATAGTCCTTATAAGAAATCACCCAATACATCCTAAAAAATTGTAATGTGGTTTCATGTTGATAACCAGAAAAATCTATGTAAGATCAAGCTCTGATAAACAAAAAACACAAGGACAAGAAAGACCATACACCCTCTTTATTCTGATGGGTGTAGTAATATCCATCACATATGAAAACATATTCTTAGTAAGGTTTATCAAGTTTACAACATGAGTTGATATAAACATGTGAGATTATCCAATATAAAATAAGGTGGTAATTAAATATGGATTTATAGTGATTTTACCACTAATTATCACTGGGAATGTGTTATCTTCCATTGGAGACACTTTTTCTACATGAAGAAGCTTTGTTTTTATGAATTTGGATAGAACCGCTTAGTTTTTTATGTATATGATTACACTAAAATACGTTTTGGTGTTGATGATCATGTTCCATTGAATGGAGAAGAAAATATATGGTGGAAATTATATGAATTTTTAGAGAATGTGCAATAAACATAAATCTTTGGGGCCTCAGTACAAACCTGTTTCAAATGACTAACCATGCCACACTAAAATCAAGTTTGAGGGAATTTTCCAAGAACTTATGTAGTTTGGTAGGATTCCTTCTATCTAAAAGCACAATTATACTCATCATGATTTCAATTTTATGTATAAAAACACATAGAACTACCATTGTAAGAAAACAGAACTCATGTCACCCATGACATACCATCTAGTTCAAGATCAAATATCAATTCTCTATACATTACATTAAAATAATATGTGATATTCATCAAAAAAACTATGATCAGATATCAGGTTAGTGACCATATAAAACTATTGATCCCTTATCTTATCATTAGATACAACTATAGTAAAATATTATACAAGCTCCACAAAATGGTTCCCAGACTATGTCATTATCCTATCACCCTACTAGAACTTGAAAAATCAATTGACTTTTCAAAAATCATATATTTTGGATAGAACTAATTATTTAAATTAACTTTAAAGACCTTGCACTTCAATACCTCATTCTTCTTCGTCATCTCCATTGAATCCCACACTCTCTTACTAGGCCTCTCATTCTTGAATATAGCACTTTTCACATTCACTAAGTAAATTATTTCTAGGAACTCAAAATTAAATTCAATCTATCCTCGCACTCTTAAGGATCATTCAATCCTTGGAATGATTGGGGTTTCTGATGAATAAAAATATGATCATGATATGTAGATTTATAACTAAAAGGATCCACTACTAGATCTGGAATAGGAATATGTGTTTGTAATAACCCCCGACGCATGGACTGTATTCACCACTATCTAAAAAATATTATAGTCAACCATATGATTATCCTCTTGTGGTTAATTATAATCTTCCTCCTATGGCCTATTCAAATGTATCATCAGAGGCATGATGCTACAGAAAATCAATAGACAACACTAAAACCATCAGTAAGGATACCCAGATCAAAAAAGAGTTACATGAATATCAACTCCATCAGGAATAATTCTAGATTGGGATTTCAATATACATAGGTCAAAATCAAGAAAAAGATAATAAAATAGATAAAATGTATCCTTAAAAAAGCTTTTCCCAAAAAACATTGGAGCATTAAGGCTCATTATGATGAGATCTATTTAAGAACTCATTCACTATATTGTGGTGTGTTGTATGAAAAATCGATGCATGGAAGCTTGTTTGCAAATTGTTTCAATTATTTATATTACATGTGGTTTTCTCAAAGTTGGAATCTTGAACTACATCATGTGCTTCTCAGTGACATTTAAATGTTGTTCTTCATTCTTAACATTTTATTGATCCAATATTTTACTGGTTTCCATTTATAAATGGTGGTTTCAGAGTATTAAGGTCTTTCTTTGGTTGTATTTCTTCCCTTCATTTTACAATCACAAATGTATAACAGTGTGAAGGATATATCTCAAGTTGATAGAGAAGAAATATTTTTAAATCATTGGCTTACATCGATACCAAATGGATTTGTGTCATCCCCATGGAAAGTACAACCATTTTTAGATATCATGGAATAGTTAATAATAGGTTGTTTCAATCATTTTTTTCTTCTCAACATTTCGCTAGCTTTTCCTTGGTGTTTGTTATTTTTTACATCTCTCAATCCATACTGGCGTATGTTCTTTTCACATCATGTTTTTACTACTACTCATTTTTTTAATAAAGTCCTTTAGGGCATGAATTGGATGACCAATTTATGTCACCACTTCTTTTGAAAAACTAATTTTAAATCAGTTAAAAATACAATTTCCCAAATTTCAATTTTAAACATGCATTTATTGTTTATTCCAGAATCATAAAGATATTAGATTTTTTTATTTATTTTTGGATGATACCCATTTAAAATATTGAGGTGGAACCCTTAAATGAACCTTAGACCTAGAGGCATAAGGTCCATACATGACCCAATGGCCTAGAAGTACAAGTCCCACTACAAGAAATTTTATGTTCTATTACATGACTATACTTTGGAACTACTCCTACCCAGAATCATCATCCTTTAAGGTTCCCAACCACTCAAATCACATGGATGATCATCTAGAATTTCTCAATGTAGAGATGCACGGTTTCTGGTGTTGATGGAAATTTCTATACCCTTTCATTCATCCAATCTGGTTAGCTCTGCTCTGGTGGATGCTAGTTGATATGAATCCTCTTTTGGGGAATGTTCTGGTGTAGCCTATCGGGGATGCTTCTTGGTCATTTATGGCTTGAAGGCCCAATGGCCTGAAGGATTGCGGTGGCTTGATGGCCATGTGGCCTAAAGGTCATTGGTTACCCAAAGGACCTAAGACCTGTAGGCCCAAATCAGTGGCCTGAAGTGCCAAATCAGATGAATATTTCCAGCTACTATAGTATCACATGATACCTTCAACTTTAACTTCTATAGAAAAACTAAAATACCTTCATCAATGCCAACGACCATGTACCCTAGTGATTCAGGCTTCTACTTGGCATCCAAAAAACCCAGGATTAAATCAAGGCATGTGAGAATGCCCGAGTACTGTAGTAGGGTACTGTAGGAGGACTATAGCAGGTCACTATAGCAATAATGTAGCAGCGGCGGACTGTAGCAGAGGCAGCACCGTAGCGGCGGTGAGACTATAGCATGGTACTATAGCGGCGGGGTTACTATAGCAGGTACTGTAGCTGTGCAGGAACGGTAGCAGTACTGTCCACTGAAGGGTCTTTTGGGGGGAAAATGGGCTTTCTAGCCCTGTATGAAGGCCATTTGGACTTGGGCCTTCGGGCTTTGTAATTGGGCACCCTCTACCCAGTCTAAAGAGGTCTTTGATTTAATAATAAATTGGGGCTTCGGCCCCAACCCTAAAAAAACACCTTCATCAATTCATTTCTTTTCAAATAATTATTCAATTTAATCCATTAATCTCAAGGATTAACATCAAATCACGTCATCAAATAACTTTAAAAATTAAGCCATCAATTTTTCTCAAATCCTACTAAGAATTTCAAATTCATTGAAATTGGGGGTTATTTTCAGAATTTCCAGGCCCTTATAAAAATCAATAAGATCTCATGTTTTTCTATGTTAGGAATTTCCAATGGAATTTATATTTTAATTACTATATGTGTCAAATCTTGATCATAGAAACAAAATGAAAATTTGAATGTAAGAAATCATTTAAATAATGTTTTTAGATGCAGTTTAAACATTAGAATATAGTCTATAGGTCTTGAGATTATCTTGGGTGTTCGAGGCATGAAACAAGATTTCTTGAAAAAATACATCATAGGGATCGAGGATAGTGATAACCATACAACAAAATAGTGCATCCCAATTTTCAGGGGCATGTAGGATAAAGAAACTCTACGACTGGAAAGGGTAATCCATATGGGTGTCTATAGTTTATTACAGAAATGGTTTATGGTTGGATCATTATCTATTAATATGTGTTCCATTCCCATGCAAGTGGGGTGTCCTAGATAGTAGAGGTGCACGGCTGGCACACAGTTTGACTAACCATGTGACCAACAGTGTGGGCCATTAAAAATTTTAAATTAAACTTATTTTTCTATGATCATCAAGAGGGAATCCCCCTAGTTATCCCCCTTTCATACATTATGAATTCCACCCTCCTTCTCTTTTCCTCCATGGTATTTCTACCTCAATCTTGGTTGGGATAGTATGTCATTTGACATATTGGAACCGTATAGGTGATTCTTCAACTCCATTGAATTTGTTTCATTCTCCCTCCGTGATTATCTTATATCATTATAGATTTTGATCCTGATTCTAATATATGATTATTTATTCAAATACCATTGATGTATATTTTTATCTTCTAGGGAAGAGGATCTTTCGAGAGGTCGTTCACAATTCAACATATGTCGTTTCATTGAGGTATGTTGTCATGGTAATTTTCTAATGCTTTAAGTGTGAAATTAAATTTTTTGAATTATTTTTTTTAACTTTTTTGGTTATATATTTTCCCAATAATGGGTTCAATCACACTTGGTCATCCTTCCTCATGTGTTTTCTTGTATTTTCATCGAGCAAAAGGCCTGTAGTGAGATATCACATATTATTCCTTTTTGAATTTTATTTTAGATTTTATTTTTTACTACATTAATTGATGTTTATCTAATATTATTAAGCTATCCAATGATAGGTAGTGTAATGGAGGTTAATTAATCTTGTAAAAAAAATTTTAGGGCCTGGATGACCCATTACGTGATTTGATATTGATGTTGAGAGTAATTTTTAGATGATTAAAATCCTCCAAAAGGAAGGTGGTTTGTCGTACCATTCCTATGGTTGTGATGTATGTTTATGATTTTTATGTGTCTGATTGGGATTTTCCCTATGGGTGATGTCTTCAATAGGTATTCTTTATAATGATAAAATAATTAATATTAATTTGGGTTTTTTTAAATGGAGGACTTTCATGTGTCAGTAACCCCCCCCCCCACACACACACAATGGCTCTGTACCTACTTGAGATTATGACTATGAATGAGAATCCCATACCTCCACCTATGGTCCATCATTGATTATACCAAGTTGTATTCTTCCACTTTCATAATATTTCTATGTATTCCAAGAGGGATTCCCCTACTCATGTACTAACTTTGTGAACCCGAAGATGGATGCCTTTATTTATCAGTGATCCTCTAGGTTCCCAAGTAGGATGCCTTTCTTGAGTATTGACTTAGGGTACCTAGTGGGTGCCTCAATGTTTGAGTTACCCTATCATAGTGTTTCATAGGTTTGGGTGGATATGGTAGTGTCTTTCATCGTAGAACACATACTGAACCTATGATCTTTGGAGGATATTGAAGCAATGGTCAGACTAGTCATTCAGCAACCCTCACTCTTTTCTTGTACTTAAAAATGGTTTCTATTGGCGTGGATATGATTATTAGAGGTACATCTTGGTTCATGTAATATGGTCTAGAGGAGATTATATAACATTTTGGGATGCCCGTATGTACTTCATGTGATCTTAATTATGAAACCTGTTGATTGAATGTCACTAATACTATTATCAAAATTCCCATTTTCATTGAGGTTACTTACTATATAGAAATTATAGAGGTATTCCACTGATATTGTCATCGAACCCATCGTGTACTTGAATTCTATGTGGATATAAATCCCACTATCACATAATGTATGTTAATGGTTTTTGGGTGGGCACACATCCCTTGAGTAGCGGGATGATGATGATCTCTACGAGGATTGACTTGATCTCTTTGTTTGGTTTATAGGATGCTCTATTGGATTTGGTGGACGAACCAATATAGTGAAACCCAGACTTGTTTAGGGATGAGGTTGTTGAGTTGTTTATTTAATGTATTTGAAGTGTTATCTTGGATTCGAAGGTAATTCCTTATAAATCACTTAATGGTCATTACACATAGGGATTATCGAAGGAGTGATATCATGAATGACTATAGAATGGGATCTAGGACTTAAAAATAAAGCAAGGTTAAAAAAATGTAAGTATAATGACATCAAGATTGATGTTTTATTTTTGGGATATCCATTTTATACTTGGAATCCTTCATCATAGTTATTTGAGGAAAGTAAATGTGATATCATGGCTAGGACATTTTATCCCCCTATATTTTTGTAGCTTTTATAGAGATATTTCTTGCACTAAATAAAGAATGTATCATTGATTTGGATCATAGACGCCAGTATCGATGGGATTATAATGATATTGAGTGGTTTGAAATCAAGATCAATGTCTTTTTCAAAGGGTGTCTATGTGATCATGGTCACGGAACCAAGGATTGGATATGGTTTAATTTATTTGATTTCATTATTTTATTCCTTATATCCTGTTGTGCCTTATCTAAGATAATAAAATTCTATTGAGCATGCCTTGTACTAATTTTATTATTTATTTGTTTTAAACATTTACTTATTATTATTAATTTTATTATTATGAGTATATCACATACACATACACTACATTTAATTGCTCTGTACCAGGCCATATTGGTAATTCCCTACTGAGTTTTATACTCACATCCTACTAAAGCTACCATTTCATTGGGGTACATAATAAGATTTTTTATTGCAAAAAATTGTTAGTATGAGACCTATGATTGATCAAACTGGATGGATCAGATATATTAATGGAGTAAGGGTGTATGATTTGTCTTATAGGTAGTAGTTGAGCCCTATACTTTTATTTTTGTTTTTTTAATTACTCTTGATTATGTGATCAAACTAGTGGGAGTTGAGTGATATATGTATGCCATGTCCATTTGGGCCTCTACACCATTCCATTATTTATTAAAACCTTGTTTATCTTTACTTATTTTTTACACTATATATTTATTGCTTATTAACAACGTGTATATAACTAATATGGATGATGTTTGGTTATTTAAATTATTTCATACTCTGTTATAAAGGTATAATATTCCTACTAAACAAGATTTATAACCTATCTTCTATTAAAATTCCTCTTGAGTATGGGGAGGCACTCTTGTGGTCATATGGAAAATCCGCATGATGAACCGTTTTAGTTGCTCCATAACTGAAATGTTAAAATTTTGTATCAGAGTTATTCGTTTTCTGTTATTTTTCTATTTGGGATATGGTTGGAACAATATTAGTAAACTAGGATATAAATTCACCTATATATCCAAGTTCTATAAAAACCATTTCTATACCCTAGCATATTACCATGAGTCTGGGAAAATATGTCCCAATCACTCTCTCATGTCTTCCTTACCCTCACAATATATCCCCCCCATGACACTCCTCCATTGATGCTACCAACCAACCTCCTATGATCCCCCACTTTTGATGTAGCCACCGACCGACTTCGACGGAATGCCTCTGATGCGACCACCACACCTCCCCACCGGTGCTACACAGAGGTGACCTCCCCACCTCATCCTCTAGACTGCCTCTGACACAGCCACACCACCTCTCCAAAGATACTGATCTCAGGTACCCTCCCCACCACATCCTCTTGATCTCCTTCAATATATCCATCCAACATCCCCATGATCATCATCCGTTTTGAGAATATCTACAGGTCACACCTCCAGAATATGTTTACCCACTAATGATGTTTTAGATGGTTTTTTGGGTTTTCTATTATTGTGTTTTCTATTATTTTGTTAAAAATATTCATTCTTACTCTCCTTAAGTGTGTATCATATCCTCAATATCAATCCTAGGCTTTGATTCAATATTTCAACTAAATCAATCCATTTCCATATTGTTCAGACCATTCTTCGTTTCAACCCCGCAACTGCTGGGTGGATCTTATCAATTTCTTATGGTATGCTCTAATTTTAATAACCCCTCTTCTGTTAATAAATTTATGAACTAGTTTTCTTTTTATTTTTCTATTCTGACTATATTAAATAGTTTCCCTCTAAACTATTTCTCATCTTTTCCCATTCTACTATAATTTTTCCCATTCCAGTCGATCATGGTAGTGTTGATGATTTTTTACGGTACTCAAGTCAACATCCTATGGTGGTAGGCTTTACTAAAATTAATCGAACATGATTATTATATATTATTTATTTCTTCAACACATTCAGACATGAAATATTTTATCAATTAAATTCTATAGAAATTAAAACAATGATACATGCATGATATATATCTCCTATAATTAATCTATCCTTAAATAGATATTTCAAGTGTTTATTCAGTTTTCCTGATTAATGGACTCCTAATATTAACCATTCTCTCACCAGTAGAGGTAAGTTGTCAAGTCTTCAATTGGTTTTATGCATTCTAGATTCACGATGGTGTATCCTTCTAAATTCCAATATGTTTTTTTCAATGAATAATATATGAATGTTAGTTTTATTAGGAATGTTTTTTATCATCATAATGTGTCAATGTTATCTTTTATTCCCATTAAATTGCATTGGCAACTTCATGGGTTGAATTTCACATGTATTTTTTCATAATAAATATAATTTTTGGTTACATAAAAAATCCACTTTGTTACATGTATTGTATTTTTTTCTTATGAAATTTATTTGGTTTTATTTTGTATGATATCATTAATGTGAATTACTAAATTATTTTTCCCTCTCTTAAATTTTTGTGTTTTTTGTACCATTTTTATGGATTTGGGAGATAATGAATGACATTATAATTAAAGATTATGATACTCTTTGGGTCCAAGATCAAATTCTCATTATGTGGTTTATTAAATCATCAATCTATTCAATAGACATAGTTGTTATAGACTTAATTATAATTTACAATAATGTATGTATTGTTTATCTCCCTGAAAAATATCATTTAACTACTAAAACTCATAATATTTATTTATATATTATATATAATATATATATTATATTATATTGGTTAATTTTGACCTATTTATAAAATTTATTAATCTTTTAAATTGGAAATTAAATATTATTATATTCCTTTACATAATTTTTTTTTCTAAATTATATTTTCTTTTTTATGGAATAAAGATTTAGGAAAAAATCAGAGGTTTATAATTAGTTCAAAATTTAAATGTACATATTCATGAATTATTATACTATATTATGCTAAATTTTAAAATAACATCTAATTTTATAATATTTTTAGCAACTAGGCATGATTATGGGCCTTTTTTAATTCGATCATCCATGTTCGGCTTTGTGAAGTTAAATTTCTATAGTTTGGGATTGATTTAAAATATTTTGATGATATAATTCACAATAGATTTCCTAATGACCACTTGATAGGTTAGTAACAGTCGATTATGTATCTTTTCTCATTAATAAATACATTCTACGATATTATTATTTACTCTGTGAAATTTATTACAAGTTGTTCATTTTCTATACAAACCATAACAAATAGGTGTCTTTGGAATGAAAATTTTTTAATATAACTCAATGGTTATACCCTAATAAATTTTAGTCATGACTTACTCAATTTTTAAAATTATAAAAATTAATTTTGAACTATTTGGAAATATATCTATCACTCCCCATACAGCGTTAGTAACATTCACTTAACATTATTTATAATACTAATTATTTAACTTTATTAATTTAAGTTATATAATGAATATAATATTTAATGTCTTCCATCTTAACTAATTTGAAAGCTATTATATTTCATTCATTTTTAGAAAATAAAAAATCCCCATAATATCAATATTTTTTTATTTCAAAATATTTTGTATATGTTGTGAATACACTTGATAAGAAAATTTTATTTATGTCATATGTAATTTTTATAAATTTATTCCACAAATATTATTGGATATTATAATCATTATAAACCAATTCTACCTTAGAGAAACTCAGGTAGTCAAATGGAAATTGTCATGCAGGATGACATGTTTTTCTTACATTAAATTATATTTAGGTTTCAATTAATTTAAATTAATTTTACACATATTTTTTAATTGTACTATTAATTTTTTTATAGGTGATTTGATTAATTTTACTCTTTAGGATGAATACATGAAAAATGAGTATATCTTCGGCTGAAGAACTAGATTAAACTAACTTATTGCTTTAGCATCTAATCACACCCAAATGATTAGCAAATTCTTAATCATACTGATTTCTTTATTTATCATTTCGATATCATACCACATAAGATATATCTATTTTTCGTATGATTTTAAATTGGTTCTATTATTATAAATAGTAGTATTAATCATATAAAATTGTTGATCAATCCTACCATTCATATAAGGGTTATCTTACAAAATATGTTCTAATGAAATTTTACAATTAAATTAGAAAAATTACAATTTCACTCCTTACACAACCAACATTACACTATAGGTTATTATAGTAGTTGTTCATCATATGGAAAAGAATATAATAGTATTTATTAAATATATAAAAATTTGACTTCATTAGTATTTTCATTCCAAAATAGGTTCTTATAGTAGTAAATCGATCTAATAGTATTTCTTTACATATAAACATTTTTATATTTTTTAGAAACATTTGTTTAAATTTGGTTCTGTTTAATTTAGATCCTCTATATTAATATCATTGATTTATATCTCATTTTTTCAAATGTTTAATTTGTATTTAAACAATATCCCATGATTTTATTTAACTAATAGTAATTTAAATTTTTTTATCAAAACTTCTCCAACAAGATACTTCTTATCACTGAGAAGTTTACATTAACAAATCTATTGAACAATTTCATCTACTGAGAACATATGCACATTGCAAACTCTAAAACACTCTATGGGTTTTTTGATGTTTATACCACATCCTAACCAGTGAACTACCCACAATCCCTAACACCTACTTCTATACACTTAATAAACACTGGTTGTCACCCGAATGATGTGATTTTTTCAACATCCATGATATTGAACATAATTGTTTGTGAAATTATGTAGTTATTACTGTATTGTCTTGACTTCCTCTGAAAACATAATAGCTCACACATCACAATTTTTAATAATTCCACCATCTCTAAAATGATTTCCATTCATTATTGAATTTATGTATTTGTAAATTGTTTATTTCATACACCAACAGTTGATGTCTCTAGTCTAAACCTACTTATCTCTCACTCAGTGGCCCACCAGACTCTCTCTCGACTATTCTCATGTGAAATTTTAATCTCACACAATGAAATATACACACCTCCTATCACCCAAAATCATATATAGGTTACTTAATTAATATTTTTTTAGATATTAATTTTATATTGTGATTGATAATGTCTCCATCCATATAGAAATGTGGTAGGTTGTTCTGATCATTTATGTGATTTCCAAAACAAAAAAATATATACTTTAAATTACCTATAAACTTGATTCATAGTATTAATTAATTTTAAACTATATTTTCTATTCACAAAATTGAAAAAGTTATAAATAATTTTTTTTGAATAATTCATTCATTTTATACTTCTCTGTATGATACTACGTCAGTAAATATTAACATAATAACCCTTAAAAATATTCCCCTATGTTTATTTCAGACTTCTATATTTAACAATGGAAATGAACCTTCTGAATTTTCCTAATAAACCTTACACAATTAGTGGATGAACCTAAGAAAATTACCCAATCAACCATATAATGTTATCGAAAATATCCTTTTCAATTTTATGAAATCAACCTTTTGAATTCATTGGAACACGATGATTGATGCTATAATCAAAATTATAAAATTTAGAAAGAACATTATGATTTGAACATAGGAAAAATTCATAAACATATATATCCTTAAATTCTCCCATTATACTCATGAATTTCTCCATCACCCCACCAGAACACACATTATATTGCTTTATCTGGCCATTGTGATCTGTTTTGGGCATTGCTTCACCAAACATGTTGAAAAACACAAATTAAGACCACTCATATGAGGATTTTTCCCAAAAAAGCCCCATTTTAACATTGATGAAAAATATGAAACAGATTAAACAGTTCATTATTCAAATAAATTATAAATAAAATATCTCATAAAAACACAAATTTGAGCCTTCTACATCCAATTAGCGCATCAATGATTCACAAAACATCAAATCATTTCCCAAATTTGGGTATAATTGTGTAAAAAATAGTTTCATGGTTTTCTAATTCATTAGTGTTAATTATTGTAAAATAGTCCTATTATTTTATTTTATATGAAGATTTTTCTTGATTTTAGTGTATTATTGAGTATTAAATATTTTCCTTCAAAGTCATAATATTGAGGATCTTCTTATAAGAGTGAAGATTCTACCTAATAGTATGTGATAAATTATTTCCATTATAATTTACTTCTATATTGAAAATTCATTCAAATATATGACTTTCTCTTCATATATCTATTCATTTATTGATTTTTTTTGTTCTATTTTCAATGTGTTCATGAAAATATGAGTTTATATGTTAATTTTATTGAATTATTTAAACATAAATGGTAATATTTTCTAAAACATTCTCAATATAAAAATAGAGATGTTTCAAAATCGTCATCAAGATCAAGGTATGCTCATTTACTCGAAGGATCTTTCTCATAGTGAACAAATTTATACTTTAAAATTTGATTATTCTTTTATGGTTCTTTTATATTTGGATTCTATTAATATTCTTAATAGTGATAAAGAAACGACATTCATTGAAGCTACTAAGTGAATACTTATGTTTAATGATATTTTCCAAACTAGGAAATGGGAAATGTTACATATAACTTTTTACCACTAGGTAACAAAACTATTATTTATTTTTTCCAAAAATAATAATAAATTTAACAAAACTAATATTGATTTTATATATATCTAGATTAATCATATATGATGAGAAAATATGAACTATTTAGTGTAAGTTTTTTCTATGATTTTAATTTTAAATCAGTATTAATTTTATATATAAATTTCATTTACATAGTTTATAGTTATAGTTACTCCAGATTTTAACATGGCAGTTAGCAGTATCTAAACACTTATATAATATCTCAATGGGAAATAGAGTTCTTTCATTGTAGTATATTTTTAGTCTTCTACTTATAAAATAGTATAAGTGGGGTATATTATGGTTTTAGGCTATATAGTGAGTGAAATAATTTGAGAAAAATACTTATAGCTAATGAATATATTATTTTATTTGGGATTGAAATATTAATTGAACTACTTCTAGGAACTTTGAAATTATCTTTTCTTAATTTACTTTATTTCAAATGTTTCTTACTCATTCATTATTATAAATTATATATCATCATTCAATCTTCTAAAATTATAATATTTTTAATAAGTTCAATCAATTAGATCCTAACCATAAAAATAACATATCAAATTAAATTTCATAAATCTAAGCCCAAATTATACTTAGGAAATTCATTATTATTTATCAATTCTTTAATTATTTTTATCATATTTCATTACCATATTCACTAATAAATAATATTTATACAATGTATACCTAGAATATATAAAATTTACTAAAAATAAATCCAACATGGGATGTAATTTATTAAAAAATATCTAACAAATGATATACATTAATTGTAAACAATGAAATAATTTATTAAGATGTAATAAAGACAAATTAAATAATAAAATCATTTATAAAATATTTATTTAATTTTAGATATTTGTATATAGTTCAATAAATCATTTATACATTTTAAAAAATAAAAATTTTATTCAAAAAAATGATTTCATAACATACAAACCCATTAATGTAATAATATTTGGACACCATGGCCTCTTATTTGGTTCACCTACCCTGATTTCACACCAAACACATATACACATGCACACACACTAACATAGAATGAAAATCCTAAAAATTAATAGGGTTCAAAAACTTTTCAATTGATTTTTTATGATCAAAATAAAAAATAACCACTAAATAGTTTCCTTAAATATCATTATCTCTTCATCACTAATACCTCTGTTTTCGATGATGGTGAATCCCTTACTTTCACAACTCAACATTTTCGATATCTTTATGGAATGTCTTAAACATTCATAGGTCTCTTATCATAAAAAATTATCTCAGAATAGAAATGGATTCTACATCATTTTTATGGAAAATGATCTCTTAAAGGGTTTGAACATGATGTTTTTTGGTTATGATAAATTATCACTTGAATCTAAATTTAGATTTGTGGTGGTGGTTCAGTTTAACATTGATCACCATAAACATATAGTCATCATGAAAGGATTTTTAATATTTTAGATTAGTAATTTTTTCATTAAATTGATCAATGGTTTATGTTGTATTCTTAATTTGATTTTACACTTTACAATTATCAGTGATAGAAAAAAAACTAGACCATTAATGATTATTCGATGAAGTAACTAAAATGATATATGAATTTTCTTCCTATAAATGAATCTTCAATTATTCTTATTTGGGTTTATTTAAACCACATTCATATTAATAATTTTATGGAAAATTTATTAATGACTATTACTAAAATTATTGGTCATATTATTTATATTTATAGTAGCATAATAACTAGACATAAACCCTCAATTTCCACATATATGATGATGTTGATGTCTTAAATACCACATCAAATTTCATATAAATTAACAATGTTAAGAAGTTTTTCCTTATAATGTCTAGTTTTATGACCCCATTATAACTATTTTAAATTCAATATCAAATTGGTGGAGTGTGACATGATGAAATTCCTACATAACTTCAATTATCTATACTAAAACTTGTGGCTCCCAATCCTCGTGCCACAATCCTCATTACTGGTTTCCCCTAAAAATTTTTGCTGCCTATTAAACCCAATTTTCCGATAATTCTCCCATATTATCATGCATTTATTTATTTTTAGGAACATATTTCATTCAAATATTATTAATAAATTTAATTAATTAATTAATCCATGTGAAATTTTACTTTCAAATTTATTACTAAAACATTACTCTTGTATATGTGTAAATTAATTCAACTCTTTACATTTATGTTTATAAATCATTCCAAATTTATTAATTAATCTAGTTATAATTTAATTTTCATATTTATTAATAAACAAAACTCATGTATATTCATTAGTTAGTGAAACTCTTTCCTTGAACTAGAAATTGTTTTCAAAATTTTAATGATTTATTACTATTTTTTCTCTCTATAGATTTTGAGTACAATTAATAGAGATAGATCACAGTATAAGAATATCATTTATTTATTTTTTGACATAAATGTAATGTAGTTTGAATAAAAAATTTCCAATGGATAAATATAATTTTTTCATTAAGTATCTAGTTATTTCAAATTTCTTTGTTAGACAGACTTACTCACAACTCATTCATAAGTTTCAATGATATATCATGCATAAGATATCATATTTTATAATTTGTCTGAAATTATATATTTTGAAGACAAAAAAATAAATATAAATATCATATTACAATATATTAAACCACTAACAAGACTTTTATAAGAAGACATATGGAATTATGTTCATTTATAAAATTCAATAACCTCTCATGGACTTCTAGAAATTATTTGAATATTTCTAGGTAGTATTGTTAATTATAATAATATTTACATATATATATTTCAAATATTGATCCTTAATAATTAAATTTATAGTATAATTTAAATATTACAAGGTGTATTTTGTTATTGTAAAATCATTTTACAACAGTGGAGTTTTAGAATTCATGAGTTCAGTTATCTAGACTGGATTGAACCCCGGTGGTGCGCACCTGTGATTTATAGTTCATTAGTTTAAATAATAATTTATTCATATTATATTTATCATGTAAAACATGTTATTAATATTTTTTAGGTATGTTACATGCATGGAATTATATATTTATCACAAATATTACTCATTATTGACCTATTATTATAAAACATGATTTTTAACTCAGAATTTTATTTATAAATTTAATGTTTTTTCAATTCACTAGGGACATATTTAATAAAAAAATTCATTAAAATCTTTAAATTTACACATAGGTTGTACTGAATTTTATGAATTAAATTTTTTATTTAATTCAACTCTTAATCATTATTGACATTTTTCCATTACAATTTATGGAATCTATTTTTCATCTAAATATGATTTAAAAGACTAATTAATATCTTGAGGAATGGAAGAATTTTTTTTATTTCTAATATACCATAACAAATGAATCCATCATCCTCAGTATTTGTGATAGCATAATAAACTACTGTGTTTATATATACATCCATAATATGAATGGTGTATTTTTACTATTAAGGAGATGGATTACCAATAAATTTTCTAGAATTTTCCTTCAATAACCATTTAATTTATAGTGACCTCAATTTATCACATGTAGAACCCTAGAATACCCTGAGAGGGGAGGGGTGAATCAGGGTGTTGACTATTTTATTTTAATGTGATGGATATTTTCCAAATGTAGGTAGGAACATGTTAAACCTTTCTAGTGGATTTATGAAACACCCAAATGTGGAAATATAAACACAACATAGCAGCTTTACATGGTTCACCATTAAGGGCTAGTGTAATAAGAATACGCCAATAGTTTTTTTGTCATACCAAAATCCACTAAGCTTCACTAGATATTTTTGGCTATAAAATATAAGATATGGTCACTCTATTTCGGCCCACTTCCTTTATAATAATATTTGGGATAACACAATACCTAACATGGATCAATTCCATCGAACCCCAATTGCTCACTATATTGAGTGAAGTCTTAATCAGTTCGTTGAATTGAATTTCACATCAATATATTAGGCACAAAAGTCTTTTTCCTTGATTAACATGAGACTCTTCTTGCACCATAGTAATTAATTGATGAACTTGAATTCACTTTGCACACAAATCATAAGTTCAAAACATTTTATTCATGAAGGAACCTTTTGTGAAACCCACTTTTGTTATTCAATTAACTTTGATCTTTTGTAAACTAAAATTTTTATTAAATATCAAAACCTTCAGGGAACTCTAGGAATTCATATAACTCCAAACAATCATGAAACTATTAGCCTTTTTGAAAATCGTTTTTCAAAAATTTCTTTAGTTTCAATTAGTTCATAACATTTTTTTCAGAAATCTTGTGTTATCAAAGACTTACAAAGTCATGAAAGAATTACCTTATTATATGACCTTTTCGAAATATGAGAAAATTTATGTTTTTCCAAACTCTATTATTAGATCATATTAGGAGTAGACTCCTATTTATAGACATCGCCACCTTTGGGGAGATTTCAAGATCACCATGACCTTTTTGAAAACCTCTTCATTTATGTTCGTGAAGCTCATTTTCTTGAGGAAGCTTTATTGAAAATTTTCAATTTTCAAATCGTCTCATAGTCATGTAACATACCACATTTCCATCACACCTCATCCATTCTTCACAAAACCTAATTCATGAACCATAAAACCTCCTTCAAACTAGAATCCTTCACAAATCATTATATATTAATAAATCTCTATATATTCAAAAAAATCAATAACTTTTCCATTTTTTAAAGAGTCGGTCCTTGAAATCGATCCTTCATGACGCTTATTCCTTCCTCTAGTTTTTGAGCTCAAAAAATTTAGTAAAACAATTGGAAATGATTCCACATTAATCACTAAATACAACCAAACTATAAGATAACTTAGCTAAAAAACTCCTTGATCATCCCAATGTGGATTTAATAAAAATCAAAGTACAATTTGTTTCCAGCTATGAAAAACCTTGATTCCAAAAATATCTCCCTTTGGGTTTGTTGGAAATCTACATATAAATTCAATAATAAACAATCCTAGATCAAAAACACAATAGGCATGAAATAACTCATCCATCACTCAAATTATCTATGAAAAAATATCATTATATAAAACAATAGTGGAAAGGGATATTTCTATGCTTCGGGAGACCACTGACCTATCAGACAAACCAATTCATTGAATTTAATTCTCCCCATTTGTAAATAGAACCAAAATAACTATAATAGAGCATAGTATTCAAAACAATAACCTTCCCCATAGATCATATATCCCCCATATACTTGAATTAAATCCATTAATAGATTAACACAATTAACAAAAATGGGGAGATGATAAACCCATAACATCATCATGCAATAAGTGGTGGTTGAAAAACAAGGTTCAATAAATGTTACTTGAACATTGGTGCTTCCTAATTCATAGCTAGGATGTCATCCATTTGATCAGTAGTTCAACAATGATCCATTTTAATCATACCTTGATAAAATATTTAATTAATGAAGTGATATATGATCTCAATATGTAAGGCATGAGGGTGTTCAACCTAATTTTTTTTACACTTGATCACACTCTTGTTGTCATCGTGTATCGCCATCATTTGTTTAACCTCATTACCAATATTAATAATTTTTTTCTTCATCCACAATAGATTATTACATGACTTTTTTAGAGTTATACTATTCTTGAACCATAATAAGAGAATTGAATTCTTATTTCTTACTCAGTTAGCCCACACATTTGTTTCAAATAAAAATGTATCCTCATTATTTACTTTTGATCAACCAAATATCCAATGCATTTAGAATCATAAAATTATGATAATTCATTATATCATCATACTATAACTTATAATGAAATTTTGAAATCCCCTTGAATATATATCATGATTCTTTTAACTACTAAAAAATGATCTTCCTTCGGATTAATTTGGAAGCAAGCTGCTATGAATTTTGTAATGATGATATCCTGTTATATTTTAATAAAATATAATAAAAATCCATTGATCCGCCCAAAAAATGTAGGATATATATATTTCTCATCCTTATTCTTTCCATATTTTTTCTTGACCACAATCAGAGTCAGCATTGGTTTGTATTCATTCATGTTATATGTCTTCAGAATCTCAATTGCATAATTTTACTATGTAATGAAGGTGTATTCCTTCTTTTGAATCACATGTATCCCCAAAAAGAATATGAGTTATCCAATCATGGAAATTTCAAATTATTATTTCATATAATTAGAAAATTCAACCACTAAACAATGCCTAGTTTTTTCAAATATAATATCATCCAAATACAAAAGCACTATAAATTGATATCACTATAAATTCATCATGTGTGTATTGTGGTCAACACATCCTCATTAAAATTTATTCTTCTTCATATAAGAATGAAATCGATAATACCATGCACATTGTTCTTACATTAGACCATAAAATACTTTTTTAGTCTATAAACCTTTGATTCATAATTTCCAATAATAATTATAATTGGTTTTTCAATATAAACATTTTATTCAAGAAAACCATTTATGAATTATGTTTTCAAATTTTTATGATAATCATTGTACCCATATTGAATCATAATTTCTAGAAAGATCCTAATCTACTCTATTTGACCTACGGAGGAAAATTTTGCTACCAAATAAATTCCTCTAATATGTGTATATCCTTTAGACACCTGGCATGCCTTGTTTCTGATCACATATCCTTACTCGTCTAATTTAATTTGAATATCCTCTCTTATCCAATCACATTGTGGTTTTTTAGTCCACTAACAAGATCATGTGTCTAAAGTTTTTCAATCTAATCATATTATTCAATCATGGACCTAACCAATGATTCAACGATTAATTATTCTTCAATAGATGTTGGTTCCACAATTGATTAGAGATTAGAATGTTCTTCATTCCTTATTCTCCTTGTATGTAGAGGTGTGGTCTAATCCCAAATAATGATGGATTGATCAACTTATTCTCTTATATTTATTTTATAATGTTCTAGGGGAGTTTCTTAATCAATGGATTCCTCCTATGATGCTTATTTAGAATCATCATTGTTTTGAGAGACCTGAATATTGGGAAACCCTTCCATAATTTTTTTATTTGAATTTTTCCCTTTTCCACATTCTTATCAATATTTACTCATATCAACATATGATCTCCTTGAGTTATTCATAAGTTTATCAACAATGATATTTAAATCATTTTCGTCCACAATAATTCTAAGATGATTATTTTAGAATTGTTATTCTTTACTCCGCATTCAGTATCCAAGGAACATTCCACCATCTACAGAATCAACATACTTTACATAATTTCATTCATTGTTTCGAATGAGAAATTTACATAAAAACAATATTGAGTGAGGGGTTCCATCATTGACATATCCAATATAATGTCATTCTTATTAATATAAATAGACCTATTTGATTTTGTGTATACACTGCAACATGGAAAACCTCATTCTAGTAATGATGAAAAACACAACTCTCGATCAACATAATTTTTTCCATATTATTCACTTATATTTTTCTATGTTTAATGAAACCATTTTTTGAGGTGTTCTCAATGAATAAACCACATGCTAGATCCATTTTTCTTTTAGGTCATTTTAATTTCAATAGATCTATATTTTTTTCAATTTTCTTATCATCATATCATGATTGTACGGTTAGTTTCATTCAAAAATATTTGGATATATCTCTTCATGTAGTCAATCACTTCCCATTTACACTATAGAAACATCATAAATTCCATTCTAATATAACAATCAATAAAAATAATGAATTAACTCTCTCCATATATGCAAGCCACATTCATTGGACCACACCCATATTTGTAGATGATATGATGTAGATTTGATACCCTTTTGTTTCTCATCAAATAAGAATTCCTGAACATATATCCTTTTAGGGAAGCATCACATGCCTTTTCAAAATCACTCTTCAGATTTTGTATTTCAATAATTGCCTTTATTTTGGATATGTTTTCAAAGCTATGTTGATTAATGTGACCTTACCTCTAGTGCCATGTGTTTTTTTCCACTAAAATTGTTAATAAATAAGTGTTTTCTTTACTTTCCACTAAGTATAAATTAAAATGTTTCCTACAAAATTTCATGAGATGATTACTTATCTTCCCTTTCATGGGGCACCCCTATATATAAAATGTCACTACCATTCATGATTCCTATATTTGAGTCACGCTCTGGATATTGTTATAAAAACCATCCATGTAGTGTAATTCATTTTTTGTTAGCTTATAATTTTATAATTTTGTATTTTCACTACCTTTGATCATTATGGCACCAAAATTTCTGAATATCACTGTTCCATCAACCAATTTCATAACATTTTAAAAAACACATTCCATTCCATCAACCAATTTCGTATCATTATTCTTCAAGTATAGATTACATATTTTCAAGGGTAATTATTCTTGGTTGATTAGTATTGACTTGTCTCAGAGTTCTGTAGTTTTTGTTCCAACATTCCCTCGAACTCTAAGGAATAGATTTATGGTCAAAGTTATAATAGTGAAAACAATATCCATAGAAATTATATGTAACTGCCCAATGATTTATCATTGTAATTACCTTATTATAATTATTAATTGTAGTATAATCACATAATATTAGATATAGAACACAATAAAAACCATATCAATGAAGGATGAGTGAAATAAAAATTGTCACCATAAGTTAAGGAACATATAACAATGAAATAGTAACTTGACCTTTGGAATAGAAATGTGATCATTATAACTAGTAAACCAACCAATATAACAGTAACATCACTAAAAAAATAATAAATAAAATGTATCCATAGTATAAGGGTCAATATGATATAATTATATCGTATTATAAGTAAATATATATTTTGTAATTTATTAATTAAGTGTTGATATTTTTTTATATCGTGTATATTTAATTAAAATTTTATGATTAATTAAATAATTTAAAAGAAAATTTATATTTATAAAACATATTCATAAATTATTATTTTTATTTCTTATGATTATAATATAATTTTATGAGACCTTAATTAATTTTTCAAACTGTTAGAAAAGTAGTTATAATTTTAACATTTGTATTTTTCAAGTAATTTAAAGATTTAATTAAAAATTAAAATTCTCATATTTTAAAAATTATTTTCATAATATGGAGTTAATCTTTATATTATAGACATAAAAAATAGTTTGGGTGAATTTTAGGGTTTTTTCTAAAATACTTGATTTTTTTGTGAATAGGGAAAGACGGTAATTTACTATATATATAAATTATAAGTTAAATACACTATTTATTGAGTCGTGTATGATGTAATAACCATTTGTTCGAACTCACATGATCTAATTAAAATTTTTATTCTCAATAATCACACTATTTATTTTCTTCATCCAAATAATAATATAATGAATCAAATATTAAGAAAATTCTATCCTCCTCCATTATAAATACCACCCCCTCCACCTCTTCTCCTCACACCTCACAAGCCTCTTTACATGAAACATTTATTATAAAATCTCTCCATAATACCTCTCCTACATCTATGAGCTCTTTTTCAAATCAAAATACCAAAACATCTCCCCTAAGGACATTCTCAAGAGGAATAAAACAAGAGGTAAACCCCTCTTCCGTTTTCTTTCAATTTCCTTTCTAGTTCCCTTATATTCTATTCTATCCTCACCTCTCCTCATACAAATTGTAAGATAACCAAATTAACTTAAACAAACTATAATTTTTTAAGATAATGGAATAATTAATCTTCGTCTCTCATTTCCCATATTCTTATACCATTAATGGAAACACCATCCAAGATGTGTTAATTTATCTCATTCAAGGATGAAGTGTTTTCAATTTCTATTACCATCTTCAATTTTGTTCATGAAATATTTTTATGGTTGAACCATATTAGTATGTATATAATATATCCTATGTAATTTTTTTGAATTATTTATTAAAAATGGTGTTAATTAAAAAAAACAAAATGAGTTTGTTGTGATAAAAAAATGGCCAATTAACCCAAATGGTTATCATTAATGTTTTATATAATTATTCATCCTCACTCCAAACAACCAATATAATTTTATGACCATTTGATATTCTTTATACTATATAATAACATATAACTTCAATTCTGGACAACCATCCTCATCTTACATGATTATCCATACATGTATATAAGTAAATTGATCATGAAAACCAAGGAAACAAACACTCTCAATGAATAAAATTGAACCTCTTAACCTATAAAAACGACCATAAATGAAAATAAAATTGTTTTAAAAATAAATTAAATGTATAATTGGTTCTATTATTATTATGTAATGAATATTATTTGATTATCTAAGATATTAAGATCAATAGAGTAACACCTTCAGATTTATGGTAAGGGATTCTACTCGAACCTCCATTATTCCTTCGGGTTATTCTTACTCTCTTTTTACCCAAATGAAATTCTCTATTATTTTTATGTAAATATTTCAAATTATGTTTATATGTTCCAAAATAATGTGTTAATATCCATTCATCCTTATTTTTTAGGGATAAACATGTTTTTAAATTATTCCATACTCAATTCTTCTCGATATGCAAACCCGATTTAAGGGAACATCCCGAACTCTTACCCATTTTCATGTGCGCTAGATAATATATTTTAGGACCCCATTTTTTCATAAAATCACTAATTTTATTATGAAAAAATTCTAGTTTTACTTATGGTTTTATATAAAAGATTATCCTCTAATCTATTTTCAATGATCTTTGATATTTTCCTTAAACCACACCAAAATATTTTATTTCTAAAGTTTCATTAGCCCTATTTAGTTTAAATGTATTGACTTCAGTTCATCAATTCCTATAATTATATATTCCTATTTTCTCTTATTTATGTCCATGAATTATTTAAATCCTTTCTTTAATGAATACATTTTTTATAATCCCTTCTGTTTTTCCATTTGACATGATTATGATACCCCATCCCTACAATGGGTAAACCTTATGTTTATGTATGATTGATTATGTATTATTATTTATCTGGAAAACATATTCATGAAAATGTTATTATGTTTTCACCTAAATATAACTCCAATTCATAGGGTAAATTTTATTTTCATGAGGCATTATGTGCAACAGTCTTGGTGATTATCCCTGACTCATGATCCATGTGTAACAGTCTTAGTGCTTAACCATGACTTGTGCTCATCTATATGAAATGAGATTGGATCATGCTAAATTCATGTTTTAGGTTTTATCTACATTAAAATGATTCCATGATTATATAATCACATGTTTTAAATGTTATTATTCACTATGTTTAATCATTTACCATTCCTCTTAATATCATTAAATTATGACTTCTATCCCATGTGATAAGATTTATTCTTATATTTATTCCATTACTGGGATTTTTAGCTAATCCCTTTTTCCATTTTATCCCCATGTTATCCCATATAAATTTATGATCACAACGACAGTTAAGAGATTAATATGGAGATTAAATAAAATTTTCTTTTATGATGATTAATTATGTACCTAGTCCTCTAATGACACTATAATTTATGATCCTTGTATTTTATTTGGATGTTTAACTTTGGTTAAAATCATCTAATGACATGTGAAAAGGGATAGGGCTTATATTGTTGGTATTAGAATATGGTATAGTTATATTTTGGAGATTAAGATTATAGAAATTTATTAAAAACCTTGTGTACAAGACTAAGTATAAGAAAAAATCCCTAAATTTTGGTAAGTATAGAGTAATTGGTTTATCGAGAAAATAAATCCCTTCCTAGATAATACAATGTTACATGGTTCAGGTATAGATGTTCCTAGGAGTGAAAAAGCATATAAGGTTCTCTAGACCTAACTTGGGGAAACCTGGTACATGAAAATGGGTCATACTTCACACCTGGTTTGACACTCCTAGGGGATATACATTTTTAAAATCATAAGCTCATTACAAACCATTATTATGGGAAAAAAGATCCCATAAGAATATATGTTAAGAAACATATCAAGGATAAACTACATTAAAACCTATGGAATCGCAATTTAGGATATACTTTTCCTTTTAAAATTTATCCTTTTATGTTTAAACTTTACTTTTATTCTTATTATCTAAGTATTCAAGCCCCCTAATTTCACTTTCTATTCTTTGTTAATGCTATGAAATAGAATAACACGTGCCAACAATCAGTGTGAAAGGGAATGTGAATATTTCCCTAATGATATACCAAATATTATGGGAATGTGTGCTAAAAACATCATGATAGTAATTTCTCATCTGGATCAAGTTTTGAATAATAACTTGTATAATTTGGAACTCCCTCCTCCTCGAAGTAAATATTAAGTTTTCTTTGAATCCTTCCTATGAAAAAATATTCCCATGTTTAGTGGATCTTAGGATTCCCTCCTCACAAAATAGTATATTAACTCCATTGAAAAGATATTATGTGTCCTCTGGCGCTCATAAGAAGAGAAATATGTACTGGCGGTCTATCATTTTGATGAGGAAGATGATCAGTGGTGTATAATGATCAAAAATACGAAGTCCAAGGAGAAAATTTATTATATAGAATGGGATGAATTCAAGAAAATATTTCTCAATAAATATTTTCGCCACACCTGCCATCTCAAGATTGAAAGAATGTTTCTCAGACTTAATTAGAAGGAAGATAAGTCTATCAGGGCCTATGAAGAAAGAATTACAAAGATTTCAAGACACACTTCTATATTTTTCCTAAACACTGAAGGAAAGTTGGATCAATTATTTCGAAGACTAAAGTCGATTCTATTAAAATCATTGGTGATTTAGGAATTCCATAGTCATGAAGAGACTGTTTTTTGTTCCATCAAGGTTGAGATAGAGATCAGAGGATATAAATGGTCTCATGGGCCGAGTAATAAAAAGATTAAAATTTATTCTAAAATGGGTGTTTTGGAAAAAAATATCCCATGATATAAAAAAGACAAAAAAATCCAAGGTGTCAAAACTATGGGAAGAAACATCCTGGGAACTATCTAAAAGGAACTAGAAATTACTTAAGATATGGAATAATGGGACATCTAGATATGAAATATTGAAGGGATATGAATAATCCTACTAACGTGTAAGAAGAAACTAAGGTTCATATAAACACTCAACCTATAGTGTAATGTTACAACTATAGAAACATGGGATTTATATGATCAATTTCCATATTCCAAGGGTTTCCATATATATTAAACAAAAACTTCCAAGGAAAAAAGAAAGGTATTATGCTATCACTACTTCTAAGGTGGAGCAAGAAAATGATGTTTTTATAGGTACACTAGTTTTTCATTCAATAATTATTAACACACTATTTGATTCTAGTTATACACAATCATGAATATCTTGCATGTTTAGTAGAAATATTTGATCGTTACCTCAAAATTTGGATATTTATTTGTATTTGAGAATATAAAATGGGGTAATTACTACATAGAAAGCTTATAACTCCTCCACAATTAATTTTTTTGGACTGAACCTCCCAAAGAGTGTTGTCATACTCCATTGTGTATAGTTTTATAATATATTGGTCATGGGTTGTCTATCATTCTACAAAGAAAACATTAACTATTGGTATATGTACATCACTCTTCACATCCTAAAGCATCCTGCAATCATATACATGTGTATGAAGGAAGATGAATATTCGTTAGAATCATTGTATCAGGAGTGGATAATATTTCCCTATGAGAAAGAATATCAGGCTCAAATGACTATGAAAAATGAGAGAATCGTTCTCGAAGATATTCCCATTTTGAGAGATTACCCAAATGTATTCCGTATAGAATTTATTGGCCTTCTTCCTAAAAATAAGTTTGATCTCACAGTTAAAAATATCCCTAGATTTGTACCTATATCAAGGACACCATATAAAATAGCCATCGTTGAGATGGAAGAGGAAAAGAAGAAGTAACAGTAGAATATAGAGAAAGGTTTTATATGCTTAAGTTCTTTACCATGGGGTGCACCCATCATATTTGTTAAGAATAAGGATGGATCAAGAGACTCTGAAATGATTTTCATGACATCAATAAAATCATGATAAATAAAAAGTATCCCATAACTCAAATAGATGAGTAGTTTTATCATCTACATGGGTCTAGTTATTTCTCTAAGATAGATCTTCAGTCGGGATATCACCAATTAAAGGTGATGAAGGAAGAAATTCCTAATACTACCTTCAGAACAAGGTATGGGAACTTTTGATTTCATAGTGATTCCCTTTAGACTCTATAATTCTCTATAAATTTTCATGGATTTAATGAATATATCCTTTATGGATTACCTTGAAAAATTTGTTCTAGTATTTATTAATTATATTATGATATACTCCATGAGGAAGGAGGAACGTGAAGAGAATTTTAATACTGTGTTGAAGACTTTGAGAAGGGATAATATTTATGAAAATTACAGTAAATTTGAGTTCTGGATGGAGGAATTATCATTCTTGGAGAATGTTATCACCAGCCAAGGGATATTTTTGGACCTTTCCATGATAAAGGAAATCAATGTTTTCCCTAGGAAAACATATGTAATGGATATCCACATTTTCCATGTCCTAGGATGGTATTTCTGAAGCTTTTTGAAGAACTTATCATGATGGTAAAACCCAATGACAAAGCTAACACATAAGGGAGTATATTTTTCTAGAATTAAGAATGTGGTGAAAGCTTTAAGGATCTCAAAAGGAGGCTTATCACTGCACAGGTACTCACACTCCCAACAATTGGAGGACTATTTTTGGTGTAATGTGATGCTTCAAAGAAGTACTTTGGTTGTGTGAAAATTAAAAATGATAAAGTGATATCATATTCCACATGGTAGTAGAAAATCAATGATAAAAACAATCCCACACATTATATAGTGTTAGAAGATGTGATCTTGGCGTTGAAAATCTAGTGGAATTTTCACTATGGGGAGAAGTGTGAGTTATATATTGATTCAAATAGTCTAAAATATATATTCACATAGAAGGTTCTTAATATGCTCCAGTGAATATGGTTGGATCTCACCAAATATTATGAATGATCGATCCACTACCATCATGGTAAAGCAAATATAGTAGCGGATTCTCTAAGTAAAAAGGATCATGCATCAGTATTGTTAATAAGAATTGAGAAGGATCCAAACTTATTTTAATTTCATAGGATGGACATGGGGATCATTATGTGAGGAAAATCATCAATTCTTTCTCAAATTATTGCTCTACCATCCCTCATTGGGAAAATAAAGGATGCTCAATGAAATGATGTGGAAATTCACAAAAGTGTTGAAGTTATCAGAAATAGGAAATCCTCTGAGTTCCAGATCGATGAGGATTGATTCATATGTTTTAGATCATGATATGTGTACCATCCAATCCTGAGATGAATATTGAGCTTCTAAATAATGCACATATCTCAACATTATCTATTCACCTCGGGAGAACCAAGATTTATTGGGATCTTTGAGAGAACTATTGGGGGGACAATATGAAGAATGAGATCCCTGTGTATACATCAACATACCTAGAATGTTAGTAAGTGATGTCTGAATGGAAAAAGTCTAAGGGGATGATGCAACCTCTACCCATACCAACATGGAAGTTGGATAACATTACCATGGAATTTATCACTGTTATTCTAAGGATATCCAAATAAAACAATGTTATATGGGTTATTGTGGATCGTCATATAAAGACATCTCACTTTATTGCAATTTTAGTGGAATTATCATGCAATCAACTTTGATAGATATACATCAAATAAGTGGTAAGGATTCAGGGAGTACCCCTATTGATTATATCTAATTGAGATCTAATATTCACCTCAATGATCTGGAAAAGTCTCCAACATGCACTAAGCACTAAGCTGAAATTTATTATGGCCTATCATCCTCTCATTTATGTACAATCATAGTGAACACTTCAAACACTATAAGAAATGTTGAGATAATGTTCGATGGAAATTAAAGGAATATGGTACCAACACCTACCTCTGGTTGAGTTCTCTTATAACAATAGTTTCCACTCAAGCATCTGAATGGAACCATATAAATCCTTTTATGGGAAAAGTTGTAGAACACTGGTGTCCTTGGTTGAAGTCACTGAGCATAAGATACTAGGACATGAAATAGTTGAAAAAATGGTGGAGAAGGTGAAAACTACTCAGCAACATATCAACAAATTCCAAATTTGACAAATGATCTATACAGAAAATCATCGATGAGACCTTGGGTTTTATGTTGGAGACTTGTTATTCCTCCAAATTTCTCCATGGAAGTAGATTATGAGATTTGGGAAATGAGGAAAGCTAAATCCCCTATAAATTATCCCATTCGAGATTCTTGATCATGTCGGAGTTGTGGCCTATCGACTAGAACTTCCACCTACCATGTCTAAAATACATGACGTATTCCACATATCCGTCTTAAATAAGTACATACCATATCCATCACATATACTATTTTTAGTTGTGGTACAATTGGAGAAAGATCATTCTTACGAGGAGTATCCAGTCAAGATCTTGGATCACAGAAATAATGTTCTATGCAACATGACTAATCGCCATGTAAAAGTTTTATGATGGAACCATAAATATAAATATCCAACATGGGAACTAGAGGAAGTGATTAAAGATAAGTACGCACACCTATTTTCATCTTAGAATATAAAATGAAATTTCAAGAGAAAAATTTCATAATCGTGGAAGAATGTGACGAACCAATGTTTTATCCATGGAAATCCATTATTATAATTATTTTTTATATTATAATCATATAATATTAGATATATAACACAATAAAACTTTATAGATGAAGGATTAGTGAAATAAAAGGTATCTATATAAGTTGAGGAACATATATCGATGAAATAGTTACTTGGACTTTAGAATAGTATGTGACCCTTATGAATAGTAAATAGGCCAATGTAATAGTGACCTCACCAATGAAATTATAAATAAATTGTATCCATATAATAAGGGTCAATATGATATAATTATATCATAATATATGTAAATAAATATTTTAAAAATTACTAATTATGTTGTTTATATTTTTGTAAGTCATGTATATTTAATTATAATTTTATAATTAATTTAATAAATTAAAGGAAAATTTATGTTCATTAAATGTATTAATAAAATAATATTTTTATTTCATATGATTATAAGATAAATATTTTAGACCTTAATTAATTTTTTGAAGTGTTAGAAAAGAAATTTTAATTTTAAAATTTGTAGTTTTTTAAGTAAATTATGGTTTTATTTAAAAATTAAATTTCTCATATGTTGAAATTTATTTTCAAAGAATGGAGTTTGTTTTTGGATTATAAATTTTTAAAAATGGTTTGGGTAAATTTTTGTGATTTTTTTTAAATAATTATATTTTTTTGAATAATGAAATAAAATAATTTACAATATATATTCATTATAAGTTATATATACTAATTATAGAGTCTTTGTTGATTTAATCACCCTTTGTTTGAACTCACACGATATAATTACAATTTTTAGTCTCACTAATCTTCACTATTTCTTTTATTTAGAAATATTATTAACTAAATATTTAATTTTTGAGAAAGCACTCCCCTCCTCCACTAAAAATATAACCCCCCCACTACCAGTTCTCCTCACACCACACAAGCCTTGTGCCCTGACAATGCTATACTCATTTCTATCCAAATTATCCTATCCCATGACTAGGATATATTTGTCACATAAAAAGACCAAAACATTTCCCCTAAGGAGGTTCTCAAGAGGATGAAATCAAGAGGTGAAACCCTCTTCTATTTTCTTTCAATTTCTTTTGAAGTTATTTATTTTCTTAACTAATCTTTCATATACTCATAGAAATGGTTTTATAACTATATTACCTTAAATGAAATATAATTTTTTAATTATAATTTAACAATTAATCATCATCTCTCTTTTCCCCTCCATTTATACTACAAATGGAATCACCATTTGAGTTGTGTTAATATATCACATTCAAGGATGATGGGTTTTCAATATCTATTAAAATATTAAATTATGGTCCTTAAACCATTTTTTATAGTTTATTGGAATTATAATTTATGTAATATAGAATATTTGATGTTTTGGAATCATTTTTTACAAATATAACTAATTTATATAACAAAATGATTTTGTTGTGATAAAAAAGCTTCCAATTAACCCAAACAGTTATCATTAATGTTTTATATAATTATTCATCCTCACTCCAAATAACAAAATGAATTTTATAACCATTTAATATTTTTTATTTTATATAATAACATATATCTTCAAATTTGTAAAACCATCCTCATCTTACTTTATTATCCATATATGTATATAAGTAAACCGATCATGAAAACCAAGGAAACAAACACTCTAAAACAATAAAATGGAATCTCTTAACCCATTACAAAGTACATGAATGAACTTAATAATGTTATAATATATAAATTATATATAGAATATGTTTTGAATTGTAAATTAATGAATCTAATTTTATTATCCATGACATTAAAATCATGGGTAGAACACCTTTGGACTTAAGGTAAGGGATTCTACCCAAACCTCTATTATTCCTTCAGGTTATTCTTACCCTCTTTTTACCCAAATTTAATTCTATATTTTTTTATGTAAATATTATAAATTAGATTTATATGTTATAAAATCATGAATTGAGATTCATTAATCCTATTGAATTTTGGGTTAAACATGTTTTCTAATCATTCGCTTATTATTTCTTCCTGATAAGCATGCCCGATTTTAGGGAACTTCCCAAACTCTTACACATTTTCATGTGCACTCCATAAAATAATTTATTCCAATATTATTTTTAACAAAACCCTAATTTTATTATGAAACATTCTTTGTTCACTTAATGTTTTATATAAAACATTGTACTCTTTTCTGTTTTAGATGATCTTTGATATTTTCCTGAAACCGTACCAAATTTTTTAATTTCTAATGTTTCTTAAACCCCATTTATTATATTTATTTACTTTAGTTGTACATAAAATATCATGATATATTACTATTTAACCATATAAATATCTATGTATGATTTAAATACATTCTTTCATGTACACATTTGTGATAATACCTTATGTTATTCCTTTGGACAAGATTATGATACCCAGTCACTACCATGGGTAAACCATATGTTTATATATGATTGATTATGTATGATTATTTTTGTGTAAAACATATTCATGAACTTGTTACGATGGGTTCAACCAGATAAAAATAAAATTAATTCGGTTAATTTTAGTCTCAAGATATGTTATGTGCAACAGTATTAGTGGTTAACATTTACTTATGTTCCTCTGTGTGAAATAATCTTGGATCATGCTAAAGTTATTTTTATGTTTCCAAAACACTACTATGATTACATGATTATATTATCCATTGTCTTAAATGTTATGAATGTGTATGTTTATTCATGTAACATGCCTCTTTATATCATTATGTTTTGTCATCTAACCCATGTTCTAAGCTTGATTCTTATGGTTTTTCCCTTAATAGGATTTTTAGCTCATCCATTTTGTCCATGTTATCCTTAGGATATCCTATGTATATGTATGAGCACAATGAGAGTTAGGAACTGGATATGAAGAATAAATAAAATTTTCTTTTAAGATTTTTAATTATGTATCTTAACTTCCAAAGGCACTAGACTTTACAATCCTTTGAGGGTATTTTTATTTTTAACTATGCTTAAAATCATTTAATGATATGTTTAAAAGGAGAGGGTCACAATAATATAAATAATGATATGGTTTCATTCTCTTTTTTTGACTTTTAAGTGCTTCCCCATCCAAATATATCATTTCATATTCACTATTAGACATGATATGGACATAAAGACACAGAGTTGACATTTCATAAAAGGAAATATATTCTCACTTCCATTACTCCACATTTCCCCTGATTTTTTATAGGTATTTGACTGTTGATCCTCTCTAGATAATTAGGGAATATTTTCAACTATCTTCTCAATTTTATTTGAAGCTATATTTGTTATGAAATCAGGCACCTTTATGATATATATATATTTTTACTTCCCTTTACTTTGGCTCATCTCATTTCTAGCCTTTCTTGTTTTTATATCATATCCAATTCCACTTTGTACCATAAATTTATATCTTTGATCATTCAAGTATTTCTCTACTCTTTAAGAACCATTTTATTATCTTCAAAATCACTATATCTAAAAACCTTCAAAACAATAAATTATTCATCATTTCCCTTTATTTTGATACATTTTTTAATTTACATCTTTTTGAAATTACTACTTCTTTAGGGACCTCGACTATCTAGGCCTTTTTCTCTATTATTTATGCAAGGCCATTGATTAATTTTTCATTATATTCTATCATGATATTAAACAAAAAATAATAGTTTTATATTTCAACAAATATCTAATGTTATTCTTCTTCTCCATGTAGTCAATCAATATCTGCTCAAATATTATCAAAATAATATGATGATTTACTTACAAAATAACCCATCTTTCTATTATTATTTATTAGAATCTAAATATCATAAGGATAACCCTCAAGTTCGATCGTGATAATTACAACTCCATTTGAGTGATTGTATTAATATTTTGTAGGTTCAACCTTTTCAACTGTATCGATCATGGAAACTTTAATATTATATTTAAATTCTTGTTAAATATACATTAAAATTGATTATTATCTTGTTCCTATTTGTAGATGAAGCTCTTTCTCTGTATTTTATTTCCTGATTTGAAGCTTCCCGTTTATGGGAACCTCATATGAGGCCTCTACAAAATGTTTTCATCACTTTCCATATCATTGAATCTCATTGAGTACCAAGTAGAAATGTTTCCTACTTTACAGCCCTGAAAATAATTTAAATGAAGCATTCCTTTAAATATCCATTTTCCACTTTTGAATTCATTGGAAAAACAGAGAATGAAGTTCATAATCCACATCTTCTCCATCAGTAAAATCAAAAAAAAATTCAAGTTTTTTAGGGATTTTAAATCCATTTCCTTTCTTACTAGAATTTTTTTATCATCTATTTTGACTTTAATGTCATAATCCATCAAAATACATATCATACTATCAACATAAATCTTAGATAGATCTCTCTCCTCAGGTGGTGAAATTTTTTAATTTTATATATATGGGAGCCTTCTTAGGATTATCTTCACAATTTCAATATCCATAATATCTTCCCTATGTCGAAGAATATCTCCAAAAAATTTTGTAACGTGATTAAAAATACTATTTGCATTTTCATCTGGATTCATTTTCATATCATCGAAATGATTAAGAAAATCATGAATTTTTGGATCCTTCACTTTGTTATCTCCTTTTGAAGAATGTGATGAATAAAACTAGTAATCAAGAGAAGTGATTCTATTGTAATTTCAGATTATTGAATAACATGACTAGGGATAAATAATCCTTAATATGTTATTGATGTTGAGATAATAATTAATAAATTGTTATGGGATAGTATTTATGACCATGAAGGTGGTTAGTGATTTTTTTGTTTAAATTGTTATGGAATTATTATATGTTTTGATTTAAAGAATATATTCAACCACATGATATTTTACTCTTGGAATCATGCATGTTTCATAATGGTTTAATGTTTATTACGGTATTAATATGTTTAGTATATGATAATAAAAGCTAAATTATATGTGGAATCTTATTTTATGATGATTTTGTAAATTTAGTGACCTTTCATCTAAAATTTTGGTAATTTAATGTGGACATACATGTTTTATAAGAGTATTAAGATTAACTACATGTGGAATGGACCAAGTTAAACTTTGTAAATTATTGTTCATTAATAACATATATTATCATTCATGGTTTTAGTAATCATATAACATTTTAATTAATGACTTTAGAACCATATGATTCACTAAAACTGAATCAGTCATGAAAAATTCATCTTGAATATTCATTTATAGGTGTAAGGGATGATGTGAAAATAGGTCAAACCACCACCAAAGGATGAAATTATGATTACAACATTGAAATTAATCAATTAAGTATGTCTTATATGGTTCATATATGAATATTAAAAAATCCCTCAATACTATGAAAAACAATTTAATAAAAACACTACATGTTTAATTTTATTTCTGAGAAATCAACAGTCTTTTAACTGATCACAAATTTATGTCTTGTGATTATTAACTTTCTAATGACCTTGTTCTCTATCACTCTCCATCATAACATAATGGGTAGATTATTCTTTCATGTCCATAATTTAACTTAACATTATTTTTATCCTATTAGAATACCTTGTTTTTTTATAACCTTTTCATTTCCATTTCCATCTTATTAATACGATATTTTGTTAACCCTAATTTCAATGTGGGGTTCCCAAAATGAAATTTCGAAGTATCAAACATAGATTTTTTAAGTACAATTTCAAATTGAGAGGATGGAATTTATTGAAGGAGTTTATAATGTAACTCCCAAAGATCTTATGTTATATATCCTTTTGAATTTAATTTCTTTGACAGCATAGGTTTCTCATAGCACCATGTTTAAACGAGCAATAATATCCAATTAAATATCATTGTTTTAAAATGACTGTTATAACCCAGATGTATAATTGGTGGGAATAATAGTATTAATAAAATTTATATATTATATACTTAATAAAATGTTTTTAGATTCATACAAATCATTTTATAGTCATAAGATAAGAATGAATCCATTTTTTATGCATTAAAAGATTATATTTTTTTTAATTGTAGTTTTACAACCTTTTAATTGTGCACATGCTTTAAAAATAAATTTTTATAGTATTAGAAATTATTTAGAACAAAATGAACCTCATTTTTTAAATGTATATGTAAAAATTATCTTAAGGGGAAATTTGGGTATTTTTCGGAAAAAAAATTATTTTACAGTTAATAGTGAAAATCCTCATTTCAATAAAACTATAATTTTTATTATATTAATAATATATATAATATTTTAATAGTATCCTCACCTATTAAAGTTTAAATAAAATTTAGGTATATTATAAATTAATGTATGATATTTTCATATCATAGAATATGTAAATAAATGTTTTAAAAATGATGAATTAATGATGGTATTTTTGTGAAACATAAATGTTTATTTACAATTTTATAATTAATATAATTATTTAAAAGAAAATTTATTTTCACAAAATAGAATCATAAATTAATATTTTTTGGTCTTATTATTATAATATAATTTTATAGGATATTAATTAAATTTTCAAACTGTTATAAAATCAGTTATAATTTTAAAATTGGTATTTTTTGAGAAATTGAAGATATTAATTAAAAATTAAATTTATAAAATTTAGAAAATTATTTTCATAAGTTGGAGTTCATTTTTCGATTATACAATTGTAAAATGGTTTGGGTTTATGTTTGTGATTTTTATAAAATAGATGATTTTTTTGTGAATAGTGATATATAGTAATTTATGGTATAAGTTAAATGCATGAATTATCGAGTAACATATTGTGTATGTGTGATGTAAGAACCATTATTTTGAACTAAAATGCACTAGGTAATTTATTTTTTCTTAATAATCATCACTTTTTCTTGTCTTGGGCAAAAATAATAAAATAATGAATAGAATAATAAAAAAACATCACTCTCCTCTACCATAAATTCCAACCCTCACCATATCTTCCCCTCACCCAGAAAAAGCCTTGAATATTGTCCTATTACTTCTTAATGCTCTTTACAATTCTATCTCTTACGTCTATGGGCGTTTGGTCTCAATAAAATACCAAACCCAAGTCCATTAAGGAGGTTCTCAAGGATAATTAATCAAGAGGTGAAAACATTAATACTTCCCATTAATTGAATGTTAAAACTTCTATTAAAAGGGGTACAATAACATATTAGAGTTTGTCAAGGAGGCCTAAAATGGTGAATCCCAAGGGCATCACCTCGGAAAATATATGTATAACCATGTGGAAGGGAGTCGGGGTTTGGGAAATAGATGAAATGACTTTCCATGTTGAATCTTGAGGCCAAAAAATATGTTATCTGATTCCCCTCCTTCCAAGCATAAAGAAAAGTACTGGGGTCATCAATATGATCATTGAATTAGAGAATGTAGTAAATTAACATACAGGTCCCCATAATCTATCCATGAATAGAGTGAAGAAGAATCAACTAATCAGTCTCCACATAGGATAGATGAATGTTGCTTCTGAAGCACAGCTCCAACCCTTCCCTCATAGTGCAAGACTCTACCATTAAGGAGTCACACATACTGTAATATAAAATGTAATCAAGGATAAATGATCCACATGGATCACAAACCAACCCTCCTTCATGAATGACACCATTATATCATGACCCATCGACATTCAGCTTGATCCCGCTGGGTGTGGGCTTCCAATGGATCCAGCACCCTTGAGGGGGAACCCTTGTCTACTAGACAAAGTATAACCCTCTTGCTTGATAATATGTAGAGAGGGAACTGAATCTAGTCTGTTAATAATTTCTAGAAGATCAGATGATTGAAGTCAAGCCCTAGAGACCACCACCATGTTGGATGCCACAAACTGCTTGTTTTGAGCCCTATTTTGCACATACCATTATCACTAGAAACCCGAAACCATGTGAAGTTCTCTTTCCAGATTCTTAGGACAACACTCGATGATTCTTGGAAACCATAGTAGGAGGAAGAACCATTCATTCAAGTTAGTATTCATAACACCAGTAATATCCCCCAGGGTGTTCTAAAGGTGAGTTGCCCAGTCATCTTCAAAGAACTGATGGGAGGAAGACTCTTCATGAGGGATCCTATAGCAGTCACACTTGGAGATAGTTAGAATTCCCTTGTGCCAAATCTATTCATCAGTGGGTATGGGCACATTGTGAATCCTCCAAAGGAGAAAATTAAACATGGCCGGTATTTTCTTTCACCAAATAAGTGATCCCCAGTGATCATGGGATGTGGGGCATGAACAACACTATGGTACACCCTTTCCGAAAAAACACCTGTATAGGCAGCAGTGAAAACACAATGATCATCTTCATTATTCTTTTGAATATTTTTTTAATGCCTTTATGATGGTCATTTAGATTAACATTAATGATAAAGGGAAGAGATCTAGCTTTCCTAATTGTAATATCAGGGTTAGGGCATTTGGAAAATCCAAGGAGAACAACAACCCAAATATGCCATCAGAAACTGATCTCACCTCGACCAATAATCCATCCCAAATTTCACTGAAGAACTGGAATGTGAACCCTGAGATTGATCTAATAACTGGACACTCTACCATGCATTGAACCCATGCCCAGACCATATTTTTTTATGATGAAACTTCCCCAAATATAACATCATTAAAATACTTCACAAGCTAATTTTCCTTGTAGATTATGCATCATGGATGTAACATCTTTAAGATTTATCCCACCATCCACAAGGGTACTGGAAAGTATACCCTAGGAGAACCAATAACACCTCACAACTGAATGATCATCCCAAATTAAATCCAGTATAAGTTTCTCAATATCCCTGATCACCACTTTGGGAACCATACATGCCAAATGAAAGTGCTTAGGAATGGAGCATATAACATGATTGACCAAAGTAATCCTTCATTCCAAATATAGGAAGCAGTTATTCCAATTGATAATCCTACTAGATATCCTAATGACTAGCCCCTCATAATGACGAATATGTATCCTCCCAGTAGAGATTGTGGCTCCAAGATATTATATAGAAAAATCCCTCCTATGGATACCTAACATATTCTCAATAATAGAGACTTGTATCAGAGGGAAAGAAGAGGTAATAGAAGTACTAATTTTAGGATACCCAATCCACTGGAAACTCCACTTGAAGTACTCCTTCGTAACCTTATTTAATCTAAAAAATTATCTTCTATTTCCATTCACAAAAAACACAATGCCATCCGCAAAACAAATGTGAGATAGGCCAGTAAAAGAACCCCGAGTATGAAAGGGACAAATAGTGTAACACCCCAGGTAAATAAAGAATATTAAATTTTCATATTTATCCATATTTGTGAATAAAATATTGATATAACTTTAACGGGGACACTATGCTCGATGGCGTACCCAACACGCAACAACGAGATTCTTGGGAATCTTACGTTGCACTCTAATAATAAAATAATATTATTTTAAATGGTAGATAACATATAGCTATTGTAATGGAGGGAAAGGATAGAAATAACTAAAATATGATTATATATGTTTTTAAATGTTTTTACATTTATCCAATAAAGTATAGAGGCTTAAAATACGGAAAGAATTCATTTTTAGGCGTATATGCCCAAGTTTTCACTAAAGGTTCACATATCACCTTTTGATGTTGAACCATCATTAAATATATTTTTGTTCACTCTTAAACATTCATTTGGACCGAATAAAACTCCTATTATGAATCGGGACATCAAAATTTACTTTGTGTAAATTTTTGGTATCTTTCCGATAAAGTTCATTTTTTTAATGAATAGTGTAAAATGTTGTATTTTAATTCAAAACCTCTTTTTTAATCTAATTTATTTATATGATTAGATTATCTTTTGAATTGGTTTTAAAGTTAAATTAGAATATATCTTTAACATTAAATCCAATAGTGGACGTTGGAATTAATTTCACATTGAAATCAGACTTAAACCAGTGTCAATCTTTTCATACTTATCGTTTCACAAAAACATGCTATTTGCTCTGACAGCGGAAATTAATTATTAAATAAATTAATGTGACTTATATGTTTTTAATTTTTTAAAATAGACTTCATTTTTGAATTCGGAATATCAAATATAGCTTAGGGTGAATTTTTGGGATTTTTCTGAAAGACATCAATTTTTGATGAATAGTGACACCACTAAGTGGTACTTATAAAAACATATTTTTCCGTTTAAATGAAATTTTTCCATCTTTTTGTTTTTAATTTATAAAAATCCGACATAAATGGTTTTCATTAAGAAGTAAAATGTGGTTCAATGGGATGAAAATAATTTTTTGGTGAATAGTAACTTATTAAGTTTTTAATCGCGATTAGAGGTAATTAGTGTAGTTTAAGGTAAAAATAATGTTTTAATAATATTAAATGAACTTGAGACATGTCCTAACCTCATTGGATGTGTAATTTAAGACCAAGACAAGCCATGGGTCAACTTGGGGATCCCATGGAGCCACTTTGGTTGGGAAATGACATAAATAACTTTTTATTTAATGTAAAAGTAAAAATGACACAAACATGATATGTTTTACTAAAAAATATTTTAAGTGGAGTTATAAAAATCAGATATTTTATTATAAATAGTCATGGGAAAGATAAAAATATTTCCTACATCATAGTAATTTATTTCTAATTTTTAGACATTAAATAAATTAAATTATTTATGACATCATAATGATACAGCGATGACATCATTATCTGACGATTTAAATAAAATGAGAAGATAATGTAAACTCTATGACCTACACATGACCAAAACTTATTGGATGGGTTTATTTCGAACCCTTATCACCTTATACACGAATTATATCAATGTGATACCTTTTAAAACCGAAACACATTTTCAAATAAACTAATATTTCTTACTTTCCAAAAGTGCCCCTCCTCTCCTCTTATAAAAGCCCCCCACCTCTACCTCATTTCACACACTCTTCAAGACTTTGGCTCGGCCAAACCCTGCCCATTTACTCTCTCCACATCCCTCTCCTCATCCTAGAGGATTCCATTTGGGAAGAATTCTTTCAAAGGAAGCCTTTAGGCTCAAATCAAATGGAGTTACACTTTTAAAGGTAATTCATTCTCTCATGTTCATTTGTTTTATTTTGCTTCTCCAACCCCCTAAACTCTTTTTATTTACTTCTTTTGTAACAACACCAATATCTTCAATATACTATAATGTTGTTATATGATTTATTCGAGCTACACTCTCACACAACTACATCAAATGGTTAAAGAACATATGGTTTCCGTGGATGGAGAAATTCTGCCTCCCGAAACGATGATTGTTCAATACTCATTTAACACCTTCAAAGGTGGCCATTATGATGTCACTATTTTTATATATGATATATAATATGTTTATGTTTTCCTTAAGCTTCTGTTTTTCTTTCATTTTGAGAATACCTTTATGGTTTCCATTATGGGTAAACGCGATATCTTCATTTAAGGAAGTGCGGACTACCACCCTCTCAAAGTGATTTGATTCGTTAAATACTATATGTGGGACGTATAAAGGATGGAATTATGATATTATATATGATATTATACTGGAATAATAATATACCATTATATCATTATGATTCCATTCTATATAATACGAAATAGAAATGAATGTAGCGTTCATGCGTACGTACGACTTACCGTCTCCATGAACAGTGCATTTCATTTCTTACCTCTAAATGATTTTGTAATGTTATAAATGCATTCATGTACTGGATATATATGAAATATATTATATCTACATCATGAATAAAATTATGTATATATTAAACATTTGGCCACACGAACAACATGTAATTGTAAGAAGTCCACTTTCGACTTAAGAACCAAATATCGGAAAAACAAATATTATTAACTTAAATGATTACATAATGTTTATGACATGGTAATAAGTGATTAAAAAGAATAATGAACTTGAAAAAGGTTCTTAAGGATGTATAAATTAACTCATGTTTATTATTCAGGAGATTAAAGAACGATCGAGTCAAGTCGGACCCGAGGTAAGGGATCCAACTCCTCTCTTTCTTTTTAAGTACACACTTTTATGTCATTCCTTTTGAAGATCATATTTCTTGTTATTGGGATGATATTTTATATTAAATTTAATGTAATTTTTATTTTCCTGTGATGAGAGACCCTATTCTCTCTCATCAATCCATTTTGGATGTTTTTAGTGGCGTCGTTAGGCTGCCGAACTTTCGTAAGATATCTTACCTCTCTCTTTCTTTTTAAGTACTCTCCTTTATGTCAATTCTTTTAAGATCCTATTTTTAATGTTGGGGGATGTTATTTTATATTCCTCATTCTGTACATTTTATTTTAATGTTATGAGATACCGTATTTGATCTCATCAATCCATATTCGGAAGATTTATGTGACGCCATTAGGCTGCCGAGTTTTCGTAAGGGATTTTTCATCTCACTTTTATTCCTGTGAGATTTATGCTACATTTGCCACAAATTCCATTGAGTGCTGTATGTAATGACCTATTATTCTACTCTTTGTGTAATATAATTTCGTTTATTAGTATTTACATCAATGATCTATTTTCCTTCTTTCATGGGGTGTATGTTTTGAATGATACCCAAGTCGGTAAGGGAACCTTTCACCCTCCTCTTTTTTTAAAAGACTTCTTTTTTTGGGTCTTTTAATTTAAATATTGTTATGTTGGGATATGTTATCATATATCTTTATTGATGTAAATTTTATGTCCAATTGATGAGATACACTTTTTATCTCTCATCAACTCATTTTGATGTGATGTCGTTAGGCTGTCAAGGGAACTTTTTAACCCAATTTCGATTTCTTTGGGTTCAACATGTAGTCATTGAATATGGAATCCATTGAATATGTGTGAATGTCCTTTTATTGTTTTAAACTTAATATCCACCTATATTGGGTGCATTTATATTTTTCACACATATTTTTGAGATTGATTTGTCCTTAATTTAAGGATACCTTCTTTATAAGGGATTTCATCACATTTGACATTTCTATTGAGAGTTCATTGTTGTTATGCACCAATTCACTCTTATATTTTGTATATACTGTCCTTTGGAGTATTATATCATGAATACATTTATTATCATGATATTATAAGCTTCTGACTAAATGTTATTCCTCAATTATTGTATTCAAGTGTCTCTAATTTTGGTAAAACCCATTTAACCAAAATATCGCTTTAAATGTTTTAATTATTTTCACTTATTAATATCCATGTTTTCAAAATGGTTTTAAGGATTTATTTATATGGATATTAATGGTTTAAAATTTTAATCATCAAGTTGGTATGGGACATTTTGATTCAAAAATCTCTTTATTAAATGTTTTAAATGGTTTGGGAAATGGTTTCTTTTTGAATGGATTCATTATTTCAATATACTAAAATGTTATATTGTGATTGAAATGTGGAAATCTTATGTTTCTTTTATGCATGTTTTATGTGATACATATATGTTATGGTTCTTGGGCGTTGTTATGAAAACGGGTGGTTCCGTGATAAACTAAGGGCGGGTGAGCCCGATATAGCTCTTCAATGCATTGGGTAACGCGAAGGAGTGAAACGTTAAGGTTTCTCCAAAGAGATTTAGGGAATATACTGTGATGGGTATTAAAAACGTAACCAAGAGGGTTAATCCCTACGTAAGAATGTTATTAATGCCTCAAGTTACCTTTATGTCTTATGTTTTCTATGATTTATTCATGATTTGATAGGCCTATGTTTTATGGGTAAAGTGTGATTTCATTCTAATGTATATATGAACTCATGTTTCCTTTCCATATTTTTATAACCTTACTGAGCTTTTTATGATCATCCCAAGTATTTGAAATGTTTTTCACAGGTCAAGGGAATGGTACATGATATGATGATAGTGTCAAGGATGTGTCAATAAAGAATCCGTGTTATATTTTAAATATGTTTCCGTTGATGGGAAGAATGAATACTGTCTTTTATGTAACCGCTTTGTTTAAATGTGGAATGCAATGCAAGTTTCATGATCTAATTCACTAAAACTCTAAACCTGAAAAGATCCTCAATGTGTAATCTTGTAATAACTCAAGATTAAGTAAGGTTTAAGGATGGGGCCTTATAGTTGGTATCAAATGTTGGTTTAGATAAATTTAGAGGTTAGGGTATTCTTTAAGCATAAGTGACATTACCATAATGGTTAGGATTTCAGAAAGAGTCCTAGTTTTAGATAAAGTGAATGAGTAAGTATATCTTAGTGTTTATCCTACTCATTAGTACATGATAGTTTTGTTGATATACTCATGCTGACCTTTTTGGTTTTAGTAAATGGCTGGATCTAGCAGCTACCAAAGTAACAGTGGATGTGAAGGAAACTGTGACAGTTTTTTGAGCAAGCAACTGAATGATATGGGAGTTGCAATGAGAAATCTTGTGATTATCCTCAACCAACTATCTGGAGTCATTATTGACCACCTAAACCTTGTAGATTTCTCTAAGGCATCATATATACAAGAAAAAAATCCCTACGGAAGTACATGTAATAATCATAAAGGTAAGTGTGTTCAAAAACCTATGTGTCAAAGATGTGGAAAGAACACCTAGGAAAATGTTTCAAAGGGACAGAAATATGCTATAAATGTGGAAATGAAGGTCATAAAGAAAGAACCTTCCATGGAAAAAAGGAAGCATCTAGTTGACTCGAGGAAAGGGAAAGAAGTTCTTTCTGAGGGATCAATTGAATGTTTTAAATGTGGTGTGCATGGTCATTATGCAAACACATGTCCTATGAAGATGTTTCGTGAATGGGGTCACCAAGAGTGTACCAATATTCGTTTACCAATACCTAATGCCATTCCGATTGAGGATGAAGAAACTGACAATGACCAATCAAAGGTATGTACTATTTCATGACTATTGTTTTCCTATTTTGGAATCGTAGGATATGATTCTTGATTTTGTTTGTAGGAAAGATGTATTTCGGAATAAGTTGGAAAGGAATGGATAATGGATCATGAAGAATGTTGAATAAGTAAGATGTCAATATATAAGGGCTTCAAGAGTTATGGTAAAATTCTTAAGAGTATTAAGTCTCTTTTGATGATGGGGTTACATTAGAAGACTTTTTATATTATGTGTAACCCTGATGTTTCATATAGGGAAATTTTATTCAAGTAATAGTTATCTTTTCTTTTGTGGACATAGTTATAAAGAACCATTTGGGTTTATATGATCCTTACTTTTGAGGTAATTATGGGTTACTATATGTTATGATTGATGTGAAAGGCATGAGATAAAATTGAGGTTAAATTATGTTATGGTTATTTTTGATGATTTTCTCCCTTTTTTGGGAATGATTTGAGAATTATATAGTTTTTGAAAAAGGACAACACGTAGACCATGTGACTACCCATCGTGTCGGACAAAGCTGCGGGAATCGAACCCACAATCAAAGTGCAACTGGTATTTACCGCCTACCACTGGACAACGTGAAGAACCTGGTTAGTTTGACTGATTTTTTTAAAGAGTAATTTGATTTTGGGTTATTTATGAAAATTATTAACCTATCATAGAGGATATGTGATTAGGTTAATTACTTTTCAATACGAGACATTAGGATCAACTGATGTTGTTTGGAGATAAATGATATGATTTAACATGGAAGAATATGTGACTAAATCCTTAAAATATTTGGGTTTCAATCTTATATTGGTTTACTTTGAAGACTTTTATGGACAAATTGTTTATCGGATGGTCCTCGTTGAAGTTTGGGTTTTTTTGGACAAATTTTGGAGATTAAGCATGGATTTTCTTTTTAATGGGTTATCCTTTTCTGGATTATCTGACCTTGTACTAACCTTTTTGGTTTTGGTTTTGGTTAAATCCTAAATACGTGGGATGTATATAGTTCTCTTTTGTGGATTATGTGATTCTATAGAAGATGATTATAGTACTCTTAATGCGGACAAGTCTCCCTAAATACTCGTCTTTTGGAAAAAAATATGAGTTTGATTAAGGAATCTAGTAAAAGTTGAAAGTCAACATGATATGTGATTATGTTTCCTTATGAGTAAATTCCTCAATAAAAAGTAACTTAAAACAAAAATTTAGTCAATTAACTTTTCCTACTGGGGAATCGAATACCGTTTAACCCATCACAAGTTTGTGATTTTCTTGTGGTTAACTTTCTCCTAAACATGTTTTCTATCACTCCCCATCAGAACATGAACCTTTGTTTTTTTCTTCCATGTCCATATTTTCATACTTGTAATCCTAGTATGGGTTAACTCGGGTGACCTTTGTTCTTATCTTTCATTATTTTAAAGTGATTGTTTTACCGACTATTGTTCCGATGTGGGACTTTCAAGGATGTTTCCAAGCTCAATTTTTAAAAATTGTGAGGACGCAATTCCCAAAAGGGGGGAAAGATGTAACACCCGAGGTAAATAAAGAATATGAAATTTTCATATTTATCCATATTTTTGAATAAAATATTGATATGACTTTAAAGGGGACTCTATGCTCGATGGCGTACCCAACACGCAATAACGAGTTTCTTGGGAATCTTACGTTGCACTCGAATAATAAAATAATATAATTTAAAATGGTAGTTAACATGTAGTCGTTGTAATGGTTGGAATGGATAAAAATAACTAAAATATGATTATATATGTTTTTAAATGTTTTTACATTTATCCAATAAAGGATAGAGGCTTAAAATACGGAAAGAAATCAATTTTAGGCGTATATGCCCAAGTTTTCACTAAAGGTTCACTTATCACCTTTTGATGTTGAACCATCATTAAATATAGTTTTTTTCACTCTTAAAAATTCTTTTGGACCAAATATAACTCTTATTAATAATCGGGACATCAAAATTTACTTTGTGTAAATTTTTGGTATCTTTCCGATAAAGTTCATTTTTTATAATCAGTAGTGTAAAATGTTGTATTTTAATTCAAAACCTCTTTTTAATCTAATTTATTTATATGATTAGATTATATTTTGAATTTGTTTTAAAGTGAAATTAGAATATATTTTTACCATTAAATCCAATAGTGGTCGTTGGATTTAATTTCACTTTGAAATCAGACTTAAACCAGTGTCAATCTTTTGATACTTATTATTTCATAAAAACACGCTATTTTCTCTGACAGCGGGAATTAATTATTAAATTTATTAATGTGACTTATATGTTTTGAATTTTGTAAAATATACTTCATTTTTGAATTCGGAATATCAAATGTGTCTTAGGGTGATTTTTTGGGATTTTTCTGAAAAACATCAATTTTTGATGAATAGTGACACCACTAAGTGTTACTTATAAAAACTGATTTTTCCGTTTAAATAATTTTTTTCCATATTTGTGTTTTGAATTTCAAAAATTCGACATAAATGGTTTTCATTATGAAGTAAAATGTGGTTCAATGGGATACAAATAATTTTTTGGTGAATAGTAACTTATTATGTTTTTAACGCGATTAGAGGTAATTAGTGTAGTTTAAGGTAAAAATAATGTTTTAATAATATGAAATGAACTTTACACATGTCCTAACGTCATTGGATGTGTAATGTCAGACCAAGAAAAGCCTTGGGTCAACTTGGGGACCCCATGGAGACACTTTGGTTGGGAAATGACATAAATAACTATTTATTTAATGTAAAAGTAAAAATGACACAAACATGATATATTTAACTAAAACAATTTTTAATTGGGGTTATACAAGTCGGATTTTTTATAATAAATAGTCATTGGAAATCTAAAAAGATTTCCTACTTCATAGTAATTTTTTTATAATTTTTAGACATTAAATAAATTAAATTATGTTTGACATCATAATGATACAACGATGACATCATTATCTGACGATTTAAATAAAATGAGAAGATAATGTAAACATTATGACCTACACATGACCAAAACTTATTGTATGGGTTTATTTCGAACCCTTATCACCTTATACACGAATTATATCAATGTGGTACCTTTTAAAACCGAAACACATTTTCAAATAATGTAATATTTCTTACTTTCCAAAAGTGCCCCTCCTCTCCTCTTATAAAAGGCCCCCACCTCTACCTCATTTCACACACTCCTCAAGCCATTGGCTCGGCAAACCCGGCCCATTTACTCTCTCCAAATCCCTCTCCTCATCCTAGAGTATTCCCATTGGGCAGAAGGCTTTCAAAGGAAGCCTTTAGGCTCAAATCAAAAAGAGTTACACTTTTAAAGTAATTCATTCTCTCATGTTCATTTGTTTTATTTTGCTTCTCCAACCCCCTAAACTCTTTTTATTTACTTCTTTTGTAACGACACCAGTATCTTCAATATACTAGGATGTTTTTATAATACTTATTCGAGCTACACGCTCACACAACTACATCAAATGGTTAAAGAACATTCGGTTTCCGTGGATGGCGAAATTCTGCCTCCCAAAACGATGATTGTTCAATACTCATTTAACACCTTCAAAGGTGGCCATTATGATGTCACTATTTTTATATATGATATATAATATTTTTATTTTTTCCTTAAGCTTCGGTTTTTTTTTCATTTTGGGAATACCTTTACGGTTTCCATTATGGGTAAACGCGATATCTTCATTTAAGGAAGTGCGGACTACCGCCCCCTCAAAGTGATTTGACACGTTAATTACCATATGTGGGACGTATAAAAAATGGAATTATGATATTATATATTATATTATACTTTAATTATAATATAACTTTATATCATTATGATTCCATTCTATAAAATACGAAATAGAAATGAAAGTAGCGTTCATGCGTACGTACGGCTTACCGTCTCCATAAACAGTGCATTTCATTTCTTACCTCTAAACGATTATGTAATGTTATAAATGCATGAATTTACTGGATATATATGACATATATGATATATACATCATGAATAAAATTCTGGATATAATAAACATTTGTCCACACGAACAACATGTAATTGTAAGAATTCCACTTTCGACTTAAGAACCAAATATCGGAAAACAAATATTATTAACTTAAATGATTACATAATGTTTATGACATGGTAATAAGTGATATAAAAGGAATAATGAACTTGAAAAAGGTTCTTAAGGAAGTATAAATTAATTCATGTTTATTATTCAGGAGATTAAAGAATGATCGAGTCAAGTCGGACCCGAGGTAAGGGATCCTACTCCTCTCTTTCTTTTTAAGTACACACTTTTATGTCATTCCTTTTAAAGCTCATATTTCTTGTTATTGGGATGATATTTTATATTAAATTTACTGTACTTTTTATGTTCATGTGATGAGAGACCCTATTCTCTCTCATCAATCCATTTTGGATTTTTTGAGTGGCGTCGTTAGGCTGCCGAACATTCGTAAGAGATCTAACCTCTCTCTTTCTTTTTAAGTACTCTCCTTTATGTCACTTCTTTTAAGCTCTTCCTTGTAATGTTGGGGGATGTTCTTTTATATTCCACTTTCTGTACATTTTATTTTAATGTTATGATATACCCTATTTGATCTCATCATATCAATATTCGTAAGTTTTATGTGGCGTCGTTAGGCTGCCGAGTTTTCGTAAGGGATTTTTCATCTCACTTTTATTCCCGTGAGATTTATGCTACATTTGCCACAAATTCCATTTAGTGGTGCATGTACTTACCATTATTCTAATATTTGTGTAATATACATTTTTTTATGAGTATTTACATCAATGATCTATTGTCCTTCTTTCATGGGGTGTATGTTTTGAAAGATACCCAAATCGGTAAGGGAATCTTTCACCCTCCTCTTTTTTTTTAAAAAATTTCTTTTTCTGGGTCATTTAATTTACAAATTGTTATGTTGGGATATGTTCTCATATATCCTTATTGATGTAAATTTTATGTCCAAGTGATGAGATACACTTTTTATCTCTCATCAACTAATTTTTATGTGATGCCGTTAGGCTTTCAAGGGAACTTTTTAACCCAATTTTGATTTCTTTGGGTTCAACATGTAGTCATTGAATATGTCATCCAATGAATATGTGTGAATCAACTTTTATTGTTTTACACTTAATATCCACTTATATTGGGTGTATTTATATTTTTCACACATATTTTTGAGATTGATTTGTCCTTAATTTAAGGATACCTTCTTTATAAGGGATTTCATCACATTTCACATTTCTATTGAGAGTTCATTGTTGTTTTGCACCAATTCACTCTTATATAGTGTATATACTGTCCTTTGGAGTATTATATCATGAATCCATTTATTCTCATGATATTATAAATTTATGGCTAAATGTTATTCCTCAATTATTGTATTCAAGTGTCTCTAATTTTGGTAAAACCCCATTAACCAAAATATCGCTTTAAATGTTTTAATTATTTGTTATTATCAATATACATGTTTTCAAAATGGTTTTAAGGATTTATTTATATGGATATTAATGGTTTAAAATTTTAAGCTTGATGTTGGTATGGGACACTTTGATTCAAAAATATCTTTATTTAATTTTTAAATGGTTTTGGAAATGGTTTTTTTGAATGGATTCATTATTTCAATATACTAAAGTGTTATATTGTGATTTAAATGTGGAAATGTTATGTTTCCTTTATGCATGTTTTATGTGATACATTTATGTTATGGTTCTTGGGCGTTGTTATGAAAACGGGTTGTTCCGTGACAAACTAAGGGCGGGTGATCTCGATATAGCTCTCCAATGCATTGGGTAACACGAAGGAGTTAAACGTTAAGGTTTATCCGAAGAGATTTAGGGAATATACTGTGATAGGTATTCCAAACGTAACCAAGAGGGTTAATACCTACGTAAGAATGTTATTAATGCCTCAAGTTACCTTTATGTCTTATGTTTTCTATGATTTATTCATGATTTGATATGCCTATGTTTTATGGGTAAAGTGTGATTTCATTCTAATGTATATATGAACTCATGTTTCCTTTCCATATTTTTATAACTCTTACTGAGATTTTTATTCTCATCACAAGTTTTTGAAATTTTTTTCACAGGTCAAGGGAAAGGTACATGATGTGATGATAGTGTCAAGGATGTGTCAAGAAAGAATCTGTGTTATATTTTAAATATGTTTCCATTTATGGGAAAAATGAATATTGTCTTTTATGTAACCACTTTGTTTAAATGTGGAATGTAATGCAAGATTCATGATCTAATTCTCTAAAACTCTAAACCTGAAAATATCCTCAATGTTTAATCTTGTAATAACTCAATATTAAGTAAGGTTTAAGGATGGGGCCTTATAAATAGCACCGATGTGAATACTGTGAGTAAAATACCCGGTAAGAGACTATTTGGCCATGATAAAGAGAGTGGGGGAAATATGGTCAACTTGCCTCTGGCCTCTGACTAACTTCATTAAGCCATACTTCATTCTCATGAAAGAGACCTCTAACCATGGAGAACTAAAACACCAGAAAGGAAGGTATGAACCCAGTTAGAGAATCCTATATTGCCCAGCACCCTGAGAATGAATCTCTATTTTAGTCTATCATATTCATTATCCATGTCAATTTTGATTAGGACATTAGATATTTGGGATTTCATATTTAGATCAACAACCATTTCATGAGAAATACTGATGGAACCATGGATGGAGAAACCCTTGAAAAAGATGTGTTGTTCTATAGAGATCCACATGGGTATGTGGATAGACATCCTGTTGTTGAGGACAGTTTCCAAAACCTTATAAGTGAAATTACACATGTTGTTGGGGTGGAAGTGATGAAGAAATGAGGGGTCCATAATCATTGGAGTGGGGATCAAGTTTGTGGAACATGAAACACCATGGATGGTTCTTCCATAAAAGAAGTCATTAATAGCATCAATAAAATCACACTTTATAAGATCCCAGGATTTCTAATAAATAGAACCCAAAAAACTATCTGTTCAAGGGTAACTGTCCAGGTTGAGAAACCTAAAAAATCCATGATTTCATCTTCTAGCACAACCACTCTAAAAGTATTGTTCATGAGCTAATCCTCCACCATTTGGATGGAATCAAACATCTTAGTGTGACCAGTTGGATAACAAAATTTCATTTCCTAGTTAGCATCAATGAGAAGAGACTAGAAAAAATTAACATCCATACCTCCCATAATTTTTGGGTTATCAGTATAAGATCCATCCTCCAAATGAATATTTGGTTTGATAACACGACGTTTTTCATTGATGCATGCATGGAGGAAGGACATATTGTGGTCCCCTTATTTAATCCACATGAACCTATAAGGAGCACGAATCTCCCTCTCCTGTTCGAACAACAAGCCTAATAATTCATCAATTTTACTGCCCAGGGTATTAAATAGTACCTCATCCCACTCTTGTTCATGATGAGATTCAAGGAGATCGATGTCCCTACTGATATTCTTGATCCCATGCCAATGTGAAGTCCTTCTGCTATTAAATATCTGAAGCACACCGTTCAAGCAATGGAAATTATTCTATAGAAGATCCCATGGGCTTCCTTGCATGGGCTACTCATAGGAAACCCGCACCACCAATAGAAAACTCAAATCAGACGTCCATCCAGAGTAAAATAAAAACCTCCTCCCTCCATCCCTTTGACTAGATAGGTTTAAAATCAATAGAGAGTGACCAATAGGGCCTGAACCATGTGATGAACTAAACCACTTGAAAACTATGAAATTGCGTTGTAGTTGCCAAAGCACATGTCCAAGTGGCTCCCTCTATGATGGAATCCCTATTGATTTTTACACCATGTAAAGGGGTCCCTTGTATGACCCAGTTCCAATAGACCCAGACAGGAAACAAAACTAGGGAATTCCCTCTTGGTCCTCCTTGAGTCATCCCCCCTCCAAATATTTATGAGACATCTAACATAATGTTAAAGTCTCCTCCAATTAATCAATGAAAAGAACCTTGATCAAAATCACCCAACTCACTCTATTGGTGTTCCCTTTCCATATATTTTCACATGGAATAAACATATAATAAAAAAATGAAAGTGGGCCATCCTCTATATTCAAAATAATAATTTTTTTCTACAGGCTCTACCAACACTTCTAAAATGAAGCTCTTTGAAAATACCCAAATGTGGTAGTTACGAGGTGCCCCATGCATGCATCCATGGAGACCAATCATGTTATAAAAATATGAGATTTTTGAGATATCTTTTTAGGGTTAGAGAATATCCACAAGGGAGAGGTGATGATAGTGTTCCTAAGAAATGATGTTTGTCTTCACCTAGGTACCTATGCCCTGGCCATTCTAGATTTGCATAGGATTAGTTGGATATAAATTCACCCAGTGGAGGACCCAAGATTTGAAGAACCTTCAATTGGAGTGTGATAGTCTTCTAGCCTTCTTTTGATCTGAAGAAACATGAATACGCCACTAGGAGCAGAGCCATTGAGATCCGCATGAGGGGGGTAGAGTATATAACAGAAAGTTGTTGTTCAACAAAAATCTGAAATCAGTTGCTAAGATGGAGGGGATCCATTGAAGACTCCATAAGGGTTGGAACTACTGTGAAGGATTCAAACTGATAAAAAGCTCAGATCCTTGCCAGACCTTGGAGCCAGATAGGGAGGGAAGTAATATAATTGGGGAGAAGAGACTACCTACTCTGGAACATCAGAAGACTACCAAGGAGAATATGCCACCATATCCAAATAGTGATGTTGAGCCTTGGCCTGAGAAGATGGAAAAGGTCCTAGAGTGGGGATGGAGAGAAGAAGGAAAAAAGGAGGATGCACTCGCACACGAGATAAGACTAGTAGGGAAATAGGGCAAGATAGCTCTGATCTACCCGCAAGAGCCGATGCCAGTAAAGAAAATTCTAGAAAGGGGGAATGACCAACCAACACTGAGCCCAATGTGGAAACACGATGAGCCCCTTCCAAGGCTGGAAACTCCTGATAAGAAACCACTAAGCCCAATGAAGAAACCTATCCCACACATCCCATGGCATACAGCTCTGAGGGAGGAAACATCGGGGCCACCAGACGAGAGACCTTGAATCCAAAATGTGATCTTATACAAGAATCAAGAGAATGAACATGGAGATGGAAAGATGATAAAAATCTAGTAGAAGATCTTTTTCCATCCATAGAATGGTGTGCATGTAATAATGACAATCTGGGGGAAAAGTGTCTTGGAATGATCTATCTCAACACACAGCCAAGCCATAGAGGAGTCTAGAAGCTTGAAAGATCTTTCATCTGTGCATAAGAAAAAACTGAGGAAATTTCCAATACCTTGAAGGAAAGAGGATTTATGTAGAGGGAGAGGTAGCCACAGGAGGCCAATCCGGACCACCACAATTGGGGAATATCTTCTAGAGTATGCATCCAATGACCACCTCACCAGCATGAATTTATGAGAGACAAGAACACGGGGAACCTGAGACCTAGAAAGTGAAAAATTATCCACGGATCAAAGAACCACATATAGTTTGATGTGATGAAGAACTGACACCATTGTTGAAAGGGAGATTCCCAAAGAGGAAACAAAATTCAGAAACTCTGGAAGCGAAGGCCAATCCATCCCAAATCGGGAAACTAACATCCACCATTGAATTTAAAACATTGTCTCAAATGCATCAGAAGGGAAATTGATCATAGTAAATTCGTACCAATGATAATTTCCATGGGATAGATGATGGGATACCCAAAATCACTGCTAGAGATGATGTCTAAGCACCGGAAAGATCATCCCTCCATGACAGAGGTTGAACGGTTGACGGAAGAGGTGACTGGAAACCCACTGCATATTGTCTTCCAGAAGGAATTAACTTAATAGACAATGAGATACCCATTTCAGGATGATCGGCTAATGATGGTGGAGGTGGATTTGAGAGAAACTAAGCTGTCGATTTACTACCTTTAAGGATGATGTGTTTTCATTTTTCAATTCTTCCTACAAGGATGGTCACAAAAAAACTTTTTATGGTTAAAACAGATTATCATATATTTATTATATCTCATTTAAAGTTCTAAAACCATTATATATACATAAAATTAATTATAAATTTAAAACTAGTTCGGGATGGTGAAAAAATTCAAAAATAATCTAAATTATTATCACTAACATTTTATCTAATTATTCATCCTCATACCATATAATATAATAAAATATATAACCATTTATTAATCAGGAGGATCATTTATATCATATAATTTCAATTCTAGATAACTATTCTCATTTTATATTATTTTCCATACGTGTGTACAAGTAAATAGATCATGAAATCCAAGGAAACTAATTCTCTCAAACAATAAAATTGTATTTTATAACTAATAAAAAAGGATATAAATGAGATTAATAAAATTACAATAAATAAAATAATTGTATAAAAGTATATTAATTAATTAATTAATGTATTTAATATGATTATTTAGAACATTAACATCAATTGGATAACACATTTGGACCTAATTTAAGCATTTTCTCATCTCACTTTTATTTATGTGATATTTCCCTTATTAGCCACTTATTTCTTTTGTGTGGTGTATAAATACTTTTGTTTGATATATAATATCATGAATCTTTTTATATTAATGGTATTAAAATAATAATTTTATCATTATTTGTTTTTGGTCATATGATTCAATCGATTATAATGTTGTTATGGAATCTCCCAGAACTTCCATTTTTCCTTCGGGTTACTCTTTCTCTCTCTTTACCCCAATGTAACTATTAATTATTATTATATACTCTTTATAACTTATGTTTTTATGTTCCAAATATATTTACCTATCTCAACTATTCTTTGTTTTGTGATAACTATATGTTTTATAAGGATTAATTTTCAATTCCTCCTGATAAGAAAGCATAATTAACGAGTACATCCCAATTTCTTACCAATATTCAAGTATCATCCATAAATTTTTTAGTGCATTTATATTTTTCTAAAATAAATTATTTTTTATGAACAATTATCTTAGATATTTTTTTATATAAAAAATTAATCATTTATCCGATTTATGGACTATTTTATATTTTCCCTCAAACTGCATTGAAGTGGACCATTTCTAATGTTTCTCACAAACACGTTTTTACATGTTTTTACTTTATATGAACATAATGTATGCCTAAAATATAATTTAATTTTCCTTCCCTTTTATTTTCATGGATATACATATTTACAATCTAATTTTTTAACAAATACTGATGACTTTCCAACATATCTCTTCTTTTGAAAGTAAAAAAAGGTATTTCTCTTAAGAATTTATCAATGATTTTATTAAAGTATTTTCATCTACTTTAACACCCTCTATAGAATATTATGATTAATCTATTATGTGAACATATGCCATGTTTTGTTGAATGGTTTATGTTTATTTGGATTGGGGATGTTATATCTTGATTCCATTCACCATATTACTCTTGATTGTTATTTGATTATCTTGGAAAATATTGATAAATATGTATCTTTTATTTAATAATGATATTTGATGATAAGACACATTATTTATTAAATACATCAATATATGAGGAATTATTTATATGGGTATGACATGGTTTGGGGACTGTTTACTTCAATCCTTATTGGTTGGGGACTGGGTATTTCAATCCATAGGGGTGGGACTCAGTTATAGATAGCCCCTCAATGTATCAGTAGTCTCATGAGATGGAAAATGTTGGAGAAAAAACATTAGAGATTACATCCAAGTAGAGTTAGGCCATTTTCTACCCATATACATAAATCGTCTTGATGGTATTATGGTTCATGTTCCATATACATGACGTTCAATGATTAAGCATTCTCGTCATTCAGTATTTAGTTATTACTTTCCATGATATTTTCACTATAAAAAATCTATAGATATTTTTTCATTCTCATTTTATTAATGGAATAATTTTTTTAGTAATTTACCTTTCCATTATTCCTTATTGAATTTGTTTTCACTTATCATTTATTTACGTAACCCTTAGAGAGTGTTTGAGCTCAACCATTTCATTTTTCCCTACCCCGGGTTTTGAAGATGAAACCTTTGAATAAATGTGGAGGAAGTAGTTTATTTTATTTTATACATTATATGTTCAATTAACAATGTAATATTAAAACCATTTATATATCAAGTTTCTTCAAGACTACTAAACTTATCGATCCTTGGTGATGTGATCTCTTGTATTTATGCCATTGTAATAAAACGACCACTGACTCTGGGCTATTGGGGTTAGGGTTGTAATATTATGAATAATAAACCAGTCAATAAAATCGTAACATAACCAATGAAATTATAAATAAAATTTGTGTATCCTATATATAAAAATATGATATATTTATATCCTTCTGTAAGTAAATAAATATTTTAAATATTATAACTTAATTGTTTTTACCTTTTTAAGCCAGAAATACATAATTACAATTATATAATTAAAATAAATATTTAAAATAAAATTTATTTTATAAAAAAGGCTCATAAATTATTATTTTATTATATTATGATTATAATATAATTTTATGATACCTTAATAAATTTTTCAATGTTTTATAAAATCATTTATAATTTTAAAATTTGTATTTTTTGAATAAATGATGATTTTAAATAAAAACATTCTCATATTTAAACAATTATTTTCCTAAAATGGAGTTCATTTTTGAATTTTAGATGTTGAAAAATGGTTACGGTGAAGTTTTAGATTTTTTAAAAAATAGTTGAAATTATGGTGAATAGTAAAATACAGTAAATTACAGTGAATATACATTATAAGTTTAATACAATATTCCTTAGCTCATCGCTGATGTAAGCACCATAATCTCAAAAACTCCGTCCCCCTTTACTGTATTTAGTCATGGGATCATCATTATTGCTTGTCTTGAGCCAAAATAATAAACTAATTATTAAATTAATCAAGAAACATCTCTCTCCTCCACTATAAATACCACCCCTCCTCACCTCCTTTCCTCAGAACTCTTAATCATTGAAGCTTGTTCAATTTCCAAATAATAATCTTCCCAAGTCTCTCCCCCACATCCAGGATCCTTTGGTCCCAATAAAAGACCAAATTCAAGTGCCTCAATGAGGCTCTTGATAAATTCTTGTCGTGTGGCATGGAAAAACAATTTTTTATATTACCTAAGTATAGTAAATTGTTTAACCCTAGGTAGTCTTAAAAAGAGGAGTGCACACAAAACAGTTTGTAACTTTTTAATTACATGAAAAATGTAGTGTTTTTGGTATTGTTTTCTTTTGAATGAAAAAAATAAAAGAATTCATTTAATAAAATGATTGAAATAAAATTTTATACTCAGGTGATTGAAAACTATGATATGAGAAGGGTGATCAGTTTGGGGTTGGTTTTCATATTTTAATGTTATAATTGTTCTATTTAATTCAATACTCTTATACTAAGTTGATTATAGTGAGATTTCATGATCATTTCTTCTCACTACCTTGGTCAAATGGTGATGGTTAGTGAAAACCTTACCAAGATATTATTTTCATCTACACTTCATCCTTTTGAAAGATATTTTCAATGAATATACTCAATTTACTTAGTAAATACTTTATCGGGTTTTTTTTGTGCCAATCAATCAAGAACATACACTACCCCTTTCACACATACTGGTTATCATTGAGTAATTCATCACTAAGCCCTGGTCTATTCCATCATATATAATCTAGAACCTGATTGAGGGATATAATTATCATTTACCAAATAAAAAATAAAAAACAAAGTCAAAAAAAATATAATTGTACTTCATAATAAAACCCGCAATATGAAATTGAAAACAATGTCTTAGAAGAGAGAATGATATTTAATTCCATTATTTCTATAAACTCAAGCATTATAGAATAGAGAACCAACCCTAAAAAATATCTCAAATGTTTACCCTGCCATGGTAAGGGTAATCGAGATGAATGTGTAAGAAAAAGGAATTACAATACTAAGAAAATGAAAATAGAGAAAACAAAAACAAAAACATTTTCTACTAGAATATGTTCTTCAAAATGTTTCTCCTATTTGTAATTCCATATCTTTGAATCTCCCCATGATCCCTTATTTTAGGTTGTTCCAAAATTAATATCTTATCACACCTCTAAATTTCACATTAAATTGATGTGTACTGAATATGTTATTGAAATATTAATGAGTATGACTTTTTATGACTGAGAATTATAGAAATATTTTTTCACTGATTAAAAACAAATGGTCACCTTAATGAGTGTATAAATCCATTTAATTTATTTTTGAAATTTACATGTGATTACTCTGCCAATTAATGATCTAAAAACCTTAATTGGAGGTGTGTATCCCGAGTTATACCTCATTTTCAAAGGTGGTTCCACTCTTTTCAACCAAACAATTTTTCAAATTGATTAATTTTTTCGGGCCTCTAAATGTTTAAATCCACTTTTGGTCCAGAATAAAAAGTTGAATCCTATAAATCATATATTCCAAAGAAAATCACTCATATTGTAATAATATTTTAAAATTTATTCCCAAATGACCTTGTGTTTATAATATGTTAAAATTCCAGAATTAATCATTTTTAAATTTTATCCCAAAACACACCAAAAATCCTAAATTCATGCAAATACACTCAAAAACATAAATTGTTAAAGATTAAAACATTTAAAAACCTAAAAAAATAATTAAAATATTATATATATCAATTCCACCACACTTAAACCATGCTTGTACTCAAGCATAAAATCTCAACATGGAATTCACAGGGAACCAGTGTTAGCAGTATTCAAATTCTAAAGTGAAAAAATAAAATAGTTTTCAATGTCAAACTAAATTTTTAAAACTCCACATAAAATATAAATTTAAAATCTCAATATTAAAAAAAATAAACTCATGTATTTTACAATTCCCATTTGAAAATGGTGAAATTTTTCTTTTTAATCATTCAGAATCCTTAATTAATTATTTTTAAATATTCCAAATCAGTACTTACCTCAATTTAATATTTACTCTCATCTCTAATGATATACTTCAAGTGGATTTATTCTCATATCATGAGAACAGGATCCATATCTTTATGCCAGTAAATGACCAAATTTCTCTACATTGTAAAGGAAAAAAGTCACATAAAAACATGAAGTCCTTCGTTAAAGGTTTAAATACTGTGAGGCTTATGTTTGGTAGTAATTAGAAATTAATGCCCAAGAAGGAGGTTTATCTCTAAAGTTAAGTGCATGATATCAAAAGTAACATCTCAGGAAAATTCTCCCCATTAAATTGTAACTCTAATTTCTCCCGAAACAAAAAGTAAGGTGATGATAAAATAGAGCATAATGATTGATTTGTGAACCCACTATAATATTATTTTATCTACTTTTATAATTTATTTTGTTGGAAACTTTTCATTATTTTTTTATTTTCTCAAAAGTTATTCTTATAATAAACCTCAGATCCACCACCTAACCAAATATGATAAAAATCATAGGTCTAGTTATGGTGATTTTTGGTATTCTAAAATCACAACCCATTTTTATCATTTTCTTAGTTTTTTTATCATTTTCTATTTTATTTAAATTCCAGATGGGAAAACAATGAAATATCATGAATAGATCAAAAACCATAATTTATTCCCACAAAATCACCCCCACACTTTTTCCTTGCAATTTAAATCATCTATTACACCAATATCCCATTATCTCCAACACTTAAACTTTAAAATATCAGGAAAATTCCAATAGTAGGGTAGGAATGGATAAAATTGGATTGATACATATCTCATCCCTATAATAGACATTAACTTTCCTTATGGACTAAAGTATGATTTATGTAAAAGGTTTAATTTTAAGGATATTTGGTTTATCAAAATATTCCTCAATCATTTTAAATGTGTTTTTTAATATTGATAGTTTTTTAAACGTTCAAATACAATTTCTAGTAGGTGGAATGTAATAAGATCACTAAAAAATATTCTGAATAAAAATAGGAAGCACTTGGTCTATAAATCCTCTCGAGAATGGGAAATATGATATCAGATAATCACTCAAGGCTTGATTAATAATAAAAAATCAATTCACATAAATTTAAAAAATTAAAATCATGAAAAATTATAGGAAAAATTCATTTATAAGAATAAATTAATTTTCTTAAATCTTGATTCCGCATTTTAATATCCATTCTTCACAATTAATAATTCAATTATCCATTTTACTCATTCAATTTCATTAAAATTGAAATATAAAAAATGGCATCACATGATTTCTATGAAACGAATACTCATAGATAGGTCAAATAAAGAATAAATTCAAGTGTAGGAATGAAATTTTATTTGAATGTTTAAGAAACTATTTTCTAAAAAAATATTGCTAATTCAAAAGATATTGAATATAAAAGAATAATCCCTTTATAAATGATGCTTCAGTCAGGTGGTGTGAGTCATATTCTGTCAGTTATGTTTTCTAGCACATTCACAACGTGTGTTCTATTTAGGTTTTCCATTTTTTAGCCTTTAATAATCTTTACTAATGGACATGAAATATTAGAATAAAAAACATTATTCAGGCTTGTTCAATCATGCTAGAATATTTCCTAGGGTAAGAGTAGACTAAGGGGGAAAATTTGGGTTTTCTCAAAAAACCGCTATTGTTTAATTTAGTTATCTTGACACAAAAATAGAATTTTTATAAAAAACATAGACTACATGATTTCCTCCCCCAAAATTAATTAATGCAATGTCGTCAATTCAATTAAATTTATTTTTCATGTATTTATATAAAAAATGGAATTACTTATTTTAATAAAGTGTAAAGGAATGAGTTTATTTGGTGGGTCATCGTTGATAACCAAGTTAAAAATCATAATCTCTACCACTTGTTCTAAATCATTCTTCAACTTACCCTATTTTTTTCGCCAATTTCAATTGATGTGTCCAAACTAATAAGCACTCCTTATGGAAATTCCAACCACTAGATTTCTTTCGGACTTATTTTCTTTTATATTATAGGTAACATCTCATTCCATCGTTTCTAGGCATACCTCAATAATTTCCACCTTAGTTCTTTCCTTGTTCCTAGAAATGACATGTTAAAATGGAAAGAATAGGTTTTATAACCATGATTACCACAACACCAGCAAAACCCTTGAAATTTTGTTCTTCTATGTTGGTTTCTATTCTATATGGATAGTTGTTGATGTATTATTATAAGCCAGTTCTCTCCTTTCATAAGGAGTTGTGGTCTATTTAGAATATTCTTCCCTTCCATTGTAGATTTCACCTCAATTTTGTTGACCACATGACCTTTGTTTTTGATTTGATATCTACAGTATTAGGTGAAATAGGTATACTTTGATATTTATTGATCATATATTTACCTTTTAATATGATCCACTTTTCTTATCCGTTTGAGAGGATATTCCACTTACCATTAAATATTTAATGGAATTTTCTATGAACTTGATCAATTTTAGTTATACAGTGAGACATATGGAATGCATCTCATACAGTTATTCTTCCTTCAAAGGAAGTTCCTTCTAGTGACCTATGATAATCTTCTCATGTTCTCCCTCTTTGAGTTTATACTTCTTGATCTCAACATATTCCCGTAATTTTATTTCATCATCCTCTTCTAACAAACTATTCAATAATTTTTATGTTGTATATTCTAATTTTTCAGTTTGTTCTTTACCTTCATTATGGGAGACTTAATTTAGTGAATGAACACTTAAATGATTATTCATGGAGTTGATTATATTGAAGTTCACTTGACTATATTTGATCTCAAATTAATGTTTTCCCTCATGAACATTGATGATATTATTTTATGTCTTTAAGAATTGTATCCCCGTGATAATGGGTGTTAATGATGAACTCTTATATTCTTCTCTTATCAGTATGTAAACGAAATCTGGGAATAGTAGAACTTTGAATTTCAAAAGAACATCTTCCAAAACACCTACTGGGAAAATGGTGGATCAATTTATTAGTTGGAACACCACACTAGTAGGATTTAAATTTCTAATCCAAAAATATGTAAATACAGAGTGAGGAAAGATGTTTATCGAAGAACCTAAATTACATAATGCATCATTGAAATATAAGGATCCAATAGTATGAGGAATAGATAATTTCCCTATAACTTTACATTATTGTGTAATTGGTATTGTGATGACAACAGAGACACTTCTTTCCAAGTTGATTCTCTCATTTCAATCCAGTCTCCTTATTTTAGTGCACAATTCCTTCATAAAATTTGAATATTTTGGGAATTTTTATATTTCTTATATGAAAGGGATTTTTATCTCAACGTTATGAAAGGTCTCTCTAATTTATTTTTGAAGTTTTAATCAACAAAATTTGAAGATTTAATTAAATAAAAAGATAATGGAGCCTAATTTTTTTCGTTTCCCCCATATGTAATTGTATGGTTATTTCTGGACATTTATTTCTAAAACTCATTCTTGTTATTTCATGGTTCTATTTCCCATCATTTGGGTGGATGTTTTGAGCTTCATAAGGTTTCTCAAAATCATTATCTATTCTTTGTTCAGGGGATTGGAGCTCAGGTATTCTTCTTGTGGTGATTTTACTTACATTCAACTTCAAATTTGGAAATTCTTGTGTTGGTAGTTTTCCATGATTCTTGGTCAGAGTTTCCATGAAACTTTCAAATTGATTAGTTATCTTATCAATTTTTTCATCCAATCATACAATTTTCGTCTTTAACTTCTTCTGTTTAGTTTTTTTTGCACTTGCAGAAGGATTCTCATAAGTCTTTTATTGGATGGGAGATGGTTGATAGGCTTGTTGGAATGGAATGAGGTTATGGTATTGTTGTTGAAAAGAAGGTATGTAATGGTTCTATAAGAATCCATATCCAGGATGGATTTGGGGTTGACATGGATGATTTAATTGATATTAAATTTGCTGAAATAATTTTTCACAACATTGATTCCCCTGCACTTTAGGACATTTATCAGTGTAATGCTAAGTAAAAGAGTATAAACCACATACCAGATATGGTCCTTGTTGTTCCATCACATGGTTCATAGAAATTTGTCATACTAACCTAGTGAGTTTAACCATTTTGGTTCATATTAAATTTTTCGAATCAGGATTTCTCACCTCATGGATTTCCCTTATGCCTCCAACATTTTGATCTAAATTGATTCAAGTTTTGAGAAATATTCTCAAATAGACCTCTGACATCTGCAGGAGACATTTTGATTAGGCTGCCTACAAATGAGTCATATAGTATATTTAAATCATTTTAGAGAATTCCTTGGAAGAATAACACAAATAATTTGTGTTCCTTCATTTCATGATGTGGGCATATGGAATATATCTTTTCTAAATTCTCCCAGTACTCATAGAGGGTCTCTCTAGTTGATTGTCGTATGATGTAAATATCTTTTTTATGACAGTTCCCTTGGATGTGGAGAGGAATATATGGAAGAAAATTATTTTAAAATTCTCATTATCACTAATCTATCATGTTTATAGATTGTAAAACAAACTTTATCTACACCTTTAAGTGAGAAGGTGAATTCCCTCCACTAAAATTGGTATTCAGGTGCTCCTCTTGGCTTGAAGCTTGAGAAAGTGAAATTGAATTCTTGTAAGTGTCGATTTGGGTTTTCTACTATAAGACCATGAAATTTCAGAAGAATATAAATCATATTCACATGAAATTCAAAATAATTTGGGGTAGTAGGTGTAATTTGTTTGTTATTTTTTAATAGAAAATTGAGGTGCACATAGATTGTGCAAGGTTTGGTAGGGATTATCATCAATTATTTTGGGTTCAGAGTGAACAATAATAGTGTAACTTGAATCATAGAGGTTTATTTCCTCAAAATTGGTTTTAAAACATTGTTTTATTAATTTTTTAGTGTTATTTCAATTTTAGGATCAAATTTATTTAAATGGACATATGAACTTTGGGTCATTCAATTTTTAAAAGAAATTATTATTTTGGTTGTTAAGTTACAATAACTCCCTAGAAATGCTTCCAAGTTTAATGAATGCCTGTCGTGGGTCATGGAAAAACAATTTCATATTACATATTTATAGTATAGTTATTAACCCAAGGTTTTCTCCTGACGATGATTTCACGCAAAACAATTCGTAACTTTTTAATTGGGAAAAAATGTATTATTATTAGAATAGTTTGTTTTCCAATGGAAACAAAATAAATTAAGTCAGGTAATAAAATGATTTAAATGAAATTGTAAACTAATGTGATTTAAAAATATGATATGAGAAGGGCTATCAGGTCGGGATCAGTTTTCATATTTCAATACTATCCTTGTTCTATTTAATTTAATCATCTTCTGCTATGTTGATTAAAGTAAGATTCCCTGATGGTTTCCCGTCACTCCCTTTGTCAAATGGTGATGGTGAGAGAAATACTTACTGATATATTGTTTTTGTCAAATCTCTTTAATTTTTCGAAATAGTTTCTATTAATATCCTCAATTGAATTAGGAAATACCCGATCAGGTCTTGTTTATCCCAAACAATCACGAACATCCACTACCCTTTCACACGTTGCAGCGATCAACGAGCACTTCACCACTAAGACCTGTAATATTACAGTTTATATAAACCAAAACGTAGGGGATAGAGATAATGATCATTGAAAAAATAAAAAATCAACGACAAGATCAAAATCCCAATATGATCATACTTGATAATAAAAACCTCTATATGAAATTGAAAACAACATCACAGAAGAGAGAAAGAGATTTCATTCAATTACATCTAATAAAAAAAGAATTATAAAATAGAAAACCATACCTTTATAAATAGCTAAAATTTTACCCCCACCATTTTAAGGGTAATTGAGATGAATGGGGAAGAATAAGGAATTACAAAACTAAGTAAGAAAACAAAATGTAGAAAATGTGTTCGGTAGAATCTATACACCGATAGTTTTCTCCTTTTCGGCACACTATATCATATAATCACCACAATGTCTCTTATTATAGGTAATTCCAAATTTAATTTCGTCTCTCCCCTCAAAATGTTACTTTAACATTACATGTATAAAGGAATATATGGAATTATTAATGAGTATAACATTTTTTGTTTGATAATTATATAAATCTTCATTCAATGTTTATCATCCAATGTCCTCCTTAATGATTGTATAACTCCATATAATTTATTGTTAAAATGTAATTTTTATTATACATTCAATTTAATATTTAATAACCGCAATTGGTGGTGTGTAGTCTGGGTTATACCTCATTTCCATAGGTGGGGTCCACTATATCTGCCCAAAAAATCAACTTGATTGATTTTTTTGGGACTTTCGTTATTCGAATAAGCTCATATTCCAGAAGAAAAAGTTGAATCCCATAAAACAAGGAATACTAGAAAAAATAATCACTCAAATTGGCATAATATTTTAAATGTTATGCCCAAAATACCCTTGTGATTAAAATCTTTTGAAATTCCATAGATAAGTAATTTTCACATTTTAGCCCAAAACAAACTGAAAATACAAAATTCATGAAAATACATTCAAAATGATAAATTTTTAGATATAAATTCACTTAAAACATATAAAAATGATGACAATATTATCAATGTTAGTTCTCATGGAGAATAATGTAAGAGGTAAAAATTTATTTCCTTTTCATTTAATTTCACTCAAATTTCTTTTTTTTCTTATTCGATCCTCACCATACATTATCCAAGTGCAATAGTAACTGAAGTATTTAAAATATACTAGATTTTTATTATTTTAATGTAATAATCCATCATCATTTCTTTTCCCTCCCATTTTTTTCTATAAATTAAAACATCATCTATAATGTGTTAATTTATTGTATTCAAGGACAATGAGTTTTAAATTTTTTTACTGCCTTAAGGGATGGTCAAAAAACGATTTTTGTCAATAATATTGATAATAATATAGGTATTATAAAATATTGAATGTTCTAGATCTATTATATAAACATAATATTAAATAATAGAACAAATCTTGTTCTTGATGATCGAGAAACCACCAAATTAATTGAAACGATTATCATTATCATTTTATCTAATGATTCATCCTTATACCATATAACAAAATGATATATTAGAAAAAAATGAACTAATTAAAATTATTTAATAACATATAATTTCAATTTAGTACAACAAATCCCATTATACATCATCTTTCATACATTTATACAAATGAACAAATCCTAAAAACCAAAGAAATGTAAACTCCAAAATGATGAAATTGTATCTTTTAAATCGTCAAATAGTCCATAAATAAAATTAATAAAATTATTATAAATAAAATATATGTATAAATGGTTCAAAATTAATTAATTTATTGATTTAATTTGATTATCTAGGACATTAATTTCGAGTGTAGAACACTTTTATACATATAGTAAGATATTCTTTATAAACCTCCATTTTTCCTTTGGGTCTCATTTTCTCTCTATTTACCCCAATGTAGTTCTTTTTACTTTATATATAATTCTTATAAATTCTATGTATATAATCCAAAAATAACTTATGCTGATAATTTCATCCTTTTTTTGTGATATACATGTTTTAAAAAGTTTCCTCTGTCAATTCTTCCTAATAAGCAATTCCGATTAAGGGGAACGTCCCAATTTCTTACCCATTTTGAAGTGAACTCCATAATATATTTTAAGAAATAATTGTTTTTTAAAATCACTAATTTTATCATGAAAAAAAATATCTTGTTTCATTTCTAGTTTTATGCAAACAATTATGCATTTTTTATTTTAAAGAATCTTGAAATTTATCCCTTAAGCTACATTAAAATGTTTTATTTCTAAAGATTCTTAAACACTATTTTTACATTTTTTCACTTTTGTTTGAAATAACTTATTATTATATATGCATATTTTACCTTTATAAATTCTATGTATTTTTTGAATCTATTCTTTTATTTTCACCATTATCATATTCCCTTTTGATGTGTATTTTGACATGATTATAATACCCAATTCTTTCCATAAGAAACCATTATGTTTATATTTTATTCCTTATGTATGATTAATTATATGAAACACATATTCATGAACATGTTATGATGGGGTCACCCATATAACACTCCAATTCATTGGGTAATTTTTAGTCTCGTGATATGTCATGTGCAACTGTCTTTACGGTTATCCTTGACTCAATATCCATGTGAAATGGTCATGTTGGTTATCCTTAACTTGTTATCCTCCATGTCAAATTATCCCGGACTCATGATTATGTCATTTTTATGTTTCTTCCACATTAATATGATTCCATTATGACATGATCCCAAATTCTATATGTTATTCTTTCATATGTTTATTCATGTTCCATGAATATTTATGTCATAATTTTATGCCTTTTAACCCATGGTTTTTTTATCATTATGTTTATTCCCATGTTATTATTTTTAACTAATCCATTTATTCATGTATTACCTAGGTTATCCTATAATGATTTATGGTGTCAAATGGTGATAGGGTCTCATTATGAATATTAAATAAAATATGTTTTTATTTTGGTTTCATTCTTTGTAATTATTTATCTATTCTTCCAAATATATTAGGCTTTTTGATCATTGGTTTGTATTTGAATGCTAATTAAGATTAAAATTATTTAATAAAATTCTTAAAAGGTTGTGGTCAATATAGTTGGTATCATAGCATAGTCTGGTAATTTTTTGAGATTAAGAATTGAGAACATTAGTAATGAAACATAAGGATAATTCTATCACCATGGATAACCTATATTGAACCCTAGAGTATCACAATTTAGGTTATTTTTCATTTAAAATATTATCCTTCTACATTTATTTTTTTTATTCTAATTATATAAGTATTCAAGACCCCCTAATTATACATTATTTTTCTTGGATAATGGATGGAAATTGAAGAACTTGTTCATGCAATCAATGTGATAAGAAATGTGATTATTTTCATAATGATATGCCAAATATGATGGGAATGGGTGATAGAAACATCAATGTAGTACTTGATAAACTTGATCAATTTATGAATAATAATTTAAATCATGTGGAACACCCATATTATCTTTTATAGAGAAAGTTGTCATCGAATACTTCATGTTATTAAGGCCTCCCATAATTGGTGGATCTTCTGATACCCACCATTATGAATAGTGTATTAAATCTATTGAGAGGATATTCTTTGTCCTCCAGTTCTCATAAATAATAATATTTAGGATGGTGGTCTATATTTTTTATGGGAAAGATGATCGGTGGTGGAAATTGATCAAGAACACGAAGTCCATAGATGAAATTGATTCCATTATTTTAGAGGAATTAAATAAAATATTTAACAATAAATATATTCATTGAACCCTCCATATCAAGATAGAAATATAATTCCTCATATTTTAGTACAAGCAAGATTAGTCTATCGGGGTGTATGAAGAAAACTCCTCAACTCATACACAATATGCCTCTAGATTTTTCATGAACACCAAAATGAAGGTCGATCACTTGTTTAGCAGACTAAAGCTAAGTCTAAGAAAAGCTATGGTGATTCTAGACTTTGAAATCTATAAGGATATTTTATATTTTGAACTTAAAGATGAAATGAAGATTAGAGACTCTCAGTGGTATAGTGGGCCCAGAGATAAAAAGAGTAAAATGGTGTTTAATATGGTTAGATTAATAGATAAATACCTTGATAAAAGAAAACCCAATATATCAATTATTTATATTGTGGGAATGATAATGATGGGAACTATCTAATGGAAACTTGGAAATACTTCATATGTTGAAGAATGGGGAATCTAACTAATAACAGCCAATGGGATATGAATAATTCCACTAATTTAGAAGATGAAGGGAAGTTTTAGATCAATACTTGGCCCATAGTTTAGTATTTCAACTACAAGTAACATAGAAATTATGTGAACCATTTCCCTAATAAAAGGGTTTTTGGAGGAAATCAATAATAACAATAACATCCAAGGAATAAAGGAAAGGCATAGTCTTTCAATAATTCTAAGGTGGAACCCAAAAATGATGTGGTTAAAGGTACTCTAGTTATTCATTAAATAATAGTGAATATAATATTTGATTCACATTCTAATTATTGTTTTATATCATGAATGTTTAGTAATACTATTCAAACATCACCTCAAAATATGAAGGTTAAGTTATCTATGAGAATAAAAAATGGGGAAATTATTGCATCCAAAATATATAACTCTTCCCTAGTTAATTTTTGTAGACTGAACATCCCATAAAATATTTTTTTAATACTTTTGGTAGAGTTTGATTCTATATTTGGTATGGATTGGATATCATTATACAAAGCCCACATCAACTTTTGGGAATGAGAGATAACTCTTCACATTTGGAGGTATCCTCCAATTATTTACTACTGTAAGGAGGAGGAGGAATATCCATTAGAATAATTGTCTCAATTGTGGTTATTATTGTATTTTTATAAAGCATTTCAATCTCAAATGATTGAGACAATAGAGTGGATCATTCTTGAAGACATGCCGATTGTGAGGAACTACACTGATTTGTTCCCTGAAGAGTTGTTTGGTCTTCCTCTTAACCGATAAGTTGAGTTCTCAACAGAAAATATACCTATATCTCTACCTATATCAAATACACTATATGGAATAGATACCATTGAGTTAAAGGAACTTAATAATTAGTTACAGGAGAATCTGGATAAGGGATGTATACTCCTAAGTTCTTCACCATGGGATGTGTCACTCCTCTTCATGAAGAATAATAATTGATTGATGCACCTATATATTGATTATTGTGATCCAAAAAATCAAAATAAAGAACTATTATTCCCTTACATAGATATATGACTTGTTTTATCAAGTATTTGGGGCCAATTATTTCTATAAGGTGAACCTTCGTTCAGAATATCATCAATTAAATGTGTGAAACGAAGGTATTCCCAAGAATAACTTTTGAATGAGGTATGGACGCTATTAGTTCATAGTGATGCCCTTAATACTCACTAATTATCCAGAAATTTTCATGGATTTAATGAATAGAGTATTTAGATATTATCTCAAAAAAAATTGTGGTAGTATTTATTGATGATATTCTAATAATATTCTAAGGGAAAGGAGGGATATGATGAGAATTTGAATACTTTTTTAAAGACTTTGTGAAGGGAGAAAATTTATGAAAAGTATGATAAAATTGAGTTTTAGATGGAGGAAGTATCTTTCTTTGGGTATGTAACCACCAGTAAAGGGATATTTGTGGACCCGTTTATGTCGAAGGTAATCAATGATTGGCACAAGAAAACATCTTTAACAGTGATATATAGTTTCCTAGGTTTATATGGGTATTACCGGAGATTTGTGAGGAAGTTATCACATTTTTTAAACTCACTAACCTTGATGACTCAAGAGATAGAAATGTTTTTCTAGACCAGTAAATCTGAAGACTACATTAAAGAGCTAAAAAATAGGCTTATCACAACACCAGTGCTCACACTACCAATAATTAAGGAACTATTTGTTGTGTAAAACAACTCTTAAAATAATTTTTTAGGTTTATTAATAATTAAAAATGATAACTTTAAGCATTCCCCTCAAGTCACTTGAAAATTCATGAGAAAAAATATTTCATGCATGATTTTATATTGGTGGATGTGATCTTTGCATTGAAAATCTGATGGCATTATCTCTATAGAGAGAAGTATGAGATATATACTAATCATAAGATCCTAAAATATATATTCACATAAAATAAAATTAATATTATCTATTGAATATAGTTACATACCTTCAAGTATTATGACTTCTTAATCCTCTACCATCCTAGTAAAGAAAACAAGGTGGCAGCTTCTCTGAGTGGAAAGGATCTTGCATATTTATCAATGATGAGAATTGAGAAGGATACAATATTCTTAGATTTTAATAGGATGAACATGGGAATTAGTTTGGAAGGAATATATCAATAATTTCTCAAATTATTACTGGACCATCCCTCATGAAGAAAATAAAGGATGCTCAAAGAAATTATGTGGAAATTAAGAACAAGGTGGAAGCCATGAGAAATGGGAAATACATAGAGTTCAAAAATTATGAGGAAGTAATCATGATAGTTGGGTCCTGACTATGTGTACCATCCAATATAAAGATAAATAAGGATATTCTAAATTATTCAGATAGCTCAACCTCCACTATTCATATAGGGAGAACAAAGATGTATCGACGTCTCCAAGAAACTATTAGTGGAACAATATGAATAAGTAGAATGAATATAAATCAAAACTATAGGTGTGTTATCATGTGAATGATGAAATGTAATATTCTAAAGGGATAATGAAACCATTATCCTTACAAATATGGAAGTGGGAGAACATTACCATGGACTTCAACTCTATAATTTTGTAGACATCTAGGGAAAACAATTCTATATGGGTTATTGTGGATTTCCATAAAAAGATATTTCACTTTATTGAAATTATATGGGACAAATCATTGGGTATACATTTATAGATATACACCAAAGACGTGGTAAGGCTTTATGGAGTACCACTATCGATTGTATCCAATCGATATTTTAGATTCAACTCGATGTTATGGGAAACCCCCCCAACATTATCTAAGAACTAAGAAGAACATTAGTATGTCTTATCATACTCAAACTTATGGTCAATCTAAATGGACTATTCAGACGCTGGAATAAATTTTGACAGTGTTTTCTATGGGATTCAAATGAGGATGGGACCAGAATCTTCCTCTAGATGATTTCTCCTACAATAATAGTTTTTACTAGAGAATCCAAATGGTTTCATATGAATCCCTTTATGGGAAATGATATAGAACACCAACATGTTGGAATGAATTTGGTGAATGAAAGTAGATATGACCTTAAATGGTTGAACAAATGCTGGAAAATGTTCAAAACATTTAGCAATGTATATGGGCATCCCAAATTCGACATTAGAGTTATGTAGATAATCATCAGTGGGACCTATATTTTAAGGTTGGAGACATGATATTCCTCAGTATATCTCTATGCAAGAGGATGGTGAAATTTAGGATGAAGTGAAAGCTAAGTACCAGGTATATCTACTCCTTTAAGATTCTTCATCATGTTGGATTTGTGACCTATTGACAAGAACTTCCACCAACTATGCCTCAAGTACATGATGTATTTTACATATCCCTCCTGAAGAAGTACATACCATATCCCACATATGTACTTAATTCAAAGGTGGTATAGTTGTAAAATGTTCTCTCTTATGAGGAGTATCCATTGATGATATTGGACCATAGAGATAATGTTTTACCCAACAAGACTACTCACCTGGTCAAAGTACTATGGTGGGAACACAAGTATGAATGGAAACTAGAGGAAATGATGAAGGAGAAGTACCCTAAATAATTTTCAACTTTGTATGTAACAACAGAATTTTGAGAGCGATATTTCATAAGGGGGAAGAATGTAACAACCCTAAATTCTATCAATGGAAATCCCCTTCTTATAATTATGTAATAAAACATAAATCATATAAAATGACATATAGAACACAATATAATCTTTATAAATAATTAATGATTGAAATAAGATGTATTTAGAGAAATTAAGGAACCCAAACCAACTGAATAGTTATATGACCTTTGTAATTGTAATATGACTCTAATGAATAGTAAACTGGCCATAAGACTAGTAACCTGACCCGTAAAAGTATTAATAAAATTTCGGTATATTATAATTAAAAATATGATATATTTACATATTGGTTTAAGTAAATAATTGTTTTCAAATTGATAAATTATGTGTGGGTAATTTTGTAAGTCATAAATATTTAATTACAACTGAATAATTAATATAATCATTTAAAAGAAAAAATATTTTCATAAAATATACTTATAAATTAGTATAATTTTTTCTTATGATTATAGGATAATTTTGAGAGAGTTTAAATATTTTTTCAATGTGTTATAAAATCAGTTATAAATTTTAAAATTGGAATTTTTCATAAATGATTATTTTTATTAAAAATTAAATTTCACATATTTAGAAAATTAATTTATTAAATGGGGTTCACTTTTTAATTCTACACATTAAAAAAATGGGTGAATTTTTGGGATTTTTCTAAAATAGTTGAATTTTTTCAGAATGGTAAAATATGGAAATTTACGGTATATATATATTATAAGTTAAATAAAATGTTACATGGGTCATCATTGCTGTAAGAAGCATAATCTCAAACTATACTTCTCTATTTAATGTATTTAGTCTTGTAATCATCACTATTTATTTACTTGAGCGAAAATAACAAACTAATTTTTAAATCAATCAAAAAACACATCTCTCCTACACTATAAATACCACCCCTCAACACCTCTTCTCCTCACACCTATTAAGCCCTGAAGCTAGTGAAATTTATACCCATTAATCATACCAAGTCTCTCCCCCATGTCAAAAATTCTTTTTCTCAAAAAAAATTAACTATAGATCCTCATGGAGGTTCTTAAGGAGAATAATTCAAGAGATAAAAACCTCTTTCCATTTCTTTTATTTTATTTCAAATTTATTTTAATTTCGTATTCTCTCATAACCTCCCCTTATAAAATTACCATGGTAACTGAAGTATCAAACATATAATATAATTTTATTATTTTAATGTGATAATCCATCATCATTTCTTTCCCCTCCCCTTTTTGTTCTAAAAATTAAAACATCGTCTCTGATGTTTTAATTTATCGCTTTTAAGGACAATGAGTTTTACATTTTTTTTTAATGCCTTCAATGATGGTCATAAAACCATTTTTATGGTTAAACCAGATTCTAATATATTTATTACATCATATTTCATTTTCTGGAACTACTATATATACATAATATTAACTAACAGAACAAATATAGTTTGTGATGATCGAGATACCACCAAATTAATCCGAACGGTTTACATTAACATTTTATTTAAGGATTTACCCCCATACCATATAAATAATTTATATATAAAAAAACATTTTTAAGTTCATTAATAACATATAACTTCTATTTTGGATAACTAGTCCCATTCTACATGATCTTTCATACACGTATACAAATGAACTGATCATGAAAATCAAGGAAATAAACACTCTTAAACGTTGGAATTATATCTTATAACTCAAAAAAAACCATAAATATACATAATAAATTAATACTAAAAAATAATTATTTAAAAGTTTCATAATTAATTAATTAATGGATATAATTTTATTATCAAGTAAATCATGTTCAAGTTCATTACACTTTTCCACATAAGGTAAGGGATTCTTTCCAAACCTCCATTTTTCCCTTCAGGTCTCATTTTCTCTCTCTTTACACAAAAGTAATTCTTTGTAATTTTTATAAAATTATTATAAATTTGGTATATATGATCCAAAATAATGATTACAACTTATTTAATCCTTATTTTAAAGGTATATACCAGTTTTAAAAAGGTTCCCTTCTTAATTCAACATGATAAACAAACCTGATTAAAGGGAATGTCCCAATTTATTATCCATTTTCAGGTGCAGTACATAATCTGTTTTAATCCACCATTATTTTTCTAAAATAACTCATTTTATAATGAATAAAATATATTGGTTAATTTATAGTATTATGAAAACAATTATTCATCTTCTTTTTTAAAGAATCTTGAAATTTTTCCCTAAAACAACACTAAAATGTTTTATTTATAAAGTTTGTTAAACACTCAATTTACATATTTTCACTTCATTTTTTCATAGAAAATCATGGTCTATGACAATTTTACCTTATAAAAGTCCATTTATGATTAAAACCCACTATTTATTATACACTATTATGATATTCTCTTTTGATATCTGTTTGGATATGATTATCATAACCAATTATTTACATGGTTAACCATTATGTTTATATTTGATTCCTTATGTATGATTCTTTATGTGGCACACATATTCATGAAAATTGTATGAAATTGGATTTTCATAGGAGGAATAGATCCCTTATTTTTTAGTTTTAATTATTAAATATGGCCAAATGTGATTACACTTTGAGGTCACAATGGTTTTGGGGTGTTCGGGGCTTGTTGAGAGTCTAAAACCCAATTTTGGGGTGTTTTTAGCCATGTATGCGGTTAGTAAAAACTGTGTGGGGTAGTCCACAAGGTTTGTACAATCAATGTGATACTAGATAGAGGGGTGTAAAGGCCACATGATTTCAGTAAACCATAAAAGGGAAGGCACACGACCGTGAGGCCTGGTCTGCAGTTTTAGAATATCTTGACAGTGCCTTTTCCCCTGGTTTTTACATGATTTGTAAATTATGTGAGGAAACCATATAGGTGACCTTGGCCTGTAGAAATATGTACATGGTTGGCATACGGTTTTAAAAATTATGTTCCCAAACCATGTGGCTCTCAATATTTTGGGTTTTTATTGATTTTTAATTAAATTATTTCATTTTCATAAACCAAAATTCCTATTTCACCCCGTGTACAACAAAGTTGACTTTTGAGAGCTCCCTCCCTCACCTAAGCTTGGATTTTAGGTATCTTTTCCATCTGATCTCCATTTTGAGTGTGGTTTGTCTCACTATATCCAAAATGGTATGATCTAAATTCCTTTTAAACATTTCTAAATTCTTTTGGCTATCAACTATGCTATTTGTATTTTGACTCAAATGATCTAATTTTTTATTCTTCTTTAGTTCTTCAGATTTCACTAAATACAAGTATAATTAGCACTTGATATCTGATGATAACTCCACTATCAGGCTAATGTAGGTTTGATATTCTTTTCTTTCAGATTTTGATGCATTATAGAGCTACCATCTGTTTTTCCACATGCCAGATGTTTCGGTGCAGCCCCAAAATTGAACTATTTAATTAAATTAAATGAAATATGTTCTATTAGGGATTCTCATAGGACTCTTGATATGCTTTGGTGGTTGTTTCCACAACCCAATTCCACCCATGAGGTGTGCCATACCTTTTTTGTAACGACCCAATTTTTTTTAATGGAAATTCACTTCTTATAAATATGTCATAAAATCACATGAAAACACAACATAATGAACAATTACGTTCTAATTGACTTTTAAACATATTTTTTTCACTTATGTGTTTAGATTTTGAAAATATGACATACATAGTTTCAATTAGTATTTTATTTGGAGCATGACAAGAAAAACGTAATTTTTGTTGAATAATAACCTACCCTTATGAATAGTATCATACCCTTATGAATAGTGATATACACTAATCAATAGTATCTTACCTGTGATAATATATAAATGTTATTCAGGTTAAGGTATGATGTACCTATATTTTAGAATAAGTAAATGAATGTTTTAAAACTGGTTTCTGATAACAAATAATTATTTTAATTGATTATTAAAAAAATTATTTTTGAAAAATGGACTTCATTTTGGGATTCTACACTTTGAAAAATGGTATGGTTGATTTTTTGTTATTTTTTTTGGAAATGCTTGAATTTTTATGAATAGTGAAATGCCATAATTTACAACATAAGCTAAATAAGCTAATTATAGAGTCATGTATGATGTTCTATTGATGTAGGACCACTTTTTTTAGGATCACATGATAAAATTACCGTTATTGGTCATGGAAGACTAACTATTCCTTGTCTTGTGGGAAAATAATAAATCAATGAATTTTTTATTGAGAAATCCCCTCTCTATTCCACTATAAAACCCCACCTCACTCCCTCTTCTCTTCACTCCTTTCAAGCCTTGTGACTTGACAATATTCTACCAAAATATCTTCCCAAGATCCTCCCCCACTTCCAAAAGCTCCTAGCCTCTTCAAAATACTAAAACCGCTCTCCTTAAGAGGTTCTCAAAGGAATAAGTCTCAAGTGGTAAATTCCTCTTTCCAATTCCTTCATTTCTTTTAAGTTTTTTTCTTCTTTTTATTTCCTCGCCTCCCTTAACCAAAAGAGAATTATAAATCCAGTAACATATATGTGCTGGAATGTATTTATGATAATGGGATATTTCATTATCTTCTCTCTTTTCAAAACCTTTTATTTGAAAGAAATCATAACAACATTTCAGATATGCTAATTAAGAACATTCGAGGACAATGGTTTATCAATTTCTATTATAATCTTTAATTCTGGTCATGAACCCATTTATATTATGGTTGAGCCAGATTATTATAAATTTAATATATCTGATTTTTAGTTCTGTAATCCTTTTTTACAAATGGTATTAATGTATAAAGAAAATGTTATTTGTAATCAAACCCACCAATTAACAAAAACAGTTTTCACTATGGTTTTATATAATAGTTCGTCTTCAATATAAGTAAACAAATTAAATTTAAAACCATGTAATCTCTTAGATTATCACTAATAGAATATAACTTCATTTTGGGACAACCAATTTCATCTTTCATGTTTATCTGAACTTGAATATATGTGAACTAATCTTTTAAAACCAAGTAATCAATTGAGCCCGAACAATGAAATTGAAAATTATAAATAATCAAGAAGGCCTTGAATGAACTAAAAAGGGTTATAATAAATAAATTAAATATATAATAGGTTCTGGAATTATTAATTATTAAGCCTAATGTTTTTATTCCCGTCTTAAATGAAAAGTGGATAACACCAACAGATTTAAGGTAAGGGATCCTCTCCATCTCTCTCTCTTAATCAAAATTGTCCTCTATGCTATGCCTTTTATGTGTAATCCCAAATTATGGGGTATGATTTTTAACCTCCCCCATACATCCCTAATTTTTTATAAGTGATGATAAATCCATTATCTCTCTTATCAATCACTCTTAGTTACACATGATACCATGCCGATATACTGTAAGTAATTCTACCCGAACATCCTTTTTTCCTTCAGGTAGATCTATCTTTCTTTTTACCAAAATTTAGTTGTCATTTATTTTTATGTAAAATTTATTCATTATGTTTATTTGCACCAAAATCATGTTCCAATATCCATTTCTCATTCTCTTTCGGGGATATATATTCTTTTAAGTGAATCCCTTCCTGATACATCCCATTAAGCACACTCATTTTAATGGAACTTCAAAATTTTTTACCCAATTTCTATTTCACGGTATCCACTTTTTTAAGGAATAATTGTTTTTATAAAATGAGTATATTTATTATGTAAACATTATTGGTTCAATTTTTTTATATAAAAGAATTTCCTCTTTTCTATTTTAAAATCTATTTAGTATTTTCCTTAAAACCGCACAAAAATGTATTAATGCTAATGTTTCTAAAATACATTACATATATGTTTTCACTTCTTTTTTACATCCCTTACAATTTTAAATTCCTATTTTACAATATGAATGTCCATGTAAGTGCTAATCCCTTTTTTTTCATGGAAACCTTTATGATGTGCCCACTGGTTATGCTTTATGTCATGATTGTGGTACCCACTTCTTTCTATGCGTACCCTAAGGTTTATGTATGGTTGATTATGAATGATTGTTTATTTTGTAATAATATTTATGTGGAAATAATATTCATGAAAATTTTGAGATTGGTGTGCCCAGATAGCGCTCCAATGCATTGGGTAAAGTTAAGTCTCATGAGATGTAATGTGAAACGGGATTGGCGTTTAGCCTTGACCTATACTGAAATGGAAAATGGGATTGGCAGTTTTCCTTTAACCATACTAAAGAAATGTTTTATGATTTTTACAAAATTATATGATTCCATGTTTATATTATCCCACGCTTATATGATATGATTTCAAAAGTTCCAGGATTTGGATATCATTATGTCACGCCTCCTAACACTTGTGCTTAAGATGTTTCATTATGTTCATTCCATTACAAGGATTTTTAGCTCATCCCTTTGTTCATGTGTTCCCCAAGGTACCCAATGAAGATGAAAGGGATCAAAGGAAGTTAATATCACTTCATGGAGATAAAATAAAGTAGTGTTTTTATCCCCTTGTTTTATGTTATATGTACATAGTATTCCAAGAAACTAGACTTAACTATCCTTCATTTTTACTCTGATGATTAATTATGCTAAAAAACATGAAATGTTATATGTAAAAGTCTTGGGTCACTATGGTTAGTATCAAATGATGGTCTAGTTATTTTTGGAGATTATAAATATATCACCATAGTGAGAACCTTAATAATTATACTGAGTATAAGAAAACATTACTGAATTTTGATGAGTATTGAGTAAGTGGTTAATGAAGACAATACATCCATGTCTGGATACGAGCAGGTAGAGGCAGCTCTAGAATAGATTCATCTAGGGTTAAAACTCGAAAGAACCTCTTTAAAAAAGACTTGAATGGTAACTGGTTCATGACAACTGGCCTTGTTGCACTCTTAGTTATGACACACTTGATGGATATGCCTTTGTAGATTCACAAGCATAGTAAAAACAATTATTAAGGGATAAAAAGATACCATAAGAATATAAGTTATGAAATAGATCGAGGATAACCTAGATTTAAACATAAGGAATCAAAAGTTAGGATGTAGTTATTCTTTATAAGTTTATCCTTTTATGTTAAATGTATTCATTTTATTCTCAATAGCTTTGTATTCAAGACCTCTAATTATATTTTCCATTTATTAGTTAATGGCGGGAAATAGAAGAACACATTCCAACAACCAATGTGATAGGAAAGGTGAATATTTCCCTAATGATATGCCTGATATGACGGGAGAGGGTGCTAAAAACATCATGATAGTACTTTCTCAACTGGCTCAAGTTATGAATAATAACTTGAATCCGGCGGAACGTCCTCCTCCTCCAAGGAAAGAGTAAGTTGTCATGGAATCCATCATATGGAAAAATCCTTCCATGTTTAGAAGATCTTCTGATCCCCACCTCACTGAATAATGGATTCACTCCATTGAAAATATATTCTCTATCCTCCAGTTCTCAGAAGAAGAGAAGGGTGTACTGGTAGTATATCATTTTTATGGGGAAGTGGATCCATGGTGGACACTGATAAGAATAAAAAGTCAAAAGAGGAAATTTATTCCATGGATTGGGAGGTATTCAATAGGATGTTTTTCAACAAATACATTCCTCGAACCCTCCATCCCAAGATAGAAAGATAGTTCCTCAGACTCAAGTTGAAGTAAGATGATTCCATTAGGGCGTATGATGAAAACTTTACAAGGCATACAAGGTATTCCTCTAGCTTTGTAATGAATAGTAAAATAAAGGTCGATCATGTCGTTAGCAGACTAAAGCCGAGTCTAGGAAAAGTGTTGGAGATTCAGGACTTCGATAGTTACAAGGAGATTTTTTGATATTCACTCAAAGTTTAAAAGGATATTGGAGACTCTAAGTCATCTCGTGGGCCCTCTGATAAGAAGTGAAAATTGGAGGCCCACATGGGTGGTTCATCAAAAAAATCCAATTATTGATAGATGCCTAACTTTCCCCTTGAAAAAATTGTGGGAAGAATCATCTTGTTAACTGGGTAAAGGGAACCAAGAATTACTTCAATTGTGGAAGGTTTGGTCATCTTTCCAAGAACTGTCGCCAAGATATAATGAATCCCACCAATGCAGACGAATAAACGAAGTTTCAAGTCTACACTCAGCCTATAGTGTAGTGTTACAACTTTAAAGAGCATGAGAATTATGCGAACAATTTCCCTAAGATGAGGGTTGTCAGAGGCAATCAACAATAACCTCCAAGGAAACAAGGAAGGGATTATGTTATCATTACTGCTAAGGTGGAGACAGAAAATTATGTGGGGATAGGTACACTGGTTATTCATTCAAGAATAGCGAACATACTATTTTATTCTGGTTCTATGGATTCTTTCGTATCTTCAAATTTTAGTAGAACTATTCAATAACCACATAAATATTTGTAGGAAAAGTTATCTATGAGAACAACAAATGGGGAAATAGTTGCATCTATGGTTTATAACTCCTCCCCAGTTTATTTTTGTGGACTGAACCTCCCAGATAATCTCATCATACTTCCTGTAGTAGAGTTAGAAGCTATCTTGGGTATGGAGTTCTTATCATTATAAAAATACAACATCAATTGTTGGGAAAGGGTGATCACATTTCACATCCCAAATAATCCTCTAATTCTTTACAAGTGTAAGGGGGAAGATGAATCGCTTTTAGAATATTCATCTCAAGTGTGGATATTTTTTCCTTATGAGCAAGAATATCTAGCTAAAATGATTGATACAAATGAGAGAATCATGCTTGAAGACATTCCCATTGTGAGGGATTACACTGATGTATTCCCTAAAGTGTTTCCTTGTATTCCTCCTAACCGAGAGATTGAGTTCTCAATTGAACTTATCCGTGGATATCTACCTATCTCAAAGCCACCTTACAAAATGGACACCGTAGAGCTGGAAGAGCTGAATAAGCTGTTATAGAAGAATATGGAGAAGGGCTTTATAGGCATGAGTGCTTCACTGTGGGGTACGCCAGTCTTCTTCATCAAAAAGAAGGAAGAATCAATGCGCCTATGAATTGATTATCATGATCTCAATAAAATCATGATAAATAAAAAGTATCCCCTTTAATGGATAGATGACTTTTTTGATCTACTTTTTGGTGCCATTTTTCTCTCTAAGGTGGACCTACGGTCGTTATATTAGCAAATAAATGTGAGGAAGGAATATATTCCCAAGACTGCCTTTCGAATAAGGTACGGACACTATGAGTTCATAGTGATTCCCTTTGGACTCACTAATGATCCAACAATTTTCATGGATTTAATTAATATAGTCTTTATAGATTACCTTGAAATTTTTTTGGTAGTCTTCATTGAGGATTTTTTGATATACTCCAAGAGAAATGAGGAACATGAGGAGTATTTGAAAATTGTGTTAAAGATATTGTGAAGGGAGAAGTTGTATGAAAAGTACAAAAATTGTGAGTTATAGATGGAGGAAGTATCATTATTGGGGTATGTTATCACTATAAAAGGGATATTCATGGACCCTTCCAAGAAAAAGGAAATTGAAGAGTGGCCCAAGCCAACTTCTATAACGGATATCCACAGCTCTTTAAGTTTAGATGGGTATTATCGATTATTCGTGAAGAACATATCATGATTTTAAAACCCAATGACCATGTTGACATGGAAGGGAGTAATGTTTTCCTGGACACAGGAATGTAAAGATTGTTATAAGGAGTTGAAAAAGAGGCTTATCACTGCACCAGTACTCACACTCCCTACAAATGGAGAACTCTTTGTGGTGTATAGTGATTCTTCTAAGAAGGTATTATTCTATGTTCTGATGCAAAATTATAAACTAACAACCTATTCCTCAGGGAAACTAAAAATCCATGAGCAAAACAATCCAATGCATGACCTGGAGTTGGTGGTTGTGATCTTTGCCTTGAAAATCTGGTGACATTATCTCTATGGGTAGAAGTTTGTGATATATACTAACCACAAGACTCTAAAATATATATTCACAAATAAATAGTTTAATATGCACTAACTAAGTTGGATATATCACATTAGTGATTACGACTTCTTAATCCACTACCATCCTTGTAAGGAAAACAAGGTGGTGAATTTTCTAAGTAGAAAGGATCCTACATCTTTATCAATGATGAGAATTGAAAAGGATCTGATATTCTTAGATTTTCATAGGATAGACATTCGAATCATTAAGGGAGGAACATCATCAATACTTTCTCGAATGATTGCTCAACCATCCCTCTTGGAGAAATCAATCGATGCTCAAAGAAAAGATGTGTAAATTCAGAAAAGGGTGGAAGCTGTTAGAAATGGGAAATCCTTGATTTCAAAATTGATGAGGACAAAGTTTTATGTTTTGGGACATGATTATGTATACCATTCAATCCATAGATAAGGAATGAGCTATTGGGTGATTCACATAGATCGACCTTTTCTATCCACCCAGGGAGCATAAAGATGTGTCAAGATCACCGGGAAAACTTTTGGTGGGACAATATGAAAAGGGAGATTCCTGAATATACATCACAGTCCCTGGTATGTCAGAAATTGAAAGATGAGAGTAAAAGTTCTAAGGGTATGATGCAACCACTAACCATACCATCATGGAAGTGGGAGAACATTTCCATGGACTTTGTCCCTGGAATTCCAAGGACATCTAGAGGAAAAAACTCTATATAGGTCATTGTGGATCATCTTACAAAGACATCTCACTTTATCACGAATCGAGAGGACTTACCATTGGATCTAATTGTATGGATTTACAAAAAAGTGGTAAGGATGTGTGGGGTACCACTATTTATTATATCCAATCGTGATTCGAGATTCAACTTGATGTTCTAGAAAAGTCTTCAACACGCTCTAAGCACTGAACTGAACTTCAGTATGGCCAATCATCCTCAAACTAATGTCCAATCTGAGTAAACTATTCAAACACAGGAAGACATGTTGAGAGCGTGTTCTATAGAACTCAAAGGAGGGAGGGACCAACATCTTCAACTGGTTAAATTCTCCTACAAAAATAGTTTCCACTCAATCATCTGAATGGAACCATATAAAGCCCTTTATGGGAAATGGTGATGAACACTGGCATGTTAGGAGGAAGTCGGTGAGCATAAGCTTCTAGAACCTGAAATGGTTGAAGAAATGGAGTTGAAGGTGAAAACCATTCAGCAGCATATCAAGGCAGCCTAGAGTTGACATAAGAGTTATGAGGAAAAACATCGATGAGACCTTGAGTACAATGTTGGAGACAAGGTATTTTTATGAATATCTCCATGGAAGAAGTTCATGAGCTTTGGGAAGAAAGTAATGATAAGTCTTAGGTACATCGACACCTTTGATATCCATGATCGAGTTGGAGATGTGGCCTATCAACTGGCAATTCCACCTACCATGTTAAAAGTACATGATTTCTTTCATGTATCCCTCTTAAGGAAGTACATACCAGACCCTTCACATGTACTCTCTTCAGAGGTGGTACATTTGGAGGATGCATTCTCTTACAAGGAGCAGCCGGTGACGATCTTGGATCATTTGGACAAATTTCTACGCAACAAGACTACTCATCTGGTAAAGGTACTATGGCGAAACCATAAGTACAAAGTGGCGACATGGGAACTGGAGGAAGTGATGAAAGACCAGTACCGTGACCTATTTTTGTCCTAGAATGTAAAATGAAATTTCGATGGTGAAATTTCTAAAGGGGTGAAGAATGTAACGACCCAATGTTTTCAATGGAAATTACCATCTTAAATTTTTTTTCATAAAATCAAATGAAAAGACCACATAATGAACTACTAAGGGTTAAGTGACTTTTAAACATAATTTTTTCCCTTCTGTGTATGGAATTTTGAAAATCTGACATACACTATTGTAATCAGAACGTTATTTGGAGTCTGATATGAAAAACATTATTTTTGGTGAATAGTAACCTACCATTATGAATAATAACATACCCTTATAAATAGTGATATACCATAATGAATAGTAACCTTACCTACAATTATATATAAATATTATTCGATTTCATGTATGAAGTACCTATATTTTAGAATAAGTAAATAAATGTTTTAAAACTGGTTTTTGATAATAAATTATTATTTTAATTAAATATAAAAATAATAATATTTTGAAAATTATTTTTGAAAAATGGAATTCATTTTTATATTATAGAGATCAAAAAATGGTTATGTTGAATTTTTGGGATTTTTCGGAAATACTTGAATTTTTGATGAATAGTGAAATATCATAATTTATAAAATAAGCTAAATAAGCTAATTATAGAGTCATTTATGATGTTTTGCTGATGTAATCCCACTTGGTTTGGGATCACATGATAAAATTACTATTCTAGGTCAAGGAAGACTTACTATTCCTTGTATTGTGGGGAAATAATAAGTTAATGAATTTTATATTGAGAAATCCCCTCTCTCTTCAACTATAAAAACCTCCCTCACTCCCTCTTCTCTTTACTCCTCTCAAGCCTTGTTTCTTTTCAATATTCTATCCAAATATCTCCCAAAGATCCTCCCCCACGTCCAAAATCTACTAGCCTCTTTAAAATACCCAAACCTTACCCTTTAAGAGATTTTCAAAGGAGGAAGTCTCAAGAGGTAAATTCCTCTTTCCAATTCCTTCTTTTCTTTTAAGTTCTTTTCTTTTTGTTTCATTCCTCACCTTCCATAACCAAAATACACTGATAAATCGAGCAACATATATGTACTGGATTTTTTTCATACTAATGGGATATTTCATTATCTTCTCTCCTTTCCCCACATTTTATTTGAAAAAATTGAAAGCACCGTTTAAGATGTGCTAATTTTGCATATTAAAGGACAACGATATATCAATTTCTATTATAATATTTAATTCTGGTCATGAAACCTTTTTATGGTTTAACCATATTATTATATATTTAATATATCCTATTTTTATTTCTTTAATCATTTTTTAAAAATGGTATTAAGTTATAAATCAAAACCTGTTATTTGTAATCAAACCCGTCGATTAACCAAAATGGTTGTCACTGTGGTTTAATATAATAGTTTCACTTCAATCTAAGTAAAAAATTTAAATTTAAAACCATTTAATCTCCTATATGTTCTCTAATAGCATATAACTTAATTTATGGACTACCACTTTCATCTTTGATGTTTATCTGAACTTGAAAATAATTGAACTGATCTTTTAAAACCAAGTTAACAATTGAGCCCGAACAATGAAATTGAACGTTATTACTAATCAAGAATGCCTTGAATGAACTAAAAGGGATTATAATAAATCAATTACATATATAAGAGGATATGTAATTGTTAATTATTAATCCTAATTTTTTTATTCAGGTCATTAATAATAAGTGGAGAATACTAATGGATTTTAGGTAAGGGATCCTAACAATTTCTCTCTTAATCAATATTGTCCTCTATGTTATGATTTTTATGTGTAATACCAAATGATGGAGTATGTTTCTTCACCTCCCCCATACTAATATAGTGTTTTATAAGTGATTAAACCCCCTTTATCTCTCTCATCACACCCACTTAGTTACACCTGATACAATGCCAATAAATCGTAATGAATTCTACCCGAAATTCAATTATTCCTTTAGGTGTCTCTATCTTTCTTTTTACCAAAATTCAGTTTTCTTTTCTTTTAATGTAAAACTTATACATTCTCTTTATATGCTCTAAAGTCATATTCCATGATCCATCTCTCATTTTGTTTCATGGATATACATGATATTATGTGAATCCCTTATCGATACTTCCCAATAAGCACACTTGTTTTAATGGAACTTCCCAAATTTTTAACCAATTTCAGGGGTGCTATATTTTTCTGTTTTAAGGAAACATTGTCTCTATAAAATCAGTATATTTATTATTAAAACATATTTGTTTAATTTTTTATATATATATATTTTCCTCTTTTCTATTTTAAAATATCTATAGTATTTTCCTTAAAACCGAACAAAAATGTTGTAATGCTAATGTTTTTCAAATACATAACATATATGTTTTCACTTCTGTTTAACATAACATACCATTTTATATTTCTATTTTATCTAATTAATGTCCATGTATGTTCTTATCCCTTTATTTCATGGACACATTAATGATACACAAATTCATTATGCTTTATGTCATGATTGTGGTACCCACTTTTTTCTATGGGTACCCTAATGTTTATGTATGGTTCATTATGTATAACTATTTATATGGTAAGAATGTTTATGTGGAAAGAATATTCACAAAAATTATGAGATGCTTGATCCCAGATAGCGCTCCAAGGAATAGGGTAATGTTATGTCTCATGAGATACAATATGAAATGTGATTGTAGGTTAGCCTTGAACCGTACTAAAATGGGAAACGACATTGGTGGTCAGCCTTGTACCTATTCTTTCAAGACAGTAAACTTAACGATCCTTGTCTTATACTCTATTGATTAATTGTGCTTAAAATCATGAAATGTTATACGTAAAAGGCTTGGGTCGCTATATTTTCTTTGGTTTTTTACCATTGATGAAGCACCCAAGGGGTGTTTCCTTGACTTTTCCTAGTTTAAGGAGCACAATTATAATTAAATGTGATTGAATTACATGCTTAGTTGATATTATACCTCCTGGTCTAATGTTATCATAATATGTCATTATTAACATGATTTAATTGTTTAAATGGGTTTGTTAGCAATTATGATAAATGGGTGGGTATACCCATGAGGAATTACTAATAGTGTATTTTTGTTAATGGGTGGGTATATCCATGTAATTTGTTTAATGGAAAATGGTGTTAAATGGGTGGGTATTCCCATGTGACTTGATTAAATTAGAATAGAGTACATGAGTGGTTATAATCATGAGATTTAATTTATTATATGAATGGGTATAGTCATTGATTGGAATTTAATGTGAATTTTTTTATATGAGTGGGTATAGTCATATGGAATTTAATTATTAAATAGTATTAAATGGATGAAGGGTTGTAGAGATTCCATGGATAGATCTCAATGGATCTTGAACGTGGTAGTGGATACCTTGAGTTGTAATGATTCTTGGGTCTTGATTCCATGGGATGCCTCGGCTTTTCCACCCCTTGGGTCTGGAACTCTTGGACATGCATAGGGTGTGTCCGACATGACGCAATCCTTGGACTCTAACCAGTTCCTACACTGATTTTCCACTACGATTCACTTGGGACTCGATGACGATACCTTGGTTCTTGAGACCTTGGATCCAGCCCTTCATGGTATGATACTTCGACATACGTCATAGCCATGGAAAGGAAATTCATTTTATTAAATGGCAAGTCCATGGGGCTAGGATATGTTTCGGAGTATGACAATGTCATGTTTTTTATATATATTACTTGTAGTTTTCATATTATGTTCTTGAAAACTGTTATGCAGGGATCCTCAAGATACTATTTGGTATTTCTTACTTGTAATGGATTTTGTTCAATGATAACATTACATTTTCTAAAATGGCCCGAAGGCCTTCATTTTTATTGATGTTTATAACACCCTTTCAATGGAAGAGGGGGAAACATTACAAATATGGTTGGTTTAGAGATTACAGGGCCTATAGGCTTAGGAGATTACATGAACTGAAGGTATTAGGGTATTCAACCAGACTATCTTCAAGAAACTGCCCCTCCCTAGCATTTGCATCAAGATAGTAGCTCTCCACCTTTACACGGTCGTTTGGCTAGGCTTTCCATGCAAGAACATGCTAGTCCCAATGGCATATCTATACCCTCTCATTCTAACAAATCCATTTGGCTCTGCTTTGGTGAGTGGACCTCCTCTTAATCCTCTTCTAAGGATTCTCCCATTTTTGTAGTGTGTTTGGGGAAACTACATGTGGGCCGAAGGCCTTGAGGTGGCCCGATGGCCTTAATGGTGGCAAGATGTCCCTACTGACCTGAAGGTATGGGTGGCCCGAAAGCCTTAAGGACTCCAAGCCAAAACCGGTGGCCCAAGTTGAATAGTTCCAACTGCTATAGTACCAAACAATACCTGATACAGTGAGTACTATTGTACCTTCTACATTACCTGCACTCTGTACAATCTGCTATAGTACATGCTATTGTGTTTCTACATGTCCCCGAAAATATTCCTCTACCTCGTTTTGTACCTGGGTCTTGTGGATTCATTTCAAGATACCTCACCAACTGGGCTGAGGCTCTTGTGCCCATGATAACATTACATTTAGCACCTTCTTAACTAATTTACTAACATTGCATATTTTATATTATGAAAATAAAATATATAAACTTCTGGGTGACTAACTATTGTGATGTTATCCTACACTTTTTTGGGGAATCCATGGTTACCCAAAGTAATTAGATGGTTGTAGGGGATGGTAGGGGAAAGCGCCTTTATATAGTTTATTGAGTGTTGCTTTGGAGTAGGGGAGCATGGGATGAAGATAAGGATTACGATGCTATTTAGAGATAGAACTTTTGATCTTTTTGGTTTTTGGATACAAGTATAATAACATAATACTCTGTAGCTCTATTGGTTGTTTTCCTAGTCATATGACATGTATCATTTTCTTGATTTAATATGCCACACTTCTGTTTTTTTAATATTAATGTCTTGTTTATCTATCAGATGTCTACTTTTTGTATTTACTTTCACTATCTACATGTTATTAACATTCAATGTGATATACTATGGTGATGAGGGAATAGTCTCCCCACTGCCACACCTTGTCCCTCCCTACTAGTTGGTAACCTCTGGAGTTTGGGGAGATGCGCTTGAGGCCTTGTGACCAACCGGGATTAGGAAATTATTGAGTGGATACCGAGTATAGGATGTTACAAAGTGGTATCATAGTGTATTTCTTTATTTTCCTTACTATTTGGAGACAATATACTTGGATAGGAAGAAAAATGGAACTTGGTAATGAGATCTACCTGGGAGTTTCTACCTCGCGTACTAGGAAAATCAAAATTGCCTCGAATGGAATTATTTTTTTATAGATTTTGGATATTATGGTTGTTTTTATTTCACCATTGGGTGATGCAGTTGAATTATGATGTCACAAATGAGATAATTGTGGGTTCTATTTTTGTTCCAACCCAATGAAATGAGGGTATTCCATCTCATGCATCGTATAGGCACATGCTATAATCACATTTCATGCATTATGATATTCCATTTAAGATATATTACTTGACGAATGTTTTTGTGATGGGTGATTTGATAGATTTATTTACTATTGTGATGCAATTTTTGTATTGAATAGAGAATTTCTGTCATATTTTAGTTATTTAGGTGAATTTTCCCCTATATATTGGAAGAGACACACCTTTTTAAATTTAGTTCTTAATGGGAATTTGATATGTATGGATTAAATGGGAACTAAATTTTGGGTACATGCCATCTTATGGGCCTTCATGGATTCTAAATTTGTCAATCCTTGGTTGGACCTCTTCAGTAATTGAATTTTGGAAATGGAAAGTAAAGTGGATATGAATTCAAATGTAAATGAAATAAAAACTTGAGATGATAAATAGAAACATGACCTACACCCAGCTTTTGAGTGGGAAAGAGGTCATGTTTCTAGTTGGGTTGTGACAGTTCGTTTTTATAGTACTAGATTTAGGATTTGGTTGTGGGATATAACTTGTTTTAGTAGGGTTTTGACTTGTCTTGCACTTTTGTGTTGTGAACATTGAACATGTTGTTTTCTTAGGAATGCATTTTTTTAGAGGCATTCCACCATTAATAACTCCAGTATTACACTAGGAGTGAGGTGATGATCACACTATGAAGGTTATGGGAAATGGGCTACTGGTTGATCCTCCTTTTATGATATATGTGGCACCATCTACTATTCCGAACACTGATGCTGAGGCATATTTCATCAATGGATTATTCGACTACATAAAGTATTTTTAGGGAGCATCGTGTCTTGCCTTATATATGTCTGAGAAAACATGGGTGTTCCAGCAGAAATAGCGTCCTATGATTTTTGGGGATGACAGTCCACAAGATACTGAGTTGTGTCTTGAGACAATGCTTTCTATATTAGATCATATTAAGACACCTCCTGAGAGGAGGTTTGAGCTCACCAAATATATGATATGTGGATCATCAAATCCCTGTTGGGATGTTATAAACCGGGATAATGGGCTACTATATATGGGATGGATGGATATTTAAACCCTCTACTATGACTATTTCTACCCCATGACTCTCTGAGCAGAGAGGGATAATGAGTTCATGCAGCTGGAGTAGGGATCTATAATAGTTATGGAGTACTCGACACACTTTATAGAGTTGCAACATTTTGCACAAACATACCATACTGATTAGATATCTATTGTGAGATGCTTCAAGGAAGGTCTTTAGCATGCTATCAGATCTCAGGTCAATGTGTTCAGGGTGACCTATATCACTGAAATTTTGAATCTAGAACTGATTACATATCGGAACCTGATAGAAGATTGGTGTGCAGTGCGGGGAAGTGTTGTTTCTCAACCCAGTAGTTCTACATATTCTATAAGGAAGTTCAATTTTGAGTCCTCCATTGACATGAGTTACAGTCAGGATGTGAGTGTTGGCATCTCAGTGTTTTTTCACCATTGTTGAATGTGATTCCATGTGAAGATTCTATGTGTATGTGACCAAGTTGTATGTCGAGCTTGTGGTAGGATGGACCATATGCTGAGTTTTTTAGGACCTTTACAGTATGTTTGAGTGGTAGGGGTTCATCTATGGCACCAAGTTTAAGAGAAGTTTCCACATCCCTACATCGGGAAGGGAGCTTGAGTTGTGTTGTCCGGTCAGGCTGAGGTACTGGTGGTCATGGTCATGGGATACATACACCATTTACACCGAGACATCATAGTGGGCCTACTTTGGGTATTGAGGTTTATCATAGGGTTGTGGTGTAGGATAGATCTATTCAATACAGACTACCCCAATGGAGAAGGGTTTAGGACTATCTATGATGATAGGTACATTCTTAATAGCCTCAATTATTACATCTCCACTTTTTGATACAAGTGCATCAAATATTTTATATATCGGCATCGGTGGTAAAAATCCTTGGGCTTGTTTTTTTATTTATGAGGGAATTATGATGATAGAAACACCGTTGGGAATCATAACAGAATATGTGAACTAGTATAGGTATTTCTCTCTGAGTTTGGTGGATGTCACTTTGTCTAGAATTTGTATGTACACGAGATGATAGGGTTTGACGTCATGCTCGAGATGGATTGGTGGTATCTTATCTAGATTACATTGGTTGCTATCACTATAGGGTAATTTTCACATCACCATAGGGTGTAGTGTATACTCACAAGGGTGAATGGGATGTCCAGGTGTGTCGAGCTGGACCACAATATCTTATGTTGTGTGGAATGACAACCCATATTACTAATTTTTATATAAATGATTAGGAAGTGAGTCATGTGAACCTTCCTCTAGTGTTTTAATTCTTTAGGGATGTCTTTTTCACGGAATATTCTGGTTTACCTCTTCAGGGAGAGGTGGAATTCTCCATCAAGATAGTTCCAAGAGTTTCCCATGTATCCATTTTTCCATACAGGATGTCTATGACAGTGTTTTAAGAGCTCAAGAGGTAGCTAGAGGATTTCAAGGTGAAAGGGTTTATTCGAACCAGTAATTATCAGTGGGGTTCACTAGTACATTTTTTAAAAAAGGTGTATTGAACTATCAATCTATGTGTAGACTATCATAAATTAAACTAGCTGGTGGTTGAAAATATATATCCCTTGCCAAAAACAGATGAAAAAGTTGATCGGCTTTGAGGATCTCGAGTGTTCTCGAAATTTGACTTGAGATCAGGATTACATCAGGTATTTGTTCTACCTAAAGACATACCTCATATAGACATTCATAGTAGTTATGGTCTATATGAGTTTCTAGTTATGTCATTCAGTCTCACGAACACACCAACAGTTTTGATCACACTAATAAACCAAGTGTTCCATACATACATGGATACTTTTATGGTGTCTTTTGTGGACGATATCTTTGTGTATTCTTACAAATGACATGACCATGCCAAACACGATGAGATTGTTTTGAATACAATGAGATAGAATTAGTAATAAGTTAATCTCACAACGTTCTACTTTCGGATGGATCAGATTCACATCATGGGTCATATCATATCGTAGATAGGAGTATCAGTGGACCCATAGATTGTGATAGTTGTGTTTTCTTGGGAATAGACCATGAATGTTCTTGACATATTGAGTTTCTTGGGGCTAGTTTTTTACTATAGGAATGTCATACAAGACTTCTAATACTTACCGGAACAATTGAATGTATTTACTAAGAAGGGTGTGAAGTTTGTACTGTTAAATTATTATGAAACATTGTTTCAGTAGCTCAAAGGGAGGTTAACATCAGCACCAGTCATGAAACATTTGGAACATGGAATGAGAAATACTGTGTATTGTAATGAATCAGTTAATATGATGGGAGTAGTGGTGATACAGGGGGGTAAAGTCATGACATACGGGTCTCGGTAGCTAAATCCACATGAGAGGAATTACATGACACATGATCTTGAGTTAGATATATTTATTCATGTTTTTCAATATTGAAGACATTACTTACTGGGAGGGAATTTTCCGGTATACACAGACCACAAAAGCCTCAAGTACATATTTACTCATAGTGATATGAATTTGAGGCAGCGAAGATTGGTGATTTACATTCATTCCTTCAACATTAATCTTGTATACTCATTAGGTAAAGGAAAATCAATGGCCAATGCACTTAGAAGGAGGACTCGAATACATGTAGTGGAGCAGGCCAGTAGCAAGTGGAAGCTTATGGCATTGGTCTTTGAGATGCGATTAGAGGTGCATGATATTTAGGGATAGACATAACTATCATCCTCATCTAATACCAATTCATTACTAGATAGATTGAGGATGAGATAGTTATCAGATATGAGGTCACAGTCCTGCAGTAGAGTGTGGTAGGTGAGGATCCACCTCCTAGTTGGATTGTAGGAGAGGATGAGATTCTTCGTATCCATGGTCACGTTTGGGTTCCAATGTACATACCCAAGGATTTAATATAATAGTTTCATGCTTTAGTTTGGGCGGTTCATCCTGGGGTCACCAAGATGTACCATGACTTAATCCTTCAGTATTGGTGGTCATGTATAAGGAGAGGTAGCTGGTTTTGTTACAAGGTTCTCCAACTGTCTACAGGTGAAGGCGATACATTAATAACCAGCCTTAAATTTACATAAATTACCGATTTCATAGTATAAATGGGATGATGTTGCGATTAATTTAATGACCAGTTTACTGAGGTCATCTTGTGGTAACGATACTATGTGGGTTATTGTTGACAGGCTGATGAAGGTTTCTCATTTCATTCCTAACAACACTATAAAAAACACATGTTTAACATCACTGTAATTTATCAATGAAAGAAAAATTCTCTAATAAAATATATCTATATTAGCGCTAAACTAAGAGCTGATAAAAAAATCCCTTTATCCGTGCTAAAAATAGCACTGATAAAGGGCATCATTTATCAGTGCTTTTTTTAGTGCTCATAAATGGTAACCTTTATTAGTGCTTTATTTTAGCCCTGATAAAAGTAACTTTTATTAGCACTGATAAATGTCCAGAATAAAATGAAAATATAAACAAATAAAATTAAAATGAGTAACATAAGAAAAATATGAAATATTTTATTAATTATGTAATTTTTTATAAATATGAATAAATTTAATATATATATATATATAATTAATATAAATAAATATTATATATTAAATATAGATATGTAAAATGAATAATTATAAAATATATATATATATATATAATTTTAAATAAAAAACTTATTAATGTCTTATTCAATTATAATGTTGTCTGATTTTTCAATCTAACGTATGCCAAATATCGTGTGTTGAATGTTTTTATGTATATATATGTTAATGTATTTGTATATGAACAAACACCCAAATATATTTACACAATATATAGAAACACATACACCAAATATTTTTGTAATTTATTCAAATTTTAGTATATTTTTGAATTTCATTATAAATTAAATCATTTAATATATATTATATTTTTAATCAGTTGATTTTATTTATTTATTTTCAATACTACAGTTTTATTTGTAATGTTTTTTGTTTTTTGTTTTTTATTTTATTTTTTAATTTGTCCATTTTCTATTATTTATTTATTTATATTTAATTACTATTTTTTAGTATTTTTAATATGTATTCATCCAATTCAATATATATATATCTATTTTTTTAATAAGTATTATTTTATTAATTAAAATAATCTATTTTTTGAATATTTTTAAACTATAATCATTTTGAATTATTCAATTTCACTCATTTTTAAAATGCTTGAATTTAAGATTGTATATCCCTTAATAATGTTAGAATTATATTTTTAAATAAATACATATAAATAAATACATCTATAAATTTATATTTATAATATTTATAATTATTATAAATAAATATTTATTACTTTTTAAATAAGTATTTATATAATTCTAAATAAATAAATTTAAATATTTAAATAATTATAAAATTATAAAAAAATTATTTAATTAATTATAAAATTATAATGAAGATATTTAAATTGTTATAATTATAAAACATTAATCAGTGCTAAAATTCTAGTGCTGATAATTATGTCTTTTATCATTTTTTTTATTGTTGATAATGAACGAGATTTATTAATGCTAAAAATGATAAATACTCCTTTTATCGGCACTGATAAAATTGATCTTTATCAGTGCATTCTGTACAATGATGTTAAAAGTGTCCTCGATCTATTTAAAAAAACCCTGACCATGAGTCAGTCAATCGTGATTCTCATGCTCTCATGAAAATCTTCTACTGATGGCAGGACTCCTCTACGTTCCCTTGGATTAATCAAGTCTATAATCCAATGTATGTCATTTTCTACTCTTCCTCTATAGTTTATTGATGTTTTTGATTCCGTGCTTTTCATTTTTATGATGTTCGTGAACATGATGAACCCAACATTTCTTCTCATAGTTACTGAAATACAACGATTTTGGTTCTGTTTATTCTTCTCCTTTCATATTTATTTGAGTTTCCAGCCCATTTTTTCCTAGATACACACATATATGTTGTACTCTACTCTATACATTAACAAGTAGACCTCTCATCCACCTCATTTTTTATTCATTTTAATAATATAGTGTTCCAAAATCTTGGTATTTTGTATTATTTAATTCATCTTATATACGAGATTATAGATTATAAAGTCATAATTATAACGGTTTTTGTGGATTATGGGATACCAAGTTGTAGACCTCATTTATGGGTGATGAACATATAGGGACTAAGGTAAGTGTAAAAATCATTAAAACATGTTTTGTAGATTTTTTTTAATTTATGTAAATTTTTAAACCATGAAATGGGTTATTTAGATTTATGATTTTGATGAAAATTTTTTTATTGAATTAAAAAAAAATATTTAACTAATTAGTCAAGTTCAAAAAAAATTAATGATGCATGTTTTGGGAGTTTTATTTTTTAATTAATTAAAGATTAATATTAAACATTAACTATGAGGTACAACGAGTGATGGGGAATTTATTTAGTGAGAAGAGTATGCTCAATAAATTATTTATAATTTTCCAAGATTGGATAGAGTTGATAAATATTTGGGTAAATGGAATTATAAATACATAACAACATATAAAGAGTTTATTTCCCAAAAGTAATTGAGTTAACCATGGTTGGATAATTGATCAATAAAACTATGAGATGTGATTTATTAATCTATTTAATAATATAAAATAGATAGTTCAATAATTTATATGATAAAAAATAATTTGAAAATCCGTCTAACATAGTGAATGACTGTAGAGATTAAAAAAATGATTAAAATATACTTTTTATGGTTGGATAATTATGTCTTATAAGTCATGTAATTTTTTATCCATGTCCAAAATGAAAAAATTAGAGATATGATCCACCTATTGTAATTAACCTATTATTTCATTCCATATCCAAAACTCTCTTCTTCTTTGATCACTGTTTATAACTAGGTTAAGGTGCTAGAACTATTTTAGTGATCATAGGATGATAACCTGAAACTCATAACTGGTATGACAGACTTGTTCTTCAAGGGCACAAGGTATTAATCTATTAGTTTTTCGAATAAATAAATGTCATATTGTATTATGTCAATATCATATATTATGATATGAATGATTTCATTGTTCATCCATAACAAATGGATATTATATATCATATGCTGTAAAATATATAAAATCTAAGGATTTAAACTACATTTTATCACACAATTTATGATATCATAAAATATGACACTATCTATGGTTTGTGTGAAAAAGAGGGGATCACATCACAAATACAATATCACCTCAATTATTAATTATGATAAAATAAAAATGATATTTTCTATCATATTTGGCAAGAGTATTCATGGCGTATGATTAATGTTTCATCATAGAATATGATTGAGTTGCAAGCATACCGCACTCCAATATTATATTTTACAATAAATGATATCATTATCAGTCGTAAAGTAGGACATTCTTAGAGGTAATTTTAGATCTATTTAAAGCTATGTGGTATAATTTTCAATGATGGTAAGTATTTATGGTTCCTCTATGAATTTTTTCCTGTATATCATAATAAAAAAAATTGGATTTCATTGAATAAATTCATTTCATTTATAGGAGTAAAAAAATTATAGATCAATATTAAGCATAAGTTTAAAAAATCTCCCTTTAAATGGATGTATGTTATTGGAGGGATCTTATAGTGGATTAAAAAAATATCAAAAATTGGAAGGTGATGAATCCTTGAGTATACAGAAGTGATGTCCAATGTAAGTGGGGTGAGATTCATTTCTTCAAGACTATTAGTGTGGAAGAATTCTAATTTATCTTCAATTGGGGATAAATTTTTAGTGATTACAATAGTGTAGGTTCCTAGGACTCTTTAATCCTTAAACACTTGATTGTCTTCCATCTCTTGCTGCTGGATTTGACTCCCCCATTCAAACTAGCCTTCCACCCATTATCATTAGATGGAAGGCAATCAACCATCTAAGGATGGATGAAATAAAGGTAGTGAAGGTTAGTTGTATTATTGTATTTATGTATTATATATTTATTCAAGATAGTAACAATTTTCATGAATGATAGATGAAATTGTCAACTTTTATGCATGGAGTGTATTGCATTTTTGTTATTCAAGACAAATTATATGTTTGATTACTCATACAGAAAATGTTTTCTGATCATGATGATGTTTCCAATCCTAAGAAATGATAGACTGTTGATGATGAAACTATTTAATTATTAGGGTATCAACAACATATTGATTAAAAAAATACAAAATAAAGAACGGCAAAACCTCACAGGTTTGAATAAAATTATCAAGGCAATAATTTAGGGTATAAAATTTGATGTTGGTTTGAATCAATACGGCCAACCTATTGACCCCAAAAGACAACATTAATTAGTTATCTTGGGTTCACAATGAGGATGAATGTGATGATTGATATGGACTCATGGAACCGAATCTAACCTATAATTATTTAAATAATTTAGAAATATATTACAATAATGTTACAATATACTTTCACTATATTACTAAAAAATTATATAATTAAATGTTGATTTATTATTCCTTGTAGACTTCTTTTATTTCAGAATATTTTCAAAATAAATTTTTTCTTAATGGTTGTTGTAAAATCCCAGAGATCCTTCCAGACTCTGCTATTGATATTACATCTTAGGGATTCTGAAGGAAAAGTAAATCCCCACCCACCAATTAGTAACACACACATTATAAAGTATAAAACATGGACTGCATTATGTAATCATCTGAATGAGAAATCATTTCATGTGCATTGAGATTGAAAATATATTATTTGACATTATTTAATTTATTTAACTTGATTAAAAAATTTAATTTATGAAGTGGAAAAAGAATACTGAAAATAAAGAACGTGCATCAGGACCAACGTTCCCCCATCGCAAAGGAAGGATGGGGTACGCTTCATTAGAGAATAATTTGGTATTTATTTTAAATAAACATTAAATGCTTAATTATGAGATATGAAACAACATATGATCCTTTTTTATATACATAATGATGAATCAAAATCTGAAGCCACTTCAATCCCATGTCATGTGCTAAGGATGGAGGCTCATGTAAATAAGGATGGTATATTAGTTGATGGAAATAAAAAAGAAGTATGTGAGTAATTTGTACGTATGAAATAATTTTAATTCATTATAATTTATAACAATATTACATAAAAATAAATATGCATATATTTTTTTATATGGTTTAGAAATAATAATCATTAATGACTGTACTAGAAGAAAAGCGACCTTTAGTAGATTTTAAGTGGACTAAACAATATGGTCATGTTATAGGATTAGGTTTTGGAGTCTCTACTCAGACATAATTCAATATGATAAAACCACATTAAGATACATATAATTTGGTGAAATGAATACAGGAAAAAATATACTAACTACAATATATTATTTTACAATATGGTTTATTAGACCAATCTATTAGAAAGGATCAATGAAATCAGGTGGTGGAGCGAATATCTTCATATGAACAAAATGATCCCACTAGATTTGATGTTAGTCATTTCCCCCTTAATCACATACCTTAGCCAAGGTAATCATATTTTTCATTACTCTTTATTCTAAACGTGAATCAAACAACTTCTGATAACTTTATATTACTAAAATTATGTAGGGTACAGTTGTTTGTGATTTTTATTAATCAACAGCCATGTGTCTCCGTGTTTTGATGGATACAGTGTATAATATCCTAGGATACCTTCTACACAATCAACCCATCACAAAAAATCACCTGAGTGTGGTGATTTAGTTAGCTTATGATCTGACATCTATGTTGCGTGTTCCACTTGATAATCTGGATATTACAACGGTCTAAGCTGCTATTGGATCTTTCATATCTTGGTCATCTAATCCTATAAAGATAAACGAGGTACATCATTAAAAAATCATATAAAAAATATGTTACAGTTGATGATAAATGTTTTAAGTGTGGTATGATATTACAGATTAATAAAGCGGTGGATAAACAAAAGGTCGAATCAATAAAATCTAGTGAATCGACTAAGAAAAAAACTATCATTCGAGAGTACCTTCTCTCTTCCAGTTTGAAATCAATATTTATTATCATTAAAACTTCATATAGAGACCAAATTTAAAGATAAACCTATGTCTTACATTTATTATGAAGAAAACATATATGGATGATCCTTCAAATACATAATTGGTCTCGAGACTCTAACTGATATTCTCAAGAATGAATGGATGGTTGTATCTATCATGAATACATACATAAGGTACATTTTCATAATATGTATGTCAAAATAGTGAGATAAATATGTTTATTAATGGTAATAACTATTCATATTTTGTACAAGTATTTATATTACAACTATATAAATGGAAGATCGTTAAAAGTACAATTTGGAATCACTAATCCATGTATCATTTATATGCCAAAAATTAATTTTGATAAAGAAGAAATAAAGAAGAAAAAAGGCGAGTTACTCAAAGATTTTAATAAAAAACATTAGATGATAGACTCGTTTTAATACATGAAATAAAAAGGTAACACTATATGATCTAGTCACATAAAATATATTTTTAATTCTTTAATTACTTAATTGTTTTTGTTCTTTTAGGCAACACTGGATGCTGATAGCAGTCAACATAGACACCACAAATATTTAATTTTTGGAGTCAATACATGTATTTCCAACCAACCGACCACACATGATGTGTATTGTGAAAATTTAATGCGATATAATCAAAATAATATAGATAAACATAAAATTATATGCTCAATCTGTGTTTTAATTAGAATTTTGTTATGATAGGGCAGTCGCTCAATACATGCATGATCATGGAATGAAGTTGATTTCTGAAAATAAAAATCTTATGGATTACTACAACTGGAAACAAATTAATGTATATAGAGAAATATTTAACTATCAAAATATTGTAAAAATTTCTACTTATTTTGATCAATGATTATGTGGTGTCTGAAATAAGATAATGATATCGATTGTGGATATTATGTTTCAAAATTTATAAGAGAAATCATAAATCATGAAAATTCCAGCATCTCCCAACTAGTAATTTCTAAAGGTAATTATAATATTCATAAATATATTCTATAATAATTTGTTTTTCTATATTTTTTCTCAGTATTATCAATATTTCCGACAACAGAGTTACTCAAAAGAAAAAATCAATTTGTTTAGTGATGAGTGGGTAGTGTACTTTTTTTCATAATATACGATGATAATAAATTTAGGTGATTACTTGCTATGTTTCTGATCTAGAATGAGTAATGACCTTCAAAATATATTTGGGGTGTAATGTATTAGTGTTGGAATGATTATATATTATTTTTTATCCCTTTCTCAAGGGGAGTACTAATGGAGAAAATCAATTTTTTTAGAAGCGTTGACCTGCAAAAAAATAAAATTATTGGGAAATCATGGAGGTGGATTCAAAGAAAAAGGTGGAGGCATAGGCAAAGGCAGTGGCAGAGTCAGAGTTAGAGACCAGCATGGAAGAGGTGTCAGAGGTAAAGAGTGATGTGGAGAGTGAGGCAGAGTAGGATTAGAAGCGCTTTCTTGCAAACAATAAAATTATTGTGAAATGAAGTTGAGTAAGGATCATACCATGATTTTGTTTGATGACAATTGTTTAAAAGTTCACACAACACTTGTCACTTAATATAAGAGTCATTGTGTATCATTCCATTTTAAAATTATATTTTAGTAAAAAAACATATGTGGCGTACTCAAAACTGAGAAAATGCACTAGGATTATTTTGGTTTTATAGAACACCGATCCATACATCATTTGGGACGTATAGGGATCAACCGCACCTAAATATGATGCACGGTGTGACTGGTATGACTGAAAGTTTCTCGTATCAGATTAAAATATACATTTTAATACAAAAAAGTGTCACTCACTGAAAACCAAGAAAACATGCTCGAATTGTCTTGATAATTTGTGGAAATGATTCCTAATTCAATTGTGACTTGTATAAATCAGTATCATGTCAAACCAATATATGATATCACATATATGGATCAAAGAGCATGTTTTTAGTTTTAAATTAAATTTTAGTAAAAAAGACATGTTGTGTACTCAAAACCAGGAAAATGCATTCATATTGTTTTTTTAATTTAGTAAAATGATCCATACATCACTTTTTATTTCTATGGATCAGTCTCACCTCAATCTGACACATGGCGTGAGTGGTATGACTCTATGTGCATATTATTATTCAAAAATGACATTAATTTGAATAAAAAAACTGACATACTCAAATATGAGAAAACACATTCAGATTGTTTTGATTCTTTAGGAAAATTATCCATACTTCATTTTTTATGTGTATGGATAATCTGTACATCGATATGATGCATGGTGTGACTGTTATGACTCTAAGTGTCTATTATCAGTTTAAAACTAACATTTTAATAAAAAAATCAGTCACTAATAACCATTAAAACACACTCAGATTGGATTAATAATTTCTTAAAATGATTAATAATTCATTTTTGATGTATATGAATCAGTCTCATGTCAATCCGACAAACGATGCCACCTGTATCGCTCAAAGTGCATGTTTCCAGTTTAAAATGACATTTTAGTAAAAAACACACATAGCATACTCAAAACCAGGGGAACACATTCTTATTGTTTTGATACTTTAGTAAAATGATCCATGTGTCATTTGGTATGTGTAGAGTTTATATGTTCCTCAATACGATGCACAATATGACCGTTATGACTTCAAGTGTGTCTTTTTATTCAAAAATGACATTAATTATTGTGAAAAAAAACTCACATACTAAAAAAATGAGAAAATGCATTCATATTGGTTTATTACTTTAGTAAAATGATCCATACATCACTTGTTATGGCTTGGGATCAGCTGCAACTCAATTTGATGCATGGTGTGACCGGTATGAGTCCAAGTGTGTCTTTTTATTTAAAACAGACATTAATTTAAAAAAAACAATTGACACACTCAAAACTGAGAAAATGCATTTTGATTGTTTCATTACATTAGGAAAAAAATCCATAAGTTATTATTGATGTGTAGGAATCAGTCACACCTTGATTTTACTCATTTTGTGACCGGTATGATTCCAAGTGCACCTTTTTGTTCAAAATTTAAATTAATTTTTGTAAAAGGAAACTTACATACTCTATAATAGTGTTTTATTTTCTTGTGTTTGTGCTAGAAATTTTATTTCATTTAAATTTATTATTTGTATCTTATTTTATTAATTTTAATAATTATTTATACTAAGGCATTGTGTTGTTGCAGCACACCACACCTGTTTATTGCGATGAGGTGTGATGCAACATCGCACTGCAATTTTCAACTTTATCAGCTCTAATAAATGTGCTGAAAAAAGTATTATTTATCTACGCTTATGTGGCGCTTATAAATCATTCCTTTATTAACTATTTATAAATCACTTATAAATCTTATATTAATCAGTGAAAATAAAAGCACTGATAAATGGTATATTTATCAGCACTAAACAAAACTGCTAATAAATGGGGTCTTTTATCAGCTCTTTTAAAAGCACTAAAAAAATTATTATTTATCAGGTCTTTTATTTGCACTGATAAATCTACCCTTTATCAGTGCCTTTTAGCACCGATAAATTCCATGGATTTTTAGCCAGACTAATTTATTCAGTTCTTTTTTACTACTGGTAAAGGCCAATTCTCGTGCTTTTAAAGGCGTGTTTTGAATTAGTGCAAGGATACCTTTAGTGTTGATGAGCTTGGAAGGTTGTAAATTTCTGAGATAGTATGACTTCATGGGGTCTCTTGCACTATCGTTTTAAAAAGGTATGCCTTCTTTAGGACTTGTTTATTGTAGAGTTTTTAGAGAGTGTTAGGTACATAGGTTTTTCTAAGCACAACATACCACCCATAGACTAATGGCCAGTCCTAGCATATGATACAGGTGCCGGAGGACCTGTTGCGGGCATGTGTCCTAGATTTTGGGGGATATTGGGAGAATCATATAACATTTTTTGAGTTTTCCTACAACAATAGTAATCTGTAATCTATATTGATTTCACCTTATGAGGATTTGTACAGTAGGTCATGCTGATTTCCCTTGTCATGGCTGGAGTCAAACGAGGTAGCTTTACTAGGACTACATCTCGTGTAGGAGACTTATGAGTAGGTTCACTTGATTCAAAAGTAGATGTATACTATACATTCTTGATATAAATCATATCTAAATCACTTTAGACTATTGTTAGAGTTTGAGGTTGGGGATTAGGTTTTCTTGCATGTTTCACTCAGGCAGGGACATGGGAGAATTAGGAGAGTGGGTAATCTTTCACCGTGATATGTTAGGACATTCAAGATTATGGATATATTTGGGTTGGTAGCATATTGGTTGTAGTTACCTCAAATGTATCGAGCCATGAACAACATCTACCACATATCTCAGCTACTCTACTATCAATCAGACCTGTCTCATGCTTTTTAGCCTAAGGAGATTGTGTTACAGGTTGATGTATTCGTTGAGGAGCATCTGATTTAAATCATTTATAAGAGATTTAAGGTTATTGGATGTTGTATAGTTCCACTATTATAGGTGATATGGAATAATTACCATTTAGAGGATGAAACATGGGCTTGGGAGGCCGATGTACATGAACAGTTTCCAGATTTTTTCTCACAAAAATCTTGACCACACTTCATAGTGCAATTTAGGGACAAATTTAATTAAGGGGGAATATTTTAAGAACCCTAGTTTTCATATGAGGTAAAAATCCCTTATTTTTCTAGTTTTAATGATTAAATATGTTCTAATGTGAATACCCTTTGAGTTTATGGAGTTTTCAGGGGTGTTAGGGACCTGTTCAGATCCTAGAACCCAATTTTGAGCTGTTTTTAGCCAGGTTCCTAGTTAGTAAAAACCATGCAGGGCAGGCCACACGATTTATAAAAACAGTGTGAGGTTAGATAGAGGGGGTGTACATACTACAAGGTTTAATGAAATCATGAGAAGGAAGGATTATAGCCTTGTGGACTGGTCTACAGTTTTAGCATATCTTAACAATGGTTATTATCACAGTTTCCACATTGTTTGTAAATCATTCGAGTCAAATGTGGTTTCCCTTGGCCTATATGAATATGTGCATGGTTAGCGAATGGTTTTTCAAACTGTTAACTTAAACCTTGATGCCTGAGTTATTTTCTGTTTTTATTAATTTTTAGTTAAAATATTTTTTTATATACCTAAAATTCTATTTCACCCCACGTACTACAAAGGTGACTTTTCAGAGCTCCCTCCCTTTCCTAATCTTGTATTTGAGGTATATTCGCCATTCTATCTTCATTTTGAGCATATTGTTTCTCCTAGGATCCAAAATGGTAATATATAAATTCTTTTTTAACTATTATAAATTATTTTGGCTATCAAATGCACTATTTTAATTTTGGCATATATGCCTTAATATCCCATTCTTCATATGTTATTTAGATTTCTCCTAATATGAGTAAAATCAGGACTTGATACTGGATAAGAACTCTACTACCAGTATATGGTAGGTGGTCTATAATTTTATTTGGGTTTTGATAATTTATGGCTCTATCAGCCATTATACTTCCCATTAAACATTTTGGCAAGGCCCCAAAACAAAATTGGAAAATTTAATTAAATGTAATAGTTTATATTAGGTAATCTAATTAGTTCCTTGAGATGCCTTGGTGGTTTTCTCCCCATCTCAAGGCCACTCATGGGGTGAGACGTGCCTTTTCTTTTTACTGACCATTGATGAACCACTCAAGGGGTGTGTTCTTGAGTTTTCCTAGTTTTAGGAGCTCAATAATAATTAAATGAGATTTAATATTATGATTATCATATGTTATACTTGACTTATGTTATCATAATATTCCATGCCTAACTTGATTAAATTTATTAAATGTATTTTTTAGAAATTTTGATAGAAGGGTGGGTATACCCTTGTGGCTTGTTTAATAGTGAATTATGATTACGTGGTGGGTATACCCATGTGACTTGATTAAATGAGAATGGATTACATTAGTGGGTATACTCATGAGATGTAATTGATTATATGAGTGACTTTACTGATTGAATGGAATTAAATGAAAATGATTATTTGAGTAGGTAGACTCATATGAAATTGAATTATTAAATGGTATAAAATGTATGGATTGTTTTATAGATTCTATAGATAGCTCTCCATGAATCTTGAACATGGTAGTGGACACCGTGAGTAGTGATGCTTCTTGTGTCGTGATTCCATGGGATTCCTTTGGCTTTTCTACCCCTTGGATCTGGCATGATTTGACTCACATAGGTCAAGTCCAGTGTGACACACTCCAAGGACTCCAACTAGTGCCTACATCAAATTTCCACCGATATGATCCTAGGAATCAACGAGAATTCCCTAGTTCTTGAACACTAGGATCTAGACCTTTGTTGTCTCAGACTTTAACATATAGCATTGCCATGGAAATGTAATTCACTTCGTTATAAAGAAATCCCATGTAAACAAGATATTTATGGGATTACGATGAGGACATGTTGTTTATTTATATTACATTTAGCTTCGTTATTAGAAGATTGACATTTTTATGCATGAATCCTTGAGAGGCTATTTGGTATTTTGTTCTTTTATTGGATTACATTCCTTGGGATCATTAATTTTGGAACATGCTTACTAGCTTTACTAACACTGCATAATTTATATTACAGAACTAAAATGTATATTCTTCTAGGTGGTTACCTACATGCATGTTATCTCACACCTTGTTTGGGCCTCCTTGGGGACCCAAATATATTATATAGTTTTAGGTGATGGCAGGGTAAGGTGACGTCACATAGGTTGTTTATTGTTTCATTGGAGCAGGGGATCATGGGACCAAGCTCCAGCTTGTGATGAAATTTGAAAATGGAACTTTTGTTCTTTTTGGTTATTGGATACATGCATTGTAACATACTATTGTGTAGTTGTTTTGGATATTTTCCTAAACATATTACAAGTTACATTTTCATGATTGAATATTCTACACTTCTATCTTGTTTTATATTCCTGTCTTGTTTATCTATCTATTGTATTCTTGTTGTATCTTCTTTTTTTATCTATATGTTATTGAATTATGTTATGATATACTCTGGTGATGAGTTCATAGTCTCCTTATTGAAACACCTAGTCCCTCACTATTAGTCAGTAGCCTATAGCATCTGGGATACGTGCTTGAGGCATTATGACCAACCAGGCTCGAGGAACTTTTGAGTTGATACCAAGTTCGTGATGTTAAAAACAAGTTATGATGGGTGCACATAGAATGATATCCAATGTATTGGGTAATTTTTAGTTTAATAAGATGTCATGTGCAGCGATCATGGTGGTTATCCTTGACTCGTGCTCCATGTACAATAGTATTGGTGGTTATCCTTGAATCATGTAACTCTATGTAAAATGCGCCTCAAATCATGCTTATTTTATGTTTTATGTTTCTTCCACATTACTATGATTCAATGATTACATGATCCCATGTTCTATATGTTATGAATCCATATGTACATTCGTTTTCCATGTATTTTTATGTCATCATGTTATGCCTTCTAACACATGTACTATGATTTCTTCTTATGTTTATTCTATTACAAGTATTTTTAGATCATATCTTTTTTCATGTATTCCCTAGGTTATCCTATGCAGATGTAAGTTCGAAAATTGTGTTAGGATCTCATTATGAAGATTATATAAAATTTTCTTTTATTTTGGTTTCTTGATTTTCAATTATGTATCCAGTATTTCAAGGACACGAGGCATTATGGTCCTTAGTTTGTATTTGAAGTATAATTATGCTTAAAATCAATTAATTAAATGTGTAAAAGTCTAGGGTCATTGTAGTTAAATACTTGATTACTAAGATAAATTTAAAATTGTGATGTTACCATTTATTTAAGGTGAGTAGAATGTAACACACTAATATTTTAATAGAGGAACATCATATTTTATAGAACATTTGAAATGAAAAAAAAATATTAGATGAGAATGTAGAACACTGAGACATTGTAAGAAATAAAATTCATTTTTGAAATATATATGTAAAAATTATCTTTGGGTGAATTTTTGAGAATTTTTTGAAAATAATAATTTTTTTTATCAATAGTGAAAATACTAATTTTTTATGAAAACTGCCTTTTTGTTTAAATTATTCACAATGTTAAATTAAATTTTAAATTTTTTTAAAGTAAAATTTGATATTTTATATTAAAATTTAACTAATTTAGGTCATTTTAATCAATTTTATATATAATTATGATATAAAAACATTTTAATCTTTTCAATGTTTTTCGTTGGAAAAATCGCTTTTTCGCCTCACATTCTTGTTTAATTTTAAATCAAATTACATCATTTATATGAATTTCATTTTAAAAAATGAATTAAATATTCATAATGATAATTATTTACATTATCATATATTTTCAAATTAATTTTTTACCATAATTAATAGTGAAAACAATAAAAATTAATTATAACTGTTAAGGTAAAAATGGGCTTACATGGTGTTAAACTAAGAAGATAAGGGTTCAAAATTACATAAAATATATAAACACCATTTTATGATCATATTTAGACCTTATAAACTATATGTTTTGATAATGACATGGTTTGGAATCATTTATAATGATAACAATCATGGATTCACTTTATCTTTTCAATAATTTCATATGTGTCCTCTCCCCCTCTTATAAGAGGCCACCCAATCTATTCCCCACTTCAAACATAAAAAAAACATTTGTTTCAAAAACAACTAACCAAATATCTTCCATAATTCCATTCCCACATCACAGAAGACTTATTTTTATTAGTAATCTCTCATAAAAAGGTTTTAGGTATAATCCTAATGAGGTTCTCCAAAGAAGAGGTAAAATTATTAAATATGTGTATTTTTGTTATTTTTTCATTCACCTGTTTCCCCTCAGAATTTTGGGAATGACCTCCTTGATGGGATGTTCAATAATTCCAATCGGTTTCTAACAGGTTTGTACGTAGAACCTGAAACATCCAATGATTCCACATCCATTTGGACCTACTTTCCAAAGATAGGTGCTCATTAGTCTGTGGACTGATGAGGCTTAGGAATTTTCCTTGGTCGAGAGGATGGGAGGTCAGACTCATAACACCTTTTTGAGGGGAATTATTGTCTAATCCGGGACTCTCTTTATATATTTAAGTTATGTTCGTGAATCCTTATTACATTACCATGTATAAAAATGAGTTTTCATTTAGATCTGACAATCAATGATCAATATGTAGGAAATTTAGAGAATATTTTATATGTATTAGAGGTCATTCTATGATAAAGAATCATCTGTATTTGTTATAGATTCTTAGTCAATGGTATCCTTTGATACGTAAAAGTCTCTTGGTCCTTATGATGACCATCCTGGTTTTAAATCCACTCAGTGGGGCACTTGAAGTTTATTTTCATTCCAAAGGACATGATTTATTTCAGAGTTGGGATCGAACCCGCAGATGGGCTACCTACGTATCCTTTGTTTATAAAAGGAATCAGAACCCATGTAGTTCGAGTATGGCAGTATGATGTTTATGATTGATGGCTCAAAGATGGATGTCATAATTACCTTTACACTCTAAGCTCACGTGAGTCATGCTCGGTGTGAGAAACAAGAGGTATTGATAAAAATCAGACAATTGTTCCATGAACGATGCAATCATAAGAAATAGTTTGGCTCTTATGTATGTATGACTGCCCAGATAAATGAAGATTAAAATTTATTTCAGGGAAGAAATCCAGGAACAGTGTCCATAAAGGTATATGTGCTTCATAGAGATTTGAATACTCTAACTTGGGTCTTACACCTGAAAAGGAATCCCAAATTAGGAGAGGACTTATGATTGGGTTTTACTCTTGAAAAGGAATCCCAGATCAAAGGAAAATTAGGACTGGTTAAGAGAAATTAAGACTGGGGATTACTCCTAAGGAGGATTCCCAGATTATGGGACTAGGGCTTACTCCTAAGGAGGATGCCCATATTAGGGGACTGGGGCCTACTCCTGAAGAGGATGCACAGATTAGGGGACTGGGGCTTACTCCTAAGGAGGATTCCCAGGTTAATGAGTTCTCTCATCATAAAGGATGAGGTTGAATGAATGAAATCTCAATCTTAGTGACATAAAGATGTGTAAATCACTAGGTTTTGAGAAATATTCCACAGAATTCATTTCAGATAAGGAATTAAAATCAATAAATCATTCCATAAATGGATTTGAAGAGTGTCTTGAAGACTGAATCTTGAATAGGAGAGGTGGAATGGCTTAATAGGGGTGAAATGGGAAAGATGGGCACCCAAAATGGCAGGGGCGCGCATGTCCTGGCAGGCATACAAGTACTGCATGGGCGCGCAAGACCTGGTCGTGCAGGTATACCTGCGTGACACATTGGTACTTGCACGATGGCTAACCAGTAGAGTAATACATGAGAGAATATTGGTTAAAGCCTTTAGAATCATCTTCAGGTTCTTCCAGAAGAGGGGAGCGCAACTTCTATTGAAGGAGTAAGGCGGCGCGCAAGTGTGGCCATTTCCCTTAAGGTTTGGCCACTCAAGCACACAATTCATGATGATTTTCAACACTTAGGCCTTCCTCCCCCTCTTTATATCTTCCGTTCTAGGTAAGAAATTACCTTAGAAGTTTTTCGGAAGCATTGAGAAGAGACTAGGGCGCCAGGAGCTCAAATATGAGTTTTTGGAAAAAAAATACTCTTTTTATGGGGGGCCTAATGGGCCTATTTATATGTAGGAGAAGACCTCGAGCAGTTATCACTTAGGCCGCGCAAGTCACTTGCATGTCCATTAGGAGTCGCGAAAGTTGACTTGAGTGACCATGAGAGAACTTGTGCGACCTATGAGCAATGTTCTCTCTGTTCATCCCTTTGTCGATTTTTTGATGTTTCTTCAAAAGATAAATCAATTTGGACTAAGGTATTTCCCTGTTCCAATATTTAAACTCTGTGAAGGAATGGAGCATCAACAAAAGTCCCCCCTCAGAGTTGGATCCTGAGAGAAAAGAGGATTTGACGCTGAGGTGAAATGAAAAACAAGAAATCTGGCAGTTTAAAGTCATGCATGTTGGATATACAAAGGCTAATGTTTACGGTCGAAATAGCTTTGACCGAATGAATTATAATTGACTAAATTCCTTGAAAATTCAACTAAAAACATATTACCATACTCAAGTATGAGGGAAAATATGTAAGCTATGGCTTACGAATATTTAAATCTGAGGAATGACATGAAAAAGAACCTAAACGAATTAGAAGAAGTAGTTCCCAAGAATAAAGTTACCATTATTTAACAAACCCGTTAGGGGGTTGAATCATGCAGGGCCACCTATGGGCATTGGTTTTATTGTTAAATAAAATAGTATCTTTTGGATAACAAGTCTATTATGTAGACTGTTTATGCAAGGCCACCTATGGGCACATGCTGCATAGTCAGGAAAAAGAGCTCTCAGAAATTTCCTCTCCTAGTGCTAAAGTCCAGTGAAATTTTATGGAGATTCAAACTTTCCAAAGTATAGAGTTTGCTGTATGGAAAGAGGTACCTGAATATGGAAAAGATATTTCCAAACAATATTATCGAAGAACTGAATATATATCACTCCTACGAAGGTATGACACAAACTTAGGGAAGGAGAATATAAACTACATACTTGAATACTTTCAGATCATGAAAAGGATATGGGAGAAATATGTTAAGGATGGATACTTTATAAGATCCCTACATATTGTCATTTAAGACAAATAAGGACAAAAGAGGCATTCTTCCTAATAATGAAGTTGCCACTATCCTACAAACATGTTAGGGGGTTGAATTATGCAGGGCCACCTAAGGGCATTGGCTGCATAGTCAAATAATAGTATCTATTGGGTAACAAGTCTGTTATGTAGACTGTTTATGCAAGGCTGCCTATGGGCACGTGCTGGATAGTCAGGAAAACAAATTCTCAAAAGTTTGACATTTTTGTGACTAGAAGTCATGAAAAGGGTTATGAAGATCTGAAAATATTTAAGGTTAGGATTATGACACATAAGTATGGGTATTGTCCAATGTATACAGAGATACACAGATCAATGCTAACCATAATCATGTTGTGGTTGGGTCCTGAATTGAACTATTGGACTTCACTAAGTATCCCCTAAGGATGTGAATCAAGCCATAAATAGTTCTTGAACTACAGTTTAACGTCATGTGGGACAAAAATATTAGAGATCTTAGTTTAGGTTCATAGAGCTTGGACCATTAAAATAAATACAAAGTGTGTGCTTTCATGGGGACTTTTCAGCCAGGGGACTAAAAGGGGAATTTGGGGTTAGGCCCAAAGACTTGGGGCTGGATTTGAGGGACACTCGAACGTTCTTACATATCCCATAAGGATGGGAATCAATCCCACGTAGTTCTAGAATTACCCTTTGTACAAATTTGGTTCGTACATGTGAAGGGTGAAAGGGGACTTTAGTACAATGATGGTTCAACCCAAGATAAAAGGATTGGGAATTTCCATCTATGCATGTAGTATTTTAAATGAAACATGATTGACAAATCAATGTAAATAATGGTTCCCTCTCAGGTGAGGGTATCAAAGAATATTGTAGTTTATTGTCATACTGGACAAAAGTATTGTATAGTTTAACATCGTATAGCAAGGATGAAAGTGAACAAATGGAAAAATATTGAATCTAGGGGAGGTTTCACGAATTAACATTGTATGAGATGGAGGTGAACCGATTTGAAGATATTGATTTTGGGCTTGAACCTTGGGAGGTTGCCTATGTACCCATCCTAGAAGGCAAGGATCAATGTCGGCGTAGTTCCATTAAATAATGAATTAATGATCAAGTTGTTCTTGGGGACAACGACCTAAAAAATGATGTTGTTGGGACTTACACATGGTTATTAGCCCAAAGAGAGTGTTATGGTTGAGGTTTTCTCTAAGATCACGCGAGTCATACTCAGTGTGAGAAACAAGAGGTAACAAAAACCTTAACGATGCACAGTTTAATGTCATGTAGGATGTATCATTGACTTTCTGTACAGTTTAGCCTCATGTAGTAAGGACGTTTGGGAAAATATAGTTTAACGTCATGTTGGACGAAAGGGGGACTGTGCAGTTTAATGTCATGCAGTGAGGACAAAAGAGTACACCATTTAACCTCATGTTGGACGCATTGAGGACTTTTTCTATAGTTTAGCGTCATTTTGGACGAAAGTGAGAATAGTTTAAGGTCATATGCATGGACCGTGGATGGTGAAGTTTAATGTCATGCTAGAAAAAAGTTTATTTTAAGGTCATACATGAACTTTGATGATTATGTAGTTTAACGTCTTTCCGGACATAAGGGACTTTTATACAGTTTAATGTCATGTAGTTAGGACATCACAGTTTAACGTCTTTCTGGACGTAAGGGACTTGAAAATAGTTTAGGGTCATATGCATGGACTGTTGATGATGCAGTTTAAGGTCATACTGGACCATGATGCAGTTAAAGGTCATACTGGATCATTTAGGGAACTTTTTCACGGTTTAATGTCATGTTGTACGTATGTACAAATAGTTTAAGTTCATATTTATGGAAAATTTCTGTATAGTATAACGTCATATAGCAAGGACGATGAAGTTGACATTGTTTAACGTCATGTTGGACGTATGTACAAATTGTTTAAGGTCATATGTATGGACCATTGCTGTATAGGTGAACGTCCTATAACAAGGATGATGAAGGTGACACAATTTAACGTCATGTTGGACGTATGTACAAATAGTTTAAGGTCATATGTATGGACCATTGCGGTATAGTTTAATGTCATATAGCAAGGACGATGAAGGTGACACATTTTGACGTCATGTTGGAAGTTTGTACAAATAGTTTAAGGTCATATGTATGGACCATAGCTATATAGTTTAACGTCATATAGCAAGGATGATGAAGGTGACACAGTTTAACGTCATGTTAGACGTATGTACAAATAGTTTAAGGTCATAGGTATGGACCATTTTTGTATAGTTTAACATCATATAGCAAGGACGATGAAGGTTTTGTGTTTATACAAAATACTTCTTCAAAAAAATGTCATTGGTTGGATTAGTGATGAGTTCTCCATCCATAGAGATTAATGAATAAGCTCCATTAGAGTAGACCCTATGTATTTAATAAGGTCCTTCCCATTTTTGCTCAATCTTGGGAGGTTTCATTCCCGGTATCATTGGAGTTCTGATAACTAATACCAATTCTCCCTGAGTGAATGAACAAAGATGAACTTTTTTGTTAAAAGCTCATGTTATTCGATTCTGATGGACTTCCAAGTGGTGCAATGTGCACAATATTTTCTCATCTAACTGTTCCAATTCATTCAATAGCTTTTGAGATTTTTAATCTGTAGATGATTGATCACAAATGGAAACTCTTAGTGAGGGTAGTTGAACTTCAATGGTCAAGACGACTTCCGTTCCATATACCAATGAATATGTAGTTGACCGAGTTGTAGTGTGGGTGGTAGTCCGATAAGCCCATAATGCATGAAAGAGTTTATCAGGCCATGACATCTTATATTTATCCACCATATTTTGTAGTATATTTGAAAGATTATTGTTAAAGGCATATATCTGGTCGTTGGTCACTGCATGATACCAAGATGAATGGTTGGATTTGATGTTGTATTTTTTATAAAACTTCTTCACCTTGGATGAACAGAAGTTGGTGCCATTGTCCATCAGTATGGTATGAGGGACACCAAATCTGGTAAAGATGCTAGACTTGATGAAGCTAACAACACATTTAGAACTGACTTCCTTGAGAGTTATTGCCTCTACCCATTTGGAAAAGAAGTCAGTTGCAGTAATAATGTACTTAAACTGCTTGGTCGTTGCTGAAGGGTAAGGTCCCACCACATCCATTCCCCGTGTGGAAAATGGCCATGAGTATTTAGTTGTATGAAGCAACTCTGGAGGTTCATGAATGAATTTGGAATGTACTTGGCATGAATGACACTTCTTTATGAAATTGACACAATCTTGTATCATTGAAGGCCAAAAGTATCCAAACCTTTGAATCTAATCAGACAATCTATGTCCAGACTGGTGGGCACCACAGACTCCTACATGCACTTCTTTCATGACAGCCATTGTCTCTTCACCATCAATGCATCTGAAGAGAACTCCATCAAAACCACGTTTATAGAGAATTTTCTCTAGGTGATCTGGGCTATCATAAAGAGTAAAATTGACCACACTTCATTGGATTTGTTCTTTCTCAGCTATATCAGGTGGAAATCTTCCATTTTGAAGGTATTCCCTGATAGGTGACATCCATCCTATAGTATGACCATACGGTTCAGGAATGGGACTAATTTACTTAAATTTCTTCCGTTCTGATTCGAACATAAGGTGAAGTTGCACAACGGTGGGCAATACTGATGGTTTTCTCGTCCCTATTTGGATCTTCCAGAGTTGAGTCTATATTAGCTAGTGCATCAACTTGAGAATTTTCTGATCTTGGGAAATAAGAAAATGTCGGTTTCTTAGGGAATTATTCCATTAACTCTCTGACGTAATCATACAAAGGGATTAGTTCTTCTTTTCTGATGGCATAATCCCCATTGACTTGTTTGATTACCAAGTCTGAATCACATTTCACCTTTAAGTGATTCACTTGGGCTTGAAGTGCTAATTCCAAGCCTACGATGAGAGCTTGTTATTCTGCTTCATTATTGGTACCACCATCCCACAATAAGAAGGAATAAGGTAACACTGCCTTTTCTGGGGAAATGAGCACAATTCCTAAGACAACATTGTTGAATTTAGGAGTTTCCATTTTCCTCCCTGTTGGACTTCTGGAAGCACCATCAAAATACATTTCCCATGCCTGAGGACATTCTTGAATATATAATACTTTCTCATCAGGGAGTTCAATATCTGAAGATGTGTCTTCCACTAAAGGGTGTTCAGCCAGTAAATCAGCTAGAGCATGGCCCTTTATCACCTTTTGAGACACATACTAAATGTCGAATTGCTGAAAAATAACTACCCACCTTGCCAGACGTCCTGTAAGCATTGGACGACTAAGGATGAATTTTAGCAGGTTATTGTGAGATACCAATTGGACCTCGTGATGTTGCAGGTAGTGTCTCAACTTCTGAACTGCAAAGATTAATGCCTGGCAGCACTTCTCAATACTTGAATACCAGGTTTCTGCTTCAATCATAGTTCTACTGAGATAGTAGAGGCTGTTTTCATTCCCAACATTATTCTTTTGAGAAAGAAATGCACATAATGATCGCTCTAAAGCTGTCACGTAGGGGATAAGTGGTCTTCCTTCAATAGGTGGCATGAGTTCCAGTGGACTCAGGAGGTATTTCTTGAGAATATCGAATGCTTCATGACATTATACAGTCCACTGGTAAGTGACTCCCTTCTTCATCAATTTGGTTAATGTTAAACTTTTACCTGCTAAATTGGCGATGAAACGCCGAATATAGGGTAAGTGTCCTTGAAATCCTCTTAATTATTTCAAATATTGAGGAGGTGACATACCACAGATTGACTTGGTCTTCTAAAGATCGACTTCAATACCACGATGCCGTACAAAAAAGCTGAGAAATTTTCCGGAGGTTACCCCAAAAGAACATTTTAAGGGGTTCATCTTCAAATTATGTTATTGAATCTTGCAGAATATGACTTCCAAATCAGCCAAGTGATTAGAACATTGTTTGGATTTAACTACCAAATTGTCTACATAGCATTCAAAAAACTTCCCTAAGAAGGGTTTGAAGATACGATGCATGGCACACTGATAAGATTCACCTACATTCTTTAAGCCAAATGGCATTACCCAGTAGCAAAACACACCATGAGGGGATCCGAAGGCTGTAGATTCCTCGCCTTCTAGGGCCATTTGGATCTGATTATATCCATAATATCCATACATGAAGGAAAGTGCTTCATAGCCAGCTATTTCATCAATTAAAATTTCTATAATCGGAACTGGGAAATCATCCTTAGGACAATGCTGATTAAGATCTCTAAAATCAATGCAAACTCTAATTTTTCCGTTCTTCTTATTTACAGGGACAATATTAGCCAACCACTTTGGATATTGAACTTTTCTAAAAAATTTAGATTTGATAAGATTATCCACTTCAGCTTCAATTTTGGAAGCATAAGTTGGGTGTGTTCTTCTCGCGGCTTGCTTAAATCCTCGATGTTCTTCTGGTAAACCCAAATGATGAGTAGCAACATCAGGATCAAGCCCGGGAATTTCTATATAGTTCCAGGAAAATATTTCTCTATTTTTCTTAAGAAAGGAAATATACATCTCTTTCTCATCAAGATTCATGGCCGAACTGATTAAAGTGTGGCGTGGATCTTCTTTTATACCCAGATTTATTTCTCTGAGTTCATCCACAGTGGTAGAGATACCCTATTCAAATGCTGGAGGAACAACTTTGATATCTTCCACTTCTTCTTCATCATGTGTTATTTCTTCCGGTTAGACTTGCATAATAGATGATAAAGTAGATTATTCATGATCAGAAGAAATGTCAAAAATTTCATATCTTGAAGAAGATGTTTCCATTTTTGACCCAATTGATGATGAAGTGTCTTCTTTCGGTAATAAAGAGGAGATGATGGATTGAGAATCGACATCATTGTTCACCTCCGTTGTTTCTATAACTTCTTCTGGCCTAATTGGAGAAGGATAGACTTGTTGGATTTCAACAGATTAAATGAAGATTTCACCATTTGTGCTTTCCTCACTTCTTGTCAGATTCCCAATTTCTCCCATGTTGTCTAGCTCGATTGTCGTAATTGACATTATGGATATTTCCATAAGAGTATTTTGATTTGGGTCTATCTTGTCAATTTGACTGATAGGAAACACATAATCTATACTTACATGTGTAAATGGATTTACTTGAATTTTTTCCAAACCATATGGAGCATTTATTTTGGTAATATCCTTTGTTGTGTTTTTCTCACTTCCCTTCATGTGATAGAATTCCGCCTCAATGTATTGAGAATCACATGTATTTAACATGGCCTTATCACCATATAATGTCCCAACATGACCATAGAAAAAATATTTCAGACATTGATGGTATGATGAAGGGATAGACACATGTTTATGTAACCAGGGTCTTCCAAGAAAGATGTTGAAGGCAGAGTCTTGATCAACAAACATGAAATTTTAATTGGATACAAGATCTCCAAACTGAGTTCTGAGTTTAACTTCGCCAAGTGGTTCTTGTTCATTTTTATCATATCCTTGTAACATCATGGTAGAAGGAGATAAATCTGATTCCGTGAGGCCCAATCGACGAATTGTACGAATGGGCATGAGCTTGACTCATGAACCATTGTCAATGAAATTTATTCGGACGTCTACGCCATTGACCTTTCCAGACATGTACAATGGTCTAATATGTCCATGCACAACATCATCTTCATCTTCATCAGTAAAAGGTATTATTGCATGGAATTCTGTAGGATTATTCTCTATGTGATAGACTTCAGCTGCAGTAATTTCAGTTTCAAACTTCTGAGGACTTGACCAAGACTCGATGAGTGCTTCCCGAAGATCTTTTGACAGATTCAGAGCATTCAGAATTGATAACATGGCTGGTACATGGGCCAAGTGTTTCAATATATCGTACTTTTGATCCAGAGGTCTGCGTTTCCCAGCAGGAATATGTGGTTTAGCAGGTGCCTTGGAAGCAGATGCTTTGGATGCATCTTGTATCGAGATAGGAGTTGAAAATATTCATGGTTTTGGAAGATTAGACCGATTAGATCCATTTACTTGCTGAGAGGAAGAATATGGAACCTTCAAATGGTCTTCCAAAATAAATATTTCAGGACTGAATTTTCTATTGATAGAAGAACTTGCGTGTTCTTGCTGAGCTCTTTGAAGGGCTCTACCACGAGTTTCTACTACGTATTCAATTCTAACAGGGGTAGAATTGGAATAGTGGCTTCTGAAAGATCCATGTCTTCCCCTATATCCTGAGCCCCTGGAACTTCCTCTGATTTCCCTGTTTGATATAAGGAATTCATGCTCATTGAAATTGAAACTGTGACTGGGATATGGATTTGTTAATTGAATCATATTAACAGAACCAAAGATTAACTCCTCGTCTGATGAAGACTCTGCCTGATTAGCCTGTTTAGGCTGTGCCATTTGGTGGGGCGGTGCCCGTGGCTTTGAATTAGATGGCATGAAGTCTGCCAGAGTCAAAGAAAACTTAGGCTTTGACACATACTTATCTTCTTCTGATTCTTTTTCTTTCTTTGAATCATGTCGTTTCTTTGAGGAATTTCCCTCTGAAGAAGAGGGTTTTTCCGCAACATTCATGGCAGAAGACACAATTGGTTTCTTTAATTGTGTTCGCAAAATAGCATTAGTTTGGTTGATTGTCTTTATGATCATCCAATCATCATACTTCTGTGCACTTTTTCTTTTTAATTCTTGCCATTCTCCTACCTCCTCTGGAACTGTAGCAGTAACACATGCTACCTAAGCTGAAGAACCATTCAGTTTGACTTGTCCCGAGTCAACCATATTTTGCAGGAGGTCTTTGAAGACATAACACGACTGGATGGGATGACCTAACATTTGATGAAAAGGAAAATAATTGGGATGGTCTTCATCTGTTTTCTTGTTTGGCCTCTTGGGAATTGGCAATTGAACCAGATTATTTTCCAGAGCCGAAATGAAGTAACCAGGAACTCTTTCATTTCAGAAATAGTATGTTTTTCTCTTCAAATCCTAAATTTTTTTTTCGTCTTTAATCTATTTGATCATCTGGACGAAATAGCCTTTGTTGTTGGTGCTCAGGAGGTGGAACCCTTCGAGAAGATGAAGGTTTTGAAGTAGAAACGGGTATAGGTGCTTGTTTAAGTATAACTGTAGCAGTTTCTGCTTTACCCATTCTCATTCTTAGAGGTGATGGAATTACATGAGATTTAGCCTTGGCCTGTATAATGGAGTCTTCAATCCTCTGATCGATTTATGTATGGTCTCAAAACCCTCCTATGTATTTCACATGTATTAATGGCATGCGTAATTCGTCACACAAATATTCCACACAGATAGGCAACAATTCATCTTGAGGGAGTGATAAGCTTAAGGAATATGTTAATCCCTTCCAGCGAGCAATGAAATTAGAGACCCTTTCATTCTCCCATTGCTTACAGTTTGTAAGATTGAAAACTGTTGTCTTTGGAAAAGTTAAGCTGACCTGAAGGAGGAATTTTTGGCGAAGATCCTTCCATCCAGTAATTGACTAGGATTGCAAGCTTGTATACCAGAAAAAGGTTGGTCCTTGCAAGTATTACATGAAGAATCTGAGTTTCACTGCTTCTATCTACTCTAAATTTCCCATCATAGGATCACAACAAGACACGTAATACGTCAAATGCTGTTCAGGATTTCCTGATCCATTCAAAATAGGGAATACAGGGTTCCCAAAACCGAATGTAGGAGAGATTGAATCTACCCATTCAAGGTGAACTTTATTTTCTAGTTGAACTTGTGCATTTTTCCCTTCCATAATTTCTAACCGAGCTGTTAATGACTTAATAGTAGTTATTAACTATTGAGAAACATCCGGTTGAACATGGACTTCGGTAGGTGCAATGACTGGAGCTTGGACAGATGTGGTGGTTGGTGCTGCAACTGATGGGAGAACTTCCAACTATTGTTGCACTTGACCCATAGAATTAGACCTTTGAGGTTATATTGATAGAGGATGATATTATTGATCCATATTAGTAGCTGCAACAAATTCCTTTGGCTGACTGACTCCAGCATGCTTAAGAAGAAGACTACTCTGAAGTAGTTTTGCATTCAACCTTTTTAATTCCTTCATTTCTTCTTCTTGTTGTGCAAGCCTTTGCTCTAGTGGGAGCGATTGACCTTCTCCATAGGAAGGATATGTAACCTGGTTCTTTCCCTTCCCATTGCTGGATCATTTTCGGAGAGGGGAAAGTGGGTTACTCGAAGGATTACCTAGGTTCTGAGTAATCCTTTGATTTCGTGTACGCACACCTTCTTCATTTGTGTCGGTGCGTACATCTTCCTGAGAAGGAACCTCTTCATTTGTGTCCCCTGAGTGAGCCTCATCTGGTGGATCAGTAACAATGGCATTGATGACATTGAATGATCCATAACTCACCACATCCCTTTTATCAGCATTTCTGTGATATTCTCTTCTTCCATGTCTTTGATGAGACATTGCCTTTTGTTGATTAGATCCCTCAAGAACTTCTTGATGAACCGTAATTTGGAGGGAATCTGTTGAAAATTTATCTCTTAGTTCCTCTTGAGGCTTATTACCCAATCGAGAAAAGACTGACTATCTCAGAGGTGGGGATTTATGATTTGAAAAAGTCCCCAGTCCGGTGGACTGGGGCTGTTCATTCTGTTTCCGCTCGACTCCTCAAATCCTATTTGTTGATTCTGAGGGTTGGTTTAAAAGAGTCTCCAGTCTGGCGATCTGGGGTGGCTCTTGACATGTTATGTCTAAGACTTTCTTAAAAACTCTTCTGATCTTGCGAACCTTAGTCCAGAAATTAGCTGGATGCATTAACTTGTATCCACTTTTATCACCTGGTTCAAAAGACCGTTGGATGATTTTTGACACTTCTGTCACTTGATTATGTGTTTTCTCTATACGAGAGGCTTGATCAATATTCTCTTTAGCTTGATGCAGGTGTAATTCAACAACTTGTTCTCTATATTCTTGATTTTGAGAGGATCTAGTTGAGGCCTCTTCTTGGTCATGCTTTTGATTGCAAACAAAGCCCATTGACTACGGCCGGCCATGGGAAATAACACTGCATGATACCATTTTTGGCGGGATTTTTTGACTGGAGTGCACCGTGAAATGTAGTGCTCCATGAACACCCCATACTCTAACATGAATACCAAATGGGGTATTGGAAATTAACTGACACAATCTTCTTAGTGCTCCAAAGCATGAACGTTGAAGGGCTCTCTACTGCTTTTCATCCTTCGGATATCGAGAGACTGTTAGAGAGGCCAAATCAATATAACGTTGTAACCCTTCTATTATCTTAAGATGATTTTCATATTCATCATAAGATAATACTTTCTTTTTTAACTGACAAAGATTTTTCCATTTGTTGAGATGAATATCATGAATTTCATCTTCTGTCAACATTTCTGGAATGTCATACTGAGAGTCAGCCAGAGGCCAAAACATGACTGGAACATCACCTTTCTCTAGTTGTTTTCTCATGTTCAGAATTTCCTCTTTATCATTTGATGAAGATTCTTCTACATTATTTGACTAGAGATGGTGTTTCCTTGTTGTTTCATTGGATTAAACAGGATTGGTAGAGAAATCATTGATCAAACTAGAAGATTCATGACTTAGGGGTGGTTCGGAGAATGACCTACACCCTGGGCTATCTTCTGATTGAGAAAGTATTTCACCTGCTAGAGATGAAGCATTAGACATGACTGGTTTCGCATTTTCAAGTGCCTCATGATAAGAGGGCTTTCTTGGAACTACATTGTCCACTGGAGCATTTTCCGGGCAATGTGCATCACTACTGCGGAGAGGACTTTCGCAGCGAAATTCATCATCATGGGGAGGACCACCATAATGGGTTACAAAAAAATATGAGATCTCTTTCTCCTTGGTCTTTTGACCACAAAGAGGGTTCCTGTGGCTCTCATCTGAAGATGAAACTTCGAGATCGAACGAATTGTCATGAAGCAAGCCTTCATGAAGACGTTTCTGTTGAAGACCTTCGGAATTAATGTACCCACTATTGTGAAATGAGGGAGTAGAATATTGAATTCCAACAGATAACTGTCTGAGGGCATCAAGAACTCTAGCATCGAGCAAGGCCTTGTTACAAATTGGCTCTTGAACACTTGACTATGCTGGGCATGTCCTTTTCTTAGACGCCTTCTTACTCACTATGGAAAACACTTGTTGAAGAAAGTGGCTAATCTGAGCAGGTGTATATGCCTGATCAGGAAAGATGACCAGGTTACGCTGACGATCTCCACTCAAATCAGGTGTATGTGCCTGACTTCGTTGTCCGTATGATATGGGGGAGTATGCCCCCACAACCCTCTTGGAATGGAATAGATGTTTTTGTCTGTTCCGGAGTGAATTGTTGATATGTCACTCCACTGGTAGGGATAGATTTATTTGTCTTTCGCTTAGATGGCACTGAAGTTGTTATAATATTCTGGAAGGCATCCAGAATATGAGAAGGGTTTCCTTCTGCACTTTCAACATTGATAGAATATGCCTGGTGACTTTAGTTGTCAGAACGGGAATATATGTCCATTCCAGTCTTGGAGTAGGTGTTTGTGGCTGCTCCTATCCTCCTTTTCTTGTCAGTGAATTCTGACAGTACTCAAGTGTGGGGGCAGAGAGTTGAGTCTGCCTCCTATTTGTTTTTGGGGCTTTCCGACTAACTTCTCTGAATGCTACCACGTGAGACTGTTGGTAGGCTTGATTAGTACTAGCAGGTGTATGTGTCTGCTGATTTCACTTCGCTGAACGTGGTTGATGAGATCCATCATATGTAGTCAGACGATCATGATGACTAGCTGATGATGTATAAATAGGTGTATGTTCTTGCTTATAGTACTCTGCCGGAATTGCCTGGCGGGGTTGGCGTGATGCTACCAGATGAGTCTGCTAGACAGCGGAATTAAAATAGATAGTTGTGTGTGCATGCTCATTTCTTGCCACCATGTTAGGTTGGTGGACTTCTCCGGAGATGGCAGAGATGAGAACCTGCTCGCTGTTAACCGGACTTCGCCTCTGGCGATTCGTCTTGCCTTCTCGGGTTCACGGAACCTAAGCCGAACGCCTGGAGTCGATACCCTCATCATGTTGAGGGCGCACTGCCACACGAGTCTGGCGGCGATTGTTAGTGGGAGCCCTCAGGAAGGACTCTTGTCTGTTTGAATTAAGGCCCTGAGGGACCTGCTCATTCACCTCACCAGAATAAGGGAGCGAATGGTGATTGCGTTCCGGGGATAACGACCCAAAACGGTTGGAGACGGTAGTAAGCACCGCCTTCTTCTTGATCACTGGTCGTCATTGTCCGGATGACCAATGTGAGTTGTTCACTTGGAGGGCTTGTCGGGCAGCCAGCATATTTGGGATAGTACCATGTTGACGGTACTCCTTAACCAGCACGTTTGATACCCAGTGTTGAAGACGCTGAGTAGTTGATATTGTCCTTAGAGCGGACGATGATCCAGTAGGAGTAGCATCATTGGCATTTTCAGTAGCAGTATTCACAAATATGAACATGAGAGAAGCTATTATATAAATGTAGAAGATCTTGGAAAATAGTGCATGTTTGATATAACAGACGTAATCAAGATAAATTCATCCACTACATCTTTTGGATGGGAACATTTGTCAATTATTTTTTTTGTTGTACCTCTCATTGAGTTTTAAATAGAGGCCTAAAAATAGGTGAAACATCATTTTAACTTGGTTAATGATTCACGTCGGGTTCACCATTTTTGTTTCCCCTCGGAATTTCAGGAATGACCTCCTTGATGGGAGGTTCAAACATTCCGATCGGTTTCTAACAGGTTTGTTCATAGAATTGGAAACATCCAATGATTCCACATCCATTTGGACCTACTTTCCAAAGGTAGGTTCTCATTAGTTTGTGGACTAATGAGGCTTAGGAATTTTCATTGTTCGAGAGGATTGGAGGTCGGACTCATCACACCTTTTTGAGGGGAATTATTGTCTACTCCAGGACTCTCTTTATAGATTTAAGTTATGTTCGTGAATCATTATTACATTACCAAGTATAGAAATGAGGTTTTCTTTAGATCTGACAATCAATGATCAATATGTAGGAAATTTAGAAAATAATTTATATATCTTAGAGGTTCCTCACTGATAAATAATCATCTGTATTTGTTAGAGATTCTTAGTCAATGGTATCCTTTGATATGTAAAAGTCTCTTGGTCCTTATGATGACCATACTAGTTTTAAAGCCACTTAGTGGGGCACTTGATGATTATTGTAATTCAAAAGGACATGTATTATTTCAGAGTTGGGATCGAACCCGTAGATGGGCTACCTATGTATCCTTTATTTATAAAAGGAATCAGAACCCGTGTAGTTCGAGTAACGGAGTATGATGTTTATGATTGATGGATCAAATATGGATTTCATAATTACTTTTACACTCTAAGCTCACGTGAGTCATGCTCGGCGTGAGAAACAAGAGGTATTGGTAAAAATCAGACAATTGAGCCATGAAAGATACAATCATAAGAAATAATGTGGGGCTTATGTATGTATGACTGCCTAGATAAATGAAAATTAAAATTTACTTCAGGGAAGAAATCAAGGAACAAGGTCCATAAAGTTATATGTGCTTCATGGAGATTTGAATACTGTAACTTGGGGATTACTCCTGAAAAGGAGGCCCAAATTAGGAGAGGACTAATGATTGGGTTTTACTCCTGAAAAGGAATCCTAGATCAAAGGTAAATTAGGACTAGTTAAGAGAAATTAAGACTGGGGCTTACTCCTAAGGAGGATGCCCAGATTAGGGGACTAGGGATTACTCCTAAGAAGGATGCCCAGATTAGGGGACTGGGGCTTACTCCTAAGGAGGATGCCTAGATTAGGGTATTGGGGCTTAGTCATGAAGAGGATTCCCAGATTAGGGGACTGGGGCTTACTCCTAAAGAGGATTCCCAAGTTAATGAGTTCTCTCATCATAAAGGATGAGGTTGAATGAATGAAATCTCAATCTTAGTGACATAAAGATGTGTAAATCACTAGGTTTTGAGAAATATTCCACATAATTCCTTTCATATAAGTATGTCAAATCAAGAAATCATTCCATAAATGGCTTTGAAGAGTGTCTTGAAGACTGAATCTTGAATAGGAGAGGTGTAATGGCTTAAGAGGGCTGAAATGGGCAAGAAGGGAACCCAAAAAGGTAGGGGCGCTCAAGTCCCGGAAGGCGCGCAAGTACTTCATGGGTGCGCAAGTCCTGGTCGCACAGGTATACCTGCGCGACACATGGGTACTTGAACGATGGTTAACCAGAAGTATAATACTTGAGAGACTATTGGTTAAAGCCTTTAGAATCATCTTCAGGTTCTTCCAGAAGAGGGGCGCGCAAGTTCTATTTAAGGAGTAAGGTGGCGCGCAAGTGTGGCCATTTCCCTTAAGGGCTGGTCACTCAGGCGCGCAAGTCATGATGAGTTTCAAAACTTAGGCCTTCCTCCCCCTCTTTAGATCTTCCGTTCAAGGTATGAAATTACCTTAGAAGTGTTTCAGAATCGTTTAGAAGAGACTAGGGCGCCGGGAGCTCAAATCTGAGTTTCTGGAAAAAAATCATCTTTTTATGGGGGGCCCACAGGGTCTATTTATAGGCAAGAGAAGACCCCGGGCGGTAATAACTTAGGTCGCGCATGTCACTTGCGCGACCATTAGGCATCGTGCAAGTTGACTTGCGCGACCATGAGGGAACTTGCACGACCTATGAGCAATGTTCTCTCTGTTCATCCCTTCGTCGATTTTTTGATGTTTCTTCAAAGGATGAATCAATTTGGACTAAGGTATTTTTCTTTTCCAATCTTTAGACTCTGTGACGGAAAGGAGCGTCAACAAAACATCATTCAAATCATGCTAAAATATGGTAATATAATAATAAAATTATTAACTATATACTTATTTATTATTAATTTAACAGTATAACCCATATAGATCTCTACTTCCATAAAAAGGGAAATCAAACCATCGCTCGTGTGTTCGGCGGATTACCACCTCCTGAACCGTTGTAATTCGTCTTCCATCCCCAACATTCAATAATGGATATAATGATGTATTTAAAATGTTTTTATTATATTTATGAAATTATTATAAATTTTTAATTATGATATCTCATATACCTTCTTACATAACATTCCATGGAAGGATATGATATTGGTGCTCGTGTGTACGAAGGACTAATACCTCATGAAGTGATGGGATTCATTTTTCACTTATGCTTTACATGGAAGTTAGTAAGTATAATTTTAATGAATATATGTTATATTTATGAAATAAATATACTTATGGAAATAAAATATCACATCTAAATTCTTACCATCTAATCCGTTAGAAAACAACAATATCGCTCGTGCGTACGTGTGGACTACCACCTCCATGTAGCAACTTAAAATGTTTTACATTTTTTTATATGTATAATAATAAGGATTAATTTGATTAATATAAATGAAATATATAACATAATAAAAAAAATTATAGATTAATTATCATAGATTTTTCTTTTATTCCATATATCGATAAAAATGGAAATAGTGTTCTTCGGAACATACAACTTAACATTTACATGAACATTGTAATCCATTTTCTATGTCTACCTTCTATAGATTACTATAATTAAATATATATTGAATATTTATGATATTAAATTAATGATTAACATTTTTTATATTATGGTACAAAGATAAATGTAAAATTACCAAAATTATTTAACCAAAACATACATTAAAAATGTAACAATTATAACCCGAAAAAATTATTTTATCAAATAAATATTAATAAACAGGTGATAAAATACTCTAAGTAAAAAATATATGGTATTAAATATATGATTATGGTTTTTTAGTTGATTTATAATAAACCTCTATTTATTATACATGAGTTTCATACACATAAAAAGTAAATTAAACCTAAGGTAAGGGTTGCATATCTCACTTTTACTTTTGTGAGACATATGCCATAATCACCATAAATTCCATTGTGTGGTGTATATAATTAAAATTTTTATATGTTATATCATTAATATATTTCTATTCGTGTTATTTAATGTTTCAATTGAAGTTATTTATTTAATGTGTATTAAGATTAAAAAAGTGACCAAAGTGGTAAGGGTTTATTTCACAATCTCATCATTTTTTTGGATTGTTATTATTTAATTCTCCCATGGGGAGATTTATTTTAGTATTTATATCATAAAACCAATATATTTAATTATAAACTAGTTATTAATGAATATTTAAAGTAAATGTTCCTTTTTTCACTCTTTGGTACTTAAAATTATTGAGAAAATGTTTTTTTTAAAAATATTACTTTTTTTCTCTCTTCGGTCAAAAATCAATTTTCATCAAAATCAATTTTTTCAAATAATGTATTAAAAATATTTTAAATATTTTAAAATAGAGTTTTTAAATACATTATTTCCCATTTTTATATTTTTTTTTAAAAAATTAAAGGAATATTCTTTTTTTAAACAAGTCACATTTGTCTTTTACAAAAAATGTTAACGGAATTTTTTTTTCATGTACGAAATGAATGGAATTTATAGCCATCATGACAAATAAATTTATTAAGTATTACTATGGAAATTTTAATGAAAATTATTTTTAAAATATTTTTTAAATTTTTAGGTTTAAAAAAACATATTTTCAAAGTGAAAATGTTGTTTTCCTAAAATATATTTTTAATGACATTATTACGGTATTTATTTTCATAAATAACATAAAACCGTTATTTTATTATGATAAAATATGTATATTTTGTATTTATTTCATCCTTATTATTTATTTGGATGGGTTATGATCAGTTTGATAGAGGATGTAAAAGTTAATGACAAATTAAAATATTCCTCAGGATGGTTTATGGTTATATTTATTTGATTGGTGTAAGTATTAACATGCCATATGTTAGTTTTCAATATGAATGTCTATTTTGATTATTTTTCAAACCTTTCATATAAGGAATTTATTAGACTTCGTTTGTGATGGGTGAGGCCCAGTTATAGATAGACCCACAATGCATCGACATGTCTCATGAGACAAATCTATTTGAAAAATTAAATTGGTCTTTAACTATAGTTTTAATCTATCTTATGAAAGGTCTTAATATATTTTTATAAAATTTATAAAATTTTGTATTCCCTAATCATGATATTATTTATTGATGTCCATAAGATTATTCAATTAGTTAGAATATCAATGGAAAAGTTTCTAGCTCATGTGATTATGTATATGGAATTATTTGACCATTATTTATTTATTACATATTATGATCATGTTATTGATTAAATTTCATATTTTTAGTCATTTCCCTTTATATATCGATTATGAAATATTTATTCATAGATTCTATTGTACACGTACCCTTACTGAGTATATCAGATCACCCCTTTCTTATATTTTTTACCTAGGATACTAGGAGGTGTTTTGTGATTCATGTGCAAGGATATTGTAAGGGTAAATATGGTTTTATCAAATAAAACAATTTTTTTATTTTATGTTTTGAATTGTAATGTGTATTTAAAGTAATTATCAAGTTTAATAAGAATAGTAATCTATTTGTTCCGTTGGGATGTGATACCTAGTATCTATATCCAATAAAATAAAGTAACCACTGACTTTAGGGTATTAGGTTTGGGTTGTTTACATTTTACCTACTTGATATTATGATTGTCACTGAGTATCCCATGTGGGATACCTCAACCTATGATCTGACTTGGAGGATCCCATGTGGGATACCTCCATTTGAAATTTTTTTTGAGGATCCTAAGAAGGATGAAATTACTCACGTGATGGATTTAGGGATCCCAAGAAGAAAAACTCTACTTGTGGGTGTTCCTCAAAGATCCTAAGTAGGATGCCTCTCTTGAGTAATAACCTAGGGGACCTTGTGGGTGAACCAATGTTTTTCAGACTCTAGCCTAGTGTGTTATGGGTTTTTGTAGAGATGGTAGAGGGTGTCAACTTAGAATATATACCAAACCTGTGAGCCTGAGTTGGTGTTGTAGTGGTGGTGGGTTTAGGCATTTGACCACCCTCAGTATTTTCTTATACTTTCGCATGGTTAATCTTCATATAGTTATGTTTTCTAGAAGAAATTCATGATACTTGTCCTATAGGACTAATAATATCTGATATCATTATGGGATGGTCATATATAGTTCATGGGATCTGGATTATGAACCCTATTTATTTAATGGTTATTCTACTATGACTGGAATTCCCATTGTCCCTGATATTTCTCTCTATATGGTAATTACAGAGGTTGGTCACCATGTGTATCTCGAAACCCCTCTTATTCTGGGTTTCTCCAAGGATGGTCATCCCACTAACACCCAGGGGATGCTAAAGGTTGTTCGGTTGGAACACATCCTTAGAGTAGTGGGATACTAATGATATATCTAATTTTTAACTTGGTCTCCTCATTTCAAGCCTAGTATTCTCCCTAGGATCAAGTGGATGCACTATTATTATCACGACACAACCCACCGAGGCATGCCTTTCTAGTGGAAGGCCAAGCATCGACTACCCCAAGACTGACTCCATATGTCAAGGGATGGAAGAAGGTGCTGAAAGTAATAACAAATATGAGAGGCCATTTCCTAAGATTATGTACAAAATCACCCAACCATATCTATATATAATTATAGATAAATAAAAATAAAATACATTAACATCAAGAGTAGAACTCATGGAAGTAAGAACCTCTAGGGAGTTCAAAAGTGTTCGATAATGTAATCTGAAATGTAAAGGGGAAAAATACATTCCGAATCAGAAAATATGTACCATCCTAAAAATAACTATAAATTATATACTAAGAGAGCCCTACTCCAGATCTCCAAGACCCAACCACCATAGCAGTCAGATGCACCTAGGTATCCATATTATCTTAAGAAATCATCATCAACATATCCATCCCCTTTATAAGACACTAAAAATGTGGGAAAATCCCATGCAGGGGTGAGTGTTTACATACCCAGTAGGACAAACCAAAAACTAGAGGGGTATAAATAAGAGACATGATAGAAGTATAAAACATAGAACATAGAAATAGAGGAATGAAATCCAATACAAAGATATATATATATATATTCATAAAAGAAACCTAGATGAGAGAGAACAAAGGTCCATATATCACATCCCAACTAAGTACATTGAGTATACCTTCTTCTCTAAAAAGGGACAATCTTTGATGCCCAACATCTCGGGTAATTATCGATGTAACCATGGGGTGGACCCACACCTCCCCACAATGTTCCACAGTCAAGGGGTTAAATAACCAAAATATAGAGGAACCATGCTCTAATATAACAGGTAAGTACCATTTCTAAATATATGCACAAAATATAGAGGAATAAAGTAATGGGGTGATAGGGGTGTACCCTCTCTATGGATAGAGGTACTACACCCTAGTACGATAAGGTATTTTTGAATTTGAATATATATAACGATTATAGATGACCTACACCCTGATGTGATAGGGGAGTATTATCTCCATGGATAGAGGAACAACAACCTAGTATGATAGGGGAGTGACACATCTATATCTGTACAATGAGTATGGAGGACCTTCTCCCTGATGAGATATGGGAATACCATTTCCATGGATAGAGGACTTGCACCCTGATATGACATGTGAGTGATTCCTCTGTATCTATATAATGAGTATGGAGGACATGCACCCTGTTGCGACAGGGGGTACCATCTCTATGGATAGAGGACCCCCGTCCTAGTATGAGGTGGTAGTGCCACCTTTTTATATGTACAATGTGTATAGAGGAACATTGACCTGGTGTGATAGATGAATATTGTCTCCATGGATATAGAACTTGCACCCTTGTGTGATAGTGGAGTGTTGCATCTATATTTGTATAATGATTATGGAGTACCCATGTCATAGTGTGGCAATGGAGTACCATTTCTATAGATAGAGGACCCAGACCCTGGTTGGATAGGGTAATGACCCATCAATATCTTTATAATGAGTATGGACTCATGCCTAAGTGAAATAGGGGAGTACTATCTCCTTGGATAGTGGACTCAATCCCTGGTATGATAGGGTCTTGCTGCCTTTGTCATCAATCTATCTGATGGTATTACTTGATCATTATCATCGTTGAACATTTCCTAGATAAGTGTCACACTTGAAACATATTGAATTGTATCTCAAAAGGCACTATGAAGGACATTGTTACGTTCTATGTAGAAAATCACTCAAGATAGGCTTCCATGGTCCAAAATTCAGGTCTAGAAAAAAGAGACATGAGATGAAGAAGTTTTGGATGGAATACTCAATCTTTATGGGGGTATACACACCATGTGACCCTGCCTATTACTTGTCCATGTACCTAGCCATGACTGGGTAGTATGCTATGCCTGTGTACCCATAGGTATTCTCGTGTACTCCAAAATTACACGATGTGTCTGACAAAAATATTGAAAAACATATGAGTCTTGTCATCAATCCACTAGTCTAAAATATAATTACACTAATATTTCAAAGAAAATTATCTTGGATGGACAATAGGATCACACCATTGAAATCCACAAGAAAAAAACTTAGGATGCGCTAATTACATGTTCAAAACAAACACCTGGTGAGAAAAACATATTTCACCATATAACACATTGTCGCACCCCAACCATGGACACTCCTTTATTTTATACATTTCATTATCTCTCATGTTCTTGGTTGAGGTTCGGGTTGATCCCCAGTTAATTTTTTTGAATTTTTGGAAGTCTGAGTGGTCTTTTGGCCTATGCACGATTTGGGCGTACGGTTTGTAAACTTTGCGACCCAACCTAGGTAACCATGCAGCAGGTGCTAGATTTAGAAATAAGATATTTCATGGTTTGATCATAGTTAGTAAAACTTTGTGTGTTGTTTATGCAGTCAATTATTCTTTGGGAAGTAGCTACCACATGGTAGGCATACAGTTTGGTAAACGTGCATCTGAACTATGTGATCTGTCCAGATCTTTAAAATATCAAATATTTTACTCTACCATCTTCTCCTTTAACCCCAAATCATACCCCTCCCTCTTCGATATTTTTGTCTCCTTAAGAGGTCCAAAACCCCCCTTCTCCTTGGATCCTCCTCTTCTATGGTTAGATATCCAAGTTCCCAATGTAGGTTTTTAGGGGTTTTTCCCATTTTTTCCATCCCCTCTCCCTTCTCTCTCTATTTATAGGGTTTTCTTTATGGGGTATCATCTCTTGGAAAAATCATAATGGATAGGGTTGATGTTTTTTTCAATTTTCCAGAATTTTAGGGTGTGTAGATCTTGTCTCAGGCTCAGTTCTTCCCCCTCATGGTGGTTTTTTGGATCCACAGACCATTGAGGTAGGTGATTCCATCCATTTCCTTTAGGATTAAATCCATTAATTCTTGTGTAGTTTCAATTAATTCTTAAACATTATATTAATGCTTGTGAGGCACTTATTTAATTTATTGTGGTGCTTTCATGATATTATAATTTGTGAAAAATATTATTCGATGCGATTCTTCAATAATTCCCATATACTCAGACACAAATAATGTTTAATAAAATTTCATTTGATTTTTAATAGTAAAATTGGTTGATTTTGGTGGTTTTTTCCCTTAAGATTATTTTGTTGAATTGGTTGGATTACGAATTTGGAATTGTTTATGTGAATCAGTAATTTATATGGCTTGAAGGTTGTGGTGAAATGTTTTGGAAGGGATATCATTGTTCTTAAAATTATTATTTATACTCCGTAAATTATTTAAAATTATTATGTTTGGTTTAGAGAAATTGATGTTCTTTAAAATGATTTCTAAAGGGTTTCATGTACATAAGGATCATGTCATTAGATGTTAGCACGTCCATGGGTTTATGGAGTGTACACATCGATGAGCTTTCAAATAATGATGGAATTGAATGTGCTTTTCTCCTTGAACATTGGTTTTCTAAAATGGTTTCTAATCTTCTATTCCTCCCCATTTTCCTAAAATGGTTCCATTATTCCCAAATGACATAAAAGTGGTTCTTAAATTTAATTTGAAAGTATGGTATGGATATCCCCTTGAGAAATGTTTAGTTTCTAAATGATATGTGAGCCTATTTGGTGCCTTTAGATATTTTATATGTTGTATTCTTGGTTTTGGAAATTGTGTTATGAATGAAATTGGTTTTGCAATGCGAGGGCTTGTTTGTCCTTACACATGTGAAAGAAGTGATTAAGAATGATTTTAAAATGGTTTAATTTTTTTTAGATTGGATTTGATATATTTGAAGTCTCAATTTTTTTTATTTCTTTTTGAAATGAAATGTGAGTTTGAAAGTGTAAATAATTGGTTGTCATCTTTGAACATTTTGAATAAAATTTTATAAGATCATGTGATGTGGTGGCCTAGTTGGAAATTTAAATGAATTATTGTATGATAAAAATACTATAGAGAGATATAGTTATATGGTTTTTTTATAGGTGGTATCCATTTTTGGGTAGGCAAGGTAAGGTGGTTCATGAGTATGAGAGCCTCCTACTTACACAGTATAATTTTACCATGAGTTTCTTTGGAATATTAGAGAGGCTTGAGTGACGATTATTGATCAACCCCAATTAGATGAGCTAGTACCTTCTTGATTAGCTTAGGGGCTAGGTGGGATGTTCCACTGGATTGGTTAGTTTAGGGAGGCCAATTGGTTATTGACTATGGTGCTTCTTCATACACTAACAGGTGGTTCCGAATTGAGTATGTATAGGGAGCACTCCTTGGAAGTTTTTGAGATTCCCATGGTTACTAAATTGTTTGTTCTTGTTTACTTTCTATTATATTTTTTCACATCTTGCACTGTTTTTTTATCTTCATCACAACCTGGTATTTTTTTCTTGGGTTTTTTGTTTCGAAAAAGATATCCTCTTTGAAAATGAAGAGTGTTTTGTTTAGATTTAAAAAGGGAGAAATATGTGTTTATATATAAAAATATGAAAACCCTATTTTTATATATCTACATTTCAAACTACTATTTATATAGTTTTTTCAGGAAAGTAAAGGCATGGATTCTTTGGTGGTTCCCTATATATATTTTTCTCTCATACCCTACTTTTACCATTCAGTATCAGTAGACCCGAAATGTTTTGCAGGTCCTTCTTCTTGTTTGGGTTCTTGGTTCATGTGGTCATTGTAGTAGCAAGTGGGTGGTCTATGGTGGTGACCTTGGGGTCACACGGAGATCTATTTTTCATCGGTTTAGTATTTCTTTTTTGGTTTCTAGTTGTTTCAGTTGTATCTTGTAATTGAATCATTTTACTATATTTGTTATAGATTCTGTTGTTGGTCATTGTTTCCTGATCATTTTTTTTTATCCTGGTTTATTTGGATGAAATCATTACCTTTGGATTTTATTTGATGCTCGGCACATGTTTCCATCCTATGGGGATCAGGAATTCCCTTTGGGTCATGCTACGAACCAGGTCGGGTGTTGGGTAGGATGGCATCCCAACTTAATTCATTACAAAAATGGTATCAAAAGAGGACCTTGTTATTTGGGGTGTAAATTAGTGAAATATTAGGATTCTTAGGGCTCTGGAAGTATGTTATGGGTTGGTTCCTGATCACCACCACTCATGAAGAGACTTGAGTTACCAGGTTTAGTCTAGGTTTGAGTCCTTTCACTGTTTTTTGGATTTTTTGGATTGAGGAATGATAATGGAGGCAAGATGGTGTCATGTTGTGACCTCGCATAGAGTAGTGACCCATGTGGAGTCTGAGTGTGAGGTTCAATGTCCTCTTAGGGTTATTGGTTACATGAGGTATGTCTCACTACCATGTTTACATGTAACACCCCACGCTTCAACGGTACGCTTCTCTTTGAATAATACAATAGTGTGTGTTGTACGCAACTTCGAGTTCTAACACACACCACAATCAATCAAACTAGCCGTTATGAATAGTAATACCCACTTTTATAAATTTTATAAATTTTATCTTTCAAAATGAACATCATTTTTGTATTTTTAATGTAGAAATTAGGTTAGGGTGAATTTTTGGTATTTTTATGAAAACATCCAAATTTTGATGAATAGTGAAAAAACACTAAGTTATAGTTTTAAACCGAATTTTTATTTTAATAATTATTTAGTTTATTTAAGTTTAATTAAGGTCCAAATAGATACATAATACCTATATACGTTCAAGGTAATTCATTGGAGTTGGTTTATAATAATTTTAGATATATAAAAATTTTATTGAACATTTCACCGTCTTTTACCCACCTCATAGGAGAATTGGAAAATTCATATAAAACATAATATTAATTCTTCATTGAGTGGAATTTAAAAAATCCATGAACCATGGTTAATACCAAGGTTTAAAATTAAGTTCAATGACATGTAAATAATTTTTGGTGAATAGTAACTTTTTACTTTTATTTACCACGGTTAACAGTAAATAGGGTAATTAAGGGTAAAAATGATATTAATATTACCCTAACACATGTCCTAATTCTATTGGACAAGTGTATCTCGACCAAAAACAATCTTAGGAATAAAATATTACCATTTAGGTCCACATGGATTAGATTAGGACATTTATTATTATTTAATTCAATGAATAGTTACAAGAGATAAAATCAAAGTTTAATAACGAAAACATTTTTAATATAGGGATATACATAAGAAAAATTGGATTATAAATATTAATTATAAATCTTAAAAGATTTCCTACATAATGGATTTTTATTTATTATTTTTAGACATTAAATAATCTAATTTATTTTTGACATAATGGTGATGTAGTAATAACCTAATTAATGAAATACTAAAATAATTGATATTATAAATAACAAAATAAATGTAATTTGATACTTTTTATTAATTAAACTAATTTTATAGGTTAATATGACATATTGAGATTGGTTATATAAATTCTTTTCGAAGTAATAATGTTGTTATGATATTATCAAAAACAAAATACCAAATAGTGTCAAAATTGACATAAAAGAGTTAATAAAACAAATATTATATTATTAATTGATATCATATTTTTAAAAATCTATGGATCGGAAAAAGGACTTATATAATGATATTTTTATCATTAATGGACCACTTGGGGGTCTCATAGAGGTATATAGTATGTTTTTTGAACTATATAATATAAAAATACAAAGAGACACGGTAAATGTCAAACTTTTTAACTAAGAGTTAAATATAAATGGTAAGGTTAATATAGTGACCCAAACCTGTATAAAATCTATTAGTTGAAAGGATATATACCCCTCCCCACCTTAACCATTAAATAATTCACTTTGGAGCTATTAGAAACCGAATATTAATTTATTATAAAATAATATTTTTAGCTTTTCCAAAGTTTCCCCTCACCCCTCTTGTAAAGGGGCACTCCCCCTTCTATCTAATTCACACCATCAAAGCCTTTTGGCTCATCCAAACCCTGCCACAATATTCTATAAAATTCCATAACATCAACCTAGAGGCATTATTTTGATCACAAAGCCAACCTAAGGATCCCTTTCGATCAAATCAAAAGGAAGAACCCGAAGAAGAGGTAATGTTTTCACAACCGTCTTTCAAGTTACTTCTTCTTCAACTTCTTCTTTATTTGTTATTTCCATTCTAAAATAATAACTTCAGTATCTTTTATATACTATTATATTACAATAAATATGGTACAACCATATTCAATATTGTATCCATCCTTTCAATGACTTGACACCATACGTGCGTACATACGGCCTACCGTCTCCACGTCGTGGTGTAATTGTTATTAAATACATTATTATTTCGATGGGTATAATAATGATGTGTAATTCATGTAAATAATAATTATAACATTATAATTATTCTTTATATATGATATAACATCCAATTATATATGATTTTATTATTAAAAGAATGATATTATCGCTCGTGCGTACGTACGGACTATCGTCTCCACGAACGTGATGAGATTCATTCCCCATCGTATCCATACAATTATAATTCTCATTTTATGATTAAAAATATTGTTTAAGGACTTGATATAATTCCTTATATGAATAATATACAACCTATCCATTAAAAACATGACTTATGTAACAAAACATATAAAAGAAAACGAGTAAGTTAACACCCGAAATGACGATAATATTAATATATTGTTAACAAAGAAATGATAAAAAATCTTATATGATATCATATTAATGTATATGATTCTTGTATAATTAAATAAGAATAATTTCACCATTATACATGAGTTTAACCTAACCTCAACCAAGGAAAATGTACAAAGTAAGTGGTTTCTTATCTCACTTTTAATTCCGTGAGATTTCTATTGTACACCACTTATTTATTGAATGTGGTGAGTGTACTGCCCATGATTGTATTAATTGTGTAATATAAATTAATTTTTGGATATTTAAATCATCATTGTATGATCCTTCATTCATGTGTGTTTGTTTTATATGTTACCAAATCGATAAAGGAATTTGAAATTTCAATTTCGACCCATTTGGCTTTACACATACATAATTGATTATTTTACTCCAAGATTATGTGTGGAATCACTATTCATTTACTTATGTCATAAGTTACATTCCCCATTATATGGATATACTTTTGATACACATAATCACCCATTGATACTTTCTCATGGCATCGACATGAACTTCATAAGAGTAATTTTAACTCAATCTCTATTTTTTTAGTTGAATATCCAATTCATTGGTGTTGTCTTTACAAGAATATGTGTGAATGTCCTCTGATTGACTTACATTGAATATCCAATCATATTGAGTGTATTTATATTTTTCACACATAATTATGTCGTTGATTTATCCTTAACCTAATGATATTGTCTTTATAAGAGATTTCATCTCAAATTAAATTCCATTGGGAATTCTTTATTGTTATACACCAAATCACTTTTATATGGTGTATATAATGTAATTTGACATAGTATATCATGAATACCTTTATTCTCATGATATTACAAAGTTTTGATTACCTCAATTATTTCTATTCAAGTGTCTCTCTTTTGGTTAGGAACACTAAGTAAAATATCATTTTAAAATGTTTTAAAGATTTATTATTCTAAATCTTTCTCATCAATGTCCATGTTTTAAAAATGGTTTTAAGGATTTATTTATATGGACATTAATTTTTTCAAATTAAAATTACTTTTTAATGTTTCAACATGGTATGGGACACTTTGATTCAAAAATATATTTTTAAATGGATTCTTGACAAATAGTATGACTTTAAAATGATTTCATGAAAAAGGGAGATATTTCTCTGAAATAGTTTTCTTGATTATTTTATTCTATGTCAATATCCTTCATTATTCTCGATTGAGGTTAATATGTTATAATAAAATCTTCCATGTTGTATTGAATGAGTTATGTTTGATTGTGGATGTTCTATTTTTATTCCATTCATGGTTTTAGGATAAAGTTCTGACATTTCGTATGTTAGTTTTAATACGAATGTTTATGTTATGTTTCAAACATTTAATATGAGGAATGCATTTAACATTGTAAGTGACAGGTGGAGCCCATTATATCTCCTCGATGCATCGGTAGGTCTCATTAGACAAACTATTTTTTTGGCACAAGTCCCTAACAAAATCTTATTTGTAGTCTTGGCACGAGGCCTTGACTATGTGGTTATGATAGTGTGGGATAATGAATTCCATCATTATGAAAGTGGTTATTGATATTGCATGTGGTTATTCGACTAGTAGAATGATCATGTGAATAAGTAAATGGAATTATTTCATTTTATTTCTGCCATATTATGTTCAAGTTCATGTTTAAAAGGATTTATTTTAGTTATACATTTCCTTAAATTTTTATTATTATTTATGAATTTTTCTTCTATAATGTTTCCCTTAATGGTAATCTAAGCTCACTCCTTTATATGTTTTATTTATTCCTTGATGTGAAGAAGTATTTTATGAATGACTTAAAGGGATAGAATGAGGGGATATGAGTGTGGACTATAGAGACTATGTTTTTGTAATTTTAATTTCATGATTTAATATAATCTTTATGAATGTATCTAGTGTTTCTAAGTCTACTAAACTAATCGGTCTTTAGAGAATTGATCCTTTGTGATCATGCCAATGTTATATATTATTTCTCCGACTCTGGGTCACTAGGGTCGGGTTATTATAGTTGGTATCATTGGAAGTTTAGTAAAAACCATGGAAAATAGATTTAGATAAACTTTTATTAGAGGACATAGCCCTAAGATAGAATTTGAGGATTAGTATAGAATAACTTCCTAGAATTTTGGTATTGTATAGATTTTGTTAGATTTACAAGAAATACATCCATGTATGGATACGATCTGGTAGAGGTGGCTCTGGCACAGATGTACCTAGGGGTAAAACCCAAAAACACCGCTTTGAGATAGACTCGAACGGGAACTGGTGCACAACAACGGGCCTTGCTGCACTCTTGGTTATGACACTCCCGAGGGATATTCTTAGGATAATTTAAAATTTCTTTACAAAAAAATTTGAATTATTTGACCTTGGTTAATCCTAAGGTGTTTCAAATTGAGAATATGGGGTCATGATATTCTCTAAAATATTTTATGACTACTATTACTCACACAATGCTTTCTGGATTTAGTCAATGGATGGAGTCCATGGAATTCATAGTAACTTTGAGAATGATGTATAAGGTGGGAATGGTGGTGGAAATGAGACAAAAATGGATTTTGGATAGGCGTAAATGATATCATGTTCATGAAAATTCAGTTTTCCCAAAATATGATCAACAACATATATATTAACCAACTCCCGGACACAAAAAATAAGAGAAATGTGATGAATGATAAGAGATCCAGTAGTGGAGACCATGGAGAAAAGAATACAAAATTTCCATCATGCAGTAAATGTGGAAGGAGACACCCCGAAAAGTGTCTCAACGAAACAAATAAATACTTTACGTGCGGAAAGAAGGACATAAAGTGAAGAATTGCTGAGGAAAAATGAAGAGTACTATAGAAGAAAATAAAAATGGTCCCAAGAATCCATTTATAGTCATTTGATGTAAATTTAGGGGACATGGCCATTACTTGAGTGAATGACCTATTCTATAGGATATTTTCTTGGTCACAGAAGAAGCTATGTTGAAATAAATGGTTGGAGAAATGATTAAATGTATTAGTGCTCCTTGTTGATGGGATTACATTGGAATAATTTTATTTTCTATTTATAACCCCGTCGTTTTCCATTTGAGAATGATATTTGAGGAATACGTGTCTTTCCCTTGTGGATGTAGTTATAAATAAACATTTGGTTTCATATGATCATTGGGTTTGAGGAAATTAAAAGTTATGGTATTTTGGGATAAAATACAAGGTATGAGATAACATTTCTGGTTAAAAACATCCCATATAATTTTGAGGAATTTATCTCATTTTGGTAATGTTATAAAATATAGTTTTTGAAAAAGGGCAACACGTTGACCGTGTGACCACCCGTCGCGTCAGAAAAAGCAGTTGGAATCGAACCCACAACCAAAGTGTGATTGGGATTTATCACCTACCACTGGACAACATGAAGTCCCTGGTTATTATGACTAATTATTTTTAGTTAAATGATTTTATTGATCAATAATAAGTTGATTTGGGTTATTATTTCTTATCAAATGAATACCTTTAGTATAGGAAAATGATTTAGTGATTAAGTGATAAATGTTATTTTGGAAGATGTTCACTTTGTTGGGAACACTATATACCCAAGGAAAATAGAATACTATGGGATTTCATTTGAGTAATAATGGTGGATTTTTATCTATGTTTTTATTGTGGATTTATAGTGATTTGGGTTATTTTTTGAAATGATTAACCTATAATAGAGAATATGTGATTAGGTTAATTAATTTTAAATATGTGACTTTAAAAGTAGTTGATGTAATTTAGAGATACAATTTAATGTGGAAGACTACATAACCAAATTCTTCTATGTTTTGGGTTTCAATATTAGTTTGGATTATATTGAAGGATTTTAAGGACAATTGTATATTAAATGGTATTTTTTTATCTTTGTGGTATTGTTGGTTTAATTTTAGAAATTAAGATTAGTGTTTCTTTCTCTAAAGGAATTTCCTTTTGGGTGATCATCAGATCATGTACTAACCATTTTGGTTTTGATTAATCTCTAAAGACAAGGTAAATATATAGTTTATCCTTCATGGATCATGTGATTCTATAGAAGTTTATTGTATCTCTTCCAGTCTGACCAAGTCTTCTTTAATACTCATCATTTAAAAAAATGAGTTAGTGGTGGAAATTTTTTATATAATGAAACTCTACATAAAAATTAATTATATCTCTTTATTTTCTTTGTCAATATCGTAAATTAATTCCTCATCTTTATGTAATGTAACATAAAATAATGTTGTCCGTATAATTTTCCTACTCGGAAACTAATAACTGTTTGTACCATCAAAAGTTTGTTCCTTTCTTGTTGTTAACTCTCTCTTGATCATGTTTTCTATCCCTCTCAATCATAACTTCACACATAGTTTTTCTTCTATATCCATGTTTTCTTACATGGAATCCTAGTATGAATTATCTTGGGTGACCTTTGTACATCTCTTTCTTTATTTTATGGTGATAGTTTTATTAACTCTTTTTCCAAAATGTGACTTTCCATTATATTCCCAAGCCCAATTTTAAAAAAAAAATCGAAGATGAAATTTTTTGAATGAGGGGAGAATGTAACACCCCAAGCTTCCAAGGTACTCTTCTTATTGAATAATACAGTACTGTGTGTTGTACGAAACATCAGGTTCTAAACACACACCACAACCAATCAAACATGCTATTATGAATAGTAATACCCACTTTTAAAAATTTTAAAAATTTAATCTTTCAAAATGTACATCATTTTTGGATTTGGAATATCGAAATTAGCTTGGGGTGAATTTTTGGTATTTTTCTGAAAACATTTAATGATGATGAATAGTGAAAAAACACTGAGTTATAGTTTAAAAATAAATTTCTATTTATACAATTATTTATTTTATTTAAATTTAATTAAGGTAAAAATATATACATAATACCTATATAAGTTCAATGTAATTCATTGTAGTTAGTTTAGAATAATTTTAGATATATAAAAATTTTAGTGAACTTTTCACCATCTTTTACCCACCTCCTAGGAGAATTTGGAAATTCACATAAAACATAAATTTACCACTTTAGTGAGTGGAATTTCAAAAATCTGAGAGACATGGTTAATATCAAGGAGTAAAATTTGGTTCAACGAGATGAAAACAATTTTTGGTGAATAGTAACTTTTTACTTTTCTTTACAACGGTTAAAAGTAAATAGGCTGATTAAGGGTAAAAATGATATTAATATTACCCTAACACATTTCCTAATTCTATTGGACAAGTTTATCTCGACCAAAAACAACCTCAGGAGTAAAATATTATCATTTAGGTCCACTTGGATTAGATTAGGACATTTATTATTATTTAATTCAATGAATAGTTAAAAGAGATAAAATCAATGTTTAATAACTAAAACGTTTTTAATATAGGTTTATACATAAGATAAATTCGATTATAAATATTCATTAGAAATATTAAAATATTTACTACATAATGGTATTTTATTTATAATTTTTAGACATTAAATAATTTAATTTATTTATGAAACAATGGTGATGCAGTGATTACCTAATTAATGAAATATTAAAATAATTGATATTATAAATATGAAAATAAATGTAATTTTATAATTTTTATTAATTACATTAATTTTCTAGGTTAATATTACATATTTTGATTGTTTATATAATTTTGTTTGAAGTAATAATGTTGTTATGAAATTATCAAAAACAAAATACCCAATAGTGTCAAATTTGACATAAAAGAGTTTTTAAAATAAATTTTATATTATTAATTGGTATTCTATTCCTAAAAATATAAGGCTCATACAAAGGACTTATATATTGATAGGTGTATCATTAATGGACCACTTGGGGGGTCTCTTGTAGGTATATAGTACGTTTATTAACTATATAAAAATATAAATAAAAGAGACATGGTAAATGTCAAACTATTTAACTAAGAGTTAAATATAAATGATAAAGTTATTGTAGTGACCCAAACAAGTCTAAAATCTATTGGATGAAAGTATTTCGACCCATACCCACCTTAAAATTTAAATAATCCACTTTGGAGCCATTAGAAACCGAATATTAATTTATTATAAAATAATATTTCTAGCTTTTGAAAAGGTGCCCCTCACCCCTCTGATAAAAGGGAACTCCCCATTCTCTCTAAATCACACCTTCAAATCCTTTTGTCTCGGCCAACCCATGCCCAAATATTCTTTCAACTTCCCTAACGTTATCCTAGAGGACATAGTTTGATTGTAAATCCATCCTATGGATCCCTTTTTATCAAATAAAAAGGGAGAACCCGAAGAAGAGGTAATGTTTTCACAACCCACTTTCATGTTCCTTTCTTCATCAACTTCTTCTTTCTTTGTTATTTACATTATAAAATAATAACTCTAGTATATTTTATATACTTTTGTATTATTATTAATATGTTACAACCATATTCAGCATTTTATCCATCCTTTGAATGACATGTCACCATACGTGTGTACGTACGACCTACCGTCTCCACGTTGTGGTGTAATTGTTATTCAATACATTATTATTTGCATGGGTATAATAGTGATGTTTAATTCATTTATATAATATGTATAAAATTATAATGATTTTTTATATATGATATACCATCCAATTATATATGATTTTAATATCAAAATAATGTTATTATCGCTCGTTCGTACGTACAGACTACCCTCTCCACGAACACGATGAGATTCATTCTACATCGTATCCATAAAAGTGAAATTATCATTTTATGATAAAAAAATGTATAATTAATTTATATAATTTTGTATATGAATAATATACAACCTATCAATAATAAAAATGACCTATGTAACAAATCATATAAAATAAAATGAGTAAGTTAACACCCGAATCAACAATAATACTAAGATATTATTAACAAAGCAATGTTAAAAGATAATATATGATATCATATTAATGTATATGATTCTTTTATAATTCAATAACAATTATTTCTCCATTATACATTAGGATAACCAACCCTCCACCAAGGAAAAATTACAAAGTAAGGGGTTTCTTATCTCACTTTTAATTCCATGAGATTTCTATTGTTCGCCACTTATTTATTGCATGTGGTGAGTGTACTGCCCATGATTGTATTAATTGTGTAATATAATATAATTTATGTATATTTATATAATCATTGTATGATCCTTCTTTCATGGGTGTATGTTTCATATGTTAACAAATCGATAAGGGAATTTGAAATTTCAATTTCCACTCATTCGGCTTTACGCATACTTCATTGATTATTTTACTCCAAGATTATGTGTGGAATCAAAATTCATTTAATTATGTCATAATTTCCACTCCCCTTTCTCTGCATATACTTTGGATACACATAATCACTCCATTGATAATTTTTCAAGTCATCGATATGAACTTGATAAGAGTAATTTTAACTCAATCTTCATTTGTTGAGTTAAATATCCGATTCATTAGTGGTGTCATTACAAAAATATGTGTGAAAGTACTATGATTGATTTAAACTAAATATCCAATCATATTGAGTGTATATATATTTTTCACAGATAATTATGTCATTGATTTGTCCTTAACCTAAGGATACTGTCTTTATAACAGATTTCATCTCAAATTACATTCCATTGAGACTTCATTGTTGTTATACACCAAACCACTTTTATATGGGGTATATAATGTACTTTGACAAAGTATATCATGAATACATTTATTCTCATGATATTAAAAGGTTTTGATTACTCCAATTATTTGTATTCAGGTGTCTCTCTTTTGGTTAAGAACTCTAACTAAAATATCATTTTTAAATGTTTTAAAATTTATTACTCTAAATCTTTCTCTTAAATGTCCATGTTTTAAAAATGGTTTAAGAATTTATTTATATGGACATTGTAGTTTAAAAATTAATATTCCTTTTCAAAGATTCAAAGCAGTACAAGACACTTTGATTAAAAAATATATTTTTAATTATCTTCTTTAAAAATTGTATGAATTTTAAATTTTTTCAAGAAAAAGGGGGATATTTCTATGAAATAGTTTTGATGATTATTTTTGTCTTTGTCAATATCCTTCATTATTCACAGTTGAGGTTAATATGTTAAAATTAAATCTTCCATGTTGTATTGAATGAGTTATGTTTGACTGTGGATGTGGTATTTTTATACCATTCATGGTTAAGTATTAACATTTAATATGCTAGTTTTAATACGAATTTTTATGTTATGTTTCAGGCATTTTATATGAGGAATTCATTGGACTTAGTATGTGACGGTTGGAGCTCTCTATAGCTCCTCGATTCATCTGTATGACTCATGAGACAAACTAGTGTCTTGGCACAAGGCATTGACAAAATCTTATTTGTAGTCTTGGCACGAGGCATTGACTATGTGGTTATGATAGTCTGTAATTATGCATTCCTTTATAATGAAAGTGGTTATTGATATTTCATGTGGTTATTCGACTAGTAGAATATCCATGTGAATTAGTAAATGGAATTATTTCATTTTATTTCTGCCATATTATGTTGAAGCTCATGTTTATTAGGCCTTGGTTTTAGTTATACATTGACTGGAATTTTTATGCTTGTTTATGAATGTTTCTACTATATTGTTATCCTTACTGGGTATCTGAGCTCACCCCTTTCTATGTTTTCTTTTTCCCAGGATGTGAAGAATTATTTTATGAATGACATGCAGGGATAGTATGAGGGGATATGAGTGTGGACTATGGAGACTATGTTGTTGTATTTTTTATTTTATGATGCAATGTAAACATTATGAATGCATATATTGTTTATAAGGATACTAAACTAATCGGTCTCTAGAACTTGATCATCTATGATCATTCCAATGTTATTTAATAATGCACCGACTATGGTTAACTGGGGTCAGGGCTTTACATTCCATGTTAGGCATAGACACTAGTTCCACATTCTGGTGGAATGATGTGAGTCTTGCTTCATCTTGGTCTTGAGTGATGTGATTATGTTTTTAAAATAAAAACTATTTTTGAATTTAAAAGTGATTTCATTCAAGTGTTTTTAAAATTGTTAAAATTTGTTTTAAACTAAATTTGTTAGGATTGAGAATCTATTGAATTCCTGGGTTTTAAAGATGAAATGGTAAGTGTAACCCATAGTATTCCTTAGAATCTTTTACTTATGTTTGGGTATGTGTGGAAAGTGCATGTTGGAATATGTGGATGGAATTGGATATACCCATATGTGACAGTTCATGGGATTCCAGGAGTGGTTTATTGAAGACAAAGTCTGGTAATTATTTTTTAAAATTGACTTGGAAAGAGTAAAATTGATTCTAGAAATTGGTTTTTATTTTAGAATGTGGTTTTGTTTGTAAAAAACGTATTTTGTATTCAGACTGTGGCCTTATAATGAGGTGGTTTTGGAATTGAAATGAAATTAGTGGTTTATGAAGTGATAATTTTTTGGTTATTTTTTGTATTTGATTAGCTTGTGAGCCTATTTTTTGGATTAAGATGTTCTTTTCAATCGTGTTTCATGTTGATGTTGATTTTGGTCTTGTTTTTCTCGTATTGTTCAAAAATTTATGCCCAAAACGGTCCTTAATGTTTTTATTGAGTCATGCCTATTTTCTAATTATTCATGATTATTTCTTATTATTCATAGTGGTTGAGATCTATTGGAGGAAGTGGAGGGTATTTTGGAATTAGAGTATGTCCTTGTAATTTTTAGAACTTCTAAAGCTATTATGATGCATCCCTATGAAGACGTCCCTTCATTGTGACTGCTTGGGTCATCAACATAAGTTTTGTAGGAATAATCACCCAAAGAAGACATTATAATCAGAGGATGTTAGTGCTTGACTATGAGACAAGAGATACCTTAGTCATCAGGGCTCCAACCACATGCCACAAAGTGAATCTTAGGAACAGTCAAGGGTTTCTAGGGGGTGTGAAACCTTGGACCGGTTTCCCCCCGTGTTCGAGTGGGGATGTTTAAAGTTTCTTTGTTATAGTTTTTTATGTTGTTGTATGTTTATAATTTTGTTGCAAAAGTTTGATGGACTCATTATTTAATGATCCAAGTGGTTATGTTTATCTAAATGTGGCTCTTTAAATCATATTTTCTTCTTTGAGTATGTTTAACTCTTATGCGGGTTAGTTCTGGTCATATTTTATAGTTTTGCTTGTTTGAAATTTTTAGCCATGTAGAGTGTTGAGTTGTAGCATGTTCTTAGTTTCATTGTCTAGTTCTAGATCCAAGGTAATTTCTTGAGTTTTGTGGGTTCTATAATGTGTTCTAGATTTCTAGTTATGGTATTGGTATTGTTTCTCTAATGCTATGGATGTTTCAGTAGTTCGTGTTGGGAGTTCTTGGTCCCGGTGGAGTTGGGTTTTTTAAATTTCTCATGTAGGTGTTGTCATGTTGTAGGTTTAAATGTTTATTATATTAGTTGAGTTATTATAGTGGAGGGAACCCTATCATTTTCTCCCATTAACCTTTGTGCCTTAGTTTTCTCTAGAATCTCTCAGGTGTGAATTGTGGGGAGAAAGGTTACCCTAAGGTTGGTTGTTTCTCTTGGTTTTGGTCATGCATGGATTTGAGATTTGATTTTCCTTCATCTATGTAACCTTATAGTGGAATAAAGTGTCTATTTTGGGGAGAAGTATCAAACCCCAACCATATATACTCCTTTATTTTATATATTTCTTGATCTTGGAACTTTTTTGTTGAGGTTTGAGTTGATCCCAGGTTAAATTTTCTGAATTTTTGGAAGTCTGGGTGGTCTTTTGTCATGCGCATGGTTTGTAAACCGTGAATCCCAACCCAGGTAACTATGTAGAAGGTTATGGATTTGGATAAAATCTACCACAAAGTTTGATCATAGTCATTCAAACCATGTGGGTTGGATGTGCACTCAGTTCCTTCATGGGAAGTGGCTACCGAATGATTGTCACATAGTTTGGTAAACCATGTGGGAAAACCATGTGATCATACCAAATCTATAAAATATTAAAAACCATATTCTAATGTCCTCCCTTTTTACCCCAAAATTAAACACCCTCCCACTTGGTTGGTTTTTGTGAACGAAGGGGTCCCAAACCCCCCTTATCCTTTGATCCTACTCCATAGTTGGCTCTTAGAGTTCCTAAGGTATGTTTTTAGGGTTTTGTCTATTTTTTCCCTCCCATGTCCCTTCTCTCACTATTTCTAGGGTTTTCCTTGTGGGGTTTACTCTCTTAGTTGGACCCTCATGGCTAGGGTTGATGTTTGGTTCAATTTTCCTGTATGTTTGGGTGTTTAGATATTGTCTCGGGCTTTATTATTCCTCTTCTTGATGTTTCATTGTATTTGCACACCGCTGAGGTAGGAGTTTCCATCTGTTTCTTTTCCAATGAAATCCATTAATACATTGGTGATTTCAATTGATTCTTAAACATGACCTGCATGCTGGTGAGGCACTTGGTTTCTTTATTTTGGGGACTTCATGATTCTAGAATTTGTTAAAAATATATTTTTAATTGATTCTACTATTATACCCATTTACGCATACACTAAATGTGTTTGATAAAATTTGATTTATGTTTTAATTGTAAAATTGGATGATTTGGGCAGTGTTTTCCCTTAGGAATATTTTATTAAAATTGTTCAATTATGGATTTTACATTGTTTATTTCAATAAATAATTTATATGGCATGACGGTTATGGTGAAATGTTTTGGAATGATTATCATGGTTCTTAAAATGATTTTTTATAATCTTTCAATTATGTAAAATTTTTGGGTTTTGTTTAGAGAAACTGATATTCTTGAAAATTATTTATAAAGTGTTTCATGGAAATATGGAGTGTTCAATTGGATTTTGGAACATCATTTAGTGTACATATTGCACACATGGATGAGCTTTCAAATTATGATGGCATTAAAAGTGGTTTTCTCCTTGAACTTTGGTTTTCTAAAAAGGTTTCACATATTCTATTCCCCCCCTTTTTATAAAATGGTTCCATGATTCCCAAATGACATAAAAGTGGTTCTTAAATTGTACTTAATGTATGGCCTATATAGACCCTTGATAAATGTTTGGTTTCTAAATGATATGAGAGTCGGTTTGGAACCTTTAGAAATTTTATATGGTTTCTTCTTGGTTTTAGAAATGGTGTTGGGAACGAAATTGGTTTTGGAAAGTGAGGTCCCATTTGGACTTCCACATGTGGATGAATATCTTAATAATGTTTTGAAATTTGTTTCAATATTTTTGTTATATATTAGAGTTGATATCATCAAAGTCCAGGATGGGACCTTATTTCATTTTAGAAATGAAATTTGATTTTGAAAGGGTAAATTTCTGGTAGGTATCCTTGAATGTTTTGAATATTGTTTTATAATATCATGTGATGTGGTGGCCTGGTTGGAAATTTTAATGGCATATTGTATGATGGGAATCCTATAGAGGGATTTCCCTATATGGGTTATTATATCACAGGGGTCCATTGTTTTGGGTAAGAAAGTGTGGTGATGTCAGGTAAGGTAAGTCATGCATACAAGAGCATCCTAATGACAGAGAATGATTTTACCATGTGTCTCCTAGATGTATTTTAGAGGTTCAAGTGATGGTTGTTGATCAACCCCGATTAGATGGGTTTGTACCTCCTGGATTAGCTGAGAGGCTAGGTCAGACATGCCACTGGATTAATCAGTTTAGGGTGGAAGTTGTTTATTGACTATGGGGATTAAACATAAACGGGTAGGTGGTTCCAAACCAAGTATGTCCCTGGATCTCTCTAGTGATGTTTAAAAGATTCCCCTGGTTACTATTTTTTTCTTGTTTATTTTCTGTTATATTTTTTTCCCATGTTGTACTATTTGTTAATTTTTAGCACAACATGGTATTGTCTACTTGGGTTTTTTTTGGGTTTTAGTTCCTAAAAGGATAGCCTCTTTGAAAATAAAGAGTGTTCTATTATATTTTAAAAAATGCAAAATATGTGTTTATCTATTAAAATTTGAAAACCCTATTTTTATATATATGTATTTGAAACTAGTGTTTATTGATAGTTTTTAGAAAAGTAATGGTAAGTAATCTTTGATGGTTTCATACTGATCTATTTAGCTCACACCCTTGTTCGTGTGCTTGTTATTGGAGCATCTTGGGTAGTGGGTGGTGGTGACCTTGAGGTAACATGGAGATCATTTATGCAGCAGTTTGGTCATTGTTTTGGTTTCTTGTTTGTTCAGTTGTATCTTGTAAATGAATCATTTTATTATATTTTATTGAGATTCTATTATTGGTCATTGATGCGTGCTCAGTTTTTTTATTTTATTTATTTAATCTCGTTTTATTGGGCTTAAATCATTCCCTTTGGATTTTATTTGATATCTGACATTATTTTCTATCCTTTGGGAATCAGGAATGCCTTTTGGACCATGCCACGGATTAGGTTGGTTATTGGGTTGGATCCTAGATTGGTTTCTGACACACACGAACAGTGTTTCATGGTCCCCATCCACAAACTGGAATTAAGTACATAATATTGGTCTCGTAATTTTCTCATCAATATCAAGGTCACAATGCTTTAGAAGGTTCATTATCTAGACATTGTATGGAAAAGATACATCAGATACTATATTCTATAACAATAATAATAATACTATTATAATAATAATGATAATAATTATTAGTGTTTCATGGACCTGAGCCACTGTTCGATAAAAGGTATTCAACATGTATTTTGAATCATCTATCTCAATACCATGATACAATGATAGAAACATAATTTCAATCCGATGTCGCATGAAAATTCCATGTCCAAATCAAGGTTTCCGAAATAATATTATTTTATATTTTTTAACATCATTTATGGGAGAGGACATGCTCAAAGCCTCCCCGTTCTCATGTTTCACCAATAGGAGGTACCCAAAACCATTTCATATCTCCATAATTTATATATATAATAATATATCATTATAATTAATATATACATATATAAACATAACAGACATCTTCTCACACATCCAACATAAGGTGTGTCACCGTCTCCTTACATGGTGGAACCATTCAATATGTCCCCCTCCATTTTATTTAAATTGTGTTTCTATTTTTATTTGTTTATTATTATTTGTAATAATTATATATAAATAACATCATTTATTAATATTAAAAATAATAATAACATTCAGAAGTTATTATTATTAAAAATAATAATAACTCGTACATGTTGTTATTATTAAAAATAATAACACACACACCAACCGTCCACGGCTGTTCAGAAATCGGATTCCATCCATTATTCATCGGAAACCATCAATCATTTGTATCCATAGAATCTACACATACATGGTCATGGTTACCCTTCCATACAAACCAACAACAAACTTCATTATCATCGGTAGACAGATTCTTTCCACCCTTGCTCGTAATCATCAATTGTTGCACCTCTGAAGAGATCTGATAAATCTGATTCAGAAACCACCAATACCCAATCAATTGTTGTGTTCCTATTTTATTTATCATGCCTCCATAGGTTCTCTAAAATAAAAATCCATACTCATGATCGTGATACTTTATTTCAAATAAAGAACACACAATAGTTGATATTCTTTGATATCATCGAACCATGAGTAAACCAATTTTTGAGGAATAATGGCAAGAATGGTGGGATAAATACACAAGCCACAAAGGTGATAATCATTGATGTCTAATGTGATCCCAAACAATGAACTATAGGTAAAAAATCATGGGTGATAGAGTGGTATAAAAAATAAATAATTTATTTAAACAAATAAAATTATTGAATGAGATCATGTGAAAGGGGGATAGTCACAAATCAATAAAAGAATATCTGAATCAATTATAAAAGATGTAATCAAAAGGCCAAAAACAATAATTGATGATTCATAACTGAATTATTTATTGATCATTGGTGAATAATTAATCCTTTAGTGTTGAAGGTGGTAATCACATTGCATTCTTTGTTCGTCTCATGGTTATCCTCGATCTAATTGTCTATCATTCTCTGATATCGATCTGCCAATGAAAAACACTCTAATACTCCTATTAGATATAGTAATAATTTTACGTATAACCCATGGAAAACATAATTAGAGGGTTTTTATAGAGGATTTTAATTAGGCAATTAAATAAAATGAAATATTTATTTATTTATTTATTTTTATTAAGCCTACCTACCAACAACATCCTTAATCGGACATCCGGTGCTGACCAATCTTAGGTCACACCTAGGGTAAAACACACATTCCATACTCAAAAGTGATCTCTAATTTAGGAATTAAGATTTCTTTAAGGATTAATTTTAATATTTATAAAAAACTATATATGTGTGATACAAAATAATTTTAATATTTTTATAAAATTAATTCTGGGCTCACAGGGACTTAGAATCGCATAACATATCAACACATAGCTTTGAAAATATTCCTAGAAATATTCCAATGTATTACAAGTGGATAAAAGAGTCACTAAAATTATAGTGCAACCCAAGATGGGTTAGGGGTGAGGCTGTTGAGACATTTATTGAATGTATTTCGAGTTTTATCTTGGATCAAGATAGAATTCCTTACAGATTGACTATGGGTCATCAGCTTTAGAGATTATCTGAGTTACGATATCATGAATTCAAATAGACTGGGTCTTGGGACTCAGACATTGGACTAGATTACATAGGGCATGAGTATTATGGCATCTAGCTGGATGTCGTATTTGTGGGATATTCAGTTCATATCTGGAATCCTTCATCATAGTTATTAGAGGAAATTATGGGTGGTACTAGTGCTAGGAAATGTATCCCCTTATAATGACATAACAATTGGGAATAAAATGTGGGATTGTTTTTGAATTAAAATTTTAGTTTTTGTTTTGCAATTTACAAAATGGTGGAGAATTTTTTCTCTGAGAGTTTATGTGTTTATTTTTTTATTGATTTTTTAATTTGAAATACCTTCTTTTACAATCATTATTGAAATTATTTTATTTTATAATTTTAGTTTAATATTATTAATTGAAATATTTTGATATTACATTATGAATATTTAAAAATAATAGTTTTAATAAATATAAATTTATAGTTTTAATAGTTTATCACACATATAAAAAAACTTTTTTTACATGTTTTCAATGTTACATGTGTTTAATTATTATTATATTTTTTATTCACAAATGTTATATCTTTTTATGATTATTTTATATATGTGTATGGATTCGAATATATAAATTAATATATAAATATATATCATTATATATCATTACTTATATATATATTGTACTAATATATGTATTTGAAACATTTTTTAACAATATATTTTTGAAAATAAATTCATATACTTATTTACATATATATATACATATTATTGGTACTTTATATATTAATCCTAACACCTCTTTACATGTAACCTCCATGTATTTATGTTCCCACATTCATTGTATATCCATATTAGCTCGACACACAATTTTGTCCATCAATATTTCTTCCTAGTAGCACCACCATACCTCTAACTCATTTGTTTATGTACAGTTCAACAACACCTTTGTTCGACCATGATCTTTTTGTGGCTACTCCCAGTAACAAATCAACCAACAACATTAAGACACATCATGTTGAAATAGTAGGTTCTCTATATCCAACTATGTGGTTCTTTTGATTACCATATCATGTATACAGTTTGATATACATGATGTATTTCTTATCATTATAGTGTAGAAATTTCTTCATCCACTATATAATGGTAATGTACATAGACTGATTGTCCTAACAAAAGGTTATAGTAGATCTCATACTATAATGAAAAACTCAAGTGACTATGACATTAATCTTAAACAAATATATTATGGTCAAAATACATCTTATTAATTAGACATAGTATATATCTTACTATCCGGTGTTGGGGGATCATAAGCATTGAGACATCTCCTTATGAAGTTTTAGTTTGGTGATCTCTAGTAGTGATATCATGAGGACTAACCCGCCAATAGGAACACCACATTTTTTGGTGTCATTCGATGTTCCTATCTAAGATCATACGTAATAGTCTCCTAACATGAGATCATTGTCAATGTATGCCATTTTACCATATACATTAATGAAATATTAAATCCATGATATTGAAATAATGGTGAGGTAGTTTGGGTTGGGAGTATCATTGGTGGCATGACATTAATTTAATGATCATGAAACTATTTATCTCTTCTAGGTTTAGGAAGTAATATATCTCGGGCCATGTTGATTAGGATGGTAGTGCCTTCATAAGACTATGGTCATGGAAGTCAGGGGAAAATCCATCCACTTAGAGAAATAAATGATAAAGTAAGAAAAGGGAGATGACTTGGGTGTTCATCATGCTTTATGAGATATTTACTCATTACGTGATCATAGGATGGTTTTTGCTAATGTGAAAATCCTTAGCTCTTCCCACTCTTGGTATATGAATAGTTTTCACTACTATCAAGATAAGGGCATAAAGGGTCACACACAATAGTGTTTTCAAGAATCTTCCCAATTCAGTTGAATATGTATATTGGACAAGGTGGGCCCCACCACTGGGGTACATGATTTTTCCTTGGAGATATGATCATCAATGCAATAAATAAATTCTTATTATTAAAGTTAAAAATAATGATCACTGAATTTATTTATTAAATGTATTTACATGTTTTAAGTAAATTAATGAAAAATATTATTTGAATGAATATTAAAAATATTCAAGGATCAATTAAGATTTGTGGGAACAATGAGTCAATTTAATGAAAAATTTATTATCATGTAATATAATCATTTTATTAGAAGAAAATTCTTATAATATTTATGACTCAGTTTAGAAGTCATATCATGTCATCTATAGCATGCTAATTATTCATGGGTTGGGAGGCAATTCTGTGTAATTAATAAAAAATATATAAATATAATAAGAGAGGGATTCATTGAGAACTATTCATGGGATTTCTCACTCTTCTCCTCTATTCAATGTTCTAGAGAGAGAGGTTTGGATCTATGAGCTCGGATCGATCTCTCTCTCAGGAATCGCAAGAAAGGCGGCGTAGTGATCATCAGAGGGTCGAAGGTATCGTCAGAACTCCACACTAGCACTTGGATTTTGACAAGTGGCACTCCTATATATTTTTGAAGAATGTGTGGAAGAACTAGAGGAATTCAGATTCAGATTCTTGGAGCACCGATCACCCACAATGAGAAAACGTCATCCAATGCTTCTGCTCTAAACTAGGTATTTTCAGTTTTATTTCTTTGATTAAAAATCTTCACAAGAGATCCTCAAATCGAACCTAGTAGTGATTCGCCAATGACGTCGAGTTCATGTCATACGTCGGTGAAAATTTTTGAAAACCCATTTTTGGGGATTTTTTTGCGTTCCCAATACCTTAAATTGGTAAAAGTGAACTTTCATGATGATTTTAAGAAACAATTAAATTAAATTTTCATTAATTTTTATTTAGGGCATTGTAACGGTCCAATCCCCATAGATGGATCTTAAATCCGACATCAGATTGCCATGTTACGGTCATCCAATGTTTTAATATGGATTGAAATTATCAATTGTAAGTATTAAAATGATGAACACATATTTATTTATATGTTAAATTTATGACCAAATATCGGTGGCAGTAATAAAACATGATCACCAGTATTTTTCCAATAACCAAAAAAGTTAATTTCGGCCACTGGATTTTTCCATCGATGAGTTTAAAAATAATTATATATTATAATAATATTTTTATTTTTATAACTTTATTTAAAATTTTCTAGTCTATAATAATAGGCATATAAATTTTTTTAAGAAAATTATGTTTAAAAAATGGTGGGCAGATGGATTTTGTTTTTGGACTCAATTGTAAAATACTTTTAAAAACAAAAAAAGGGATTTGTGGAAAAAACACACCCTCTGAGGTGTGGAAAATAACAAGCCAAAAGGTTAAAAATAAAAAAAGGGTCCCACCCGTCTTCTTCATCACTTGGAAGCCTTACTAGGTCGCCACCCCATTGAGAGTATCCACTATGGCCGGCCGCACACTAGGCGTCCCTCCCTCACGTCGCCCTACATCGATATAGGCGGCGCCAGCTGTCACCCCAATCCGTGTACACCGGCAACAATAGTAATCTGCTCTCCCTACTGTACTCAGATCACCACCTTCATGGATTCTCCCCCCCTCGGGCCATCAGATATGCCACTCTATTAAAGATAGTATAACGCCTCTTCTCCCCCATAGTCTCCGCTCCCCAATCAACCCGCTGACCAAGTTCATGGAACACCTGAGAAACCTCTACCGAATCCCTTAGTTCTAGCCTGGCCAGATCATCCATCTTCCGAATGTCCAATCATTACCAGGTGGAATACCGAATGTTTTTAGGCTCCTCTCTACACCGGTCTTTGGTTGCCTTGCCCCCTCCCAGACCGTTTGTTTTTTGCCAAGCCACCTTCTTCCGGTGAGTTGTGGCCCGCCGTGTCCAGTATTCTCCGAAGCTGCTGCCCCGGACAGCTAGCCTCTAACTTGCTCCACTCCCTTGCGACTTTCCCCTTGTCCACCACAAGGTCGCGTCCTACCTCCGGCCAGCCTCCCGAATGTCTAATATGTTGCGTAGCAGTTCTCACCATGGGAAGATTCTATTCGAGGTAAACCCTTTTGGGTAGGGGCAAAATTAATTTCCTAGAAATTTGACGAACCTAGAATAGGATTGGGCTAACCAACCTGACTCAAAAAACCCATGCATTGGGTTGATGAACCCTAGAATGGGCCTTCCCAGGTTCACCCTGACCGGAAAACGCCTTGGCCAGGGTTTTCAAGACCTGGTTAATATTTATATGATAAAAGAGTATTTAATAAAATTTAAATTTTAAATTAAATTAATTATATATCAATTTTTAATTTTTGAATTAAAAATGCATTTTAAATTCTGGTGAAAATTAAATTAATTTGGTATTTAATTATATTAATTAATTAATTTTGTTTTTAGTTATAAATATAAATTAATTAATTGGGATCGAATGATGTAAATATTTAATTAAAAATATGAGTATATTTTTAATTCAATTATATGACCTTGAGTTTATTTTAAAGAATGTTTAATTTAATTCTATATTTATTTACAAAAGTACAAGTTAATGTGTATTGATTGATAATGAGCATGAGACTGTCTGATGTATGTTTGGGGCATATTTAATTTATTTAATTTATGATCCCATTGGTTTTGTAATATTTAGTTAAATAAAATACGATCATTGTGTCTTGTCAATGTCATTATATGTATAAGGGTATGCATGCTCATTCTCATAGTTTTATTTTATACCTTGAGACCCCCTTGCCTGCGAGTGAGTAATGTTGTATAATGACGAAACGAGTAAAGGCACACTTCATGACATTTGATGGAGAAGCACCATACAGATGTTGGATGCATTAGATGGGAAGGTACTGCAATGCGAGTCACAAGCAACGTTGTTGACAATACTTGAGAAATTAACTTAAAAGACTATGAAGAGAACTCAAAATCTTTGAGATCCCAAAGAAATGTTCGAAAAGTACAAAGGAAAATCAACAATACTCCAAAAGAGAATCATGACAGAGTAGTTTCACGGAACTGCCTGGATGACCTACGTGGCCAACCTCTGCGGCCGACCTACGCGGCCGACCTACGCGGCCGACCTCCGCGGCCGACCTACGCGGCCGACCTATGCGGCCGACCTACGCGGCCGACCTACGCGGTTGACCTACGGGGTAGATTGATGTTATTCATTTATTAATTACATTTTACTAACTCCCTTGACTGATTTTATATGAAAAGTGCATAATTTGTGTGTAATATTCATATTTTAATATTAAATATAATTTTGAGCACTATTTGAATAAATCCAGATTTGAGTCAGTTTAATGTATTATCTATAAATATTACTATACTAATCCAAATTTCATGGTTTTTCTTTTTTAGGATTCCTATTTCAATTTAGAACATTTCATTAGAAGAGATAATGTGCCAATTCGGCCATTTGAAGGTACATATGTACCACACAATAGGACCCAATGAATCTGTGAACATACTGGACCAGCCTTGAAGATTGATTTACTGGGCTCAATACAGAAGTCCAAAATGGTTTATTATCCACCATAATTCGGGGGACAATATATGTAATCTTGGATAAAAATTTCAAGGCCCAAAGTCTTCATCAAGTGGCCCAAATGATTCTATGATGTCCATCCCACTATTCTGGCCTGGAATTAAAATTAGCACACAAATGTGGACTTTTCTCCTTATCTAAGAAATCCATTTAGGCTAAGAATTTGCAGTGTGAAAGAGGGGATATTGGCGGCCAACATTGGTGAAGAAACTATCCTGATTTTATGGCATCTTACTATACCAAAATCCATTCACATTTCATCCACTGAAAAGTCATGGATAGAAATGGACAGTTTAGCTTCGTTTAATTAAATAGCCATAACTTTGGCTAAAATGTCTAATGACCGCACGATTTTGAGGGTGGACAGAAGACATCCATATATACAATTATGAAGAAGACACCAGATCGTGATTCAGCTGTCTAAAGTGGTAAATATGCTGGTCAAGTGGAGGGACAAATTTGGAATGAAAACAGTACACTCCTTAGGCTATAAATACATCCATCTCCTCTCCTTCCAAGAGGTCGGCACTTCAGAACTTAAGGAGGAGGTTTGGAATTACTAGATCCTTGAAAAGGTTCTCGGAGGATATGCTTTGATCTTGTTTTAACAAGAGTGACCTCTCCTCCACTTCTCTTTCATGTTTGTTTATGTTTGCTTTCCATTGTAATTGCGTAACTTTGTTTTCATTTCAATCAAAATTTAGTGCTTGTTTCCTCTTCAATACCTCGTATTCTTCTCCACCTTCTATAGTATAATATTAATGGTCTTAAAATAGTTTAAAATCAGTTTAATCACCTTCCCTTCTTTTTCTTCCTCATTCAATCGAAATTCCATTTTTGATTCTCAAAATCTTTCGTGTGTGTGTTCGGCACACAACTCTTTTCTTGTCCCTTTCTTTTTATAATATTTTTAAATCATCAAAATACAAATTAAACCCTGATTATAAAAAATCTTAATGGCTGAGTAAATCTCTCATTGGGGTGAGTTTTAATTTAGGTATTTTAAGCGATTGTGATCTTTCGCTCGATGAGTATTCGTTGAATTAACATTGTGTATGTTGGACTTAATATGTCATGGATTAATGATATCTTTTGTTTAGCATGTGGTTTCCATGGATTATTGGTACCATAAATACACTACCCTAAAAAAGTTATAATTGATTTTAGAATCCTACTTAAGTTAAGTATTGGATTAAAGCTTTAACACTTAGGAATTCTAATCGACGTCAACTTGTGAAGTGGGTGTTAATTTAAATGAAATATAAAGAAATGCTCAAGGATTTTACAAGCTTAACTCCCTAATAATGAACTCACACCAATCATTATCAATTTCTTAAAACAATCATAATCAATTAGTCATTTCAATTAATCTCTGCAATCAAAACCCCCCAATCAGAATACAATCAACTAAAAACAAATGACTATTTCAAAGTATCGTCATCGAGGATTCAACCCGAGTGCTGCTATACACATTATCAGAGCACTGAAACTTTGACTGGTCGATAGGCGACAATCGTCCGTGTGTTTCAAATGGTGTCGTTGCTGGGGATAGTGCTTTAAGTAGTCGGTAGTTTTTAGTTTTTGTAAAAAAAACAACAACAAAAATCAAAATTTTAAAAAAATCTAAAAAAACACCGAGAAAAACTCGCCTTACTCATCCTTTATAAATCTCTCTGAATGCCCCGTAGCCTCCCAAACAATCCCTTAGATTTGTTTTACCCTAAAAATGATATAACTCTTCATCGACTTAGGAGGACCATTAGGGATAACCAAATACCCCAAGAACCAATCATTGCCCTACCAATTGAATTCGATATGGCCAATCCTAGGGAACAAACATTGAAAGAACTTGATGCCCCTGATATGAATTACCCAACCCTTGGTATTCAATATCCAAACATAGAGGCTGACTTCGAAATCAAATCGGGTTTGATTCATCTTCTACCTCATTTCCATGGGCTATCCAGTGAGGATCCGCATCTACATCTCAAAGATTTCCAGGTGGTGTGATCTACCATGAAGCCTGAAGGGGTTTCTGAAGAACAAGTCAAACTCCGAGCATTCCCTTTCTCCCTAGCTGACTCTGCCAAGTCATGGATCTACTACCACCCTCCTGGTTCCATAACTACAAGGAATGACATGAAGCGTCTCTTTCTAGAAAAATTCTTTCCTGCTTCTCGTACCGCTTCCATCCGAAAGAAAATAAGTAGTATCCGTCAATTCCCAAATGAATCACTCCATGAGTACTGGGAGAGGTTAAAAAAGCTTGTGGAAACCTGACCACACCACCAAATCCCTAACCAACTCTTGATCCAATACTTCTATGAGGGGTTATTGGCTATGGAGCGAACCCTCATTGATGCCGCAAGTGGTGGTGCTCTTGTTGACAAAACTCCAGCAGCTCCAATAGATCTCATATGTAACATGCCTGGAAACACACAACAATTCCATACTCGAGCACATGATCAAGTCAAAAAAGCCCAAGATAATCAATCCATAGAGCCTAACAAGATGACTGAGTGGATGAGTGAACTTATAGGTCTTGTGCGTCAACTAGCGGTGGATACCAAAGACCCAACCTCATCTTCTCCACAGTCACTATTCCCTGGACCTATCAAGAATTGTGGAATCTGTAGCTCCCCAGTTCATCCAACAGACACATGTCTAAAACTTCAAGAGGATCAATCTGATTCATCCGGACCAATGGAGCTCAATGCAGCATATGCTCAGCAGAACCCCAACCCTAAAAAATCAGGTCAGTTTGTTAGAAACTTCAACCAACCTCACTCTGAGCCTTTCTCTTCTACCTTTTACCCAGGCTTGAGGTATGGTAATACCATCTCTCATCCCCCTCAATTCCCTCCTCAAAATCCAAACCAATTCAAATATGGTAAAGGTGGTGGTAACTTCCATCAACCTTATCCTTTTGTTCCTTAACATCAAAGAAACAATCCTCCTCCTGGATTCCACTATCTGAATGAGCCTTCCCAATTCCCAACCCAATACAATAGCTTTCCCAAGAACCAAAATCAAGGTAATCCCAATCTGGGACAAGCCCCTTCTTCCAAGAAACCATGGGAAAGTGCAGTGTAAGATCGTGCATCCTTTAGCCATTATAGCCTTAAAAACATTGAAACTCAAATAGGTCAACTTGCATCCCACTTGAGCCAGTAACAACAATCAAATTCTTCCCAAATCCCAGCTCAACCATTTCCCAACCCCAAGGGTAATGTAAGTGCAGTTTCACTTATATCGGGAAAGAAAATTGTTCTGCCTCAAGATAAATCCTCAAACCCTCCTTTGAATTTTGACCTAGAAAATGAAAAGAAATAGAAACTTGAAAAAGAGCCTGAATCCATTCCCTCACCTCCTTCCATTCCACTTAGGAATCCAATTCCATTTCCACAAGCTGTTTCTAAACCAAGGAAGTCCTTTGAACCTGACCCTGAAATGCTCGACATGTTTAGACATGTTAAAGTCAACATTACCCTCTTAGATTCCATAAAAAATTCCTAAGTATTCCATGTTTCTCAAGGAGTTGTGTACCCATAAGAGGAAACTTAGGACCTTTGAATGTGTTTCCCCCCAGCATTCTATTCCCATAAAGTGAAAAGATCCAGGGATCTTTACTGTTCCATGCCAAATTGGAAGTTCCAACTTTGATGATGAACTAATAGTCCTAGGAGCCACAATTAATGTCATGCGCAAATCCATATTCTCCAACCTTGGTCTAGGTCCCTTGAACCCAATGGGTGCTATCATTCAGTTATCCAATTGAAGCACAACCAGTCCTGAGGGAATAATTGAGGATCTCCTTGTCCGAGGCAATGATCTTATCTTCCCTGCTGATTTCTATGTCCTTGATATGGAAGGTGAGATGAACTCTTCTCGATCTCCCCTAATTCTAGGAAGAACATTCCTCATGACTGCAAGAACCACGATTGATGTCCATTCTGGAATCTTATCCATGGAATTCGGTGACCAACTGGTCAAATTCAACATTTTCCAAGCCATGCGATACCCATATGAGGATCACTCTGAATTCTCAATCCATGCTTCTTAGGACACTTCTAAGAGTCAATTCATCCCCATTACATCATGCTCTTCCTGTTCTGAAGAGATAGGTTGTTGTGAAATCTACACTAGGATTAACCAAGTCATAAATGGTGAAGTTTATGTGGACCTTTCGTTCATAGACTCCATCAATCTGGAGGAACTTGAAAACTCTATTGAATTCCACATCAATTCTAATCTCTACTGCTCCACCTTGGACGGTATAAAGGAAAATGAATCTGAAGCAACTGAAGTCCCTTCTTCTATTCCTGAGTTGTCTATCCCAAAAGTGAAAGATGATACTGATTTGAAACCTCTTCCTGCACACCTAAAATATGCATTCCTCTTCCATGATCACTCATATCCTGTCATTATCTCTACTACACTTACCAAAACCGAGGAGTCCAAACTTGTTCAAGTGTTAGAGGAAAACAAAAAATCCTTAGGTTGGACCCCAGATGACATACCAGGAATCAACCCTGCCCTTTGCATGCATCACATCCATCTAGAGGAGACATCCAAACTAGTTAGACAACACCAAAAAAGACTGAATCCACTCATACTTGAGGTAATTAGGGAAGAGATCACCAAGATTCTTCATGCTGGTATTATCTACCCAATTTATGATAGTGAATGGGTTAGTCCAATTCAAGTTGTACCAAAGAAGGGTGGGATAACTGTAGTCACAAATGAACTTGGAGAGGTAGTCAAACTCGAGTGAAGAAGAAATGGCGTGTGTTCATCGACTATAGGAAATTGAATGTTGAAACCTGAAAAGATCACTACCCTCTTCAATTCTTTGATCAAATGATAGAATGATTGGTCGGAAAGTCACACTATTTCTTTCTTGATGGATACACCGACTACTTCCAAATCCCAATCGCACCTCAGGACAAAGAAAAGACTACTTTCACATGCCCCTTTGGAACATATGCATATAGAAGAATGCCTTTTGGACTTTTTAATGCTCCTGCAACATTACAGAGGTGTATGATGAGTATCTTTTCAGAATTCATAGAACACTGCATGGAAGTCTTCATGGATCACTTTACCATTTATGGTGAGTCATTTGAGTCATGCTTGCATTCACTCTCTCTAGTCCTTCAATAGTGTGTCATGTGTAACCTTGTGTTAAATTTTGAAAAATGTCACTTCATGGTTGCTAATGGGATGGTTTTAGGTCACATAGTTTCAAAAGATGGTATTGAAGTTGATCCTTCCAAAATTAAAGTGATCCAATCACTTCCTCAACCCACTTCTGTTCGATACATCCGATCATTCCTCGGTCATGCTGGTTTCTATCAGCGATTCATCCATAACATTAGTAAAATTTCTCTCCCACTCACTCGTTTTCTCCAAAATGATGTCTCTTTCCATTTTGATGAGGATTGAAAGAGAGCCTTCATTTATCTCAAAACTGCTCTTACATCTACCCCGATAATCCAACCCCCAGATTGGTCCTTACCTTTTGAATTGATGTCTGATGCTTCTGATAGAGCTGTTGTGGCTGTTATTGGTCAAAGAAGAGAAAACATTCCTCATGTCATCTATTATGCCTCAAAAACATTGGATGAAACTCAATCTCAGTACACTGTGACTGAAAAGGAACCTTTAGCTGTGGTTTATGCCTTAGTTAAATTTCGTCCCTATCTCTTAGGTGCCAAAATCATCATCTTCATAGACCATTCTGCTATTAAGTTCTTACTCAAGAAAAGTTATTCCAAACGAAGGTTAATAAGATGGATTCTAATGCTCAAAGAGTTTGACCTTGAAATCAAAGATAGACCTGGAAATGAAAACCCTGTGGCTGATCAATTGAGTAGAATTTCTAATTCTTCTCATTCAGAAATCATTGATCCTGAATTCCCAACTGAGCACCTTTCATCTATCACTCCAAAAATACCATGGTATGCCCAATTGTAAATTACTAGGTTTCTGGTGTTTTTCCTGAAATTTATTCAAAAGAACAAAAAATGAAGTTGAAAAGTGATTCAAAACAATATTTGTGGGAAGAAAATAAAATTTGGAAAACTAGGGCAGACATGGTAATTAAGAGATGTGTTGATGAAAATGAGAATTCTTCCATCTTAGAATTCTGTCACTCACTTCCCAGAGGTGGCCACCTTGAACCACATAGGACCTCCCGAAAGGTCCTAGACTCTGGATTCTTCTGGCCTTCGCTCTTCAAGGAGTCACATGAGTTCTATCAATCATGTCCCACTTTCCAAAAGTTCGGCACAATCTATAAAAGAAATGAAATGCCCCAAAAGCCCTTAATATTTTGTGAAATATTAAATGTTTGGGGAATTGATTTCGTGGGACCATTTCCTCCTTCCAATGGATTCTCATACATCCTTATGGAAGTAGATTATGTTTCAAGGTGGGTTGAGGCCAATCCCACTAGAAAGGATGATTCAAATACTGTTAGTGAGTTCCTAAAGACACACATATTCCATAGATTTGTCACACCTTGTGCTTTGATAAGTGACTTAGGAACCCATTTTTGTAATAAAACCATGGAATCACTTTTCAAAAAGAATGGGGTTGTTCATAAAACTTCAAATGCATATCACACCCAGAAAAATGGTATGGCTGAACTTTCTAATAGGGAAGTGAAAAGAGTGCTTGAGAGAATTGTAGAACCCACCAGAAAACACTGGCCTGAAATACTTGGTGAAGCACATTGGGCATATCGAACTGCCTATAAAACACCCATTGGGATGTCTCCTTTTTGGCTTATTTTTGGTAAAGCATGTCACTTACCAGTTGAAATACAACAGAAGTCATTTTGGGCAGTGAAAACATGTAATTTTGATCTTGAAAAATATGTTGAATAAAGATTGTTGCAATTGGATGAACTGGAGGAGCTTCAACTTGAATCCTATGAGAATTCCAATCTGTACAAAGAGAAGACTAAGGTACTCCATGACAGACACAATCTGAGAAAGGTATTTCATGAAGGTGAAAAGGTAATTCACTTCAATTCTTGATTATGACTTCACCAGGTAAGCTTAATTCTCGTTGGGAAGGTCCTTTTATTATCACTAATGTTTACCCATTTGGTGCCCTGCAAGCCCAAGAACCCTCTTCCAAAAGGACATTCACGGTTAATGGACATCGGTTAAAGCATCACCATGAGAGGACATGAAATCTTGGAACAACATCAACTTCCACTGGCTCCCCAAATTCTCTAGCTGACCTACCACTAGATGGAGAAGGCGACCCACCAAATCTAAACCAGGGGCACCTCTTTCCCTTTAACTCTCTCTATCTTTTCCTCTCTCTACATCTTTTTTCTTCTTCCTCTCTCTTTTATTTTTTTAACAATTTTCTTTATCAAAACCTTTATTTTTCACTTTCTCTTTTGTGTGGGTCTATCTTTCCAAAAATAAAAAACCTAAAAAACATAAAAAACACCAAAAAAAGCACGTAAAAAATACAAAAACAATTATAAGTCATGCTTACTCACCATCGAGTTTTGAAATTTTGTACAACCATTTTGGGGAGTTAACAGACATGTTTTCATCTGAAAAATTTTGTATTTTCATTATGACTTTGGATAAAGAATTTTGTGTCAAAACCAACACATTTTGAATGTTAAATTTTTGATTTGGGAAATTATTTTCCCCAACCGTGAGAACAAACATTTGCTTTTATGCCAAGGCCACCTATGGCCATCTTTTCAAAATGTGTGTTTTCACCCCCATTTGTGAGTCTTGAGTTTGTGGAACTTCGAGCTGAATTTCCTACCTTAGTGTGTATTAAAATGATAGAGGAATTTTCTGAACCACATGAAAATCGCAATAGCCAAATAGCCTCCCATTTCCCTTACATTAATCCTACTTTTGAAAGCCCCTTTGAGCCTATGAAAAAATTTTCTTTGATAGCCACATTACAAGCCCAATACCTTATCCCACACAATATCAACATGGATTTTCATTGCATAAGTTTTTGAAATTTAAGTGTGGGGGGGGGGATGGATTTCATTTTTGGGTATCATTTCCTTACTTTCTGGTGTGTAATCATATGATCGAGGGAAAGCATCCAATTTAGTGTTGGGGAGAGGTTGTCATTCAGTGGGATTTAGGAATGTCTTGTACAAATGATATTGAAAAGTGTTCAAAAAAAAATTCAAAAATAAAATAAAATAAAATAAAATGGGTTGTGTCTTGGGTAGGTCAAAAATCACTCTTCCTCAACATTTGATCTTTTTAGAACTATTAAAATTAGTGTCGTGTGGAGATCAAACATGGTTTGGGTGATTATTGTGAGATCTATTTCAAGTTCAACTTTTGAAAAAATAAAAAAAAAGATATGAAAAGAAAAAGGAACACTTATGTTATTGGGAGAAGCTTTGTGTTTTGTAAATATTCCATCTTCTCACCCCCTTCAAATTTTCTTCCACTTTTGTGTCATGCTTCATTTTTTCCTCTGTAAAAATGTGTTTCCATTTTCTTCCATGTTTCGGTTTCAAAAAAATTGTGCATTGTTTTATCCATGTTAGTGTTTTAGCCCTTCTTTCCACCCTTTTGGACATTATAATCCTACCATCCCATAGCCCCAGAAAAACCCCTAAACAGTCCTCTTGATTCTTGTGCACTTTAGAATGGATAATGGAAGTTGAGAGATCTTTGAAACTCTAAGATGTTCACTTTTGGTTGGTGAATGAGTGAACCTCTATAATTTATTTTTATCATCTTGAGTGGAGTAAGTTTTGAGTGCCCAAATTTTCTATTTCTAATTTTGAACATGAAAAATGAATTGTTTTTGGAACATTATTTCTGTAACAATTTGTGGTGGAATTCAATATGGATGAGTGGAATTGTCTGAACCTCCCCTGATTGGTAAAAAATAAAATCTTAATATTTGTTGGTGAGTGAAAATGATTTTGTCATGTTTTTTATTTTTGTTGTACATGTGGACATGAACAATCCTATGTGTGTGGGAGTTGATGTTATTCATTTATTAATTACATTTTACTAACTCCCTTTACTGATTTTATATGAAAAGTGCATAATTTGTGTGTAATATTCATATTTTAATATTAAATATAATTTTGAGCACTATTTGAATAAATCCAGATTTCAGTCAATTTAATGTATTATCTATAAATATTACTATACTGATCCAAATTTCATGGTTTTTGTTTTTTAGGATTAATATTTCAATTTAGAACATTTCATTAGAAGAGATCATGTGCCAATTCGGCCATTTAATGTATCATATGTACCACCCAATAAGGCCCAATGAATCTGTGAACAAACTGGACCAGCCTTGAAGATTGATTTACTGGGCTCAATAAAGAAATCCAAAAAAGTTGATTCTCCAGCATAATTCTGGGTACAATATTTTTCATCATGGATAAAAATTTCAAGACCCAAAGTCTTCAACAAGTGTCCCAAATAATTCTATGAATTCCAGCCCACCATTCTGGCCGGGAATTAAAATCCGCAGACAAATGTGGACTTTTCTGCTTATCTAGAAATACATTTGAGATAAGAATTTGCAGTGTGAAAGAGGGGATATAGGCGGCCAACGTTGTTGAATAAACTATCCGGATTTGATGGCATCTTACTATTCCAAAATCCATTCACATTTCATCCATTGAAAAGTCATGGATAGAAATGGACAGTTTAGCTTTGTTTAATGAAATAGCCATAACATTGGATAAAAAGTCCAATGACTGCACGATTTTGAGGGTAGACATAATACATCCATATATACATTTATGAATAAGACACCAGCTCGTGACTCAGCTGTCTATATTGGTAAATATGCGGGTCAAGTGGAGGGACAGATTTGGAATGCAAATAGTCCACTCCTTGGGCTATAAATACATCACTCTCCTCTCCTTCCAAGAGGTTGGCACTTCAGCACTTAAGGAGGAGTTTCGGCATTACTAGATCCTTGAAAAGGTTCTGGAAGGATATGATTTGATCTTGTTTCAACATGAGAGTCCTCTCTTCCACTTCTCTTTCATGTTTGTTTATGTTTTCTTTCCATTGTAATTGTGTAACTTTGTTTTCATTTCAATAAAATTTTAGTTCTTATTTTATATTCAATACCTATTATTATTCTACACCTTCTGTAGTATAATATCAATGGTCTTAAAATAGTTTAAATTCATTTTAATCACCTTCCCTTCTTTTTCTTCCTCATTCAATCAAAATTCCATTTTTGATTCTCAAAATCTTTCGTGTGTGTGTTCGGGACACTACTCTTTTCTTGTCCCTTTCTTTTTCTAATCTTTTTAAATCATCACCATAAAACATAAACCCAGATTATAAGAAATCCTAATGGCTGAGTAAATCTCTCATTGGGGTGAGTTTTAATTTAGGTATGTTAAGCGATTGAGAGCTTTCTCTCGATGAGTATTCTTGGAATTAACATTGTGTATGTTGGACTTAATATGTCATGGATTAATGACATCTTTTGTTTCGCATGTGGTTTTCATGGATTATTGGAAGCATAAATACACTAACATAAACAAGTAATAATTGATTTTAGAATCCTAGTTAAGTGAAGGCTTGGGTTGAAGCTTTAACACTTAGGAATTCTAATCGACGTCAACTTGTGAAGTGGGTGTTAATTTAAATGCAATATAAAGCAAAACTCAAGGATTTCACAAGCTTAACTCCCTAATAATGAACTCACCCAAATCATTATCAATTTCTTAAATAAATCATAATCAATTAGTCATTTCAATTAAGCTCTGCAATCAAAACCTCCCAATCAGAATACAATCAACTAAAAAGAAACGACTATTTCAAAGTATCATCGCTGAGGATTAGACCCGAGTGCTGCTATACACATTATCAGAGCACTGGAACTTTGATCAGTCGATAGGCGACAATTGGCCGTGCATTTCATATATCTCCATGCCAGAAGATTTTTTATGCACTTATGCGGAGCACCTGTGTGGCAGAGCTATGCTACTTACCTATGTGGAGGAGCCACACACCAAACCTCCATGCCAGAAGATTCTTGGTGCACCTATGTGGAATACCTCCATGATGCAGCTACATAAAATTCCAGTGCGGGAAACATATCTTCGTTCAGGACCATCCATGCCTATAAATAGAGACATTTTTCTCCCCATTTTGAAACTAAAAAAAGGGTGAAAGACTCTCTGAAGCTCCCATTGCGTAGCTCTTTTACCTAGATCCCTCAAATTTTCTCAGGTAGCACTATAAACCACGAGATAAGAGATAATTAAATTGGATTGGCATGTTTTAATGTTTTTCACATTCTTCAATCATCATCCATAAATGCATTGTACACTCACGCACCATACCTGTGTAGTATATTTGCGCACCATACCTGCATGGTATACATGCACTCCAAACCTGTGCGGTATACTTGCGCAACATACCTGCCCGATATACTAGCGCTCCATACATGCGCATTGTACCTGCGTGATACACAATGTGGGGTATCTACGCGACATACTTACACAAGGTACCTACGTAACCAGATCAAGTACCCTTTTTTAAAATCCATTCATGGCAGGGTATCTCCTTCCTTGGTTCGCTTATCTTAAAGGGGCTATGTTGAATCCTCCACCAAAACATCCTGACTTCTCAAACCTTTTGGAAATATACATCAGAGTGTCTCTTATTTGGGTTTGTATTTCCATAGTTAGAGGTTAACCACATTTGTTTCACTCACAATGGGGTTATGATTCATGGGATGTTTGTGGGTTTGTATATCCACAGTCACATGGACTTTTCTCCTAGAAACAGTGTTGGTAAGTTCTCGATTTGAGGAAAGGGTTGGGTCGTGGCCTCTCCCTTCTCAAAGAGATGACCCAAGATCTCAAGGATTATGGTAGGGAAGGTACGGTTACCCTATTACTTTTATACGCAAGCAAAGGATAATTCTCCCTCCCCTACCAGGACCAATTTTAGGGAAGCCATCCTGTTATTAGCCCCTCACCTTCACCCCTTCTTCCTTACATGGTACCCTTTTCCAATGTAAATAAAACAGAGGGACGGTTCGTCACGTCACTCTCTTCCACGGTCGATGCACCCTCTTCCATCAACATGGAAGAATGTTTTGAAAGTGTGAAGTGTCATTGTAGAATCATTTAGATCATCTTGTTTCTCACACCAATCATGACTCACATGGTTTTAGAGATACCTGATGGTTGCAACATGTGCACAAACACTCATTGGAAGGAACTACGATAACTCTTATTGTAACGCCCCGACCCCAGTTACCAAGAGTCGGTGCATTATTACATGACATTGGCATGATCACAAGAAAGATCAAATCTTGAAAGACCTATTGGTTCAGTAGACTTGGAAACACTAGATATATTCATAAGGTTTACATTACATCATAAAATGAAAACTACAACAACATAGTCTCCATAGTCCACACTCGTATCCCCTCACACTATCCCTGCATGTCATTCATAAATTACTTCTTCACATCCTGGGAAAAACAAACATCGAAAAGGGGTGAGCTCAAATTCCCAGTAAGGATAACAATATAGCGGATACATTCATAAATAAGAATAAACATTTATGGAAATGTATAACTAAAACAAAATCCTTTTAAACTTGAACTTAAACATAGTATGGCTAATGTAAAATGAAATAATGCCATTTACTTATTCACATGTATATTCTACTAATCGAATAATCACATGAAAATCAATAACCACTTTCATAATGATGGAATGGATAATGCCAGACTATAATAACCACATAGCCAAGGCCTCGTGCCAAGACTACAAATAAGATTTTGTCAAGGCCTTGTGCCAAGACACTAGTTTGACTCATGGGACCTACTGATGCATCGAGGAGCTATAGTGGGCACTACCAGTCACATATTAAGTCCAATGCATTCCCATATGAAAAGGTTTAAACATAACATAAACATTCGTATTAAAACTAGCATACAAAATGTAAATACTCCATCCATAAACCATGAAAATAACATATCCATAGTCAAACATATCACAAAACCTTCAATACAATATGGATGTTCTGTTTCATAATAAATCATCTCCAAATAATCTTAAAATCCATCAAAGGATGTTGACATATATGACATCAAAACTCTTTTTAGAGAAATATCTCTTTTTATTTTGAAATAATTCAAGAGTCATATAAAATAAAACATTTTCTTTGAAGGTATTCTTATAATCTTGTAAGGGAAGCTTCGACGATTTTATAATGGCGGAAAATAGCCGCACCCGCCCTATAAGTTAAAAAAACATTCTTACCTTAATTATATCAAAAGGTTAAAAAGCACCTTGTTTAGAAAACAACAGAAAGCATCCTTTATAAACCTCTTATAAATGTCAAACAAGGGTATAAATGACTTTAAACCACATTCTTGTAAATGGTAAAAATGTTTTTAAATACATTTTGGAGAAACATGGATGTGAATGATAATGAAATCCCAGTAGATTATTATGTATAAACAACCTCGGATAATGAAGAGATTACGAAATAATCTCCTACCTTGTACTTTTCCTTGGTTGAAGGTAGTTTAACCTCCTATATAATGGTGAAATAATTGTTATTAAATTATACAAGAATCATATATATTAATATGATATCATATATGATCAGTTAACATTGCTTTGTTAATAATATCTTAGAATTATCGTCGTTTCAGGTGTTAACTTACTCATTTTCTTTTATATGTTTTGTTACTAAGCCATTTTTTTCATGGATAGGATGTATATTATTCATATCCAGAATGATAGAAAGTCCTTAAACATTATATTTATATCATAAAATGATAATTATACTTGAATGGATACGATGGAGAATGAATCTCATCGCGTTCGTGGAGACGGTAGTCCGTACGTACGCACGAGCGAAAATATCATTCTTTTGATATTAAAATAATATATAATTGGATATTATATCATATATACAGAATAATTATCATGTTATATTTAATATTTACATGAGTTGCACATCATTATTATACTCATCCAAATAATAATATATTGAATAACAATTACACCACGACGTGGAGACGGTAAGCCGTACGTATGCACGTATGGTGACATGTTATTCAAAAGGTGGATAGAATATTGAATATGGTTGTAACATATTTATAATTACATCACAGTATATATCAGATACTGAAGTTATTATTTTATAATGTTAATAACAAAGAAAAAAGAAGTGGAAGAAGAAATGAATTTGAAAAAGGGTGGTGAAAACATTACCTCTTCTTCGGGTTCTTCCTTTTGATTTGATCAAAAGGGATTCTTAGGTTGGATTTATGATCAAACTAATGCCTCTAAGTTGTAGTGAGGGATGTTGAGAGAGTATTTGGGAAGAGTTGGGCCGAACCAAAAGGCTTTGAAGGTGTGATGTAATGGGATGGGGGACTGCCCTTTTATTATAGGGGTGAGGGGCACCTTTGGAAAAGCTAGAAATATTAATTTATAATAAATTCATATTCAGTTTAAAATGGATCCAAAGTTGATTATTCAAAGGTTAAGGTGGGGATAAGTTGAAAACCATTCAACCAATAGAATTTAGAAAGGTTTGCGTTACTATATTAACCTTATCATTTAGTTTTAACGCTTAGTTAATTAGTTTGACATTTACCATGTCACATTGTATTTTTAGATTATATAGTTAATAAACTTACTATATACATCCAAGAGCCCCCCAAGTGGTCCTATAATGAGACACCTATCATTATATAAGTCTCTCAGCCTAACCTTAGATTTTTAGTAATTTAATATCAATTAATAATATAATATTTTTTTTTAAAAACTCTTTTATGTCAATTTTTACACTATTCAATAGTTGATTTTTGTGAAACTTATAACAGAATTATTACTTATAAAAAAGTTAATTGAATAAATCCTAATATGTCATATTATCTTATAAAATTAGTTTAATTCATTAAAAGTCCCAAATTATATTTATTTGGGTATTTATAATATCAATTATTTTAATTTTTCACTATTATGGTAATTACTGCATCATTATTGTGTCATAAATAAATTAAATTATTTAATGTATAAAAATTATAAAAAAATATAATTATTTAGGAAATCTTTTTATATTTCTATGAATATTTAAAAAGGAATTTATCTTATGTATACCGTATATTAAAAATGTTTTCGTAAATAAACTTTGATTTTAACTCTTTTAACTCTTCTTTGAATTAAATAATAATAAATGTCCTAATCTATTCCAAGTGATCCTAAATGATATTATTTTATTCCTAAGGTTGTTTTTGGTCGAGATACACTTGTCCAATAGAATTAGGACATGTGTTAGGGTAATATGAATATCATTTTTACCATTAATTACCCTATATACTTTTAATCGTGGTAAATAAAAGTAAAAAGTTACTATTTACCAAAAATTATTTTCATCTCATTGAACCACATTTTACTTCTTGATATTAACCGTGTCTCTCGGATTTTCAAAATTCCATTCACAGAAGCGCTAAAATTAAGTTTTATGAAAAATTCAGTTTTTTAACTACCACTTAGTAGTATCACTATTCATAAAAAATTGAAGTTTTTCAGAACAATGCCAAAATTTCACCCTAAGCTATAATTTATATCCTGTATTCAAAAATGATGTCTATTTTACAAAATTACAAACATATAAGTTTCATTAATTCATTTTATAATTAATTCCCGCTGTCACAACAAATAGCGTGTTTTTAAGCAACAATATGTACCAAAAGATTTACAATTGTTTAGGTCCAATTTCAAAGTGAAATTAATTCTAATGAACACCATTGGATAAAATGGTAAAAATATATTCTAATTATACATTAAAACCACTCAATAATATAATTTATCACTATAAATTATTTTGATTAAAAAAGTTATTTTTAAGTATTTTTCACTATTCATAACAATTGGAAGTTCTCATAAAAGTTCAAAAAATTCATCTTTGGATAATTTCGATATTCTGAAACCAAATATGAAGTCCATTTTGAAATATAAAATATATATTATTTCAAAAAGTAGGTATTACTATTCATAATGGCTAGTTTGATTGGTTGTGGTGTGTTAGAACTCAAAGTTGCATACAACACACGCTATAGCATTATTCAAAGAGAAGCGTACCGTTGAAGCTTGGGGTGTTACATTCTCCCCTCCTTCAAATAATTTCTTCCTCGAAATTTCTAGAATACTACCGCATGAAAAGAATCGGGTGGTTCTTCATCATAAGTTACTCGGGTTACCACGTTGCCTCTTCCAACTTATGGTTTCTCCACAAGACTTTTACCAGACGCGTCATCTGGTTTCTCAATACTTGTTCTCTCATATCAAGAATCCTGATGGGCTCTTCTCAATATGACAGATCGGGTTCCAGTTCTAATTCCTCATAGGTGAGTACATGCGTTGGGTCAGGCATGTATTTCCTCAACAATGATATGTGGAACACATCGTGATCTTTGGAGATACTTGGCGGCATTGCCAATCGGTAAGCTACAGCCCCAATTCGTTCTATAATTTCGAAAGGTCTGATGTACCTGGGAATCAATTTACCTTTATTACCAAAATGTATGAATCCCTTCCATGGAGATACCTTCAGGAAAACATGATCACAGACTTGAAATTCCAAATCCTTCCTTCGATTATCGGCATAGCTCTTCTGCCTACTTTGAGCTGCTTTAATGTGATTTTGGATTATCTTCACCTTTTCCATTGTTTCTTCCACCAGTTATGGGCCTATAAGTTTTCTTTCACCAACGTCATCCCAACAAGTTGGTGTGTGACATCTCTTTCCATATAACGCTTCATATGGTGCCATCAGAATACTCGAATGGAAGCTATTGTTATGGGAAAATTCTACCAAAGTAAAATATTGATCCCACATACCCTGAAATTCAAGTGAACAAGATCTCAGCATGTCTTCTAAGGTTTGAATAGTCTGTTATGATTGTCTGTCTGTCTGAGGGTGGTAGGCAGTGCTCAAATGAAGTTCAGTATCCAGGTATTTCTGAAGACTCTTCCGGAATCTTGAAGTAAAACGGGGATCACTATCAGAAACAATCGATAGGGGTACTCCATGAAGTCTCAGAACTTCATTAATATATAGTCTTGCTAGACGTTCCAGTGGTAGATCTTCTCTTATATCAAGAAAATGTGCTGCCTTGGTAAGATGATCAACAATAACCCATATTGTATAGTTCCTTATAGGAGTATTTGGTAGTCCCATGACAATGTCCATCGTAATATTGTCCCATTTCCACTCCGGTATGGGAAGGGGTTGCAAGACTCCACCAGGCTATTGCCTTCCAGCTTTCACTTGTTGACTAACCATACATCTTGACACAAAATCAGCAATTTCCCTCTTCATGTTGTCCCACCAAAAATGTTCCTTCAAATCTCTATACATTTTGGTGCTCCCATGGTGTATAGAGAAATTGGAGCTGTGAGCATCATCCAGTAATTCCCTTTTTAGATCAGGTATATCGGGAACACAAAGTCTCCTCCCAAATTTCAAAATTCCTTCTTCATAAACAAAGTCTCTTAATCTCCCATCATTCACAGCTTTAATCTTCTTTTGAAATTCTTCATCATCGGTCTGAGAACTCTTAATCCTTTCTAGTAAAAATGGTTTGGAAACCATTTGAAAAAGAATTGATGTTTCACCTTCCCTGGTTATTCCAATGTTCATCATCACTAGATCCATGAAAATTGGATCCCTTTCCATTCTCATATTGTTCAAAACCCCATGATCTTTTCTTCTCAAAGCATCTTCGACCTTGTTTTCCTTCCCCGAGTGGTAGTGTATCGTGCAATCATAATCCATGAGTAATTCAAGCCATCTCCTTTTCCTCATGTTGAGTTCTTTTTGTGCGAAAATATACTTCAAAAACTTGTGATCAGTATAAATCTCATATTTTTCACCTTAGAGGTAGAGCCTCCATATATTCAAAGAAAATATCACAGCTGCTAACTCAAGATCATGAGTAGGATAGTTCTGCTCATGAATTTTCAACTGTCATGATGCATAGGCAATAACCATATCATTATTTATAAGGACACAACCAAGTCCTTTCTTCGATGCATCACTATAAATAACGAACCCATAATTCCCTGATGGTAGAGTCAATATAGGATCATTGAATAATCTTCTCTTCAGTTCTTCAAAACATTCTTCACACTCTTTTGTCCAAACAAATTTCACCCCTTTATGTGTGAGCTTCGTTAATGGGTTTGCCAATAGGGCAAAATTTTGGATGAAACATTGATAATAACCTGCCAAACCAATAAAATGGCATACCTCAGTTATACTCGTTGGTGTTGGACATTGTTGAATTCCCTTGGTCTTAGAAGGATCAACAGAGATACCATCTTTAGAGACAATATGGCCAAGAAATGAAATCTCCTGAAGCCAGAATTCACACTTTCTAAACTTCCCATATAATTAATGTCTTCATAGAGTCTTCAGGATAATGCACAAGTGATTTTCATGATCTTCGTAGAATTTGGAGTATACAATGATATCATCAATAAATACCACCACAAATTCATCGAGACGTTCCTTGAAAACTCTATTCATCAGATCAATGAATATAGAGGGTGCATTAGTCAATCCGAAAGGCATTACAGTAAACTCGTAATGCCTATACCTGGTTCGAAATGCTGTATTCGGAATGCCTTCCTTCTTTACACACAACTGATGGTATCCAGATCGAAGTTCAATCATTGAAAAGTATTGATCTCCATGCAGTTGGTCAAATAAATCATCAATGCGAGGTAGGGGATACTTGTTTTTTATTGTTATAGCATTGATCTCCCTATAGTCGATACATAACCTCATAGATCCATCTTTCTTTTTAACAAAAAGAACAAGGGCTACCCATGGAGAAATACTAGGGTGAATAAATCTTTTATTACTCAATTCCTCTAGTTGTTTCTTTAGTTCGACTAATTTTATAGTGGCCATTCTATAAGGGGTCTTCGATATAGGCCTTCATCTAGGAATTAAATCAATGGAAAACTCAACTTCTCGTTCTGGAGGATGTCTAGGTAAATCTTCTGGAAAAACATCTACATATTCTTTCACAATAGGTACATCCTCTATTTGAACAGTCCTTTCCTCACCCACAGTCATTTCATTCTCTTCCTCCACAATAATTGAATTTAGTTGAGCTAGTGGGGGTGGATCTTGATAAGAATTAGGTGGTTACGATTCTACTCTAAAGATAAGGTGTTCCTTATCGTCATCATCAAAAAATTGTAACCTCCTTCTTCTTACAATAAATCTTCACATCATAGTCTGAAAGCCAATCCACACCGAGGATTATATCAAAATCAATCATAGGTATGACGATGAGATCAGCGGATAAAGAACATTTATGTGCTCTAATGGGGACTGATTCACAAAACATTGTTGCAATGATACATCCCTTAAGAGTTTTAACTAACAACTCCATTGTTAAATAAATTTGGAAATATCTAATTTTCTTAGCAAACTGGGAAGATATGAAAAAATGAAATGATCCAGAATCAAATAATTCATTAGCTAAACTTGAGGAAACCATTAAATTACCTACAACCACGTCTTTCAGAGCTTCTAACTCAGCAGTAGTGATAGCATAAGGTTGGCCTTGATCCCTTGGAATTTTCTGAGTTAAGTTCCCCTGACGCTTAGGACATTCATTTGCATAATGCCACATCTCCCTGCAATTGTAGCACTGAACATTGGTAGCTTCCTTCTTCCCTTTGCAATCATGAGCTTGGTGGCCTTTTTCACCACACTTGTAACCGACTCACGTTCCCTTCAAGAAATTACTGGGGTGTTTCTTCAAAAATTTACCACAGGATGGATATTCAACATTTCCCTTCTTCCGCTTATTTCCATTCCTAGATTGATCAGCAAATCTCTTCTTCTCTTGCTTTTCCTTAAAGTCATAAGACTTAGAGAATTCCTTTTAAGTCTTGATAGCACATGAGACAATGTCTTCGTATGACGAAAAGGATAGTGATACTAATTCTCGATAGAGAAATGGTTTTAACCCATCAAAGAAACGATCAATCTTACTTCTTGGGTTATGTATATAATCTCCAGCATACCTTTATAACCTTGTAAAGTTAGCCTCATACTTTGTGACATTCTCATCCTCCTTTTGTCTCAGACTTAGAAACTGCCTTTCCAAATCTTCTCGATGGTCGCGAGGAAAGTATTTTTCTAAAAACAGATCTTTGAACTCTCTCCATTCCATATTTGATACTTCATCATCTTCCTTCGTATTTTGAATCAATGACCACCATTGATCATCATCTCCAGTGAGGCGGTAAACTTCCATGATAACTTTTTCCCTTTCACTACTCCCCAAAGCCTGAAATATTTTATCTAGGGAAAATATCCATTGATCAGCTACTAAGGGATTTGTACTCCCATTGAACTTTGGTGGTTGTTGCCTCATGAAGTGATCTAACATTGATCCTCCACGCTGCGGATCAGGGTGCTCCATACGGGTAAGGTTATTATTCATAACCTGAGTGTGTTGTCTCAGTATGGTGATTAGCTGATCGGCACCAGTTGCATCACCAACTCCACTATAATTATCTTGGGCAGGAGGGAAATCCCTACATGGAGTGCGTGCATTGATACAGTTTCCATTTCTTCCACTAGGAACCATTTCTAAACAATGGCATAAACTAGATCAATTTATGAATCTAAATACATAATTCCATACTTATAAACTACATAACCTAAATTGAACTATTTGTGGATATAATCCATAATCATAAAAAACTTTTCATTGAGGAAGTATATACTCATTAACCCTTCATAATGATTTGTAATGAAAATGATAGTTATCCTAAGAATATCCCCTGGGAGTGTCGTAACCAAGAGTGCAGCAAGGCCCGTTGTTGTGCACCAGTTCCCGTTCGAGTCTAGCTCAAAGCGGTGTTTTTGGGTTTTACCCCTAGGTACATCTGTGCCAGAGCCGCCTCTACCTGATCGTATCCAGACAGGGATGTATTGCTCGGAAAACTCAAAAAATCTCTACAATACCAAAATTCTAGGATGTTATTTTATACTAATCCTCAAAGTTCATCTTAGGTCTACGTTCTCTAATCAGAGTTTATCTAAATATAGCTTCCATGTTTTGTACTAATCATCCTATGATACCAACTGTAACGCCCCGACCTCAGTTACCTAGAGTCGGTGAATTATTACATGACATTGGCATGATCAAAAGAAAGATCAAATCTCGAAAGACCGATTAGTTTAGTAGCCTTGGAAACACTAGATATATTTATAAGGTTTACATTACATCATAAAAAGAAAACTACAACAACATAGTCTCCATATTACACACTCTTATCCCCTCACACTATCCCTACAGGTCATTCATAAATTACTTCTTCACATCCTAGGAAAAATAAACATAGAAAATGGGTGAGCTCAAATGCCCAGTAAGGATAACATTATAGCGGAAACATTCATAAACAATAATAAACATTTAAGGAAATGTATAACTAAAACAGAAGCCTTTTAAACTTGAACTTCAACATAGTATGGCAAAAGTAAAATGAAATAATTTCATTTACTTATTCACATGGATATTCTACTAATCGAATAAGCACATGCAATATCAATAACCACTTTCATAATGATGGAATGCATAATGCCAGACTATCATAACCATATGGACATGGACTCATGTCAAGACTACAAATAAGATTTTATCAAGGCCGTGTGCCAAGACACTAGTTTGTCTCATGAGACCTACCGATGCATCGAGGAGTTATAGCGGGCTCCACCAGTCACATATTACGTCTAATTCATTCCCATATGAAAAGGATTAAACATAACATAAACATTCGTATTAAAACTAATATACGAAATGTAAATACTCCATCCATAAACCATGAAAATAACATATCCATAGTCAAACATATCTCAAAACCTTCAATACAATATGGAAGTTTTGTTTCATAATAAATCATCTCCAAATAATCATAAAATCCATCAAAGGATGTTGACATAGATGAAATCCAAACTATTTTTAGAGAAATATATCTTTTTATTTTGAAATCAGTTAAGAGTCATATAAAATGAAACATTTTATTTGAACTTATTCTTATAATCTTTTAAGGTAATCTTCGATGATTTTATAATGGTTGAAAATAGCCGCACCTGCCGTATAAGTTAAAAAAACATTCTTACCTTAATTCTGTCAAAAGGTTAAAAAGAAGCTTGTTTAGAAAACGACGGAAAGATTCATTTATAAACCTATTATAAAAGTCAAAGACGGGTATAAATGACTTTAACCCATATTCTTGTAAATGGTAAAAATGTTTTGAAATACATTTTGAAGAAACATGGATGTGGATGATAAAGAAATCCCAGTAGATTATTACGTATAAACAACCTCGGATAATGAAGAGATTGCAAAATAAACCCTTACCTTGCACTTTACCTTGGATGAGGGTAGTTTAAAATCCTTTATAATGGTGAAATAATTGTTATTAAATTATACAAGAATCATATATATTAATATGATATCATATATGACCTTTTAACATTGCTTTGTTACTAATATCTTAGTATTATCGTCGTTTCGGGTGTTAACTTACTCATTTTCTTTTATATGTTTTGTTACGTATGCCATGTTTGTCATGGATAGGTTGTATCTTATTCATATGTATAATGATAGAAAGTCCTTAAACATTATTTTTAAATCATCAAATGATAATTATACTTGAATGGATATGATGGAGAATGAATCTCATCGCGTTCGTGGAGACGGTAGTCCGTACGTACGCACGAGCGACAATATCATTATTTTGATATTAAAATAATATATAATTGGATATTATATCATATATAAAGAATAATTATCATGTTATATTTATTATTTACATAAGTTACACATCATTATTATACCCATCCAAATAATAATATATTGAATAACAATTACACAACGACGTGGAGACGGTAAGCCGTACGTACGCTCATATAGTGACTTGTTATTCAATGGGTGGATAGAATACTGAATATGGTTGTAACATATTTATAATAACTTTTCAGTATATATATTATACTAGAGTAATTATTTTATAATGGTAATAACAAATAAAGAAGAAGTGGAAGAAGAAATGAATTTGAAAAAGGGTGGTGAAAACATTACCTCTTCTTCGGGTTCTTCCTTTTTATTTGATCAAAAGGGCTCCTTAGTTTGTCGTTCTGATCAAACGAAGGCCTCTAAGTTGCAGTGAGGGAAGTTGAGAGAGTATTTGGACAGAGTTTTGGTGAACAAAAAGTCTTTGAAGGTGTGAAGTAATGAGTAGGGGGAGTGCCCTTTTATAAGAGGGGTGAGGGGCACCTTTGGAAAAGCTAGAAATATTAATTTATAATAAATTCATATTCAGTTTCTAATGGCTCCAAAGTTGATTATTCAAAGTCTAAGGTGGGTATAAGTCGAAAACCATTCAACCAATAGAATTTAGATAGGCTTGGGTTACTATATTAACCTTATCTTTTAGTTTTAACTCTTAGTTAATTAGTTTGACATTTACCATGTCACTTATTATTTTTATATTATATAGTTAATAAAATTACTATATACATCCAGGAGACCCCCCAAATGGTCCGTTAATGATATTACTATCATGATATAAGTCTCTTGGAAGAACCTTAGATTTTTAGGAATTTAATATCAATTAATAATATAATATTTGTTTTAAAAACTCTTTTATGTCAATTTTGACACTATTCAATATTTGATTTTTGTGAAACTTATAACAGAATATTAATTCAAAAAAAGTTAATTAAATCAATAATAATATGTAATATTATCCTATAAAATTATTTTAATTCATTAAAAGACTCAAATTATTTTTATTTGGGTATTTATAATATCAATTAATATAATTTTTCACTATTATGGTAATTACTGCATCATCATTGTGTCCTAAATAAATTAGATTAGTTAATGTCTAAAAATTATAATTAAAATATCATTATTTAGGAAATATTTTTATCTTTCTAATGAATATTTAAAATCGAATTTATCTTATGTATACCCTATATTAAAAATGTTTTAGTAAATAAACTTTGATTTAAACTCTTTTAACACTTCTTTGAATTAAATAATAATAAATGTCCTAATCTATTCCAAGTGGACCTAAATGATAATATTATATTCCTAAGGTTGTTTTTAGTCGATATACACTTGTCCAATAGAATTAGTACATGTGTTAGGGTAATCTTAATATCATTTTTACTCTTAATTACCCTATTTACTTTTATCCGTGATAAATAAAAGTAAAATGTTACTATTCACCAAAAATTATTTTCATCTCATTGAACCACATTTTACTTATTTATATTAACTGTGTCTCTCGTATTTTCAAAATTCCATTCACAGAAGTGGTAAAATTATGTTTTATGAAAAATTCAGTTTTTTAACTACCACTTAGTAGTTTCACTATTCATCAAAAATTGATGTTTTTCAGAACAATGCCAAAATTTCACCCTAATCTATAATTGATATTCAGAATTAAAAAATGATTTCTATTTTACAAAATTTCAAACTTATAAGTTGCATTAATTATTTTTATAATTAATTCCCGCTGTGACAATAAATAGCGTGTTTTAAAGAAACAATATATCCCAAAAGATTGACTGTTGTTTAGGTCCATTTTCAAAGTGAAATTAATTATAATGAATACCATTGGATAAAATGGTAAAAATATATTATTATTATACTTTAAAACCAATCAATAATATAATTTATCTCTATAAATTATTTTTATTTAAAAAGATGTTTTTATGTATTTTTCACTATTCATAAAAATTGGAAGTTCTCAGAAAAATACAAAAAATTCATCTTAGGATTATTTCGATATTATGAAACCATGAATGAAGTCCATTTTGAAATATAAAATACATATAATTTAAAAAATTAGGTATTACTATTCATAACGGCTAGTTTTATTGGTTGTGGTGTGTTAGAACTCGATGTTGCGTACAACACACGCTATCACATTATTCAAAGAGAAGCATACCGTAGAAGCTTGGGGTGTTACACTGATTCCTGTTCAAACTAGGATATATAGGAAGGAATTTCAGATCCCGATCTCACTGGATATCCTCCTCTGGAATCCATCCCTAATTCCCCCAATTTGGGCATCATCCTTAGGTAATAAGCCCCAAATTCAATCCTCAAATCATCAAGGCATCATTTTTAGGAAGTAGGCCCAAAATCATCTTTCTCATAGGAGCATACTCTCCTATGATATTTATCGAACTACATGGGATTTTATTCCCATCCATATGGTATATTTAGGAAGCCTCCTTGAGGTTCAAACCCAACATTTCAAATCAACCCTATTATCTTAGGGCCATATTCCAAACAGCGTCTGATCTTACTTGGAAACTCGTATCCCTTCCAAGTTCCTTGGGCTGCTTCATCATAAGTCCCACACTATGTTTCAACTAAGAGACTTCCTCTTAGAGGTCCTTACCTCATGACATTAATAGGTATGATGTGTCCTATTAAGCGACACCAAACTATGAGGGTTTTGATTCCTTTCACAAGGATACATTGGTAGCCCATTTTACGGGCACAATCCCAAGATCAAAACAAACCTTCGTCTTCTTAGATGACAATAAATTCCAGAGTGCCCCACTTAGTGGCTTAAAAACCAGTATCATCCCAAATATGATTAAAAGAATCTCAAATCAATATACTATAGGATTCCATTGATGGAAAACCTTGAATACATACAGATATTTCCATTAATGAAGAACCTTGAATACATACTGATGATTATAATGTTGTACAGATGTTAATAAGTGATTATAAATTCTAAGGGATACTTATGATATACTTGGTGAATTAATAAGGATCCATGAAAAAAATTTAATTTTTGAAAGAGAGTCATGGAGTAGATATTAATTCCTCCGAAAAGGGTGTGATGAGTCTGACCTCCCATCCTCTCTACCAATGCACGTTCTTAAGTATCATAAAGTTAAAAACATAATGAATGGATGCCTTTGGAAAGAAGGTCCTCTTTGGATAGAAAAATATTGGGAGTTTCTGGTTCCATGAATAAATCCAATGGAAACCGCCTGAAAACAGTGATTCTTATATATAGAACACACGTTTCAAGGAATTGCGAGAAAAAAATGATGAAATCTACGACAATCCTTAACCATGTTAATAATGTTACCCACGTGTTAGGACCCTATCAACTGATAAAGGAAGTCTATCCAAATGAATTTTTCAGCATGTATCCATCTGGAAATATGATGCTTTAATAGATCTTTTTGTTGTCTCTGTTTCCACAAAACTCCCTTCAATCTGAAAAATGGATTTCTCTAAGACAACATCTATGAACTTCTCGGCTGCTTCTCAAGCTAGATCTCCATCTACAGGAAGGATGTTATCACCCACACATTGTATTCAACGTTGGGTCTCTAATGGGCTGGTGATGTAATATTTCCAGCACAATACAATCCCGACATTGGAGGCTACTCGATAGGCCCTCCAATTCAACAACAATCCTCGATCATCTGGCCAACGATGACTAATGATCAACAAGTAGAAGGTGCCAAACACCATCTCCAACTATTTCGGGTCCATATCACCAAAACACAATAACCAGTCCGTCCCGTACTACAGGAGGGTGGATCAAGAGGTCACTCAATTCCTCAATTCAAGAATGCATGATTCCATACTGAGGACTCCCACCACCAATCGCCACCAGAATAATATGGTAGTGAACCCAAACCATGATGGGGGTGTTACCTCTGGATGTTAGGCCCAGGTATCTCAGACTTGGTCATGCAAGACGAACCACCAAGGACAACGTCCGTTCAACAGGGAGCATGTTCTTACCTCTACCCCTTTTGGAGAAGTCCATCGACCTGATTTGATGGAAGACAACGAGTGTGTACATACACTCGTCTGTCCTAATTTTGTTGCTCAACAGGATCATCTGACAGCAACTCACCAATATCACCAGATAAACCTGGTGGAGTATTGTAAACATGCACATACACCTCCTTACGAGTTATCAACTAGTCATTAGGCTCGTCTGACTGCATTTAAAGAAGACTGCCTATCTAATATTGTGGTAACTGGTAAACAGGAACATACACCTATTTACAATCACCAATTATGTCAGCAGTCTCGTCTACTAGTATTGAAGGAAATCAGTCATCCACACATGACGAGAGAAAACCAGTAGGAACATGCACCTGTCAATGTTCATCATGTCTGTCAGTAGTATTGTTTGGTAGCACCCGGATAAGTCATTCGGAATGATCCGATGAAAAATTTGGGGCAGACCCAATTCTCTTCCCCCATGCATAGGTACTGTCAGTACCCATTGATAGGAAAAGGATGACAGGAGAAGGAACATACAACTACTCTGGATATGGAATGGATGTATATTTCTTTTTTGTTCTCTAAAGTCACTAAACACGTCTTATCAATGGTGAAAGGGCAGACGCATATCCCTACCCATATTCTATAAGCCTACCATTATATTTTAACAACTACTTCTGTGAAATCAGAGGAAAATACATATAAATATTTCCCCACACATGTGATGACACATCATCATGCCATGCGAGAGTAGATGCACACCATTGTTCCAATCCAGGAGGGTCATGGGGCATATTCCCCCGTATCATATAGAAAACTGGATGGGGAACATACACCCTTTCCAATTGAAGTTAATCGATCTTTTCTGGTAACTACTCTAAGGTAGGCAAATACACCTTCCAATTATAACCACTTATCCCAGCAGGTGGCCCCGACTAAGTATAAGATAACATCCAAGAATAAGTCCTTCCAAACACCGTTGGGAAATCATGAGTCAAGCTGTGATTTAGCTCCTCTTAACGCTGGAGTTCTTGAAGCCCTCTTACATTTAGCTGTTGTTTCTCAAGATCCTACGCCCTCATTACCATATTTTGGGAGTGTTAGGTGTAATTATGAAGTTTCTCATCAGAAACTTCATTCTAAAGGCTTGCTTCATGATAATTCGGTTAATCAAGAGTTCCTATCTCTAGATGAGAGCCACGAAAACCCTCTGTGTGGCCATAAGAACAAGAAGGAAGAAGATTTATCCCTTGCTGTTATCCACCATGGTGATCCTCCCCATGATAGCATTAGCTACAAAATTATTCTCCCCAGTAGTATTTTGCATTGTCAAAACAATTCCATAATTGACAACGTAGCAACAAGAAATCCCTCCAATATTGAGGCACGTGCAATCACAAGGCAAGTCATGTCTGATGCCTTGTCATTTACGGGTGAATAAATTTATCAACTAGAATACGCATTAAGGGAAAAATCATTCTCTGAACCTCCTTTAGGTCATTTTTCGTCTAATACAAAGCATCAACTCTGGTCAGATCAAGTGGAGAATCCTCTTAAGAAAGTTGAAGAATATGTGTGAAACATGAGGAAACAATTATCTAAAGGAGAAATACCATTCATGTTCTGGCCTTTGGAAAATTCTCTGTATGATATTCAAGAATTGATAACAAAATATTACATTCATACATTCATATCAAATTATTAAAAACTCTGAATCATTTGAAAAACAAAGTATTACCATATGATCACTATCAAAATCATGTAAATGTAATAGATGGGTTGCAACTCCAAATTGACTTGGAAAATCTCTCAGTTTACCAACATCCAAAGGTTTAAAAACTACAGAAAACCCTTCAGCGTGCTTGTCTCAATGCTCTAAAGAGACTACGCTAGTAAATTTTTGATTCCCCATCTAATGTTCACATCATAGGATGTGGTGTATATGGAGCATTGCATTTCACTACACTCCAAAATCAGCAAAGTCCTCCAAAAGTGGTTTCATGATATGTTATCTCTCACCGATATCCCCAATCAATAGGTTTTGTATGTAATCATATGTACGCTCAAGAACAAGCCTCAAATAGTTCTCATTAGAATCAGGCCCGATGAAAAAACATTTTTCAGCTACTTTTACATCTAGCATCTGAGAATCTTGAACTGGCATCCCGTTTAGATGATGTTAGGCATCAGAGGAATAAAAAAAATCTAAAATAGCACATCGATCTTATAAAATGGGTGATTTGAGTTATTTTCGGATAATACACCCTGAAAATGTTGGAACCAAACTCCACAAAATCAGAAGAGCATTTGCACGAATTTCATCTATAGTAGTTCAAGAATCACCCCAGCTTTCCAGGATAGTGGCTCATATAATTCAACCTTCAAATTCAATAAATAATGATCATATATTTGAGGAATAAGAACAAAATCAACCCCATCTTTCAATTCTTGGGTCTTTTCACATCTACAATCCCCTCCTCAACGGAAGTCAGTTTTCACCCGATTAGGGAAGAACCCACAAGGAAAGTGTACAACTGAACTGTCCAATGATTCCCTTCATGTTATTGTCTACCAAAAATATCCAGAGAATTATTAATATTGGAGAATAGAGTCTCATGAATGAATACAAGTGAGATGACCTAGAAGAAACACTGAAAGAATTCCATCAATGCATTATGCATCAGTAAATGTTATCAATACAATTGCAGAGGATCCTCCAGAAAATAAGTCCATTTCAGGGGAATCAGAAGATGAAGTTCTTGTCCATAAGATGGTACAAACTGAGGCAAATGAATAAGGTATGTGTACACAAAATCAAAGGCTTACCCCGAATCTATATATGCCTTCAAATAACCAACTTCCCCATTTCTGAAAGGCATCCAAAAAGGGGAAAGGAAAAAAGTCATATTGCATCTCACTTTTCCACTGGAGAAGGTCAATATCATTCACTTGAAGAGATATTTTTACATTAATAAGATGAAATTAAGTAGTTTAAAATAATCAATATTGAGTGGCTTCGAAATAGCATTTCTTCTAGACATACTCCCAAGACAAATCCCAACTTGAAAATCCTATAGAAGCTCCTTAGAAAAGGGGATTTGTAGTAACTATAGATGTGAATAATTAATTACCTCTATTGTGTACAGAATCAAGGTAGAATCATATAAATCCTGATACACTATTCCCATGGGATATCCAAGCCAGATATGAGCACCACCATCAATGGTCTTACTGGTCATTGCAACAACTCAAGCTCCAGTTTCTATACCTGCACAGAATCCAGCTCATTCGGATATTCCCCAAATTCTTATGAACACAATTAAGGCATTAAAAAATCGGTTGGAATCTATGGAGGAATGATGTGCACGAGTTTTGCAAAAAAAGAGAGCTTACCCTGAATGGGTAGATGCAATTAGTCCCCAATTTTTTTTTGAATACCACATTCCCAATATTTAATGGTTTGGGAGCTCCAGAACAACACATAACAATTTTTTTTTCTCATTGTTATTCTAGGATGGGTACTTCTCAACAACAAGAATTAGTTAAGCTTAGGTGTTTTGTGTAGTATTTACAAGGACCAACTTTTGTCTGGTATATAAGTTTTCAATCTCGATGAATTACTGGATGTGAAGACCTCCATCAAAAATTTCTTCTTCAATTTAGCTCAACAATACCAAAGATGATGGTTTTTGATCTTACCAATTGTAAATAATAGGATAATGAAAGCGTTTCCGATTTCATTGATCGATGGAAGGGATTAACATATTTAGTAAGTTTAACACTCCCTCAAGAAGAGTTGCTACCAATATATATAGAAAATATATGTTATGAATTACACACACCATTGATCCCTGTGAAATACACATGAGGGTTTCGAGACCTTACATTAATCACTCAGCAGATAAAAGACTTTATTATAGAAGCAAAGGATAAAAGCTGTGTAAATCCATCAGCTCCAGGATGGAGGATAGGAAAGCCAGAAGCTACTACAATCACACTCAAACAAGCACATGTACCCACTTCTACTTCAATTCCTTCATCTTACCGAAGGGCTGTGCATCTTAAATAACAACAGCAATGACCGCCTCATCCAGATTATCAAAGAGATCAAGGGAGAAAATAGTTTGATTAATTAAAGAATAAGGATTATTCTTTCAGGAATGAGAATGTTCCTGGCTACTTCATTTCAGTCTTAGAAAACAATTTTTTTCAGTTTCCAAGGAAAAAGAAGCCAAATAAAGAAGGAGATGAAGATCATCCGAATTATTGTCCCTTTCATCAAATTTTGGTACACCCCATTCAGAAGTGCTTTCTTTTCAACGACCTTCTGCAAATGATGGTGGACTCCGGACAAGTGAAATTGAAAAGATCATCAGGTCAAGTATCATGTGTTACTACTACCAATCTAGAGGAAGAAGGATAATGGAAAGAGGTTTAATGTAAAAGTGTGAAAAAATATGATGATTGGATGATCAGGAAAAAAATCAACCAGACTCATGCTATTTTACGAGAACAATTGAAACAAACAATTTTCTCTTCTGCCACTCCTACCATAGTAAAAACATATTCATCGAAAGGTCATTCCTAAAAAAACAATGTGGTCAAATGGATAAAAAGAAATAAGAAGAATACAATCTTGTGTCTAGGCCAATGTTTTCTTTGACCCTGGCATATTTTATACCATCTATTTCAAAATCACGGGCACCACCCTACAAAACGGCACAACCAGAAGTAACCTGTCAAGAAGAATCTTCATCAGATAAAGAATTAATCTTTTGTTCTATTACTGTTATCCATTTAACAGACCCATATGCCACTGGTGATTCTGATTATAATGACCCAGAATTCCTTGTACCTAATTGGAGAACTAGAGAAAGAGGCCAAGGTCTAGGATACCTGGGAAGATGTGAGAATTCTAGAAATCGCCATTTTAACTCTACCACTGCTCAAACCATATATGCAGTAAAAACTCGTGGAAGATACCTTTTGTGGGATCCACAGGAACAATGAGTTTTTTACATGAAAAACAAGTCTAGTTCTGGCACAATAATTCTAGAAGACCGATTAGAGGCCACACCATCTTTTTCTTTGCAAACGAATAGACTTAGTTAGTCTAATTTACCAAACCTAGCAGTATTTCCATCTTCTACCAACACAAAATACATCAAAAACAAAAGCATCAACTTCCAAAGCACCCGCAAAACCACATATCGATGCTGGGAAACACAGGATTTTGGATCAAAAGTATGATTTTTTGAAACAATTGTCCCAATTACCGGCTAAGTTGTCAATTATGGATGCATTTAATCAATCAAAAGATCTTCGAGAGGCACTCACTGAGGCTTTTTAAAGTCCTCAAGAGTTTTAAAATGATGTTTATCCTACCGAGGTTTACCTTATAGAGAATGATTCTACAGAATGTCATGCAGTCATATCTTTTACAGATGATGATGCAGACCATGTGGTACATGGGAATATCAGACCATTGTATCTTTTTGGTAAGTTCAATGACATAGATTTATGATGAGCCTTCAATGATTATGGCTCCGAGGTCAACCTCATTCCCATTCGTACACTTCATCAATTGGGCCTGACTGAATCTGACTTATCTCCTTCAATATTAATGTTGTAAGGATATGACCAAATTGTACATGATCCTCTCGGAGAAATTACACTCAGAACTCATTTTGGAGATCTTGTGTATAATTCGGATATCATGGTTGTTCGTCAGAACACAACCTTCAATATTTTTCTTGGAAGGCCTTGGTTGCATCAACATGCATTAATACCTTCATCATACCACCAATGTCTGAAATACTGTTTCAATGGTCAAATTGGAACATTGTATAGTGACAAGGATCTGTTCAAAACATGTGAATATCAATATATTGAGTTAGGTTATTATCACACTAAAGGAATGATACCCATGACCAAGGAGATAACCAGAGATAATGCTCCAAATGGACTATAAAAGATCCCAACAAATCCATTCATACATTTGAGTATAGACTATGTGATACCCATTAATCAAATTAAAATGGTAAAACCAAATCCATGCACTCATCCAGCAAGTTCCATACTGTCAATTGAAGCAATTGTGCCTGATAATATGGGAGAAATTATTGATACACCAAGCAATGATGAAATCTTGAATGGAGATGTTTTCATTACATCTACTGAACTACAATGAGCCTATTCTTCGTCAATAAGAATAGAAGATATTGTTTCAATGTTAGAGGAAGAAAAAGATGTTGATTCTCAATCCATCAATCCCTCTTTACGACAGGAAGACCCTTCTACATCAGTAGGGTCAGATATGGTGGATTATTCTTTAGGATGTTCACATACAGACTCATCCCCTAACTCTAGGAGTATTTCCTTGTAATCTACTATGAAAATGGAAATAGAAGAGGTAACACATAACGAGGAAGAAGAGAAAGATCTTGGGGATGCTCCTCCCTCATTTGAAAAAGGTGTCTCTACCACCGTGGATGAACTCAGAGAAATAAATCTGGGTAAAGAAGAAGATCCACACCCCACATTAATTAGTGCAGCCATGAACTCTGAAGAGAAAGAGGTGTATACTTTATTTCTAAAGAAACATCAAGATATATTTTCTTGGAATTAGAAGGAAATGTTAGGTATTAATCATGATATAGCCACCCATCATTTTTTATTTCCAGAAGAACATCATGGATTTAAGCAAGCAGTAAAGAGAACACACCCAACTCATGCCTCTAAAATTGAAGCTGATGATGATAAGCCTATAAAATCTAACATTGTCAGGGAAGTTCAGTATCCCAAATGGATGGTCAATATTGTCCTACTGAAAATGTAGAATGGGAAAATTAGTGTCTGCATTTATTTCAAATATCTTAACCAACTTTTTCCTATATATGGTTTTCTAGTCCCAATTACAGAACTTCTAATTGATGCAATGACTGGATATGATGCTCTTTCCTTCATTGATGGATCCTCTGGGTATAATCAAATCTATGTGGCCCTAGAGGATAAAGAATCTACAGGCTTTAGTGCCCCTCAAGGTGCGTTTTTCTATAGGGTAATGCCCTTTGGTTTAAATAATGCAGGATCAACAGACAAACACGCCATGCACCATATATTTGAACTCTTCTTAGGGAAATTTGTTGAATGTTATGTGGATGATTTGGTTGTCAAATCAAGACAACATTTCAATCACTTGGATGATTTGGAGACCATATTTTACAAACATCAGCAACATAATTTGAAGATAAAGCCCTTAAAATGTGCTTTCGGGGTAACCATAGAAAATTTTCTTGGATTCTTTGTATGCCATCGTGGTATCAAAGCTGATCCCGAGAAAACAAAATCAATACATGGTATGTCACCTCTTCAAAATTTTAAAGAATTAATAGGACTTCAAGGACACTTGGAATATATTTGGATCTTTATTGATAATTTGGAAGGAAAGTTTTTACCCTTCACCATATTAATGAAGAAGGGAGATAACAACCAATGGACTAAAGAGTGCCAAGAAGTATTTTGTACCATCAAGAAATATCTCTTTATTCCACCAATATTGATGCCTCCTGTTGAAGGAAGACCACTCATTCTCGATTTGACAGCTTTAGAGAGATCACTAGGTTCCTTCCTCACCCCAAAAGAATGATGCTGGGAATGAAAACAACCTTTATTATCTCAGTTTCACTATTCGTGATGCAGAAAATCAGTATTAAAGTATTGATAAGTGCTTCCTAGCATTAATCTTTGTAGTACAGAAATTGATGCACTACCTGCAACATCATTAGGTCCAATTGGTATCTTGTAATAACCAACTCAAATTTATCCTCAGTCGTCCTATTCTTATTGGACATCTATCATGGTAGGTAGTTATTTTAAAATAGTTTGATATCCAGTTTTTTCCTCAAAAGGAAGTTAAGGTCCAACCTTTGACTGATTTCCTTGTTGATCACCCATCTTGGACGATACATAATTTAATAATGAACTTCCTGATAAAGTTGTCTTCTTTATTGAAGATAATTCCCAAACATGGGAAATGTATTTTGATGGTTCTTTCAGATGTCCAATAGGGAAGAGACTGGAAAACCCTATACTCAACAAGGTTGGATTAGGAATTTTCCATATTTCCCCAGAAAAGGAAGTATTTCCTTATTTATTTCTATTATCGATAGGTGGTACCAACAATGAATTAGAGTATAAAGATCTCATCGCAAGTTTGGAATTGGCCTTGCATGTGAAAATGGACTATTTAAAGGTAAAAGGTGATTCAGAATCGGTAATCAAACAAATCAATGGGGAACATTCTATTAGAGAAGAAGATTTAGCCCCGTTGTGTTATTACGTTAAAGAGTTAATGGATGAATTTACTTCAGAGCGAACATTTTCCAATGTCACACAATCACAAAATTTCCAAGTAGATTCAGTAGATAATGTAGGTACAGCCTTGGAAGATCCAAATCAGGATGAGATAGTTATCAGCATAACTCATCACTATGTGGTATTACCTTTTGTTCAAACCATAATGGATGAAGTTAAAGAAATTTACCATATTTATGAACCATATGGTCATACCACGGGATGGAGAAAATCCATCATGGAATATATTCAAAATGGATTACTTCCACCAGATAGGGGTTAGAAAGAATAGATTCGACGATGAGCAGCTAACATTACTCTTTATGATAGTCTAGACCACCAAAAGATCCTTTATAATCAAGGCTTTGATGGAATTCTCTTCAGATGTATTGATGGAGAAGAGACTGTAGCTGTCATGAATGAAGTACATTCAAAAGCATGTGGTGCCCACGAATCTGGGAACAGACTCTATGAGAAGATCTGAAGGCTTGGATACTTTTGGCCTTCAATGATGTAGGATTGTACATATTTCACTAAAAAATTTCATCCCTGCCAAGTACATGACAACTTCATTCATCAACCCCCAGAGTTTCTACATATAGCTAAATATTCTTGATCTTTTTCCACACGGGGAATGGATATAGTAGGGAATTATCCTCCAGCAATGGCTGTGTAGTTCAAGTATAATCTCACTACTACTGACTTCTTCTATAAATGGGATGAGGCAAAACCTCTCAAGGAAGTCAGAGCAAAAATCATTGTTCTTTTTGTAAAAAACTAATATAATCACCAGATTTGGAATCACTCATACTATTTTTACGGAGAATGGTACCAATTTTTGTTCTGTTGAAATAAAAATGATATATCAGGAACATAATATAAAGTCCAACAACTCATCTAGCTATCATACAACAGCCAATGGAAAAATATATGACTTCAATAAAACTCTATCAAATATACTTCAGAAGTTGGTGGATAAATATAGTAAATCATGTCCTGATAAACTTTCGAATTATTTATGGGTTTATCAGAAAACTACCCCTACTGCTACCCAAGAAACTCCTTACTCATTGATATATGCAAGTGAAGTAGTTTTTTCAATTGAAATACAATTGTCTTCACATAGAGTTGAAACCTTTGATCAGTTGTCTACAAATGAAAGATCTCAAAAACGGTTCAATGAGTTAGAACAATTAGATGAGAAAAGATTGCATACATTGCATCATCTAGAAATCTATTAGAACAGAATAGTGCAGGCTTTTAATAAGAAAATTTTACTTCATTCATTCCTTCAAGGAGAATTAGTATTGGTCCTTAGGACTCCAATGATACCAGGAAAGAAACCTCCAAAACATGAACCAAATTGGAAAGGACCTTATTCCATACATAAGTTATATTCAAATGAAGCCTATGATTTAATCTTAATGGATAGAGAGTTCATTACATCTCCAACCAATGAAATATTTTTGAAGAAATACTTTGTGTAATTATACACCACAGTCCTTAGTGAAATACTTTAAACTGCACTGTACTATAGTCCTCACTACAAGACATTAAACTGATAGTACCATGTCCTTTCTAAAATACTTAAAACTACACAACCACTCAATCGTAGTTGAAAAACATTAATCTAAATAACAACCACCATAGTCCTCACTACAAGAATTTAAACTACATAGTAGCATGTCCTTGCTGCAAGAATTAGAACTGAATAGCCCCCATGCTCTAGTTGCAAGACATTAAACTACATATCAACCATAAGTGTCCATGCTGTATGACGTTAAAGTGTATAGCATCTTCATCCTTGTAGCATGACGTTAAATTTCATGACATCATATGTACAACTAATGTTTTCTATATTTGAAGTTAGAATCATCCATAAGCAAACATCATTGATGTCATCACTACTCCTTAGTATTACATGAGTTTCTATCTTTCCTATGTCGGAGTTAGATCTACATAGAGACCATGTTTCAATAACAAAATATGGCTTGATTCTCAGTTTCAATGAGATACGTAGAGACACTGGAATCTACAATTATGAGCCCATCCACAATAAAAAAATCAACTTATTTTCTTTTTCTCCTCCTGTATATGAATCAAATCAATACAGGTTATTTCCTTAATACATATGATTTAGTCCTTATACCATTTTATATTTTATGATTTTTCGTTCTCTCAGAATGTGTAAATAAAGCCCCCATTTTTCATGCCAATCTCCATTAGCATTTGGAATGATTGTTTCAAGAACTACATATGGATTGATTCTCATTTTTAATGAGATACATAGAGACGCCTAGATCTCCAATATTGGGCCCAACTACATGAAAAACCCCCTTTTATTTCTTGTTTAAAATCAAATCTGGAAAGGGAATGTTTTATGTACTATGTATGACTTGATTCATTCCCCGACAAGAAACATAGTGTCAATTAGGTTTTTTATCCCTTAATACAGTCACAATATGACATTATTTTTACATCATTTCATTGTCATCCTTACTGCATGACGTTAAACTGCATGGAAATTTAACACCCATATTCCTCACTTAGGTCACCTTTATATTGCAAAAGAAACCCTTACTGCTCCTTGTTTCTCACACCGATCATAGCTCACATGGGATTAGGAATTGGGTAAATGGATTATTTATATAAATAAAGTGTTTTCAATATATTATGGGGTTATCAATGTCCTCACTGGATGACTTCATACTACATAATAAATATCTTCATTGCATGAATAAAAATTACACATCATCATATTCCTTCAACGGAAACAATGAAAGTCTCTATTTTACATATGAGTTAGATCTTTGTAAAGGACATCAAACTCATGAAAAATATTGATTCAAACATTTCTCATGTGCGTTAAGAATTGCCTTATCCCACATTTGAATCTTAATCTTGAATATTTCCAGATTCTCATAATATTCCTTATGGTTTATGGTGATAGAGTTGATAATATATAAAAACACTTTTTCCTGACTATGCAGCATCTTCCCTTAGGCAGCCTTTCATAAGTTGACTATATAACAGGCCTGTCAGAAAAAAGATGCCTTTATTTGTATATGCATCATATACCCCAGTTGGACCTACATAATATAACACCCATAACGGGGTTTTCAAATAACTTTAAGTTCTTTCTTGGTTATATTATCATTAACCCCTTCAAACATTGATGTAAATATACACAAATATGTATTTTAAAATAGTCATTCAAGTATATATGTCCCATTATCTTTCTCAAAACCAGAAAATCTTCATGACCATTGTTTAAACATTTCCTTCACCATGTGTTTGATGCACTAGGGAATAACCTTGAAATCAGTTGCACACATGTTATATATTGTTTCTATTTCTGGTCCTAGTTGTATGACCAAAACTATAGACACCATATCTTTTACGTTTGGATAAGACTTTAATAAAATTACCATTCCTATGATTCTTTATATATCTTGATTTGAAATAACCTTTCCATATTCAGGTACCATTCTCTATAAATAAAACTATATTCTTCAGAAAATCTGAATCTCCATAATCATTCTTCGACTTTAAGAAATCGAATGTCGAACTTCTATGATCTAATTTGTCTGACTATGTAGCATGTTCCCTTATGTGGCCTTGCATAAGTTGCCTACATATCAGGCCTGACATTCAAAAGATGTCTCTATTTTTCTATGCGTCATTTTTCCCAGTTGGCCTTGCATAATATAGCCCCATAATGGGTTTGTCATGTAATGGTAACTTTTTTCTTATAAAAGAATTCCACTAATTCCTTTAGCCCTTTTCCCATATCATTCTTCAGTTCCAGAAAATCGTAAATCACATTTTACAATTTTCCCTTCCATACCTGAATATGATAGTGTGTTTCTAAACAAATTAACAAGAAATTTGGAGATTTTTATCATACCTTTGGTCAGAGCTAAAGGCATTAAATTAATGTCCCAAAATGTCTTCACTACATGAATTAAAACTTCACATACCAATGTCCTCACTGCATGACTTAAAATGACATAGTACCAATGTCCTCACTACATGACTTAAAACTGCACAGTACGATATTAGAAATATCCCATTTTCTGATAAATATTTTTCCATTTATCATACACCAAATTTATATAAAAATTATTTTCCTGTTCATTACTTATGTTGGTCTAAAATAGCCCTTTTTCCATCCTAAAATTCATTTCCTTGGAAATACCATCTACCGTGGACTTGAGTCACCCAAATTTTATTTCCCCAATCTATTGGTAGAAAATGATAAATTTCTAAAGAACACTTTTGCTTGACTATGTAGCACGTGCCCTTGGGTGGCCTTGCATAAGTTGCCTACATAACTGGCCTGTTAGTAAAAAGATACCACTATCTGGCTATTTAGCATATTCCCCAGTTGGCCCTGCATAACGTGGCCCCCATAATGGTTTTGTTAAATAATGGTAACTTCGTTCCTGGAAAAGGCACCCCTTATGTTGATATAGGTTTTAAATTTGGTGACAATAATAATCATGACTCAAGATTCCCCATGGAAATCGTTAAAAAATATTAAAGAAATTATTACCCACTGATTCTTGTTTAGAATCTAATTAAAAATTTATTTTTAAAGCTATTATAATATAAATATTAGCCCTTTAGAGTCCAACACGCATGACTCTAAACTAATAGTAACAAAAGACTTGGTATTCATTAGATTGAGAACCCATGAAGGGCAATATAAACCAAATTCGAGTCCTAGCTCACTAAACATACATTATTGAATGATTTAGGTAATATTGAGAAATTGAAAAAAGAGGTCAAAAGAAACAAATTTTGTGGGGTTATCCATATAACCCTAATGACAGACAAATTATTCTCACTAGGTCCCTTAGATTAATAAGAACATGTTGAGCACTTCATTCTTATTATTTTAATAATTATTGTTTTAAATAAAGTAATCATTATAAAAATTTACTTTTCATATTGTAATAATGAAAAACAAGATTGATGATTGTTATGATTGATAAAAAAATTTCTTTCATTAAAATGAAAATAGAGGGCCATCTACAAAATGGAGCCTCTCTATCATGTTTTAGAATAAACACTAAGCATTACTTTTAATTTTATAGACAAATTCATAAGTTCTATAAGCTACCTATTGAAGTTGAGATAGTTGAGAAACTCCAACCTCCTCTTCCTGAAGAAGTGCTTCCTTAGTAGTTGAAATGGTATTTATCCCATCTAATTGGGTTTCTCCTAATGCCTGATTCAACAAATAAAGCTTGTTATGAACAGTATCATGTTACTGTGGAAGATATAACAACGTTTTCAAGGTTTATTTGATTTTTTGTATAATATCAAGTGATTTCTTATTTTGATTTTCCCTCTCCTCAATTATTGCTGCTTGAAAGCCCTCAATAATGATGTTTTAATTAGTCTCTACAAAATCTTGTCGCAGATTATGCTCCTGCTCCCGTCTACGAATAATATCTTTCATGACTCCATAGACTGGCCAATAATTAAATCCACCAAATCCCAATATCATAATAATGCTGGGAGTTTTGAAATATGGGACAACAATTCATCGATGGGTTTTTCATCAATTATGTTCCAGATATGCCTCCATGTCTTCTTGGGTTCCATACCAAGAGTATATTCAATCTATAAGTCTGAATCTGAGTCAATACCATGAGGTGAAATGTACTCTGGAAACAGGTCACTTAAAGAGATGCCTTGTTCTACTTCTCTTAGGATAGTAGAAGCTTCACCTTCTGATCTATGAACTGATAACCCTAAATGTTAAAATCAAGTTCATTATTAGTTTCAAATGGAGGAAACAAATAGGATTCAAACAGCTGATTATATTTAGCCAATAATAAGTTAGCTACTTGATTGGATTCAATACCCGTATTCTCAGCCTCAGTGTTTTGAGTATATGATTATTTAGAAGGTGGATTTCCTTGAATTTTCTCAGTTATGACATTTGATGGCTTTGAAACATCACTTGATAAAGGATCCTCTTTAGATATTTTTCCATCCCAAATAGAAGGATAATGTGGAACACCCTGTTCCTGAAGAGCCTTTGCAACATTTTCTATAGATAATGCTACATTATGTGAACTTTGATGTAAAGAATCAAGTTGAAGTTAAATTATATATGAAAAAATACAAGAATATGGACTTACATTTTTTCAATTCTCCATGAAAATCCTCAAACTCCTTGATGGAACATGGAATATCAATATTTGGATTAAGGGTGTCCATAATTTCAGTGTATACTACCAAAAATGTTACAGCATCCTCACCATTTAATATATCCAAAAAATGTTGGTTGATGCCTAAATTAGATTTGATGACATTTTGTTACATTGGATCTTCATTTGGTATGCCAGCATCAGGTATTTATAGGTTTGGGTCAACATCAAAATTGGTATTAGATTGCCCTGGATCATTATTACTTTCTTCTAAAGCAATATGAATATCAGTTTTGATTATTTCTGGATCCTTTGACAAAAGCAACTGAGGAATGTATTTAATCATTACATGAATTTCCTATATCTCAACAGATCCAGGAGCAGGTATAGCTGAATCTTTTGATGGTTTATCTACTAAAATTGTAGATTCGCCAGCATGAACCTGGGTTTCCTCTGGGGATTCTTTTTTTGGTCATGAAGACTCAGCTCATAATCCATTGAGAGAGGAGAGATACATAAATCCTAAAAGTGGATAAAATGTGGTTACCATAATATATTGAGCATGTTGTATGACCTATGGATTGTATATATACTTACTTCTTTAAAAAATGCTTCTAATCAATCTCATTGATCTCTTGAATTTTTCATCAAAAGCTTGGGGAGAGATTGAAACAGTCCTCTTAGCAGGGGAAACTTGTGGTAATGGTTGAGGATAATCTGTCTCCAATACCCCTATCATGATTCTTGATCCTAAATAATGTTATGGAACATGGGAGGATCATTTGTTGTATCAATATGAGAGCCTGTAGGACCATACTGAGGTGATTCGAGTATTGGTCTGGATCCTCCTTCTCTACATTCAAGATGCATAAATATATTTTCATCAAGATTAATGATGATAAATAGTAAAGAAGAGTTGAGAAAAAAGAAAAAAGGAAATACATTATCAGTATTAACATAAATATCCCACTCCTCCTCAGAGTCGATAATTACCCCTTTGCGGAATCCTATGTCCAACATATATGATACTCGTTTAGAGGCTGGGATGTTTTCATCAGTTTCATAAAAAAAAATCCCCAACTCTGCAATATACTTCTATAATTCAGCGAAGTTATTTTCTATATTGCAATCAGAAGGTTTCTTGATGTCACAAATATCTGGTATTTGAATGCCATTCTGGAGAAATTCCTAGGCGTCCCTAGGATCACGGGTTACACACTCCCAATGATGAATGGATGAAGGTAGCACATAATTCAATCTTGGATGGTTGACTGTGGAGGAGGTTCAACACCTTCTGATTGAATAACTTCTTCCAGCCTCCTCTCCTCAGAAAGTTCAACCGATGAAATAGGAATCTCTGTTTGATTGTGGCGACTGCATCTCCTTGGTGTTGGAGGTTTTACTCTATATCCTTGTTCTTCTAGGTATACTTACTATGAAGATGTTTTGAGGGCCCTGAATCCTTCGAAGCTTCTGCATCATCTCGGGCCTTGGACTTCTTACCATTATTTCCATGTGCAACTGTCGTTGTAACCAACACACGATATATTCCATTCGTCAAAGCCCCTTGAGGATATGAAAAGGCCCATGCTTTGGCATACCCAGCTTCCAATCCAATCGATGCATTTGGTGGAGGTAGCGTAATCGACAATTTGGATACCTCTAAAGCCATTAGGATCCATAATTGTCATGAAACCATTGGGTGTTTCTCCTGTTTGACATACGTAGGTGGAAAAGTGTTTGATTATTGAAGTCATATGAATTGAAAAGAAAACCTATAAGGAATATAAGCCTCATAGATACTTTCACCATCAATCCTGGTTGATAATATTCCATCCCTGAATGCCATCATATAATATCTCAGCTTATAATTCTTTTCCTTACCATCATAAATAAATGTTCCAACCTGTGGGTTACCAAAAGGAAAGAAGATGAATTATCCTTAGAATTCAATACATTTAGCACCTCAATAGGTATCAGGTTTAGGGGATTAATACTAGAAAATTTCTGTAAAAATTGGGTGAATCGACTATTGGGAGCTCTTACTGAATTCAACACTGAGTATAATGAAAAATGTGCTGTAATCTAGCCACCCAACACTTAGAATGGCCCTGTAATCCTAAATAGAGTCCTCCCATTGTATGAATGTACTAAGAGATGGTAAATTCATGTTAATACATGGGTTTATAGCGTAAAATATTTCCCCTATGACAATTTAGCTACCCTAATGAACGTCCCTGATCTTACACCACCTCCGGATTCACGGACTAGAAGCAAATAAACACTTATCCACATAAGAAGAAAGGTAGCTAAGCGTACTTTGCATCTATATCGGGTTTGACTTTATAGCCCCAGTTCTTATACTCTCCTATTTCTAGTGTATGCTAATATGTACCTGAACAGCCTCGGTTATCTACAAAAGGACAAACACAAGGATGTCCACAGGTTGGACCTGCCTCTGTTGTTGGTTCTAAGAAGGATTTCATCCACACTATAGCATGAATATCGTTCTTGTCCATAGGTAAATTATTAACTATCTTAAATAATTCATGAGCTAGCAATGGTGTTCTAGATGCATTACCCCATGTTGTATTAGGAGGAATGAATTCATCATACATTTCCCTAAGAATGGGAACTCTAGCTATTTGGTAAATGTCTCAGAGACTAATACCAACTTCACCGTGCGTCAAATGAAAGGAATTTTTTTGTGGACTCCATTAGATAAGTAATTCGGGAATTAATTAATTTGTATAAACATATGTTTTCCCCATCCTGATAGCTTCGTAGATATGAACACCTGATAACTATTTTCTGAATTCTCCACAAGTCTGAGGTACCCATAATTCCCACATCCACTCGGGTTTTACAACCCCTCCACAACGAAGGTCCCAATATCCTTTCCAACCATTAGATTGATCTATTTGAGAAGATCAAAAAGCGGAATCATAATAATGCAGTCTTGGATCTACAACATGATCTTTCATATCGGGAGTGCAACCACCATGATGATGGATGCAACTAATAGGGACTATTCATTCTTGTATTGGAACCCCCTTGTGCTAATATTCTTGTAGTTATAAGCGGAATATTGAAGAAACTAAATCTTTGTAATGTACTTCTTAACAGATGGAACATGCTCATCTTGCAAAATCTCATGCCCATACAAGGGTAAATAAGGACTTTGTGTGTAGTCAGGTTGGTACATAATTAGACCCTTCCATACCCCAAAAAGAGTACTCTCAACAAAGTCATAATAATATAGCATGATGATCTTTATAATTTCATTTTGGAGAGCCTTATCTTCTTTGGTATGAGTCATCAAATGATTCATTCTTTCCTACAAAAGAATTACCAAACTTCCAGGTCAGAATTTTAACGAGGAAATAAAAAAAAATTGGCAAAGGACATTGTTGCGTAGGTCCTTCGATGAGGAATGTTGTGTAGGTCCTTTTATGAGGCATGTCACATAGGTCCTTTGATGAGGTCTGTCGCATAGGTCCTTCGCCAAGGATCCTAGAGTAACCCCATCAGTTAAGTCCTTTGGCATAGCTCTATCGCGTAATTAATTTTAGCTTAAAAAAGTTTCAATGAAATTACGTGAGAGCACAACACACTACGAGCTGGGCGAATGAGATAGGCAATGAGAGCATCAAAATTTTGGAGAAATCACAGATGATGAAAAAAATCAGGAAAGGTGAGACCTATTTATAGGCAACTGAAGACTTGTGCATCTGAACAATGTGCAACCTCTTCGCATCGTACCTCCGCTAAGCAGTTGCGCAGTAAACCTGCATTGTTTGGAAACTCTCACATCAGGACTCAAACATATTTGTACGTTTTGGATAAAATCATAAGGGGGGGGGGGATTTTTTGACATTAATTGATAAATTAAATGAAAGGACTATGAAGATAACTCTAGATCTCTCAGATCCCAAAGCAAGGTTCGAAAAGTACAAAGGAATATCAACAATACTCCCAAAGAGCTTCATGAAAGAGTAGCTTCATGAAACTGCACGACTGACCTACATGGCCAACCTCTGTGGCCTACCTACCTGGCCAACCTAAGAGGTCGACCTCTGTGGTAGATCTCCATGCCAAAAGATTTTTTATGCACATATGCAGAGCACCTGTGTGGCAGAGCTACACGACTTAACTACGCGGAGGAGCAACGTGCCAGACCTCCGCACCAGAAGATGATTAGTGCACCTATGTGGAATAACTCCGCTATGTAGCTGCGCAAAATACCTATACAGGAAACATCTCTTCGACCAGGCCCATCCATTCCTATAAATAGAGACCTTGGGCACCCCATTTTGAAACTGAATTTTTTTTGAAAGAATCTCTGAATCTCCCATTGTATAGCTCTTTCTTTTAGATCCCTCAAATTGTCTCAGGTAGCTCTCTAAACCATGACAAAAGAGATAATTAAATGGGATATGAATGTATTGAATTTCTTTAAATTCATCAGCAATCATCCATAACTGCGTGGTACACTTGCACACCATACCTACATGGTATACTTTCTCACCATACATACACAGTATACATGTACGCCATACCTGCACGGTATACTTGTGCTCCATACCTGCATGGTATACTTGCTTTCCATACCTGTACAGTGTACATGCATGATACCGCAACATGGGGAACCTATGAGGCATACTTGCGTGAGGTACCTACACAACCAGATCAAGTACCCTCTATTAAAATCCATTCATGGCAGGGTATCTCCTTCCATGGTTCCCTTATTTGAAAGGGGCTAAGTTGATGCCTCCACCAAAACCTCCTAACTTCTCAAAACTTTGTGAAAGGAACATCAGCATGTCTCCAATTTGGGTTTCTATTTCCATAGTCATAGGTTTCCCACATTTTATTCACAACGGGGTTCGAATTCATGGGATGTTTTTGGGTTTTAATATCCAGTGTCACATGAACTTTCACTCAGAAATAGTGATGGGAAGTTCTTGGTTTGGGGGATGGGTTGGGTCCTGGATTGTCCCTTCTCAAAGAGACAACCCAGGATCTCCAATTTTCTATTAGGGAAGGTACGATTCACCTATTTCTTTTCCACACAAGCATAAGAGAAGTCATCCACCCCTACCAGGACCAATTTCAATGCATCCATCATGGTATAAGTCCCTCACCTTCACCCATTCTTCCATACATTGGATCCTTGTCCAAAGTAAATAGAACAGAGGGACGGTTCGTCACCTTGCCCTCTTCCACGGTCGATGAATCCTATTCCATCAGCATGGATGATAAATTTGAATGTTTGAAGAGTCATTGTTGAATCTTTCACATCCTCTTATTTCTCACACCGAGCAAGACTCATGTGGTCATAGAGATATGTTATGGTTGCAACATGTGTACAAACAATCATTGGAAGGAACTATGAAAACTCTGATTCCACTTCAAACCATGATACGTAGGAATCTCTTTAAGAGCCCGAGCTCACTGGATATCCTCTTCAAGATTCAAACCCTAATTCACCCAATTTGGGAATCCTCCTTAGGAAATAAGCCCCAAATTCAATCCTCAAATCAACTAGGCATCATTTTCAGGATGTAATCCCAAACTCATCTTTCTCAGAGGATCGTACTCACCTGTGAGATTTATCAAACTACGTGGGCTTTGATTCCCATCCATATGGGATACATAGGAATATTCCTTGAGGTTCAAACCCAACATTTCAAATCAACCCTATTCTCTTTCGGCCATATTCCCAATAGGGTATGATCTTACTTGGAAACCCATATCCCTTCCATGTTCCTTGGGCTTCTCGGCATAAGTCCCACACTAAGTTTCAACTAAGATCCTTCCACTTAGAGTTCCTTATTACATGACTATAAAAGGTATGATGTGTCCTATTAACCGACATCGAACTACGAGGGTTTTTATTTCATTAACAAGGATACATAGGTATCCCATTTTATAGGCACATTCCCAATATCAAAACAAACCTTCATCTCCCTAGATGACAATAAATTTCAGAGTGCCCCACTGAGTGGCTTAAAAACCAGTATCATCACAACGATGATTAAAATAATCTCTAATCAATATATTAGAGGATACCATTGATGGAAAACCTAGAATACATACAGATATTTCCATTAATGAAGAACCTTGAATACATACTAATGATTCTAAAGTTTTACACATGTAAATAAGTGATTATAAATTCCAAGGGATACTTATGATATACTTGGTGAATTAATAAGGATTCGTGAAAATATTCCAATTTTACAAGGAGAGTCCCAAAGTAGACAATAATTCCACCCAGAAGGGTGTGATGTGTTCGACCTCCCATCCTCTAGAATAGTAAACATTCTTAAGTATCGTAAAGTTAAAAACATAATGAATTCTTTCCTTTGGAATGAATGTCCTCATTGGATAATGAACTATTGGATGTTTTAGGTTCCATGAATAAATCCAATGGAAACTGCCTGGAAACAGTGATTCTTAAATCTAGAACACTCATTTCAAGGAACTACAAAACAAATGTGACTCACGTTATATCACCTAGGGACTAGGTTGATCCATTATTCACTCAATGGATCAACCATTAGAATCAGATCATGATAAGTTCATCATTTTTTTCATGGTTTATTATTTTTTGAATTTGTAGTTTAAGTGCGATCACATAGAATAATTAACAATCATGCACATAGAAAATGAACATCTAACGTAATGGATCTTTCTATTTCTAGATTAGTTAGTTGTGAGTGTCATCACGTAACACGTGCTAATAAAAATAGAAAATGATTTATTTTTTCACATTAATAATACAAATAACCATCAAATTAATATTATGTCTAAACCTCATTCCATCATTCAAATTGGGACAAAACCATGTTTTTAGGGTGTTGGTCATGCCCTAGTTAAGGGTTCCTCAAACTACTGGGGAGTTCTTATGAGAGTGGTGGGTTGAATTAAGTAAATTGGTAGTAAGGATTATATATAGCTAACTTGATATCATTTTCTATGCAATCATTGAGTAAATCAAGTAATGATTTAAGAATCCAGGACTTCACTCAATAGATTAATGAACCTCGAGTCAATGTGGTTGGATAGCCTAATGCCTACCTTAAACCCTCTAAGTAGTGGTGTAACAACAGCTTGTAGACTATGAAGAGAGGTTCAGTGATCCTTGCCACTATAATACTCAAGAGATAAATTATTATTTTTCTAGTATAGAGGGTTCCTAGAATTCGATAAAAATAGGGGGAGATATTTAATGACTCAATTAGTTAATCCAAATATCTAAACCAGTAATCATGATAAATGTACTAATATGATAAAATTTAATTTTGTAGAAAATGGAAATTTATAAAATATTAAATAAACTACAACAAATAATTGGAAAATTAAATGTCCTCCCTGGAACGAGTAACCAAGAATATTATGGGTGCTTGAACATAATACTATGATATGAGAAACTCAAGGTGCCAGTATCCCCAACACCTGTTAAAATTCCTCAGGAATAGAGGGTGAAATTGCTTATAGGATACTACTGTACATTTCATAATATGGTTCTGTCATTATGCTATATCAACATCTGATTTTAGTTGTGGTCACTAAATTGAACATCGATGGAATAATAATTAGTCTCATCTCTAAGAGATTTGTATGTAGGAAGAAAATCAATGATATGAATTGGTTGTGGTTACACTGAATCTATGTAAATTGAAATGTGGGTTAGGATCTTTCAATACATCATATTCTAACATCACTTTCAACCCTTTAATAAAGTCTTGTTTTAAGTTACAAAATGAACAAGTATAGAGTAAACGCTTCACTAACAATTTATGTAAGGATTGAAATTTAAATAATAATATAAAAGATAGATTAATATTTAATTCTTATGGTAGAAAAGATTTTAGACAAGGTGAAATTTACAAAGGAAAGTAATTCCAAGGGCACATTTTCAACATCGTTTAAAGTAAGAGGTATTAATAGGAGGTTGTTTTCATTTCATTTATTGAAATGAAACTATGGATGTTAAATATTAGTAAATTGAATTAAAGATGAAAGTTATTACTTATTCTTTAGGAATATTCATCAATGTAATGTTCCAGTTTATCTTTTTGGGTATTCAATACAATATCATTATCAAATATGTTTATTGATATGTATTAATCAAGTAAGTATAGAAATATTACTAGAAGTGAGGATTATTATCCAAGTAACAAAGAAAGGGTGATACATAGGCTAGTGGTGAGAAGTACACAACTTAATTATTGTAAAGTGAATGATTCATGTTGAAATATTTTTGAGTATAACTAAAACATTCATCTCATGTGTCCTTCTGGAAACAAGGATACATTATTTAATGTTGTGGAATTAATGTAGTTTTTGATATTTAATACTCAACCAATAATTAAGTAATAATTTACTTATAGTAAATATCTAATGAATATATAATTTAATACTCTTATAACTAGTAGTGGAAAGATAATTCTTTGTCAACGGACTAAAAGTGAATTTCAAGTATATACCATGTCAGGTATTTAGGCTCAGTAAATATTATCACCTTTGGTATTATCAACATCCATTTTTGGACAAAGAAACCATTATAAATAACGGTATTCCATAAAGCTTTTGTAATTAGTTTAGCTTGAAGGAATCAACTATTACAAGGGAAAGCTAAAGGTATATATATAATTTATAAGATTATTGAAAGCTGTTAAAGAGTGTTAAAGTTAATTATGATATATGCATGGTTAGAAGATATGATTTGCTTCGGGATGGCATACCAAATAATATCTTGACCAATAATTTTTCGATCATTATAATGTAGAATGGAGTAATTTTTAAATGCACATTACCTTATCTATATCATAAAATTTATGTTAATAAAGAGGATATATGATGAAGTCTCACATGTTATCATTGATAAACAAAATCTAGATTGGATTAATTCCTAAATTCACAGTTCATACATCAGAAATATGATGTAAGTACAATCAATGATTCTAGTTGGAAAAACTTATATTATATTTGATGACATGAATTTGAAAATAAAAACTATATCTAATAGCCATGTGCAAACTATAATGATAACTGGATATCATATGGGTCATAATATGATGGAAATCCATTATTTTATAAAAACATGTGTTTAGATGCAATGATCTTGTTAGGACATAAACAAAGTTGCATCAAGATCAGACACATTGTGAATATATTGTAATCATCCTAACAGTTTCTTGGGATATCCCATAAATCCCTAAGATAGAAAAAATATTAGTCATGTGATAGGATACATTTCTATAAAAGGGTTTACATCTCATTTGAGATAGTGGGAGCTAGATTGACTTGGGTTTAGTCAATATTATAGATGCACATGTAGTTGGAATATGAACCAGTTCCACTAATGAATGCCGAACAAGAATGTTCCAAAGACACATACTGCATAGAAAAGATAAAACCATGGTGATGATTTTATGATTCACTGTGGTTGGTGATCTATTATTCATTGTGAATAAAATATCCAACAAGTAGTGTAAAAATATTAGCTAAGATTGAAAAAACAAACTAAAATTCAATAATGGAATCCATGTATTAAAATGTAAAGGGGATTATTAATTTGAATACTACAGTGGGTATTCAATTGTGTTGATACATGGATAGTAAAATTGTTGTGCCAATATGCCTCGATTGGTAATTCCAAGTTATTATGTTTAAATCCATTAGAATGTTACTTATCATAAATAAATTCTAAGATCATTAAATTTTCCATTGTATTTAAAGATCAAATATCATGGAAGGTGTCTATACGACGCAACCAACAAGGGATGATGACACCATTAGATGCCAATAAGGGTTTCAAATTACTAAAATCCAGTTTGCTATTAATGTAATCAACAAGATCTTGTAACATTAATTTAGAATTAATCTTTTCCATGTGTCTACCAAAGGTTAGTGGGAGCTCCAATGTTTTCCAAGGGAAATATGTATGGTAACATATGTATAATAGATATCGGTCTTGTAGTTAGATAAAACAAGGTTAAAATTAATTCACCATTGGTTGAAATAAAGTAGCAACCTAAGTTCTAGGAAATATGATCTATCGAGGTAGATCTAATTATTTTTTAGACCTATTCAATCATACATATAATAACATTGTATTGAAAGATACAAGTTAGAACAATTCAAGTAACGAATTGTTGCCAATGACCCATGACATAATATCTCTAGGTTAACATGTTTGGAACTTGGGAATAGATTAAACATGGTGAGTTCAAATTAATATGCTTATGCGATGTATCAATCATGTATGACGTGATATGAGCAAAAATTTATATTTTCATGATATACATTATAGTATCAAGATATAAATTATATCCCTGATAATTGTAAGTAAAGTAGAAAAATCTATCATATTGTACTTCGGAAGGTTTAAATGACATGTACATGGTATGTAGAAAATAAGTATACTAGTTATCAAGGGACATAAACTATTCCTATCTAGATCCATGAGATCTAGTATAAAATTTAGGATAAGGTGTTGAGAGAGAAAATATGATATAATCCATTGGAATCCATACATACAATTACCAAGTACATTGCCACTTCTGAGGGAGAAAAGAAGTAGTTCTATGTAACGATTTGTTCCAGTTCTTGGAATCACACCTAGTATGTAAAGTATTATCATAATATAAATTATGATATTATTACTATCTAGGAAGTCAAGTTATGATAATGGACAAGAGGGATATACTCAGGGATTACATCTCTTGAGAATTTTTACTCAAGTAGGTGAGGTTACAAATAGAAAAATTTCCATGCAAAAAAATCATGGCAGGCCCAGCACCTAAAGTCGTGACTCAGCAAAAACATGATTTTGATCATGTGAGTTCTAACAAGTATGATTAGCATGTTGACTCTAGTGAAAGTGTGACTATTTAAAAATATGGTTCCCTAGAACCAACTGTGTAGTTCTTTTGATTACCATATTGTGTATACGGATTGATATACATGATTTATTTCATTCCATTATATTGTTGACTTTTATGTGTCCACTATTTAATGGTAATGTTCAGAGACTATGTATAGTATCAAGAAGTTATAGCATATACCATGCTATAATGAGAACCTCATGATACTATGAAATTAATCATAAACAATGTTTATATGGTCTAGATACATCTTATTGAATGAACATAGTATATTTTTGACTATCGGGTGCTGGGGGCTCATATGCATTGAGATTTATTCTTATGAAGTTCACACCTAGTGATACCTAGTTGTGAGATCATGAGGACTAGTCCGCTAATAGGAACACCACATTTTTTTGGTGTCATTGGATGTTCTTATCTATGATCATGTGTAATGGTCTCCTGACATGAGATCATTTCCAATGTATTCCAGTTAATCACATACTCGGATGCAGGATAAAAACCATGATATTTAAATCGTAGTGATGTAGTTTGTGTTAGGTGGGTCATTGGTGGCATGACATTTGTTGAATTTTCAAGAAAGTATTTTTCACTTCTATGTTTAGGAAGTAATATATTTTGGGCCATGTTGATTGGGATTGTAGTACCATCATAAGACCTTTTCCATGGAAGTCGAGGGTAAATCCATCTAGTTAGATAAAAAATTATAAAGCATTAATGTACGATGGCACATGTGTGCGTCCTACTTTATGAGATATTTAAATACAAATATATTATATTACATGTTACGTGATCATAGGATGGTTATCACTGCTATGAAAATCCTTATCTATTTAGGGGCCATGATGTTTTGCAAGATCCTTCTATTGGTCTATGAATATTTGTCACTACGCTCGAGATAAGGGCCTTGTGGGTCACACACAATAGTGTTTTCAAGAATTTTCCTTATTTAGTTGAATAGGTATATAGACCATGGTGGTACCCACCACTGGGGTCCAGGATTTTTTCAAGTATATACGATCACCAATAAAATAAATAAATTCATATTATTAAAGTTAAGAATAACGAGAATTGAATTTATTTATTTAATTTATTTATAAGTTTTATGTAAATACATGAAAAATATTATATGAACGAATATTAAAAATATTCCAGGTTCAATTAATATTTTTGGGAATGACGATTCAAGTAAATGAATCATTTATTATCATATAATATATTTATTATATTATAAGAAAATGATAATAATATTTATGGCTCGGTTTAGTAGTCATATCATGCCCTCAATAGCGTGTTAATTATTCAGGGGTCAGGAGGAAATTTTGGTTAATTAATAAACATTCTATAAATAGAATAAGAGGGGAATTCAATAAGAATAGTTCATGGGATTTATCTCCCTTCTCCTATCTCATGTATTCTAGGGAGAGAGGCTCTGGATCTAGGAGCACATATCAAGATCTCTCTCGGGCATCATAAACAAGGCGATGCAGTGATCGTCGGAGTATTGAAGGCATCATCAGGACACCTCGCTAGCACCTACATTTACATGATCGAAACTCCCATAGATTTTTAAAGCATGTGTCGATGATCTAGAATAATTTAGCTTCAGTTTTTTTGAGTAGTTATTGCCAATGATAAGAAGACATTGTGCACTGCTTCATATCTAAACAAGGTATTTTTAATTTTTATTTTTGTGATTAAAACTATTCACACAATATCCTCAAGCAAGAACCGTGAAGAAATTCACTGATGTCGTTGAGTTCATGATGTACATCAGGGAAAATGTTTTAAAATTTCATTTTGGGTGCTTCTACTGCGTGCTCGATACCTTCACAGTAGCTCGAACAAGATTGGGGACACCCATCTATTCTCTTCTCTAACTTCATACATATGTTTTGCAATTCTATAGTGTAAGTGATAGTAGTATAGAATCCTAACCATCTTCTAGTGCATCATCTTCAACTAGATTGCAACATGACACCATGTCGATGATCTATTGTACCATCTATCCCAACCAAGCTTAGGCTGCATTACATTAAACAATGTCTGGTTCAGTGATACACTGGAAGCAAATCATTAGCATAACACCAAATTATTTTGGATTTTCCAGTGAACTTTCCATAATATTATTTCAACTTATCGTAAGCAAGGGGAAGTTACCGTGATGGTTAATGTGATTTTTATTCCTACATATTGTGAAGTCAATTAATAAACTATCATGAGATACTCTTGTACAAAAAATGGAAGCATGAAGTGAACCTAAAGTGAATTGGATTTTTTAACCTACCAAGGTTATAATACAATCTACCTATTGTGAGCCTTCAATCAAGTTAACGTGGGAAAATTCAATTGACCATACAGGTACATTAATTATTTTTCAAACATTGTAAATTAATTTTTAAATTTTCCATAAAGTTATATTCAAAAATTACTACATATATTTTATTACATGAATTAATTTTTTGACTTACCTAATAAATTATTTTAAGTGTGCATTCATGGTAAGCATGCCGACCACTTGATTAAATTAGTCACACGGTCAGTATACCGACCACACGTGATGACACAATTAGTAAAATGAACGCATGAAAAATACATCACACAGTCCATATATATACCACATGACAAATTTATTTCATGTTCAGAATATTACTTCGCTTCATCTGAGAAAACATATATTTGTCAGTACACTTTCTCAATGTGGTTTCTATTTTTTAAATTAATCCATGTTTATAAGATTGATTTTTATAATTCTTATTCTTTTAAAATTAAATATATATTATGAATACTATGTGAAACATATTTTTTGTATAATTCATTTTGAAATAAGTTTGGAAATAATTATATTCATAATAATTATTTCATACCCTATTTTTTGTATCATTTATAATATGAAATTGTTGTAATATTGTAAAAATGTTTTTTGACGTTTTCTTCATTTGAATAATTTTCATTTATCTAAATGATAATTTTTAAAATTTCATTGAATTTATTTGACACATAATTTAATGAATATGAAGAATCATTGCATTAATTAAAAATATAAGTAAAGATATTATTTTGAGCACTTATTATTTCCCTAATGTGTAAAATCCCAGGTTTTTCTATGAGTTAAATATCTTTTTTTTAATTTCAATACTTTTTATGACCTATTAAGGATGACTAATGAGGTCATGTGTGTATTGAGAATGTATGGGGACTATTCATAGCCTGGAGTCTGGTGTTTTGGAGAAATAGGGTAGGTTACATGGTTAGCAGAATCCTTGTGGGTAAGGTTGAACAACTTGTCTAACTGTGTGAGGATTGGACAGTGGGACTCAATATCTAGCACGGTTTGAGGAAATCATGTGGCAGGTGGTGCATGACCCTTTGAAATTCTGCAGACCTTGGGAAATGGTTGAAGGAATATTTTGTGCATGGTTGGTCAAATAGTGTGCATATACCATGTAAGGTGCCCCTTAACACATTAAGGTTTCATGATTGGCACACGAGTTTTCCAACCATTCAGAAAAACCATATTGCCAAGTAATTTTTGTGGAAATTAAAATTTTGAACATAAATTTTTTTAAAACCTATATATATTTATTTTTTATCATCCAGTGGATATAACTCATGTAGGATCTCTCCATTGAAATCCTTAGAAAATAGTTTTATCTTGTTTCTCCATCCGAACTCATATTCAAACTCTGTCGGTCTCACCCGATTCATGTTGGTGATTTCTTCATTCCTTTTTTATAGTTCTTCATTGATTGTGGTATCAAATGAGTTATTTACGAGTAAGATAATATTCCCTATTCGTAGGTTCTCCATCCTTTATTCATTTTTCTTCTAATCTGGATCTAAATAGAAGATTATATTGTACAAATAATCTACTACGGACCTACTATAAGTGGTTTATTCCATTCCCTTAGGGTTTGGTGTTTTTTATTCATAACTTCCATTGTGTCACACACTATACTTTCTATAAGCTCCCGTAAAATTTATTAAAAGCTTGAATTAAAATTTTTGGAACCTATTGAGGTTTCCCTTGAGTAACATTGAGTTTTTTGGAGGATTTTCCCCAACTTAGGACACCCATGGGATGTTCCTTTGTGTTTTCCTATTTTTTTTACCACCTATGGGGTGTGAGTGTCCGTGACTAGTGAGTGGAAGCCCTTATATAATTGAAATTAATTGAATTGACATATTAGAGGATGGTTTTCCTCCTTTTACATGTTATAAATTATGTGAATTGTTTAACTTCATAAATATTAATTGATATATGAGTGGGTAAACTCATAAAATTTGAACTAATGAATGAATGTGATTAATTGAAATGTTAGTGGACACATTGATTGGTATACCATGGATATTTATTCCATTAGATTCTAGGGATGTTTCTCCCATGGATCTTGTTTATATTAGTGGATTCCTTGGACTTGTTTCCTCCTTGGGTCTTGATTCTGTAGGATGCCTTGGGCCTTGTTAAACCATGGATATGGATTTCTTGGACAGAAATCTAAAAATTTCTATTGACTTTCTCCTAGAATCCACCCAGTTATTTACGGTGTTTACATCAAGATTCTCCTGGGACTCAACGAGGATGCATTTCCCTTTTGTACCTATTATCCAGGCCTTCATGGTCTGACACTTTTGATTACATGACATGAATATTGTGGATGACTTTATTATATAGAAAGGTCATGATGCATGTTATATAATGGATTTTATGGAATGGGAATTGTATTGGTCTACACTTTTTTGTATGGAATATCCATGGTATATATATTTTTCCATGCTTGTAGATGGCCCTAATATGATTATTTGACTATAGTAGGTAGACTGGATAATATCACATGTTTATTTATATTTTACCACTACCCTATTTTATGGGAGCCTGAATATTTTTTTCAGGGAGCCTTGTTTGTCCAGGAAGTTTCACTTTACCTGTATTATATTTTCCGTGGGAACTTATATTTACATAATTTTACATGTGATATACATTGCACACTACATATCTTGCAGTGAACTGCCTGGATAAGTTATAGACACCATTGGTGGTGACCTACCGAGTGTTATCTCACACCCTACTTAGTCCATATTTGCATACCTAAACATACTATATATATTTAGTTCGGGATCAGGGAAAGAAACCATAGTACAATTATTGTTTTTTTCTATGCTTACGAAAAGGGAAGCACAAGACCTTGTTGAGGCTCGTGATACTTGTAGGGATAATTATTTTTTGTATTTTTGGTATTTTGATACAAGTATTGCATAAATGATGGTATATATATTTTGGATACTTTGTGGAGACCTGACAATATCATAATTGTATATAATATTACTAATATATTTTTTATATATTTTTCTCCTTTGGATATTCATATTGATGGTTCTGGGTGCAACGAAAGTGTCGTTGGGATGGGACCCAACTTGGATTTTTATCGTGATCAATGACTATTCCGGGATCAATTCAACGATGAACACCAGTCTCCTTAGAATATAATCAAATATTTAGATAAATAAGGAAGAGGCCCGTAGCCTTTAGAGTGGATCTTGTACATCATGTTTATAAACAATTTAATTAATTTCATAAATAAAATAATACCTGGATCTTTGGTATTTTCTTCATTGATGATGATGATTGTTCGGAATTACCCTTTTGGATTATCTTGTTGCAGTTTCAAGGATCTATACTAGAATCCCTCTAGTAGTGATCCACACGTGCTCTGATGGCCTCCAATTGACATCGCTCATTCTCTGGGTGCTAGCACGGTGAAGTGAGTATCTTGTGTCAGTTGTTCCTTATCCATTATTATTAGGTCTTGAAGAACGTCTATCGTTATTGAGAGGGGATTTAAGAGGGAAATTGTTTGGCTCAATAATTCTCAATTCACCAGATGTTTGGTCTGATCAAAGGCTCAATAGGCGTACTTGTCTATTTATATACTTGGAACTTCAGTTACAATATTTAATTTCATAACAACAATTAAATACATTCATGAATATAGGGAAAACCCATGCTCATAATTATAATACCACGTTATTAATTATGGTGGACCAACTTGTGCAAAAGAAATTATAAATAAAATTCTACATCACAAAATAATAGAAGAATCATTATTATTTTAACTTGTGCCAACTAATTAAATAATTATTTACCATCTTGAAAATAATAATTTTACTACTGTACCAACCTTTGTACACTCTAAATCCGCTTAATTTTATTGAACACCATAATAAATAAATAAATAAATTATTCTCTTAAATAAATATTTTATTTACAAACTAGTAAATTAATATTTATTATATGTTAAAATAAATAAATAAATATATTTTATTTATTTTATACGATATTTTTAAATTGAATACAATTAATCCACTATCTTGAGAATAATTTTTAGTTCATTAATTAAATTCAATTAAAATTTAAAATAGACCACCAAAAAAACATAGTGTGTATCCCTCTAGGATTCATTCTCATTGGCATTAGGCAGGCTTGCCTAAAGTCCTAGAGTACTGTCTAGCAATGGTTCAAGGCACCCAATAGAAAGAAAGTAAATTCACAACAATGGCATCAACAAATGAATATTCATTGTGTAATATAATCCCTTTTTCGCATTATCCTATCAAGAAGGTTTCATGATAGTTTCATCAAATTTTATTCTTTACATGTCTTTCTTTGAATACCTAAAATAAACTCATTGTTACACCATGGACATGGAATTTTTTGTGACTGTTCTATTACAATCAAAGGGCTAAGATATCAACTTCCTTAAATGGAAGGGACAAATCCTTCCTCAACATATCCATTAATAACATGACACTTGTGACGCACCCAACATACCCTACTTCCTGCCAAATATCTACATGACAGATCTTGTTAGTAAATCAAAGTGCGAAAATAATGAAACGTATTAATGATAATCTTAACGTCTAAGGATCAATACATGCGATCATAGATAGAAATATCTGATGACCCCAAAACATGTGGAATTCCTACTAGCGGTTTTTTTCTCATAATCTCTTATCTTAGAGATTACCAAGTGTGAACTTCATGAGAGGAATTATCATCTCCTTATGATTACTCACACCTAACTGTATGCATGCTATGGGTCTCATAATAGTATGTCATTCAACTATAGAACTATATTTGAGAACATTGTTATATCATTTCTATGTTCTCATCATAGCGGGGAACTGCCATGGCCTTATCAATCCAACAAACCCTATAGGATATTATTACATAATATTCATGCATAAAAATGAACAATATATAAAAATATGTTTAATATTTAAATTCATTAAATATCCATGTAATCAAAGTAAAACCAGTTGGTTCTAGGTCACGAACTCTTACAAATTCCCACTTGGACTAGAGCCAACTGCCTAAGACATTCAGTCCGCTAGACCTCACATGATGATCATGTTTTTGATGAGTCAAGGATTTAGTCAAGGGGTCCACCACATTGTCATCTATGGAAATACTACTCATTGAAACTTCTCCACTATGAGAAAAATCCTACAAGAGATGATACTTCTGAAGTATGTGATTCATCCGCTGATTTGACCTTGGCTCTTTTGCGAGAGCCACCACTGCAGTATTATTACAGTATACTGTGAATGGATCATTACTTCTAGGTATCACATCCAACTCCTGGATGAATCTTCAAATCCCAACATAATCTTTATCTTACTCAGAAGCGATGATATATTCGGACTCTATTGTATAATATGTGTCCACACTCTAGTTTGAGCTCTTACAGCTCACTGCACCTCTATTCAAAGTAAAGACATATTCTATTTACGACTTTATGTCATCTTGATCAGTCTAGAGACTAGAATATGCATGTCCTCTGATTACTAGTTCCTCATATCCTCCATAAACCTGAAACACATCCTTAGTATGCCTCATATACTTTAGGATAGTCTTGACTACCATACAATGGCGGTCACCTGGGTCAGCATGATATCTACCTACTGCACTCAATCTGTAGGTGACATCCAGGCTGGTACGTAGCATGGCCTACATGACTGACCCAATCGCTATTGTTTATGGAGTCCTTTCCATTATCTTTCTTTGCTAATGTGTCTGTGGAAACATTTTCATAGAAATATGAATTCCATGTGATACTAAAAACAATACCCTCTTGGATTGTTCCATTCTGAATCTCTTCAGTAACTTATCAATGTAAGTACATTAACATAGGCACAACAATCTCTTGGATCTATCACGATGAATATTGATCCCAATAATATATGTTTCATCTCCCAAGTCATTCATGGAGAATCATTAATTAAAGCATGCCTTAATAGATTGTAAAACTGGTATATCATTTCAAATAAGTAATATGTTATCATCATATACTATTAGGAAAATGATTGCACTCCCACTAAACAATTTGTAGACACAAGGCTCACATTCATTCTTGATAAAACCAATTAATATTATGGCTTCATCAAAAAAAATGTTCTATGAATTGGATGCTTGCTTTAATCCATAAATGGATTTCTTCAACTTGCATTGCTTATTGGAATTCTTTGGAGTCACAAACCCTACTTGTTGTGTTATGTAGACATCTTACTGAAGGTTATCATTAGTTAATGTTGTTTTGACATCCATTTTACAAATCTCATAGTCATGGTAATCTGAAATGTAACGTAGAATTCTGATGGATTTAAGCATTGAAACTTGTGAAAAGGTTTCATCGTAGTCAATTCATTGACACTGTTTAAACACTTTTGCAACTAGTATTTCCTTATAGGTACTGACTTTTCCTTCCATTTCCATTTTATTTTTGAATACCCATTTGCAACCAACATGCTTTACCTCAACTGAAGTATCTACCAAAATCTAGAGTTTTTTTGGTATATGGAATCCATTTCATAATTCATGGATTCTTGACACTTAGCAACGTCTGTGCCACTTACTACTTCCTTGTAGGTTAGAGGATTATTATTATCATCTAATAATGAGTCACCATCCTCAGTAACTAGAAAAATGTACCATTCTAGTTATCTAACCTCTCTTGTACTCCTACATAGTACCTGTGTCTTTGGAATATATTCTTCTTCAATGGGGCTTTGTGGAATCTGTTCCTGTACAAACTCTTCTCTACCTGGAGCCCCTACTTTATTGAAGTCTATCTCACTCCCACTATCTCTCTTGGAGATGTAATATATCTCAAGGAATATGAAATGTATTTACACTATAACCTATTTATATTATGGGATGTATAGGTAATATTTTCTAATTTCCTTCGGTTATCCTATAAAGGTACAATTTTTTCCTTAGGGTGCGATCTTGTTACCTGAAGAGGTCATAACAAATTATTCACTACCCCACACATGTAAATTCGATAACATGGCATTTGATCCACTCCAAAACTCATATGGAATACCATTTATCAATTTAGTTGGTACATGGTTTAGTATGTGTGTCGTTGTTTTTAACGCATACCACTAAAAGGATAATTAGAGACTTGCATAACTCATCATTGATCTCACCATGTCCACAAGGTGCGGTTTTTCTTTTCACTTACACCATTCCATTGAGGTGTGTAAGGATGAGTGAGTTGGAATAGGATCCTAAACTCTTGTATGTAATCAATGAAGTCCTAATTAAGATATTCCCCACCTCGGTCTGAGCAGAGTTTCTTAATCTTCTTACCATGTATGTTTTCAACTTCATTCTTATATTCCTTGAACTTATTATAAGAATCTGACTTATACCTTATTAAGTAGAAATATCTATATATACTAAAATCATCAGTAAAAGTTATGATGTATGATTACTCACCCCTCTCTTCAACTAGAAATGGTCTACACACATTAGTATGAACCAATTCATGAATCTCTTTAGCCCTTTCAATATTCCCACCAAATGGGGATTTGGTCATTTTTTCTCGTAAACATGCATGACATACTCCAAGTGGTTTTAGTTCAAAAGAATCTAAATATCCATCTTGATGTAACTTTTTCAATCATTTCTCCTTTACATGATCATGCTGGTGAGGCCAAATTTGGGTGTGGTATGAGTCATGTAAAATATATTTTTCTTCGATTTCCATTACTTGGTTTGTGTAATTCAACACATAATGACCATTGTATAAATATGCCCTACCAAACAAAATATTTATTTATAAAAGAAGCAAAATTCATTTCCAAACATGAAAACAAATTCATCTATATCTAGTCTGGATAAATAAATTATGTTTTTGGTTACATAAGGAACATAAAAACAATCCTTTAACACCAGGATCATCCTAGTTGGCAATGTGAGGTGGTAGTCCCCGACAACTACAACAACAAGTCTAGATTCATTGGATACTCGTAGATCAACCTCACCATGATCAATATTCCTAAATCTACTTTGTTCTTATATTTGGATACATATGTGATCCCCACAAGCTATATCTAATACCCAATTTGTATAAATATATAGATTACATTCGATAACAAACACACCTGATGCTTCCCATTGCTTCTTAGGCTTGGTAAATTTCTTCTTCCATTGGCCCTTCTTTCCACATGCGAAATAAATATCCTCATGTTCCCTTGCCTCCCACTTGATCTTCCTTTTCATGGAAGGCCGTGAAGAAGCTTTGGGCTTGAAGCTCTACACTTTCCCTTTCCTCTTATTCACCATAAGTACAAAATTATTTTCATGCTTCATATCTTTGTCCACTTGTTGAATGAGGATAAGAAGATCAGATTGATAATTCTAAAGGTGTGTCATATTGAAATTGAAAAAAACATTAGAGAAGCTCTAACTGAGGGATGCGAGAATGAGATCGATGCCCAGTTCTCTATGGAGTTTACACCCTAGAACCGCCAGACGCTCAATGTATCCAATGAGTTTCACTACATGAGGCCCAACCGGGGCACCTTCTCTAAGCTTACTCTGAAAGAGTACCTTAGAGATCTCAATACTTTCTTATCTTTCTATCTCATAGTAAAGACTACTGATGTTCTCGAGAATGCTATAGAATCCATGTTTTCATGAGACATTATGAGCTCACTAGACATTTATGATAACATAAAACATTGATCCTCAACCGAATCAATCATATGTATCTCATAGACTAAGAAATCCTCATCACTAGATTCTTTGGTAGGTGGATCAGGTAATGCTGACTCTAGAATGTAAGGCTTATATTCATGGAATAGGATAACCTGAAGGTGTCTAAACCATTCCTAGAAGTTTCTGCCAGTGAGGATGTTGTCTTTATCCAAAATTGATCGTAGGGATAGTGTGGTTGAAGTGATTGTCATTTTTATTCTATAATTTAAAAGAGCATATCATTAGTACTTTCTTGATTACATTTTATGAGAAATAATAAATTTTTATTAAGTCTCCCTCTATTTTATCAGGTCCCAATGGCCCTCACCATTGAACTCGGAAGGTCCATTTTCCATGAAATTCTTGTGGAAATGATCCATATTTCCCTTCGCATAACCCAACAAGGGGTGGTTAAGCTTTTAGAAGGTATTTTGGTTGGTAGTTCTTTTCCGATTACTGTCTTGTAGCTCCTTGATCTATTGAGTGGACTCCTAACTCATAAAATCATGACTTTGGATTTCTTGAACTCCTACCTCCAATATTACACCAAGTATAGAAAGGGACACTTCTATTGATGTAATATGGTTATGTCAACTCCAAACCATTCATAATGGATTCCTATAAAAAAATAAGTGTCCTAACAAGGGATGGTCAAACACATAGTTTTATTGAGTTTTGACCTTAATCATGTAACGAATGGATTGGACTGACTTAATATTTTGTTTGAGGTATTTTTATCTCTTATTCATCAATTTCTTATTATCATTATAACACACTTGTTAATATTAAGTGGAACTTACTTAAGTGATTAAACATGTTTTGATAATATTTACGCATAATTTGGGTTAATTTTAGTTATATCTTGCATGCTTTTTTAATTTATCAATTATGTGATCGTCAAAACACATCCATAATGATAAACCATGCATCTTATAGAAGTAAAATAAAGTAAATGGCATGATCATGATATTTTCTAATGGTTAGTTTATCTATAGGTTGATAAACTAACCCTGACCAAGGAGAGAAATACCATGAACTTTTTGAGTTCATGTTTACAGATTCCACCTATCCACCTCTTTATCTCCTAGGATAGGTTTCATCTCGGCTCAAACTTGAACAAACTCCACTATCATGGGAGTTCCATCCATTACATATACATTGTTTTTAACTCGCATGTGGGTGAGAGGTAAAAGGGGGTTTTACATAAAATAATCATTGGTCACACAGGCCCTGCATATTAATGAGGAGAAGGCTCACAGACCAACAAATTTAATTAAAATAAATAAATTAAAAGAATCCATCCACATAAAAATCTCTTGGTACAGATTGTGATCATCTATACTTGCAATGATATTTACACATAAATAAATCTAGTAATCAATTCTTTAATCATTATTGTTTAATACAAATCATGTTGAAATCAATTAATTATCATCTTTAATTAATAAATCCTTTTAACATAATCCCTTTTCTGAATTTCATTGATACTCTCATCCATGATAATTTTAAACAAATAAATTGATTTAAAATTATCTTTTTGTGTAACTTGTACCTTGGAGGTAACCGATGAGTTCCTATTCACAACTACCTAATGAGTTGAAATGAACATTACACAGATGATAAATTAAATACATATATATATATAAAACAACTATCACATGTTGTGCCTCATCTTTATGCCTACATAATGTTACATGTCTCAACTGTTTATATAATATAATAATAAATTTTATTAATTATGTGTAATTTGGATGACTACACGGTATGTACTATTTTTCACAAACCATCAGAAGTACATACCTGGGGAAAAAATTTGGGAGTGTACATCTGAAATCTTTAGAGTACACGGCTTGTCCAATAGGCTACACACCATGTAGTTCCTCATTACATAGTCTCTAGTTGGGAAAGCCATGTATGGGGCACATGGTCTAACACTAACCCGAAGGGACTACATGTTGTGTCCATTGGGCGACACGGTGTGTAATTCGGAAACTGTGTGCCACCTGTTCTTGGTCAACACACAGATTCATTAAGAATTATAAAAACTCCAATAACAAGGCTTGGTTTGGCAGACCAAACCCGATGCATTGAACCTTTACTACATGACATGTGCTACTGAATACACGGCGTGTGTTCTGGTGTGGTACGTCCAGAAACCTTTGTCACCTACAAATGAGATCCTCTATTTTATTTTAATCAAAATTATAATAAAATATTATTTCTTTATGGTAAAATAGAAATGAAAGAGGAGTAACAGATCATGAGATTTAGATTTGCAAAATGATTAACGTGAATTGAAACAGCTAAAATATTAAATGCATAAATCATCAACTAAATATTTAAATAATTATAAACTATAATTTATCTGTTCTGATACCACTTGAACGTTCCGAGAACAGTGGAAGCGTGGTTGGAACATGACCCAACTTTGATTTTTACTATGATCAATGATTATTTTGGGATCAATACGATGATGATTTCCAGTCTCCACGGAATATAATAAAAGATTTAGATAAAGACAAAAGAGCCCTAAAAACTTTATAGAGGACCTTGAACATCATGTTGATAACTAATTTAATTAATATCATAATGAAAATAAAACCTGGATCTATGGTATTTTATTCGTTAATGATGTTGATCATTCGAAATTACCCTTCCAGATTATCTTATTGTGATTGCAAGGATCCAAACATGAATCCCTCTAGTGGTGATCCACATGTGCTCTGATGGCCTCTGATCGACAAAGCTCATTCTCTAGTTACTAGTATGGTGAAGCGAGTGTCTTGTATCGGTCGTTCTTGATCTCTTGTACTATGGTCTTGAAGAACATCTCACATTCTTGAGAGGGGAGAGAAGAGGATTCAAGAGAGAAATTGTTTGGATCAACAATTCTCAATTCACCGGGCGTGTGGTCTGGACTTAGGCACAATAGATTTACTTGTTTATTTATACACATGGAACATTTTTTAAAATATTTACTTTCATAATTGCAATTAAATACATTCATGAACATAGAGAAAACACATGCTCATAATAATAATACCGCGTTTTTATTTATGGCGCGCCAACTTGCGCAAAATGATTTATAAATAAAATTTTTTGTCATAAAATAATAGCAACGTAATTATTATTTTAACTTGAGCCAACTAGTTAAATAATTATTTATTATGTTATAAATATTTATTTCACTATCGGACTTGCCTTGGTCTGCTAGAACTCCACTTCCATTTATTGAACACCCGAATAAATAATGAAATAATTTATTCACTTAAATAAATATTTTATTTATAAACTAGTAAATAAATATTTATTAAATATTCAATAAAATAAATAAATATATTTTATTTAATTTATTTGATAATTTCAACTTGAATAAAATTATTCCACAGTCTTGATAATAATATTTATTTCATTAATTAAATTCAAAATTGAACTGAACTGAGATCTCAAAAAACAAGTAGTGTGTGACCCTCTAGGATTCTTTCCCATTGGAAATAGGTGGTCTTACCTAAATTCCAAGAGTAATGTCTAGAAACGGGTCGAGGAACCCATGAGAAATAATTTAAAGTCACAACAATGGAATCCACATATGAATTCTCACTTTTTAATATAATCTTTTTGTCACAATATCTCATCAAGCAAGTTTTGTGATATTATCACCAACATTAATGCTTGATACACCGTTCTTTGACAACGTAAAATAAACTCATCATTACACCATGTCCATGGAATTTCACGTGATGGTTCAATTTCAATCAAAGGGATAAGATATCAACTTCAATAAATGGAAGGGACAAATCCTTCCTCGACTTATCCATTAATAACATGACACTCGTGATGCACCCAACGTACCCTACTTCCCGCCAACTGTCTACGTGACAGTTTTCGTCAATAATTAAAAGTACACGAATAATGACATGTATTAATGGTACTATTAAAGTCTAAGGACCATTAAACATTCTTGTAGATAGAAATATCTGATGACACCAAAACATGTGGAATTCCAACTGGCTGGTATATTCTCATAATCTCTTATATTTTAGATTACCAAGTGAAAACTTCATGAGAATAAGTATCATGTACTTACGAGTACTCACACCTGATAGTCTACATGCTATGTGTCTCATCATAGTATGTCATCCAACTGTAGAACTATATTTAAGAATATTGTTATAGAATTTCTAGGTTATCATCATATCAGGTAACTTACATGACCTTATAAATGAAACAATTACTCTAGGAAATAATTACATAATAGTCATGTAGAACAATGAACAATATGTAATAATATGTTTAATATTAAAATTCATTAAATATCCATGTAATCAAAGTACAACCAGTCGGTTCTAGGGAACCAACTCTTACACATCTTCTATATATTTTTCAGATAATAAATTTTCTTCTGCAATTTATTTTATTGGTTAATAATACAATGGTACACTCTTGTATAAGGGAATATTCTCTCCATGGATGTACCCTAGGAACTCACTAGTAGTTAGAAGCCTCTAGAATTCAGGGAGAAGCACTTGAGACCATATGACCCACTAGATCAAGGAGCCATTTAGAGGCATCCATGTTAAGATGCTAAAAAGTGGTATCAGAGAATTTTTCATTTTTATTTTAATATTTTTTGATAATAGATAGGACATAGAAAGGTTTTGGAATTTGGTAATGATATATGTATGGTACTAACTGACCCAAATATAGGAAAAATCCAAATTACCACATATGAAATTACTATTTTCTGAATTTTTTTGTTATTACAGTTGATTTGATTCCACCATTGGGTGGTGAACATAAATTATGAAGTTATTATTGATATTATTGGGGATTCATTTAAATATTTCCTAATGATATAAGGGTACGCATCTCATGAATTGTTTTATGCACATACTATATTTCATATGGAATGCATTATGCCATTCCATATAAGATGCATTGTCTGACTGCATGACTTTGTGATGTGTTCCTTGTGTGATATACTTTTTATTTTGATAGATGACTTGAACATGGAATCTAAACAATTTTATCCTAATTAGTCTATAGAATACACTCTATGTAGTCAACTATAGCATGTTGAGACTTAGACCATTTTTTGCGAGGAATGGAGCATGTTATGGTGTGTATTAAGTGGATGTCATATTACAGATCATGAGGTGTATGGGCCCTTATGGGTCAAAAGTGGTGAACTATTTTGTTAAACCATTTAAATAAAAATATGAAATAAATATGATTTTAAATGGATATTTAATTTTTGAAATAAAAAAATGGACCTTGACCTAGCTTTTGAGTGTAAAATAACTAGTGTCTCGAATGATGTTATGACCATTTCTTTTTACCTAGACCTAGATTTAGGAGCAAGAATATGGGCATGACTTGTTTATCAAAAGGTTTTGAACTTTCCTACTCTTTTATTTGTGAACTTTTATTATAGATATTTTCCAAGGCATGTGTTTATCATTGTAAATACATTCCACCATAATGACTTCCATTCATATTCTATGAGGGTGTTGATGACTATTCTCCGAAGGTGGTGGAACATTGGAAACTAGTAAATCCTCATGTAGTTCTAGCTGAGGAACTGGTAGTTTTATGGGACATAGCTATAGAGGCATAGTTTTATGTGGGGTTTTTATGCTATATGCAAACTTTTCAGGAAGTACTATCACATTCCTTATCAATGGCAGAGTTGACACGTGTGTTCCAACAGTAACAACATCTCAAATTTTTAGGGGATGGTGGTCCACCGGGTGTTGACCTATAGATTGTGAATACTCTTTTGATATTTGAGCATCTGGTGATACCTCATGAGATAATATTGACTCTCATGACATATTTTTCGAGGATAATAAAAGTGTTGGTGGGATGTTTTGAACCTAGGTGACAGGCTGTGAGAGATGGTTTGGAGTGATTACCAAATGAGATTTGATGATTTCTTTTTCCATGAGATTTTGTGAGTAGCATGGTCCGATGAGTTCATGAATCTACTATAGGGTACGATGACTGTTATGGAATATTTAGCATGATTTATATAGCTAAAACATTTTCCTTAATATATCTTTTTGATAAGGCATCGAGGGAGAGATGCTTTGAGGAAGGATTCATACATGTCGTTGGATCACATGTCAATGTGCTTGAATTTACCTTTATTACTAAATGTGTTAATCATGATTTTATTATAGAGTGAATCCTAAGGGGATTTGGGGGTGTAGATCAGGGAATTTCAGCCTCTTGACATAGTGATTCAACTTCCAGTGATAGGAATTGATGTTTTGCTGCTTCCATTGAGATGAGTACCAGCAAGTCTGTTAGTTCTGGTACATAATTTTTCTATCAATGGTGTGGAAGTTGTGGACATATGTGGAATCTGTGTTATTAGGACCCTTTCAAGTTATGATATTATAGTAGGATGGTCCACGTATATCATTTTTTAAGGAACTTCCCTCTATAAGTTAGTTGAAGGGTATCAACTCTGACTCCAAGTTCAAGAGTGGGTTCTATCGCTTCACATCAGATTGGGAGATGGAGTAATGGAAATCGTTCATGTTGAGGTGGTGGTCATGGCCGAGGTATCCATACACCAGTTGTATGTTGACTATAGAGTGGACCTACTTTGGGTAGTGTGGCTATGTCATAGGGTCGTGGTTCAATTTAGATATATTGTGTTCAACCTACCCCTAAGGAGTAGAGCATGTATTCATCTACAGTGAGAGGTATGATCTTAGTAGCCTCTACTCTTGTATCTACTCTTTTTGACATAGGTGCATCATATTGTTTCATATTTATACCTATTGTGGTGGGCCATGTAATTCTAATATTATTTTTGTGATGGTTTTATGATTATTGGAACTCTATTGGGGATTAGAACAAATGGTTCACACAAGTTTAGGGAGTTACCCTTTTATATAGGTGGGTTTCATTTCATATGGGATCTTTTATATCCTAGAGACGAAAACGTTTGAAATCATACTGCGAATGGAATGTATGGTTTATTATTTATCCTACATTTATTACTATCGTTGGAGGGTGAATTTGACATCACCATAGGGAGGAGGTTTTATGAACATGGTTGAATGAGATATTCAGGAAACAAATATAGAACATAGTATCATGGGATGGGTGGGATAACATCCCATATTGATAGTTTGTATCTGGATGATTAGGGAGCATGTCAGGAAGACTTCCCTCTACTGGTTGATCATTTTAGGGACATTATCCAGGATGAATTTTTCTTTTTACATCATAAGAGAGATGTAGAGTTATCCACTAAGATTGTTCTAGGAGCTACACCTGTATTCATTCCTCCTTATAGTATTCTTATGAAAGAAATAAATATATCAAGAGGTAGCTAGAGGACATAGAGAAAAGGGGTTTTATACAAACGGGTACTTCTCCAAGGGGTTCTTCAGTACTTTTTTTTTGAAAAATGTGAATGGTACCCTTAGTCTATGTGTCGATTTTCAGAAATTTAACCAATTTACAATTAAGAACTGGTATTACTTACCATATATATATGAAATTTTTTATCATCTCTGAGTAGATCAGGTATTCTCAAAGATTTACTTATGATCTGGGTACTATCAGGTGTATTTTTGACCTGGAGACATACCACATACATATTTTCATTGAATGTATGGTCTATATGAGTATATGGTTATTCCATTTGGTCTCAAAAATGTTCCAATAGTTTTCAGGGAGAGGATGAAACATGTTATCCATCTTTATTTGGATTCATTTATGGTAGTTTTTTTGGATGATGACTTGGTGTATTCTCACAGTCGACACGACCATGCCAAACATCTTGATATCAATTTCGATATAATGAGAGATCATCAGTTATATATTGAGCTCACAAAGTTCCACTTCTAAATGCATAAAATTTACTTACTAGCATATATTATCTTAGAGAAAGGAGTATCAGTTGACTCATAGAATGTGAGAGTTGTAGTTTCCCAGCAGCATCCTCAAAACGTCTTTTACATATGGAGTTTCTTATGTATATTCAAATATTAATGGAATTTCATATAGAAATTCTCATGAAAAGATTCACTGTTAACATGCTTGAATAAGAAGGGTGTAAAGTTTATATGGACGGATACTAATGAGAACGACTTTCAGGTGATGAATGTGAGACTAGCTTCATCGTTAGTCCTGATTCTTCCAAAGTTTTGCATGATCTACATTGTGTATTAAAGTACATTAGGTATCGGTCTAGGGGTAGTTCTTATTCAATGAGATATAGTTAGAGAATATGGGTATCGTCAGTTGAGGGTACACAAGAGTAATTACCTTAGTCATAATCTTTAGTTGGTTGTAGTTGTTCATGCCTTTCACTATTAGAGATGTTACTTACTAGGAGAGAATTTTGTGGTGTACACAGACCAAAAAATTCAAAAGTATATATTTAAAAAATGTGATCTAAATTTTAGGAAGAGAAGGTGGTTTGAGTACCTACAATATTTTGACTTAGAGATCACCTATACTCCTGGAAAAGGAAATTTAGTGGCCGATGTACTGAGTAAGAGGACTCAGATATATATATATAAGGAGGCTAGTAATGAGTGCTAGCTGATGGGTTATTTTCAGAGGTGCACGTGGAGGTGTAAGATATTAAAGATAATAATTTTATTTCCTCCTTAGTTCTGTCCTATAACCATATGGATAGAGTGGGAATGGGGAATCTATTAGATTATGAGGGCCTATTCCTATAGGAGAGTTTGGTAGGTGAGGACCCGCCTCCTTATTGGACTGTCCGAAATTATGAGATTATATGTATACATGGTTGTGTTTAGGTTCCATTAGATATACATGCGGATCATATGTCAGAGTTTCATGCCTTGGTTTGGGTAGTTCACCCCGAAGTCACTAATATGTACCATAACATACTCTATAAGTAATGGTGGTCGAGTATGAAATGTGATGTATCTGGTTTTACAACGAGGTGTTCCACCTGTCAGAAGGTGAAGGCAGAACAAAAATGATCATCCATACATTTATAGTATATACAAATTATTGGGTGGAAATGGGATGATGTCATGATGGATGTCATGACTAGGTTGTTGAGGTCCCCTCAAGCTAGTAATGTTTTCTGGGTTTCTGTTGATAGTCTCACAAAGGTTTATCATTTCCTACTAATCAAAGATACCATTAATGTAGATGATCTTGGGATGTTGTATATCCATGAGATAGTACGAATTCATGGGGTACCTTATACGATTGTTTCATATAGGTACACCAAATTTACACCTCATTTTTTGCAGTGTTTATAGAGGGTGTTCGGTACAAATATGCTTCAAGGCATAGAATACCACCCTTAGACTGATGTCTAGCTAGAGCGTGTGATTCAGGTGATTGAGAAAATGCTGAGTGCATGCATCCAAAATTTTGGGGGCTCTTGGGAGAGGCATATTCCCTTAGTTAATTTCACCTATAATAATAGTTATCATAATACTATATAGATGGAACCTTATGAGTTTTTGTATGGTAGGTTTTTTTGATCACCCATGTTCCAGTTAGATGTATTTGAGGTAGCTTTACTGGGATTGTGTCTCATGTATGAGACTTCTGAGTAAGTCTAGTTGATCATAAAGTTGATGGACAATGGATAGTGTTGATATAAATCGTAAATTTATATCTATATAATAATGATATAGTTTGAGTTTGGATATTGGGACTTTATTCATATCTAACTGAGGATATGACACAGATTGATTAAGATACAAGGTAATATTTCACCACGATATGTTGGTTTGTTCACGATTTTGGAGAGTCATTCTAGTAGATTATTGATTGTAGTCGCCACATAGTTACTGATACATGTACAATATAATCTATGTATCTCTGTTTCACCATTATCCCTCAAACCCATCTCACAGTCAATATCTAGATGATGTGGTGTTACAGGATTATCCATAATTTGAAGAGAAATAAATTTGTATTGTTGATAGGAGCACACAAGTTCTATGAGGCTGGTCAGATCCTCTATTATAGGTGATATGGAATCATTACCATTATCAGGATGAGACTTTGGATTTGGAGGCCAATGTGCATGCTTAGTGTCCTAAGTTATTCTCAGATGATTCCTGACCACCCTTGAGAGGTCAATTTGGGGATGAATTTCTATAAGTAGGTAAGATTGTATGATCTCTGGTTTTCCAAAGAGGTGAAGATCCTCTATTAGTTTAAATGATTTTTATGACCTATTAAGGGTTCCTAATGTGGTCCTAGGAGTATAGAGGTTGTCTACGGAGTTCGGATCCCATATCCCTACTTTATGAAGAAACAGGGCTTGTCACATGATTAGTAGATTCCATGTGGGGAAGGGCACATAGTTTTTCTAACCATGAAAGGCCTAGATAGTGGGCTTCATGAGATTGTGTGGTTTGAGGAAACCATGTGGAAGGAGTTCAACAACCATGTTAAATGATTCAAACCATAGGCAGTGGCTAGGGTCATGGTTTGTGCAAGGTTAGTCAAACCGTGTGCATGAACCATACGAGGTTCCTCCTTAACGCAATGAAGGGTTCACAGTTGTCACATGTTTTGGCCAAACCATGCAGCTTATTGATTTTTAGGGAAATTTCAAAATTCCCCTTAAAAATATTTAAAACATAAATATATTTCACTTTTCCACTCCAGTGTAAATAACTCACGTAGTGACTCTCCTTTGAAATCCAAATCATAGATTTTGATCCTATTTCTCCATACAAACATTGATTAAAATGTCTTCATTATCATTGTATTTGTGATGATGATTTATTCATTACTTTTGTTCCATTATTCATTATCCATGGTATAGATATATATTTTAAGGTGCAAGATAATATTCCCTATTTCTAGGTTCATTATTTATTATTCATTTTTCTTTTGATCTGTATGGAATAAAAGGTTTATACTATATGGGTTCTCTACTAAAGACATATAGTATGTGTTCTATACATTTACCTTAGCGTTTGGGGTTTTATAAGTTGTTGGGAAAAAATACCTCATGGAAGCATTCAAGTATTTTTGGTTTGATTGTTTTTGTTGACAAAGTGGGATTCCATGATTAGTTGTGGATTTCTGAAGAGATTTTTTACATGGTATGTTGAAAAATATCCAATTCAAAGGAATGGATTCAATGAATGTGGTATAGAAAATTGAACACCCAAGGTGACATCGTTTCCTAGTGTTTTCCAAATTTTTGGTGTCCAAAATTTGGAGGATGGTTATCATCACAAAAGTTGGATTTCCTTTAATTCCATATAAAAATATGTTAAAGGGATGAGTTTCATGAAGAATGGGTCTACGAAGGGTGATTTGAAATGATGTGGATCATCATGAATGAGCATTGCGAATGAATGAATGATTGACTGTAATCCCTGTGACTATGAGAATCTTCGCGTATGAGAAATTTACTTGGTTCTTCCCAAAGTTAAGGAGAATCCTGAATTAAATGGTAGAGATTAAAAAAATGGTGATGACCTGGATGGATGTTTCTGGAATCATTGGAAATTCTTATAAATAGGCCTTTACCCCCTTAATAAGAACACAGAGATCAAGACTCAATGAAGATTCTAAGGCTCTGAATTCACAAAGGTAGTTCTCAAAGGTAGTTCTTGCAAAAAAATTCACAAAGAAAGAATGTTTTTGAAGGTTACAAAATCTGAAAAAAGTGGTGATTTTCTCAAAGACTAAATGAGATTTGAAAAATTGGTGATATTCAAATATGTTTTGGGATTTCTCAAGAATATTTATACTTATGAAGAATTTGGAAGCATCAGGAATACTATGTGAGCTTCGTGAACGCAATGAGAATAGAAAAAGTACTCAAAAAGGATTTACCAATAAATATATTATAAATTAGTATTTGTGAAGTGGATGAAAGTTAAACTTCAACTGAGCATCTATCTAAAACTAAGGATGTATTCATTATGTCTAATGACAAGACATATATGTCCATAAACTATGAGGGGATACATGTCCATAAACTATATATGGATCCTTTCTAGAGCAATGAAAAAATGAAGATGAATATGATGATCCTTTCCACCAATAGTGATTTGTCAAAAAAGAGTTATGGAGTGACCCTTGGGAAAGTGGTGAGCTTACTCTAAACATTGTAAAGGCAGTGAGCTTGGGGATAGAAGTGATCAAGCCTGAACCTTGAATATTTTCAATAAGACTTAGAGGATTTGGTACATTGACACATTGTCATTATATTCTCTTTGGATGTAGCCTAGTGAGGGTGATACATGTAAAAAATCAGAGTGTGTTTGTGTTTTATTTATTACTTTACTTTCTATGCGTCATTATTAGATATTGTTGGAAATGATAAGAGTAATATAGAAACTAAAGAGAAAAAAAATTGAACCTTATAATAAAGAGGCCAAGATCCCATGGGGTAGGAAGAATTTTGAACATAATATCCATACCCTGATTCAACCCACCCCCATGTTATCTAGGCTTATTTTGGACCGAACCTAAGAATAACAGTAGTTTTTTAATGTGTCAGACATTCTAGTGGTGCCCCTTAAATTGATTAAATGCTTGAATTGAATATTTTGGGACCTGTTTTGGTTTCACCTGACTACCTTGAGTTATTTGGAGATTTTCCCCCAATCTAGGCCACCCATGGGGTTTACCTTTATTTTTTCCTATTGTTTTACCACTCATGGGGTGTGTGTGTGTGCTTACCTAGTAAGTAGAATCCCATTAATAATTGAAATGAGTTGAATTGAGATATTAGGGAATGGATTACATCTTTTCCATGTTATACATGATATTAATTATTTAACTGCTTAAATGTGAATTTTTATATGAGTTGGTAAACTCATGAAATCTGAACTGATGAATGAATGTGATGAATTAAAATGATTGTGGATGCCATAGTTGGTATACCATGAATCATGATTCCATTAGATGGAATGGAAATTTCTCCCATGGATCTTATTAGTGGTAGTGGATGCCTTGGACTTGTTTCCTCTTTGTCTCTTGATTCTGTAGGATGCCTTTAGACTTGATACTGCTTATATTTGGATTACATAGACATTCAACGGACATGTGTTGTTGACATGATCCATGTATTCCACCCCGGAATTTACCGTGTTTCCATAAAGATGCTCCCGAGAATTGATGAGGATTCCTTGGCCTTCTATACCTTGGATCCATCCCTTCATGGTCTAATGCTTTTGATTACATGGCATGAACATTATGGATGACTTGATTATATGATAGGTTCATTATGTAGTTTATATACTTGATTATATGACATGGTCTTGGTAGTGGATTTCATTTGGATTTATTTTGTGGTCATGATGGTTAAAGTTTTCCATGCTTATATGTAGACCTAGTATGGGTATTTGACTCTAGTTGGTATAATGGATAGTGTCACTTGTATATTTATATTTTACCACTACCCTTGTTTATGATAGTCTAGATATTTTTTTCAGGTAGGCTTGTTTGGCTTCAAAATTTCACTTTACTTGTATCACATTTTCCTTGGGCATTTTTTTTGTATTTTTGTACCTTTGATATACATTTTACACTTCATATCTTATATTTCTTGGCTTGGATATGTTATTGAAATTATTGGTGGTGGCATAATGATTGTCATCTCAGACCCTATTTGAGCCACCATTGGGTAACCTAACAGACTACATGGTTTCAGATAGGGACTAGGGAAATCATCAACTATATGATGCTTGATTTGTGTTATGATTATGATTAGGGGAGCACAGTACTAAGCCGATGCTCATGATGATAACTAAGAATGTTTTTTTATCCTTTTGGTATTTTGATACATCTATTTTATAGATACTAGTATACCTATTTTGGTTTCTTTTTAGATACATGACATGATAATCATTGTATATGATATTATTATATCATTATTATATATTATTTTCCTTCAGATGTTCATCTTCTCTCTGTTTTCAGTTATTATATATGCTTCTGCTATTGTTTTTATGATTAATAACACTTTTTTATGATATAGAATGAGGGAATATTATCCCTACTAACATGCCCTATTCCCTCACTACTAGTTGGCAGACTCTGGAATTTGGGGAGATTCTCTTGAGGCCATGTGACCCACTGGACCAAGGAAATTTTTAGTGGAATTCAGATCAGGATGTTATATAATATGACTTTCTGTGATTATCCAATGTGATTATCTAATATCTTTGGATTTAATGACATGAAATTAACCATTACAATGAAATCAACTAATGATAAAATATAAACTGGATAAAGTTCATTTATATATTGACAATGACAACTCATATGATCATGCGAGATAAAAATAAAATTTTTATTCCATAATGAGGAAGTGCTGAATTTATTCTATGACTTTTTTACATTTATTCAATCATAAAGGACTTCATCATCTTCATAATCCAATACTTAGGTGGTATAATTTCTTGAGTTTTATCATCTTTCATTATTATCTTCTTGACTATTCAAAATTCTATTTGATTTTATCATTATTGTATTTCCTCAACCCTCTATTTTTAGTATAGTGTTTCACTATTTGTTTCTACATAAAAATAAATCTAAATGGTTTATTCCTCCTATATAATAGGAAGTTCATTTTGTGACTCCCAAAAAAAATTCAGGTGGGTTGTGACTCCTTCAAAAGCCAAGTAGGGCTTATACCTCCATGTGAGAAAAAATTATGTATGTCTATAATTAGGTGAGAAAAAGGTATGTATGTTACTATTGAGGTGTTAGTTAATATTGATCTTCACACTGAGTATAAAAGATCGAAGAGTGTACTGGGTTATTGGTGGTCTAAACCACTATAATAACAACATGTGTAATTTGTTACATTTATGCTGCACATTTAACACTGTTAATCACTCTGATAATAATTTTTGATTGACTGTTTTTAAAAAGAATATTCACCCCCCCCCCATTCTCTAGTCAATATTGAAATGTACCAGAACTGAACAATAGATTAATTAGAGACATTTCTATCGTTCAATGAAGAAGGTATCGTTGATTGGGATCATGAACCCCAAGATCGACATGATTATATGGGGCTTGAGTGGTATAACATCCAGAACAATTCTTTTTTCATAGGATATCCATGGGATCAAGTTCACAGACCCAAGTATTGACAATGGTTTTATTTATTTTATTTCATTATTTTATTCCATATTTTATGATGTGTCTTGGCTAGGCTGAAAACATTCCATTAATCATTCCTTCTATAACTTTTATTTTATATTTATTTTCATTAGTTACTTATTATTATTATTAATGATATTCTAATGAGTAGATAACATACACATACACTACATTTACTATCTATGTATGAGACTGTGTTGGTGGTTCCCAACTGAGTTTTTTACTCACAACCTTCTCAGGCTTCCATTAGATTGGGGTACCTGAGAAAATCTTCACATTATTGTAATAATATATTTGTCTAAGACCAAGGATTAATGGAGTGCGAAGGCTGAGATATGTTTATGGAGTTTTCTTATGTGGTTCGGCTCAAAGAAGGTACTAGATCCCTGTACAATTTTTTTTCTTTTGTTTACACATGTATACGTGATCGTCCCAATGGGTGATTGGTGATATGTATGAAATGTTCATTTAAGACCATACTATATTTCATTCATTATTATAGACTTTTTTATATTTACATATACTACACTCAATATATTTACCACTTCTACACTCTGTGTATTGTATTGATATGGATGATGTTTTTTAATTTATTATATTTCTTACTCTAATATGTGGGTATATTTATACTATTGTACCACCTTCATAGCCTCACTGCTAGTTAAGAGATTCCAGCGTACAAGGAGGAATTCTTTAGGACTTGCGGTGAACCATCATGGGGCACCATTTTAGTGGATATTAGTTTGGGACATGAAAAAATCAAACATCCATTATTTAAAATCCATAATTTTAAATAATTTATAAACTAATTTCAAATTAATAATGTAATTTAAGGTTTCCATTATAAGGTCAAATCATATTGAACCACCTACCTTAATCAGTGCTCAAATAAACACTAGTAACAAGAAACAATAATGAAGAATTATGATGTATGATATCAAAAGGAGAATCATGTATCACAAATAAACGAATAAAAATCTGATTTAATTAGTTAACATGATATCACACTACTGCCAAAGAAGGGTATAAGAGAGAAGGAGAAAATCATAGCGAAGAAACACACCAGAGATCAACTTCAAAATTGAGACATATAGGAAGGATGGAATTATCCAAAAATTTCATAGTGTATCCCTAGGGGTTCTACAGAAGAGGTTGCATACAAAAGAAATGGTTTCTAGAAGTATCACATAAAAACTGGATGGGAATGAGGAATTCACATCGAAAATACTCTATTCACAATGTGAATATCCTGTGGGGGGGGGGGATATTGAAAGGAGTACTAATTAAGAAGTAAAATAATTAACTAAAAATAAATAAATAAAAATAATGATATTGGATCCCCGAAAATGGCACAAAAATTATATTGCGTTGTCGAGCACGTCAAATTAGCTGTTTAATTTTTACTACAATTTATGCAGTATAGAAGCAACCCTTGGTCATCTCTCGAAAAAGCCTTTGATTGTTAATTTAAAAGTATGGTTTTAATTATAAAAATAAATGAATAATATTTGGGAATACATAGGGTTTGTTTATTAAATATTACAATAGAAAAAAAATGAATAAAAAAAGTATAAATGAATAAGATTAATTAAACGTGATCAACCCAGAGAAGACTCAGGATGCTCATCCTTCATCCCTTCAAGAGAAAGGGTATAGATCTTTTAATACCTAGGTTTTAACAAATAGTACCATATTTTTACTAAGTTTATGCTAATAAAACTACTAGGGTTCAACAAAAAACACACAATGATTCACTGGACAACACCGATGATTGGGTGATTAGTGTTCGACTTCATAACCGAAACTCAAGAAGAAAACACACAAAGAACTCGATGTGTTGTCGAGGTTTGTATATTATTTATTTTTTATACCATTAAATAAATTTACATGGACTTAACAGTGCTTATGTGATTTCAATTGACCAATATAAACTACACAAACACCATAATTGAATGAGGGAAGAAAATGGGATGAACGATGTGTGAAGCATCACTTGAAAGGGAACCCCCAAACATGATCATTTGAGTTTGAGTATAACATACCAGTATATAACATGATTAAATTAAAATAGAAGATGAATAAAAATAACATATATCCTTGAATTAAAAAGGTCATTCAAAATAATACAAACATGTTGCTCAGGATTACACCAGTTTCCTCCCTGAGTGATCACAAGGGGTTTAGAAATCCATGGGAGGGGAGGAAGAAGAAGATTTTTTATTATAACTTATCATAGCCTCCAGAATGTCTAGGGATGATGAGGGAACTCCTTTGAGACTCCAAAATGGAAGCACCTTTCCTCCTGGTCGAACTTCAGAATGGGGTGACGAAGGTTCCAATTTATAGGCAAAGTCGGAAGTGGTTTTTGGCACCCTGGTTTCACGAATCCTCTTGGTCCATGGTTTTGGATAGTAACACAGTCTTAAATCTCTTTGGAAAAAACTATAATGTTGTTATAAGATATAGTTTCTACCTCTATGTCCAATTTGGCGTCTGGATCTGGTATATAATAAGAGATATTTCCAAAATACAGAAGCAATGTTTTGACCCCATGCAGATTCATTATGATGGAAAGAGTAGTCCATATGGACCTCTTATTGAAATAATTGGGTTTCAGTTCGTTCAGATGAAATGTATTTAATAAAATTATATACCAGCCCAAAATGTTTCATCTCATTTGGATGCACAGTTTAGTTGAAGTGTGTGTTTTTGTTCATTGGTGTGCTTAGATCCTATGCAGTTTGGCCCATTTTTCTTGGACTTCATCATGGGTCATCCAAATAACCTCCACCTACAATGTAATTATAAAAAACAAGTAAAATTTGAATTTTTAAATGTTTTAAACAAAAAATAATTAAATAAAAAATGGAGTGAAATTTTTTATTATACTTTTAATTTTCAATAAAACCCCAATTTAATACATTGGTATGAGGGTGAAATAAAACAGTGAATTGTGGTACGATCAGAGGGAATGGTAAGATGAATGATAAATTTACAAATTTTAGCATCTCCACAATCAATTGTTATTTACTTCTCCAGGTGGTGACTCCAGCCTTTATGTTGTAACTTGTTCTCCCATTAGGTCGTCAGTTGGGCCCTTTCATTCTTTTGTTAACTGGAATGGTAACATGAGACTCTCTCATGTGGTTAGTATATTAACCATGGAAGTGTTCTCATGGTTGGTTGGAATTTTTTCATGTTGTTAGATAAGTAACTGTGGAAACTTCACACCCTTCATGTAGCCACTTCTTCAATTGACAAATTTTCCCATATGTGGTCAGTTAAGTGATCCCATGACCATTCTTCCACCATGTCCCAAAACAAAAAAAAATCTAGTATTCAGTGAAGATTTATTAATTAAAAATGAAAATTAAAAAATCCATTATAATATTTTCATTGAATTCCATAAATGAAAATTAAAAATGTATTTCGCACCAAAAAAATGTGTAATAAAATTATATGGAGTCAATGAAAGAGTTACTTCACGAATAAATTCTAATAAGTTGAACGGTAATTTTGAATTTATTGTTCTCTAAATTATTTCAAAAATAAAATCACACTACCACAAATTATGGGTTCCTCAGTGCCACCTTTTAAAAGTGCTTATAAAAGTGTTGTCTTTATCAACGCTAATAAAAAGCGCTAATAAAGGGCACTTTTAACAGCACTAAAAAAACGCTGTTTAATGTGACTAGTTATCAGCGCTTTTTTTAGCGCTGATAAACGTAGCCCCTTTATCATTTCTTTGTCTTAGCAATGTAAAGGATCCCCCTTTATCAGTGTTTTTTAGTAGCACTGATAAAGGGGGGCATTATCAGTGCTTTTTCCTAGCAATGATAACGTGTATATTTCAAAAAAAATATTTTCCATGAAAAATAAAATATTGATATATAAGTATATTTATATTGATATAAATAGTATATATATATTTTTATATATGTCTTAGATAAGTATAAATAGACTATTACATTTAATATATAAGAAATTTAGTGAAAATGAATTTAAAATGTTTTAAAAAAATGTTATTAACAAATAATTTTCTAATTATCATTGACTAATAATCATTTTAATAACAATTTGAAGACACAAAATATTAATAAATTTAATAAAAGATCTAAAATAAGTTGAAAATGTAACTCAAACATCAAACGATGATAACATTGGATCCAGGTGTCCATTTGAGTTATACAGTATATCAAATCAAAGCCTGCGATGAGATCTACGTGCTTTCAATCAAGAAAACCTTCATACATTTATTGAGGCTGAAAAAGGCCCATAAGGCCTCCAAAACTGATTTTTTAGTTAGAATACCCAAATTTTTTAATATTCGATGGAATTTCAACCTCGTTTAAGGGGGGTTTTTGAACTTTTTCTGTGGGGAATGAATTTATTTCAATGGATTACAATAATATTCATATTATGCCTTTGAAATTTTGTCATCTTTTAAAATATATTATTATTTATCATCAACTATATAACAATATTTACACATTTTTTATATATTCACACATAAACATTTATTTTTATAAATAAATAATTAAACATATTTATATATAAAATATATTTCCCAATATATAAGCCTTATCTATATAATAAACTAATATCTATTTTATTTAAAATCCACATATATGAATATTTATATAGATATAAAATATGTGTGTGTGTGTGTGTTTGTGTGCGTCTTTTTTGACAAACTGATATATATTATCTATATATTCTAAACATATGTATATACATATTAAAATATAATATTTGTAAATATATATAAATATGTATAATAATACTTACATATTCACATATAATTTGTGTGTGTGTGTCTACGCGCGCATGTGGTATATATGTATTTTTCTATTTATACACACACAAGAAAACATATTTTATAAATGTATTTAAAGTCGATCTTATAAATATTTATTAATATATGAATAAATATAAGAATAAGAAATATAACTAAATAGATATAAATATATACCAATATAAAAATAAGTATACAAGTATATAAATTATATATATATGTATGTATGTATGTATATATATTAATATATTAAATAGAAATAAATATATATATATATATATATATACAAATATATATATATATATATATATTAATATTCAAATAACTATAACTATATATATATATATCAATAAATGGAGATCAATGAAAAATAGAGGAGTGGAAATGTGTTAGATGTGCATGTCAAGGGTCCCGAGTTAGAGTCTAGAGGGAGGCAGGGGTGGCGCGTGGGTTGGGATTAAGTCCTAAAAATGTTAAATAGGGGGTAGGGGCATTGTTAAAGGCCCGTGGGGTGGCTGGGGAGTGCGGGCTTGGGTGTTTGGGGGTTGGGCGCTATTGTAGCCCCTCCCTGAATTGAATAAACATTTTTTTTATTATTTTTAACATTTATCAGCGCTTTAAAAAAACTGATAAAAGGGGTCATTTATCAACGCTAAAAAAGCGCTCATAAATGATTCCTTTATCAGTGCTTTTTTTAGCACTGATTAAATGCCCATTTTATCAGCTCTTTTTTAGCTCGGATAAAAGGGGCCTTTATCAGCGCTTTTATGAGTGCTGATAAAAGGGACCCCCTTTATCTTCATCGGCATTAACATCACTTTTCTAGCACTATTAATGTAGTTTTATAACACTGATGAAGACCATATTTGTAGTGGTGTCAAGAACAATTCATCAATTTAAACAATAAACACACATTTTTAACATGCTTTTTCATTTAATGTTTATTGCAACCTCATTTAAAAACCAATCAACAATTCATGATTATAATTGAATTTAAGAATTAAATACTTCACTAATTCAATAAATATTGATGTGGGAAAGTTTATAAAATATAGGTCACATGAAACTCCCTCAAACTGAAATATTTTCTTATACTCAAACATTACATGATTTTACTTCATAAAAAGAAAATAAAATTCCACAAGTTAGCTCAAAATGAAGCATGTTGATTCACTGATTTTCATTAAACAATATTTTGATAAGGGATGATATTTTCAATGAATTTTCAAAAAAAAACCTACCTTGATTAAAAAACACACCAAAAATGAGGAAACAGAGATTCATCTACCATTTAAAATTTCATGTCTTCTATATGAAAAAAAATCAATTCTCTAATTCAATTCAAATTCATGTCATAGTTGTTCGGGTGAAGAAAATTTAGATTAAAGTGGAATCAATACTCTAAAAAGAGGAACCATCAATTATCACTATCCCTTAGGTTCAAAAAATAAAATATTCATTTTTCATTTGATTTATATTCCTCAAATGATTATCTTATAAGAGAATTTCGTCCTAAATCAAGTTTTAGTATTCCTCTTTACTCAATGAACTCATTTTTTATAATTAGACACTATAATTATTTTTGTTTATACAAGAATGCACAATGAATTTATTTATTGTACAAGTGCATTTGTTTTTTTTGTGCTTAATGTTTTAGAGATTCACCATGGGATCTCAATTTTTCTTTTTACTATAGTTTCAAAATAATTATATATTTGTATTTTGAGTTGTATCCTTTAAAAAAGTTGACTTTTTAAATGATTTTATTATAAAATATTAGGTGGATTTCAATGTGGACAACTATAAAAGCACAACTAGACACAAATAAATACCCCTCCCCCGCACATAAAAAAGAACATTTTCTCCAATGTTGAATCATATGGTGGAAGAATATTGTTGACCAAAATAATTTTTTTTTAGATGTTGAAATAATACTAAAGTTGTCGAAATAATATTCATTGTATGTTTTCAGTATTGACCATAATATTTAGAAAATATATAAAAAATTTCATGCAATGTATATTTTAGATCATACAGAAAAAGTAGAAATTTGGATCCAAATATATCATGATGAAAATTATGTACAACATCAGTTGTTGAATATTAAAGGCATTTGAGATCATACATCAAGGGTTAAATTTTGGTTCAAATATGATTTCTAATTCCCATGAAACTAGCAACTGAACACCGAACGCATGAAAATTATGTTCATTAAATTGAATTTAGAACAACTAGGGGAAATCCCCCACACATAATTGAAAACCATGTCAAAAAAAAGTGACTGAATAATAGGAACAAACTCCCCTAGATGTGGAAGTTCCATTCATTTGAATTAAGTCAAATGTGACCCCCCCTTTTTTATTTGAAAAGATCCTCTGGTTACAATGAGCCAACAACTAAAAAAAAAATTCAACATGAATATGCTTCAGTAGAAAAATCTCAATGTGATCGAGACCAATGTTTTAGTTTAGGAGGCTTAGTCCATAATGTGAGTTGAAAATGTTAAAAATCATAAACTATTTTCAAATGGATAAAATTTTGATACTTCTTTAGAAACTGGAATTTACTGAAAAATGGATGAAAATATAGACTTTTTTTTATTATTCAATTTGGGGATTTATGTAGAAAAGTAATTCTTTGATTTTTGGAATATAGTTCATTTATTTACTTTTGATGTTATTTTTTAAATTAAATTTCTAACCATGGAAGATCCATCAACAACATATCCCCTGTATTACGGTTGATTTTTTAGGGTGAGTTCATGAATTCCGCTATAGATTACCGCTCCCTCAATCGACCCCGACACCCATCGGAACATGGAAGCAACCAAATCCGGCCAAACCAAAGATGATCCAGAAAATTAGGTGAAGATCGACAGATGAATAAACTATGATTATCACCGATTGAAGGTAGTATAAGATAAACTTGAAGAATTCGATTTCAAATAAATCTGTACCAAACTCAAGATAAGAAGTGGTTGATGAGTAGGAATGAAATTTGAAAAAAATGAGAATCGAATACAATCGATGTGACCAGAAGAGTGAAATATCTCACTGATGATATAATCCGTGATGTCTGAAGAAGTTGAATCGATGATTTTCATTACTATATATAAAAAGTACCGAACTGAGATTTGCCTCATGAAGAACACTGAAATCGAAGAAGCGTGCACTCGATGCCACATCGCAAATGAAGAAATAAATCCACTGACGAAGACCTAGAATAGATGTATGGATGTATACCGAGCATCATTTCAGACGATCTAAGCCAAGTGTGCCTAAATGAAGAATTTTTTTAGAATGTGGCTGCCACATGATTGGCGAAGTAATAGATTTGAACCCAAGCCTATCCGAACACACATGATGAAATAAAAATTGATGTAAAAGTTTGATGAACACTAGTTTAAAAGTGGGAGATTGATTGGAACTAGATGTCACATGAATTTTGTTAGTTGAAGACATAATCAAAAAAATAGAGCCAGATGAAGGTCGTGTTCTAGTCATTTCCAAGAACTGTTCTTACTCAAGTCCAATTCCAAGACACACATCGGGATATGTTAATACCCAACATCACAAGCCCAATCCTATTTCGTGAATCCCATAGGACAATTTCGAATCAAAATATATTTCTCAACATGTACATCACCTCATTTAGAGAGAAACAAATTATCTCTTTAATTCATTGTGAAGGAATAAAAAGCTTGATCATGTTAGTATATTGATTTAATGAAAAAAATGTCTTCTCTGATTTGGATAAATCATAGCCATTGAGGTGTACATGTGTTGGGGGTTCGAATATAAGGAATCTAGAACAAAAATATTGGAATAATTCAGACTGTTCGGGTTCATTGAAATAGAAGATCATGCTAATCATGTGGCTGGAAATAGAAGATTAAATAACTCAAAGCATATTCCGATAAAAGATTAACTTTTTCACTAAATAATGAGGTTTCTTCTGTGATCATCAAACCAGAGCTATATATCTTTCTTTTATCCTTTCTATTTATTTTCAATACCTGTAACTATACAGTAAAGGAATACTAAACCATTAGTAGCTGATCTGGCAACATTCTCCTTACTTCTCTATAAATGAATTCACTTTTCTTATTGATTTTCTATTACATTGATTTCTATGGATATATTTGAGCATGTTTAGGTGTTAGGAGTTTTCTTATGCATAGGCACTTTAAAATTTTCATCCTTTTGTATCTGGATTGAACATGTGAGCACTCTGACTCACTCCACTACACAGGATAGTGAGAAGTGGGTGAAGAGATGGATGATCAGTGAAAGCCAATCGTCAGGCCATGTGATGGTCAGGGTTACAGTGATCATTTTACTCCCCTACTCAAACCGACACTTCCACCAGAAGCTAATCTATGTTAGATTTTACTTGGTTTGAGAGAGACTATTAGAGACTCCAAATAGAATAATAATTTTCAATCAAGGTAAGGGGATGATATGATGATTTCCCTCTATCTCAAAATCTAAATTTAGGAACAAATCCAATTTAATTCTGTTATCATTATCACACATTGATCCCACGAAAAAAAGGAGAACACATCCATGCCACTTTTCCCTTTAGAGACAAATCTGATTCCACTATTCCTTTGAACACAAATCTTATTCCACTACTACAACATTATCATGGGTTTAAAAATTGTTTTGATGAGGGCCCAATGATGGGCCACTCATCAAACCTGACATAATTTTCGGGGAGGTCATTATTTTTGTATTAATTTTGTTTTAAAACAAATGCAACGAATGACCATATACAATTAATCCCACCTTGTTATTTTAGATCTACATATTAAATGAACTTTTCTATTAAGACATAAAACATTAGGAATCATAGGGGATATTGAATGGTAGTTTTTCAGTATGCTATTGATTGACTCACTGTCCCATCACACTTCTTACACTAGAGTCACTAATGATAATGAAAACATAAAAGACAATCAAGATCAATCGAATAAGAAGTTAAGTGAACTATATGAACTTAATTTCAACAAAAACAACCTATAGTTACAAATTAATGATCATTAGTATTGTGATATTAAAAATAGAATTCTATGTTACCTACCTATGATTCATGGTTTTTTGGGAGAATACCCTAAAATAATCCTATAAGGATTTTGAGAAGTCAATAATGGAATTAATATAATGACCCATAACTTACATACATTATTATTACTTCATAATTGAAGCATACTTATTCCAATATATTACCATAACATGAAAGGACCTTATAGGTGTAGTGACATTAGAAATTGGGAAACATAAACAACTAGTTCATAAAGCATCTACATTGTCTCCCATTTATTTCATCATATTTAGAGTCCCTTTTGGAAAATCCTACTTAATAACCTTCTTCCTGACCTTTGGAAAAGAAAAAATACAAAAGGGTGAGAACAAATTCTCAGTAAGGGTAAACATAGGAAATATCAATCATATCATATTCATAAAAACATAACATTTTAAAAATTATAACCTGCAAAAGAGATCATAATATTATAACATTGGATAAATCATGGTAGTGAAATAAAATCCCAATAATCATAACACAAATCATGAAACTTTGTGGCATACACACATAATCATAATTAATAATTTCTTAGTAGTCAAGACTCATTGCCAAGAATATCCTTGCGAAAAAAGCCCATTTCTGAACTGAGTTCACTCCTCGTTTCAGTCCTGTATCACTGAACCGGATTAACCTTCCTATCCAACCATGTCTATCTCATGAAATATAAATCTTTACCCAATGCATTGGAGGGGGATATAGGTCCCATCCATCTGCTAATGAAACCATTCTTATGTGTGCCACAAAATCATTAATCATACATCATAGCATAACCCATGTAATAAAAACGATATTCTTAAACATCATGCCATCATAACATAATACATATAAGATAAAAGGACATCATAATATTAATTCCAACATAACATAATCAAATTAATGTAAAAATAGGGATAGAAACAGAAACCTATATTATATTTTGGAAAATAATTTTGATAAAACACTTGAACTCCATTCTTGAGGAAAATATCCTCTCTACTTTAAAAACATTTTTCCTTTCTTAACATGTCATATAATTTGAAACTAAAATAATTTCACTAAAAATGAACTTGAAAATTTGTAAGTGAAGATTCATGGAAATAATGTTCTATGAAATCATAAAAATCCATTCATGCTGTATAAGTTAAAAAAACATTTTTCTCGTACTTTGGCCGGAAAAGTCAAAAAGAACCTCGTACTAAAAATGACAAAAGATTCCTTTCATATATTTTAGTAAAAATAAACCAATGGGTAAAATTGGATTTAAAAAATTGTAGGAGGATATAAATAATAATATATATTGAGGAAACATGGATGTGTATGATAAATATTCCCCAGTAAATTCTGATGTATAATCAATCTCGGATAAAAATGATATTGCGAGATTTTCTCTTATCTTAGGTCTGATTTGCTTCGTACGTATCTGATCCTCCTATATAATTATTTAAATAATGTCATTGACTTATTAAATAATCATATTAATTTTTATTATATCATATATGGTCATATTCTTATCTTCTTATTAGTAATATTTCATTGCTACTTTTTATTCGGGTTTTCATTGCTTTATGTCCTTATGAATGTTTTGTTGAATAAATTATTATTATTATTTTTAGGTTATAGATAAATAATTTCAATAATGTTATTATTGTAATATATATAATATTTATTAATTCAATTCATTTATATAATCATTATTCAATGAAGATCATGTAGAACGAGTCGCATCACATCGTGGGGATGGTAGGCCGTACGTACGCAATAGTGATGATATCGTTCCCATGATCATGGAATAGTATTGAAGTGTATGTATACTATTTCAGAATAAATATAACTTTAAAATAATTATATATAGTTATTCTTTACACCATTATACCCATCCAAGTAATGTGGTGGTGGAAAACAGATAACACCACAACGTGGAGATGGTATTCTCTACGTACGCACGCGCGGTGATTTTGTTTTCTGTAGAGCGAATATAAGGTGAAATGGGGTTTTTCATATTTATAATAACATAAAAGTATATGACTGATACTTATATTATTACTTCATAATGAAACAACTAAATAAGTGTAAGTAGAAAAAGAAATAAATTTGAAAGAAACAGTAACGGATATTACCTCTTCTTTGACATGCCTCTTTGAAACCCCCTCTTAGGGAAATAAAATTGTTCTTTGAAGAATACTAGGATGTATAGTATGTTTCTAGGGAAGTCAATAAGGGAAATAGGAAGGGTTTTTCCGATCATGGAGGCTCTAAATGGTGTAAAGAGGAGAGGGAGGAGGTTCCCTTTTATAAGGTATGAGAGGGGAACCTTAGGAAAAACAGAAAATATTATTTTATAATAAATTCATATCCGGTTTATAATATCTTCAAATTTATTTATTTCAAAAATAAAGTGGGGATGGGTCTAAATACTCTGAAAAAATAAATTTTATAAAAGTATACATCACTATTTTAACCTTATCATTTATATTTAACTCCAAGTTAAATATTTTAACTTTTACCATGGCTTCTTATTTTCTTACACTATATTGTTAATAAACATACTATAACAATCCAAACAAACCCCAAGTGGTTATTTATTAATATATATAACCTTATATAAGTCATTTTTCTGATCCTTATTTTTTAGGAATAAAATAACAATAAATAATATAATATTTGTTTTCAAAATTATTTTATGTCAATTTTGAAACTATTTGGTAATTAATTTTTGTGAAAATCATAACAACATGATTAGTCTGAAAAAAGTTAATTAAATAAATAATCACATGTCATATTTACCTATGAAATTAGTGGGATTTATATAAAGTCACAAATTACATTTATTTGTGTATTTATAACATCAATTATGATGATATTTTTTTAATACGGTAATTACTGCATCATCATTGTGTAAAAAATAAAATAAATTATATAATGTCTAACAATTATAAATAAAATACCATTATGTAGAAAATATTTTTATATTTCTAATGAATATTTATAGTATAATTTATCTTATGTATAACCCTATATTAAAAATGTTTTTAGTTATTAAACTTTGAATTTAATACTTTTAACTCTTCTTTAAATAAACTAATAATAAATGTCCTAATCTATTCCAAGTGGACCTAAATGGTCATATTTTATTCGTAAGGGTTTTTTGGTTGGATTACACTTATCCAATAGAATTAGGACATGTGTTAGGGTAATAATAATAACATTTTTACCCTTAATTACCCTATTTACTTTTAACCGTGGTAAAAAAACGTAAAAAGTTACTATACACAAAAAATTATTTTTATCTTATTGAACCACATTATACTCCTAGATATTAACCGTGTCTCTCGGATTTTCTAAATTCCACTCACATAAGCAGTAATATTAATTTTTATGTAAATTTTCAAATTCTCTTAGGAGGTGGGTAAAAGACTGTGAAAAGTTTAATAAAACTTTTATATATCTAAAATTATTATAAAATTACTCAAATGAATTATGTTGAACATAAATAGGTATAATGTAACAATTTTGACCTAAAATAAAAAAAATAAATTAATTTTTTAAATAAAAATCATTTTTTTAAATAGTAACCTAGTGTTTTCACTATTCGTCAAAAATTGAATGTTTTCAGAAAAATACCAAAATTTCACCCTAGGCTAATTTCGATATTCTGAATCCAAAAATTGAAGTCCATATTGAAAGATAAAATTTATAAAATTTCAAAAAAAGTGTGTATTACTATTCATAACGGCTAGTTCATAATAATATTATAATAATATCTCCTTTAGTGAAACATGGTATTGCGTACAACGCAAGCTATCAAGGAAGGTTTCTCCAGCATGTAACGCAAGCGAAGACAGTGTTGTGTGTAGTGAAAGATTCCTTTGATGTTGCGTAAAACACAATACAAAAAACATATACTTCTCATAAAATATCAGGGTGTTACATTCTACCCCCCTTAAAATGAATTCTGCCCTTGAAATATGTCACTTTTTAACAAACAGATGAGCATACCTCTCCCTAATCATATTCTCAAGTTCCCATGTAACATGTTCTAATTGATGATTCCTCCATAAAACTTTCACCATGGAAGTGGTCTTTTTCCATAGATCATTTTCACTACGATCTAGAATCTCCATCGGTTGTTCTTCATATGAATGATCCTGCTCCAGCGGTACAACTTCTGAGCTATGTACATGTGAAGGATCGAGTATTTACTTACTCAGGAGAGATACATAGAACACATCGTGAACTTGAGAGAGATTCGGTTGAAGCACCAATCGGTAAGCTACCTTCCCAACACGATCCAGTATTTTGAAAGGACTGATATACCTAGGGCTCAACTTTCCCTTCTTTCCAAATCTCATTACTCTCTTCCAAGGATATATTCGTAAGAACACTTTATCACCCACTTCAAACTCTAGGTCATATATTCAGTTGTCAACATAACATTTTTTCGACTCTGAGCTGCTCTTATGTGTTGTTGAATAGATCTGACCTTTCCATCCATCTCATGAAAAAGATCAGGTCCTAATAGATTTCTTTCCCATAATTTATCCCAGCAAGTTGGAGTCCAACATTTCTTTCCCTAGAGAGCTTCATAAGGATCCATCTGAATACTGGAGTGATAGATATTATTAGAATAAAATTTCACCAAAGGTAGGTGTTGATCCCAACCACCTTTTAAATCTATAGATCCAGCTATTAACATGACTTCTAGAGTTTGAATTGTATTCTCAGACTGACCGTCTGTCTGAGGATGATAAAATGTACTGAAACTCAACTCTGTATCTAGAGTATGTTGAACACTTCGCAAAAACATCGAGGTAAACCTCGGATCCCGATCATATATAATGGAAAGTGGTACTCCATGAAATCTTGCCACTTCATTTACATATATCTTTGTAAGCTGATCCAGAGAGAAATCTTCTCAAATAGCAATGAAGTGTGCCAACTTCGTTAGACGATCAACTATGCCCCAGATATCATTATTTCCTTTGGATGTATTAGAAAGTCTGGTAAAAGAGTCCATAGTGATTTTTTCCCATTTCCATTCGGGTATGGGTAATGGTGGTAACATCCTGTCATACTTCTCTCTCTCAGCTTTAACTTGCTGACAAACCAAGCATCGAGAGACATATTCAGCAAAATCTCTTTACATGTCATCCCAACAGAAGTACTCTTTCTGGTCCCTATACATCTTAGTGCTTCCAAGATGAATAGAGAATAAAGAACTATGAGCCTCATGCTGCAGCTCCTTCTTTAATTCTGGGATGGGAGGAATTCAAACCCGATTCTTGAACCTTATTATCCCATCACAATCAAGGATGAATTCAGGAACATTTCTCACCTTATTTTGTAACACTACATCTTATTTTTGTGCCTCTTTAATCTTCACATGTATATATGGTTTAAAATTAATTTGAGAACGATAATATTTTTCCCCATACATCATAATTCCAAGAGCCATACTTTGAAAATCCATAAATATTTGAGCTTTTTTATCCTCATCATGGATAAACTGGCATGGTCTTGTCGACTTAATGCGTCTGCCACCTTGTTTGTTTTCCCAGGGTGACAATGAATTTAGCATTCGTAGTCCTTAATCATCTCCAACCATCTTATTTGGCGCTTATTCAGCTCATTTTTTGTGAAAATATACTTTAAATATTTATGATCAGTATAAATATCACACCTTTTACCATAAAGATAATGCCTCCAAATCATTAATGCCAAGATTACCGTAGCTAACTCCAAATCATGGGTGGGGTAATTTTTCTCATGGATTTTAAACTATCATGAAGCATAAGCTATCACCATATAATTTTTCTTGAGAACACACCCCAATACCTTCTTGGATGCATCACTATAGATCACAAACCATTCTCCACTACAAGGCAGTGTGAGCACAGGTGCAGTGGATAACCTTCTTTCCAACTCCTTGAAATTCTCTTCACAATCCTCCGTCCACATGAACTTAAGTCCTTTTCGAGTCATCCTGGTGAGTGGATTAGATAATCATGAAAAATATTTCACAAAACGCTGATAATATCGATCTAGACCAAGAAAAATCCGGATCTCATTTACTTTTGTTGGTCTCGACCATCTTTCAAAAACCTCTGTTTTTTCTGGATCCACAGATATGCCCTCTTGTGAGATTTGGTGACCCAAAAATGAAACTTTTTGAAGCCAAAATTCACACTTGGTAAATTTGGCATAAATCATCTCCTTTCTTAGGGTCATTAATACAATTCTCAAGTGATCTTCAGGTTCTTCCTTGATCTTTGAACAGACTAGAATATCATCTATAAAGACTACCACAAAATCATGAAGATAGTCTTTAAAGGCTCTATTAATTAGATCCATGAAGATAGCTAGGGAATTAGTAAGACCAAATGGAATCAATATAAATTCATAGTGTCCATACATTATACAGAAAGTTGTCTTTGGTATATCCTCCCTTTTGACTCTTAATTGATGATACCCTAAACGAAGATAAATCATGGAAAAGTTTTGAGCTCCGTGTAGTTGTTCAAATAAGTCATCAATGCGCGGGATATGATATTTGTTCTTGATAGCGATCCTGTTATGTTCTCGATAATCAATCAAAAATCTCATTGATCCATATTTTTTTAACGAACAGAACAGGTTCTTACCAAGGTGATGAACTAAGGTGTATGAATCCATTATCAATATTCTCTTGGAGGTGCTTCTTCAATTCCTGCAACTCTATTGGGGCCATTCTATATGGTGTCTTTGAAATAGGCATAGCACCCTGTATGAGTTTTATTGATAACTAAACTTCACGATTTGGTGGAACACCAGGAAATTCTTCTAGAAAGACATCATCAAACCCTCATACAATGGGAATATTCATAATCGTGATTTTCTCTCCAACCATTTGAGATAAATAACCTTCATTTATTGGAATCAAGACCCATAAGATGGAAGAAATTTCTACTAGAAGGTTATATTCATCCTTACATTGATAGATTATAGTATATTGATATGGAATATTAAATGTGATTTCCCTTCTTTGGAAATTGATATTAGCTCCGTATAAAGAAATCTAATCCATTCCAAGAATCACATCAAATTCCACTATAGGAAGGATCACAAGTTTTATAGGAAGCACTTTCCCACAAACTTCAATCGGAGAAGAATTGTAAACTTTTGATGCGACTGTTGTGCCATTAGGGGTTTTCACAGCTAACTCAACATCTAATTGTTGAGGTAATACGGTAATACCCTTAAAGAAATCTTTAGAAATAAATGTTTGGGTGGATCTAAAATCAAATAAAACATTTTATACTTTAGAGTGGATTTTAAGTGTACCTTTTACCACTTCATTATCATACTCCACATCGCCGATAGAAAGTTTATGTGACTTTCCTTTTTCTTTGGACTTAAGAGTTTGTTGATGTAGATCATCATCAAAAGTCCTTGGATTAGGGCATTGATTAGCATAATGCCTCATTTCCTTGCACTTGTAACATTGAAGTGTAGGAGGTGCATTCTGTGTATCCTTTTCATTGTTCACATCACTAGATATATTTTTCCCATCACTGCGGTATTCAAATGCCCGATGACCCTCTTTTCCACATTTGAAACATTTACTTGTCCCTTTTAGACAATTCCATCCATGTTTCATTCCACACTTTTATCATAATGGAAAACTCATCTTCTTTTCAGTGTGGTCTCTAGATTTCCCTTTGAATTCCATTTTCCTCTTCTTATCAAACCCATATGACTGATGGGTTACTCCAATATCCATCTCAACCTTGAGAGCACATTGAAAAACTTCCTCGTAGTTATTAATTTCCCTTATGGCTAACACCCTTTGGAGACTTGGTTTTAAGCCACTAAAGAATCGATCGATATTACACTCAGGTTGGATAATAATTCCGGAAGCGTACCTTGAAGGTCTTGTAAAATTTTCTTCGTAGGTACCAACAGATTCATCATACTTTTTCTTCAGTTCAAGAAACTCCTTCTCCATCTTTGTTCGATGATTACGATGGAAGTACTTATTGAAAAATAAGTTCTTGAACTCGTCCCATTCCCTGGACTCAATTTCATCCCTTTGACTCATATTCTTAATATGATTCCACCATTGATCAGCTTCACCTACCAAACAATATACTACTACGATGAAATTATCATGTTTATAACATTATAGAACCGAAAATATCTTTTCAGTGGTACTGATCCATTACTCAGCCACTAATGAATCAGATGACCCGCAGAATGAAGGTGGACACTGCCTCATGAAGGATTCAACAGAATGTTTATCCTTTCTTTTCTCGTTTGGAAGTCCAGCATGATTCATATCTTGAGAAAGTTGTGTGAACATGGCTACAAAATTTTTCATTCCCGCTCCCATAATGTTTGGTTTCTCAGGGGGACAATCATTGCATTTCCCATCATATTCAGCATTAAAACGGTTCCTTCAGGTTCCGGCCATTGACTGAAACCAATAAGCATAGTGTGAGAAACACTAATCATAATATAAAAACCACATAATCAAGAATACAATTTCACACATTAGGTATTATCATAGGGGTTCCATTGACATTTATAAAACACTAATATTGTGATCTATGCGTAGACATATCCTTAGAGTTTTTACTAAGGATTTCACATCCTAGTTTCCAAACGTTGAATACACATTTCCTCTGATACCAACTATAAAGGCCCATACTTTACATACATTGTTATTACTTCAGAATTGAAGCATACTTATTACAACATATAACAAAACCATGAAAGGACCGTATATGTATAGTGTCTTTAGAAAATGGGAATCATAAACCACTGGTTCATAAAGCATCTACATTGACTCCCATTTATTTCAACATATTTAGAGTCCCTTTTGGAATATCCTACTTAATACCCTTCTTCCTGACCTGGGGAAAAGAAAACATACAAAAGGGTGAACTTAAATTCTCAGTAAGGGTAAACAAAGGAAATATCAATCATATCATATTCAGAACAACCTAACATATTGAAAATTTTAACCTGCAAAAGAGATCATAATATTATAACATGGGATAAATCATGGTAGTGAAATGTAATCCCAATAATCATAACATAAAACATGAAACATTGTGTCATACACCCATAATCATAAATAATAATTTCTTAGTAGTCAAGACTCATTTCCAAGACTATCCTAGCGGACAAAGTCCATTTCTAAACTGAGTTCACTCCTTGTTTCAGTCCTGTATCACTAAACCAGATTAACCTGTCATTCCAGCGATGTCTATCTCATGAGATATAAATCTTTACGCAATTCATTGGAGGGATATATAGGTCCCACCCATCACATAATGAAACCATTTTTATGTGTGCCATAAAATCATTAATCATATATCATAGCATAACCCATGTAATAAAAATAGGATTATTAAACATCATGCCATCATAACATAATCCATATAAGATAAAAGGACATCATAAATTTAATTCCATAATAACATAATCAAATCAATGTAAAAATATGGATAGAAATATAACCCTATATTATATTTTATGGAAAATAATTTTGATAAAACACTTGAACTCCATTCTTAAGGAAAATATCCTTTCTAATTTAAAAACATTTTTCCACTCATAACATGTCATACTATTTTAAACTAAATAAGTTGATTAAAAATAAACTTGAAAACATGTAAAGGACGCTTCATGGAAATAATGTTATATGAAATCATAAAAATCCATTCATGTCGTATAAGTTAAAAAAACATTCTTCTTGTACTTTGGCCGAAAAAGATAAAAAGTACCTCATACTAAAAATGTCAAAAGATTCCTTTCATATATTTTACTAAAAACTCACCAATGGGTAAAATTGGATTTAAAAAATTGTATGAGGATAGAAATAATATTACATATTTAGGAAACATGGATATGGATGATAAATATTCCCCATTATATTCTATAGTATAAGCATTCTCGGATAAAAATGAGATTGTGAGATTTTCCCTTACCTTAAGTCTGATTTGCATCATATGTATCCAAACATACTGTATAATTATTTAAAAAATGTCATTGACTTATTATAGAATCATATTCATTGTTATTATATCATATATGTTCATATTATTGTCTTCTTATTAGTAATATTTCATTGCTACTTATTATTCGGGTGTTCAATGCTTTATGTTCTTATGCATGTTTTGTCGAATAAATTCTTATTCTTCTTTTTAGGTTATAGATACCTCATTTCAATAATGGTATTAGTTTAATATATATCATACATATTAATTCAATTCATTTATATAATCATTATTCAATAAATATCATGTAGAACAAGTCAGATCACATCGTGGAGATAGGAGGCCGTATGTACGCACGAGTGATGACATCGTTCCCATGATCATGTAATTTTATTTAAGTGTATGTATAATATTTAAGAATAAATATCACTTTAAAATAATCATATATAGTTATTCTTTACACCATTATACCCATCCAAGTAAGGTGGTGGTGGAAAAAAGATTACACCACGGCGTGGAGACAGTATTCTGTACATACGCACCCGCGGTGATTTCGTTTTTCATAGGATGGATAGATGGTGAAATAGGTTAGATTTATATTTATAATAAAATACCATTATATTATTTATAATGATATTATTACTTCATAATGAAACAACTAAAGAAGATTAAGTATAAGAAGAAATAAATTTGAAAGAATCAGTATTTGATATTACCTCTTCTTCGAAACACCTCTTTGAAAACTCCTCTTAGGGCACTAAAATTGGTCTTTGAAGAAGACCAATTCCTCTAGTATAATTCTAGGGAACTTGAGAAGGTAAATTTGCATGGTTTGGTTGATCTTTAAGGCTATAAATTGTATAAAGAGGGGAGGGACGTGGTGCCCTTTTATAAGGGAGGAGAGAGGCACCTTAGGAAAAACATAAAATATTTTTTTATAATAAAGTAATGTTCGGTTTATAATGGCTCAAAATTTATTTATTTAGAAGAAAAGGTGGGGATGGGTCGAAATCCTCTCAACCAATAGGTTTTATAAATGTTTAGGATACTATTTTAATCTTATCATTTAGATTTAACTCTAAGTTAAATATTTTAACTTTTACTTTGTCTTCTTGTTTGCTTACACTATATGGTTAATAAACATACTATAACAAGCCAGAAAAATCCCAAGTGATTAATATTAATATATATAATCTCATATAAGTCATTTGGATGAACCTTAGATTTTTAGGAATAAAATAAAAATTAATAATATAATATTTGTTTTTAAAACTATTTTATGTCAATATTGACAATATTTGGTAATTGATTTTTGTGAAAATCATAACAGCATTATTAGTTCGAAAAAATTTAATTAAATCAATACTAACATGTTATATTAACCTATTAAATTATTGGTATTCATAATAAGTGTCAAATTACATTTATTTGGGTATTTATAACATCAATTATGTTAACAATTCATTAATAAGGTATTTACTACATCATCATTGTGTCAAAAATAAATTAAATTATTTAATGTATAAAAAATATAAATAAAATACCATTATGTAGGAAATATTTTTAAATTTATAATTAATATTTATAGTTGAGTTTATCATATGTATAACCCTAAATTTAAAATGTTTTTATTTCTAAAACATTGATTTTAACTCTTTTAACTCTTCTTTATATAAAATAATAATAAGTGTCTTAATCTAATCCAAGTGGACCTAAATGGTCATATTTTATTCCTATGTTTGTTTTTGGTCGAATTAAACTTATCCAATAGAATTAGGACATGTGTTAGGGTAATAAAAATATCATTTTACTCTTAATCACCCTATTTACTTTTAACCGTGGTAAAAAGTAAAAAGTTACTATTCAAAAAAAAATTATTTTTATCTTATTGAACAACATTTTACACCTTGATATTAACCGTGTCTCTTGGAGTTTCTAAATTCCACTCACATAAGTGGTAAAATTATGTTTTATGTAAATTTTCAAATTCTCCTAGGAGGTGGGTAAAAGACGTTGAAAAGTTCAATAAAATTTTTATTTACCTTAAATTATTATAAAATGACTCCAATGAATTTAATTGAACTTATATAGGAATTATGTATCAATTTTTACCTAAAATAAAAATAAAATGAATACTTTTTTTTAAAACAAGTCGGTTTTTAAATAGTTACCCAGTGTTTTCACTATTCATCAAAAATTGAATGTTTTCAGAAAAATACCAAAATTTCACCCTAGGATAATTTCGATATTCCGAATCCCAAAATGAAGTCCATTTTGAAAGATAACATTTATAAAATTTCAAAAAGTGGGTAATACTATTCACAATGGCTAGTTCATAATATTATAATAATAATATCTCATTTTGTGAAACTTGGTATTGCGTACAACGCAAGCTATCGAGGATGGTTGCTCCTGTGTGTAACGCAAGCCAAGATAGTGTTGTGTGTAGTGAAAGATTCCATTGCTGTTGAGTATAACATAAGAAAAAATATATACTCCTCATAAAATATCAGGGTGTTATAATTAAAACTAGATGATCCACTGTGGTTCGAATCAACTGGAAGAAATTTCCCTTCTCTCTTGAAGGATATTCCAATGAGTGTCTCTAGAACATCCAACATAGATAGATCAAAACTTGGGATAAACAACACCAAGACTTCCTCCATATGTACATCCCTACATCAAGGAGTTTACAACTGATAAAAGATATATATCTAATCAATAAGAATGTGGAGTGACCCTTTAGAGTTTTAGGAAAGATTCAAGGGATTAACAAACTCATAAAAACACCAACCTTATGAAGAGAGTATTTTCTCGGTATTCATTTTCCAAGGGTTGGTGGATAGAGATCAAATTCTCTTTTATGCATCCACCAGAGGAGCACTGATCAAGAAGTCACCTACATAATTCAAAGAGCTAATTGAAACGATTTACTAGAACTATAAATAATTTGGTATAAGAACTACCACAAGGGGAGTACATGAGGAAAACCATTATGATTCATCTTTACTTGAAACAAAAATTGAATAAATAACCTATATTGTGATAACATTATCATTGAACAAGGTAAAAGAAACATCATGTTACAGGCCTCTAAGAGTCTAGAAATTATGTTACTCTCAAGACCATGACACTGAAATTTGTGATGATATGTACTAGAGATAGTTCAAACAACAACTAATCTACAACCAAGAATGTAGAGAGTATTCTAACCATCAATATGGATATGGAAAACAACATCTTCAGTGACAACTATTTCAACAAGGTTTCTAAAAACTTTCTTTCCACCACCCAATCAAAGACATAACTCTAATCCTTTTATAATCTATCAACTAAGGAAAGCTCAAAAACATTCAATGGAGGATCAAATGAAATAAATTTTTAATTCCAACAACCAAATCCAATAATCATTCAGTTAATTGAAAATACAAGGATTTAGTAACCTTCCTAAACAATCCATTACTAACCCTAGAGGAAATGTGATTTTTATTCCATTGAGGAGTGGCAAGGAGTTTGGAAGTAGTGAAGAATCGCTATCTTGAGATGAATTATGAAGTGGAAAGCCCACTAAACCTGAAAAATTGGCCCTTGGAAAAGAACCTATAGAGTATGTACTTGAGGATAAACCCATATGATGAAATACAAATGGAAAACCAAAATGGATGATCCAATTCATCCCAAACCACCCTTCCATTAAATGATAAAAGAACATATGAAATCCAATGAATAACAAGTACAATAGGAGGTTCTATAAGTCTTTATTAAAGTAGAGGTCAACATACCTTTACTAGATTCCATCAAATAGATTCATATGTATGAGAAAATAATAAAATAAATGTGTACAAAGATGAGAAAAATATGATGTAATGAAAAGTTAAGACTAAGTAAAAATGTTTCTACACTTGAAACCACAAAAATACCATTGAAATTTCATGATCCAGGTATCCTTTTTATCACATGTACCATAGGAGGGAATACATTTTTCAATTAATTATGTGATTTAAGGGAATTAATTAATGTTATGTCCAACTAAATATATTCATATTTATAGATATGGGAACTTAATCTTACTTGATTAGTTTTACAACATGTTAACAGAGCAATTTTCTTCCCAATAGCTGTTTCTAAAGTTGTTTTTTGTGTGTAAAAGGTTTTTTATCCCTCTTGATTTCTACATTTCAAACATCGAGGAAGATAAATATAAGACTCATTCTGCTATCATTATTGGTAGACCATTTATAAAGACATCTAAAACAATAATTAATATATATGAAGGGACTATTTCCATGACTATTAGTGAGAAAATATGTATTTTAACTTACATGATTCAATTAAATACCCTCATGAATAACAAAATGCTTTTATTGTGCATCATTTTTAATTTCTATGTTGTCCTGAAAAAGGAATTTTCATTCTTCATAATATAATTATACTTATGAAGGCATTGGAATCTCATTATTTTTTTTGATAAATTAATCATTTAAAATTCATTAAATCTAGAATATGTTTTCTAAAATGAATAGATTTAATAGATTGGTTAAAATTTTCAGATAAAATACTGAAATTTACAAATTACACCTCTACAATGACAACAAGAGTAATACACTTTTGTGGAGGGAATATCATCGCTAATGATTTTTTATGATGGGATTCTATAAAAAACACATCATATTAAATGGAATTAAAAATATACTTATTTGAAAAAAAAAATCACAATAATATAATTATTTACAATGGGTTACGACTCCTATAGAAAATAGTCCCTGAATGTTTTTAAAAATATAATTGTGATGGACCGTCCTGAAAATAGTTGATTTCAAAGAACTATGACCACCGTCAAAAAAAGGTTTTGGATTTTTTAAAAAATTATTTGGGGTGGATTATAGAATCTGTCAAAATTACCTAAATAATTTAAAAATATTTAAATAATTAAAAATAAAAAGTAGAAAAAAATATAATAAAAATATTCATAACATTATTACACCATTTCACACATGACATGGTTATCATAACAAAATAAATAATAGATAAAAAAATAAATCATCAACTGGTATTAGGGGGATGGGTAAGGGAGAGTAAACTCTATACTAACATTATCTGCAAGCCATCACATATACCCCCAAATATAATCATCTCTATGATGATATTTCTCATCCTCCTCCCATATCTCTCTCTACAACTGATGTATCAATCCACATGAGCTCAAAACATCTTTTTATACTGTGCAATGGAAGATGACGATGACTCTATGATATCGCTTCAATCTGACCAATGACATCATAGAAGTACCATAATAACTAGTATTTTTCAATTGTGAACTATTTCCCATATCCCAACAATTTTTCGATACCATGTATAGTCACTTGTATCCTAACACCCTCATCAAAACCTAACATAAAAATTCCATCTAATTTGTTCTTTAATTGAATCTATCATGAATGAGAAGTCATAATATCATACATTTCATTCACATATAATTGGAAAAAAAATTAATATCATAAAAATTAAAAAAAATACCTACCATAATTTGGTGTTGTCTTTCACAAAAAAGATTTTACGTACAATGATTAGTGTACATCTCCATGTGAACTTCAAACTCCATAAAATAGGTATCAGTAGAAGCGTATATAATATAAAGAACATTTCACATTTAAAGTATATATACATTTATAAATATTATTACTTACCATATGTCATTGATGTATACCAAATATATGACTCCCGACCATATGTGTGGCCTCTTTCCTCCAAAGGATCTAAATATAATATGATAACATACTCCTAAAAGTCCCTCTTATCTAGTATGACTAGAATCCATCCCTTACATGAGGTAAGATATAGTAAGGACTATGAGAGAAGAAATGATGGTAAAAAATAGAAATAGAATCACTGCCGTGGATCGCTTTCTTAGGTTGTGTAAAAAGTGAAGAAAAAATTCACGTTTACAAATCTACCATGCCTCCCAAATAAGTGATCTCATGTTATCATCGATCAGAGACCATAAAATCTGCAAAAAAAATTAAAACATCATTTTATAATTAGTAAATTTCAAAAAAAATATTATTTATTAATATACAATCTAGTGGCTAAACATCTGATGTTAAAAAAAATTGATAACCTAATTTCCTAACACCCATGGAACAGAAAAATAACTCCATAGAATCAATATAGTTTAAAAAATAGATAAATTTGAATATCTATGAATATAAAAAAATTCCGAATACTATTAGAATACATTATACAAAATCAAAATATAAAATAAATACCATAAAAAATTGAACATACATCCGTAAACGAGGATCGAAATAATGAGATGACTATATTTCAAGAATAGGTTCTGGAATCATAAATATAGAAAGGATGTACCCCCTCATAATAGGTGGTGTTATAGAATAATCATTTGGGATAGATGAATTGTTCTCATCATCGGGAAGTCTGGAATTAGTGAGAGAATGAAACATATTATCAGAAGAATATCCATCCATTTAAATCAAGTATTTTCAATTATTTTTTAATATATATATATATATAATATAAAAACTAATAAATACAAGAATATAATAATATTACCTATATGTAATTGTTTAAACAAATTTGAAATATAAAAAATAATGAAATACCAAAATATAATAATTGCATATAAATAAATACCATAATATAACAATATTGAATTTAAATAATTGTTAATATAGATATCAAATATAAAAAACTAATAAATACCATAAAGAATATAATATTCTTTCCTGACAATAATTTTTAATAAAAAAATGAAATAAAAAAATAAAAAATACCAATATCAATGAGGTAATTTAATAGATAATAAGGAATATCTCCAGCCATCTGAATCAAAAAATATTACCTACAAATAATTGTTAACACAAATTTAAAATATAAAAAATCATAAATACCTGAATATAATAAATCATTCATTATCAACATCTCTATCTTCCTCGATGATAATTTATTCATCTTCATCTTCATCATTTTCAACATTCATACGACTTTCAGTTTCATCATCCCTTGTTACATCATCAACATTATCCATATCATCAGCCCTTAACTGAGGAATTGCATAATTGATATTTATATCTCATTAGGCAAGAGATATATTTGGGGATATTTCATGAAAATTTCCAATATTATTCACTTTCATAGTACCATTTTTATTTTCATGAAAATGATGGCAATGATATTTCATTTTTATTACAATCCACCATTCATTTAAATGCCTAAAAATAGAAAATTAATTTTTATAATAAAATTTTTATGCTTCATTTCCCTACATAAATGGTTCATTTGAGGAAATAAATCATTTATATTTAATGGAACTGACTCCATGTTGTGGATGCATTCAAAATTCTTGATCAATACCAAACAAATTGAATTTACATAATGTTATATAATTTTTTCCCAGAAAACATAAATCAATTATTTTGACCAACATGCTATAAAATACATCATAATATTCTTGGTGACAAGATCCTTTAAAAACACCATTATTTAATGATTTAATTTATTCACTATATATGATTTTATAAATTAGAATTCCATTAACCTTATTCACATTATATGATTTTACCAAATTTGATGGAGTGATTTAGAGAACACATTATAAACTATAAATTTTACCATCATACTTTGTTACCCAAAAAATAAAAATTATTAATAAGAGATAACACTTCATAAATGATTTAATGTTCCATCATAAAAAACATAACATTCCAGTCTTTGAAACCAATATTCAAAATTTTGTTATAGGCATTATTTAAGAGAAAGAGGGGTAATTTTTATGATTTTTTAAATATAGTCATTATATAGTCTAAAAAAATAATTTAAATAAATATATATACTAATTTTTTATTTAAAAAATGTACTACTTAATTCACAAATATTATCATATCTTCACAATTGTGCAGAACATATGTATGATCATTTTACAGTTCTTCACCTGAAATCAAACATTCATGATAACTACCTAAACCAAGATTGGACTGATTGAAAACTGATATTTGATGGTCTGTTACATCATCAATATTTTTCTGAATGTGACTCATGTGATTTTATTTTGGAGGATATTTAGATTGAAAATAATAAGAGCGGAAATTTGAAATTTTCTCCAGTAAGTATGATTCTATAACTGACCCTTCAACTGATGCATTGTTATGTACATACTTATTTAATTTCTTTTTACTTCTCTCAAATGGATATATCCATATGAATGTTATCAACCCTCCAAATTTATCTTCACACAAAAAATGAAATATTAAATGTTTCATTGAGTCAAATATGGTCAGGGAGAATATTTTCTCTAATTCACATAAGATAAAAATAGATTCTCTTTACAGCATACTAAATGAATCATAATATAATGTTTCTAAAAACAATATCTCAGATGAAATATGATATTTCTATCAATGTTTTCAATATTGAATAATTCAATATCCCTTTAAGACCAATAAGGAATAGTATTTCCATTATGAAATGGTTGTCATGTCTATTTAACCAAATAATATATTCATTTTTGATACAAAAAGTCTAATTAAAAACATAAGCATCAGTTAACCTAAAATTTATAATCCATTTATTGAATAATAAATGAATTTATTTATAAATTGTGTATTATTCATCTTGCTTCATTAAATTGTGTGATCTTATATCTTCAATTAATTTAAGTTCAGGATGCCTATAAATTTGGGAAATATCCAACCATGCCTTTACATTATCTTTGGTCTTACCATGCCCATCCAACATGGTATAAAATATGTTATCAAAATAATTCTTCTAAATATATATTGCATCTAACATTTGATTATCAAAAAAATTAGAACAATATGGTAAGTCCCAAAAATACTCCGATTTATCCTATAATGATCTCTCCCAAAATGATATATTTTGTTATTGTTTATAGCGGGTCTAAAATTTACTGAAGGTAATGATTAAATAGTTGAGTTTACAAAAATAATTGAGAGTATTACATAAGGTCCATCTATATCCATTCTACATTTTATAAAACTATTTATATTCCATTTAAAAGGGTGATTCTTAGGATTAAATCTCCAATGATAGAAAAAATTACTAGTGTTTCTTCCATTGACAAGAATAAATTCATTATTCTCATACCTGTAGTAAGGAAATGATTTTAGAAAAAATATACTCTATCATGATAATTTCCATGTACCAGAAAGACACTATTTGTACACATCATTACAACCTTTGGGTAAAATTACAATCTATAACTATATAATATTTTGTTACACTATCGTTTCATAATGAAATTATCTCAAGAATTTGTGGATTTAGATAAACATTAATATTCTCCTTTGGATGTTTGGGAATAAATAGCTATAAATATAAATATATGGTTCCTTCATCAGCATCCTAGTAGGTAAGTTATACATAGTTTTGAAAAAAGTCCAACAAGAATATTGATTGACCTAAGGAATAAATGGACAAACCCCAATAGTAGAAACTCCCAACCATATGTTATGAGGATCTAAAGAAAATGAAGGATGCATTATATTAGATTTTTTTCATAAATCACCATAAAAATTGATGATTTAATATTTTATCCATGTAAATATTTTATTTATTCTATTTCATCGATGTAGCTGTATTGTTAAATAGACACTGGGAAAAGGGTGTAATTTGAAAATACATCCACTATTTGATAGGAAATATGGAATTTATGATTACACTTTATACCTTTCTTATACACATATAGGAAAATTAAATAAAGATTCATAATCATAATGATATAATATGTAGTAATTTAAACATGCAAATATCTTCTAATAACTAAGACCCAAATTACAGACCGACTTCTTAATTCTATAAAAACTTATAGGCAATGGACTTTTTAGGAAACAAAATTTTAACTAAAGAAAAAATTAAATTAGAATAACTATTGGGATATAAAAAATATGATTTAATAGCAATACATTTTTTAATATCTTCAAGTTTACATTTCTGGCATCCTGATTATACAGCCTCCTCAGCATATTTCAAAAAATCGTAAAATTGAGATGGTGTTGATTCATGATTAGTAATATAATTCCAAGTTTCAGTTTATGAAATATTTGAGACAACAATATCATGTACTAAATTTTGAAATTATTTATTCAAATCCAAAAAAAATTATTATCTACTAAATTTTGTTCATAATTGTTGATTCCCTCTAAATGAGCATCGATAATTCTAGAATTTAAGAAATACCCAATGCATGAGTATTATTGTTTCCCTAAAAGACAATGTAAAGAGTATAATGAATACATCAAGTCTATATGGATGAATCATGTGTATCTCATAACCTCTTGGAGGGCATGCGATCACATGACCCTGAGAAGATTGTGATAAAGGTCCCTTCACTATGCATGGTATAATCATGGTAATCCCATCAAACAAACCCTCATGTTGTTTAGAATGTTTCTAGATAAGCATTGATGATCATGTTGGAGATTACCAATGATATCATTTGATCATGATATGTATCTGGTGATAGACTCTTGAAAATCACCTAAATATCATTATAAAATAAGGGGATAAAGTTGGAAAACGTTTAGGCTTCATGTGGTTAATGTTATGTTGTTTTTATTATGAATGATTTATATAACTCTTCTGATCACCATCGATCATAGATATATCCTTGCCCATGACATTTTGATATCATGAAATATCTATAACAAGACATATTGATCTTACCAAGGCCCCCGAAAAGTCTCCCATGATTGTGAAAAATCCTCTTTAATAGGCGACAGATCTCATGAATATTCCCCAGCATGTTTTTCCAGTATTAATAAACGAATTTGAAATGTCAATTTGATCATGTAGCACATCACAGACATGAAGAGTGACTTTTTAGGATAATGCTCACACATCATCGTGAGATCCTCTACTGATCATGCAACACCCAAATAGAAAACCAATGGTAAAAGGTTAGAGGTCATGGGAAATAGAGGATAAATTGTGGAAAAAGGAACAATCCACTCGTGAAGAGAAGATATGTTGATTTTCTTGAGAATGTGATATGAACCTCATTTATCACCATTAATCTCATGAGAGGCCCCTGAGAAGCCAACTTCATCTCACTAATGGCATTTGAAAAGCTATCTTAATCACATGAGAGGCCCATGAAAAGATTTCTTGATCTCGTAAAAGTACTCTAAAAATCCATATTAATCACATGAAGGACCTCAAACATGTCTTCTTCGATCACATAAAAGCAATTCAGTAGGAATATTGATCTCACAGAGATTATTAGACATGTCATCTAAATGCTATAAAGACAATATGACAAGTATATATGATTATTTTAAATCCCATTGATGAGTTAGGGTCCAATAATTATAGTGACTAAAGAGTGTTCTTATAGAATATGTTTATTTGGAGATGCATTGGATGACCCGTGACAAGATCATGTGAACTACATAAGGTGATAACCCCTCCACTAACTCCATCTCATATCTACGATATAAACTCCATGTAAGGTGGTGTATAATTGGGGTGAAGAGTCCAATAAATTCCTCCCAATCAACATAAAAACAGATGTGAAACAAGTCATACCCATGGAAGTGTAGAGTATATGACTTATCATAGTATAAATCCATACCATTTTAAGGGTATTCTACTAGGTAAAATACGTGGAACAACCTAAGGGATCACATGACCTGAATATGTGCTTCACATGATCACCCTATAGATCATGCCAAGGAATTATGACATGTCAACCATATTATGTGAATTAGCTTTCGCATGTTGGCTTGTTAATGATCAACCAAAACAAGCCAATTCATGATGAAATGAGAGGCACAAATGCAATTAAGACTAAAAAATATGGAATAATTGCGTAAAAATTGATATGCTAACTTTCATGTGAAGGAATCCTGATCTTTACATGACCTATCCAGATCATATGATAGTGCCAGTAAATGGAAATCATGTCTTGTTAAGACCTCCATACATTTCAATCTAGGCTTGTGAAGTCCTCCGGACATATCACCCAAGTCTTGCGAAGTCCTCCATACATGTCACCAAATTCTTATAAGGCCCTTCAAACATTTTACCCAAGTCTTGCAACGTCCTTCAAGAATGTCCCACAAGACTTGTGATGTTTTCCAGATATGGAACCCAAGTCCTGAGAAGTCCTCTAGACATGTCTCCCATGTCTTGAGAACTACTCTAAAAATAAGTCATGTGATGTACTCCAATCATGTTATCCCTGATCATATGACACCCTTGTACATTTTATGAATTTATTGTGTGAAGACCCTTAGACATGTTAACCAAGTCATGTGAACATCCTATGGACATGGAAGCTAGGTCATGCAATGTCCTCCAGATATGTCAACCTTGTTCATGTGACACCCTTGGACATGTCTGTGTTGATGAAATAAAGACCTTCATATATTTCAACTTATTCATGTGACAATCCTCCATAAATGAAAACCATATCATATGAAACACCTCCTACATGTCTAATTTAATCATGCGAAGAACCATAAGACATGTCATACTTTCTAGAAAGACACTCAGGACATGTCAGGAAGGCACTTGGGACATGTTAGGTAGACACCTTGAGATACGATTACCTTCTCTATTATAAATATTTGGGAATAAACCCAATAGAACTACTATAACATTGACTAAAGTCCAAATATGATATGTATGATGCTTTCCTATAGACTGAAATCTAACCCACCTCGGTTAAGTTCCTCCATTTCTTATACACTCTAACATGTGGGACACATAATATCCCACAAGTTCATCATTCTTAATCATCAATTAGTGGATTGAGAATCTAAGTGAACTATGAGGAATTAGATTCTTGTTACAAATATGATACATAAGATGCCTTAATAAGTCTCATGATCCATATCAGACACCACATTAGTGAATACCTAGTGCATAAGTGTCGTATTCAAATGTAGTGATACTAATCACATTCTACGAATAGTTTCTTACACCAAGAATTGATCATGTGGGATTAGGGATTCACAATAATCATATCATTCACATCAGGAATATTCCTCAGAAAGGGAAACCTCAGTGTGTAATCCCTATTCAGTGATACGCCGTGACTACCTCTATACAGGGGCACTCATCTTGATATATGTACCGAATGAATTCACATACTAGTAAAAGCTAGGAAAATAACCCTCATGGGTATTAATAATCTATCCCCACCCATCAGTGGGTTGAATATAGATTAAATTATAAATAATCTTATTCCTATTCCAAATACAATATATAGGACGCCTTCCTAAGGCTCAAACTCAATACCTAGTGCCTAAATTCCCTCATATGTGTCCTTACTACATGATGTTAAACTACATAATTTTAATAAAGTACTCAGGTTTTGATTCTTTTTATATACATGATACATAGGAAACCTCATAAAGGTTCAACCCATTCCTTGGAACATCAATTGCTTCCCTGGATGGTAGTAAAATATATAATGACTAGTTATATTGCTTCAAAATACAAGAAACAAAATATTACTATGAAAACAATTGGAATCATAAGAAGAAACACATATAAAAATATATGGTCCCACTAATAGAACCCATATATAATATAAAACGATTCAATGCCCGATCATTTTATTAGGATAATCGGTCCTATATCAAGATTTGTAACAGTTTCTCAACCGTATCGTAAATCTATAAGATAACCTCAGAATGAGAAATAATTCACCCAAAAGGGTTTGATGTGCCTACCCTCCTATACTCTCGACCAATGTGTGTTCCCAAGAACCATGAGATATGAATCCCCAAATGGTCATCTGCCTTTGGAAAGTAGGTATGTACCTTCTTATGGATGCAGGAGTCATTGGAAGTTTCTAAGAGATGAAAATGGTGAACTGGAAAAAATGATTAAGAAAACATAGTTGAACCACCGCAATCAACCATATAGATGGAAAAAATGGAAAACATAGGGTGAAGGCATGTTATTATAGACTGATGGAATTATTATTGGCATCAGGAACCATGTACCATAAATCCAGGACACCAATATTTTCTAAGCGAAAAAAATGGTAAACATGATGTGAAACTCTAAAAAGATAAAAATTATTTTTTGATCATACTTAAGGACATTTCATTTTTCATCTCCTATGAAAAAATTCCAAGCCCAACTATGTAAATGGGGTTCCCTTGAAATAAGATTTTCATGCCATGAGAATTATATGTGAGTAAAATGGAAAAACAGATAATAAGAAAAGAAAATTATGTTACTTTTACACACGTAATTGATAATGTTTCAAACATACAATGATTTAGTGATTGGTGACCTTGTTACTTGTTTTATTTGTGACTGTATATAATACTATCACAAATAACACCCTAACCATAGATTATGTATTCATCAAGCAACAGTTCTGAAAAATCATTGATGGCTGAAACCCCTATGGGTTATAGGAAAACCTCACCCACCTGAAACCTTCAACTACAATTCATGAATGATATGGTTCAAAAATACCACTGCCCTAGTATGATCCCACCCATTGAGGTTGCACGTAAGGGTCTCTAGATGGTAAAGCTTCTGAGTTTGTCTCATTTAGAGAAGACTATAGTGGAAATAGTGGTGCTCATTTCCCATAATAATCGATTCGGAATATTATCCTTAGAGCACTATAATCAGAACCTTCCATATATTAGGAGGGTGAATCAAGGAGTTAATAATGGATTCATTCTAGTTTATAATCTTTGAAGGATGGATCCTAACGACCACTACCACCAGCATCATCCCACGGGTGCCCCTTAGTAGTATGCTGAGGGAACCTCCTGACACATTTCCTCCCAAGATACTCATGTGTGGGTACCAATGAAGTCTCATTAGGATAAACCAGTTGTGGATAAATCTGAGTGGGCTCATATACCTACATTCACCAAATAATCAGGTTGACATGTTTTGGTGGTAGCTAGTATGAAGGATCATATCCCTTCCCCCTTGGATCGAGTCTTCATGTGTATTCCTATAGTAACCATATGGGAGGTATATATCCCTACCCCTATCTAGGAATATCATCATCATATTCCAATGGGACAAGAGGAATAGTAGGGGGCTTATATCCCTGAATATATTGAAGATATATACAAGTATATTTTGGAGACTGAAAATGTATAGGCCTACATTTCTATACACACTTTTCTACAGTTACACTATATTCTAGAAACAACTGAAGAATTCCTCCATCATATTTAGGTACTAGTATAGATATAGGGATAGGAACATATTCATATATCGATAGTCCAAATAGAACATCATCATGATCAGTAAATATAGGTGGCTACTGTAGAGAAAGTGCAAATTCTTGATCCCATCCATGAGGATTATCATAATATTTTAGTAAATAATGAAGCACAGGATCAATATCATATTCCTATACCAATCAAGGACCACTAAATAATTTCAGAACATGACTTGGTACATGTTCACTTTCCTATAAAAAAATATTGGCGATATACATCAAAGGAACATGACCTAGTTCATATCCCCGTTTCAACTAGGGCCCACCAAGTGAGTGTAGCACATGCCTAAGGAAATTATCATATTTCTATTAAAAAGTACTTGTGGTATAATCTAAAGGAATAATGTAATTTTCATGTCACTATTTCAACTATGGTTCGTTAGGATTATAAGGTAATAACCTTTGATTAGGCTCATATCCCTACTAGTGAAGTTACTCAGCATATTCCACCAGCTCGCTGAAGTCACGATCATATAATTACATCCACTAATGAATAGATACGTCTACATCCTTCAGAGGATATATAGGATGAGGATCATATTCTTTATACCATTTTTGGAGTTATGTCAGCATGTTCAATGGGTAAGGTATATTTGTATCATGATCATATCCACACTTCACTAGGGTTTTACTGACATATTCTGGAAACCACCCACGTGAAGGCTCATATTCTTACCAATAACACAACTTATCCTTGAAATTCACCAACAACATCTCATCAACGAGATCATATTCTGAAAATGATATATTTTTATCAACATATTTCAAAAAAAATCATGAAGTAGGCTCATATACCTACACATATTCAAAAGGTAGGTCAACATATTCTGGCTATAATTGATAATGAAGATCATATGCCTAATTTTTTCAATTCTAGTTTCTTTGTGGATATTAAATGAATATAATAAATGCCTCAAGGGACCGTAGACCCTTCAATTAATGTAAAAGGTTATGATTACTTCGATATTCCTCCTCAAAGTATTGTAGAAATGGATCACAATGACTCTACCCCTGACTTCTGATGTGGTCGACCTCCCCATGGTGATATCTATCCTAGATATAGAATGCCCTATTTTCAAATACCTATTCATAGGGAGGTGCTCAAACTCTGAAATCGCCGTATAGATAGGTTCACAAAATTTCATATTTAACCATATATAGTGCCCTATAAACTATCTTCATCACATTACCATGGTCAGCAGACATCCCAAGGAAGAAACCCTTATGGTATGACCATGTGGAGAAATATAAATATAATGAAGAGGAGGCCGACATAGATATATGTAGAGTGTTATATGGAAACTACCCCCAAATATGTTTTATCCCCCACCACTTATAACTATGAGATCCCATATGAGATATAGAAGGAGTTCATGGTATACCTATACCAAAATAAGTGGGAAACTCATAAATGGTTAAAGGATAAAGACCTCCCCTATTCAGGATATGAGGGTCACCATTAGACCAAAATACACTCTACTTTCAGCTATTTATGGATGAATTCTCCATATCCTAGAACCCAAATTTGGATGAGCATGAAAAAATAATACAAATTTTTTGTATTTGTATCATGAAAACTTCCCATCGACTAATTTCTATAGCCTTTTCAGACATACACATCTGAGTATTCAGAAAATATAAAGAATTACACTTCACTATGTCCCCATAATAACAAATCCCCATGGATAAAACATCATATAATCTCACATCCTTAGGAGAAATTAGGGGATCATGTAATTCACATTCTAGTTGGTTAATACTATTAAATACCCCCACTTTAAAAGTGAAAACACATCAAAAATAGATGGGGAGGGATGTTAATAGAAACTTAATATGGACCCTTGAATCAATTAAAAGAAATTTCAGACACAGAAGATGAAGTCATGCCCAACCCCAGAAATGTTGATATAAAATGACTACAATCATGGAATTCCATTGCACACAGATCATACATGAGAACAATTATAACAGATTCATTGAGTTGTAACAGAAGATGAAATATAATCCATCAAGGAGAAAACACATCCCGTATGGATGGGGGAATATTTAACATCACCTCCACCCATTAGGTCATCTATCCATGGGAAGATTCAGGAAATATCGGTGGTAGCTGCAAACCCTCCCCAACCCAAAGGGATGGGGGATTTTTTATGTCAATCAACATCACCAGTTTTAACACACCGAGAGAGGGTCTAAGATAAATTAGCAGAGGTTCCAGATCAACCCCAACCCATAGGTATGGGGGAATTTATTTCTCAATTTCCATCTTATGAGTCATCAATTTCTTAACTAGAATCATAAAATCCTCAACAACAAGATCAATAAGTTTTAATAGTGGCCTCCAATCATCCCTATCACATAAGGTTGGTGGAATTTTCATTATTATCATCACCTTGTAAGGAATCAATATTCTCCTGGTTGGGATATAAATATCAACGTTCAGTATCTCATCTATTCCTCCCACTACTAGAAAAAACTTTTCTATTCAGGGCCCATTCGGGAAACATGACCGGAAACTCCCTCAATTTCACTATTCATAGAATGAGATAGGAGGAATGTATATAAAAGGATATCAAAACCCATAAGGTTTGTAATCAAAATGTGGTCTAATTTGTCCAAGGATTAGAAAATTGACCCTGATGTAACCCTCGAAGGAGGGCTATGTGGTACATAATCACCCTCTAACATTGAGTTTAATGGGGTAACTACTATTTCCTAATACACATCAGTGAATATCACCACTATATACACAACATACGATTTTGATCAAGAAGAAAATACAAAGGTAAAAAATTTTGAAACTGTACCAAGAGAGAAGGGTGATCTAAATTCACTAACTTTGGCTGTGCATACATGGAATCAGAAGAGGATCAAAAATTTGGCACCATCACATAATTAATTTACACATTTACGATAGAACACTTCAAAGGATAAAGGTAATGGTGTGACTACATGATACTCAACACCTAGAGGAATAAGAGTCCCTTATACATAGGAACAGTTGGAACAATATGATAATGAGACACAATGTCTCAGACAACTCAATGAAGAGCTAATTAGGGGTAACATTTCCAATGGGTATCACCTTAATATGGAGACTAATATCCCTCCTCCCACATATTAGGAAATATATGATCCACCTATAAGAGTTTCATATGAGTGTAAATATGGATTTAGATCTAAGCAGCCAATCTATATAAATAACAATGTTAAAGATCATTATGAGTTCCATCCATTACTGTGATAACCTCTCCCCTGATAGAATGAAAATTCATTAATATAATGGATTGAAAGTCAGTGTGATATGATAATGGAGACACCTCATCAATCCACACATGATCCCTATGGATGAGATGAAACTTAGGTAGTGTTACCTCTTGAACTTAGTAGTGACATTGCATCTTGGGATGCTCGAATGGAGGCCATGGAAGGGTGGCCCACAACCATGAAATTCAAGAAGAAACCAAATCCAGAATCTGTGGAAGAAAATTTACCCTAGCCTAATTTTGTAAATCCAATATTATCAACCATTGACAAAATGGGTGATCCTGAATAGCATCTCACATACTTTGTGTCCCGATGTGGCCCAGTGATGGGGCATTGAGACCAGAAGGATGCGACCAATCTAAGATTCTGTGTAAAGACTCTGATATGGCCAACCATCATTTAGCACATAAACCTTCTAGTAGGATCCATTATGGCATGGGAATATCATCTTTTTCAATTCCTTTACCTGTTCATCTTTATGCTAAAGAAAATAAAAATTGGAAACCTAAAAAACTGAAAACAACAAGAAAATTAGAGAGTTTCTAACTTCATCTCTAGATCGAATGGTTTAACTAATTCACCAATCAATCCTCTATCGCAAGAGGAATTACTCTAACTCTTTTTTTAAAATCATCAGGATGAGCTTCAAATGGATTTGATCTTGATGAAGTATCTATGAAGATTGCATATGTTTTTAAAAATGGCACAATGCCTAGAGTCTTCCATTTAGTGGAACCAAGCAAAATCTAATCACATGTCCTCGATACAATAGAAAATTCTTTTTAAGTATGGGATTGACAATATTACACTAAAAAAAGTAGTATTGCCAATTAAAAAACCCAGTTAGGTGCAAAATAAATTGGATCCTCTCATCGAGCAGCAGTATGAAAAACATTCCCTCGACTAAATGAAAAAAGATATTAGGGACACCTGAAATTTGAGGAACATATGAATAAAGAAAAATCTTATAAAATGTATTGATCTCTAGTTATTTCCATATATCCATGTAAAATTACATTCTCAAGCCACCACATCCCTAGAAACCCAATGAGGTCAACCTCACCAATCGTCCGGACGAATTTACTTTCCATAGGAGGTTGGGTCACACTATCCATGATTGATTCATCTTCAAATACATTCTGCAAATCATGGTTGATTCTTGATAGGTGATTTTGGAGAAATCCCAAGAAAATGTGGCTTATGTAACCATCAAACAACCAATAGTATTTGGTGACTGGAAACAAATTTGACCCACGTGTGGATAGAAGTTCGATAACTAGATAAATTGAAAGACATTTGGCTGTGCTCATACCACCATGAGAGCACAAATTTCCAAACCCATAACGATACCTTCACCTATGGAGGTGACATAGAAAATATCTACCAAAGTTGTACATAATCATCATACACAAGAAAAAAATAGAATATGAAGAGTTATATCTAGATCCCATGAAAGTTATGACTATTGTAGACTAGTTTCCTTAAACATACAGAGAAAGGAAACCATCCCACAAAACAAAAAACTCATCAGATGAAGTGATCATCTTTGGTTCTTTTAACACAATACAGTTAACAAACCCCTTCTTAGATGATGAATACACCTCTTAGTATGAGTCCCCCACACTTGATCTGGGATATAGATATTGAAGGACCAAGAGACGAGGATATAGGGGAAAAACTATTCATGGTGAAACCTAATCTTTTAGTCAAATCCATGAAGAATCGATATATGTAGTTGAGATTATGGGATGGAATTCAAGAAATTACAACATAAAAATAGATATTCCTCAAATACCTCCAATGATTATCTAATACCAATCATCTTACATGATTAACTCCTGTGGGTGAGATTTTCTAATCATCCCATACAAAGGGGATGATCAACACGACATACACCACTTGAAATAAATGATTTGTTGATCTTTGATCAATCACCATGACCATTGATCATGAATAAATCATCTCCTGATCCACATAATATGGACAAAAACCACCTTGGGAAGTGATTACCTTTGACACAAAACTATTATATTTTAAAACAACTAGCTTTTTTTCCAGCCAAACTCTCAATTTTGGATGCTGTAAATGTTTCAAAATAACTGAGATAGGAACTCATCTAATACATCTAGATTACACAATAGTTTGAGATATTAGTTGTTGCATCTGAGGTTTATCGAGTGGAGACTATGCCTTCAGAATTCCATGTCGTGATCTCATTCACAAGAAAATATCATAAAGAAGTTAACTCGGGGCATATCAGACCGCTATATGTTTGAGGTAAACTCAATAATATCATCATCCAAAATACCCTATTTGAAAATGGTTCTAAAATCGACATCATACCTATTAAAATCCTTCTAAATTTTTTATATAGAAAGTAGGATTTATCTCCTACATAGATAATCATTCAAGGGTAAGATAAGATCGAGAAATGACCACTTGAGAAATCAAGTTCAAGGATCAATTTGGGGATCTCATGTCTAATACCAACTTCATTGTTATCCAATAACACATAGCATATAATTTTATTCTTATAAGACCTTTCTTTCATAACCACATAATAGTACGTTCAACATTTCATCAATTCTTGAAGTACCAAATCGATTGTATGGTCGACATACTACATGATGAAAAATACTCCCTTTGAGTCTTATAAGTACTTATATACTACAGATGTATTCTACAAAAGGGAGGTAACATAACTATTTATGGATGAAAATATATATTTTTCATCCCCCAGTGGATTAGGGAATTCCCCTATGAATACTTGGAGTATTCTCGATAAAAATTATGTGCAACTCATAAACCAGATTAAGGAAGTAGACTTTCCCCATATATCAATGATCTTAATGTCCCTATTGACAACATGAATGAAAATAATCGACCCAGAATCACTCTAAAATGAATACAATAGTTTGAGATGACAATTTATCTTCCCATGGACTATCTTACCTTGACCACAATAGAGATTCTCCAATATTACCTATAACGTATGAGAATTTCATTCTGGAATTTGAAATGGAAGAAGAAGGGGATGACCTCTAGATATCCTCTCCTATATTTGAGGAAAGAATCTCCCCCACATTCGACATGAAAATGTATGTGAATATGGGAACATAATAACACCTGAAACCAACATTTATTAGTGCCATGATGCCTCTCGAGGAGTAGGAGATTCATTTTATATTTCTAAATTAACAAATATATTTTTTCTTTTGGTAATATATAAAACATCCCCAAATGAACCTCGATGTGGATACACATCTCCTAGGCTTACCCAATGAACATTGAGGATTCAAGTATGAATCCAGGAGGATTCACCCCTCCTATGATACTAATATAGAATCAAATGTCAAAAAATTGATCAATTATTTTTTTTCCAGAAGTTAAATACTCAAAATGGATCACAAAATAAAAGAATTGGAAAATCATGGTTTAATTCAGTTTTAGTGAAATTAATCGAAACTAACCAAAGGATGATTTACCATTGCCTGTCAGAAACTTTTTTTCAATGAAACTACTAGATTTAATGACCTTTCTATTATGGATGTGTATTTAGGGAATAATCAAATAAAAAAGTCCCCTAAAGATGTGGAATCCAACATATTCAAACCACCTAAATGGATCTTTTTCTATCAGGTAACACACTTTGGGTTAAAGAATTATGGAACTACTTACTAATGAACCACTTAAAATATATTTAATCACTTATTGGGATGAATACCATAATGTTATATTGACAAACTAGTAATTAAATATCGATAGTTATTTGATCACCTCACGGATCATCAAACAATATTCAATAAGTTGAGGGATCATACTTTGAAGATGAATCCACTAAAGTTAACTTTTTGAGTAAAATTAGGGAAATTATTTAGCTTTGTGGTACACCATCATGGAATTAAGGATGAACCATAAATTAATAGTGTGATCCTATCAATTTCACCCACATAGAATCATAAATATCTAAGGGGGATCTAAGTAAACCTTTATTACATTCATCATTTAATTGATAACTTAGTCAAAAAATCAATCCCCTTCTCCATTTTAATGCATATGGTATTTTCCTTTTGATGGGATCAAGAGTTTTAAGAATCCTTTAATAATATCAAGAAAAAAAGTTCTTCACCCACTGTTATTTATATCTCTGGGGGAGGGAAATCTGCTCATCTTATATGTGGACAATATGGAATGATCGATCAATGATTTCCTTGCATATAAGAATGATGTGGTGAATGAAAATAGTCTCTACTACCTCAATCAAATGATTCTAGGAACTGAGAGTATTCTAATTTCAAGAATAAATACCTTTCAATTATCTTTTTAATGAAAAAGGTGAGTAATTACTTGCAATATCATGAACTCCACTTGGTATATTGTATTGAAATAATCAAGTATATCCATGGATACCATTTTTTTACTGGGAATATACCCTAATGGGAGTAACTTCTGTAACATTATGAAATCCAATTTGTGTCACAAAAGGTAGTGAATGGAATGTCCTTGGATGATTTCCTTATGGCACATCACACCCCAAAAAATCACACCAGTGGAGATTGAACTTCCTAAAGAAGTGATTTTAAATTCCCATGAGACTCCCCAAACATGATATATGTATTTTAATGGTGCTTCTCGAATTCATATCAGCACATGGATAAAAAATGAAAAACTCAATTGGGATGGTATCAGGATTTTATTTGTTTCCGTAGGCAAATAATTTTCCCCCACACCTTCTCACAATATGAATCATGCACTAATAATTATAAAAAATACCAATCCATCATTTCTTTTGTGAAACTATCCTTAAAGATATAGTTATCATACTTGATCATCAAAGGGAATTCAATTCTACTGCTAAAAAAGATAAAATACGAATATTCCATCTAAAAGGAACAATTATTCCATATCATCGGTTAAGTCATAGGTCTAATGGTTGGTTTATATTTTGAACCAACAATACATTATGTACTATTATCAAGAAATTATCATTTTGATCAAATGGATATTGTAGATTCAGTTCTAGAAGTTACTGACTAGGAAAATGTGGTCTTCCACAACATGCACCAATGTATGGTATCATAATTAATCATCTTTGACATGGAGGATATCAATCAGATCAACACTACCCCGAAGCATGAGGAACTGATATCCACCCTAGGATGGATTAATCCCATATTATATTATCTCCAAAATTGGGCCCTGTCATTAGATTAAGATGAAATATAATAGACCTGATGCCAAGTAGTGAACATCACCCTTCAAGATGGGAGAAATATGATAAAATCCTGATAAAAATGAGGCTTTGTTGGAACCCTATTCATATTCATATAATAAAGATAGATTCCCACTTTCATGGATGAATTGTGTACAGGAACTTATAGTTCTAATCAGTATGGGACTAGGATATCCCACCAAATTAGGAGGCTTGGATTCTAATGAACAACAATGACATATGATTGTGTGGAATTCACCAAGAAATTTCATGCATTCTAGGATCATGAAAACTTCATCCATCAATTCTAAAAATTTCTACATGCAACTAAATATTCCTAGCCATTTGTTGTATAGGGAATGGATGTTATGGGGAAATATTCCACAACCACAACTAAGTTATTTAATTATATCCTTACTACCACTAACATATTTTCCTAATAAGTGAAATAAATAACCATCAAGGTAGTAGGGATAAATAAAATCGTTAATTTCATAAAATTTAAAATCATCACAGATTTGGTGCCCCTTACACAATATAGAAGGAAAATTGAACCAACTTCTTTTCTCATGAGTTCAAGAAATTATAACATATCTATAATATTAAATCCAACCAATCATCTTGGTATCATGCAGTAACAAATAGATATATAGATTCCTTCATTAAGACTCTTAAAATGTAATCTAGAATATTGAAGAAAAGTAAAAGAAGTCATCACTAGAAAATATACTCCATGTTTTATAGGCCTATCATACCACCACATGCACTGCTATACAAGAAACTCTATATTAATTGGTGTACATAACCGAGGTATTATTTTATATATAATTTCAGTTTACTTTGTATCAAATATCTGTTTTTAGAAGACTACTATATGAGTAAGAAGCCCTAAAAGTGTATGGACAAGTTGGAATAACTCGATGATAAAGGTTATTGTAATCTGAAAACCATTGAATTTCATCACAATTGGATCACATGATCCTTCAATGAAAAGGTTTAACTATACTTTCTTCTTCAAGGAGAACATTTATTTCCTATTAGAACACCAATAATACCATGAAAGAAACATTCAAAGCTAGAACTCAAATGGGAAGGACCAGACATCGTAAATAAGGTCTATTCCATTGGAGCTTACTCATTAGCCACAATGGATGGGGAACATGTCACACCCCCACTAAGACAAGGTTTCTTAATAAGAAATTTTTCAAGATAACATAAACCATATAATGTATTTTTCAAATGATGTTAAACTTCAGGATACTTTTTGGTTGCAGGACATTAAACTACACAATTCTTCCTAGTTACATGATGTTAAACTGTACAATACATCATTAAAATAAAATGGTAAACTACACTAAATGAATTCATGAAGTAAGACTCTAAATTGAATATAATTATTGGACCTAGTCATATGAATTGAAACTGTTAGCCACCAGGTCATCTTAGTAACAAGTCATCAAATAGTATGACAATGTCACCAGCACATAACACTAAAAGGTTTTCTGACCATGTGTACTAAACATAAGATGACTTAGGAAAGCATCTTAGGAATACTCATTTCAAAAACATGGGATACCTCTCATGAGATGATTTCCCAAATTCCATGAAAAATTTATGAGGCTTCTTTCCTTCTTTTTCACATTGGGTAACCCAAATCCTTACTCTATGAAGTTAAACTACATGATTTCCCAAAACTATATACATGTTGATTCTTTTTCCAATGAGATACAAAGATATGTCTATATCCTATATCTTGGCCCATCCACCACATGATTCAAAATTATAGTATCCTCTATTTTAATAAATTATGTTTGATGAAAGAAACTAGTTTCATTAATTTTTTCCCACACGGAGAAAAGATCATGTGGTCTTAGGAATTTTGGTAAGGTATTCCATGCATGATCAAGACATACCAGTTCATGATTGGGTTAGCATGATCTTGGGTGAAAGACCATAAAATTTACCCCATAAGTCCTTACCACATGACAATAAATTGAATAGTTGAGGTATTTTTCATGATAGAAAACTACACATACTATAGACCTCACCTGAGAGGACCACTATCATGGGTGTTGGTTCCCACCACACCTCTATTCATGAAGTAATCATGTCTTTATTCCTTTCATCACACGGTATGTAGTGATACCTATATCTCTAATCCCAGGTCCATATGTAAAAATTAATGGGAAAAATTCACCCCTATATCTATGGGTCAGACCCACATGGAGAGTTTCCCAATCAAGAACTATGCGTGGCTTGATTCCCTCCATCACATGATATATAGTGACGCCAAGATTACCAATACTAGGTCCAACCACAATAATCAATGGGAACAATTAGTCCCTATATATATAGATCAATCTTCTGTGGAGATTTTCCGAATTCAGGAAATATGTGTGGCTTGATTCCTTCCATCACATGATACACATTGACACTTGGATCTCAAACCATACATCCATTCACAATAATCAATAGAAAAAATGTACCCCCGCTATGTATCGTTTGGGCCTTCATGGAGAGTTTTCCATTTAAGAACTACATGTGTCTCAATTCCTACAATAATAGGATATATAATGACACCTAGATCTCCAATCCTGAGTCTACCCACAATATCAATGATAAAAAATCACCCCTCCTACATATGGGCTAGACCTATACAAGACGTTATTCGATAACTACATATGAATTGATTCCTGACATCACATGATATGTAGTGATGTCCAAATCCTCCATTTAGGTCCTATACATGGGTTTCAATAACTCTTAATCTCTCCCCAACATACGAGTCAGATCTATGAAAATGGATCTTCTTAAAGAATCTAATTATGGCATAATCCTTCCCAAACAATATACACAGGGAAAGCCAAGACATCCAAGCCATAAAAGTATCATATACCTATATTGATAGAGATCTGAGTCATATAATCTTTCTCAGCCTATGCACGAGTCATATCTACATATTTATTACTAGTGTGTGAGGTAAATCTATACAAAAAGGGGCTCCGACATATGGCTATCCATCAATAAGCCTGTGCATGGATAAAAGATTCTTCCTAAATATAAATTCCCCTAATCAGTGAAAATTTTCCACAAGGATATCATTCATAATTTCAAGTTTATTTCTACATCCTTACAACATGATGTTAAACTACAACAAAAACATACTTATTAGATGAAATTAATATAGAATGAAAACAGCATTATCGCATGATGTTAAACTACATGATAGATACATCCCCAATACATGATTTTAAAATGTGAAAGCCATCACCCATCATAATTCCTTATCAAAGGACCATAAGAGCCTGACCCTGGTCAACCAGTGTACAGGGTGCTTTCAACATCTTTTAATAACTTTAACCTATAAATAACACATCATATCTTGAGCACCTTAGGTTTGAAAAAACCTTTCACATCCTATTTAATGTAGAAGATATCTCTATATTTAACCATGAAAGAGGTGGATATATAAAAGTGATTTTAACTAACAACCAGAGAAATCTTGGACCTTTATGAAGGTATTTTTGATCCTTGTTAACCTTGAAATCACCATAGTGGAACGCGACACCTTGGGTGTTTTAAATATTACCTAACATGATTTTCCCATTCAATTACTCATGAATATAGAACCATGAGGCATGATTTAAAACAATTTTCCCCCCTATTAAAAAAAGATATTGTAGTACTCTTGATCCTGTGTATCCAAATTAGTTTTTTGTGTAAAATTACCCTAATATCAGTTCCACATGCATCATGACCATAGATTTCATGAACTTTTGTCAAATATGTATTCCCATAAAATTTATCCTTTGATAGTCTATATTGTGAGACTCTAAACTTCTAGTGAAAGAGACATAAAAATTTCCAGGTTCAAAACCAGAAGAGGGTGGCCTCATAAAATGCCAAGTCTCTTCCCGCTAAACTCTTCATATATGGATTTTAGGATAATGTTAGAGCATAAAAAAATGGTATAAATCTCATCGGGACAACTTAGTTTCCCTAATGATAGCTAATCCATGCTCTTTGGATCCCCTATTCTATGAAAATGTTAGAGTAATGATTTTTCACATTTTTTTACTATGATAGTTTGTTCACCATGTGATGACATGATTTTTAGGGTGATTGAACCCTTATTTAATATTATGTTTTCTTTAAATTAAATTTATATATTTGGAGTCTAAGAAGAAATAATAAATTCATTGAGTTGGTATCCTTCTTTTGGAACCACATGGACCTTGGGCCCATTGCTCTTATTCCTCCCCTATAGAAAACTAGTAATAGAGTCTGGATAGTCCACAAGGACCCCACATAGATTCATTATAGAATTGAAAACCATTACAAAGATCAAGTTCCTATAGGAATAGTTCAAGATATAATACCCCACAAATCCTGGAGTTATTTTCCTGACCGTATGAAACATTATAGGCTTCCACCATTACTAATGTTTGACCAATACCCACTATTTTGCACTTCGAGTTAACTAAAATATTCCAAAACCATTATTTATCCCTATAACTATTCAATAAGATTAGGGGTCCACTACATCAATTCACCATCTATTTTACCCTTTCTCAATGAAATAATGTGACACTCTATTCTCGAGCCTTTTGATGCCCCACACCACATGACTCAAATCCACATGGGTTAGGGACCAAACCTCCCAACTAAAAGCTAAACAACCCTAGAGTGCCAAAAACCTTCCTAGATAGCTCTTTACTCCATACCCCCACTTCATCATCTAGACATTTCAGTCTTTTCAAAATTTTCCTGGCCCTTGGAAAAGAGTGGGGATACCTCTACATGACCATGTAATAAATCCTTAATGTCCAATGAAAAAGGTCCTCTGACCTACCAAATATATGAATCACTTCCTTTCCCAAAAGGGATTTTAATCCTCTTGAGCCTCTATAACACCACGGTGGAACATATCACCATAGTTTGTTATGGGTCTACCCTAGTATTTCTACCCCATTTTATATTCATTGGTTCAAACTCATGGACACATGATTTACATATCCAATTTTACAACTATCAATGTGGACTAGACTTCCATAATATTTTACCAACCACTAATAGAATCTCCCAAAAATAACCTATGGATAATATAAAATAAATGGGATCCCATTTACATTTACATGCTTGTATGTCCTACAGATCCATGCATATTGTCCTCTTAACTACGAACTAATGGACTCTCCTTCTTATTGGAAAGTAACTCTAATACTTATGATCCCTAACAAATCTGTGATAGTTCTCATAACCTTATGATTTTTTGGATCATACTCAACAAGATTTCACCCTTTAAAATTCATCAATCAAGTCCTAGAAGAAATACCTTAAACTTATGAGCACCTCAAGTCCTTGCAACAAGTGTCTAAACTGTACAACATCTCAAGTCCTGGATAAAATACTTTAAATAGCATTGAAGCTCATTTCATGGAAGTAATAATCTAAAATATATGGTATCTCAATGCCAGATCTATATGAACCTCAACTAAAACTATAGATGGTATGCTCTAGAAGACTCTAACATACCAGCAATAGATGGTCTTAGCTATAATACTAAAAACTACAACAGTAGATGGATTGAGCTAGAAGTCTCTAAACTAAAACACATCAATGGTATAATTTTCCAGAAAAAAAAAGAACTAAAAGAGATACAATGTTCTCTAGGTTGATACAAAAAAATAGAATACTATGAAAAAGACAAGTCTCTACTCAATGGATGTATAATTTTTGTGATCTAGGAAATAATAAGAATTTATAAAATGGAAAAGGCATAAAATGCCTTAAGTTGAAAATTTGTATAATAGAAACCTAATAGAAATCCATGTTCATTATCACAAATAATTACCTATATTAATCTTAGGAAACTGTTTTGGAAATGTTAAAAAAATATGCATGGCTTGTAGATAAAATTATTTGTACCTATAGAAAACCAATCTATACTCTCTAATTCCATTTAAATATGCATAAATAAGATCACTCTCCCTCCATGAAATATATCATAACCAAATAATCCTTTTAATATTGGTCATACTAGTACAAAAAGAGTAGACCCATCAATGAGGAATATCATGTTGATGGGAATTCATGATAAAATCTCATGATAAATCTATTATTCTTTAAAAATTCAAATCCATGCAATTGGGTATAATTGTAATTATATAGAAGAAGGGTATCGTTGGTGATCCTTTTGAGATAAATCCAATAAAATGTCATGAATATAATGAATTAAATAATGTTGGACATAGAAATGTAATGTTAAAAATATTAAATAATTTATAAAGTGAAAAAGGAGTAATCTACACATTCTTGAGCCTATCCAAAGATTCCATCAAAAAAATTTGTTTTCAAACTATAATAAAAGTCAATCGACTGAATATGCCAAATCAACCAGAACTCGGAAATAAGTGCCAATTGAGCACTGAACTATTATTAACCCCAATTATATTACTTTTTCATGAGGATTAAGAGTCCCAATAAATGAATAAAACACATCAACTCTTTTCTTAGTAGTCACTAATTAGGATGATGATACTGAAATATCAAACATTGAGCGATCTATGATCTCCTTTGGGTTTTCTATATGTGCAGTCAAGTTATATATATGGGAATTTAGTTGAGATATTATTTGATATCAATGTTAAAAAATTATAGAGATTCCATTATAAATATTACTATGGGAGTTATATCATCAAAACCATTCAATTCCCCATCGTTACTAGACAAATGTTTTTGGGAGATGGAAATTTGTCGCATGATATCATACAAATTTTAACAATAAAATACACCTTCTCCAAGGTCATGAAAGAGAAGGAGAAGGATTTACACTTGGACACAGAGCTCCTACAAGGGAGTCTGGGTAATTAGGGTATGTATTTTTAACCATATTATCCTTCTTGATACTTAAATCTCATAAACCATTATGGTAGGAATGTCAGAAGAATGAATGGGTTGATAAGATGATGAAGAATCATGATAAGAAGATTCATGTGTTATCCTCTCAATTGGTGCATCATCTATCACCGGTATTTAAAGACCATCCTCCTAAAAAATTACACACCACTAGAAGTTCATCACTATGATGAGGAAAATTTATTGGAGGCTCCCCAAGTCCATAATTGACGACATCACTACAAAAGGTAAGGGGTTTAGTAAAGTATAAGGCTTTTCCACCAGGTAGACCGGTTGACTCAAAACACCAACTGTGTAGGATTACACCCAATCATAGACAATGTCATGATATGTTAAGATAGGTTCATTGATTGGTGGGGGAATAATCTCATCATTTGTTTCTTCATATGCCAATATGATCCAATATTGGTGAATGATCTCGGGATGTCATCATCCTTACATGCTAGCTTAAGGGTGAGGAGAAAACCTTTGAATACTAAAAAATCGGTGATCAATTAGATAATGGGTATTTGGATCACAAATAAATAGATTTCATAAACTAGACATAAGAATTCCATCCCGTATAGAGATTTTATATGACCTCTCATTGAGAGAACCACTTCCATTATTAATAATTAACCTATTCAGTGTAGGATATAGTGTGATGGTGAAACGATCATGCTGGATCAAAATTTCACTAACCTCATTAAAAATAGAAACACTTCCTCAACCCCAGAAACCTTAAATTTCCTGGGATGGAATGAAGCATCCAGGATCCTAGTAATGTTATGATATTTGTAACATAGAAAATGTTATCATATCCAACCAAATAATAACTAGAAGGCTCCTCAAATTGGGTAAGGAATGTTTTTCTATTAGATATGAACAAGGAGATGATAGAGGTGGAAAAGAGTCAAAATAAAAATATTTAGAGTTCTTCCAAATACTAATCGAGTTTCCATCTCCAACGTGCCCACTCGAATCCCCAAACACGTGTCCCTGATCATAAAAATCCATCCATTAAAAAATATGGAAAACCCCATCTAGTTGAATTGTTGGTGATACCTATAGTCTCACTTGGTACCCTCATGAGGCATACTACCCATCCTAAATTATGTCTCAATAAGAGACTATACTATTTTGAATTTGTTGTAAATGGAATATATGAGTGTGTAAAGTGATAGGTTGGGTGCCACTCTGGTAGAGGAAGATGTTGATTCAGTCCTTAAATGAAATAAGACAGTGTAGGTCTATGTCCTTCCTCAAATTATTCTTCATGCTGATGGGAATGTCCATTTCCAAGGTCTCAGTTTTTATGGGGTCATCCCAAACATCCATATAATGAATAAATTCATCATAAATCTCCCAAAGAAAGAGTATTATATTCATACATGAAATATAACAAAGGATAATCCCTGCTTCTTTATGTGATAGATGGAAGGAATTAGTGTGAAGACAAAAATTACTAACCTTCACTTTCTGAAGTGTTGATTGATGATACACAAAAAATGAGATATCCATATCTCCTCATAAATATGAAAATCCTGTAACTGGATAGAGAATTATAAGAAGCTCTTCCGAACAGAAAAATTCCACACACATTCATCAGAGAAATTATCGCCAGGTCACAACTCCCACTTTGAGCTACAACCACTTCTTGGATTAATCAATGAGGATACAATTATTCTGGAATTACTTTGAGAAATTGGTTAATTCAAAGGATTTAAACCATATAGACCCCATGGGGAGTTATCCAAAGTATATTTAAACCCATGGAGCAGTGCTACAACAAATTATATGTCTTTAGGAACCATTTTTTTAATACAGTCAAGGGAAGGTGATAGTCCAAAAGATATAAGATTGTAATGAGGTGATGGAATTACAACATCATATAGCAGACTGAATCCATACAATGGAAGTCAGTGTGTTAGGGGATAGCTCTGATGTTCGACTAGAAGAAGCCCCATTAATGCCTAGTTTTCAGTGAACATGTAATTCTGATGGTCTACATTTTTATTCCTAGCTATCATAGACCTCTGGTTGGCATAATTGGAAGATGTATGAAAACTAGAATCCATATCTAAAAAATAAGGGGTGCATGTTAAATGAGTGAGGAACCCTACCAGAAGAGGTGAATAACTAGGAAATCATCATGCGATTCGCATGACCCATGGAGAATCTCATGAATCAAATGACCCATAAAGTATATCACAAATGCATGATTTGTTATGAGACTTGCGATTTCATGAGACTGAATGGGTCATGTAAACCACATAATGATCAAGCGATCACAAAACCAATCCAGATATTCAAAAGAACCTCACAGGATAACTATACAATCTATAAATTTGTTAATGTTCAATAAAATTACCATGAGTTGAAATAAATATTTTTCTAAACATGTATTCAAATGAAAATGGAATGTAGTATGATCACAAAATCAAATATCATGATGTGGTATTTTAAATTAGTTCTTGGAAAGAGGTCTTGTGATGTGGTTCCTTTGGTGAGGCCTTACAATGTAGTCATGTGATGGGAGAAATTAAAATTGATATAGGATTTTGAGTCACTGGTTTAATGATACTCCCACCTCACTCCCTTCTTTATGGGATATCTAACGGAATACCAAAGGCCACATAAAAAACCAAAATCCACTCATGAAATCAGTTAGTGGAAGAATCAAAAAATTAGAAGGTAATTTACTCTTCTAAAAATTGAGTCATTTTCTTTGAGGGAATTTATCTTCAGGGGGGTGGGGTGGGGTGTTGATGATTCCCACCAAATGAGAATAAAAATTTCTATAATTGAAGAAATACCTAAAGAATGTTTATTATTATTTCCCTCAAATACAAAGGAAGGAGTATCTTGACTTCGTGAATTATAGGTGACTGAACCACATGGATTACCTAATCTATAGGAGGTAATGAAATCATATGAACTTGGGATGGTCATTCCCTACACATGGATAGATAACGTGAATCCCCTCTAACAAACTCTTATGTTATTATGATAGAATACAAAGAAGCATTGATGCTCATGTGGGTTTTTTCTACTGATCTAATTTTATCATGTGAAATATAGAGTGATAGAAAACTAACAATAACCTAAATCTCCTTATAAAATATGACAATAAATATTGAAAATTAGAGGCTTCATGATGTTGAAGTTATATTTTTTTCATATGATGGAGTTATGTGCCTCATGTGATCACCATAAATCACATAGAGGTGTTTGGGTATACCATTTTGATCTCTTGAAATATCTCTATCAAGAATAAATTATATTTCAATGGGCCTTGTAAAATTCTCCCATGATCACATGAAATCCCTTTCAATAGCTGACTTGATCTCATGATGATTTCCAAACCTGTCATCCGAGTCTTTCAGATTCCCTTTTAAATGTCAATTTGATTGTATGATACAACACAGACAAGTAGAGTGAATGTTATGGATAGTGATCACATGTCATCATAATATAATATACTAATAATTCAACTACCTAATGTAAAAGCAATGTAAAAAATGCAAGAGGTCTTAGAAAATAGATGAAAAATCTTGAAAAATATGGTATCCTCTTGAGAAGTGTAGATACATTTATTTTCATGTGAAGGGGTTATGTACATCTTGTGATCACAACTAATCTCATGAGAGGCCCATGAAAATCCATCTTGATCTTTATAAAGGTCTCTAAAAAGATTTATTAATCTCAAAAGAGTCTCCTAAAAATAGTCTTTATCTTACAAAAGGCCTCTAAAAAGCCCTGTTAATCTCATGAAGGACCCTTGAAAAGTATTCTTCAATCATGTGAAAGAATTTCCCCAAGTGTCTTTATCTTGTGAATAATACTAGACATATCATCTTAATGGTGTAAAGACCATTTTACATGTCAACATGGCTATGTGGAATCCCTTTTATGATATAGGGTTCAATAAATATGTAAATTAAGGAGTGATCTCACAATATTTATTTATCATGCGATGCCATTGGATGCCCATGATTTGGTTCATGGAAAGAACATAATGAGATAATCCCTCCACAAACTATAGCTCATATATATATTATATATTCACCATGAAATGTGGAATATAAATAGGATGGAAAGACCTATATATTCCTATCCCTCATCAAACAAAATGGATGAGATGCATGTAATACACACTGGAGCATAGAAGAGTGGAAATATCATAGCGGAAATCCATTCCATTGTAAGGGTGTTCCACCAGGTAAAATCCAGGGAACATCCTAAGGGATCATGCAACATAGAAATAATATTCATGTGATTTACCTATAGATCATGTAAAAGACTTATACTGGGTTAACCAGAATATGAGATGTAGATTTCACATGTTATCTTTGTCCTCAGAAACAACAACAATACAATGATTGATGAACCTTGAGGAACAAATGCAATAAATACTAAAAAATATAGAAGACTTCTGAGAATATGAATATTCTAATTTTCATAAAAAGGGTTCATGTGATTCACATTACCTATCCAGATCATGAGAATGTGCCATGACAAGTCAATCAAGTCTTGCAATGTCCCTTAAACATGTCAATAAATTCTTGTGATGTCCTCTAAAAATCTCACCCTAGTCTTGTTAATTCCTCAAAACATGTCACCCAAGTCATTTTAAGTCTCCCAATTCTTTTGAAGTCCTCCAGAAATGTCACCCATGTCTGTCGATGTCCCCAAGACATGTCACCTAAGTCTTGTAAAGTCCTCTATGAATGTTTTCCAAGTCTTAAAATGTCCTAAAAACATACCAACGAGGTCATGAAAAGTAATCTAGACATGTTATCCTTGACAATATGACACCCTTCGGAATTTCTATGTTGATCATGCTAAGACCCTCGAATGTTTCAAGTGATTTATCAAAAAACCCTCCAGACATTCCCACCAGGTAATGCAAAGTCCTCTAGACAAGTTAGCCTTGATCATGTGAATCCCATGAACATATCTGGGTTTATCACGTGAAGACCATAAGATGTATCAACCAATTCATGAAACATTCCTCCAGAAAATCCTACAAAATCATGTGACAGACCTAAGACATGTCTTCTTTAATGATGCAAAGCACACAGAGACATGTCGACCTTGTCAGATATAATCTCATGACATGTTAGGGAGACACTCAGGACAAGTCTAGATGACATCCAAGGATATTATATCCTATTATATTAGAAATATTCTGGCATAACCCCAACTATAATATGAGAAATATAATTAGTATACAAATAAGTTATGTAGGATTCCTTCCTAAGGGTCATGATCTGATGGGAAACCACTTCAATGCATGTAAATCCTTGTATCATAAAATCTAACCCATGGGACCCAAAATCTTCTATGGGAACACCATTTTTCCTCATCCTTAAAAGTATTAAAGAAGCTAACAGAACTATGACGAATCTGATTCCCATTATAAATATGATATGTACGACTCCTTCCTAAATCCTGACCTACATAAGAAACTCCCCATCAGGGCCTCCATAATGCATAAGAATTTTATACATATGTAGTGAGACAGATCAGTTTCTAATCCTTTTTTCTCACACTAAGAAGAGATCTTATGAGCATAGGAATTTACAATAACCATAACATTCACAACATGAACATTCCACTTCTAGGGAAATCGTAGCGCGTATACCCAATTCACTAACATGATATGACTACCGCTATAAAATTCTAATAACCTTGGTGTAAGTTCTAAAGGAGTTCCAATACTTGTAAAAACTGGAAAAATAAACCTCAAAAAAATTAATCATCGGTCACCACCCATCAATAGTTTGAATCCATAATAAACTATGATGAATTTGATTATTGTAAAAAATATGATACATAGGATTCCTTCCTATAGCTTGAGATCCATATTTGGTTCCTAAGGTCCCTCTTATGTGTCCTTCCCACATGACTTTGAACTACATGTGTGTCGATGGAAAAGAGACAACTTGGAAACCCTCATTATATGAACAAAATTATTTTATGGGAATTGGTATGTCTATCCCATTTATGTTGTGAAGGGGATCCATGATTAAATTAACATAGGTATCACCATTTTTTATTGTAAAGAAAAATAAGATGGAATAGTTGAATTTGATGTGTCCTGGTGATTGTTTTTTAGGGGTTCAATTTCTTATATAATCATTGATGCCATGTCACCATTTTTTCTCTTAACAAGAACACTCAATGGTTACCTTATCCATAACTATCTAAAGTCCTACATTATAGAGGCATGTGGTTTGTTGGGATTTTAGACCATATGAAACATAGGGACTTGAATTGTTCTAGAGGATGGGAGGTTGGGTGTATCACACCCTTTTAGGGGGAATTGTTTCCTTCTCCGGGACTCTCTTATATATTTAAGATATATTCAGGAATCCCTTTTTAATGACGAGATTGGACCTGCTACCCAAAAAACATGATCATAAATTAAATCCTTTATGTGCATAATAAGGGTATCACATGAGTGAATCCATATGTATGTATTTTGGGTTATTCATCCAATTCATGGTAATGAATTGCTACTTATATGATGAAGCTGCATAACTAATAATTTCTGAATTTTCTTCCATGATGGATGGAGATTAATATTCTGAGAAGGGATTGATCCATTATGAGGAATCCTATATATCTTGTTTATTATAAGAATCAAACAATACATAGTTTATTAAAACCATAAATTTTCACATATTATAGAAGGAACATATATGTGTACACTTCAGAACTATAAATTTGAGCTCGAGTATCAAAGAGACATCATACATATCCTAGTTATAGTAGGAATCAGAGTTATCATAGATCATTCACACCATTGGGACTGACCCCAAGGAATATTCCCTTATATGTAGGGTGTTTATATCATGCACTCATCATTGGTTACATAGTAATATTTTCATGGCTGGTGGAGATTCATGATGTGAATGATGTGACTATGTAACCTCCCTTAGCTAATGTGAGCTATGATCACTTTGAAAAACAAGGGATAACAAGTAATCAGCTTCAATTCATGTGCATGTGGGGATTATACGCTAGGACTACCCTTGGGATGTTTATTATGGATCACGGGACTTAAGAAGTTGTCCTACATATCTTGGTTATAATAGGAATCATTTACATCATATTTCAGTTGAATTTTTAGTCTATTGATGGATGAGGTAAAATATATATCCCTTAGGAATGATTTGTTCCCAATGGTTGAAATTTCCAAGACATGGTGGGACTTACACTGAAGTGGATTCCCATTTGAGTTTGGGATTGGGCTTGGAAATGCATCCTACATATCCTTCTTATAGTAGGAATCAGTCAATTCGTAGTTCAATTGTTCGAGGCATATAAACTAACATTTCCCTTATATGAAGGAAATATCATATTATGCTAATGATTGGGGCTTACACACTTAGGTTTCCCTTATCCTGATAGAGTCTTGTCACACAAATGATATGATCACTGTGTAGGTTCTGGGCACATCAGAAGCACGTTGGGGGGTGTAACCAGATTTAATTTTAGAATTAACAACAATCAATCCAAGATCTGTCACAATAATAAAATGCTTGAGCATAGGATTAGAACAAAGAAAAAAAAGAAAGAGGGAGTCCTGGAACCATACAGACAGGATCATCATATGTTGGTTAAAATTAATTTAATTAATTGACAAGAATTACCTTGATGGTTTTATTTATTTATTGATGTCTCCGGTCATGATCTGATGTGATTCTACATTTCATCACGAAGGCCAAGTGTAAAAATCCTCTAGCGGTGATCCATTGGCGCACCATGTATCTTTGGACGTCACTAACGGAATATCCGGGTGCTAGCGTGGAGAAGCCTTTACTTGCGGTGGCCGCCTTAGATCACCTTGATCTGATGGAGGAGGATCTCTCTCTGTCTTGAGAGCGTTCGTAGAGGAAGGAGTTATTTTGGTCTTGAGAGAATTATCAGGAATTTTTGTGCACAATAATTCTCACTCGAATAGTGTTAGGGTTGTGAGGATATTTATAATCGAGTTTGAGGTTAAAGAGTTATGACAATAAATAAACGTGTTATGCTTTTTATTTATTTCATTAACTTTTATTGAAAAACCCCATGTCGAATGCTTAATTCCTTAACTTGCGCCCACGCTTATTATAATAAATATAATTTAATAAAATGATATTATTTCCTCAAAATCCTGACTAGAAAAACTGCACGACGTGTAATCATTAATACACGATGTGTGCAATCTATGTACACTGTGTGTTTATCTTGTTTTTATTTTTTTCATTATTTCCTCCACCACATTTATTAATCCTTATGTAATGGCTATTTATTTTTAAATAACTGTAATTGTGTTACATTCAAATAATTTTTTATTAAATTTCCCACAATATATTCTATTAAATAACTAGTGTCGAAATAAAGGTGATTAGGCATCCATAAATAAATATTAAACCATAGTCAAGAATAATATTTATTTAACTTGTTAAATTAATATTTAACTGAGATACATGGACACAATTAGTGTGTGACCCTCTAGGCCTCTTTCTCAGTGGAATTAGGCCGATCCTGCCTAAAGTCCAAGGTTGGCATCTAGCAACACGCCAAGGCACCCATAGAGAAAGAATTTAATGCCGCAATGACATGTCACCTCATATGAATGCTTACCGTGTAATATAATCCCTTTGTCACGATATATCAAATCTAGTGGGTTTCATTCTAGTGCCATCAACCCATGTGCTCAATTATTCTACATTTGAATTTTTATAATTGAAATCAACCATTCCTTACCCTGACCAAGGATTTATTTAGGCTATATCAATTCCATCAAAGGGCCTGAGAAATCTACTTCCGTTATGGAACAGAAGTGACAAATACTTTCTCACATAATCTATTAATGAAATATTACTCGTGATGCACCCAACGTATCTTACCTCGCAATGAACAGTGTGTCGTCACAGTTTTCGTCAATACATCTAAGTTCATGAGTTGTAATACCCAGTAACAATAATATTAATGTCTAAGGACCAATACATACATCTGCAGATAGGAACATCCAATGACACTATGAAATTTTAATTTATTACTGGAGGGTCTCATTCTTATAAAATCCTCCTGGATATTACCAAGGGCACACACCATGAGAAGGTGCTTCAATGTTTTATGAGTCCTCATCCCTAATGGACTGTATTATTTTTTTCCCTCAAATAACATCATCCCACAATAGTACATATATTCCAAAACATTGTTATGGCACAACTGGCTTGTCATTATAGCAGGGATTCGCTATGACACTTTAATGTAACAGTTTCCCTTAGGAAATTATCACATGCATTGTCACATTGAAGAAAAATCATGATGTGATAAGGTATTTATTAATAAATAAAGTAAAAAGTAGTTGGTTCTAGGCCTCCAACTCCAATAGGCTTCCACATGGACTAGATCCAACTACTAACAACATTTATCCCACTATCTCTCACCTGTTATTCATTATTATACTGAGATAAGACTTTAATCATGGGGTCCGTCATGTTCTCTTCCACGGACACTCTGCTGATTGCAACTTCACCCCTTTGATAGAAATCCCTCAAGAGGTGATACTTCTAAATTATGTGCTTTGTATGTTTATGTGACCATGATTCTTTTGCAAGAACCACTGCTATAGTATTATCACAATACAATGTGATAGGATATTTACTACTAGGCACCACATCAATCTCGGGGATAAAGTTTTGAATCCATACGGCTTCCTTGGATGCATCAGAAGCCATCATATATTCAGAATCAGCTATAGAATCAGTGAAAATTGGCAACTTTGAACCCTTCCATCACAAAAATCCTTCATTGGGATAGAAAATATATCTTGATTGTTAATTCATATCGTTCTGATCTAACAGAAAACCAGCATCATCATACCCTCTGATGACAAGTTCCTCATCTCCTCCATACACTAGGAACATATCCTTAGTTCTTCTCAGAAACTTAAGAATAGTCATAATAGCAGTCCAATGCTGTTCTCCTAGATCTTCTTGATATCTTCCTACCATGCTCAGTGCATAGGAAATATCAAGCCTGGTACATAACATGGAATACATGATGGATACTATAGGCAAAGTGTATGTGATCTTACTCATTCTATCTTTCTCTTGTTGTGTCTGAGGACACATTTTCTTAGAAAGATGTAGGCCATGTGATACTGGAACAAATCCCCTCTTGGTTTATTCCATACCAAATATATTTATTATCTGGTCAATGTATGTACCCTGACTTAGGCCAAGAATCCTCTTGGAACTATCCCTAATGATCTTTATCCCTAGAATGTAGGCTGCTTCACCCATGTCCTTCATGGAGAAACACTTGTTCAACCAGTCCTTAACTAACTGTAATAATGGTACATCATTTCCAATAAGAAATATGTCATCAACATATACTACTAGGATAAAGATCAAATTCCCATCAAACCTATTATAAACACATGTATCACATTCATTCTTAATGAAACCAAATTCCTTTATGGCTTCATCAAATAAAATATTCCATGACCTAGATGCTTTCTTTAATCCATAAATGGATTTATGAAACATGTAAACCCATTTGGCTTCACCTGGTGTTACAAACCCTTCTGGTTGTGTCTTATAAACATCTTCCTCAAGGTTCCCATTAAGGAATGCTATTTTGACATCCATTTTACAAATCTCTAAGTCATGGTAAGATTTTATGGAAACTATGATTCTTATAGATTTAAACAAGGAAACTGATGAGAAGGTTTTGTCATAGTCAATTCCTTGATGCTATCTGAATCCTTTATCTACTAGCCTTTCTTTATAGGTGCTAACATGACCTTCCATGTCCAGTTTTATCTTTTATAACCATTTTCATCCATTAGGCTTTACATCAACTTGCTCATTGACAAGAACCCAAACATGGTTTTGATACATGGAATCCACTTCAGAAATCATAGATTCTTGCTATCTTGTAGATTCTAATATTTCTACTGCTTCTATATAGGAGATAGGTTCACCATTGTCAAACAATAATGATTCACCATCCTTGGTGACTAGGAAACCAAATCTCTCTAGTTCCCTTACCTCTCTTGAGATCCTACACAGTACTTGGGTTTCTGGAACCTGTTCCATGGGGACCTGTGGAACTTTTTCCTGTACCAAATCCTATGTATCTTGAGCATCAACTTCGTCTAAGTCAATCTTGATCCCACTAGCCATTTTGAGGATGTAATCCCACTCATGAAAGTTGTATTGTCTATTGATTGTCACTTTCATGTCTTGAGGGTTATATAGGTAATATCCTTTTGTTTCCTTGGGATATCCTATAAAGATACACCACGTTCACCAGGGAGCTAGTTTGTTTCCTAAGAAGGACATAACAAATACCCTGCATCCCCATAAACGTTTTTGTGATAAAATGGGTTTCATTCCATTCCATAACTCGGATGGAATTCCATTTTCCACCTTAGTTGGTACATGTTTAAATGTGTATACTGCAGTTTGTAATGCATATCCCCAAAAGGATAATGAATGATCTATATGAATCCTCATTGACTTCACCATGTCCAAAAAGGTGCAGTCCCTCCTTTCACTAACACCATTCCACTATGTTGTATAAGGAGGAGTGAGCTGAGAGAGAATCCTAGACTCCCGTAGAAGATCGATGAACTCTTGGTTCAGATATTCCCCTCCTCTATCTGAGCGATATTTCTTTATGTTCTTACCAAGACGATTCTCTAATTCATTATTGAATTCATTAATATGTCTAATTATTCTGACTTATACCTCATTAAGTATACGTAACCATATCTAATCAAATCATCAGAAAAGTTAATGAAGTAATAATATCAACCTCTAGCTTCTACTGGATGTGGTACACACATCCATGTTCACCAATCCTAGAATCTATGTGGCCCGTTTTCCTTGTCAAATAAAGGGAATCTTGGTCATTTTTTCTTTTAAAAAAGGGAGACATCTATCAAGTGTTTTTAGCTCAGTAGAGTCCAAATAACCATCTTGACAGAGCTTTGTCAAGCGCTTCTCATTTTCATGTCTGATACGGTGATGCCACAACTGGGTGTTGTACGAGTCATGTGAGTTTGTTTCGTTATCAATTTCCAACACTTGGTTTTCATAATTTAATACATACAAAACATTATTTAAATGCACCATACCATAACATATTTTGTTCTTATAAAAGAGACAAGCCTTATTTTCAGACTTGAAAATAAATCCATCCATATCCAAATAAGATACAGAAATTATGTTCTTGGAAACACTAGGAACATAATAACAGTTATGTAAAACCAAAATCATCACAGTTTTCTAAGAGAGGTGGTAATCGCCAATAGCCAATGCATCCAGCCTTGCAATATTGGTAGCTCAAAGATCCACCTCTCCTATGGTAATATTTCCAAATCTACTTGGTTCCTGAATTTGAATATAGATATGATCCCCACAAGCTGTATCTAATACCCAATGTGTAGAAATGGAACGATTACATTCAATAACAAACACACATTCTTCATCCCCATTATTTTGAGTGTATTTCCACTTCTTGTGACCTTTCTTGCCACATGAAAAAAATACCGCCTCCCATTCCTCGCCATGCCTCTGAATCTTCCCCTTCTTGGAGGGAGGACGTTTGGGGGATTTGGACCGTTTAAAAATATTTGGACCCTTTGCCTTGTCCTTCCTTTTCTTATTCACCATAAGGACTATGGGTTTTTCACACCCAATGTCCTTATCTACCTATCAGATTAAGGTTATAAGTTCCGGTATACTCTTCTCATTATTTCTCATGTTTTAATTGACAATAAATCTAGATAAGGTCTTAGGAAGTGATGATAGGGTGAGATCTGTACGCATATCATCCTAGAATTTAATCCCTAAGTTGTGCTGGTGTTCAATGTAGCTAATATTCTTGACTACTTGAGGCCCAGCTGGCACAGACTCTCCAAACATAGTTTTAAACAAAGTATTTGAGAACCCATATCTCTCTTGTCTCCCCTTCTCTTAGTAGAGATCCTTAAGGTGATACGTCATGCTATTCGCGTCCATGTTTTCATGTTTCTTCATGAGCTCATTAGACATGGAAGATAACATGAAACATTGGAAATCTGTGGCATCATCCATATGTTTCATATTGAGAGATAGTTCCTCATAACTGGCCTCATTCCCAGGCACAACTGGAATAGGCTCTTCGAGCACATACAATTTCCTATAGTGGCGAAGGATGACACATAAATGTCTCTTCCAATCTTGGAAATTGGTGCTTGTGAGAAGATTTTCCTTCTCAAGTATGGTTAGTAATGATATGTTTGAATTTATTTTTCTTGATGTTTCTACAAATTAAGATGAGAGAAGTTTTATTAATTTATTTTAAAAATGAGACACATAAATAAATAAATACTTATTAGTCTCCCGCTATTTTATTGAAATCCAACATCCCTCACCATTGACTTCAGAATATTCTATTGCCTGAATATTATAGTGGAAAGGATTCATATTTCCATTCAAATTTCCCCAACTAGGTTTGGCCATGCAACTTTAAGGGTTATAGGATGGCATTCCAAATGCCATCTGCATTATTTCATAGCTCCTTGATCGGGTGAGTGGACTCCCCAATCCCGAAATCCCTTTATTTTGGATGTCCTCAACCTTTGCCTCTTGGTCACACCAAGTCTTACTGTGGCAGTCAACCCTTGATGTGAACAAAGTCATGTCAACCCAAATCCTTGAATTCTAATTCCCCAATAATTGAAAAAACCCCAACAAGGGCTGGTCAAGAACTTTGAAATTTGGCTTGATTCTAACCAATATTATGGAATGTTGTACCGAATTAGTATTTCATTGAGGGATTTTATCCTTATATGTAAATTTCCATTTTATTATCTTTGATTACATGATTTTTAATATTAAGTGGGATATACTTATGTGATTAACCATGTCTAAGATAATATTAACCCATAATCCAGTCATATTTTAGTTCCATCTTTCATGCTTGTTTAATTAATTAAGTGTGTGATTGTGACAACACACACACAATAAATAAAACATGCAACTAACAGAAATAAAATAAATGGTATGATCATGATCTTTTTCTATTAGTTAGTTTATCTATCGGTTGATAAACTGATCCAAGAGCTAGGGGAGAAACACCTTGAACCTTTCAGGTTCGTTTTTACAGCTTTCCACCTGTCCACATTTGTATCACCTTGGATTGGATTCACCTTGGATCCTAACATGAGACACCTCCACTAGCTTGGGAGATCCATCCATTACATATGCATTCATCTCACATGCAAGTGAGGGGTAAAAAGGGTTTTTACATAAAAGAATCCTTGGGTGTGAAGGTCCAACATATTAATGAGGATAAGTCTTGCAGTCCAACAAATTTAATTTAAATAAATCAATTAAAAGAAACCATTCATATACAAAGGTCTTGGTCTAGGTCATGATCATCCATACATGCAATGATATTTACACACAAATGAAAATAGCAATCAATTCTTTAATAGTTACTGCTTACGATAAATCATTCTCGAATCAATTAATTATCTTTAATTAATCAATCATTTTATCATAAACCATTTTCTGAGTTTCCTTGAGAGTCTCATCCATCATTATGTTAAACATATAAATTCATCTAAAATTATCTTTGAAATTAACTTATACCTTGGAGGAAACCGGGTGAATTCTCGTTCATTACGCATATGTTAAATTAAACACATATATATAAAACACCTATCATGTGTTGTGCCTTAACTTTATGGATGCACTATGGTACATGTCTCAAGGTTTTTTATAATATAATAATAAATTATAATAAATCATTGTAATTTGGATGAGTACACGGTGTGTAGTTCCGACTACACGGTGTTTACTTTTGTTCACCGTCTATCCGAAGTACACACCCGAGGACATGGTGTGTATATTTACTTTGGAAATTTTCGGATTACATGGAGTGTTCAGTGGGACACACACCATGTAGTATATGTGTTACACAGTTTACAGCCGGGCAATCTATGCACGGGGTACATTGTCCAAAACTAACCCGAGGGGACTACACGCTGTGTTCAGAAGACCACATGACATATAATCCATAAACCATGTGCCAGCTATTCCTAGTCAACACATGGTGTCATTTATGACTTAGGTATACTCTAATACACGACATGATTTGGCGGACCAGTCCGATGCATTGAACCTAGACTATACTGCGTGTACTTCCAAATACACACTGTGTATTCTTGTGTTGTATGTCTTGGAACATTTGGAACCTCCGGACGAGATCCTCTATTTTATTTTAATCAATGTTAAAAGAATAATTCATTTTTGTAAGGTGAACAAGAAAAGAGAGAGGTGGAACAGATCTTGAAAATCATATTTAAAGAACGAGTAACTTCAACTGAAACAACTAAATTATTTAATTCATAAATAAACAACGAAAAACTAAATAATTATAATCAACGATATGACCCCCCTTGATACCACTTGTATGTTCTGGGAGTAGTATAAGTGCGTTGGTGAGTGTACCATACATTAATTTTAGCATTTACAACGATCAATCCGAGATCCATCAGGATAATAAAATGCCAGATCATCAAAATAGAATGAAGAACAAAAAAATAAAGACAGAGTCCTAGAACCATAAAGACAGGATCATCATATGTTGGTTATAATTAATTTAATTAATTGAAAAGAATTACCATGAAGGAATTCTTTCTTCGTTGATTTCACCGATCACGATCCAATGTGATTCGTCACTGTGTCGTAGAAGCCAAGTGTAGAATTCCTCTAGAGGTGATCCACACGTACACCACGTATCTATGGATGTTGCCAAAGGAATATTTAGGTGCTAATGTGGAGAAACATTTTCATGCATTGTCCTCTGTAGATCACCTTAATCTGATGGAGGAGGATCTCTCTCAGTCTTGAGAGAGTTTTTAGAGGAAGGAGTTCTTTCAGTCAATAGAGATTTATCCAGAATTGTTGTGCACAACGATTCTCATAGGAAAAGTGTTGTGGTTGTGAGGATATTTCTAATTGGGTTTGAGGTTATAGAGTGATGAAAATATATAAATGCATTATGAGTTTTATTTATTTCATTAACTCTTATTGAAAACACCCATGTCGAATGATTAATTTCTTGACATGCACCCATACTGATTATAATAAATATCATTTAATAAAATAATATTATTTCCACAAAATCACGAATATAAAAACTACACAGCGTGTAAACATTATACATGTCATGTACTCATTTTCCATGAAAACTAAAAGGCATGTACATTCAATGTACACGACGTGTTTATCTTGTATTCATTTTTTTTTCTTTATTTCCTCCACCACATGTATTAAACCTTGAGTAATGGCTATTTATTTTGTAAATAAATGTAACTTCATTACTCGCTAATAAATATATATTATTTCTCCCACAATATATTATCTCGAATAACTAGTTTCGAAATAAATGTTATTAGGCATCCTTAAATAATTATTAAACCACAATCAAGAATAATATTTATTTAACTTGTTAAATTAATATTTATTTGAGATACATGGACACACATAGTGTGTGACCTTCTAGGCCTCTTTCTTAGAGGCATTAGGTGGAGCCTTCCTAAAGTCCATGGTTAGCGTCTAGCAATATCCCAAGGCACCCATAGAGAAAGAAGTTAATTCCACAATGACGTGTCGCCTCAAACAAATTCTTATCATGTAATATAATCCCTTTGTCACGATATCTCGAATCAAGTGGGTTTCATGTTAGTGCCATTAACCCATTTGATCGATTATTATTTCATAGACTTTCCAGAATTGAACTCGCCCATTCCTTACCATGGAAATGTATTTATTTAGGCTATATCAATTCCATCAAAGGGAATGAGATATCTACTTATGTTATGGAACAAAAGAGAAAAATCATTTCTCGCAATATCTATTAATGTAGTATTACTCATGACGCACCCAAAGTATCCTACCTTAGTGCGAACTGTGTGTCGTCACAATTTTTGTCAATACATCGATGTGTGTGAGTTGTAATAACCATTAATAATAATCTTAAAGTCTAAGGACCAATACACAAGTCCGCATATAGGAACATCCAATGACACTATGAAATGTGGATTTCCTACTAGTGGGTCTTTTTCTCATAATATCCTCTTGGATATTACCAAGGGCGTACACCATGAGAGGTGCCTCAAACATTTATGAGTCTGCACCCCGAATGTACTGTATTATTTGTTTCCCTCAAATAACATCATCCAGCCAGAGAACATATATTCCAGAATAGTGTTATGGCACTTTTGGGTTCTTATCATAGCAGGGATCCCCTATGACCCTTTAATACATCAACTATCCTTAGGAAATTATCACATGCAATGTCACACAGAAGAAAAATCAAGATGTTATAAGGTATTTATTAATGAATAAAGTAAAAAGTAGTTGGTTCTAGGCCAACAACTCCATCACATTGCAACTCCCTAATCCCACGTGAGATATTCTTGGTGTGAGAAATAATTAATGACAAATAATCATTTTCATTACTTGTGGATGTGGAATCTATGTGTTGGGACAACCCTTTTGATGTTTTAATGTGGATATCAGTCCCGAGAGAGGCATCCTACATATCTTGGTTATTGAAGGAATTGGAGTTCTCATAGTTCCTTTGGTTGGGGATAACACACTGACAGTTTCATCTTGATTAGGGGTTACACACTGAGGATGGACAATGTTATCAAATCATGGGATTCCATTGAGTTCATTATAGTCTTATGATGTGAATGATATGTTCATTTCAACTCGTTAATCCCATAAGATCTATTTTTGGTGTGAGAGACAAGGTATGAAAAATAATTTATCTAATTTCTTATAGATGTGGGAGTTATGCACTAGGATATCACTTTGGAGGTTTGATATAGAGTCTGGGCCTTACGAAGGCATCCTACATATCCTCTTTATGGAGATAATAAATGTTATCATAGTTAATTAGATAAAGGAATACATACTGATGTTTCCATTATATGCAGTACGTGTTATATTATTCTTGTGGTAAGGGATTATATGTTGTGTTCTCCATCTTATTGAGGCCTACAAACTGAATATGGACATGGTTGTCTAGTATTCAGATGTGCATTTGACCAGACCTATTTGTCTACCTATCATGCTTTGATTGTCTTCTCGACACACCATGATTGTCTAATTCACATGTTGAAGGATGTCTACCTGACATGTCAAAATATAATAATATGATTTAGTTGACTTGTCATATGGATGTTGAATAACATGGATGGAATTTATTAAGGTTATCGCATGATTAAGGATGACTTATCTGGAGGAAATTTCAAGACCTAGATGACTTATTCTTTAATCCATTAAATGATCCTAATTGAAATACATATTGGTAATCAAATGATCCATCTAACTTTCCCTGATGTCATCATCAATGTTGGATGACACACTTGGAGGGAACTGTGAGAGTCAATCTTACATATCAAGAAGGTGACGCATGATCCAAGATGATATGTCTGGGGGTCATTGTGAGATTTTTTCAACATGCTTAGGGGGCATCACAAGAGCTAGATGACAAGACCATTTTCTATCATGAGACTCAGATGACATATGATGGATCTTCCATATGAGACAGATGGCATATATGAATGAAACTACATGGTTTGGATAGTGAGCCTGAAGGGATTTGCAAGGCATGGGTGGAATTCCCAATGGTCACCATGTGACTTTCTCTAACATGTCTAGAGGACTTCTTATGATCTAAATAATATGCAAAAAGAGAATGTCATGACCCAGGATACATGTCATGGTGCTTTCTCATGACTCTGGTGGTTCGTGCGATGCACATTAGAATCAACATATATGTTCTTTGTGTAAATCTCCCATATTTTAGTTATTATTCGAACATTTTATTTCATATTCCTTAGATTTTCTTAAGGTTATATTATTTTAAATATCATGTGTCTTAGAAAATATATGGGATGTTCTTTCTATGATGCACGACAAGACCTTTTCCTAATATATGACTGATCACATAAAGTGTTATACATGCTTCATGATCACTCTGATTGTTCCCCAGATCATATCCAATATAAAACTTTCCCATTTTTGAGATTATACACTCTCATATATCCCCTCATATTCCTCGGTTCGGCGGTGCCAGATTCCATGATTTCTTTCATCCCTATAAGGCTGCATTTTTAATGTTGGGGTGGGGATTTCTCGACCTTTCCACCCTGGTTATTCACCACTTTTTGAGGTGTGTATAACGAAAATATAATATGTATTTTCTGGAAGAATTAAACATTATGGGTTTCATGAGTTCCAATCATAACTTATTCCGGGGTGGTGCATGATTTTCAACGACTATAAGATCATCCTGTCAATGACATTTTTTTGTATTATTTCCAATTAAGGGGGTATTGTAGAATCATATAGACACGCCAATGGTATTTTATATTATTAGGATATCATTTACATGTTCCTTCATGATACTGAGATGCATGTTTAAAATCATTGAAATGATTTCATGTGACTTTTCTGGGACCTTTTGCGAGAAAATAATGGCTTTCTAGGGAGTTCTCTCAAGATTAGGTAGACATGTCACTGAGTTCTTGTGATGTCGTATGGATATCAAGGGTTGTGTCATGTGATGTTTGTCATCTCAATATTTTCTCACCTTCTCCAATATTATTTCCTTTTTTTATTTTAAAAATGTTGTGGTGCTCATGAGGTTGTATGAATGTTGTTGAAGAAAATCACTCTATTTCTTAATGATGTGTTTCATGGCCCACAAAGGGTTTTGTGGGGATGTGTGACCATTTAAGGGAAATTTCCATATAAATTTTTCCTTATGGAGACAAAGAGGGATCATGAGATATCCTGGATATGTCTGAGGATCTTCGCGTGATGGGGGTGGCATGCCAGTGAGATTTTGTGAGATGAGAAGGGCATGTCACTGGTTTCTTACAGTGTCTTGCGGATCACCAAGGGAGCATTGCATGATATTTATGATCACAATAGTCTCCTTCCCTCTCCCTTATTTATTTCCTTTTGTATTTTATAATGTTTGGGGATATAATCAGGTTGTATAAATATTGTCACAGAAAATCACTCTACCTCTTGGTGATGCATCATGTGACCAAAAAATGGTAATGTGGAGATGCACGGGCATTTCATGGAATATTTCCATATGTTTTTCCTTATGGATATAAAGGGGGAGAATGATGTCATTTGGATAAGTCTGAGTCCCTATACATTATGAGGGTGTCATGCCTATGGGCTTTCATGATTTGAGGTAGACTTGTCTCTAGTTTCTTGTAGTTTCTTATGGATCTTAAATGGATCATCATATGATACTTATGATCAGAAGAGGATCCCTTATTATCCCATATTTATTTCCTTTGTTTATTATATAAATTCATTGGGGGAGGGGTGTATGATTTTTCCATATTTTTTTCAAGGACCATAATTCTCCCCTTTGGTGATTCATATCTTGAGTTTTATGATTGCAAGAGGCTCCCACCTTTTGGATATTTTCCACATAATTTCCATGGATTTTTGGATGGTTTTTCAGGCGTTCACCAAGGGACATGTTGTGTGACCAGGGGGAGCTTATATGGCTCCCTCCACATGATCATTGATTATCTATAATGCATCTAAAAGTGTAGACGGGATTTTCAAAAGGTTATTTATGGTATCTTCTAATAGTTATGCGCTACACATGACTGTCTGCATGACTTTCTATTGGTCATGCATCACATGTCTTTTGGGGGTTTTCACGATCTGCATGATCATAGACACATTCCTCTTCCTTTTCATTGTGGGGAAAATAATACCCATATTTGTGTATTTATTCTTTTGTGAATTTTATAATGCTCATTTGGCGAGCATCAACAAATGCCACCGTCATGAGCGACATCAGTGGATAAAAGGGATCTATTTTGAGAAAAGTAAATGTCTAACTGAGGATTTGATGATGTCTCTAATCATTGTTTTGGGCGATGCTCAGTATCTCTAGAGACGTTTGATATTCCATGGGATGAACTATAAATAGGGGAACAAAGAGTAGTTCATTTACAGGCTATTGAATTATCCATATCTCTTACACCCTACTTCTATCACATGCCATTGTCGTAATACCTTCCTCAATGAACCCATCTTGAGACCTCACCATAATTCCATTTTACTAGAGCCATTTTCACAAGAATTCCTTTTACTATGTTCCCGCTTGAACCAATCGATAGACTCATCGTCTGTAATTTTTTGAACTTTGTACATGGATATGAATGATTCTCTTGAGGGTTTCATAGGATCTAATGACTTGATCTAAAAATCCCATTGACGATTCCTATGATGCGCATGATGCTTCATGTTTATGCCTTTTCTTTGACAAGATTTTATCTTATCTTTCTGACATAAGCCACTTAATTTTGTTCAAATGGATTATTTCTCTCACCAAACTTATCACAAGATTTTGAGGAAGGATTCAAAGGAATTGATGGTCCGTTGTGATGATATTGTAGCAAGTTTGGATGCTATTTACCATAATGATGTTGGGTCACTTCATTTGAGTCTGATAACACAGATGTGAGTTAAACGTAGGTTCTATCTCCATTCCAATTTTCTAATCCTTTATGGGTTTGGTATTACCAATGATAATCCCTTCGTTCACTATGGTCATCATTAATACCCTCCTCTTGGGTTAGGAAAACACATAAAACATTTTAGAAGAATATCTCTCTAGGGTATTTTTTTCATTGAGTGTGATTTTAAAGACATGCATATAATGATATACATTACCAAATACTTTAATGGGACAAATTGCAAGCCTGATATGGATGTTCACATTTACCACTCAGTAATGATGAATTATGACTCTAACCAAAAGTTTTGGTGGGTTTTCAACTAGGACTTCTAATTTAGAGGCAGCTATAGAATGGACTGAGGATTGAACTTTTGGGTAAAATACATTTATTTTGAAATCATATATGAGATAAAGAAAATTGGTATTCATGATAATGTCTAGATATCATAAAAATTTTCCTATTGTAACAAGGGTCTGATGATAGAACCATTCAGTCATTGGAGTCCATACACAAATATTTTCCACCTCATACATGGTGAGGAGGGAATAATCCTATAGTATGTGAAACAGATATGTGATGTACCTATATTAGGTAGGATTTATGTTGAGTTTTTTTTTTCCTTTGTTCCATATGAGATAACGGAACATGGACACATCCTCTCACCCAAGAACTAATCAGGTTGGCTATGAATGCCCTTTGGAAGGAGCCGGTTCCTAGAGTGGACATCTGGTTCTAGACATGGGCATGATTCTTTATCAATGATTACCAATTTGAGATATATGATAATAATCCAAAGGTCTATATTATGAAGTAATCCCATAGTGCACCAGGTTCTTGCTATACTATGGTTGAAGAAGGGAAGTTTGGTGAATGAGGATTGGAAGTTATCCCCGATGTTGACCAGGATATCCAAATAACTAGTTTCATCACCATTCACTAGATTGGGTATATACTTCCAACAAAATAAAAAGTTGTAGTTATAGTTTTCACATCCATGATGGAGAATTTCTTGGAATTAGGAGAGTGTAATGGGCTAGGTATCCCTATGCTGGCTAGAATTTATCATCTTATGTACCATGTTTAATAGGATTGTGGTACCAACTACGTATTATGGGGTTGGATAGGACCTTATCTAAGGGATATGAATATCTAAACATCCAGGGTATCCCCAATGTTCTCGTCAAAACATGTCTATAATTTTTTGGTGGGGTAAGAAATGTTACACTGAAATATCGAGATATAATGAATTATATGAGGCTATATGACCGTTTCTTCTTCAGACCCGATGGTCCATTGACAATAGTAAATATTGTTCATATTGGAGAGACTAGTATTGATTACTGGGATTATATGATGTCACTTCATGAGGGAGTTCATTCCACTTGTATAGACAGGGATCTCCTCTATGTATGGTATAGAACCTACATGTTGAACATTGAGTTCTTATGTATTTAGTTGAAATTAATCTATTGGTTTATGTCCAATATGAGGATCATCCAATGATGGCTCACCAATTTTGGATGATGTTCACCAGTGTGGAAACTCGGGCCGAGAAAATCCTTCCTCCCCATGTGGTATAAATTGGTTTATCTTGTAACTATGATGAGGTTTGGATTCACTAATATCCCAATGGAAACTTATCCAAATTGTTAAGATAGGATTCCCAATTAACAATGAATAGTTAACATAATCCAAATCCTAGAAAAAAACTAGATTCTAGTTGGCCAACAGCTCTGGAATCACCTCGTAAGATGATAAGGAATTTATTATCATCTTCTTTTCCAACTGAAGTGTTTGTTGATGTGACTATAGTGACGGTGGAACCAGAGTGTGAAGACTTTTCATATTTATTATTTCATTTCTAATCTTGATAGTGTATGGATTGGAGGATGAAAAAATTAGAGGCTAAACTATGGGGTATCATGTTCTAATTAGAGTTTCCTTTGGAGGGATTTTCTCAGGTCACCACCCCTATGGGCATCACTTTCAAATACTAACATAAGGAGTTTAGGGATTTCTTCTGAGACCTTAATGTAATTATGAAAATATTTAAGGGAAGTGTTTTTATTCTCATTTGGTTCACCAATTTGGGTGCAGGTATAATTTCAAATGGCTATAAACAGACATGGATATCCCATTGTAGAGGCAGTGGTAGGGCTGATCTCACAACTCTATTTAAAGGGTCATTGTTCCATTTCAAATGAAATAAAATCTTTTGTGTTTTTGTTTTTTAGAAACAATGGGAGGATTAAGAGGAACAACCAATAATTTTGTCCCTCATACACTCTCCCCAAGGTATAATGGCAGAAGAGGAGTTTGTAAGCGACTAGAGATTGATGATGATGGATACCCGGGTCAACATGCCCAGATGAGGGAAACAATTTTCTCTTGTGGAGGAACAACATCGGATTTTTCTCCATCTAAAGATACATTCCTATAAGGGAAGTGGAAAATTAAGTTATATTCATATTTAGGGTATTATCCTCTAGAATCTTCAAGAAAGAGTGTCATTTCACTTCTTTATTATTTTGGATTATTCTGGAAACACATCATAAATTGTTAAAAATGTGAAGGTCCCATCCAATCTTACTTTGAAGAGCATGTATATTCTTTTGAGAATGTTGGAGAGAATTTGGTTTCTTTTGGATACCTTTCTCTATCGAGACCAAATAGTCATGAAGTAGAGGGGGATGAGGTTCCATATAAATAATTCTTATTGCCTATTGCAGATGTCTCAGTGATCATACCACTTGATCAGGTAGGGGTGGATACACTTTATGAGAATACGGAAATATGAAACCATTCATCTACAACACTATCCTTGAAGAAATAAAGTTTTGGATAAAGTTAATACTTATTCAAGACTGGACACTTTGTTTTTTTTTTCATTTTTCCTTATATTATCATTTGTTCTTATATTCGCCAAGGGTGGTGATTGACACAAACCATTGGGAAAAGAACTAGAAGTTATTTGAAGCCTCCCATGATATAAATGTGTCACATATTCACCTAAATATGGGGTCAGGGTAGTCGACATTTCAAATCACATGAAAAAGAATGTTATATTTCTAACATTGATCATATCTATCGATCACTTAGAGATATCGTATTATTTGTCATATAAATGATAAACCATTGTTCTCCATTATGTAGTGTCTTTACCCCAATGTTGGGAGGCCCTATTCCATGATACCTTTGGGGTTCCTCTAACTTTATCAACCAATGTAGAGGCCAAATCTATTCCCTCATCATTAAAGACTATGATCACAAATAATTCTCTTGGTGACCAGGTCCTGAAATATACTCATGTCCGTTGGATGAACATAGATCAATTCCCCAAGTAGGTATCATGTTATCAGTCGATGTGGAAACAAATTTGGATAATGATTTTGAAATTAGTGTTATAAACCTCATTTAATGAGAAATAGTAATGATTACTTCATCTTTGATTTATATTTCCCACCCTTGGTTATGTGGGGTCTGACTATTTATCCCTTCATGCCTTGGTGAAGGAAGTAATCTATTTGAGAGAGAAGAGGAGTTCCCTTGAATCGAGGGTGATAACTACTGAGGATTCCTCTTCACTAAAGTAAATATAGTGTAAAGCTGTAAAGGAATCATCCTAGAACACGATGGAGGAATATTATCACCAAGATGTTGTCATTACATAGATAGTTGAAACCTACCATCGTCAGTATGAAATAAGTCATATTCACAAAGAGATATCCTAGTTTCAAATTGCACTTAAAATATTAGAAATCGCTACATAAAAGTATCAGGGACTCCTTGACAAAGACGAGAAATTATGTCTTGATTCCTTTTCCAAAGTGAATGTGTTATAGAAGGTTATGGAGGAAGAAACCGATTCTATTAATAAAATAGGCCAATTTATTACCTCTCATTAGTAGATTATTGCAAAACTCAAGGACTCATCTAAGTACAAGAAGTGTTCAAGTTGTAAATTTTTAACTATACATTGGCTCATATATTCTTCAAAGAGACTGTGATAGGTGAATATTCCTCCTATTGTTACTATTAGTTAATAGATCTGATGAACTATATATGTTATTATCTAGTATTATTTTATTCATGATGTGCATTAAATTTCGCTAACCCGATGTTATATGAATCACCAACGATACCCATGCTTTTTGTAACATCATATAAACCTTAATGTTTAGATATGAATATCTAAATCATAACATATTCTTCTTGAGAAGAGATCATGATAACCCACCAACATGAGATTCCTTATTGATGTATATATTTTAGTTATCTTGAGATTAACTATTTTGTAGAAGGATAGTTTGGGTAGAATATATATCATGGAGGGAGATTTCTATATCCTTTAAAGAAGATGATAGGATTGGAAAGCATAGATTGATTTTTTTCCAAGTCTATATTGTGGTCCTTATATGATTTTTTTTCTTGTAGACCAAATTGTTGTTGTCCTTGAGTTTAGGGTCTTCTATATCAGACCCTCAATCACTGTAGTTTAGGGTCTTTTAGCTCATAACTAATTTCACTGTAGTGTAGGGTCTTTTAGATCATATCATAGAATTCCATGTAGGTTAATGTATTACTTCAATGACTTGATCTATGATCATATATTATGGTGTAAACATGCTAGGAACAGCCCCAAAATAACATAAGGTTTTGAGTTCTACCATTGTTTTTCCATGGATCACGAGGATTATAGCTCCTTTTCTATAAGGATAGGTGCCTCTGGTTGATAGGTCAAATCCCTTATACATAATTATAATTTTCAAATAGAGGGTTATATACTCCTTTACAAGGGACATGAAATAATTATTTGGTAAATATTAGTTGAGGTTGAAATACTAGGGATACTTGACCTTGTTGGATAGTTGTAATATAGGTGATATATTTGATAATCCCAAAGTTGTAGTCTGTGAAAATGGAATGGGGATGACATGCTGAGGATTACCCATATCAATATGAGATTATAGGTTCCACCATGGTGTTTCCTGAGATCACAAGGATTGAAGCTCCATTCTTGTAAGGGGGATATTCCGTTAGTTGGTAGTTCAATGACTTTATGTGTTCAAAGCATGGTCAATTATTGATTGTGAATCTTGACCCCTATGCCATGTGCTTTCAAATCAAGATGTGTGGGCCATAAAATGTTTGGGGATGGATTATTGCATTCCTTCATTGAGAAAGGATAAAGAAAACAACGATGTAATGTTGAGGATTTGAAATCTACTTAGATAGTTTGGTACAGAGATTGTAAATCATGGTAAAAAGTTTTTTAGTTGGGAGGGTGATATGGTAAAATCATATCGACAATGACCCAAAACACACTACGGTTTTGAGTTCTTATATAGTTATTTCAGGGTTCACAAGGATAATAAAGCATTTTTTTACAGAGAGACGCATTTGGTTGAAGATGATAGGTGAATATATAGAAGACATAGGAATACATTCATAGTCAAGTAAAGGGTCACTTGAATCCGGGTATTGTTTTTGAAGGTCCATGGAAGGTTCTTGTGATATGAGGCATTCAGATCATGAATTGTGATTTATGGAAAGTGTAATATCCAAGATGCTTTCGATCACCCTATCTATTTTTTCACTATCTAGATAACATATTCTTGTAGCAAGAAGATGTGAAAATTCATTATTCTAACTTTTGAATAAACTAGGGAGTCTGAGATCATATCATTAATTTTACTAGGACTATAGAGTTGGACATATGAGCTTTATGTCTTATTTATTTTCACTCTATGTTTTTGTAAACTCTGAAGATGAAGAGTTTAGTGAGCGTAGAATTGAATTTTTCTCAGGACAACCTTTAAGGGTATTAAAAATGAAATTTTTGTGCCTCATTTATAAGCTATTTAAGGTCTTGTGATGTTGAATATTATAGGATATATTTTAAGGTTATACAACTTTTACTAAAGTGTAGGCTGTTTAGGGTCGTGATTCACCTCGACCTTGTTTGGGGGATGTCACACACGAGCCTAATTAAGATACCTAGGATCAGGAGCACTACAAATTCCTTATGATAGGGATATTGAAATGTTGTAAATCATAGATCAAGGTTCATGAGTCATGAGTATTGATATGGGGAAATTATATTGGGGAATAACGAAAACATCTTCATATTCTGAGTTCTGCCATGATGACATCAAGCTCACACTGATTAGAAATCCCTTATTACTGAGACAATATATATCTGATTGGTAGGTATAATCCCTTATACATTGATAGCATGGTCCAATATATATATATATATATATATATATTACTTTCCAAGGGCCATGAATGGTTTTTGGAAACTCGAGGTGCTCAAGACATGATGTTTGGTACAAGGAGCGAGGTGATAAAAAGACTATGGATGCACCACGTACATTAGCTAACCAGAATAACAATTTTTTGTTCCTTTAACAAAGAATAATAATGGATGATGGACTACTCATTTTAACAACATATATTGGGGACATACTTGATTCTGGGAATATTAACATCATGTGGTAAATACATTTTTGTTTTTCATATTTAATGTCGTGCAACCAAGAATTTTTCTGTGTAGTTTATCATCATCCAGTAAGGAAATTTTTTATATTTCCAAACAGTTTAATGCCATGAAATATGGAAATGGTAATTGATATGATTTTTTTTTTCATGATATATTACATGCACAATAAAGTTATAAGTATATCTGACTCATACATTAACAAAATGATCTTTTAGGACTCGATCCCCTTGCAATTTAGAGTGTATTTTTCAGTGTCAGTTGTTGTAGCTGGACATTAGATTTTAGATCTACGTGTCACTACATATACTATGATGGTATGAATCAATCCATATATAGTTATTGAGTTGTAAACACTTTATATATGTTTGAAATGGAAAATGTATTGATGATCCATGTGTCACTGCATATCATGTGATGTTAAGAATCAAGTCACACGTAGTTCTTTAGGACAAAAGTGTGGTTGGAGACTAATCACCCACAATAGTCATCCTCTTGGGCGATGTCCATGGTGATGTGCAGTTTTATGTCATGAAAATGACATCAAACTCTAATTTAAAATAACATGGTTATGACTCATGGTATTCTTTTTAAGGTCTTTCATTTCAGACCGTGATGAACCTATCTTGAGAAATTATTCCTTATTTGTGCGGGGAATCCCTTACTAAAATTCCTTATCTCAAGTGAGCTATGCTCAATGTGAGAAACAATGAATAGAGAGGGTCCCTCAAAACATGAATAGTCAATTAAGGATAGGACATGGGAATTTTTTGTCAGGTGGTGGCTAGACCAATATATTGGATTGAAGCATCCCTACATAGCTCATTGAAAATGAGAATCAAACCGTATGTAGTTATAGAAACCATGCAATTTAATGTCATGCGGTCAGGATATAATCCATGTAGTTTAACATCATGTCGTAAGGACATGGTTCAGATTATGTGAAAGGGATGTGGTGACCTCACCTGTTTTGATAATCCCAATTATTCTTTCACATACTTTTATAAACCCAATTAATGTTTATCTATATTATAATTCACTAAATCTATGATATTCTATTATAAAGAAGATAATAATATTAAAATAATCCATAAAATATGTTAATCAATGTTTATAATTGTTTATATAAGTTCGGATGTAATTATAATCCAAACGTATATGTTTTTCATAAAACAGATAAGTGATAGTCACTGATCTGCGTAAAGGTACTAATACATAGCTAATGGTACTTATTCTACCGATAGAATTAGTCTACCAATAGACATAGTCACCGATAAGCTAAGGTCACCGATACGAAGAGCTACCAATATGTACATGTCCACCGGTAAGCATAGAAAAAGCTACCGATACAGAGTTATCAATAGAACAAGTTTTCCGATAGTACATAATGTATCGACTGATGTCCATAAGTCTACTGATACACATAATCACTGGAACAAAGGAGGATACCAATACAGAGAGTCCAATACATAGAGCTACCGGCAGGCCAGAGTTACCGATAGACGAAGAGCTACCAATATATAAAGAGTCACCAATATAGAATATAACTACTGATTGAACTAGTCTACCGAGATACTAATAGAATAAGTCTACCAATAGAAGGAGATACTGATATATATAGAGCTACCGATACACAGAGTAAGAGCTACAGATATCAAGAACTACTGATATTAAGAGCTACTGATACAAGTGCAAAGAGCTACCTATACATGTTCAAAGAACTAGTGATGGAATGTCACTGCTACACAAAGTCCAGCGTACACATCTACCAACAGAAGGCTACTAATGATTGACCAACCGATCAAACTCTATACTCTCAATAATATTTAATTTTTAAGATAATGGTTACATTCGATGTTTTTAATGCAGTCAATGTTATTTAATGATTTTTGATGCCATGTTTGGGAACCGTACCTAGTACCCATGAAAAAGGTAATCATTCCCATTTTCTAGAGTTGAAAGCTATAAAAGGGAAGATAAATACCTAACTGAAAAATGAGTGAACACAGAAGCTTACACGGGGTTTGAATACATCGAGAATCAAGGAACTAAGAAGACACACGAAGGGTGAAAAAGAAAAAGGCTCAACAGCATTCAAACGTGGTGCATTCACACAAGGCTACATCCATACTCCAAGAGAACTAGACATACATGAAGAAATTCGTTTCTAGAGGAGAACACAACATATATCTTGAGTGAAGAACTCCAACAAAAACTTCATGCACTCAGGCTGATAAGCTGAACCTGGAATCAAGGAAGAAAACGATACTCTATTTTTCAGAATAAGAACCAGAGAAGGACTCAGAATCTTTTCTGAAAAATCAAACGAGTCCAGAGCTGCACTGCCAATCACTAAAGCTTTTCTAAACTCATTCACACTTACTTTAGTGACTCTTTCATTTACATTTCGAGCAGTGTCTGTACCCTATTTATTTTACACACACACTGTCTCCTGAGCTAAGCCGGAGGATTCTTAAATCCTCATTCAAACTCTATAACTCCCTTGTATCCCACTTTGGATAGTGGTAGAGGTTGAGCATGACCTGGATAACTATGAGCTATTGTTTTTTCCCTTTTATAACTGTGGTATAGGTCTTTGTCCCTGGATAGTGTGTTCACTGTTGTTTACCCCGATCTAGGGTGTGGATCAATTTATATAAATTGTTTAAGAGGATTAAGTCTCGACTTGAGACTGAATATCTTGGTTACATCTACTGTGAATTTTAGTTTAAGTCATAAGTATAGTATATATTTCATATTCTGATACTAACTAATTTGAAATATAATTTTTTTTAAAGATACCTTGATAGATAATTTAGCATGTGTTTATACTTATTCTAAATCAGTATGTCAGTTTCAAAAGTCAATTTAATCTTCAGATTAAATTAATTGAGACCTAATCAATCTTTGAGAAACTAATTGATCATTTACACTCTGTATAAATTCACTACAGTTTAACATTGTTTCTAAATAGGGGGATTTTACAAGAAATATTTTTAATATAAATTCTTATTGGAAGTAATTTCACCCCCTCTTGATTGTCCACTCCGACCAACATTTTGTATCATAGGGTTGTTTTTTTTAATGTTTTCAAAACATTCTATTTTTCAACTATGATATTAGTTGCATATTTAAAGATCTTAAATTTCTCTTAGTCCTAACTTTTATCTCATTAAAACTATTTTCTAAAATCTAGTTAGGGATAATAGACTAGAGGGTGCTGCTACTTACTGACCACCATTCATTAATGGTACAAACAATGCCCAATGGAAACTTATGATGAAAATTCATTTAGAAAGTATGAGTTTTGATATCTAGACTGCTATAGAGCCACAATAAAAAATTCCAGAAACAGAAAGAACAACTTGTGATGAACCTACAAAGACTGCTTACAATAATAATTGTAAAGATATGAATGCCATGTATTGTGCTTTAGGATATAGGGAATTCAATAGAATATCTGCTTTCAAAAATGCCTATGAAATATGGTATACTTTGGGTGTTTCTAATGAGGGAACAACCAATGTTAAAGAAATGAGATTAAATACATATATTATTAAATATGATAATTTTAAAATGAAGGCTGATGAACCTATTTATGATATGTATCTCTGGTTCAATGATATTGTCAATACTATGAGCTCTCTTGGAAAGGATGTTCCAGCAAAGGAAAAAATTATGAAAATCTTGAGATGTCTACCAGACCGATGAAGGGGAACTTCTATTTCAATCAGAGAATCATGTGACATTGGTGCTCTCCCTGTAAAAGAGCCTATTGGTAAATTAATGATGTATGAAGAAGAACTCAAGGTGAATAAGGAGGATGATGATGAACCTAAAAGGAAGTCTGTTTCTTTTAAATATACTACTTCGAAAAGCAAGGACAAAGAAAGAGTTCAAATACAAACTGAATGTTCGACCAGTAAAGATTCGGATTCTGAAAGTGATGCTGAAATGGCTCAAATAGCCAGGAGATTCAAGAAGTTCTATAGGAAGAAAAGATTCTTTATAAAATAAAATTACAAAGGTATGTATGATAATAATGGTCATTGGAAGAAGGACTGGAAGAATTCTGATAAAGAAGATGATATAGTCTGCTATGAATGCAAAAGGAAAGGACACATCAAGGATGACTGTATAAAACTAAAATTCAAAAAGAAAAATGATTATAAGGACAAGAAGTACAAAAAAGCAATGAAAGCAACCTGGAGTGCTTCTGAAGACATCACAAGTGAATCTGATGTTTTTCATTATGAAAATAATAATGGCAACATGTTTTTCAGGACCAACACATCTGAGGTAACCTTAGATACCCCTGTTTTTAATTCCTTTTTTTCCAGAGATGATGCAGAATCAGATTCTGATTCTGAAGATATGTTTAAGGCTTAATTGTTTGAATAATGTAACATTCTAGAAGAAACATGTAATGAAATTAAGGACAAATATAAGTCACTAAAGATACAACATACTCTCACTACCCATGTTATATCTACCTTTGATATAGAAAAGGAAAAGAATAGTCAAATTTTGAAGGAAAATACTAAACTGAAAATGTCTAATGAGAAAATTAGAAAGGACATAGAATAGTTCACAAAGGGAAAAGGTAATCCTACTCAAATATTAGGTAAACAAGTTGCACCAATGTACAATACTGGTTTGCGATACCAACCTAGACAGAGAAAATTTCCAAATATCTATTTATTCCTAATTCTGGACAAAATTATGATTATTCCAATTCTGGAAATACGTATGCTTCAACTAGTTAATCATATGGTTATAGATCAAAAATGTTTATCTTTAAAAATATATTAATTCTATAAATTATATGAGACCCATAAGACAAATTTTGTTACATAAAGCTTTGATTTCTAACCTTTCTGGACCTAAGAAGATCTGGGTACCAAAATCATTTCCCATCTAAATCTGATTTGTGGGAAACAGGTTTGAAGAGCTCTCACAAGAAGGTATGGTACTTGGACAGTGAATGTTCAAAACATATGTCTGGATATTACTCATGCTTCAAGAGTCTAATCAAGGATCATGGAGGCCATGTAACCTTTGGTGATAATTCTAAAGGAAAAATCATCTGCCTAGGCCAGATTGGTAACACTGATTCAGTTTTAATTTTTAATGTTTTATTTGTTGATGGACATAAATACAATATCTTATATATTTCTTAGTTATGTGATGATGGATTTAATGTCATTTACTAAAATGATTCTTGTAATGTTTTTAACTCTAAAAATGTTTTAGTATTTTTTGATTTAATAAATGAAAATGTTTATGCTGTTGATCTGAATTATTTAGCTAAGAAAAATGTTACCTGTTTAAATTCTTTTAATAAAGAGTATTGGAATTGGCACAGAAGATTAGGATACTGCATCATCTATTCACTTATAAAATTGACTAGGAAGAACTTGGTTAGAGACCTACCCAAACTTGAATCCCCAAATGACAAAGTCTGTAATCCCTGTAAAAAGGGAAAGAAACATAAAGTTTTCTTTAAATCAAAGAAGGAAGTTTCAACTTCTCAACCTCTCGAGTTGGTTCACATGGACTTTTTTGGACCTTCAAGAGTTTCTCATTTAAATGGGAATTACTAGGTCTATGTCCTAGTAGATGATTTTTCTAGATATACTTGGGTATACTTCTTGCCTACAAAAGTGAAGCTTGTTCTTACTTTGTTAAATACTCCAAGTCTGTAGAAAACCTTAGTGGACATATGATTAAAACCCTGAGATGTGATCACGGACATGAGATTGAAAATCATGAGTTTGAATCTTATTTCTCACACAATGTCTATAGTCACAACTTTTCTTCTCCTAGGACACCGCATAAGAATGGTGTAGTAGAAAGAAGAAACAAAACCTTTCCATGAATTGCATGAACCATGTATAATGAGTAGGGCCTGCCTATTTATTTTTGGGATGAAGCTGTGAATATAGCTTGTTATATTACTAATAGAGTATTAATTAGACCTGTTCATAAAAATTCCTCTTATGAACATTTGAATAATAGAAAACCACAAGTTAGTTATTTTAGAGTCTTTGTCTTAAATGTTTTTATTCTCAATACAAAGGATTATATAGATAAGTTTTCTTCTAAGAGTGATGATGTAATTTGTCTTGGTTATTCTTTAACTAGAAAATCATATAGAGTCCTTAAAAAAACCAAATGTGTGGAAGAATCTGTTCACATCATGTTTTATGAAACTGATCCACATGAGCCTAAAACCTCTCTTGAAAATCTTGAAGAAGATTTGAATGTTCTGGACCTTAATGATAAATCTAAAGAACCTGCTGTAAAAACATCCAGTTCTAGATATATTCCAGAATCTGCTTCTGTTTAACCCGAACCAATAGATGAACCTAAAATTTCTAGTCCTACCTATACTAGATCAACTAGGATTCTAAAGAATCATCCTTTGGATAATGTTGTTGGTAATCTTGATAGAGGGTCACAGACTAGAGCTTCTCTAAGAAGCCAGGTTGAACATCATGATTTTCTTTCACAGTTAGAACCTAAAAATGTTAATGATGCTATCAATGATGAAATTTGGGTAATGGATATTCAAGAAGAGTTAAATCAATTTGAAAGAAACAATGTCTGGGAATTAGTTGGCAGACCCAAGGACACTTTGACAATAGGCACGAAATGGGTTTTTAGAAACCATGTTGATGAATCAGAATATATAGTTAAAAACAAAGCTAGGCTAGTTTCACAAGGATAAATTCAAGAGGAAGGTATAGACTATGAGGAAACCTTTTCCCCTTTAGCTAGATTATAAGCTATTAGGATCTTACTTTCCTATGCTGCTCATTTGAATTTCAAGTTATATCAAATGGATGTCAAAAGTTCTTTTCTAAATGGTTTTATAATTGAATATGTTTTTGTTGAACCACCACCTGGATTTACTAATCCTCATTTTCCAAATCAAGTTTTTAAACTTTCTAAGGCATTAATTTGTTTAAAACAAGCTCCAAGAGCTTGGTATGATATAATTAGAAATTTTCTTATTTCAAAAAGTTTTACTAAATGGATTACTGATCCAACTATTTTTATTACACTAATTTCTAAAGATGTTATGATAGTACAAATCTATGTTGATGATATTATTTTTGGATCTTCCAAACATTCTTTATGTATTGAGTTTTCAAAGAGTATGTAAAATGAATTTGAAATTAGTTTAATGGGAGAAAATAAATATTTTCTTGGATTCCATGTTTTTCAAAATGAAAATAGTATTATTTTGAATTAAAGTAAATATACAAAGGATATTTTTAAATGTATTGGTTTGGATAGTATTATGGAAAGTGATACTCTTATGAGTGTAGTCTTTAAATTGGATGCAGATGAAACTGGGAAACTAGTGGATCAAACCAATTACAGAGGTATGATTGTAAGCTTACTTTGCCTTACTACTAGTTGACCATATATTATATTCAGTGTATGTATGTGTGAAATATTTCAAGCTAATCCAAAAGAATCTCATTTACATGCTGTTAAAGGAAATTTTAAGTATCTTAAACACACTGTAAACATAGGTTTGTTTTACCCAAAAGGACAATATTTTGAGGTAATGAGTTATTTAGATGCTGACTTTGCTGGTTGCAAGTTGGATAGAAAAAGCACATATGGAACATGTCATTTATTTTTAAAATCCTTAGTATCTTGGTGTAGAAAGAAGCAGAATTATGTTGATTTGTCCACTGTTGAAGCAGAGTATATAGATGCTGGATGTTGCTATGCAGAAATTCTATGGATGAAACACAATCTTTTGGACTATGGAATATTATTTTATGCATGTTTCTATCAACTGTGAAAACACTAGTGCAATAAACCTTTTGAAGAACCCTGTATCTCACTCTAGGACCAAACACATTGATGTAAGGCATCATTTCTTGAGAGATCATTACCAATAGGCTGATATTACTCTTGAATTTATTGGTTCTGGACATCAATTAGATGACATTTTCACCAAAACATTGATTTCTGATAGGTTATGTTACATTAGACATGAGTTTGGAATGATTAACCTTGATCAGTAGCTACCTCACTGATGTAACCTCACCGATGTAACCTCACCGATGTAACCTCACGGATGGACCTCACTAATATGAATTCTCACCAATAAGCCATACTGAGAGTGCGCTAATTTAAACTTCTGTTTGTCGCCATAATCTGAATCATTTTTACTTTATTTGATTTTATTTATTTATTTTATGATTCCTAAATGATAAAAACAAATTCCTAGCTACTTCTCAATCCAATGAGCCTCAAAACAATTACCCTCAAACCTTATCTCCTGAATCTCTCGAGAACCCTAAATCCCTCGAACCAGTGATGGGAAAAAACAAACTTCATACCATCAGAGATGACATTGATGAGAAGAAAGCAAAGAAGAAGAAGTCCAAGCCAGAAGAAAGTGGTAGTGTTGGTAGAACTAGGCTGGGTAGGGTACCAGTGAATCCTCATTTGTAGAACAGAGTTATTGTGATTGAAAAAGAGATGTGAATGGAATTGTTGCTGACTAGAAATTCGTTAGTGATTGAAGTGTAGGAAGATCAAAAGTGGGTAGATTTTTTTTCAAACAACAATGGCCCCTAATATCCGAAGCTAGTGAAACAATTTTATCAGTTTGTAAGCTTTGAGAAATCATAAAATGAGAACCGAGTGACTTCTTTTGTGAATGGAAAGGAGATGTATTTTTCATCAGTTGAGTGGGATGAATGCCTTAAGGTTCCGCACAAAGGTGTATCTGGATATGCATCAAAATCTATGCCACCTACAAGTGATATATTCGATTATGAGACTGCCTTGGAGTATCTCACCGGTGATGTAAATCAAAGAGAAGTAGTGGCTGGTAAAATGGATAGAGAAAACATATTGTTGTTCAAATTTGTTCAGCATGTCTTAATACCCAGGAGAGGAGACTTTGAGAATTTAAGATATCAGGATATCTATCTCCTGCATCTCATGAGACATTGTGTAAAATTGAATCTGTGCAGATTGCTGATGATCTAAATGGAAGACATGACAAGGCCAAAATCAAAGACTAATGCCCTATTCTTTGCCATGATGATCTCAGTAATGATCAAAGTGAAATGGGTAGTTGTGTCTCAATATGAGACAGTTTTTGTAAGGAATAACTTATGTATCACAACCATAGTTTTCAAATACATGAAGATAAAGTAAAACCCATGGAGAGGAGAGTGTGTTAATGATGACCAGAATGTATTTGTTAAATTTAATCATGCGGATTATCCTTCAAGACCTAAAGATGTGAGGGATCCTGGTCTAGTACCTGATGAAGAAGAACCTGAGTACAATTATGGGACTGAATAAGAAGAGAGTTCTTTGGTAAAGGAAGAGATATGGACTTACCTCCAAGTCCTGCTGCTGAAATTGAATCTTCTTTAAAGAAATACTTAGTAGAAGAGGAGACACATACTGATGAGGATGACCAGTCAACCCCTGAGCATAAAGAAGGAAAGGAGAATGAATCTGAAGCCTCTTATTCTGTCTGCCTAAGTATGAGTACATTAATTGGTAGCTCAGTTGTGCCTACTGAGGATGTAGTAGGAGAAATGGAATAAGTTGTACGTAATCCAGAGGACACTCTAGCTATTGCATAGAAAGAATTGATAGTAGAATATTATCATTAGGAAGAATGACCCACTGAGAATTCCCTTGCTGTACAAGAGAATGCACCCATTGAGGGGGAGCATCAAACCATGTTTGCAAATGTTTCAGTGGATGTTGATATTGAGGAATGGGCAGAAGACCCAGGTTTTGTGGTTTGTGGATTAGACTATCCTGATTCTGATATTGAGGCATCTCTCAATAGACCAAAAATCATTTATTATGTTGAAACTGAGTGGTTACCTAAATATGTGGTCAGAATGCATGACCTGGATATTTTGACAAAAATGTGTAAGGATAGTTTTGTGGAAGAGACAAGGAATATGGAGGCTTCACTAGTGTCATCAATCCAATCGATTATGAAAGAATCAGTGGCTAGCATAGCATCTGAAAGAGAACCTGTTGTAATTGCTCCTACTGATATGATCACCAGAGCTAATCTTGAATCCTTAAAGGATGAGCTGAAAGAGTCATTTAGTGCTTCTGTTTCTGAGTTGAAGCACTTATTGGTTGAAGAGATGGGTAATTTGGAAAAATCTTTTGAACTCTCTCTAGGTTGTAATTTTTCAACCTTTGTGGCAGAAATAGTGGAAGAAGTTACAGACTGCCGACTCATGTTTCTAGACTGGAAGCAGATGTTAAAGCATTAAAGAAATCAGTTATCTCTTTAGAATCTTACACGAGTTCAAAATCCCAAGCAGACAAGGACTTATCCTATGAAAAAAGTGTTGTAAGCCAGATGGTTTTAGTGTTTGAAGGTTTTAAAACCTCAATGAAAGATCATGTTAAAACCCAGGATTCCCATGTCCAAAATCATATCATTGGATTGACCAAAAACTTTAAGGAAACAGAAAGCTTATCTATTGGTTCTGTTTCTTTTAAACCCTCGGTGGATTTGAATCATTTTCTTGCTGTGATGAAGGAGGAGCTTGGTTTAGCTTCAAGAAGTGGCTCTATGGACTCATCAGACCTGAAAAAAGTTGTGATTTCTACTAGAGATTCATCTAGAGAAATAATCAAGATAGTCCAAGACTATACAAGAGAATCATCTGCCTCTCATAAAGAAGTGAAAGAAAAGGTGGACTACTATTTCCAAAAGGTTTACACCAATCATCAACTCAATAATCACTTCAAAATTATGTTGGAGAACATGAAGTTACCTCCTGTCAATCAAGCCTTCAAAGATAATTTCATCAAACTATGGTAATTGACTCCATCATTGGACAAATTCATAGAGAAGAAGGATTATTTCATACCTGCTATGGAAAGAGGAGGAGAAATAATTATGGATTTCAGAAATCCTTTACTGCCTTTCCTGAATGTTGATGTTAGGCCAATGATTGTACCTCCAGCCTTACCTACTTGTGCTTATACTTCTTGTCCTGTTCAGATTACTCCATCCCAAGCCATTCGAAGCCATACACCTATGATCACTAAAAGAACTCCTCAGTACCGACCAGGAACAATGTCAGTGCCTCAGCCTCCTATGATCATTTCTGGAATTCCTAAGCCTTCACCAGCATCCACCTAGTCTGAATCCTCTTTTGATACAAAGGGAAAACCTCACAATGACGATGTGGATTGAATAGATAGTTAAGACGTTTGACATGAATCCTTTGTGTTTTGTTTTCTGTCTATGTACCTTTTTTCAACATATCATACAATTGGCTTTCTTTTATATCTCATTATGTTACTTTTTCTTTTTTTTGTTTCCCACTTTTTTATTATCAAAAAGGGGAAGAAATATTCTATCAAAGAAGGATAAATATTCTAAAATGGGGCACAATATTATCTATGGAAGAGCTACCATTCTTTTCCCCTCTGATATCATTACACTTAATTCTACCTCTAATACATTATATTGTTTTCTCTGAGACAATTGAATGTAATGATATATCCTCTAATACAACTACTCATTATATGAAAACTATAATATAATAAGTTGTGATTATCATAAAGGGAAAATATTGTTGACCTCACCTATTTTGATAATCCCAAATAGGATTTCACATACAATGATAATCCCAATTAATGTATATCTATATTCTAATTCGCTCAATCTATGATATTCTATTATCAAGATGATAATAAAATTAAAATAATCATTGAAATATGTTAATCAATTTTTATCATTGTTTATATAAGTTTTGATGTAATTCTTTTCCAATCGGATATGTTTTTCATAAAACAGATAAGTGTTAGTCACTGATCTGCGTATAGCTACTGATACAGAGCTACCGGTACTTAGTATACCGATAGACATAGTCTACCGATAGATATAGTCTACCGATATATAGAGTCACTGATAAGCTAAGGTCACCGATACGTAGAGCTAATGATATATACAAGTCCACCGGTAATCATAGAACAAGCAACTGATACTGAGTTATCAATATTAAAAGTTTTACTATAGTACAGAATGGAGCTACTGATGTGCATAAGTCTACCGATACACACAATCACTAGAGCTAAGAAATCTACCGATACAGACAGTCCAATAAAAAGATCTACAGACATAACAGAGTTACCGATAGATGAAGAGCTACCGATATATATAGAGTCACCATTACAGAATATAGCTACCGATTGAACAAGTCTACCGAGCTACCGATAGAGTAAGTCTACTGATAGAAGGTGCTACCAATATGTACAGAGCTACTGATACACGGAGTAAGAGCTGCCAATATCAAGAGCTACTGATATCAAGAGCTACTGATACATGTTCAATGAGCTACCGATAAAAGTTCAAAGAACTACTGATGGAAGGTCACTGCTACTCAAATTCCACCGTAAACATCTACCAACTGAAGGCTAATAATGATTGACCAACCAGTCAGACTCTATACTCTTGATACTATTTATTTATTAAGCTAACAGTTACATTTGATATTTTTAATGCATTCAATGTTATTTAATTATTTATGTTTCCATGTCAGGGAACCGTACCTAGTACCCATGTAGAAGGTAATCATTCCCATTTACCGAAGCTGAAATCTATAAAAGGGAAGCTAAAGTCCTAACTGATAAATGATTGAACACAGAAGCAATCACAGGGTGTGCATACATCGAGAATCAAGTAACTAAGAAGGTACACGAAGGGTGAAAAAGAAAAAGGATCAACAACATTCAAACGTGGTGCATTCACACAAGGATACATCCATAATCCAAGGGCACTGGACATACACGAAGAAATTATTTTCTAGAGGAGAACACAAGCCGCATCATGAGTGAATAACTACAATAAAAACATCATGCACACAGGATGATAAGATGAACCGGGAATCAAGGAAGAAAATAATACTCTGTTTTTTCAGAAAAAGAACCAAAGAAGGACTCAGAAGCTTTTTTGACAAATCAAACGATTCAAGAGCTGCACTGCTAATCACTAAAGGTTTTCTAAACTCATTCACACTTACTTTAGTGATTATTTCATTTACATTTTGAACAGTGTGTGTACCCTATTTATTTACACACACTGTCTCCTGAGCTAAGTTGGAGGATTACTAAATCCTCATTAAAATTCAATAACTCCCTTGTATCCCACTGTGGATAGTGGTAGATCTCAAATAGGACCTGGACAGCTGTGATCTGTTGTTTGTTTTCCCACATAGAACTGTGGTAGAGGTCTTTGTAGCAGGACAGTGTGTTCACTATTTTTTACCCCGATCCATGGTGTGGATCAATTTATATAAATTGTTTGAGAGGACTAAGTCTCGGAATGAGACTGAACCTCTTGGTTACATCTGCTGTGCATTTTAGTTTTAGTCATAAGTATACTATATATTTCATATTCTGCTGCTAACTAATTTGAAATAAAATTTGTTTTAAAGTTACTTTGACAGTTAAATTTTCCAGTGTTTATACATATTGGAAACCAGTAAGTTAGTTTCAAAAGTCAATTTAATCTTCAGATTAAATTAACTAAGACCTAATCAATCTTTGAGAAACTAATTGAACATTTACACTCTGTATAAATTCACTACAGTTTAAACTTGTTTTTAAATAGGTATATTTTAAGAGAAATATTTTAAACATAAATTTTTATTGGAACTCAATTCACCCCCCTATTGAGTGTCCACTCCGACCAACAGGATGTTACACCATGGATCTTTTCAGTTTTATGTTATTTAGTAATGAAATCTGTTATTTGGTTCATGAGGTAAGGATGTGGATCACCTGATGTTAAAGTGATGTTACACAATGAATCCATGAAGTTTTATGTCATATGGTAAGCATGAGGATCACCTGACATGGATGAAAAAGAATATTGTGGTTCAGGCCAAGACTTGGAATTAGTTTGTGTCATATGATGGTAGGAATAAATCCACATGCTGTTCTCGGATAAAGAGATTTCTTATGTGGAGAAAATTCTCACATGGGTATAGGGAAATTTCATTCTTCCCCTCACATAGGTCTAGCTCATGTGTGGTCTGTAGTTAGTGAGATGGTGCTTCCTGTTCATTTTAATATCTTGTGGTGAGGATTGTCCTGTGAAATTTAACATCATGAAATTAGGATAAAAGATGATGTGAATTTTAACATATTTCTATCAGGATTAGTTCAATAGAGTTTAACATTTTGTGATTATGATGAGTTCCTTACAATTTAACTTCATGTGGTCAAGACATCTCCATAGAGTTTAACATCATGCAATCTGGATGTCTCTATACAGTTTAACATTATGTGTTCAGGACATGGGGTTCTTGATGAAAACTATTCAATTTATTTCTTCAGAAACATAACATTAGTGGGGGGGGGGTGTGAAATGATACCCATATTGTGACACCCCAAGCTTCTACAATACGCTTCTCTTTGAATAATGCAATAGCGTGTGTTGTACGCAACATCGAGTTCTAACACACCACAACCAATCAAACTAGCCGTTATGAATAGTAATAACCACTTTTTGAAATTTATTAATTTTATTTTCCAAAATGGACCTCATTTTTGGATTCAAAATATCGAAATTAGCCTAGGTTGAACTTTTTGTATTTTTCTGAAAAACATCATTTTTTGATGAATAGTGAAACCACTAAGTGGTAGTTAAAAAACAGAATTTTTCATAAAAAAAAATTTTACCACTTCTGTGAGTAGAATTTAAAAAATCCGAGAGACACAGTTAATATCAAGGAGTAAAATGTGGTTCAATGAGATTAAAATAATTTTTGGTGAATAGAAACTTTTTACTTTTATTTACCACGGTTACAAGTAAATAGGGTAATTAAGGGTAAAAATGATATTAATATTACCCTAACACATGTCCTAATTATATTTCACAAGTGTATCTCGACCAAAAAAAATCTTAAGAGTAAAATATTTTCATTTAGGTCCACTTGTATTTGATTTGGACATTTATTATTATTTAATTCAAAGAAGAGTTAAAAGAGTTAAAATCAAAGTTTATTTACTAAAACATTTTTAATATAGGGTTATACATAAGATATATTTAATTGTAAATATTAATTAGAAATATAAAAATATTTCCTACATAATGATAGTTTATTTATAATTTTTAGACATTAAATAATTTAATTTATTTATGATACAATGATGATGCAGTAATTACCATAATAGTGAAAAATTAAAATAATGGATATTTTAAATACCCAAATAAATATAATTAGAGAGTTTTTATGAATTAAACTCATTTTATAGGTTAATATGACATGTTAGTATTGATTTAATTAACTTTTTTTGATGTAATCATTCTGTTATTATTTTCACAAAAATCAATTTTCCAAATAGTGTCAAAATTGACATAAAAGACTTTTTTAAAAAATATTATATTTTTAATTGATATTAAATTCAAAAAAATCTAAGGTTCGGCCGAGAGTCTTATATCATGATAGGTGTATCATTAATGGACCACTTGGGGGTCTCTTTGAGGTATATAGTATGTTTAGTAACTATATAATATAAAAATACAAAGTGACATAGTAAGTGTCAAACTAATTAACTAAGAGTTAAAACTAAAAGATAAGGTTAATATAATGACCCAAACCTATATAAATTCTATTGTTTGAGTGGTTTTAGACCCATACCCACCTTAAACATTATTTAATACACTTTGTAGCCATTAGAAACATAATATGAATTTATTATAAAATAATATTTCTAGCTTTTCCAAAGGTGCCCCTCACCCCTCTTATAAAAGGGCACTCCCGCTTCTCATTAATTCACACCTTCAAAGCCATTTTTCTCTACCAAACTCTTCCCACATACTCTCTCCACTTCCCTAACTTTATCCTAGTGGAATTTCTTTAGTAATAATGCCAACCTAAGGAGCCCTTTTGATTAAACCAAAAGGAATAACCCGAAGAAGAGGTAATGATTTCACCACCCTTTTACAAGTTCATTTCTTCTTCCACTTCTTATTTCTTTTTTATTACCATTATAAAATAATAACTCCAGTATCTTATATATACTATGTTGTTATTATAAATATGGTAAAATCATATTCAGTATTCTATCCATCATTTGAATAACGTGTCACCATACGTGCGTACGTACGGGTTACCGTCTCCACGTCATGGTGTAATTTTTATTCAATAAATTATTATTTGAATGGGTATAATAATGATGTGAAATTAATGTAAATAATAAATATAACATGATATTGATTATTTATATATGATATACCATCCAATTATATCAAAATAATGATATTTTCGCTCGTGCGTACGTACGGACTACCGTCTCCACGAACGCGATGAGAATCATTCTCCATCGTATCCATTCAAGTATAATTCTCATTTTATGATTAATAATAGTATCTAAGGACATGATATAATAATGAATATGATTAAGATACATCCTATCCATGACAAACACGTCTTACATAACAAAAAATATAAAGGAAAACGAGTAATTTAACACCCGAAACAACGATAATACTAAGATATTATTAACAAATCAATGTTCAAAGATCATATATGATATCATATTAATGTATATGATTCCTGTAATATTTAATAACAATTATTTCACCATTATATAGGAGGTTAATCTACTCTCAACCAAGGAAAATTACAATGTAAGGGTTTATTTCGCAATCTCTTCATTATCTGAGGTTTTTTATACGTAATAATCTACTGGGACTTCTTTATCATCCACATCCATGTTTCATAAAAATTCATTTCAAAACATTTTTACTATTTAATAGAATATGGGTTAAAGTAATTTATGACCTTGTTGACTTTTATAAGTGGTTTATAAAAGAATATTTATGTCGTTTTTGAAATAAGGTCCTTTTTAACATTTTTTGACAGAATTAAGGTAAGAATGATTTTTTTAACTTATACGGTGGGTGTGGCTATTTTCCGCCGTTATAAAATCGTTGAATATTCCCTTCCAAGATTATAAGAATATTTTAAAAGAAAATGTTTTATTTTATAAATATATTACTCATAAATGATTTCAAAATAGAAAGATATATTTCTCTAAAATGAGTTTTGATTTCATCTATGTCAATATCCGTTGATGGATTTTACACATATTTGAAGTTGATTTATTATGATACAAAACTTCTATGTTGTATTTAAGGTTTTGTGATATGTTTGACTGTGGATGTGTTATTTTTATACCATTCATGGTTTATGGATGAATTATTTACATTTCTAATGCTTGTTTTAATACGAATGTTTATGTAATGTTTAAACCTTTTCATATGGGAATGCATTGGACTTAATATGTGACGGGTGGAGACCGCTATAGCCCCTCGATGCATCGGTAGGTCTCATGAGACAAATTAGTGTCTTGGAACAAGGCCTGGACAAAATATTATTTCTATTATTGGCAGGAGGCCTTGGCTATGTAGTTATGATAGTCTGACATTATGCATTCCATCATTATGAAAGTGGTTATTGATATTGCATGTGATTATTCTATTAGTAGAATATCCATGTGAATAAGTAAATGGAATTGTTTCATTTTATTTTTTCCATACTATGTTGATGTTCAAGTTTAAATTCTTTTGTTTTAGCTATACATTGCCTTAAATGTTTATTCTTATTTATGAAAGTTTCCACTATATTGTAATCCTTACTGGGCATTTTACCTCACCCCTTTTCTATGTTTTTTTCCCCGGATTTGAAAAATATATGAATGACCTACAGGGATAGTATGAGGGGATAAGAGTGTGGACTATGGATACTATATTTTCGTAGTTTTCATTGTATGATGTAATGTAGAACTTTATGAATATATCTAGTGTTTCCAAGGATACTAAACTAATCGGTCTTTCTAGATTTGATCTTTCTTGTGATCAGGAAAATGTTATGTAATAATGCACCAACTCTAGGGAACTGGGGTCGGGGCGTTACAGATGGTAACAGAGGAAGTTTAGTACAGACCTTGTAAGCTAGATTAAGATAAAATCTGATTAGAGAAAATAGATTTAAGATGGAATTTGAGGCTTAGTATAGAAGAACTTCCTATAATTTTGGTATTGTAGAGATTTTATGAGTTCTCCGAGAAATACATCCCTGTCTAGAAACGAGCAGGTAGACGCGGCTCTCGCACAGATGTACCTAGGGGTATAACCCGAAAACACCACATTGAGCTAAACTCAAATGGGAACTGGTTCAGACAATGGGCCTTTCTACACTCTTAGTTACGACACTCTCGGGGGATATGCTTAGGAAAACTCTCATTTTCTTTACAAATAATTGTGAAAGGTTTATGAGTATATACTTACTTAAAGAAAACATTTTTATGATTATGGATTATATCCATAAATAGTTCAATTTATGTTATGTGTTTTATAAGTATGGAGTTTTGTATTTTGATTCATAAATTGATCTAGTTTATGCCATTGTTTAGAAATGATGCCTAGTGGAAGAAATGGAAACTGTATCAATGCACGCACTCCATATTGGGATTTACCTCCTTCTCAAGATAATTATAGTGGAGCTAGTGATGAAACTGGTTCTGATCAGCTAATCACCATTCTGAGACAACTCACTCAGGTTATGAATAATAACCTTACCCGTATGGAGCACCCTGATCCGCAGTGTGGAGGGTCAATGTTAGATCGCTTTATGAGGAAACAACCACCAACATTCAATTGGAGTACAAATCCCTTAGTATATGAGCAATGGATAAATTCCCTAGAGAAAATATTTCAAGCTTTGGGGAGTAGTGAAAGGGAAAAGGTTATCATGGCAGTTCACCGCCTCACTGGAGATGCTGATCAATGGTGGTCATTGATTCAAAACACTAAGGAATATGATGAAGTATCAAATATGGAATGGAGGGAGTTAAAAGATCTATTTTTAGAAAAATACTTTCCTCATGACCATAGAGAAGATATGGAAAGACAATTTCTGAGTCTGAGACAAAAGGAGGATGAGAATGTCGCAAAGTATGAGGCTAACTTTACAAGGTTAGCAAGGTATGCTGGAGATTATATACGTAACCCAAGAAGTAAGATTGATCATTTCTTTGATGGGTTAAAACCATTTCACCATCAAGCATTATTCTCACAATCCTTTTCATCGTACGAAGACATTGTCTCATGTCATATCAAGACAGAAAAGTAATTCTCTAAGTCTTATGACTTTAAAGCAAAGCAAGAGAAGAAGAGATCTGATGATCAATCTGTGAATGGAAATAACGGGAATAAGGGAAATGTTGAATAGCCATCCTGCATTAAATGTGGGAAGAAACACCCCAGTATTTTCTTAAATAAAATGGGAGTCTGTTACAAGTGTGGTGAAAAAGGCCACCATGCTCATGATTGCAAGGGGAAGAAGGAAGCTACCGATGTTCAGTGCTATAATTGCAGGGAGATGGGACATTATGAAAATGAATTTCCTAAGCGTCAGAGGAACTTACCTCAGAAAAGGCCAAGGGATCAAGGCCAAGATTATGCTATCACTACTGCTGAGGTAGAATCTCCGAAGGACGGGGTGGCAGGTAATTTAATGGTTTCCTCAAGTTTAGAAAATGCATTATTTGATTCTGGATGATTGCATTGTTTAATATCTTCCCAGTTTTCTAAGAAAATTATATATTTCCAATTTGATTTAACAAGGGAGTTGTCAGTTTAAACACCTAAGGAAATATCATTGCAACAATGTTTTGTGAATCAGTCCCCATTAGAGCACATAAATGTTCTTTATCCACTAATCTCATCATCATACCTATGATTTAGTTTGATATAATCCTCATTATGGATTGGATTTCGGACCATGATGCAAAGATTTATTTTAAGAAGAATGAGATTACGATTTTTGATGTTGATGATAAGGAACACCTTATCTTTAGAGCAGAATCGTCACCACCTAATTGTTATCTAGATCCACCCCCTGTTGCTCAACTAAATTCAATTATTGGGGAGGAATAGGATGAAATCACTGTGGGTGAGGAAAGGAAAGTTCAAATAGAGGATGTACCTATTGTGAAAGAATATGTAGATTTGTTTCCAGAAGATTTAACTGGATATCCTCCAGAACGAGAATTTGAGTTTTCCATTGATTTAATTATTGGATCAAGGCCTATATCGAAGACCCCTTATAGAATGGCCACTGTAGAATTAGTTGAACTAAAGAAACAACTAGTGGAATTGAGTAATAAGGGATTTATTTTCCCTAGTCTTTCTCCATGGGGAGCCCCTATTCTTTTTGTTAAAAATAATGATGGATCTATGAGGTTTTGTATCGACTACAGGGAGATCAACGCTATAGCAATAAATAATAGGTATCCCCTACCTTGAATTGATGATTTATTTCACCAACTAATGGAGCTCAATACTTTTCAAAGATTGACCTTCGATCTAGACACCATCAGTTGTGTGTGAAGAAGGAAGACATTTTGAAGACAACATTTCGAACCAGGTACGGGAATTAGGAGTTTACAGTAATGCCTTTTGGATTGATAAATGCACCCTCTGTATTCATTGATCTGATGAATAGTGTTTTCAAGGAATATCACAATGAATTTGTGATGGTATTTATTGATGATATCTTGGTATACTCCAAAAGATATAAAGATCATGAAAATCACCTACGCATTATCCTGAAGACTCTATGAAGACATGAATTATATGGGAAGTTTAACAAGTGTGAATTCTGGCTTCAGGAGATTTCTTTTCTTGGCCATATTGTCTCTAAAGATAGATACTCTGTTGATCCTTCTAAGACCAAGGAAATCCGAGAATATCCAGGACCAATGAGTATAACTGAGGTACGCTGTTTTATTGGTCTGGCGGGATATTATCGACCTTTGGTCCAGAAGTTGTCCCGATTGGCTAACCCATTAACAAAGCTCACAAGTAAAGGGGTTGAATCTGTTTGAAAAAAAGAGTGTGAAAAATGTTTCGAAGAACTGAAGAGAAGACTAGTCAATTCTCCTATATTGACTCTACTATCGGGGAAGGATGGGTTCGTTATTTATAGTAATGCATAGAAGAATGTACATGGTTGTGTTCTTATGCAGAATGATAGGGTTATTTCCTATGCATCACAACAGTTGAAAATTCATGAAAAAAACTATCCTACTCATGATCTCGAGCTAGAAGCTGTGATCTTTTCTTTGAAGATATGGAGGCACTACCTCTATGGTGAAAAATGTGAGATTTACACTGATCACAAGAGTTTGAAGTATATTTTCTCACAAAAAGAACTCAACTTGAGGCAAAGGAGATGGCTTAAATTACTCAAGGATTATGATTGTACGATACACTACCACCTGGGGAAAGAAAAAAAGGTGTCACATGCTTTGAGGAGAAAAGATCATAGAGTTTTGAAAAATTTGAGAATTTAAAGGGATCCAATTTTCATGGATCTAGTGAAGATGTACATGTGAATAACCATGGAAGGTGAAACATCAGTGCTTTTTAAAATTGTTGCCAAACCATCTTTACTAGAATATATTAAGAGTTCTCAGACTGATGATGAAGAATTTCAAAAGAACATTAAAGCTGTGAATGATGGGAGATTGAGAGACTTTGTTTATGAAGAAGGAATTTTAAAATTCGGGAAGAGGCTTTGTGTTCCCGATATACCTGATCTAAAAAGGTAATTGTTGGATGATTCTCATAGTTCCAATTTCTCTATACACCCTAGGAGCACCAAAAAGTATAGAGATTTGAAGGAACATTTTTGGTGGGATAACATGAAGAGGGAGATTGCCGATTTTGTGTCAAGATGTATGGTTTTTCAATAAGTGAATGCCGGAAGGCAACATCCTGGTGGAGTATTGCAACCTCTTCCCATACCGTAGTAGAAATGGGACAATATTACAATGGACTTTTTCATGGGACTACCAAAGACTCCTAGAAGGAACGATGCAATATGGGTTATTGTTGATCGTCTTACCAAGTCAGAAAATTTTCTTGGTATAAGAGAAGATCTACCACTGGAATGACTAGAAATATTATATATTAATGAAGTTGTGAGACTTCATGGAGTACCCATATTAATGTTTTCTGATCGTGATCACCGTTTTACTTCAACATTCTAGAAATGTCTTCAGAAAGCCTTGGATACAGAACTTCATTTGAGCACTGCCTACCACCCTCTAACAGATGGAGAATCAAAACGAACTATTCAAACCATAGAAGACATGTTGAGATCCTACTCACTTGACTTTCTGGGTATGTGGGATCAATATTTACCTCTGCTAGAATTTTCCTATAACTATAGATTCCATTAGTGTATTCATATGGCACCATATGAAGCGTTACACGAAAGAGATGTTGCACACCAACCTATTGGGATGACATTGGTGAAAGAAAACATGTAGGCCCAGAACTGGTGGAGGAAACGATGGAAAAGGTGAAGGTAATCCAAAACCATATCAAAGCTTCTCAAAGTATGCAGAAGAGCTATGCTGATAATCGAAGGAAGGATTTGGAATTTCTAGTCAGTGATCATGTTTTCTTGAAGGTGTCTCCATGGAAGGGAGTCATACATTTTGGAAAGAAAGGTAAATTGAATCCCAGGTACATCAGACCATTCGAAATTCTAGAATGAATTGGGTCTATAGCTTACTGATTGGAAATGCCACCAAGTCTCTCCAAAGTTCACGATGTGTTCCATGTATCTCTGTTGAGGAAATACATGCCTGAACCAACACATGTACTCAACTATGAGGAATTAGAACTGGATCCCGATCTGTCTTATTGTGAAGATCCCGTCAAGATTCTTGATACGAGAGAACAAGTATAGAGAAATCGGACGACTCGTCTGTTAAAAGTCTTATGGAGAAACCATAAGATAGAAGAGGCAACGTGGGAGCTCGAGGAACTTATGATGAAGAACAACCCAATTCATTTCATGCGGTAGTATTCTAGAAATTTTGAGGATGAAATTATTTGAAGGAGGGGATAATGTAACACCCCAATCTTCTACGGTACGCTTCTCTTTGAATAATGCAATAGCGTGTGTTGTACGCAATATCGAGTTCTAACACACCACAACCAATCAAACTAGCCGTTATGAATAGTAATACCCACTTTTTGAAATTTATAAATTTTATTTTTCAAAATGGACTTCATTTTTATATTCAGAATATCTAAGTTATCCTAGGATGAATTTTTGGTATTTTTCCGAAAAACTTCATTTTTTGATGAATAGTGAAACGACTAAGTGGTAGTTAAAAAACTGAATTTTTCATAAAACATAATTTTACCGCTTTTGTGAGTGAAATTTCTAAAATCCGAGAGACATGGTTAATATGAAGGAGTAAAATGTGGTTCAATGAGATGAAAATAATTTTTGGTGAATAGTAAGTTTTTACTTTTATTTACCACGGCTAAAATAAAATAGGGTAATTAAGGGTAAAAATGATATTAATATTACCCTAACACATGTCCGAATTCTATTGGAAAAGTGTATCTTGACCAAAAAAAGCCTTAGGAGTAAAATATTATAAATAATAAATATAACATGATAATGATTCTGTATATATGATATACCATCCAATTATATCAAAAGAATGATATTGTCGCTCGTGCGTATATACGGACTACCGTCTCCACGAACGCGTTGGGATTCATTCTCCATCATATCCATTAAAGTATAATTATCATTTTATGATTAATAAAACTATCTGAGGACTTTATATCATTCTGGATATGATTAAGATACAACCTATCCATGTCAAAAACTGCTTAAGTAACAAAAGATATAAAAGAAAACGAGTAAGTTAAGACCCGAAACAATAATAATACTAAGATATTATTAACAAATCAATGTTAAAAGATCATATATGATATCATATTAATTTATATGATTCTTGTATAATTTAATAAAAATTATTTCACCATTATAAAGGAGGTTAACCTACCCTCAACCAAGGAAAAGTACAAGTTAAGGGTTTATTTCGCAATCTCTTCATTATCCAAGGTTGTTTATACGTAATAATGTACTGAGACTTCTTTATCATCCACATCCATGTTTCTTAAAAATGTATTCAAAACATTTTTACTATTAAATAGAATATGGGTTAAAGTCATTTATACCCTTGTTGACTTTTATAAGTGGTTTATAAATGAATCTTTCTGTCGTTTCCAAACAAGGTCCTTTTTAACTTTTTTGACAGAATTTAGGTAAGAATGTTTTTTAACTTATACAGAGGGTGCGGCTATTTTCCACCATTATAAAATCATTGAAGCTTCCCTTACAAGCTTATAAGAATATTTTAAATTAAAATGTTTTATTTTATAAATATATGACTCTTAAATGATTTCAAAACAGAAAAGATATTTCTCTAAAAAGAGTTTTTATTTCATCTATGTCAACATCATTTGATGGATTTTACACTTATTTGAAGTTGATTTATTATGATACGAAACTTCTATGTTCTATTGAAGGTTTTGTGATATGTTTGACTGTGGATGTGTTATTTTTATACCATTCATGTTTTATGGATGAATTATTTACATTTTGTATTCTAGTTTTAATACGAATGTTTATTTTATGTTTCAACCATTTCATATGGGACTGTATTGGACTTAATATGTGACCGGTGGAGCCCTCTATAGCTCTTAGATGCATCGGTCGGTCTCATGAGAGAAACTAGTTTCTTGGCACAAGGCCTTGAAAAAATCATATTTGTAGTCTTGGCAAGAGGCCTTGTCTATGTGGTTATGATAGTCTGGCATTATGCATTCCATCACTATGAAAGTGGTTATTTATATTTCATGTGATTATTCGATTATTATAATATCCATGTGAATATGTAAATGAAATTATTTCATTTAATTTTTTCCATACTATATTGAAGTTCAAGTTTAAAAGGCTTCTGTTTTAGCTATACATTTCCTTAAATGTTTATTCTTATTTATGAATGTTTCCGCTATATTGTTATCCTTACTGGGCATTTGAGCTCACCCCTTTTCTATGTTTTATTTTTTCCAGGATGTGAAGAAGCAATTTATGAATGACCTGTAGGGATAGTATTAGGGGATAAGAGTGTGTACTATGTAGACTATATTGTTGTAGTTTTCATTTTATGATGTAATGTAAAACATTATGAATATATCTAGTGTTTCCAAGGCTACTAAACTAATTGGTCTTTCGAGATTTGATCTTTCCTGTGATCATGCCAATGTTATGTAATAATGCACTGACTCTAGGAAATTGGGTTCGGGGTGTTACACATCCACTATGTCCAATGACAATGCTCCATTATGATAGGCCTTATATGTGATGTAATCCCCTTACCATTTGGGTTCCAACATTATAGGATTCCTTCTTGGTATCATTTTGGTCCTAGGATACAACACAAGTTCTCCTTGAAAAAATGAATAGAGGTGAAACTTGTTGTTAAAGGCTCATGGAATCTAATTTTGATGGACTTTAATGTTTTACAATGTATGCAACCTATTCTCATTGTGTCACTCCAATCCATCCAACAACTTCTACGATTGATCACCATCTAAGAGTTGTACACAAATGGGTATTTATAAGGAAGGAATTTGTACTTTTTTGGGTAAAACTACATCAGTCCCATAAACCAATTTGTACAACATTGCATGTGTAGAAGTACTTGTGGTGTTATAGTAGGCCCATATATCTTGGATGGGCTTATTCGTCCAAGACTTCTTATCCTTGTTCACCATCATCTAATGTGAATTTGATAGATTCTCATTTAAGGCCTCTATTTGTCTATTTTCTATTGTATGATAGTGAGATGAGTGATTGGACTCAATATTGTACCCCTTGTATAGTTTCTTAATCTATATGGAAATAAAGTTATTTCATTTGTCTTTTAATATTATGTGAGAGGTTTTGAACCTGCTGATGATATAGGGCTTTATGAAGTTGATGATATTATTCCTTTGGACTTATTTTAGGGATATTTCGTGAACCCTTTTATAAAATAAATCGGTAGCCATAAGGGAGTACATGAAATGCTTAGCTATGGAAGGGGGATGTGTCCTTACAATATCTATTACCCAGATGGTAAACAATAAGAAATATTTTGGTGTATGTTGAAATATCAGGGGATGATGGATGAAGTTTGTATGGATCTGACATTCATGAAATTTCATGGTGAATTCCACATAGTATTGTTTCATGGTTTTCTAATAGTAACACAACCTCCTAATTTGGTGGGAGAGCCTAGTTCTAGACTGAAAAGAACCATAGGATCCCACATGTACTTCTCCCATGATGATGATAATCTATCCTTATACTATGAATATGAGGAGGATTCCTTCAAATCCATGCTTGTAGAGGGGCCTCTAATCATTTTGAACACCATATAGGGTAAAGTTTGTTTGGACGATGCCAAATTTATGCCCTTTCATCTCAACCCATTGGTAGGGTCCCATTTTCAAGATAACTAAATATGGGATCTATACATCTATAGTTGGATATAGGTTTATCAAGATCTATTGTGGTGTTTACCTGACTGATTTCTTCCATATTGAAGATGATGAATGATGAGACCATTCTTTGGTGTAGGATATGGAAGATTGCTTTCTCCTAATCTGGGTCAACCAAGAATATGGATGAATTATCCAATGCATTGGTTAAAGTATTCTATGTTCAGGGAACATGATGAAATGTGGGCTCAAAATGAAACTCTGTCATTAATCCCTGGACGTAGCTATTGAGTTGGACTAGTTCTTCCTTTTTGATAGCATATTCATCAGTGATCTAATTTATCACTAGTTATGAATACTATTTGATATTTAGGTTGGAATGTTTTATATGTAGAGCTAGTTCCAACCCAATGAAGATGGATTGGTGTTCTGCCTTATTATTAATGTATCCTTTTGATAGTGATAAAGAGTAAGGAAAACTAATTTTTCTTGGGGAGAAAAACACAATCCCTATGTCAACCTGATTGAGTATTGGGTTGACATTAATTTTAATGATTATACTACAGAAGGAACTATAAAAATACATCTACCATGTCGTGGGAGTGTCATGGGCATAAAATACCTCCTCATCTAGAAGATTGGTGTCCATTAGTGTATTCTCCATCGCATGATGTGATGTGAGGAAATCATCTATGTACATATATTTCAAGAATTTTTGTGATACTAATGGAATATAGTACACTTTTAAAATGATCACCCATTGGGAAATGTTCTCTGTCAATATAGGCTGGTCAAGTATGTGATTTATTAGACAAATAAAAGAGGCCATATGGATGTTTTGGTGCTCTAAGTAATGCCTCAACTTTTTCATTTTGAAGATGATTACAAGTTAGTTCTTCTTGATAATAGAGTATCAGGTCTGAGAACTTAGTATTGTTTGGATGAGGTATTAGAGACTGTTCATTCTCCCTGTATCATTTTTCTTTATGAGGTGGGAGCCCAATTATCATTCCATGGTGGCCACATATAAGATGAGTTTCCTCCATTCCATCAAATGAATCAAAATCGGTGGGTGTAGTAAATACTACTCGATACATTAAAAGGATTCTTGGAAGTCATCATCCCTTTTATATGTGATCCCCTTTTTAATTATCCTAGTAATGGGGAGAGATTTTATAGCTAAATTGGCTATGAAATTATGAATCCAGGCGGGGTTTCCATATATCCGATCAATTAGTTGAGATTTCTAGGGGTGGAATTTCTAAAATATCACTAGTATTTTCTGGATCAACCTCAATTCAACGATGGTGTACTATAATGGAAAGGAACATCCCTAATATTACCTCAATGGAAAATTTACGTGGATTTATCTTTAAACATTGTATTCATAGATTTTAAATGGTTTTTTTAGATATGTAAAGTGGTCAAATAACTGTAAGGATTTGACCACTAGGTCCCCAAATATAACATTCATATATTCATACCAATAATGGATTAATGATATAATGTATGAAACATTGATAAGTGGGTCTGTTGTTCATTAAGCCAAAGGCCAGGACCTAATAACAATAGATCTCCTATAACGATCTAAAGGAAGTGTATTCTTCATCTTCTAGGGATATCATTATTTGATTGTTCTCAGAATACCCATCCATGAAGGATAGGTAATAGAAGTTAGTAGATTCATCGATAAAATTTTCTATGATCAACAGTTAGAAATCATTATTTTGGAACTGCTAATTAAGGTATCTAAAATTTGTGCAGACCCTAATATTCCCATACCTTTTCTTGATATTGAAATTGATTCAAATACATCTTGGGTATTTGAATTTTTATAAAATTTGGATTTGATCATTTTTTCAACTTATGGCTCTACATTAGTGGCCTGAGAGGGGTGCTTCCCCTAATCTACCTACATGAATCCATTATGCTCGCTGGGTAAGATGAGATGGTGAATATCCACATATGGATTCTGTCTAATCATTTTTCTACTTTTCCGTAAGAACACATATAAAAATTTCATTATCAATGTAACATACATCTCTTTCTATTTGAGGGGAATGGGGGCATTAATTAGTGTTGTCCATGGGTCTTATTTTGTTCCCACATTCACATACCTGATCTCATCTATGGTAGTGGAGTTTCCTTCCTAAAATGTGGGATTGGTGTTTCAAAGGTCATCCTCATCTTCTTACACTTCTGATTTTTTGGGGATATTTTCAGAATAATTTGGTGATTTGGGGTCTTCTCTATCACTATAGAGCAGAGAGAGTCCATGAAAAGAGACATCATCATCCCCTGCTATCAGAGTCATTACAGAGAGATGCTAGAGTTGATTTTTTACACTATCACTAAGGACAACAAGAACTTGGACATCTAGGGTTAATTACATAACCTCATCTATATTTATGGGGAGTACATAGTTGTTTTCAAGCATTCGCTATGTATTTTAAGGGGTGGTACCCAATCAATTAGGTGTTTCGACCTATATTTCATCACCCACCATTGGTTTTTTAAATTAAATTTTTTATAACCCACTTTTTCATATGTGTCTCACAATGTATCAATGGTGGGATTGTCACACTATAGTATTACCACCTTTCCATCGATGGGTTATTTTAGACATCGATGAAATATTGAATGTACCACTATGTGGATATTGATAAATGGCCTTCTAAGAAAGACATTTTATGCATAGTCTTACTGGATAAACATAAAATCAGCATTAGATGTGAGTTCTCAAAACAGATATTTGAGTTTGATCTTCTCGAGAGGGTTTTTATCATTCTTATCATACCACTGAATGTCCCTATTAATCAGAGATAGGTACCCCTTACTATATCCTAAAAATTTAAGGGTTCAAATCAGGATGATATTGATCCCCAAAACCATTTTAAATTAGAGCCCTTCGAATTCCAACATTATTATGTCTATCCAAAACATATAGGGGCTTCATGTTACCTTGTATGAGATCTTATTGATCCTAGTAAGTGAATGAGATGATGACATGATATTTTAAATGAATGGTATCCACTTGATAAACCTCAGCTGCAATAACTTATGTCTCAAACTTATTTGGTCTTTGGAGTTCTTCAACGAGTTTCTCAAGTTCTTTTGAAATATGTAGCACATCCATGATTGAGATATTTGTTGGTAAAATCGCTATCTCTTTCAGAATTTCATAATTTTGTGTAGAGGCCAGCACTTCTCGATCAGAGATGCTCGTTGACATGTTGCTCAGAAATTGAGGCATTGAAGGTTGATGGTCTAGTTTTTTTCATAGGTTTATGGATCATAAACTTTTAGTGGTGAAGGTGACACTGGCCTTCCATATTGTCTAGGATGATCAGAAAATTCAACCCCCAGTAGGTGTTCATGTAGGGAAATAGAGTATGGGCAGTTTCTTGAGGGTTTTGAGACACATTCATATATCTTTTTGTCTTGTTGGAGTTATTTTCCTTTTGTCTTAGCTGCATATATGTCTTATGTAGGGGCGTGAATGAAATATTTGGTTTGACCATGCCCGTGTTGTCCATCGTTTCCTCAGTTCCTATGAATGAGGCCTCTAATTCCCTATTTATGTGTGGGAAAATCATATTCATAGTCATATTCATCATTGGAAAATGGGTATTCCTAGTTTATCATATTGACATAACAAAATATGATCTATTCATTCAATGAGGGTTCTATTTGGTGGGATGGTTCCCAGGCTGCGAATGTTCTAGGAAAGAAATCTACCAGAGTTAGAGATTTTTTTGGAGTAGGATATGATTCCTACTTTTCTATTTAATTAGAATTTGGATCATTACGTACACTTTTGGTAGGAATATATGACATTACCTCCCTTGGTGACTGAGAAGTTTTGGTTCATATATGATAAGATCTCAGGGTGTCATGGTCTCGGTAAACCATTTTTCTGAGTCATTTAGTTATCAAACATCCACCCACGCCTGGATGTGACATTATGCAAATAACACTCTTCTTCTAACTAGGTAACAATTATGCGTGCCACCTACACTAAGGATTTACCTAACACCACCTATTTGGAAACAAACATGCCTTGATGGACGTCTTTGAACATGATGTAGTATTGGATATTATGAATGAGCCCTCTATGGAATGGGAAGTAGTTGATACAATCAGTGAGGTTGACCTCGTTTTGTTTCCTAGGCTATGATAGATGGAGTAGGTTATTTTACATGGATTCAAGGAAATAATTGATGAATTTTTCATTTTGGAAGTTATATGATTTATTAATATGTTCCTCAAAACCTGGGTGACCCTGATTTCTATTTTTTTCTTTCCAAGTGAGATTTTGTGGTAGCTACATCTCAATTGGAGGTGATGGGTGGTTCAGGACCCACTGATGTTCTTGGATGGAAATTTATGCTAGCATGATAGTGACATATGGATATTTTTCTTTTACAAGTATTTTCTCTAATGTTGAGGTCATGAGTTGATATTTGGATTGGGTTCTTTGAATTGCATCTTCCAAACATTTGGTAGTTTCTATAAACTCATGAAACCATATTTGATAATTTATTTGGATTAGAGGTGTTTGAAACTTATCCCATATATTTTCAGAATATATTTATAGTTGTTTCTATTGTGAGAGAGGGATGAGTGAATAGTTTAAAGGTTTCCATCTAGATATGATGTCAAAAACCCTCTCATTTTTATGTTGTTTTCAGTTCATCCGATCAAAAAATATCATTTTCCTAACTGTGGAGTTGAACTAATAAAGGAATTTATGAAGAAGTTTTTACCATCCTATAATATATCCTTTTAGAAATATGTTCTACTAAACAAAGGATGGCCCTATTTGAGTCTATAAAAAACACCTTGTCTTGGTCACCTTATATTGATCTTGAGAGGCCATCATCGGCCCACATCAGGATATGAAGTGTGTGAGATATTTTTCAGGGTCTCATACACCATAAAATTAGATAAGGTATGATTTTAAAAATTGGGTAGGGGATAATTATCATCCACCCACATGGGATATAACTTCCTCTCAAGATGAATAGGTGTGCCTCTCCCCTCCATGGATTCCATTTGAGTAGAGAGGGACTTGATAACATTATGAAACTCTGAGGGTACTCCTGTCTAATCCACCTTCTATCTAAAGAGAGCGGGTGAGGATCGATGAGGTGGTCCTACCTTTGTATACTATTTATTCTTGATTCATCTTATGACATAATGACATCCCTATAGGGGTATAGGATTTCACCGCAATATAGGGAATTCATGATCATTTACAACTTTTTTATTTATGTAAACCAACATCATGAATCTGGAGCAAGTCTAACATGTATATACTGCTCTTTCTAGAGGATCAGATATTATAGGAGGAGTAATATTCACTAAATCCTAAAGGTAATAGTCTAACAAAATATAACCTCTATGTATATCCTTGTTGAGTTTTGTGAGAATTTGTATCTCACTATGATATTGTGAAAACTATTCCTATATAAAAGGAATATCATCTTTTATGGGTGTTTTTTGGGATGTGGCCACACAATTCCCTTTTTCTATAGTTTTTGTCTTCCATATAAGTGGTAACATGATTTTTGTAGGTTATATATTTTGTATACTTCTTTGGCTCTGTGTGTGTGCAGCCTCATTTGGTGCATCTAGATCACCCTCCTATTGGGGGTATATTTTCTATGTTGCAGCCCTCTGTATTTACATCCTGATCTATGATATTTCTTTTGTTGATAGTAACAAAATTCATAGAGGCATTTCCTGAAATGGTGTTTGTCCCATTACATTTGACACAACATGATTATTATGTTCTTCCATCATTAAGGTAATTACTCAAACCCCTATCCATATTGGTATGTTTTGTCTTATGACACCAATGTCGTCTGATTTCTTTCATTGTACACTCCTCCCATACTGGTCTATGAACAATGACATTGAGGGTGTTTCTAGTCATGTTTTATGAATGTTCTTTTAATAACAGTGGTTTGTCTTATGGATGGAGGAACAAGTGGGACACTGTCCATCCATATTTACCTCTCAACATAGAGAATACTAATTATCTCTATGGTGTTTGTGATGATGATGAAAATTCCCCTATCCATTCTATGTTAGGTTTATTTAAGGCTAGAATTGGGATTGATTGACCCCATTTTTTAGGATCCAATGATTCTTGTTAGGGATTTGATGAATCTTGAGACAAACATTGACATATAAATCCCCCCTGACCAGTGGGTTGGGTTTGATATGGCAGCTATGTTTTATTTATCCATGAGCCTCTCAGGGGATGATGAAATTGGTGATGGTTATTGAGATATAAATTCCCTAACATAGTGGTATGAGGTTTTTTGTAGCTACTACCGATTTTTCTTAAATCCTCTCTGGAATTGAAGATCTAAGAGGTGGAAGTAGTGGTAGATATTCCCCCATCCTAGTTGGTTGGGTCCTATCCAAGATGAATGATATGGTTTCTACTACAATGGCCCATTTTATTTGGTGCATCTATTCTCATATAAGATATAGGTGTGGTGGTAGCCCATGATGGGAGTCATTCTTCATGGGAAGTTGTTCGGTTGGTCACAAACTCTGATTCCGTGTCTAAAATGAATTCCTATTTCTTTGAGGGGAATTGTTCCATGGTCATAAGGGTGTCCTATTACTCCATTCAGGATGTCTATGCATTTTTAAAGTGGAGTTATTCTATTGTAGTTTCAAATAGTATCATTCGTTACTCGATCATCTGATTTTGTTAGAGGCTATGACATTATTGGAAACCATATCTGAAGGGTTTTGTTTTTCTGGGAACATAGTGAAGTGAAGTGCTCAATATTTATCCCATCCTCAGATACACACATTTGGCGATGCTCTAGAAATAAATCATTATAGATTTATCATGACACTGTGAAAAACACTATGTAGGAGTCTGTCATGGTCTTCCACTCCCAGGTTTCAAGCGATGGAAAAGGTAGCCATATCTAGTTGAAAATGGAGTGTATTGATCAGATAAAGGTTATATTCATATATTGTATAGTGGATATGAATAAACATTTGTCAATGATGAGTAGACCACATATTTTGGCATCGATAAGGCATGTACTTATTTTTAGCTCATTTGGGACCTCATAGTCAGAAGTGGTGATGGACCAGTAAATGGTTGGAAGGTTGTTTCCTAATAAATCTCTCAATGTATCAATGTAAAATTCCAATTCACCAGACTTACATGCCTCAATCACGTCATACCATAGAAGGTGATTCTTGGGGTTACCTTTTGACCTGAGTGGAGTTCTACTGGAAGTTGATGGGGAACTATACATGGTTTAGCCCAATGTTTCGAGCACCTCTCTATATGAAGAAGATTAATTTTTCAACACATTTATATAGTAAGGTGCACGGTAAAGTGGAGAATTTCCTTGTACAATGGAGATATCAAAATTGCGAGTTTGAACATGGATGATTTTAGGAGTAGTGTCCCTGTGATTAATGTTCACACTACCATGAGGAGGAAAATCATGGAAATGATCATCTTCTTCTTTGGTTTAAGAGTTTATAGACCCTTATGGTGTTTAGAATGTTTATCAAATGAACTCAAGGAAGCTGGAATTGAGTATATTAGGAATATGGGTCTCATTATACATCATGATCATATTATTCAAAAATTACTTTTGGAATTGTGTAGGGATACGAGCGTTCTGTATAATGGTTTCTGGAACATTTTGATAACCATATGGTGTTGCGGGAGTATGATCCTTCTACTAAGAAGCTATAGGAATATGCCAACGAGCTTCCTCATTGATAATTGGAATATGATACCATATTAAGGTATGGACCATTCTAACATATTGATCCTTGTCTTGGATGGGAATATTAGCTTTATCCTAATCCATTAGAATATGCTACTGGTCTTTCATGGATGGAATATGAGCCTACCCCGAGGCATGTGTTTCTCTCACTTGCTGAGCCCTAGTAGGAGTAGTAATATGATCCTAGTCTAAATAGTCATTCCCTACTAAAATATGTTCATAGAACTATATAATGGGAGAAGGGATATGAGCCTCCACCTGTATTTCCTCGGAAGGATGTTGGTGTAGTCATTCATTGAAAGAAGTAGGTATATGAGTCTGGATTACATGATACACAAGAATATGTCATGAAGATTAATTGATAGGAATATGAGCCTCTCATAAGGAATGTTTCATTCTCACTTGGTTATCCCCATCTAGAATGGGGATATGATCTTGATACTTGGCCTTTGGAATATGCCTCTATACTTTTTGGATAAGAATACGAGCCAGTCCCGAGGCATGTTCCCTCCTAACATGATGAGCCTTTACTAGAATGGGGATTTGAGCACTATCCTTGGACATTATAATATGTCATTGTAATTTTTTGTTAGGCATGTTCCCCTATTCAAAGGCATGTGGTACTATCACCTAGTGAGCCCCGGTTGGAATGAGAATATGAATCTGGATCGATGCCTCATACTTTAAGAAAATATGTTGATAATCCTCCTACATGGGAGCTAGAATCTATGATTTCTATGAAGAAACCACTTGTTCATAATGATCATAATGTTGAGCTTCTCAGACGACATGGATAGGAATATGTGCTTGTCCTTGTATCTATCCTAATGTGAAAATATGACAAGTGAGTTCATCAGCTATAACTAAGATGTATTAGCATTTTAGAGAAGTGTGTGTAGGGATATAAGCCTACACATTTTACATAGTCTCTATGTAATAGAATGTATTTTTTATTGAAGCCCAGATATGATCCCAATTATGTAATATTTATGCCTCTAGAATTTTTTGAGGGGTTTGATGCATAAGGGTAGGGATATGCACCTCCCTCATGCCTGCTATGGGAATATGACCACAAACATGCTCTGAGTGAGTAGGGATATGAGACTAGTCATTGGTTACTACCATAACATGCTAGAAAACATCTTCATTGAGAGTCTCAATATGATCTCACTCCTAGATATCTAATTCATTCTTTTCTTGACATGTCTACCTTGTCTCCCATGCATAGGTGTCAAAGGTGGAAGTGTGTCGAGTGGTACCCTAGACCTGTGACTGATGGGTGCCAGTGGGATAATACTAGAGATAGTGGTTAAGGTGATCCCCCCTCAGTGGCCCCTAAACTAAAATAGAGCCATATTTGACTCCCCACTCCACCTTTATCAGAGAATAAATGTGGTGATTATCATGCTATGAGGATAATCTCTAGATGTGGTTGGTTGTGGCAATGAGGGCCACTAGCTTAGCTACAACTTCCCTTGTAATATTTGGACCTATTGTATTTAGTACATGGAGAACCTCACGAGAATATTCGAGGGTCAGTATTGTACCACATCAATCATACTCATATACTATTGTGTTTTCCGCCTGACATTAAAGAGTTCAAGTAGGTGAGATCATTTTATGACATGTGAGGGTTGGAGCCATAGTTGGATTTCCAGAACAATTTTTGGATGATGACATTATCTCATATCAAGATTTTGTTGATGAGAGAAGTATCTACAGTCTTAGAGATAATAAGGAACAATTTCAATAAATAGGGAAATATCATATGCATGATGTATGCTCAATCATATATTCATTCTTAACACGATTTTATTTATTCCTATTCAAACCATTCAACTCCTGTGGTATTGTCAAAGAGGGGATGGACTTAATTCATGGGAACCCCAATTATAAAGGATCAGTTGTAATATTTATGTCAATCTTATAAGCTTTGATTTTATAGGATGTGCCAAAAAGTATCCCCGAAATATGGTAAACCAACCATCCTTGATTTTTAGGGGTTTTCATCATGCTCATTGTTTTTTGATTTGTGTAAAATATTCAAAACAAAATTTCCTAAAGCAAGATTAACCGATAATTATGTTATTTGAGATATTCACATTGGGTTCTCCATTTTTTTAAAAAAAATGATACATCTAGGACACCGTTATTTGATGAAAAATGGTTTGATAAGATCTGGGTAGCTTATGCATTTTATGTTATGATGGGGTTTTCATGATTAAGTTCACATTGGTGCCACAATTGTTTTTTATGAAAAATAATCTGACTGATTTGAATTTAGTGTGGCCCATTTATTGTTTTGTAGGGGTTAAATTTATTTCACAATCATTGACATCATGTCACTCTTTACACTCTTAAAAGAAACTACCAATGGTTCCCTCATCCACAAAAGGGTACATGCCTCCTTTCCAAAGGTCAGTGGACAGTTGGGGTTTCTGTAACACCCCAATATTTCATAGTACATTATCTCTTCAAATTAATTAAATATCTTGTGCTAAATGAAACACCAAGTTCGAGCACACCCCAACTTACCAAACAATTCGTTCAAAATGCGGTTATGAATAGTATTAACCTAATTTTGAATTATATATATATACTATATAATTTTAACATTCAAATTTTCTGTTCCTTAGACATAATATGAGGACAAATTCAACCTTTCATATAGATGAATTATTTTAAAAAAACATGCAGTTTTCCACCTTTTAATGGTGATCCTTTTTTAACATTCATATTTTGATGAATAATGAACAATCCTAAATTTTAATTGAATAAATATTTTTCAATCAAAATAATTTATAGTGTTAAATTATGAATTTGAGTTTTTTAAAAGTATAATTAGATTACATTTTTATAATTTAATACAATGTATCTCATTATATGTAATTTTATATTAAAATTGGACATAAACAGATGTCAATATTTTGATAGTTTTTACTTTTTAAAAACCCACTTTTTGGTTATGACAACAAGAATTAATTTTAAATTAATTAATGAAACTTATATGTTTTTAATTTGATAAAATAGACATAATTTTTGAATATTTAATATCAAAATTATACTGGGGTTAATTTTTGGTATTTTTCTGAAAACATTCAATTTTTGATGAATAGTGAGAAACACTATGTTATTGTTTAAAACCAACTTTTATTTAAATAATAATTATTTTTTATTTAGATTTATTATAAAGTCAAAATTGATACAAAATACCTATATTATTATAATTTAATTCATTTTAGTCATTTTATAATAAGATTAGATATATAAAATTTTATTGAACTTGTTAACGTCTTTTACCAACCTTGTATGCAAATTTGCAAATTTGAATAAAATGTAATTTTACAACTTCTATGAATTGAATTTCAAAATTTTGAGATGCACAGTTGATATCACTAAGTAAAATTTGGTTCAATAGGATCATTTTTTGGTGAATAGTAACTTTTGAATTTTATTTATCACAATTAAAAGTAAATATGGTAATTAATGGAAAAAATGATATTATAATTACACTAATAGATGAACTAATTCCATTGAATAAGTTTATTTTGACCAAAATAAACATGAGTAATAAAATATGATCCTTTTTTATCCACATGGATTATATTAGGAAATTTATTATTAATTTATTTAAAGAAAAATAAAAAGTGTTAAATTCAAATTTTAATAACTGAAATATTTTTAATACAGGGCCATACATAAGATAATATTGTATATAAATATTAATTAGAAAGATAAAAATATTTAATACATCATTTTATTTTTTTATTATTTCTAGAAATTATATAATTAAATTTATTTATGAAATAATGATGATGCAGTAATTACCTTATTAATGTAATATTCAACTAATCGATATTATAAATAAAAAAATAAATTTAAATTGAGACTTTTGATTCATTAAAAAACGTTTATAGGTTAATATGACATGTTAGGGTTTATTTAATGTATTTATTTAAGTAATCATCTTTTTTTGACTTTCACAAAAACCAAATACTAAATAGTGTCAAAATTGACATAAATGACTTTAAAAAAAAATATATTATTAAATGATATAATAATACTAAATATATAAGGTTCTGCCAAAGGACTTATAAAATGATATATATTTCATTTATGAACCACATTAGGTTCTCTTGGAATTTTATATTATGTTTATTAACCATGTAATATAAAAATACAAGGAGACATGGTAAAAGTTAAACTATTTAACAAAGAGTTAAATCTAAAAGATAAGTTTAATATGGGGACCTAAAAATGTCTAAAACCTATTGGTTGAAAGGATTTAGATCCTTCCCCACCTTATCCTAAAAATAAAGTTATTTGGAGCCATTATAAAATGAATATTATTTTGTAATAAAATAATATTTCAAGTTTTTTTAAAGTGACAATCACCTCTCTTCTAAAATGGTACATCCCCTTCTCTAACAATAACACATCCAAATCAATTTGGATCGGCAAACCACTTCTCAAATATCCTCCCAACTACCCTCACATAATCCTAGATGGCTTATATTGACCATAAAGGCAACCCAAGGATCCCTTTTGTTCAAATCAAAAGGATGTACCCGAAGAAGAAGTAATTATTTCATCACCTCTTTCAAAGTTATTTTATTCTTCCAATTCCTCTTTCTTTGTTGTTTACATACCAAAATAATAACTCCAGTAATTTCTACATAATATGTTGTTATTAAAAAAAGGGTACAACCATATTCCTTATTCTATCCATCCTATGAATGACAAGGTCACCATTGGTGCGTACGTACGACTTACTTTCTCCACGTCGTGGTGTAGTTTGTTATTCAACACTTCATTATTTGGATCAGTAAAATAATGAGTATAATTGATATAAATAAAAAATATAGCATGTTAAAAATTATTTATATATAATATACCATCCACTTACATATGACTTCACCGTCTATAGAATTATATTTTCACTCATGCGTACGTACGGATTACCGTCTCCACGATGCAATGAGATTCATCTTCAACGATCTCCATTCAAGAATTTTTATAAAAAAAATATATTGATTAAGTATTATTTAAATGATATAATATTTCTAATTGAATAATTTATATTTATTTACATAAATATATGTCATTTACCTACTTCCATACTATACAATAAGAGAACAAAAACTACGTTCATGCGTACGTACAGACTATTGTCTCCATAAACAGAGTTTCCATTTCATATATCTATGTATTATACATATTTCTATTATGAATATATTTGATATAAAAAACACTTTTTAAATTATCTATGTATGTAAATCATGATCTATGTGAACCAATCACGAATAACAACCTAAAACACCTATGATAAAGAAAGTTATTATTACCCGAAATGAAAATTTAACATGGAAATTATTATTAAATGGGTAGTATAAAGTATTAAATGAATCATGTTTGATATCATATATATTAAAATGGTTTTGGGATAATTCAATAACATACTATGGTCATTATAAATGAGGTTAAATGTACCCTCAACTAAATGAATGTATAAGGTAAGGGTTAATTTTTCAATCTCATTATTATCCCAGATTGTTTATATATAAGTATGTACTGAGAAAAATTTATCATCCATGTTCATATATCATAAAAGAATTTTCAAAAGGATTATTTTAAGGGACTCTTTAACTAAAAAACCATTTTAAATGTTTTAAATATCTATTCTTCTAAACCTTTCTCATTAGTTTTCATGTTTTCAAAATGGTTTTCAAGATTTATTTATATGGACATGATTGTTTAAAAAAGTTAATTCCTTTCAAAAGATTACAGTAGTAAGGGAAACTTTGATTAAAAAACAATTTTAAATGAAATACTTTATAATAGCGTGAATTTTAAATGATTTTATAAAAAATATATTTCTCTCAAAGAGTTTTACTGATCATTTTCAACATTGTCAACATCATTAACTGGATATTATTCTTAATTGAGGTTGATTTATTATAATACAATATTCAATATTGTATTGAATGAGTTGTGATATGTTTGACTGTGGATGTTCTATTTTTATACACATCATGATTTATGGTTAAAATATTGACATTTCATATTCTATTTTTAATACGAATTTTTATGTTATGTATCGTTATTTTCATATGAAGAAATCATTGGACTTTGTATGTGACAAGTGGAGCCCACTATAGCACCTCATTGCATCGGTAGGCCTCATGAGACAAATTAGTCTCTTGGCATAAGGCCTTGAATTTTTTTTATTTGTAGTCTTGGATTAAAGACTTTACTATGTGGTTTTGATGTCCAGAATTAAGCATTCCCTCATTATGAAATTAGTTATTACATGTGATTATTCCACTAGTAGAATATCCATGTTCATGTTTATATGGTAATGTTAGATTAATTTTTTCCATATTATGTTTAATATTATGTTTAAAAATGACTTTTTTTATTATACATCTTTCCATAAATGTTTATAGCTTCCACTAAATGTTTTACCCTAACTGAGCATCTGATCTCACCAATTTCATAGGTTTTATTTTATCTGGATACTAAGAATTGTGTTATGATTTATATGCAGGTTTAAGCTAGAAGAATAATGGATTTCTCAATGGATTTTGTTTTATGTTTTTTGTACTATGTAATGCATTGTTCATGTATCTAATATATTTTCCAAGACTGATTAACTGATCATTCCATCGAGACTTGATTTCTTGTAATCATGCCAATGTATTAAAATAATGCATCGACTCTAGGCTTCTGGGGTTGGGGTGTTATAGTTGGTATCAGAGAAGGTTTTACAACAACCTTGGAATTTGATTTACATAATCTCTTATTAGAGAACATGACCCTAAGATATACTATGAGTATTATTGTATAAGAACATCCAATGATTTTGGTAGTGTAAATATTATGTGGGTTTTCCATGAAAATACATCCCTATATAGATAAAAATAGGTAGAGGGGGGTCTGGCACAGATGTACCAAGGAGTGAAAACTCTAACGAGGAGTTTCGGGCTTGACCTCGGGTATCCTGGTACATGACAACATGCCTTAAAATGGACCTGGTTTGACACTACTGGGGGATATTCTTAGGATAATTCACATTTTATTTACAAACAATTATGAGGGGTTTATGATTAAATATGTCGGCATAGAAACCAGTTTTATGATTATGATACTAAATGTGTAAAAATATTAAATTATTTTTGAGATTTTTTCTAGTTTTATGATTATGAATTATTATATGATCCAACCTAGTGCATGTAATCATTTAGAAATTGTGCCTAATAGAAGGAATGAGAACTCTATCAATACGCATGATCCAAAGAGTAAGAAGGATCATATCTTTCATTAATTAAGATAATATTTCGATGGGAAATATCCTCCCATGTATTCTCCTCATATGAGTAAATAGTATCATGTGTTAATATGATATGTAAAGAATTATCTAGGTCATATATATTTGAAGGGAAGCCAGAGAAGAAGAGTATGATTAGGAGAAATATAGATAAAGGGAATGCGGGAAAGAAGGATTTTCCCATAAGCGATAACTTTGGAAATAATCACACTGGGAAATGCTTGAATGGACTGGGTGTTCGTTTTAAGTATGGAGAAAAGGGTTATCAGAAAAAATAATGGAAAATGAATAAATAAAATACTAATATTTAGTGTTTAAAAAGTAGTGAAATGGGGAAATACACAAATAAATATACTATGCGTCAATGAAATATAGATCAGAAGAATCAAAGGGATCATTGTCAAGCAAAACTTGTTACTACAGTCGACATGTAATAATTATTGTATTGGTGTATTTGGATTGATGAATTATGTCATTTGAGTGTTCTATCAATGATGTACTTAATATATGAATTATAGAAATAAATAAGTAGTGTACTACAATACTATTTCATTGAGGATTTGAGATTATATGGTTATAAGAAAAGTGACTCAATATCAAGTTAATCCTTTTGGAAAATACATGGTTGAAGGAAAGATAACCCTTAATATGGTTATAATACTAAGGTATTGATTTTGGAATAAATTATGATTTATTTGGATAAATTATATTGGATATTATTGACTACCATGAAACTGATTAATGATTTTTATATTCCATTATTGTTGGAGTTTACAACATTTATGGATTTAAGGAGTATATCTAGTATACTATGTTTTATCAAAGGAATAAGGAAGAGCATACATATTAAAATAAGGTTTTATGGTAATTCTGGTTGATACCATGTTTTAATAAAATACATTATGAAGGTATTAACATGTTTATCTTCATTATGTTATGTTAACCTTCCTTAATAATATTTGGATTTCATGTTTGGACACAAGTATTTTGGATAATTCTAAAGGTTGGAATTGATTAAGTTGAACATTTGATATTTTTGTATGAGGTTAAAGTATAATTTGTTGGATACTTTGACCAAATAATTTGGTTTTCAGTAAAAATTTAGAGGATTAAGTGAACATTTGTGGACCTTATGATTTATCAAATGTGCTTCAGGCATTAAAAAAACATTTTTGAACATTCATTTTCTAGTGTAAGGGAGGAAGTGAAAATATATCTATGCAAAACCAAATGATCAGAATATGATTATGAAAGGTAATGAAATAAACTATGTTTTCTTGAGTTCTTATGTTGATAGTAAATTAATCCCTCCTACACAAAAAAAGTATCTAAAAAAACGTGTTATCCTAATACCATATGTTTTTTTGAACCGATGATACTTTAAATCATCATAGATTGATGGCTTTGAGGCCCTCAATTTTACATTGATTATTCACTTGATTGTGATTGATGACATCAATAACTCCCCATATATATTTACGTTTTCCCTCCATTTATATGTCTATAATTTCCACCAATGTTCTTCTATTTTAAACCCTAATTTGGAGGTGACTTTTTTATTTCCCTTTCCCTCTTATTAAGATTAATTTTATTAACCCTATTTCCGATGTGGATTTTACACAAAGGTATTTTATATATTCAACCATTAATTTTTGAAGAAAAATTTCAAATTGTGAGGACATAATTTATTGAAGGACGGTAGAATGTAACACCCCAAGATTTCATTGTACGTTATCTCTTTAATGTAATTCAATAGTTTGTGCTACATGCAACATCGAGTTAGAGCGCACCACGACTTATGAAAATAGTCGTTCAAAAAGCTGTTATGAATAATATTAAACACATTTTGAATTTTATATATATCCTATATAATTTTAACATTCAACTTTTCTTTTTCTTATACATAATATAAGGACAAATTCAATTTTTCAGATAAAAGAAGTATTTTTTAAAAAATTCTGTCTTTCCTCCTTTTAATGAAGAACCCTTTTTGAATCCAATATTTGACAATTTTATATATTAAATTTAGTGAAATTAAATTATTTTTTAGAAGTGGGACATAAAAGTTTAGTATGGATAATTGTTTGGTACTTTTCTAGTAACATTCAAAATTTGATGAATAGTGAAAAATACTAAATTTTAATTAAAAACAACTTTTTTAATCAAAATAATTTATAGTGTTAAATTCAGAATTTGAGTGGTCTTAATGTAAATTTAGATTATATTTTTATTATTTAATATAATTTATGTCATTATAAGTAATTTCACATTTAAATTGAACATAACCACATGTCAATCATTTGATAGTTTTTATTTTTTAAAACCCCACTTTTTGGTTTTGACAACCGGAATTAATTTTAAATTAATTAATGAAAATTTTATGTTTTTAATTTTTTAAATTAGACTTCATTTTTTAATCCTTAATATCAAAATTATCTTAGGGTGAATTTTTGGTATTATTTCTGAAAACATTAAATTTTTGATGAATAGTGAAAAACACTACGTTATTGTTTAAAACCGAATTTTATATAAATAATAATTATTTGTTATTTATATTTATTTTAAAGTGAAAATAGATACATAAGACCAATATTAGTACAATTTAATTCATTGCAGTCATTTTATAATAAGATTAGACATATAAAATGCTATTGAACTTTTTAATGTCATTTACCCACCTTATAGACACATTTTCAAATTTGGATAAAACCTAATTTTACCACTTATGTGAATTGAATTTCAAAAACTGAGAGAAATGATTAATTTCAGTATGTATAATGTGGTTCAATGGGATGAAAATAATTTTTCGTTAATAGTAACTTATGCATTTTATTTACCACGGTTAATATTAAATTGGGTAATTAAAGGTAAAAATGATTTTATAATTACACTAACACAGGTCCTAATTCCATTGGATACATTTATATTAACCCAAATCATCCTTTTTAATAAAATATGATCCTTTTTTATCCACTTATATTTGATTAGAACATTAATTATTATTTTATTTAATGAATAGTTAATATTGTTAAATTTAAATATTAATAAATAAAACATTTTTAATATAGGGTCATAAATAAGATACTTATGACTATAAATATTACATAGAAAGATAAAATTATTTAATAAATCAAGGTATTTTATTTATAATTTTTATATATTAAATAATTAAATTTATTTATGACACATTGATGATGCAGTAATTACCTTATTAATGAAGATTAAAATAATTGATTTCATAAATATCATAATAAATGTAAATTGAGACATTTGTGGAATTAAACTTTTTTTATAGCTTAAAATGACATGTTAGGGTTGATTAAATGTATTTTTGTGAGGTAATAATGTTTTTTTTATTTTTAAAAAAACCGAATACTAAATAGTGTTAAAATTGACATAAATGAGTTTTTAAAAGTAATAAAATATTATTAAATGATATAATAATCCTAAAAATATAAGGCTCTTACAAAGGACTTATATAATGATATATATGTCATTAATGAACCAATTGAGGTTCTCTTGTCATTTTATAGTATGTTTATTAAACATGAAATATAAAAATACATGAACATATGTTAAAAGTTAAACTATTTAACTAAGAGCTAAATCTAAAAGATAAGGTTAATATGGTGACCTAAACTTGTCTAAAACCTATTGGTTGAGAGGATTTAAATCCATAAACAACATATACTAGAAATAAATCCATTTTAAGACTTTATAAACCGAAAATTATTTTATAATAAAATAATATTTCAAACATTTGCTAAAGTGACCCTCACCTCTCTTATAAAAGGGTACTTTCCCTTCTCTCACTATCCAACCTACAAAGCTCTTTGGTTGAGAAAAAACCTAATCCAATATCCTCCTAAATACACTTAATTAATACTAGACCTAATCCAATTTCCTCCCAACTACCCTTAATTAATCCTAGAGGGATTACATTGATCATAAATCCAACCAAAAGAGCCCTTCTGATCAAATCAAAAGGAAGAACCCAAAGAAGAGGTAATTATTTCATCACCTCTATCAATGTTCTTTTCATCTTCGACATACTCTTTATTTGTTGTTTTCATACCAAACAAAAAACAACAGTACCTTCTACATATTGTAATATTTTTATAAATAGGGTACAACCAAATTTATTATTCTATCCATCCTATGAAAGACCAGGTCACCATACGTGCGTACGTACAGCTTACCATCTTCACATCGTGGTGTGGTTTTTTATTAAATAATTCATTATTGGATCGGTATAATAATGATTATAATTGATATAAATAATAAATATATCATATTAATGATTATTTATGTATAATATACCATCAAATTACAAACTATTTATCCATAAATAGAATGATATTGTCGCTTATGCGTATGTATGGCTTACTGTCTCCACGACACGATGTGATTCATGTTTTACGATCACAATTCAAGATGTTTTATAAATAAATATATATATATTGATTATGTATGAGATATATAAATAATATTTCTACTATAATAATTTATATTTATGTTGATAAATTTATGTTGTTTACTTACTTCTATACTATATGATAAGAGAAGAGAAACAATGTTTATGCGTACATACAGACTACCGTCTCCATGAAAGATGTTTTCATTTCATATATCATACATATTTATATTCTGAATATATATGATATATAAATCTTTTTTTATATTCTGGAAGTATCTAAATCATGATCTAAGTGATATGATCCAGAATAACAATTTAAAACACATTTCATAAAAAAAGAGATTATTACCCGAAATGTAAATTTAACATAGATTTTTTTTTAAAAAAATGGTTAGTATAAAGTCATCAATGAATCATGTATAATATCATAAATATTATTATGGTTCTGGTATAGTTGAATAACATAATATGGTCATTATAGAGGAGGTTAAGCTTACCCTCAACTAAAGGAATATACAAGGTAAGGGTTAATTTCTCAATCTCATTACTATCTGAGATTATTTATATGTAAGTATGTACTGAGAGAAATCTATAAACCATGTCCATGTTTCATAAAAGCGTCTTCAAAAGAATTTTTTAAGGGACTCTATAACTAAAACATCATTTTAAATGTTTTAAATATTTATTCTTCTAAACATTTCTCACTAATTTCCATGTTTTCAAAACGATTTTAAGGATTTATTTTTATGGCCATTATTATTTTAAAATGTTAATTCCTTTAAAAAGTTTCAATGTGGTATGGGAAAATATGATTAAAAAATCCCTTTTAAATGACATCCTTTATAACTGTGACTTTTAAACGATTTCACAAAATGTGATATTTCTCTCAAAGAGTTTTACTAATCATTTTCAACAATGTCAACATCCGTTGATGGATATTATTATTGATGGAGGTTGATTTATTATAATAAAATCTTCCATATTGTATTGAATGATTTATGATATGTTTGACAGTGGATGTGATATTTTTATTCCATTCATGGTTTATGGTTTAAGTATTGAAATTTATTATGCTATTTTTAATACGATTGTTTATGTTATGTTTCAACAATTTCATATGAGGATTACATTTGACTTAGTAAGGGACAGGTGGAGCCCGCTATAGCCCTTTGATGCATTATAAGATCTCATGAGACAAATTAGTGTCTTGGAATAAGGCCTTGAACTTATTTATTTGTATTATTGGCACGATTCCTTGACTATGAGGTTATGATGTATGACATTATGCATTCCCTCATTATGAAATTAGTTATTACATGTGATTATTCTAATAGTCGAATATCCATGTGCATGTTTATATGGTAATGTTAGATTAAATTTTCCATATTATGTTCAAGATTATGTTTAAAAAGGCCTTTTTTTATTACACTTTTCACCTTAAATGTTTATAGCTTCCACTAATTTATTTTCACTTACTGAGCATCTGAGCTCACCCCTTTATTATGTTTTATTTTCCCAAGATGCCAAGAACTGTATTATGATTTATATAAAGGTTTATGCTAGAAGAATAATGGAATCCTCAAATGAATTTTTTTATGTTTTGTGTGAATTTTTAATGTAATGTTCATATATATAATCTATTTTTCAAGAATTCTAAATGGATCGGTCCCTCGATACTTGATTCCTTTTAATCATGATAATGTATTAAAATAATGCACTGACTCTGGGCTTCTAGGGTTAGGGAATTACAGTTTTGGACCCAATGAGACTTAGGGACTCACATTGGTTGAGACGATGGGAGGTCAGGCTCATTGCACCATTCTTTAGGGGGGAATTGTTGGACACTCCAGAACATTCTTATAGATTTATGATATGTTCAATAATCTATTCATAATACAAATACGAGATCGATTACCCTAAAAAATGATCATAGATTAACCCATTTTATGTACAGAATAAGGGGATCTCATTAGGGAATACATTTGTATGTATCTGAGGTTCATCATCCATTTCTTAGTAATAAATATTTTCTCATATGGAAAATATATATAACCAAGAACTTTATATTTTACTTCCATACAGGGTGGTAGTTATTATTCCAATGTGGGGATTGATCCATAATGAGGTGTCCTATGTATCCTGTTTATTGAATGGATCAAAACCTATGTAGTTTTTAAAACTATGTAGCTTAACATATTGTGTAATGAATATATGTGTGGGAACTTATGTACCATATCTTTGAGCTTTAGTCTCAAAGAGATGTCTTACGTATCCTGGTTATAGTATGAATTATAGTCACCATAGTACTCTCACAGCCTTGGGACTAACCCCAAGGTAGATTCCCTCATATGGGAGGGGTGTTTATATCATGAAACTCATTAAGGATTACATACTAATATTTCCTTGGCTAGTAGATACTCACAATGTGAATCATATTATTATTTTACCTCCTTAATCGCAGGTGAGCTATGCATGTTGTGATAAACAATGGATAACAAGTAATCAACCTCACTACATGTGAAAGTAGGGATTATGTACTGGATTAGTCCTTGAGATTTTTTATAGAGCTAGGGACTTAATAAGTCATTGTACATGTCCTAGTTATACCAGGAATCAGTGTCATCATATTTTATTTGACATCTCAATCTGCTGATGGGTGATGTAGAATGATATGCTTGTGGGAATGATTGGGTCCTTTTAGTTGAAATTCTAGTGACATAGAGGGAATTTCACTAAAGTGGATTCCCATTTAGGTTCGTTCTTTAGACATATAAATTCATCCTATGTATCCTAGTTATTCATGGAATAAAAGACTTCAATTTTCAAATGTATGGGGCTTACACATTAATGCTGAACATATATGTTGGACGTATCATATTATTCCACTAACTGGGGGTTACACATGAGTTTTACCTTATCGTTAGAGAGGATTGTCATATTAATGATATGATATTTAAAACTCCTCAATCCCACATGATCGAGGATCACTCTGAGAAACAAGGGATGAAAAATAATCAGTTTAATTACTTTTTGATTTTGGTCATATTTTCTTGGACTATCCTTTGGATGTTTTATTACATAGTTTAGGCCCTAGATATGATTAATACGTATCTTCATTGTAGCAGGATTCAGATTTCTCATGTTCATTTGGATGGGTCTTATATAATAATGTTTCCTTCTTGATCGGGGCTTAAAAACTAAGGACAAACAAGGTTATCAAGTCATGGGATTCCCTTGTGATTCTAGAGGTTTATGATTTGAATGATCTAATCAATTAAAATCCCTAATCCCAGATGACCTATGATCAGTGTGAGAAAAAAGGGATTGAAAAATATTCATCTCATTGCTTATAGATGTAATAATGATGCACTGGGGTAGCCCTTTTGAGGTTTGATATGAATCTTTGGCCTTAGGAAGTCATCCTATGTATCAGGGTTATGGTAGGAATGAAATTTATCATAATTAATTTCACTGGGGTTTACATGATGATGATTCCCTTATATGAGAGTATTTCAACCCAATTCATGTCAGACCCCACTCCTTACGTGTACCATGGTGTGTGGGTGAGAAGGTGGTCCCACAGGGACTGGCCAATGTATCCTTTTTATGTTGCAAAGGAGGCATCACAATTGAATGGTCCTAGTGGGTGATTGTACATGATTAAGTTTTAATGAAATTGGTCCACGTCAGATGCGATTTCCTCAGATGGTCTCCAACGAATTTATAAATAGATCTAGAAACACCCAAAATCCCTTCTATTCATGATTTATGGACCAGCCTTCCGAAGGTAGGTTCTCATTGGATGATTTTTTCAACAACATTTCACGACTCCAATGGTCGAGATGATGGTTGGTTAGGCTTATCACACCATTTTGGGGGGGAATTATTCTCTACTATGTGACTCTCTAATAAATTTAGGAAATGTTCTTATGTTCATGAATCCTTGGTTAATTCCCAAGAATGTTTCCATGGGTTATACATAGGATGAAATATTAACCACATATATGAATGGATTAGGAATTACTGGGAAAACACTAGTTTTAGCCATGTGGTGAGGTGCTCTGGAGTTTATCATCATGCAGTTGGAACATAAATTGTTTTGGTGTTGGGATTGAACACAAAATATGGGATTCCTATATATCCACATGAGAGGAATTAGAGGCCATGTATTTCAGTTCCACATAACTAGACACATCACCTTTTATGGTCATGTGATGTGGACCCATCCATGTAGTTTAACATCATGCAGTGAGGACGTCCAGGTGAAAGATGCATAGTGAAAACTTGGTTTTGGACTTATGCCGAAGCAACCCAAAGGAACCATAAGAGATATTATCTTATAATAGACCATGAACCTATTTGGGATACGTCTCAGAAAAAATTAGGGTTAATCTAGGTTTAGACCTTGATTAGGTTCCCCACGTATCCTAGTTGGTTGGGAATCAGCACCCACATGGTTTGGTAATCCTTGTAGTTTAATGACTTGCGATGAGGACAAGAGAAAACTAATGTGGACATGATGGAACAAATAATGTCAGTGAAATTTTGGGCTTGAACCCTGGGGATGTTTTCCTACATATCCCAGTTCGTTTCGAATCATAGTCCATGTAGTTTGGGATTGATGGGAATTACACTTAAGAAGAAGCCCAATTTAGTTGGGGGATTTTTTGGGATCAATTTCTAGAGAAAATATCCCTTCAGATCATGCCTTAGGAAGGTGTCCTACATATCCTAGTTATGGTTTGAATAAAAGTTCTCATAGTTCATTTCATGGGACTTAAACCTTGGAGGAAGACCATTTCCAAGGGGGCATGATATCTCAATTCATGGATAAGGGGACATGGAGGTCGAGGCTTAGGAAGTCTTACTACATATCCCAATTATGATGGGAATCAGATTTTTCATAGTTCATTCCTGGGATGGTGTGGATTCCATAATTATCATTAGCCTCTTATCCCACATGAGTCATGCTCACTGTGAAAAACAAGAGGAAGTAGTAGATCAAGAAAACCACACACTTTCCCTTCCCATTTATGTAAAAGGAGGATGAAGATGGTGGAACAGGCCGTGGCCATGAGCCAATAGAGAGAGAGGGATTGAATGTAAAAATTCTCTCCCCTGTTGTTATCTTGGATAGTAATGTTTGGTGATCTATCCATACATGACCTAGGATAAGATGAATAGGGGGAAGAGTGCCACATCCCACAGAAAGAATAGGGGATTACCTCAGTGGGAGTGCCCTGTAATGGGTTTTGGGAGAGGGGAGGAGTAGTGTTCCTCATCAAAGGGGAAGGAAAGAATGATCCCATTGACTTATCACTCGCCCTAATCAAAAGGAAGTGCAAGTGATTACCCTAGATCCCTATAATGAGGAGGTTCACATCAGTATCTCAAGGTTGGAGCTCAGGTTACCATTGGAATAAAGACTTAAGGAAATTATTGGGGTCCATACTATTGTGGGGATTACTTATGCGACTCTAATTACCATTGATATGTAGACTCATAAGGGCATGATGATGCACCCGGTGGTTTGTTCATATCGGTCTGGTGGATTTTGAAGTGGCATGAGGCTAATGTCATTGGATTGGTTTGTGGAGGGGAGATGGAGGATGATATGGTAATGGAAGGGCATGATTAGAGACAGAAATTAGAATTCCCGAAGATACCCCATTATGCGTACCATTTCTTCATGCAGGATGGGGGTCCCTCTTCATAGCATTTGTCTATGAGAGTAGGGGGCCATCCACGTATCGAAGTTGTATGCGGACTTGGGTTTGGTCTCTGTACTATTGTGGCATGCGGCCCGAGGATCCTTCTGCATAGCATGGTGCTATGTGGCACTATATTCCATCAGTGTAGAGGAGCAGTAAATGATGCAGGGTTTCACCCGCATAGCGATCTGCTATGCGGTACACCAGATTGAAGAAAGGGGTTTGACCCTACAATTCATGGGAAGTTCATCCATGAAGGGAGTATGGTTCACAGTTCGCTAATTAGGTTCACGGTTTTCCCATTATTATTGTCTTTCCTTTTTTTATTTTATGTAGAGGGTTTATACCTCTTATAAATCATTAATAGTTCCATACTCTATGAATCATTCATCTTCGAAGTCTTTCACTCATAGTTTCCAAGTCATCCTGTCCAATTCCACATTTGACACATTTATAAAGTGTTAGAGAAGCTATATCTATGGGTCATGCATCACCTTTTACGATATCCCATGATGAAATCACCTAGCCTTCAAATGAATTGTATAAATGAGGCTTGTGGGGCTGTGGTTCATAGCATCGAAAATCACCACCTCAATCCCATGAATGAATTTGTCATGTTCACAGAATTCCACCGGCTTTGCAACATTTGAAAACCGGTTCATTCACAGGTATGGTATGTGGGAACTTATTTCTCCATCATATTTTCCCCAATAACGTGGTATGAGGAGTTTTCTATCTATGGGGACAGTTCACAGGTTGAATTTTCTATATCTTCATTCCCCCAACGACACAATTCGTGGTGGAACTAGCATCTTTACCTATATTCCAATTATGTCATGGTTTGTGGGTGATTCCTTATGTGGACCCTTCCTAGAATTCAATATGTGATCCAAATTGTTTCCTTTTCTATTTTATTTCTTCTAAATTATTCCTTATATATTTATCCAATTATATTTCTTTCCTTTTCAAAAATCTTAGGGGTATTTACTTTCCCTTTGCAATGTTTTTAGGACCCTAAAAATTCTCCCCATTATAATGGGATTCAATTGGGATGAAGAGGAAGCTATTCCAATATATAAATATGTCTTTAACTGACCTGGTTTGTGTTGGAAAGGTGGACCCATAGGGGGGTACATGCCTACATATAGGGGGCCCAACTCATTATTCCTTTACCAGATTTCTTAGTGAAAAGCACTCCAAATTTTCATCTTAGACTCATTTATTATGCTTATCGGCCATTCACAGAATCAATCGACCACAAAATGGGCTTGTCATTCATTGTACAGAAAACACTTCACAGTCTCCCTCATTCACAAACCAAAATTTTATGTCTCTGAATTTAACTTGAATTTTCAAACTGAACCTGATGACTAACTACGTAGTGAGGATTAATGTGTGGATCACCCAATCCGTGAACTTTTTATTTCACTGAACAACAATCCATGGGCATGCACCTTGTGGGGAATTCCACATTCTATCTATTCATAGGTAATGCCTTCTGCAAACCATTTTTAGGGTTCAATATGTAGAGCCTTACTTCATGCCGACTTCTTTTAGTCATTTGTCAATTTTTTCATATTTTTCCCAAGTACTTTATTCGAATTACCTTTTTTATTATATTTTTAAAAAAAGATATGTATCTTTCATAGGTTGTTTCTAAGGATGTTTTTATCATTGGTGATACTATTTATCCCCTTTCATCTACTGATGAAGCGTTGTCGTGCGTGCTCTCAAAAATATTTATACTAATTACAGCATAGTGGCAAACCTAGGTTGATCTCTTGAGGAGATTTCATAGTAAATCACTCACTACTTATAATTTAATTTATATATATATATATATTTATGAAAAAAATGAAAAAAAATAAATATTTTATAAATTATAATGAAATACTAAAATTAAATATGCAGATGCAATGCAAATAGAATGAATGAAAACAAAATGATGTTAGAAGAAAGGAGAAATTCTTTAGAGCATCACCCAGAGTAAACTGTCATCATCTCATTATTAGTTTATAATTAACTTAATGAACACACTTCGTCGTATGTGCGAGCATCCTCCTCTTCATATTGTTTTGAATATATGGAAATCTCAACATTCGTTGAGAGAACGCACATCCACCTCCTCGGTTGAGAGAAAAATATTGCAGAAGGGAAAGCTAAGCATCAGGTGGAAAGTGGAGACACAAAGTATCCTTTCCCACTAAGATCCCCCACGGTCTAACATTAAGGAAATAAGAAACACTAAGAAAGTATGTTCAACGCCTTGGGTTCGCCACTAGATTAATCCCCTAGGAACATTATCAGGTTAGCTACTCATGATCACATGCATAAGAGTTAAAAGTGATGAAGAAAATAGGGGGAGAAAAAAAAAGATAGAAAGAAAAGGAGATAAAGGATAATACATAACATAAAACATGAAATGATATTATATAATGAATATAAAAGAAAAAAACACTAAACTACATAAAATGGGCAATAATGTAGTGTCTTGGATTTTTCCGTGTGTTATTTTTAAATATTATATGGAATTATTAAGACACCAGGTACGAAGATGACCCATCATTCCGAGGCCCAGTGAGCCCAGAATGGTGGTTTGAACTTTCTTTATGTTAATTGAGTCAACATATGTGTGTGGTTATAGAATGTTCCAAACTGATGCCCGTATTAAAAATTTGAGGGCATTTTTGCGTTAGGAATGATGAATTTACCTAAGAACAAGTCAAACCTCGACTGGCACAGGTCAAGGGAAAAAGTAAATTTTTGGACGTTTCTAGTAAAATAAAATAAAATAAATTGTGATGTTTGTTTTATTTTTATGTTGGAAACATCCTCTCCAGCGTAGCGATGGGGAAGTTGTTTCAGTAATTAGGTTAATGTCATAATGACTTAGAAACAGCAATGATGACTCATTGTTACCATAGCGTAATGTAATTCCAAACATGTTTCCCTTTTTATTGGGATGTTGCTCATTGGAAAGGATTGAGTGGAAACTCTGGAGAATCTATGGTGCTTCAGAGAGGGGTCTCAGCGATGAATAATGACGAATAAAAGCTGTGAATTACTGCGCCAATGAAGTTGAAGGATCTCTACGACGTTAGCATTGCGACCCTTTCATCAATGATTGATCCGTTCTTAAAGGTAGGGGATTTTATTTCATTCCTCTTTCCCTGTTTTTGTATTTAAACGATTAACACGGATCAACCACAAACAAGTTGATCCGCAGATTCATACGTTCTTGCGGGAGGGTTTTATTGGGATGATTATGTGGAATTAATCCTTGTTGATTATTGTTGTTTATTTCAACAGTGTTTAAGCCTATTAAAGGGAGTAGATCAACGCCGTAAAGAACGATGATGGAGGTTTGTTCAACAAATATATTCTATTGGTTCTTCTATCCCCCTTTCCTTCTCTCATGTTCTTCACGTTCTTCTCAGGGAAAAAAACAATAGATCTTTTCAAACACATCTTCCAATGAAATGGTCAGAAACTGAAGATCCGACATCACAAAGACACTACGGAGGTGTGGCGACCGTGACGGATGATGAATCGTCTTGGATCGGAAGAGGTCGTTCTTTGAGCATTCTTCACACAGTAATATCAAAACATGTTTTTGGGACCAATCGGAGGTCTGAAATCAATATAAGTGGCTTTGTGGTGTCAGGGAAACCTAAACCCAGGTGTTACATAGTGATCGGACGACCGGATCGATGAACGGGACATCACTAGAGGTGCGACAATGAAGGTCTGCGTTTCTAGAAATTTCCAGAATACACAGCGTGTACATCCGAAGAACATGCCGTGTGGTACTAAGGATGAAAACTAGCATTTTGGGCATTAGAGAGGAATCACACGCCGTGTGACCTTGGTCACACGGCGTGATGGACTCTCCCTGAAGCACAACCTGTATTTTGGGAAGTACACGGACACCGGATGGACTACACGGCTTCAGAACACGGCATGTACTCTCTACACAGCATGGAGTAGGTGGCTACATGGGACTTGGCAGGTATAAATGGGATACACAGACAAAGGATGGAGTACAAGATCATGTACTCCATCACGCAGCCATGTGTGGCAAGTAACGCGGGTCACCCCGTGTACCGATTTCACGGGATGGAGTACATGGGTTGATAACCGTGTACGGGCACATGGCCAGCGTACCTAGAGCCAACCCCTGTCAATCAGAAATGAGGTGCACACCTTACTACACGGTGTGTACTAAATTTTCTACATGATCATCCTTATGACATGGCATGTTGTACATAGGCAACACCTGGGGTTAAACGACATAGAGTGTAACTTTTCTACACGCCGTGTACTTTTTGGAAAATGGCATGGTCCCCTATTCCACCTATCATGGACATGTTTCATTTGGGTTAGCTCCCCTTCTTATCATTCCCCTAATGGTCATGTATTATACCTTTCAATAGGTGTATGATCCCTTCTGCAGGACTTTATGTGATAGATTCGGCATCCCTCCGAGAGGCCCGAAGCGATATCCTTTATCCATTCATGACCCTAGGTAGAGTCAGGAATCGATGTGACCAACACTATTAGGCGTTGATCCTCTACCTAGCTGGTAAATCCACATAACTGGTGAATCCTGACGATTCGCGATATCCGCCATGGCCCTGGCAGTGATCCTCATCTGTGTATTGTGATCTATCCCACTCAAGAGTGTGTCTCCCATAATGAGTGCATCTATCTATCATGATCTTCCCACTCTGGTTTTTGTCTCCCGTAATGAGTGTAACTACCTCTCGTGATGTTTCCAAATGAATATTACTTCTCAGACGGACGTCATTACAGCTACCAGACTCCTGGAGTGTGTTCTCCCAGAATGAGTGCTTTGTGAAAATCTTCGAACCGAATCCCATGACGAGGTTATGAAGTTGTGTGACATGTCTCTAGACCACGGGTATAAGTTTTGGATATATCTTGATTATGATCTACTATTTTATGTTCAGAATAAATATACTGTATAGAGATGACTATGCCTTTCCTTTGCATACTTTCTTTGTGTTTTTTGGGGTCCTCTACTGAGTATTGTTATACTCAACCCTGCATGGGCTTTGCCCGCACGTGTCATGTCTTGTGCAAATAGGAACCCTTTTGACAGAGTCTAGGGAGGGCCATGAAAGGACCAAGTATTCTGAGTTCCATATAGGCCGAGGCATTTCATTGGCTATGATTAGCATTCCAAGAAACGCTTGGTGTTTATAGGTTGGACCTTGCAGTTTTCAGACTCTTGTTTTTGGTGGGCTGGTATTCTAGCCCAGTATACTTTTAGTACTTTACTTTCTGTTGTACACTATTGGTTGGGTTTACTTCTATGCATGCATTTTGTTCCCATACATTTCATAATTTTTGTGCTTGGAGATGTGTGCATGTTTATAGGTTATTAGGCAATGCCTCCCATGTAGTAATATGCATACTCGGTGCTAGTCACCAGCCCCTGCCCTATTGGAGGCGGGCTTAGGGAGTCATGACGTAGGCACCACTGGTATGGGTCGTGACTGAGTGGTATCAGAGGTGGTCGGTCCTACCTTATGACCAAGAGCCCTTGATATGGGTTAGGGGAAATAGTGTTAAGTGTTTTGTGCTCGGATTTCAGGGAAGTGTCTCTAGTGTTGGTGCAGTGGCCGACTTATTCATACACCATGTCTCTAATAACCTGCTTTTCGACTCCGTACACAAAAACACTAGTTGTAGGGAAATAAAATAATGGTACATGAATCATATAGGAATGGGTTGTGTTTTACATTTCCTTTTAGTCAACTATCCATATGTACTCATGCTACATCTTGATTCTTTATAGGATGCCGCTGTGATGCATACCATTTAGGATTCATCAGCACGATCACGAGGATGACCCCCTCATTGATGAGGATTCGATTCAGGGACTAGTTCCCCTCGTGTTTCCACCAGGTGGTGCACCTGCTATGCCACCACTAGTGGAGAAACCCAGGGTACCTGCAGTACCGACCAACGAGGAGCGCAGGCTTATCTTACTCCATGAGTTCCAAAGACAGAGACCCCTCAGGTTCCAAGGTGAGCCCAACCCTCAGGCGGCTGAGGACTGGCTTGAGGCAGTGACTAGAGATTTCTGTCTAGTTAGGACACTAGCAGACCACATGTTGATCCTAGGAGCAAGCATTCTCCAGGGTTCGGTGGGACGATGGTGGAGTCTGACCATGCAGACTCATGACAAGGAGACCCTTTCATGGACGGATTTTGAGAAACTATTCAGGAAAGAGTTCTCTCCAGTTATTATGAGAGAGTTACACATCTAGAAGCTTCTTCAAGTTCATCCAGGCAGTATGATTGTAGCCTACTATTCATAGAGGATCAGGAACCTCACTCGGTACTTGATGGATATGGTTAGAGATTATTACTTCATAGCTCGGACCATTGAGTGAGGTCTATAATGAGACATCTGAGCTAGTGTTGTGACTCTATTAATTTAAACTTATAGTGGTCAAGCGTGCCTTGGTGAATGTGAGCTTCTTGGAAAAGAAGAGATAGCCGACGACAGTCAGTAGCAGGCATACAGGTTTAGAGACCTCGACAGTGGGGAGCTGACGTTGGACGTAGGGATCATAACGTGAGAGATGTCAGAGAAGGACCCAAGATAGGGTATCGACAGTATAGGGCTTTCTGGTGGGATCCAGTCATCATAGGGAGAAGCAGTGCTACGTGTGCGATGGTTGGGGACTTTTCTCTAGATTTTGTCTGACCCGTCGAGCTGCTGACAGGGAACTGGTGGATGGACCACATAGGTAGAGGCAGTGAGTGGATTAGATAGACCCGCCAGGTAGCAGACGTTGCAAAGGAGCAGGGAGAGCTACGAGTGGTGGAAGACTCTTTGACTTACATCTACCACCATCCCCTAGAGGTCCTCACTATTCTCAAGGAGCTAGGGGACATGGGTGAGGACCGATGCATGTGGTCGAGGAGTACGACCCAGGGATTTTGGAGATGATACGAGGTACGATCTATGTCTTCTCTACCTTAGCTACCACACTTATAGACACATGTGCCAGTCATTCTTTCATCACCACATGTCTTGTGTGAAACCTTGAGATTCCTGTAGAACCGTTGACTCAATATTTATGATTTAAGACACCTGAGGGAGGAGACATGTTGATCAAACAGTTTGTAGATAGTTTGATCTTACCCTTGGAGGAGAGAGTTTTGGTTGGAACCTCTTGGTGGTAGTGTCGAGTCCTTAGGACGTCATTATCCATATGGATTGGTTATCTTTAGTATATGAATAGATTGACCTTTTTAGGAAAAGAGTGTGGTGTGTCCACCGTGATAGGATGAGGTTTTCCTTTGTTGGAGAAAAGGAGACCCAATCATCACAAAATGGGCTCATTCATAAGGGGGTGTAGCCGATCAATAATGAATTGGCTAGCCTTTCCCTTTGAGCAGTGGATATTTTGGGCTCTCAGTTCCCAGTAGTAGTGGTTGAGTATGAGAAATTCTTTCCCAAAGATGTTCCAGGACTAACTCCCCATTGGGAAATCAACATCTGCCTCCACTTACACCCTGAGAAAACACTGATTTCTTCATCAGCATATCGGATGTCTCCTGTAGAGATTTACGAGCTAAGGGTGCAGTATGAGGATTTACAGAGCAAGGGTTTTCTGAGACGCAACATTTAACCCTTGGTGGCCCCAGTATTGTTTTAGAAGAAGGAAGATGAGAGTCTTAGGTTGTGTGTGGATTACCGATGCCTGAACTGGGTGAAAATGAAGAATAACTTCCCACTCCCTAGAATCGATGACCTCTTCAATCAGCTGAGAGCGGCACAATGTTTCTCCATGGTTGACCTTTGATCAGGCTATCACCCTTTACGCGTACGGGATGAGGATATACTGAAGACGACTTTTAGATGTCGCTACAGTCACAATGAGAACTTTTTGATACCTTTTGGTGTGACAAACACCCCTATAGTGTTCATGGGACTGATGAACCGAATATTATAGCGGTACATGGACCAGTTCTTAGTGGTATTCATCGACAAAATCCAAGTGTACATGGCGTCAGAGGTGGAGCATGCGAGACACCTGCGAATAGTTCTAGATGTACTCCAGGAGAACCAGGTTTATAGGAATCTCTAGAAGTTCTAGTTTTGGATTTAGGAGGTACACTTTCTTGGAAATGTCATCTCAGCAGATGGAGTATCTATGGACACATCCAAGGGGGAGGTAATGTAATCATGGGACCACCTCAGAGCATGACGGAGGTGCAAAGCTTCCTTGGGTTGGCAGGGTATTACTGGAGATTCATTCCATATTTCTCTTGAATATCATCACCAATAATAGCCTTTACTAGGATGGGGGAACCCTTTATATGGATAGAGAAGTTCCACAAGGCTTTCGAGCAGTTGAGATAGAGTTTTATGAGAGCCCCAATATTGATATTTCCATAGGAGGGTGTCGAGTACATAGTCTACTATGACGCATTAGGGACCGGCCTTCGCTGAGCCCTGATACAGAGGCAGGCAGTGATTACTTATGGTTCACACCAGCATAGGTCACATTACCAGAACTATGCAACCCATGATCTCGAGTTGGCTACAGTATTCTTCGAATTGAAAATGTGGCGACATTACCTTATGGGATAGCATTTCACCATCTACTTTGACCACAAGATCCTCAAGTACGTCATTCTGTAGAAGTATCTAAAACTAAGGAAGAGCAATTGTATAGAGTTCCTCCAGGACTATGATTTCGAGATCATCTATACTCATGGGAAGGGGAAAACGGCGGAGGATTCTCTTAGTAGAAGGTCTAGATCAAAGTTGTTGATTGAGGTGACAGAGCAGTTAGCCATGTTGCAGTTATTCTTCATGGACAGAGAGGATACAACTTACCTACAGTCGATGGTTGTCTCCCCTCCACTCTTACAACAGATTAGGGAGGCACATCTAGGAGATGTTGACTGTGTGGCTTTACACGCTCAGTTATCCACAAGACATGCTCCTGATGGATATTCACAAGGTGTGGAGAACATACTTCTTTTCAGAGGACAGAATTTTGTATTGGTGGCTTTGTAGGAGGAGGTCCCGAAGGAGTTTCATACATCCCACTTGGTGGTACATCCTGGAGTGGAAAATATTTACCAGGATCTCCGATGATAGTTCTGGTGGTCGGGCATGAAGAAGGTTGTAGCAGAGTTTGTTTACTAATGCCTCACATGCCAGTAGGTGAAGGCTGAGCACCTGGTTCCAGAGAGAGTAGCTCACCCCTAGAAGTTCCATAGTCGAAGTGGGATGGAATTTCAATGGAATTCATGAAATGCTTACCACAGACGTCCAAGGGGCATGATTCCATTTGGGTGATCCTTGACTAACTCACCAAGTCATCCCACTTTCTAGATATTAGGGAGTAGAGTTTTTTAGAGGGCTTGGGACGCCTCTATGTGCGGGAGATAATTTATATTCATGGAATCCCTTCGAAGATAGTCTCAGACTGAGACACTTGCTATACATATCGACTATGGAAAGGATTGCAGGAGGCCTTTGGGACTCAGCTATGCTTGAGCACGGTGTTCCATCCAAAGACCGATGGATAGAAGTAGAGGACCATTCATGTTTTGGAGGATATGTTGCGAGCCTGTATCATGGACTTTGGTTCTAGATGGGAGGACCACCTAACACTGCTGGAGTTTTTGTATAATAATAGCTACCACTCCACTATTGGTATGGCACCATTTGAGGATTTGTATGGGAGACCCTACCGGTCATTTCTTTGTTTGATTGACCCCGGATAGTCATGAATCATGGGTCCATAGTTGGTGAGAGCTACAAATGAGATGGTTCAGACCATCTGGGAGTGGTTTAAGGCTACACAATGCCGATAGAAGTCTTATGCTGATAGGTGATAGAGACCTATGGAGTTTGAGGAGGGATACCACGTCTTTCATTGGTTCTAACCTCGACGAGGGTTACAATGATTTGGCCGAGGTGGCAAGATATATCTGAGGTTCATCAGACCTTTTTAGATACTATGAAAAGTTAGCAAGGTGGAATACCACCTAGATCTACCATCACAATTGCATCGGGTACTTGATGTCTTCTATGTGTCATAGCTGAGGAGGTACGTGCATGACCCATCACATGTCATCGACAGGGGAGAGATGGACATCGATGATGGAGAAACTTTTGCTGAGTACCCAATGGAGATCGAGGATCCGCATGAGTGGATCCTTCATGGGTGATCAATTCCCTTGGTGCATGTTCAGTGGCAGCCTGGGAATCTTCAGGAGACCACGTGGGAGTGAGAGGCTCAAATTCGTGCCCAGTACCCACATCTTTTTTAGTAGTCTTGTTTGGATATTCGGGGACGCAAATCCTCAAGGTGGGGAGAGTTTAGTGTCTCAAATTTTTCCATGTATTATTTTAAAATATTATATGGAATTATTACGAGACCATACATGAAGACAACACATCATTTAGAGGTCCAATAAGTCCGAAATGGTGGTCTGAACTTCATTAAGTTAAGTGAGTCGGCATATGTGCGCGGTTGTGGAAGTTTCCAAAAAGATTCCCGGATTAAAAATCTGGAGGCGACATTGCGTATGGAATGATGAATTTACCTAAGAACAAGTATAACCTCTACCGGAATGGGTCCATGGAAAAATTTAATTTTCCGAAGTTTTTAGTAAAATAGAATAAAATAAATTGTGATTTTTATTTTTTTTTTATTTTTGAAACATCTTCTGCAGTGCAGAGACAAGGAAACAGTTTCAGTAATTAATGTCATGCCATAATGACTCAGAAACAACAATACTGACTCATTATTATGGTTGTCTAATGGAATTACAAATTTTTTTCCCTTTTTTTTTGGGATGTCAGTCATTGGAATGTATTGAGAGGAAACTCTGTAGAATTTATGGTGCTTGGGAGGAGACTCTCAGGGATGAATGATGAAAAATCAAAGCTGTGAATCGATGCGCCAAAGAAGTTGAAGGATCATGACGACGATGGAAGTGCGACCCTTTCTTCAACGATCGAACATTTCTTAAAGGTCGGGGTTGTTATTTCATTCCACTTTCCCTATTTTTGAATTTAAATGATGAACACGGATCAACCACACACAAGTTGATATGTGGATTCGTACATTCTTGCGGGAGGGGTTTATTGGGATGATTATAAGGAATTAATCCATGTGGATTATTGTCGTTGATTTTTGATCTGTTTAATCCTATTAAAGGGATCGAATCAATGCCATGACGAACGATGGTAGAGGTTCGATCCTCAAATCTATTCTATTGGTTCTTATTTACCCCTTTCCTTCTCACCCATTCTTCGCATTCCTTACAGGGTGACGAACAACAGATCGTTGCACACCCTTTTTTCAAGACAATGATCCCAAACTGGAGATCCAACATCGCAACGACCCTATGGTGGTGTGACAACCATGATGAATGACGAATCATCTCAGATCGGTAGAGGCCATTCTTCAAGCGTTCTTAGCACGGGAAGATAAAAACATGTTTTTAGGGCCGATCGGAGGTACGAAAACAATGTAAGTGGATTAGTGGTGTCAGGGAGACGAAAACCTAGGTGTTCCACATTGATCAGATGACCAGATCGATGAACGGGACATCACTGGAGGCTCGACGGTGGAGGTACATGTTTCAAAAAATTTCCAGAATACCCGGCGTGTACATCCCAAGAACACATCGTGTGGTACTGGTGGTGGTGGATAGTGTTTTGAGGGTCATAGAGGAATCAGACGACATGTGACCCTGGTCCCACTGTGTGTTGGACTTTCCCAGAAGCTCGACATGTATTTTGGGAAGTACACAAACAGGGGATGGACTACACGGCTTCAAAAAACAGCATGTACTCTCTACGCAGCATGGGAGAGGTGGATATGTGGGACTTGGAGTGTATCCACGGTATACACAGACACGAGATGGAGTACATGACTATTTACTCCATCACCCAGCCAGGTGAGGCAAATATCGTGGGTCACCCTGTGTACTTATTGCATGAGATAGAGTACACGGGTTGATGACTGTGTACGGGCACATGGACAACATACACGAACCCAACCCCAGTCACTCGGAAACAGTGTGTACACCTTACTACATATTGTATGCTAAAGTTTCTACATGACCAGCCTTACGATAGGGGCCGTTGTACACGGGCAGTACCCCGTGTTAGATGACACGACATGTAACTTTTCTACACACAGTGTACCTTTTGGAAAATGGCATGGTCCTCTTTTCCACCATATCATGGAAATGTTTTGTTTTGTTTTGTGCCACTTCTTCTCAATCCCCTGAAGGTCAGGTATCATTTATTTCTACAGGGGTATAATCCGTTATGTAGGACTTTCTGTGATAGAGTCGGCATCCCTCTGAGAGGCTAGGAGTGAGATCCTCTATCCATTCCTTACCCTATGTAGAGTTAGTCATCAACGTGACCATCTATAAAATGTGTTGATCCTATTCCTAGCTGGTGAATCCATATGAGTCATGGTATCCGCCATGGCCCTGGCAGTGATCCTCATCTGTGTATCGTTATAATTCCCACTCAAGAGTTTGTCTCCCATAATGAGTGCATATATCTATCATGATCTTCCCACTCAAGAGTGTGTCTCCTATAATAAGTTTAACTACCTATCGTGATGTTTCTCGACAAACAATACATCTCAGATAGATGTCATCAGAGCTACCAGACTCGTGGAGTGTGTTCTCCTAGAATGAGTGCTTTGTGAAAGTCTTAGAACTGAATACCTAGATATGAGTATGTGGTTGTGTGACTTGTCTCTAGTCCACGAATCTGAGTTTTCAATATATCTTGATTGTGATATAATGTTATATGTTCAGTAGACATATACTATGTAGAGATGATTGTGCCTTTCCTTTGTGTACTTGCTTTGGGTTTTTTGGGGTCCTCTATTGAGTATTGTTATAGTCACCCCTACACGGGTATTTCCCGCACATGTCGTGTCTTCTGCAGACAAGAACCCTTTTGAAAGAGTCCAAGGTGGACTAGAATAACACCAATATTTTTGAGTTCCCTATAGTCCAAGGCGTTCCTTTGGCAATGATGAGTAGTCCCAGTACCTCTTTTTGTTTACAGGTTTTACTTTGTTGTTTTCAGACACTTATATTTGGTGGGATTTTATTCTATCCCATTTTAAATTCAGTACTTTACTTTCCATCATACTCTATTGGTTGGGTTTAGTTGTATGCATGCATTTTTTTCCCTAGTGGGTTTTTTACATTTCATCGTTTGTGGGATTGGACATGTGTACGTGTGTACAGGTTCTTAGGCAATGCCTCCCATGTAATAATATGCATACTCAGTGCTAGTCACCAGCCCCTAGCCTATTAGAAGTAGGCTAGGGGAGTCACGATGTAGGACCCACTGAGACAGGTCATGACAAACAAAAGCTATTACTATGTTGCGGACACTTTGAAATGAAAAAGGACACTCTTTTATAGGGAGATGGAATAAAAAATTGGCTCCAAAAATCTTCTCAGATTGTATGCCCATGTTAGCCCACTTTAATGAATGAATTTTGGAATTTTTGATTATTTAATGTTGTTTGATTAATGCTCCAATATCTATCCACGAATGACAATCTATCTTGGACATGTGTGGAGTGAGATACAGTCGATTTACTCATGACATTTAATCTGTTTCGGCTGACTGTTTGTATTCCAATACACCGACTTCCAATGCATTTATGGCCTTGAGAATGAAATCATCAGGCATGACCATATTAATGAAACTTTTTCTTCCATGTGTATTCTTGATCCATGTAAAACATTAGCTCACTTGGTTTGGAAATATATGAGATATGGGCCCGAAAATAACATTATCCAGTTCTATGCACAGTTTTGACGCCTGACTTGTGTGCTAAATTTGAGATTCCAAATGATGGATTGAGCTTTGGGTCCAGTTGGATAAAATGAATACCATAAAACATACGAACCTATAAAAGAATAATTTTTTAATTTGTATCATTGAAGGAGATGATATGGCTGAATCATTGAAATAAATTAAGACTGTTTAAATCCAAAATAATCCATTTTTTCAATTAAGCAAAAAATACTCCTAAAACATAAAATGTGACAATTTACCTTTAAATAAAACACGGATGGGATTAAAAAAAATTAAATTAAGAATAATATAATTGAAAATAATTTTTCCATCAATTCCCCCACACATAAACATTTCACTTCTGGGAAATCATCTTATACCAAGGTCAAAACAAACATTCAAAGCCTAAATAACAACAAAACTCAATCAAGCTATCATAAAAAAATTATCATGCCTCCTACATATATAAAAATTTCCGAACTCCTCAAAAATCATAATTATCCATTAAATATCATTTTAATCCTCACACACATGTCATACCTACCTTCTCAGAAAAATATTTCTCTCTTCACTCATGGATATTTTATGTAGAGTTTTTCTCATACCCAAGAACATGTATGATCTCGAGAGGCTTGATATACTCCTAATATCTCCACTTAATAGAGTCAAAAAAATTTCAATCATGAGGTATTTTAAATGGGTTTTCCTGAGGTTTAGGGTTTACAGGTTTTAAATGTAAAAACATTTGAGGCAGAATGAGGAGGTTTAATCACTAATGTGAAGTAAATGCATAAAAATTGTTTTTCTCATGAATAGTGTGCTCCTCAATTAGCTCAAAACTTATTAGCCTCCAAACACCTATTACATAGAAAATTTAACACTTGTAATTTCATCATCACTGAATTTCATCCTTATTTTCCCCAATTGTAGAATTTTTTCAGATTGAATATAGAACTGGATTTCTCTTCAGAATCGTGTTTTGGAGGAAAAGAGAGGAATCTTTTGATATTAAAAAATTTGTGAACACCCAGCCCATATTTGTAATGATATTTTGGGCCACTTATACATCTTCCCATAATGAAATTTCTTCTGCCCAATCCATAATAAATATTGAAAAACTTCCTATTATTCTCAAAACGATTCTTCAGGATAGAAAAAATACAGCACATCTTCTCACTCCCCCACAATTGAGTTCAATAATAATCATGAATATAACTTCTAGAGCAACTAGGAATGGGATAAATGACTTTTAATGTGGCTACCAAATAAAGTATTTTATGGGTACTAGGGGCTTAAAAAAGTTCATATGAAAAGGTAGGCCAAAATTAGAGTGGAATGTAAAAACGTATTTCAAAGTGATGCCTCAATCATACTTAAGACATTCCATGAAATCTAACAGCTTTGAAAAGGAGAAAAATAAAAAGTTCGTTATCACACAACATGTCTCAAAACTCTAAAGAAAAAGAGAAATGATATAATTTTTCAATCATTTTTAGAAACCTCTCGGGTTGGGCATGATTTTCAATTTGGAGAGCACTAGTGCACATGAGTTTCATAATCAATAAAACATCTTCAAATGAAAATATTGGAAATCAAGAAACAAATTCCATTCATAAATCATTTAACTCCTCATACATTCAAATAAAAAAATGTGCCTAAAATACCAAGATATTTTGAATTTTTTAAAGTATTCAATTCAACTCAAGAACCCTAAATGCACACAAAAAATGAAAAAAAATGAAAACATAATAGAATTATACTCAAACTTCTTAAAATATGTTGAAATCCCACCCCACCACTTATTACATTTACTACCATCTTGTTAGCTAAAATTAGATCAAGAAGGATTTTCACACAGAATTTAAATTGGGTGGAAAACAAAATAATGAAAATGAAATATACAACCTGATATATTTTTTAGTGGTAGCCTTGAGTTAAGCTTCTAACTGTTTCCACCGTAAATCTACAAGAAAGAAAAAAGAACACATAATAAAAAAAATAAAATGAAAGGGAAAGAGGATAGAAAAGGGAGAATTCTTGGTTTGGCACCCCAAATGGGTGCTAGGTTTTTATTGCCCCTATTTAGGTATTTTTAGGGGATTATCCACATGTGAGTGCTAGTTTCTTTACTAACCCAAGTCGATCACACTCTCAATAATATTTATACCAAGTGAAACAGAGTGGCTAACCTAGGTCGATCTCTTGAGGAGCATTAACAGTCAATCACTCAGTACTTATAATTCATTATATATATATATATAGTTATGAAAAAAATGAGCAGAAACAGATATATGAAAAATGACAATGAAATACTAAAATTAAATATGAAAATGAAATTCAAACAGAATAATTGAAAATAGAATGATTTAGACAGAAAGGAGATCCTCCCAGGATATTATCTAGAGTGAACCTTCGTCATCTATTTTTTATTTTCAAATTTAATTCATGAAATTACACCAATGCATGAAAATCCCATTATTCCTATGGTTGTGAATATACAGTAGACTCAATGAACACCGAGATACTGTACATCCACCTCCTCAATTAAGGGAGAATGTGACAAAAGTGAAAGCTAAACATCAAGTGGCAAGTGGAGACACAAAGGCGCCTTTCCCACTAAGACCCCCCTCAGTCTAACACTACCGAAAAACAAAACATTAATATTTAATGTCAAATCCCTTGGGTTAACCACTATATTACTCATCCAGGAACTTCCTTGGATTAACTACTCATGATCATGAGAATAAGAGTTCATAGTGATGAAGAAAATAGGGGGAGAAACCAAAGAGAGAAAGAAAAGGAGAGAAAGGATAAAACATAAATTAAAATATGAAATGAAATTACAGAATGAATTTAATAGAATTTTAAACAATAAAATACATAATATTACTAAAAAAGGTTATTTCTATGTTCCCAACACATTGAAATGCAAAGGGATACTCTTTTATTGTGTGAGGGAATGAAAATTTGGATCAAAAAATCATCTCAGAATGTATGCACATGTTATCCCTCTTTAATGACCGAATTTTTTAATGTGTTATTTCTTAAGTTTGTTCTTTTACATATCCTATATCAAACTCAGAAATTTCATCTTTATTGGACATGTGTGGATAGAGATATGGTCGAATTACTCCTGACATTTAATTTGGCCATTCTGACTATTCTTATTCCAATACACTGAGTTCCAATGCATTTATGGACTTGGGAATGAAAGAATATTGCACAACCATATTAATTAAACATCTTCCTCCTAATGTATTATTGATTCATGTAAAATTTCATATCATTGGGTTCAGTCATTTAAGAGTTATGGGCCCAACAATACAATTATCTTGTTCAGTGCACAATTTTCGAGGCATGACTTGTGAGATGGATTTGAGATTCCAAATGATGGATTGAGCTTTGGGTTCAGAAGGATTACATGACCCCCATCGAACATAATAACCTAGGAAAGAATAATATTTCAATTTGGATAAGTGAAAAAAAATATTATGGATGAAACATTGAAATAAATTAAATCTGTTTAAATCCAAAATAATCAATTTTTCAATTTAGCTCAAAAATACTCCTAAAACATAAAATGTGACAATTTCACATTAAATTAAACATTTATTGGATTAAAAAAATTTAAATTTGTAATAAAATAATTGAAAATATTTTTTTATGAACTCCCCCACACTTAAACATTACAGTCATGGGTAATCATCGTAAACCAAGGTCAAAACAAACTTCCCAAAGCATAAATGACAACACAACTCAATCATCCTATCAACGAAAATATCATGCCTCCTACATTGATAAAAATTTCAAAAATACTCAAAAATCATAATACATTCAATATAATGGTAATCCTCATAGTCATGTCATACCTACATTCCCGTAAAAATATTTCTCTCCTCGCTAAAATATATTTTATTTGGAGTTCTTCACATTCCCAAGAACATGTGTGATCTCCATGGGCTTGATATACAACTAATATCTCCACTTCATATAGTCAAAAATGTGTTAATCATGAAGTATTTTACATGGGTTGTTTTGAGTCTGAGGGTTGGCAGGTTTTAAATGTAAAAACATCTGAGCCAGAATGAGGATTGTTAAGCTCTAATGTGAAGTAAATGCATGAAACCAATTTTTCTCAAGAATGGTGTGCTCCTCAATCAGCTAAAAAATGATTCACCTCCAAACACCTCTTACATTGGGAAGCTCGCACTTGGAATTTCATCATCAATGAATTTCATCCCTATTTTTCCTAATTGTAGCATTGTCTTATCATGAATATAGATCTAGGTTTCTCTTCAGAATCATGGTTTTGAGGAAAAGAGAGGAATGTTTTGGTATTAACAAATTGTTAAACACCCAACCCATATTTGTAATGATATTTTGGGCTACCCATAAACCTATAAATAATTAAATTTCTTCCACCTAAGCAGTAATAAATATGGAAAAACATTAAATCAAGCTCCAAAAGATTATTAAAGATAGAAAAATACAGCCCATCTTCTCACTCCCCCACACCTGAGTTCAATAATTATCTTACATTTAACTTATAGAGCAGGTTGGAAAGGGATAAATGGCTTGTAATGTGGTATACTAACAAGGTATTTATTGGATACTAGGGTCTTAAAGAAGGTCGGATGAAAAAGTGGGCCAAAATTAGAGTGGAATGCAAAAAAGAGATTTCAAAGTGATGCATCAATCATTTTTATGACATTCCATGAACTCTAACAGATTTGAAAAAGCGAAAAATAGGAGGTTATGGATCAAAAAACATGTCTCAAGACTCTCAAGAAAAGAAGAAATGTTAGAAGATTTCAAACAGGTTTAAAAACCTCTTGGGTTCGTAATGATTTTTAATTTGGATGACACTAATGCACATTGGTTTCACAATCAATAAAAATTCATCAAATGAAATAATCAGAAATCAAGAAACAAAATCTTTTCAACAATTTTTTAATTTATCAAAACATTAAAATCAAGTAATGTGCCAAAAATACATATATTCTTTGAATTTTCCAAAGTATTCAGTTCAACTTAAGAATCCAAAAAACACACAAAAAATGGAAAAAAATAAAAAAATAAAAGCACACTCAAAATTCTTAAAACAGTTTGATATCCCTCCACCACACTTATTCCATTTACTACCCTCTCTATAGATAAAATTAGATCAAGAAATATTTTCACAAAAAATTTAAAATGGGTAGAAAACAAAATAAAGAAAAGGAAAGACACAACCTGATATATTGTTCAATGGCATCCTTGAGTTATGATCCTAACTACTACCACATTAAAGCTACAATAAAGAAATGAAAGCACATAAGAAAAATAAAAAAAGGCAGAGAAAGATGATAGAAAAGGGATAATTCTTAGATTGACCCCCCAAACAGGTTATAGATTATTACTATCCCTAGTAAACAAGTTGTAGTGGATTATCACCAAGAAAGTGATAGGTTTTTTACTACCCCTAATCATGCATGCCCTCAAAAATATTTATACTAAGTACAACATAGTGGTTGACCAAGGTTGATCTCTTGAGGAGCTTTCACAGTCAATCACTCACTACATATAATTCACTATATATATATATATTTACGAAAAAAATGACCAGAAATAGATATTTTAAAATTGAAAATGAAATACTAAAATTAAATATGAATATGAAATTAAATCCAAATAAATTAAAATAGAATGATGTTAGACAGAAAAAAGATCCTCTTAGAATATTTTGTAGAGTAAACCATTGTCCTCTATTTTTAGTATCAAATTTACATAATGAACATGCTCTATCGTATGCATGAATATTAACTTATTCCTATGGTTTTGAATACATAGTACACTCAAATATTGCTGAGATACCGCTCAAACACCTCGTCAATCAAGGGAGAATTTGACCAAAGTGAATGCTAAATCTTGGATGGCAAGTGGTGACACAAAGGCACCATTCCGATTAAGACCTCCTTCGGTGTAACTCTAAGAAAATAATAAACATTAAGAATGAATGTTCAATGTATTGGGTTCACCAAAATATTAATCCCCTAGGAACCTCTTTAGGTTAGATACCATTGATCATAATCATAAGAGTTCACAGTGATGAAGAAAATAGGGGGAAAACAAAAGGGAGAAAAAAAGTGAGAAAAGACAAAACATAAATGAAAACATGAAATGAAATTACTGAATGAAATAAAAATAAAATAATACATTAAAATAAATAATATTTCCAAAAATATCTATTCATAAGTTTCCAACACATTGAAATGAAAATTGACACTCTTTTATAGGGAGAGGGAATGGAAAATTGGCTACAAATATCTTCTCAGAATGTATGCACATGTCATCCCGCTTTAATGACTAAATTTTGGAATGTGTGATTCTTGAAATATGTTCGTTTACTTCTACTATGTCTACCCATGACATTCCATCTATATTGACCAAGTTTGGAGAGTGATATGGTCTACTTATTCATGACATTTAATCTGTCCAAGATGACTATTTGTATTCCAATGCACCGAGTTACAATGATTTTAGGTCCTTGATAATCAAAGAATAACATGAGACCATATTAATAAAACCTCTTCCCCTAGAGGTCATATTGATCTACGTAAATTTTCAGCTCACTTGGTTCCTCCATTTATGATATATGGGCACAACAATAAAATTATCATGTTCTATGCACAGTTTTCAAGGCTTGAATTGTGAGATGGATTTGAGCTTCCAGATGATGGATTCAGATTTGGTTCTAGTAGTACAAAATGAATCCCATAGAACTTAAGAACCTATAAAAGAAGAATGTTTCAATTTGGATCAGTTAATGAAATGTTATGGCCGAAACATTGATATAAATTTAAACTATTTAAATCCAAAATAAGCAATTTTTTCAATTAAGATAAATATTACTCTTAAAACACAAAATGTTACAATTTCCCTTTAAATAAAACAATGATCGGATCAAAAACAAGGAAATTAATAATAAAATAATTGAAAATATTTGTTCTATCATCTTTTGATGTAAAGTAGAGGGATATGGAGTCTCTGTTGATGAAAAATACATGTTATCCCACTACATCAATCATTCACAATTTTTATTACTGTGGGTTAAATAAAGTATTTGATTTTAGAAAATATTCCCATTTATATATTTCGCCAACTTTCTGATACATATATTCTAGAACCACATCAGGTCGATCAACCTGCTACTTGGATAATCAATAGTTCCATTCCCAAGGCCCTTATTTCATCTAAAATATGACTCATATAGAAGGATACAGCTGGTGGGTCCTTATTGAACTACTCCCCTCAGACTATGAAAGAAACATGATGGATGCTAGATGAAATGACCCACTCCTACCATTTCAATGGATGGATGTCCATATCAAATTTGAAACATGGATGGTCATCAAAGTGGTACCTTTGTTCTGGAGGTTCATCTTGTTTGGATTGGGTATGGACTTTCTAGGTTTGTTATAGTTGTGACGAATTATGGGTTGAATTGCAGACCATGGGGTTATATGTGGTTGTTAGGGTATCCCATACCTATTCTCAATGGGCTAGCTCCCGTATTTCACAACTTTTGAATAGATGGAGTCCAGATACCAATACCAGTAATTTAGTCCAGAGGGAGGATTCATTAGCATGTGGGATGTTCGGCTGATTTTAGGGGTCCCCATTATCGGAGATTTGAATGAAGAGTTTCCACACCTTTATTCCACTGAGTATGATAAGGATATGACTATTCTTATGGCTAAAATTCTCATTGAACAAGCAAAAAAAAAAATTAATATCAACCTTTTCCCAAAGAAAAACATTTCCTTCTTGAACCTAATTAATTCCTTTTCAATGAAAAGTGTCTTACAGTCTAATGTGCGCAAAAATAGGTCCTTCCCAACCAATGAACCCTGAATGCGAGCAGGTTCATACCGGCCTGTCTTGGAGGAGGTCTAGTTTTGTGGATGGGGACGGTAACTCGTCCCTAATGTGGACCATTTGTTTTGGTCGGAGGCATTCCTGGACATGTTTCTGAGTGGATGGATTCTACTGGTGCATGAATCCTATGGTGTGAGAGTCACCAATTGTTTCATGGATGATCAACCAGCCATAGTTATGTGATTCAATTTTGACATTCCAGTGCTGGCCAAAATCCACCATTTACTAGGTCAAGTCAGCGAGGGGACCCTACCTCATCAGGTTATTGGGCCCATCCAAATCATATGGGGTTGGATAGGAGCCCACATAGGAAGATACACATTTATCCTTCCCTTATGGATTCCACATGTTTTTCTTCAGCTGTATCTTGAGATTAATTCGTGGGTTATACTAGTGGGTTGGTCCATGTATGATAAGCAGGAAGACCAGACTAAAAATAACAAACAAGAGTTGATGGATCAAATAAACTATCATGACCACTTTATTTATTGACCATACGCTTCCCCTACTGGTACCATTGGGAATGCTAGATCAGAAGACTTTATCAACCATGGATACCACTTTTCTTTAAGAGAGGGTATTTTGGTTTCCTTTATTTTTGGGGAACTTATCTATGAGGGATATGCGCCTTGCAATTTTTTTCGTCAGTTTAACAATTTCTAGATGTTGTTACCCATACCCTCAATAGCATGCTCCGGGAGAAACATATCATGATATCCTGTCAATTGTGGCTAATGTTTACCCAAGAGGATACATAGTGAAAGAAAAATATTCTAGATTCCAAGGGTTTTTAACCTTCTTTACAAAAGGTTATGCTGATTCCTGGGTTCAATCATATACAGATGGTCATATGGAAGATCCAAATCCCACTAGTACAAACCCTAGGCCATTTAGGCCAGTAGGAAGAAAAAAGAAGCTACATAGCATTCCCCCATTAGGGAAATCACTTAAGAGGCCTCTTGGTTTTCCCCCAAGGAAGGTCTTGAGAGCTTGGGGTGTAACCTCACAATATGTCGAGGCCTTCACTGAGAACCAACCACCCATCCCCTATGATGCTGATTTTCTAGTGGCCTAGAAGCAATGGGATACTTTGAGGAGTCTCCCATCTTTTATTGATCAGTCCCCTCATGCCTTGTGGTAGTTCCTTCAAGAGAAGGAGGTTTCCCTTCCCAATCTGGGCTGCATGTCAACACCTGATGACATTTCATATGATTTTGAGACTAAGAGGGAAAACCATTACGTTCATGATCTTGTAACCCTGATTCATTCTCAGCATAATCATTGAAAATACTCAAATTGAGTACTTTCATACTGAGATAATGTGATGATAAAGAGAAGGATGGTGATAATAACTCTTTAGAGGGTGACGATATTGCTGTTTTTTCTACTACGGCTGCAGTAGGGGAGGTTCCTCACTCACGCTCAGATCCCCATAAGTGTTTATCCCCAATGGGTTCCATAGGTGTGTAGGAACCCATGAAGAAACTAAGACTGATGAAACCTTCCTTGCTTCTCCTGACTAATCATGCAGCACTAGCCATCCCTATTACGGTCGAATTTGCAAGCACTTGGATGTTCTAGGATGACCTGAGGATGAACACTTCCAATGAATATAGTTGGATGTTACTTAAAAGGGGACACTTTGACCTTCTGAGTTTGGGGGAAGCCATTGACCCCGCATTTATTTCCACTAAATAACAACCAGATGAGTGTGATTCATACCTAAGTGAGATTGATACATGCCTCCATGCTCCCAAACACAGGCTTTACTGGTCTGACAAGGTGGTATTGATGGTGGTACACTTAGAGCCAATTAATTTCAATGGAGAGGTTATTCAATTTTCTAACCCTGCATTTAATTTCCTTCATTGCTATAGTCCTAAAACATCTTCTATTTATTTACATAGGGACCTGAGGAGTCTTGAGGGATGGTTCTTTTTCTAGTATACACCCCCATATCAACTTTAGCTGGGGAGCATGCCCTTTTAGATGTGGGGGGTGCTACGGAAGTATCCCCCAAATCCAGAGAACATATGGAGGTAGTCATTATAGACCCCTCTGGGAAATTTCCTCTCCTAGATCCAGTGTATATTCTTATCTGGGATCCATCCCCATGGTGTACAAATAAACACTGATAGGAACCAAACTATCAAAATGCTTCAAAAATGGGATTACGAGTTTCTTCCATACCTGTGTATCTGGATTACATACCAAGTGATTTATTCTTCTTCACCAATTATCATGTGAATATTTTAATGAAGAACCAATAAGTAATCTAGATGATTTTCCCATAAATATATGACTCCTATTCCTTTTTTGGTTGGAGAAGGACCCCCAAATTTTTTGTTTGAATAGGGTCGAGACATAGGACCAATCAAGGAGACTAGGAAGATTTTTAGCCCTCTGAAAAAACCTACCCAAAATCAGACAACATCAGCCTCGATAGTGGAGGAGCATTAAAAGGTTTATATAACAACCATGAATTCTTGAAGGGTCCCAAAAATTTAGCAAAGGGAAGAAAAATACTCCCATAAGTTTGGAGAAACAATGAAATACACGTTGGATTTAAAATTTGAGAAGAAACATGATACAATCATTTTTTTCAAAGGGATCCATCCTCGCCGTATACTGATTACTAGGAAAGGTTTGTGGATGGAATAAAATGTGAACCACTGATATGTGGATGGCCTATGATTCACTGGCCCATGAGGCATTGGAAAGAGAATGAAGATATTCATGGTGAATTTTCACCCATGAACCGAAGCCTCCACGAACCATTTTCATGGGTGGAAATCGGATGGAGGTACACCCTAGATACAATCCCTACAAACTGAGTAGTTTGTGGATGAGTTGTATTTGGGGGTTCCCTATGAATTGAATATCCACAAATAACGTTTTATTGAGTTATCCTTGATCATGATTTCCTCCACAAGATTCTGCAAAAGGTGATGTATGATTCACATATACAACTTCCCTGACAATCTATAAAAAGAACATAGGGGGAACTGAAAAAGGATAACTGAAGAGTAGGAGAAAGAGCTCCCAAATATAGAAGATATATGGTATAGGTGAAAAATTTATGATGAAAATAGAGGGTGTGTGAGAAATTTCACCCACACCTGATGTTGTTCATAGGATTCTATCCCACACCCGAAGCAGTTCACATACTTAATCCTGCGAACCATATGTAGAAAAAAGTTTGTGTAATTCCTCCCAAAAAACTGTAATATGAAGAACCTCCATTGAAAACCATAAAACAAATAAAAAATATAATAAAATTGTTTTGAGGATACTCCAATGTGGGAAACATAGTTTTCAGTCTACCTATGTGGAAGACAGTACTCAGAATCCCTATGTAGAATGTAGTACACGAACACCACTTTGTGGAAAACAATTCACAGCTCGTCTTATCCGGACAACGGTTCTTGGAATATCCTATGCCCAAAATAGTCCATGCACTATCAAATGTGGAATACTCCTTTATGAAAAACATCCTTCATATAATAATAGTTCACATCCCATTCCTACGTGGATGCTCCTATGCGGCCAGCTCCTACACAGACAACCGTATATGGGAAACTGTTTGTGCCCACCGGTCCATACTACGGGGCCTACTCCCTGTACCCATTCTCGAGATCAATGATGATATGAAATTCCAACCCTATAGGCTAGTCCCTTTACTACTGTCACTACCCCCCATGAAAAAGGGAAGGTCGCACCATGAACTTTCGGGCCAGGTCGACAATATTTTCCATTGTTCCCTTATGTCATCCAAACATCCACCCATTAAATAGCATGAGAAGATACATTCCTCATGTAGCTCTAAAAAAACCTATCACTTTCCTCCTACACCACGTTGACCTATATCTCCATGGAAAATTGAAGCTATAATGTTTCTTAACTGCCCGAACACATCCTTTCCATGAATCAAACTCTGTGTATCAGGAAATTATGGATCTTCATAAACCACTATGGCCATCGAAAATAGACAGTTATTTTCTTTTAGACTTATTTAATTGACTATTCACATCATACTCTAGTGGCTCTACATATGCTTCCTAAAAAAAGGCCAATAAAAAAAAGAAAAATCCATCATTAGGAGAGGCTTTCCCTAATTTTGTTCGCCAAATGGATTTGATGCCCCGTATCATTTATCATGATTTGAGAATCCCTAGAGTCATGGTTTAGACATTCCTTCCCTCTCATGTTCGAGGAATTTCAGAGCATCCCAACCTGATTATCTTCCATATAATCATGAATTCAATGAAAATTGTTCGAAACTCTATGACCATAAACTACGAGTTATCATTCTAACCAAATGATGTTAAACTGTACAATATTAGTCCATGAAACATGACATTACACTGTGATTCCATCATTCTAAACTCTATAACCTTAAACTATGAGTTATCATCCTGACCAAATGACGTTAAACTGTATTGTGTTATTCTAGGAAACGTGACATTAAAATTTGATTCCATTGGTCCTAACTCTATTACCGTAAACTATGAGTTATAGTCCTATCTTCATGAAATTAAACTATATGGTATTGGTCCCTACAACACGATATTAAACTGTGATTCCATCAACCAAGCTATATGACATTAAACTATAGTATACCCCAAAACGGGCTCAAGGTAACTCCCACTGAGGTAAGACCCTAGCCTTTTGAGATCCAGACCACATGACTTTCAATGTCATTCCACATTGAAAGGTTCATTGATTCATGCCCTCTCCCACGTTCTGCTGGACATGAGACCGTGCAAGGGAATTGAAACACCTAATTCTATTTCCTTTTTCCATTGGCCTCGTATACACAACCTCTTCTACAACCGTAATCCTCCTTTTCCATGTGCAAAGAAGAGAATTTATGCCCTTGTTGAATCTTTCACATCCTCTTGTTTCTCACAATAAGCATGACCCACATGGGCCTAGAGGTTTGTGATGAAATGACATTGGAAAAGCCAATAAACAAACTATGAGAACACTAGTTCCACCACACTTATGATACATAGGATTCCTACATAAGGCCCAAGATCAAATAAGAACCCTTTTTCAAAAGTTTCACCCCAAAAATGCACTTAATAAAGGGAATCCTCTTTAGGTGTAAGTCCCGATTCGATTCTCTGAGATGGTCAGCTCCCATGCGTAAGACCTAATGAAGTCACAACCCATAAATAAATGATGATAACTCTGATTCCTAATCTATCCAAGATACGTAAGATGCCTATCCAAGGCTCGATCTCATGGCACATTCTCCTCAATAGTCAATCTCGATAAAATGTTCTCCCAAATTTCAAAGGGTTCCCTCCTAGGTGCAATTCCTTCTAACTGAACTATGTGGGCTCTAATTCCCCCCACAAGGATATGTAGGAATCCCATATTATCGATATGAAATAAACATCAAACCACATTATGTCCCTAATAAATGATGATAAACTACATAGTGCCTCATTACATGTCTTATGTTAGCATTATCTCTATAGCATCAAATCCATGTATATTCATGATGATCTTTCATCCCATGGGTTACCCATGGATACAATCTTCGAGAATCAACCGAGGATTCATGAACATATGAACATGGATAAATCTATAAGAGAGTTCCACAGTAGGCAATAATTCAACCTAAAAGGGTTTGATGAGCCTGAATTCCCATCCTCTCAACCAATGGAATCCTCAAGTGTATTTGGCTTAACCATACATCAAGAACTTGCCTTTGGAATGTAGGTCCACGAATCATATATAAAATGACCGTTGGGTGTTTCTAGCTCCACGAATGAACCCGTTGGATACCATATGAAGAAATCATATTGTAAGAGGGTAGATTGCACAAATACTTAACCCCTGTAAACACCTGATGGGACCATTCGAATGTGGATACTTCTTCTTAATAACAAAAATATAAATTACCCATTCCCCATAGGGTTAATTGAATTACCCCTAAAGGATAATGACATGAATCAGTTTGAAAAAAAATGGTGAACCCGTTGTGAAATTATCTATAATAACAGAGAAATGATTGTCACTCATCACCCCAATTTATTTTCCCCAAATGCTCACCTCAGGTCGAAACTATGCTAATCCTGCCATCATAGATAAGTACATGAAGAATTTATTAGCAATACCAAAATTGGGTTATGATCACCGATTGTCTCAGGATGTCAAAGGGATACCATATCTCAGGGTATCGACTATCCCAAGCCAAATGAACTTTTCCCTTATCGAGGGAGAACCTATGGAGATCGATGTCCCAATTGAGCATATTGATCCCACTCCCCCAAAAGTCACAACTACAGGGTAGGCCATTATCCCATCTCCCAAAAATTTTGAATGAGCCATCATGCCTTTATCTGCAACCACAAGGGCATTAGTGATCCCGGCTCCCCATTGTTTAGAATTGACTGTCATGCCTTTTTCTAGGCTGATTATCTTGGATAGCTTGATTCTTGTAATTGATCTTATGGTGGCCTTCCTGGATGCCGCTGGTACAATCAGTCATGGCCTCATTTTTGGGTGCCTTTGGACAACCCCAAAGTTCAATTTTTTATTGAAGATGTAGCACCTTCTTTATTGAGTGGTGAGGCCATAATAAAAGTTGAAGATATTAATATTTTGGCAGGTGGAGGCTAGTCTTCCACCCTACCTACCATTTCATGTATATATTCTATTTTTTTATCTTCAGAAATGGAGAGTGTTCACTTATCTTACTATTGACATTAGGATCACAAGCACAAGCACTTTCATTTTCAGTTGACAACTCGGTTCTTCCTCCTATCATAACATTAGAGAAGAAACTTCCATAAGGTCAAGTCATACTGAAGTCATCGATTCAGGGCCTCCCATGGTGACATTTATTTCTAAATATGTTCCATAATCTAGGAACAATTTTGAGACTTTCATATAGGGATTGTAAAGCCTTCATCCGAGCCTCTAAAGGACATGGGAAAACATATTGAAATTGATATCTCAAACACCACTCATTTATTATCTGAAAAAACTTCTCAAACTACATAATCAGTTTTTAGTTATAGGGTTTATATGATTTTATTACCATGGTATTTATGACATAGTGAGGTAGGTGGTCATGGATAGGGAGAAATTAGGCATGTTTGAGTCCCATCTTTTCAGTAAAGAGTACATGGATCATATTTTTGTGGCCAGATATGTTATTATGAATGAAGCTATTGATCTAGATAGAACGGTCGCGAGGAAGTGGAGAAAACTTGTGAAACAAAGGTCCGTAGCAGAGCATCCCAATGAAGATCTATAATAACCGAGTAATGAACTAAAGTGGCTTAAATGTGAATGAGCTTGTACTGTGGCCATAGTTGATGAGGGGAAATGGCTAGTAGAGGAAGGGTAAAATACCATCTATAAGGTAGCACATGAGGCGGAGGCTTTGTATGTAGGTTTAGAAGGTGAGAACATGACATTATTAAAGATTTTCTAGGAAATTGAAGAGTCGAATTAGGAATTGATACAATTCTTTGAGTCTTCTGAACATCTTTTTTAATGGTCGTGTCCTACCCACATGGAGAGGCTCCAGGTTGTGGACGATGTCCACATCTTTTTGTAATAGAATGAAAATATTTTTTTTCAGTGCTTCTTCTTTACTGATTCCTACAATATCAATCAATCATAATTTACTACATTTAAATAATAATCTCAATTTTATGTCAATTTTAATTACAATCTGAGATAATTGAAACTATCCAATCATTCCTTAATGTTTTCTAAAGTTAAGGGGCTTAACGAGCGTAGTTTTATTGTTCCTTGGGTTACATGGAATCCCTAAAAACATTGTCACTTTTTCATTATGAACCTATTTTTTTCCAAAAACAATTATGACTTATGTTTAGTAGGTATAAATTGACTTTTTCTTAGGCTTCCCTTTCTAGTTTTTTTAACTAACAATATTTGGGTCTCTTTTGATTTGTTTGATTACATGATGATTTTACTAAACCATATGTTAGGTTCAGAGATCTGGTACTTGACTTTTATCTAGGTTTACCTTTGCAAGATTTCATCCTAGTGAGTTCTATGTATCTTTTTCAATGGTAGCTTATTGTATTTCAAGATAGACTATATTTACTGTTGGTTTAGGTCAAACAACATTGACCATGATTTGTAGGAAAAGGGCCCCGATTTAGGATTCATTAACCGAGGAGGTCCTAATAACATTCAGATGCATGTGTTGGATTTTTCTTAACCATGATTTTGTGATTTATGGAAGTGGGAAATGAGGTGGGGCATGGAATCGTTAGGGTGTATGGAAGTAGGAAAATTTGTTCATGGGGACGATGTTTCCCTTGGTTAATTGGCTTGTTTGTGGGAACATTATGTAGATCCATTGGGGAATTGTGTGCATAGTCAAACTACGGTGTCCATAAGACATTGGCCATCCATTTCTGATGAACAATAAAATTTTAAAGAATATTGTATTTTGTTGTATTGGGGACCACAATGGGTGTCCAGTTAAGGGAATTGTGTTTGAATGTAATAGGGATATTTATATTATCTTTGGAGGAGAAATTGTTCCCACATGAATTTAACGTGTGTAAGGAGGGTTAAAGCATGGTGTAATTTAACGACGTACTACCAGGACATTGAGTTTGTTTTTGAAAAATAATTTTACACTAACTTGGGAATGGTAAATGATTCAACTTTTCCATGATAGTTTGAAAAAAATGTCTTTTATCTTTATGAATAAAAAAGGGGAAATATGTAAACTATAATCCACGGGGTTTTAAAATTCATGGATTGAGGTGGTATATAAATTTCATAAGAGCCTAAAGATTTAGTAATATCCACTCATGAGGTCTAATTTTACCTTGGCTGATAGGCCATTTTGTGGTATCTTTATGTAGAGCCTCCAGATCATTTTACACATAGTGAAACAAAGGTGTCCATAGGACATTATCCATTAATTTCCAACAGTCATGGAAAATTATGGGGATTCAGACCTTTATGAACATAGTGTTTGGTTTGTGAACAGGGGGTGTACCTAAACATTAAATAGTAAATTTCAAGTTTCAAATTACTAGGAATACCTGGGGTAAGTGGTGGCATTTTTATCCTATGCATGTGGGTTGGTTTTTTATACAGTTATGACTCGTGCACAAGTAGAGATGAGAAAATTATATATCATGGATAGACTCAAAATATGAGATTCGAATGTCATTATGTATCATTTAAGGGATGGAATCATTATTTATGTATATATTTTGTGATTTTCACATAAATGGATCTCATTCATACATATGGGAGGGGTGATATTTTTGTATATGAGACTACCCATGAGTTGGGACGCTCATTAGACCTTCCTATGTAGATTCATTTTGTGAACATGATCACGAGGGGATGAAATTATTTGGCATATTGAGTCCTAAGAATGAACATTGATTTTCCAAACATCATGTAATTTTAATGTCGTGAAATTATGACATTGATATAGAAGCCCCAAGTAACTGGAGGATAATTAGGCTAGGATGATCTGAAATATCTAGTATGTGGGTAGAATGGAAAGTGGAAAAAATGATATTGAGGGATACTAGATCAAGATAAGTGATACGGGGATGGGAAAATGTTGAGCGTATAGAAATAGGAATAGTCTCTCCTGAGGAAGGATTTTCCTTTGGTTGATAGGTTGGTTTGTGGGAAACACATGCAGATCTACTAGTGCATTGTGTGCATAGTCATACAAAGGTGTCAGTAGGATACTGAACTTCCCTTTTTGATTTCCAGGGAGGTCCATGAAGATCCAAAATCAGCCAAATAATAATTTTTGATAGATGGAATGGGTGTGGATTGATGAATAATAAACAATTATGCCATTATTATCAATAGAATTTGGAATTTACCTTCATTGATCTGACTCACATGTAGGGTGTGGCATCAGAATATACTTTTTAGAGATGGACTGATGCATGAAAGTATGAGTTTTATAAAATTAGGCTCCCTACATAGGTCTATCCCACACACAGGGGAAGGGACCTTTTAACTATATTTGGGGTACTTCATAGTTTAAGGACATGCGATTATGAATTTTAGGCTCTCTATTGTGGGGGAATATGATCCTACTATGTATATGGTTTAGATAACATTAGGATTGATCTAGGTTTTGACCTTTAAAAGGTTCCCTACGTATCCCAGTTGGTTTGGAATCAAATCCCATGTGGTTCGGTAGCCCTTGAATTTTAACATCATTCGGTGAGGATGAGAGAGAACCAACATTGAGATGGTGGAATAGATATAGTCCATCAAGTATCAGGCTTGAGCCTTGGGGACGTTTTCTTATGTATCCCAGTTGGTTGTTAATCAATGTCTATGATGTTATAGATTATTGGGTCTTACACTTCGGAGGAAGCCCAAATGAGGTGTGAGGATTTTTTTGTATCAATATTTAGGGAAAATATCCCCTGAGATCTGGCCTTATGAATGCATCCTATGTATCCTAGTTGTGAAAGGAATGAGAGTTCTAATTGTTCATTTTCTCAGGGATTACACCTAGGAGGAGGCCCATTTTTGGGGGCATGATATCTCATTTCATGGATCAGGGGACATTGATCTAGAGCCTTAGGAAGGCTTCCTACATATCCCAATTATATTGGGAATTATAGTTCTTGTTGTTCATTCCTTGGATGTTGTGGACGCCATAATCATTGTTAGCATCTAAGCCCACATGAGTCATCCATGGTGTGAGGAACAAGAGGAAGAGGTAGATTCAGAAAACTACACACTTTCTCTTACCACTAATGGAAAAGGAGGAGGATGATGGTGGAAGAAGCCATGTCCATGAGCCCATATAGAGATAGAGATGGGGGGCTTTGAATGTTCCAATTCTCTCTCATGCTGATATCCATGATATTCATGTTTGGTGATCTATTCATACGTGTCTTGGACTTACATGAAGATGGTTAATATATCCACCTCCCATGGAAAGACTAAGGGATTACCTCAGTGGGATTGACCTATAATGGGTTCTGGGAAGGGGGGAGTAGTGTTCCTCTTCTAAGGGCAAGGAATGAATGATCAATTTTACTTATCAATAGACCTCATCAAAAGGAAACACAAGTGAATACCCTTGATCATTAGAATGAGGATGTTCACATCAGTATCCCATGGCTAGACCCTAGGTTACCATGGAAATTTATACTGATGGACATTTCTAGGGTCTGTACCATTGTGGGGATTAATTATGTGACCCCTCTTACCATGGGTATGAATAATCAGAAGGGCATGCTGATGCACCTGGTGGTCTTTTCATATGTGTCTGGTGGCTTTGGAAGAGGCTTTGGCCTAATTCCATTGGACTGGATTGTGGAGGGTCTATGGAGGATGAGATGGGAATTGAAGGTCATAATCAGAATAAGAAAGTGGATGCCCAATGATACCCCATTTTCCATACCATTTCTTCATGTGGGATGATGATCCCTTCATATAGCATATTATATTTCAAGTATATGGGTCGTCCATGTACCAAAGTGGTACACAGACTTAGGTGTAGTCTACATACCATAGTGGTATGCATCCTCAGGTTCTATTAAAAGAACATGGTGCTATGCGGTGCTTGATTCCATCATTTTAGAGAAATGCTACATGGTACATGGTTTCTCCAGCATAACGATGTGTTATATGGTTCACTGGATTGAAGAAAGAAGATTGAACCAATAGATCATGTGAAGTTCATCCAAGATGGGATTATAGTTTGCGATTTTCCTACTAGGTTTTTGTTATGCCAATTATTATTATATTTCCTTGCATTTATGGTATGTAGAACGTTTATACATGTTGGAAATCATTCGTGGTTATGAAATTCTTATATTGTTCATCTTCTAAGTCTTCTGTTCATAGTTTCCATGTCATCCCATCCAAGTTCTAGTAACTTTCACAATTACCATTCTGGTACTTTTATAGTGTGCCGGAGAAGCTGTATCTATAGGTCATGTGACACCTTTTACGGAAGCCCACAAAGAAATCACCTTCCCTATGGATGACTCAGTAAACAGAGGTTTGCAGGGCTATGGTTTGTGGGGCTGAAAATCACTGCCTCAATCCCATGAACGAAATTATCTCATTCATGGGATTCCACCGACTTCACCTCATCCGCGAACTGGTTAGTTCATGGGTATGGTATGCAGGTGATTATTTCTGCATCACATTTTCTCCAATCATGTGATATGTGGAGGATGATGCATTTGGGGAGAGTACATGGGTTGAATTTTTCCTGCCTTCATTCTTCTAATGACATGGTTCATGGTGGAACTGGCATCATCGCCTCCATTATACATACTACCCCATTCGTAGTTGATTCCTTTCACATAACATTCCCAGAATTCAGTATGCAGACCACTTTGATTCTTATGAAAAATTTTAATTTCGTCAAATTATTTCATTAAAATTTTATCCAAAATGTTTTCATTCCTTTTCCAAAAGAATGGGACTATTTACATTCCCCTTTCAATTTTTTAGGACCCTACAATGGGACATATCATATTATGCCACTAGTCGAAGATTACAAAATGAGGTTTCCCTTCTGATTAGGACTTAGACACTGATGATGAACAAGTTTATCAAGTCCTAGGATGTCTATTTGACATGTTCTTCTTGTCTTCCTATTATGCGTTAACTTTCCTCTCGACACGCCTTGATTTTTTATAAGACATGTTGGAGGAAGACTACTTGGCATGTTAAAAGACAATTTCATGATCCATTTGACTCATCTTAGGGGAATCTCTTAACTTTTATGTCATGTATTAAGTATCTTAATGATCAAGGATGACTTGTATGGAGGGAATCACAAGAAATTTATGGCTTGTCCTAGATGCTATCATATGATCCTAGTTGACATAGTTAGATGGAGTTTGATGATCTAGTTTACATGCCCTAATGTCATCAAAATGGCTGGCTGATATACATGGAGGGTGTCGTGAGAGTCAATGTGAATTTTCTATAGGGTGGCGCATAATCCAAACTGATATGACAGGGGGGCACACTGAGATCTAGCTGTCATTCCTAGAGGGAATTTCAAGATCCAATTGACATGCCCAAGTGTTATTGTGAGACTCAGCTAACATGTTTTGGTGCCTCTATATGAGGCAGAAGAGATATTTGAAGGGCACTATAAGGTTTGGATGGTCACACCAGATAGCTTCATGAGACTTGGGTGGAATGCCCAAGGTGGAACCATGTGACTTCATCTGACATGTCCGGAGGACTTTTCATGATTCAAATAGTATGCCAATGGAGCATCGTATGACATGGGTGACATGTCCGGGTGCTCTCGTATGAACTGGGTGGTTCATTTGTAGAGAATGAGGATCATAGTATATGTTATTCTTATATGTCACCCATATTTTAGTCTTATTTATAGCATTTTATTTCATATTCATTATATTTGTTTACCGTTAGCTTATTTTAAATCTCACATTTCATAGAAAATATGTGGGATGTTCTTCCTATGACCCACCAGAAGTTCTCTGTGAGATATTTGAGTGATCACAAAAAGTGTTTATGCATGTTTCATGATCTCTATAGTTGTTCCCCATATCTTACCCAATGGAAAACATTATCTGTCTTGATATCAGCCGCTCCAAAAAATCCACTGTGATGCATGGGTGCGCCGGTTAGAGATTCCAAGAGTTTTTTCTTCTATCTAAGGCAATATTTTTCATATTGTGGTGGGGGTATTTATAGACATCACCAACCATATTATTTTATACTTCTCATGGCATTTATCATATGATTCTAGGATAGAGTCATTGAAGGGATAAATCATCACGCATTTCAAAAGTTCCCATAAGTCACTATGGGGTCATATCATGATTTTTAGTGACTGTGATATCAAACAGTCAATGCCTTATTTATTTGATTATTTCCCATTAAGTGTTTATTTTAAATCATATAGACATGATAGTGGACTTTCATAATGCTAGGATGACATGTCCTAGTGCCTTAGCGAGATTAAGATGTTGTTGAAAGGACTTCACTATATTTTATGTGACTTCTCTAGGACCTTTCTTGAGACAAGTATGGATTTTAGGGAGTTCTCCTGAGATGAGGAAAAGATGTTTTTTGGGTAGATACAGTGCCCCAAGAATTGTTAGGGGCACATAACATGATGTTTACCACTGTAAGAGTCTCCCTCTTTATTCCCTATTTATTTCATTTGTTTTACAATGGTTGGGGAGCTCATTTGGTTGTATAAATATTTTCAATGACAATAAATCTACCTCTTGGTGATGCATCATGTGACCAAAAATGGTTTTCGTGGATATGAATGATCATTTCATGGGAATTTAAGTTATTTGTCCTTATGGGGATAGAGGGGGGTGAAATTATTATTGGATGTGTCTAAGGCCCTTCGCACAATGAGGGTGTCATGAAAGTGAGATTTTTTGAGATGATTGAGACATGTCATTGGGTTCTTTTGGGGTCCTATAGATCACGAAAGACAAATCGTATGATATTTATAATTGAAAGAGGATCCAAAATTCTCACCTTTTATTTCCGTTGTTTACATTACTATGTTTGGGAGCTTGTGTGGTTGTATGAATGTTGTCAAAGGCAATCATTCTACCTCTTAGTGATGCGTCACATGACCAATAAAGGGTTTTTTGGATAAGTATGATCACTTCATGGGAAAATTCATCTATTTGTTCTTATGAAGCCAAAGGGGGAGCATGAGGTTACATGGATATGTCTAAGTATCTTTACGTGATGGGGGTGGCATGCCAATAGGATTTCACACGATGAGGTGGACTTGTAACTGGGTTCATACGGTGTCTTTTGAATCACCAAGTGTACATCGTATGATATTTTCAACCACAACATCCTCCCACATTCTCCCTTTTTATTTAATTTTTTTTATTTTAAAAATGAATTGGGTTTTTTTGACATTTCTCAAGTGTTTTAGAGGTCCATCACTCTCCCAATCAGTGATTTATAATGTGAGTTTTATGACCACAAGATGATCTCGGCTTTTGGATATTTGCCTCTTATTTTACGATGTTTTTGGATGGTTTGTCATGCACCTTTCCGTGGACCAATCACATGACATTATGGTTCTTATCTTACTACCACTGTATAATTAAACATTTCCTAGCGTGCCTTTACAAGAGCATAAGGACTTGTTAAATGGAGATTAACTAGATCTTCCATAAGCTATACACTACACGTGACCATCTGCATGACCTTCTTCTGGTCACGTGACTAGTTTTCTCCTGGGGGTTCATAAGATCCACATGATCATGGCCACATTAATATTTATTTGATTTGTAGGGAAAGTAAAACTCATTTTCATTTATTTCCTCCTTTGTGAATTTTATGATGCCCATCTGGCGGGCGTTAACATCATAGGTCAAACGAACAATGTGAGTTTTGATTCCTGTTATACACAGTATATGTAGGAGACCTCATAATGGTTTAACCACATACTTGGAACATAAATTTCCTCCATAGATGGAAGTAAAAAAACAGAGTATTTGGTTATATGGATTCAAAATATAAGCAACCACCCGTTGCTATGAAAATAACAGGAAACAAATGAATAACCATAGATATAAATTAATGGTCTCACTAATAGAATCTCCCATTTAATTCAAAAGGATTCAACCCCAAAACATTTTATTAGGGTAACATGACCCATATCAGGATTTGGAAGGTTTTCTTGAACATATCATAAATATTTAAAAGAGTCCCAGAAGAGAAAATAATTCCCTCCAAAAGGGTTTGATGAGCCCGACCTCCCATCCTCATAACCAATTAAAGTTCCCAAGTTTCATTGGGGTTGAAAACTCAAATGGATACATACCCTTGGAAAGTAGGTATTTACCTTTTTATGAATGTGGGAGCTGTTTGCGATTTCTATGAGATGAAAATAGTGAACCGGGCCTAAATAATTGTGAAACCATACTTGAACCTCCACAATCAACACTAAAAATGATAAAATGGAAACCCTAGTGTGATTTCATGTAGTGATAGATTAACTGACTCATTATATGCATCAAGCACCTCATCTTTTTTTACAAAGGACACCACATTATTCTGAACAAAATGAGCATGTTGATACAAAAAAAATATAATCTTTTCAAAAGATAAAACATAGTAGATAAAGTCCAACATTGTAAATAATTTTGAATCTCCAAAGATAAAATTTCTTACAGAGACATTTAATTTATTACTTTAAATAAAATTCTGAATTTCATGATGAAAATGATATAAATTTTTTAACACCCTCAATGTAGATAGGATTTTCACCATATATAATGGTATTAGTGCGACAATTTATCCAATCATGATCACATAATTGAAACCAGTGTCTATATTCTGAGTCCATAGTTATCAAAAAAACAACAGAAATAAGAATAATTTTAACTCATTGCGATAAGTTACTAATTATTATTATACTTTAATTATGGATAATTATAAATACTTATAATGAATTCTTAATAATTTTAACTAATTATTAATTTTTTTAATTATTAATAATTTATACAATTATTTATTAAGTAATACTAATTATTTATTATTATAATATATTTTCTATGAAATGTCACTAATTTTTAATAATAAAATTAGTTCATGTTTTTTTTACAGTTTCTTACAAATTGTAATAATATACTAATATTTATAAATTATTAATATTATTTAGTAATTAATACACATATTTACAATATGTTACCAGAATGGAATAATTATTTATTAGTTATTAATAATAAAATAATGATACATAAAAATTATTTTAATTATTACTACATTTTTAATAATCACTTCTAATTTTTAATAATAATTATTTTTTATATTTTGTACAAGGTATTACAAAATGTTTAATTATTATTGATTTATTTAAATATGAACTAATTGATAAAATTATTTATTAACTAATACTAATTATTTAATGATTATGGATGATTTTTTAATAAATTTTAATAATTTTTAATAACTACTAGTATTTCATATATTTTCTTTTTAAATTTTTTTTCAAATTAACTTAATTTTCTCATATTTACAAATAATTAATTAAAACTGATTATTTAAACCTTTATATATTTATATTCGCATGTTAATATATATATTTATATATAAACAGTTATAAAACCATATTCCAATATACTATATAAATAAAAACCAATCATGATAAATATTTTCACTGAAAGAACATTCATCAAAGAATGTTTTGAAATTATTTATAAATATTTCCCTATATATATCTGTGTATAATATAATAACATAAAATAAACCTAGAACTTATTGAATGAAATATTCATAATATTATGGATTCATGAAATCCTCCTTTTACTAATAATGTAGAAATCAAACATAGTATAACATCCCATCCATAATCCAAGAATTATCATAATTCATTAAAACTTTTTTCACTATAATAATGCTTTCTGAATAATCCCAATTAGCCATAGTATTTGATAATTTCATTAAAAAAATTCCAAAAAATTCATTATGTTTGGATAAAATATTTCATTTTAACATGATTTTTTATAAAATTTTTATTTAATTTATATTTATTTTTAGAAGGCTGCAATATTTTATTCCTTCATGAATTCTTATATTAAATTATTTTGAGAATTATTTATCATTTATTAAATAACCCACTACTATTACTTGTACTTTTTAAATTATATGGAATCTTCATTCCATAAATTAAATTTCATAATTTATATTTCATTAAATATCAATTATTGACCAATTAAATATAATTATATTAACATTTTTCACGTTTATATAAATATTAGACACCCTAATAAACTATTTCCATAGTAATCATATTTCAAAAAATAACATAAAATAAGAAATTGCATATGATTTTGATTCAACTATAAATAATACTACCACCCTATCTAGATTAATATCAACCTAATATATAATATTAATTCCAAAATTAATATTTTAATCTCAAAAAATCATCATATTATCATGAATCAAGAATCAAATCTGTCAGGTTTCCATTTAATTTGATTTCCACATTTGGCATGATTATATATAAATACACACCCACATTGAAAAAAATTATATATATATCTATATATCTATAAATAGGTCTCAAAAAGCATCAATATAAATATTTATATGTATATATAACATTCCGTATTTTTCAAATATAAATGTTATACATTGCGAAAATACCTCAAATCAAATGGTATAAACCTATGTGGAGTTGGAATATCTTATATTTGATTTAATACACTATGATATGGAAGAATAAACTTGAAGTAACACTAAATACTAGATAAACAATAAGAATTAGGTAAATTTTTCATTATAGGGTTCCACCAAACCAATTGCTGTGAGAGGGAAAAAATAATAAAAATATGGAAGTAGGATAGAAGAGTAGTTTTTTTACTTGCGGTATTCAAACCATAATCGAATGAAAAACAAGAGTGATGAATGAATCATGGGGTGGGACATTTGATGGGTGCACGTATGGGATGTTGTGTGAAGGAAGAAGATAAAATTGGGGGCAGAGGGAGGAGAAAAGAAAAGGGTCCCAATGTGTTTTAATTAGCGTTTTAATGACAGGGTTATAGTGACCGACTATCCATCAAAAAAAATGTCATTGACATGACCTTTTGTGATGAATCATTTTATCCATCTAAAAAAATTTATAAAAAACTTTTGTGATGGATAACCTGATCCGTCATTTTTAATATTTTCATGAACAATTATTAGTGGTGAAAAATATTATTCGTCACTGTTAACCATGTAAATTAATGTATTTATAATTCATCTAAATTTTTATCGAAATATGTAGATATTTATGAATTTTACGATCTTTTCCTATATGTCAGAAATAACACATTTCAAATTTCCACCTTTCTTGTTGTGCTTGTATATGAAAGCTATAAGTAGAAGTAAAAATGAGTTCAAATCTTCATTGGAAAACAAATCTGAATTAGAACCACAGTTTTCCCCATCCCTGGATGGAAATACCTATTTAAATAAAATAATGAATTGACAATTGAGATGAAAAATGAAGCCTTATAGGTTTCCAAATAAGTTAACCAGAGGTTTGGGAAATATGGAAAATAGAGGAAACTGTAGAATATGGAATTGGAGGAACTAAGGAGGTAATATTACAAGAACAACCTCCTACACTAATATAAGGTTAAATATTTCAATAAATTAATCATAAAAAAATGATGCTTTTAAGTATGAGACAAATATATATTGTACTCTTAATGAATCAATCTGATTCCACGTAAAAATTACTCTAGGTGTACTAGACCATATACAGTTTCTAATACTTTTCCATTTAAAAAAGTTTAAATCAAGGGAGTTGGTTCATAGATCACCTTTAATGGGGTCAAATAGAAGCTAAATAATTTTTATAACGATCTAAAAATAACCCTTTGGGGATTCCAAAGTACTCCTTAATTCGAGTAAATAATGAATTAACAATTTCACTTTCCTTCACACTATTTTAAATGATTTTATGTTTTAACTCGTTTCCCTGAAAAAATAGAATGATTGAAATTTAATAGAAGTGTTTAGGATTTATGTGTAAGGGAGATAAGGTAACTTATTTTATGATGTAAATGCCGATTTTTCAATTTTTAATCTATTTTCCAAAAAACCCAATTTATTTTGAATCTGTAAATAATGACTGTATATTTATGTTTTTAGATTTTTGGAGGGTAAATTTATAATTAAAAAATTAAAAAAAATAAGAAATGTAAAAAATAATGGAGTTTCTATAACCATTACATATATTCACTTGGATTGTTTTTAAAAAAATGAACTGTTTTTATGATAGGAAAATTGTGTTGAATGATGTTGTTTCTACTGTAAATACAACAATAGAGTGGAGGGAAGATTACTATTTACGAAATTGTAAGAGTTATATGAATTATGAGTGACTTTTTTGCAAATTTCTTGGATAATACGGTCTTAAAAATAATAAAGGGAGTGTGGGTGGAAATATTATTGTTAAATAATAATTACAAAATGAGGCCACTATACTTTTGAACGTAATATAAGGTAACTAAGACTTTGCTGAAAATAAATCCTTAGGGATCCAAATCCAATAAAATTGATATAACTCCTTTGAAACTAGATTAAAATGGGAAATTAGGATGCCAATGTGAATCTCTAATAAATTAGGGACCGAGTAAATGAGTAAGCCCTATTTATATATTCAATAAGTGATTTTTTAGAGTTATTTTCACATACATGGCCAGTAAAAATTCAAAAAAATATCATTAAAGTGACTAATAGAAAAAATTAAATAATTAATGTGAGGAGAATATTGAACTAAGATGAAGTTAGGGGAAATTAAGTTATAAAAAATTCATTTGAGTTGTATCAATTTTGTCGAAAATATAAAATTGGTTTTAGAAAATTAGGGGGAAGGGTAAAATTTAAGTTCTTCTGATTGAAACATTGATTCCACTTAAATCTAATATGATACACTCTTATACTTGGAAATTTGACTGAATTGAAGTGAGTTAATAAATTGAAATCAAAAGAAGATACAAGATAATTGAAACAATGGAGGGACCAATGAATTTTATCATTCTTATCATTTCTTATTAGGTCGAGGAAGGATTTCCATCCTTTGAAATTCAAAGTATTTCCATAGAGTAAAATTGTTCATGTCTAAGAGAGAAATGTGAACAAGAAATTTTAAAACATTTAAACCATTTTTCATTGAAATTAATCCCCTAGTTTGATTAACCTCAGTTAAAAAAATACAATTTGGAATGTTCTGGATAATATGGGATTTATTATAAGTTGGATTAAAATATAGACTTTTAGTTATTATTCAATTTCTAGATTTAAAGAAAAAAATATTTCATTTATTTTTGGAATATAGTTCTTTTATTTAATTGTTTTTGTTATTTTTGAAACAAAATAGTAAAATGGCTCAAATATTATTTTTTATTTCTTTATTTATTTTTAATTAACATGAATCCATAAATTGATTTTTTGGATAATCTTGGATGTAATTTTTAATTTTTAATTTCAAACATAGGATTAGTTTATATGAGGATTTAAATTTTTATTTGATTCATTCTTTAAAATCCATACTAGAACTAAATTCAGTTTTTGATGAATGTAATTTTAAATTTAACGTTGTGAAATCCATATTAAAATGTGGTTTTATTTGCGAGTAAATCATTTGAAATTTCTTATATTAAATAATTTCAAATATTAATTTGAGAAATATATTATGGTGAAACCAAAATTTATCTTCATCATTTTCAAATTAATTAAATAAATACACCCCAAAAAATGTTTTAATATTTTTATAGTGGACTAAAAAATGTGTCAAAGGTTTTAAGCTATTTCACACCATCCATAATTACCTTTGCTGAATAACATGAGATTTTTATAATTCTAGATCAAACCTAAAGTTATAATTTCCATCTTGCAGTATGTGATGAAAAATAACATTTAAAAGTGAGTATCGGTTAAAAAATTTCTATTAATGTTATGCTACTATGATGTGCCCCCTCAGATACTATTATAGGGGTTTTGAAAAAAAAACAGAATCAACCAATCCTTGAATGGAAATTTTCAAATGGAATGAATTGATCACTCCTCCCTCTTCGCACAATCGACTAGTATATCCACCTGTATTATGTTCATACCATATTTATAGTCAATTTCAATACATCCATCAACCACATATATCCCTCTTTATGGTCTATTTTTCAATGTGATTGCATAAATTCATCTGTGGTCAAATGTATCCTTAGTTTACCATGAAACCCACCAAAATAATGAAACCACCAAATCTAGATAAACTAGTGCTAATCCAAAGACACCAGTTAATCTCAATTGATGAATAACATCTGAACTACCAATCAAAGATATTAGAATCCCAACTAAAAGAAATATATTATAGATAAATTTGTACCAAACTTGATACAACCAGAGTGTGATAATCGTGAATGAAAGAAAAAATAATAATTCAATCCAATCTGGTTTTCTAGAAGAATGAGATATCCCAAAAAAGAAAAAATAAATAATAGAAAAAAAAGTTAAACCAAACATATCCATTTCTAGATGAATAAATCACTGAACCGAGCATGGCACAATAAAGTAGACTAAAATTTTATATTATTCTTACACTTGAAGTCAGGTCACCTTTTGATGCAGATAATAAATAAATCAATCTAATAAGTAAGATTTATAAGAGATTGTTGGATGAATTTTGAGCTCCATTGAATCCAAATCAAAGCTCCTGAATGAGTGAATCCACCCATATTCTCAATGATATATAAATACAAGAAATATATTAACTAAATCCATTCTGAGATGAACCACCCATTTATTTTGAAATCTTGATGAAATGAGACATCAAAGACTTCATCTAAGATTCTATGCATTCGATGAGTTGACATATTCTGATTGAGCCTGGTATGAGTTGAGTATGATTAGAGCCTGAATGAATAAATTAGAAAATTTTGTTCTTTGACATGTGTTTTGATCTTTTTCTAGGTAGATGAAAATGGTGGGGGATTTGTAATGACTCATCTTTTCTCTATTTTTTTAAAAATTGATTGAGAATATTACGAGACCATGTGCTAAGATGAAGTGCGATTCTGAGGCCCCGGGTTCCCTGAATGATTGTTTAAAATATGTTAAGTTTTTAATAGCATGTGTATGAATCTTTTCGCAAAAATTGAAATAACTATTAAATAGGTGCCGAAATCCGAAATATGAGAGCACCATTGAGTATAAAGAAGTGGCTTACCAATCCTTGACCTAAAATTGGTCGGCACTGATCATATGTTAAAAAAGTCACTAGGGGAATAAATATAAATAAAATAATTAGATAAAAATTATTTTATTTTGATATCCTAATAACTGAAAACCAGTTACTCAAAATGGAAATCTAAGTCAATAATTGATTTTGTAAGGGGTTTTCTTCCTTAGGTGAGACCTAACATCGATCGGTGCTGGTCAGCTGCAAAAGTTATTTTTTGGATGTGAATGTTACTAAAATATTTAATAAAAATATTTTATTTGGTCGTTACATGTTGATGTAGTGGCATTTTCCTTTTTTTGTATGCCATGACAAAGGAATTTCGGGTTATCTCCAGGACCATGTAATTCCCCTGAGGCAAGGAGAAGGAAGCTCTCTCCCAATGACGAATGCTTGAATATCTAGGATTGACGATGAAACAGATCTCTGTCCTTCATCAATGAATGATCCAACCTTGAGGTAGGGTGTCTATCTCATTGTGATTTTTGTACCCCTTCATAGAATCAAATAAAGAAATTGGACCAACCCACGAATAGGTTGATCCATAGTTTGTCAATTCTTACGGGGTGGATAATCATGGCAGAATTAAAGGGAATTTATCATGGTGATTATTATTCTATTTGTTTCTTCATAACCCCACTAACATTAATGGATTAAGGATGAATGAACAAGGCCATGATTTATTCCTTGGGTGTTCATGTGCTAAATCACATACCCCTAAATATACTTTGTTCTTTGTGCATTCTTCACACTTTGAAACCAAATGCGAATGGTTGATCATTGCACCCACAATTCATGGTGAAACAATCGAAGACAAAAGGTTGTGATCTGCAATGGCATTGCAGAGGTGAGAAGGGATCACAACAGGTAGGAGGTGGATCACGGTGGATGGCACGATGAATGGCCGATTGCTGGTAGGGCAGTTAATGATGAGGCTAGCACTTGGCCTGGTAGGGGGCTTATTTCCTATGGGGGAACACAATATGGTCCAATGGTATCACGATAGCGGAGGATCCTATGATGGCGTAGCACATGGGTGGTGTATTGGCATCGTAGTAGGAGGTCACAATTATTGTTGCAGTGGGACAAAACTGGGAGGCCTTGTCAGAGGAGGACCCCGCAACAACATGTTTATAGAACCAGGGGATAGGATGTGGTGTTTTATGCGTTGAATTTGTAGACATCATTGACAGACGGTGCAAAAACAAGTTGTGTGCTGAAGGATCTGACCCCCATGCGATGGGCCAGGCTTGGCGAACTAGGCCATTCTGGTGGCCTAGTGGGATTGGCCAGTTCAGGCTAGTGCACACCGATTGGGTCGAGTCAGGTCGAGCGAACTTAGCCGGGTTAGGTCGGAAGGACCTGGTCAGACCGAACTAGGACCAGACCATTTTTACTAAATTGGTCGTATCATTCAAACTGTGTTTCCATTTGACAATCCGTTTGCAGTGTAGGGTCCCTTTTGATGAGGTGGTCCTATTGAGATATTTTATGTGAGTTTTTAAGGATGTTGGTTTATGAAATAATGTCCTGAGGTGTAGTTTCTCTCAGAATAAGCACATCATGACAAAAATCCTACGACTTGTTGTGAATATATAATATTGGTGACTACATGACTTGGGGTCTTGTTGAACCATTTATTCTCCATGATGAACCAATTATCAATGCACCACCAACACCCTATGTGCCACAAACACTCTGTGCACCATCGACACTCTGTGTTCCATTGATGCTCCATGCTCCCTTTATGTATCATGCACCATTTACTCTATGTGTTCCATCACCAACTTAGACACCACTAACAATCTAGGAACCAATGATTCTCTGTTCTTCACTGACGCTCAATGATCAATTGACGCTCCATGCACAATCGACACTTCATGTGCCATTGATGCTCCGTGGGCTGCCAAAACCTTTTGTGTCCAAGAGTCTCAAGGATCTGTGGACTATAACTTGAATTCCTGATATTCGTGTTTTAGAATCATACATGTGTGATCTGACCATATTGACTATAAATCATGTGTTTCCTATTTTGTGTACATTGTGTGTTTCCTTTACAGTGTACATTTTTGGCTTCGGGGTCCCTACTAAGTATTTTTTTAATCATGCTTACATGTTTTATGGCCGCACACATTTTGTCTTGTGCAGACGACTGACAGAGTCTGTGGTGGACTCAATCCAGGTGGTTCTAAGAGAGAGGCCTGGTAGATGAGGTGTTCTTTAGCAACTTTAGATAGTTATTTCTATACATACCCTTCAGTTAGGGTTTTCTTAAGATGGGATTTTGGAGCTTGTGATTTTATTATTGGTTGGGACTGTATTCTGGACCCATTTACTGTCAGTTTTGTACTATCATACTATGTTTTAGGTATCTTATAGGTATGAATTCTTATTTACATAGTCTTTTCATTTCAACAGTTTTTCTTAGAGATGTGTGTGTGTGTGTGTGTGTGTGTGTGTCTAGGTACTTAATAAATTTCCTCCCATTTGTTGGATATGCCTACTCGGTGCTAGTTTCTAGACCATGGCCTATTGGATGTGGGCTTGGGGTAGTCACGAAACGGGCCCTGGGGGATGGGACATGACAGATTGGTATCCGAGCTGTTAATTACTTATTAAAGAACTAAATGTCTAATATATTGGATTAGGGAAACATTTTTAATTGTTTTGAAATTAGATTTCAGACCAGGGACTCCAGTGTTGGTGTGGTGACCAATGTATCCACACAGTAGGACTCTGAAATCTACAATTTGAATCAGAAAATGAAAACACTAGTTATAGGGAAAATAAATGGTACATGCATTATATATAATTTAGTGTGTTCTCATTTCCTTATTGAATCAGTGTCAGATCATTCGATATACTCTATTGAATGTGGTATATTTTGATCTATTTCAAGATGCCTCAACAAAGAAAGCTATCCAGGTTTCCTATGTGTGATATGGAGGAAGATCTTCACAGCATAAAGGCATCAGTACAGGGACCAGCACCATAGATAGAACCCCTGGGTGGTGTACCATTGATACCACCACCCAGAGAGTATAAGTTACTACCATAGTTACCAGTACAGGATTCGCGTTGGCTAAATGCGTTACATGTGTTCTAGAGGTATCGAACTCCCATCTTCAAGGGTGAGCAAAACCCCCAGGAAGCTGAGCGTTGAATGGATGCTATCAACCATGTCTTCCTCCTAGTGAGGAAAAATCTTGACCAGATGGATGTCCTTTCGGAGATTCTTCTACATGGAACAACGGGGAGATGGTGGAGCGTATTGATCCAGACACATGAGGAGATTTCCCTCACATGGACAGGATTTGAGCATCTCTTCAAGGAGGAGTTTTTCGTAGAAATGCTGTACTCTGTGTGTGTACAAGAGATACTACATCTACAGTAGGTCATCCTGATAGTAGCCGAGTACTCAATAAGGATTATGGATCATTCTCGCTAGTCTACAAATATGGTGCGAGACACATTTTTTAAGGCCCAAATCTTCGATTCGGGACTAAATCAAGAGATCAAGGAATCCATGATATCATTTAGTATTCATACATATTTTTGGTACTGGATTGAGCTATGCTATTAGAAAGATTTCTGAAGGAGTAGACACAGGAAGTGGGAGCTACCACAAGGAGTCAGGTAGCTGAATCTTCAGTAGTAGGTTGATGATAACTTAAACAGATATCCAATATTATTAGACAGTTCAGGGGATGATACCAGGACATGGGGACAGTGGTGCAAGGCTCCCAGGGTGGAGTGAGTCATCTAAGGGATAGGTTGTGCTACTCGTGTGGAGGTTCAGGATATATGGTTCGAAATTTCCCTAATTTCCATACAGATGATCATAAAATGTTCAAGGGACTGTTGAGGCAGAGGTGAAGGTAAGAATAGGGTGGTCCACCAGGCAGTGGATTTGGCAGATGAGTTGGATGGGCAGTAGGAGGTGGGTGGAGGTTTGAGGTATTATCATCATCACCCCTAGGTGGTCCACCAATGGCTCATGGAGCTGGTGGATTGGTATGAGGCCAGCTTCAGGAGAGAGAGGCTTATGACCCAAGGGATCCATTTATGATTAGAGGTACGATTTGTCTCTTTTCCACCTTACTTGTATTTTTTATAAACACAAGTTCTAGTCACTCTTTTCTCACCATGACCCTTGTTCGAGACATAGTAGTTCAAGTGTAATAGTTGAATCAATCCCCATTCGTAGATACTCCTATGGGAGTAGATTCAAAAATCAAACACTGGTGAAAAAAGTGTCTTCTTACTCAATGATGCAAGAGTTTTGGATGGGATCTCTATGTGGCATCATCAAGGGCTTATGACATCATTCTAAGTATGGACTAGTTATCTGTAGTTCATACATGGATTGACTATTTTAGTTTCATAGTGCAGTGTATCCACAGAGATGAGACCAGGTTTTCCTTTGTCGGAAAAAAGGAAACCCATGTAGTGTAGGATTGAATCACATGTAGGAGGGTCTATCCAATCATAGACTAGTTGGCTAGCATGACCCTCGATGTAGTGGATGAGACGAGTCATCGGTTTCCTGTAGTGGTGGATGAGTATGAGAATGTCTTTTCAGAATATATTCTTGGATTACCTCCTCACAGGGAGGTAGACATACGCATTGATTTATACCCTGGGATGACACTGATATCTACACCTGCATGTCATATTCCTCATACGGAGCTTCTAGAGTTAAGGGTACAACTAAAGGACTTTTATAAATAGGGCTTCATAAGACAAAATGTTTCACCCTAGGCAGTCCTAGTTATTTTTCAAAGAAGGATGATATGAACTTGAGGTTATGTGTGTAATTCTGAAACCTAAACTATGTGAACAAGAAGAATACGATTCCACTATATATGATTTATTACCTTTTTGATCATTTGAAGGAAGCAAGGTGGTTCTCAAAGATACACCTCATATCTAGCTATCACCAACTTCGTGTATAGGACAATGATGTGCCAAATATAGACTTTAGAAGTCGGTACGACCACTAAAATTACTTAGTGATGTTGTTTGGCATGAAGAACAACTCAGAAGTGCTCATGGGACTCATGAATAGAATCTTACAACCTTATATAGAATTGTTCTTTATGGTCTTCTTTGATGAAATTCTAGTGTACTCGGCATATGAGGAGGAGGAAGTGATACAATTGAGGATAGTCCAAGAAAGACTCTAAGAGAACCATATTTATGAGAAGATCTCAAAGTGTTAGTTATAGATTTAGGAGGACCACATTCTAGGACACACCATTTTAGAGGCTGGATTGGCAGTATATACAGTTATGATTAAAGCGATTCTTTATTGGGAGCCACCCGAGAGTGTAACCTAGGTAAAATGTTTCCTAGGTTTGGATTGGTACTATTGGATGTTTTTACCAAATTTTTCTAGTGTAACAGTTCCCTTGACGGTCTTGACATGTAAGGGGAATCCTTTCATGTGGAAAGAGAAGTTCTAATAGTTATTTCAGGAGATGCGATAGATATTGACGAGTGCTCTTATCTTAAGATCACCATAGGGGGGTATTGTGTACGTGGTGTTTTCTGATGCATCAAGGATCAAGATTGGTTCTTTCCTAATGCATGGGAATTCTATTATTTCCTATGGTTCAAGCTAGTTGAGGCAACTAGAGTATAACTATGCAACCTATGATCTTGAGCTAGTAGTGATTGTCTTCTCATTGATGATGTGGTGATCCTACCTGATGGGTGAGCATTTAACCCTATACTCTGACAACAAGAGTCTCAAGTATATTTTCTCCCAAAAGGATCTAAACATTAGACATATATGATGGATATAGTTACTCTCGAAATATGACATTGAGATTTTATATACACCATGGAGGGGTAACGTAGTGGCAGATGCTCTCAATAAGAGATCTATCTTGCAGTTGCTGAGTGAGTTGTCAAAGAAGTTATCCACATTGTAGATATACATTGTGGATGGATATGGAACAACTTATATACAATATATGGTAGTTTCACTCGAATCTTAGAATGAGTTAGGGATAGACTTTTTAGAGATACCTACTGTGAGACTACACATGATTAGATGCCCGTAGGGCATGCCCTTGATGGAAATTCAAAAGGTGGGGAGAAAGAAATTTTCATTAGAGGATGAAAAATAGTATAGTGAAATTGAGGAGGAGGTATTAAGGAAGTTATATAATTCCCCTTTGTCAGTAAACCCATGAGTGGAAAAGTTGTATCAAGACCTCTTATGTCAGTTCTGGTGGGAAATAATGAAGAAGGTAGTGGCAAAGTTCATTTCTCGATGCATCACTAGTCAGCAAGTGAAGGCTGAGCACTAGGTTTCAATAAATTTTAGTCATCCCCATGATGTGCTAGTGTGTAATTGAGATGATATATCATTGTAATTCATGGAATTTTTACCATTCATATCTAGGGGAGACAATAACATCTTGGTGATTGTTGACCGACTCACCATGTCGACCCACTTCCTACCGATCTGTGAGTAGAGTTCAATATAGAACATGTTATTTTTCTATTTGAAAAAGATAGTTCATCTCCATGGATTTACAACAAAGATCATCTCAAATCGTGATTCTTTCATTACATCCTAGTTGTGGAAGGGATTTCAGGAGGCATTTGAGAGCACTTGATCACATTGTTTCATCCCTCGATAGATGGCCAGATAGAGAGGACTATCTGGGTTCTATAGGACATGATATGTTCTTGAATCCTGGACATTAGACGTAGTTGAGAGGACAACATACATATGGTGGAGTTTTATTATAACAAAAACTACCACTCCACCATTATTATGACATAATTTGAGGCCTTTATGGGCAACCATGCAGGTCATCACTATATAGAAAAGACCTTGGAGAGTCAGCACTCATGGGTTCAGAGTTGGTATGGGATACCACTGAGAAGGTTCAGATCATCCCAGAGTGGATGAGGACTACATAGATCCAACATAATTCATATGTTGATAGGAGGCATAGGCCTATGGATTTTGAAAAGGGAGACCATGTGTTCCTCTAGGTTTCACATCAATAGGGATTGCATAGATTTGGTTGGGGTGACAAGTTATCTCCGAGATAGATCATCCCTTTTCAGATTATGAGTAGAGTTGGCAAGGTGGAGTGGCACCTAGATATACCCCCAAATTTTCATCAGGTGTATGATGTTTTCCATGTGTCACAACTAAGGAGGTATTTACATGATCCATCACACATCATCGACTAGGATGAGCTATACATTGATGATGTTGTGACTTTTACAGAATACTCAGTGGATATTGAAGATTTACTAGAGAGGATCCTATGTGGGTAGTCAATTCCTCTAGTGCGCATTCGATGATAGCACGAGAATCTACAAGAGAGCACTTGGGGGTGGGAGGCTCAGATTCGTGCTCAGTACCCTCATCTTTTTGTTGAGTAGCCCCTGTATTGGATTTTGGGTACATAAATACATAAGGGGGGAAATTTAATGACAAAAATTTTCTATATTTTTATTTTTATAAATCAACAGGGAAAATTACTAGACCATGTGTGAAGATGGTGTGTGATTCTGATGGTTGGGGTGTATAGAATTATTATTTGAAATATGTTTTGTTTTTAAAAGAACACACGTGTGAACATTATGAAGAATTAAAATAATTCTTTAAAGGGTGCTCAAATCAGAAATCAGAGGGTACCGTTGAGCTCAGAGTAGTGGATTTTCTCTAGGCATGACATGGCATTGGTCGAAGCAGGTCATCTATAGAAAAGTCATAAGGTTCATAACCACAAATAAAAAAAGTAAATAAAAATTATTTTTATTTGAAATCCTAACAAATCATAACTGGTTACTCAAAATGAAAATCCAAGACCACCATTGAGTTCGTAAGGGGTTTTCTTCCTCACGAAAGACATTTTATCCGCCGAATGCAAAATATTGTTTTTGATTGTGAACATCATTAAATTTTTAATAAAAATATTTTATTTGGATGTTAAGTGTTGAAACATCAGAGATTTACTTTTTTTATAATACATTTCATTATAATTCATGGATATCACCATAACTCTGAAATTCCCCTACGGAAATGGGATAGAAGCTCTCTCTCAATGACGAATGTTGGTGGATCAAGGATCGATGATGGCACATACCTCTATCCTTCATCAATGACAGATCCAACCTCAATGATGTCTATCAATATCTTTTTGAATTATTTTGATCTTAAAATAAATCATCAAAAGCTATCCAACCAACAAATAGGTTGATCTGTGGTACATTCATTCATTTGGGGTGAATAATTATTTCAGGAATAAAGGGAATAGATCTCGGTGATTATTCTTCTGTTGTTTTATTCATTATCTAGCTAACATGAATGGATCAAGGCCGATAGAACAAGGTAAAAATAAGATATTTGGGTTTATATGTGATTAATACCACCCCATAAATCTATCATTTTCTTCATGCATTCTTCACCCTTTGAAACCCTACGTGAACGATCGACGTTGAGCCCACAATCAATGGCGCAACGATCTTAGACCGAAGGTTATGATCTACCATGACATTGAGGAGGTGATATAAGAGCCCATAAGTATGAAAGTGGCTCATTGTGGAGGGCACGGGGAATGGCAGGCCACTGGTAAGGTGGTTAATGGCCAGGGAAGTGCACAACCCAGTGGGAGGTCGGGTCCCGACAGGGGTGCAGAGCCCCGATCCAGTGGGACTACACTCGAGGAGGAGCCCAAAATGGCATAGACCATGCTAGATGATGTGGTGGTACATGGATAAGAGTTCATTTCATAGGAGGACCCCGTAGCAATAGGGCCATAGGACTCGGGGATTAGGATGTGGTTCCATCCGCTTTAATCAGGAGAGCATGGCCAAGCTGTGCACTGAAGGAGCCGGCTTATATGCGGTGGGGAGGGGGAGTGAATTGGGACACTATAGTGGCCTAGAGGGAAGTGAACTAGTAGTCCATTTGTTAAAACTAGATCGACCAGGTCAGGTTGGGTTAACTAGACTGGGTTAGGTCAGACCTAGACTTGTCCAAACCCTTTTAACTAAATTGGATGTATCTTTCAAACTGGGTGTCAGTTTGATGAGACGTTTGTTTCATTGAGACCCTTGTGATGAGGTAGCAATTTTTTGACACTGTAAGTGAGTTTTTGAAAGTTATTTTAACACTTAATGGCTTTATGAGTATTTTCTCTAGGAACAAGCGCGCTATTAGAAAAATCTTGTGGTTGGATGTGACTATGTAATCTTGGTGACTACATGACATGGGGGATGCTTAACCAATCAACTCTTGGTATTACACCGACACACCTTGCAACATCAATTATCCATGAACCATCAATGCTCCATTTCCCATCGAATCACTATACACCATCAATGCTTTGTGTTCCATCAATGCTCTGTGCGCCATTGAGGCTTCATGCACCATTGACACTCCATGCACCATTGAAGCTTCGTGCACCATAAAAGCTTCATATTCCATTGAAATCCAAGAAAACACTACCTCTTTAGGCACCGTTGATGATCTGTGGGACACTAACACCCCTTGTGATAACGACACTCCATGCACATTTGATGCTCCATGTACCATTGATGCTACATGCACCATCAACACTTCATGAACTGACAACACTTTTAGTGTCATAGAGACTCAAATATCTGTGGAATACAACTATAAATCCTTATCTTTTTGATTTAGTATTATACTAGTGTGATCTAACTATATTGAATATAATTCATGTGTTTCCTTTGTGGTGTAATTCATGTGTTTCCTTTGTAATGCACCTTTGTGGTTTTGGGGTCCCTACTGAGTATTGTTCTACTCACCCATGCATGGGCTACTCCCACATGTGTCATGTATTTTTCAGATGACCAATGCTCCAACAGAGTCCTTGGTGGACCAGAACAAGGTGGTTCTTAGAGAGAGACCCTAAAAATGAACTGTGATTCAAAGACATCAGATAGTTTTTTCTGTACATACACTTTAGGTAGTATTTTATTCAAATGAGATTCAAGAGATTGTACTTTTACTTTTGGTTGGGATTTTATTATGGACACGTTTACATTTATTGTTTTAATATCGCACTCTGTAGTTGGTATCTAAGAAATATTTATTCTTTTTTACTTAGTGTTTTCAGTTCAAAACATTTTCTTGGAGACATGTGCATGTATACAGGTACATAAACAAATTCCTCCATTTATGGGATATTCCTACTTAGTGGTAGTAAGCAACCCTTATCCTATTATAGATGATCTTGGGGTAGTCACGAAACAGGCCACAGGGGAAGGGTCATGAATGGACTTCAAACATTACTAGGTCACCATTTTTTTAATCTTGAATAAGTTTGTGATAAGTGTTAAACATATTTCCTGGGTGAATATTATTGAATGTGTGGCCATCATTTGAGATGTTGAGCTCTTCATGTTAGCTCAAGTTCATGATTATATAGAACATATTTATTCAGTTAAATAGATAACCCTAAGATTAGGGTATGAATCAATGCTGGTATAGTTCATATATATTTATTAAAATGTTTTTCCCACCAAATTCGTTGGTAAATTGATGATAATATAAGTTTCAAATGAGGAATGAGATGTCATAATGGAACACAAGGCTGATCAAAGATAAAAATGTATGAATAAAAAAATTCTCAAACATGAAGGAACCACAAGATTGTAGATTTTAATGATTGGAATTTAAGATGGTTTGGATACACTTGAAAAAAACACAATTAATGTCATCTTTTGAAGAAGATGCGATTCCAAGTTGAAGATTTAATGGAAATAGATTCCACCGTAGTTTTTTTGTGTCAATGAAAAAAAAATCCTGATAAAATCGAAGACAACATTAAATACAATACATATCAAATTCCAGTTCCCATGCCTATCCAAGCACTTTCCAGATTCAAATCTACTTCCATGACCCACATCTAGATATTTATAGGTCTAACATCAAAGGATCAATCCTATTTTTTCAACCCTATACAATGATTTAAAATACAAATACCTTACCAATCACATAAATCATCACCTTCTCAGAGTAGAATGTAATTTATATAAGATTCTTTAAAAAAAAGTATAGGGAACTATCATTGTAGTAGAATGATTTACTAAAAAGGATTTGATTGTGCTGATTTGCAGAAATAATAAAAACTGAGTGTGCTGGAAAATAGGGATTTACACTTTCATTTAGATCATGAAATGGTTGAAGCTACTTTGGATATTAAGGAACTGAATAAGAGGAGACCGATCCAGGTGGACACTACAAATGAGCGAGGTGAGTGGGCTGATAAGCAGGCTTGCATCCTCTATAGAGTCCTCAACATGGGGAAGATTATAGTGGAGGAATAAAATAAATCATGGGACAACATGGAACATCAATTTGAGGTTACCTTGAAAGATCCCCCCCGACCCCCAGGTGAATTCTATTCCCTAGGTTTTTCTTAGGGAAAATGTTTCCAAACAACTCACTCTCTTCTTTAACAAATCTGTTATGTCCTTTGGTTCTGAACCCATTGAGCTGTGAGGGTTCCCACTTTACCCTTAAAAGTGATTTTGTGTTTAATAAAAACATTAATATTGGATGTATGTATCATAATTTCATACCTTTTTTTATTTTCATTAGTTTTAACACTTTAGTGACGTAAAAATAAACCATTAGTGGCTGATCTAAGGATATTTTCATTACTTCCCTATAATAGAATTCAATATTATAATTGATTCTCTTTTATATTGATCAATCTATATTTATTTGAACGTATTTAGATTTAAAAATATTTACTTATTCTTATTAACATTAAATTTATCTTCTTTCAATCTCTACATTGCACACATAAAAAATTCAAACTCACTCCACTTCACGTGATTACTAGTAGTTGGGGAATAGTAGGGTTAAAGGAGATATCCAATCCCCAAGATATATGATGGTTGGGGTTACAATGACTATTATAATACCCATATCAATTAAATACTTATAGTATAAGGTAATTTAGGTGATATATCACTTGGTTATAGAGAGATGGTGAGTAATTTATAACAAAATTTTGATTTTATAGAAGTGGTAAGGGAATGATTTGAGGTTAGGAAACCATCTCCAAATAATAATTTAAGAACCCACCACATTTAATTATATTACTATTTTAACAAATTCACCCACCAAATAGAATTAGAACACATCCATACTAATTTATTCTATAAAGGAAAATTTGATTCCAGTACTACTTCAATGTCTTGGGTATAAAATTTATTTTTATAAGGGACCACTAGTTGGACACTCATTAGTCTATATTATCCCAGATACAACTTCATTTGGGTTTGAATAAAACTAGAAAATTAGTGGGGGTGGGGGGGTTATTTCAATAGTAATGTGAATTTAGTCATGCATAAACATTTCCTAAATTATGAATTCATTGTCCCATAGGAACTTAATAGCTGAGAGATTCAAAGTTCCAAGGTGATCACCATGATCAAGGTTTCATATTTATTCCATGAAAAAGAGATTAACAATCGATATTATTTTTATTTAATAAATAATATTAAATTGAATCAAATAAGAACCAGATTCATTGGTCAATTCCCATGAGACATTGAGTTTATAGTCCTTAATTAAACTCAATACAAGATTAACCATCATGCAAGGAGATAATAAATAAGGGCATCAATGTCCCCTAAATGTTGTGTTTTATTCATTTCATATTGACTAAAAATGGTTGATTCCACTCTCAATCCATCTCAATAGCCCCATTTACAATGCCTCTTAGAATGGATAAGGGTAAATAACATTTGTTTTTTAGTTTTCAAAGATAAATCATGACAATAACATTAAATATCCCTTGGACCAACTTTGAATTGTATATTATGAATGACTATGTCATGAATAGATTCTATTCTTTCTTTGTAAATATGATAATATTCATATGAATCTCTTCTAATTTCCTCAACCTCACTCAACTCAAAAAACATTCTCTCACTAGAATACATAAAATGATAGTTCATGGCCTTAAATTACCAAAAGGGACTTTGATGTAATACCTTAGACAGATGACATATATTTCCAAAGAGTATACTATAATAATAAATCCCTATAGGGGTATTATATGTTGTTCAATAATCCCAGAGAACTTCATCCAACTTGATAAACCAATCCTGTCTAGAACTTGACAGTCAATTTCCATGTTTTTTTGATTTATCTATTTGAAATTTCAGCCTATCCACTAGACTCAGGGTGATGGGTGGTTTCAGTACTACGAGATCACCCATGTTGATCCATTAAATCCATTAACATTTAAAACATGAAATTAGTTCAATTATCAAGGAATAATGACTTGAGCACTCCAAACCATTTTAATGTATTCTCATTGATGAAATTGAAAACAATAGATGAAAGTTTATCAAGATGATCCACTACCATAATATAGTTAGATATCAATCCCTAGAAATTTGGTTTAAAATAATAATATTCTGGATAGATTTCATAGCATGCGACATTGAGCTTTATACAAACTGCTTTGTACAATAAAAATAATATCATTTAAAAATTCCCATTATAACATATCCATTAATATTTATAGGAATGAATTGATATAACCAAATTATGAAAAATATTTATAATTTTTTTAAATATCGAAAAGGTATTTATTTATTCATAGTAAATAAGAATTAAATTTTCTACAAATCAATTTTACACTATAGATTAATGTTTTATTCAAAAAATGGGTTTTATTAAAATTTTTCACATGGAAATAATAATTACTTTTTACCATTTTATGAAATTATAATTTTAATTTTATATAATATTTTAAATATTCATGTAAATATAACCATTGGGTGAGTTTTTTGGATTTTTGTACAGTGATTTATTTTCTAGTGAATAGTAAAAAATAATGATTCTTATAAACATGCCATTTATTATCAAGTATATTTCCAATTATCATTAAATTCTATTTTAAATTAAAATAATTCAAAATTAATTAAAAATGATATAATTTGTTATATAAAAATCATCATTATACTCTCTTTTAGTATAAGATGATTTTTGGGTGTTACAACACATCTATCTAAAATCATTTTTTTGGGTGGACTATTTTCTGTTCTAAAAAAATTACATTAGTCTTTATTGGTTAATTATTTTAAGGAAATTTATATATTATATACTCAACAATATATTTAAACAATTTATTTTTTGTTTTTCACAAGGTATGTAATGGAAGCAATTTATGTTTTATGCTTAAAAATTCAATTTTTCTAAAATATGATTTCATTGTGTTTTGCAATCTTATTTTAAACTTTTTTCAACATATTATAGAAATTGAATCTAGTAATTTGGATTAAATATTTATAATATTTACAATTAATATAATTTAATATGTTCAATTTAATTTTTTGTCATAGTGAATAGTAAATATAACAAAATATTATTACCATGGTTAATGTTAAAACGAGTTTACTCGGGGGGGGGGGGGGGTGTTAAACCAAGAGAAAAGGTGGGAATTCCACCCAAGCCATTATAATTATTATCAGTAAAATTAATTAAAATGTCATATTATCCTACAATTTATTATGTGTCCATTTGTTTCTACTTTCATATGAAAGTGACATACTATTATTGAAACCATTAAAGAAATTACATGTGTGTCTCTACCCTATCTTATAAAAGGGAACCTCTTTTCCTCCATTATTCATAATATTTTATCCCTCTATTTTATTATATAAACTCTTAAAAACCTTCCAAAATTCCATCCATTTATCTTAGAGATTATTTTATTATCTTGAGATCAATCTTTCAAGTCTTAACATGTAAGCCAAAGGATGTCTCTCAATGAAGATATATAAATATTAACTTTTCTCTTTAAATTTTATATCCTCAGAAACCATCTCTAAATTTATTTAATACATAAAAAACGATTAATCTATTATCATAAAAATACTGATATGTTATTATGATGATTAAAAACCATTTCCCCACATCCTATCCATCAAATGAGAAATTAATGTATCAACCATACATGATGTAGCTAGTTCCATGGACACTTACCTTCCAATTATTTCTCATTATGCATCCCATTTTTCTTATGCGGTAGCATTTTGAGTCATGGGTTTAAAAAATTGGGTAGATGGGGTAAATTGATCAAGTTACCTTGTAGATTTAGATCATGCTGGTGTGTCCTTATGGGATATCTCCTAAATGGTTTACCGATGGATAGATCAAGATGGTCATGGAGGTGGATCTGGGAGTTGTGTCCCATAAAGTTAAGATATCACACTGTGAAGGTTGATCGAAAAAAACCATGGTGGTGGATTAGGGTGGTGGATCCCTAGTAGGGGGAACCAATGTTTACCATTGGTTGAGATTGAACATTCGAGAGGCATCCTGTGTACCCAACATAGAAGACTGGGATCAAAACCCACATAGTTCGATTTCAAAGTTTACGGTCGTATGACAAGACTGGTCTATGTAGTTTAACATCATGTGGTATGGAAGTTCACATAATAAAGGGAGAATCGATGGGGGATAGTGTGGTGTTATGCATAGAATCTACCCATTACAATAGGATTTCTCTTGGTTGGAGTTGTTGTGGGGCTTAGGCATGGAGCAACCCAATGTACTTGGAGCATATGTGGTATCCCATGTGAGTGGCACGATCATAGTTGGGATGTGTCCAATGGATGATCATGATGGATGTGGATGTTGGGTTTGACCTCCTGGTGGCTTCCTATGTATCCCAGTTAGTTATGAATCAATTCCCATGTAGTTCACAAGTATTTGGTATTACACCATTGGAGGAGGCCCAATTTAGAGAATATGGTTGGGTATTACATATGAATGAATCCTGTATGGATGGAATTTGTTTCTTATATCTATAGATAAGTTACGTGGTGGTGGTTGGGAGTACATCAAGGACACTACCAACCTCTAAGACCACATGAGTCATGATGGGTGTGAGATATAAGTGGAAGCAGTAGTCATGACACTCATATCATGAAATAAGAACTAGGAAGAGATGGTTTGGGGCTTATGTATGTAATATCCTAAAGGAGGATTTCATTCAATTTTATGAGGAAAAAATTCCATTTTAGGAGTATCTCATTCCCTGTGAGGGTGGGAATTATAGAGAACATCACATTCCTCTCACACATAGGGCATCCCGTGCTCACTACACAGGGTAAGTACATAGTTTAACATCATGTGTTGAGGAAATTGGTACCCGAAAGTTTTACTTCATGCAACTTGGACATGTGGTACTCAATTATTACCCCTTATATTATATAACCATCTCACATGCACCTTTAATAGGGTAATGGATTTATAAATTCAAGGTTTTAATGATGTGGAGGAGTGTCTAATCTTGAGGTCCACAATACCAAGCCTATACTGATAAGAAAAAGGAATTATGTTACCTATTTTGAAAATAAATAGGTAGGTGGGAATCTTGAGCCACACTTGAAGTAGTGTGGTCAATAGGAATAAGTGTAACATGTCACATTGGTACTCGTGGGGCAGCTAGACCAGACCTAGATGTGTGTCAGTGATTTGGGCACTCAACCGTCACAAAGAGGTGTCAATAGAAGGGATGCATCATATAGAACACCAACAGAGGGTATTTATAAATAATAGCGCCTCATAGATAGTTGATTTTCAGAGGTCAGGGGATTTGCGAAGTAGTAGTTTTCTTGAAATTGGGTAGTCCTACCTCAGGATGAAGTCCTAAATCAAGAATAGGGTTCCTCATAAAGGTTGAATGCTTTGCGAGGCCTTATATACACCATGGGACCTTATTTCTTTGAAAAGGTTAGAGACCTTTGCAGAAGTCATGTCCAACAAGTGTGGATACTTTCAAGAACACATGACATGAGGTTTTATGAATCCTAAGTTCCATATATGTTCCATTTTTTGTCTGGTAAGCGATGCATGGGAGGTTCATAAATCTGGAGAAATTTAGAAGATGAATGGTTAGATAACTGTCAATAAAATATTAGAATGGGGGGGATATTTATATTCAAGGGGAATTGTGAAGATGGGATGTTGTTCATGAAGCAATATCAGGATTTTCGAATGGGTGTGACTCCATCTGACTCACGAATGCCACAGTCAATTCTCTGCATTGTCAGAAGGCACTATTAGAATCACGGAGGAAATCATCTAGAATTTTCATGTTCATGAAGGGGCCTTGTCGTCCATGATGACAATGACATTAAGATGTACACAAAGTAGAAGGGATTCATAATGAAGACCCCTAAGAGTGTTTTTGGAGATGTCTTGGCTTAGATTTGCACCAAACCGTCCAAACCATCTGTGTATTTCTTGAATAAACATGTATTACTTATTTATAGAAAAATCATTCCCTATAATAAAATGGGATCTGATTAAAAAATTAAGGGTTGTATTATGAGGGAGGAACCCTAAATATTGGAAATATTATCCCTTTCATGAATCTCATTCTTGCTGTTGATTCACATTTTTCATTGGCTTGAGGTCCATCGTGAAGCCCAAGACATCGTATTACTATAAATACACTGGGGTTGGGGCCATTAATGTCCCTTGGCATCAGGAAAAGAAAATATTTTTTTATCTCTTTTTGTGAAGCTCACAATCCTCATGAATGTACTCAGTGAACGCTTCCTTAGAGAACCAGACTTTTGGAGATTCTTCTCTATGAATGCTACATAGAAAATCGAACATCGCAAACCATAGCTTCACGAAGAGAGAAATGAAGACAAAAGCTCCATGAAGTGGATTCACAAATAGTAATTATGAAAAAAAATTGAAAATCATACTAAAAAAATTCTTATGTATTGAATCTGATGGATTCTCAGAAAGTCCGCACAAATGCTACTCTGAGGGAAGATATGGTGAAAAACATCATGATCAGGGATTGCGACTGAAGTGCCTCTGACCAAGAATATTTTCTTGGATTACTGTTCAAGGCATTGAAGGAATATCGTTTGTGAAAGATGTTGTCTCGTATTGGATTCATATTGAGGGATGAAATATTTATTCTGGCAGTGAGTAGGGATCAACTAACCTACAGGTTCAGGGGTATATTGGGAATATACCGGTGGAATAGGGCTACTATCAGCCACATGAGGAAATACCATGTACCCATCACTGTGGAATTCGACTACAACCATGTCAAAATAATTTATGGAGAGAACTTGGATGATGATTCATCTCCACTATAGTATTAGACAATCCATAATGTGGGTTTGGGGGACCCGTATAAGGGATGGAACCATGTATGATATTTGCAATACGGGGAAAATTCACAACTTTTTGGGCCTGGACCTAATGGGTATGCACTTCATGCTATGAATTTGAGGTAGAGATGAAGTGGGTAGGACTCTATAAAACAACATGGGCTTCACAATCTCATTTTTACTAAACACTAGAGATCATTCCTGAGCTACTGAGAAGATGGTCACCAAGGAACAATAAATTTCAACTACATCATGGGGAGGTCGACATCCGACATTGTGACCTTCAAAAAATATATGGGATTCTAACTCATGGGTGATCTATAATGGATTTCTTCCTTTGTAGAATGTATAGGGAGACCACGAGAAACTTCTGGCCCGAGCAAAGGAATTGCTAGATTTGGAGTATGGGACCCATGAAGAGAAGTTGGGATTAAGGGATGTTCCTTTCGCGAAGTGGATCATATAGTTATTACCAGACAAGTAGATGATCCTTTTGAGGGGGAGGAGCAAGAAATAATGTTTCCAAATAATTTATGCACATGTGTCGGGGATAATAGTGGGGTATGGATGGATCATTCTGGTGGATTCTTGAATAAATCTAATGGAATATGTGGGGATACTGTGTCAATAATGAGGCCCAAAACATAGTCAAATTGGGGGGATTCATCACGATGCTCATTTGTGGGTGTATTCTCCCAGTGAGGGATACACACATGGGGTGCAACCAAAAACCCTCACAATGACGGTGATTCACGTGATAGGGTAGTGTTTCAACATTTTCATCCTAATGCTAGAAACATTATAGAAGGTACTTTTGTATATCAACAAAGGGAAGATTCCATTGCGGGTGGATGTTCCTTTCCACTTTTTTTATAGCTATGTGGCTATACAAATTAGGGTTATGAGTACCCAAACCCAATTTTCCCTCCCAAAACAATATTTCATCCGAAAATCCCAAACATTTCAGGGAGTCATCCTTTAAAGTTGGGCCTATATGAATTGATGTATAAGGTTGGTTTGGAAGATTGATTCACCTTCCACCTATTCTCCCAATTGAAAAGGTTGGTGACTAATAAAGGTATTGGTATTGAGAAGCAGAGATCGTATCTTTTGGAAGTTATATGTGGGATACTAGTATACAAAGTCCATTGTGAGATGGTTTGTGATCAATTCAATGCACCCAAGTTTTAAAGGTAATTTAAGTGTTTGTAGAGGATTACTTCGAAGGTGTACTCAAAGTTGTGTAATGACTTCCACCCTTTATTGGTAAAGAAAATTATGGCACATGTTTACATGTAAAGTTGGACGGATGTGGAATGAGGTGCCGCTACCAATCTCCAAGTACAGGCTTACTCATGACTACCCAGAGAGTTTGGTGAGAACATATCCTACAGCTATTATGATAAAGTGTTATATATGAAATAATAAAGGGGTGATCCCTCCATCGTGTGTTTGAGTAAGAGAAGTGACTAGAGTGTGTCTCAATGGAAGAGCTGGGCTGGCAGGCCGGGCAGTAGAAGGGGGACCAGTAGTTCATGTTCTTAAGAAGGAAATAGGTGAAGTGAGAAGAGAAGCATCACCAATCCAAACATCTTTGAGTGGAAGAACTCAAGAAGAAGGGGATCCATATGGGTAGGTCCCAAGGAAATATTTCCAGGCCCTCATGAAATGGCTACACCGTATGGACATTCCAATCAATGATGTCTTTCTTGAGGCTTGGGAAAACTGGGATAGATTCATGCAATGTTTCGATGTTCATGGTATGTAGAGGCATATAAACTAGTGAAATAAGTGTCTCGCCTAGATTGATCATACGAAGGCCAGTTTCCAAATGTATTTGGGTGAAGGGGAGTGTTACATGATGGAGTTGGTTGAACTGGTGTATTCTCAAAGCATTGCACTTATACTGACTAATCGGGTTAAGGTGTTTCTTGATAGGTCTTCTCCCTTATAATTGTTTGCAGCTGAACTAGCTATATAAACTCCTTTTCTCGATGAGTCAAATAAGTCTTAGAGAATTGTTTATTATAGAGGCTCCCCTATAGGAAGAAGCATTGCTGTTGATCGGCTAAATATATGGATCTTACATTCCTCATATATAACATATCCCTTAGAACTACTATCTAACTCTCTTCTCATTTTTCACTTGTGCAATAATCAAGTGCATAGGTGGGGAGGTCTATAAAGGAACTAAAATGTAGAGTGAAGGGACCTGAACCCATGAATGGGAGAGTGTATCATACCATCCTAATGTATTAGCTACACGTAGTCAGACATCAGTTCCTATTACTGATCTAGAAGCCCTAGAGGGTACATTTCCTAAGGAACTACCCCAGAATATTCATGATCTTCTCACTGGAGTGTGTAATTTTCTTATATTTATTACACCTCTAAGTATTTTACTATTTTCCTTTCCTTCCTATGCTTGAATGAAATATTTTGGAATGGTCCTTCAAATGAAGATTGGAAACCAAGCACTTCTTCCAACACTCATATTTGTTGTCTATAAGGTAATGGTGGTGATAGAAGATGCAAATCTCATAGAGGAAAGGGATGAGGAGGCCATGGTAGTTGGGTTAGCTATAGAGGAACCAATAGAGGGGATTACTAAGACCACAACCTCAATGGAGTGGGTGGAGACAAGGTCTACAATGGGGATGGTTGAAGGAGCTCCTATAGTGGTTAAACTAGAAGTAGTAGATGGGGTCAAAATTATAATAGAGGAATTGGATATGACATCAATAGATGAGACAATTGAGGAGGACACATCAGGCGTGCCTACCTCAGAGTTGACATCAATGGTGGTTATAGAAACTAAATATGGGGTGACATAATCCATCTTAGTGATATAAAAAGATTAATTTTTGGCATCTTTCAAGAATGGGGAAGTTCTCCCAAGGATAATCATCATGCCACTTATGCCTATAGATATAACCATTCCCCATACAGTTGCATTAGAATACCTACACATGGGGGATCTAGAGAAAAATATATTGGTTTTATTTACTTCTCATTAGCCTGTTCCACCTAATGATTTTGAGGATTCAAAACCAGAGTTCATTGAGGATAATAGGGGTTTATATTGAAATGTGTATAGGAATGTGTGAAAATTTATCACTTGCATCCAGATAGCTAAACTGACAAAATGAGTGGGATCTCTCCACCATTGGTTAGTATGTCTAGGGACTGGTGGGGTGGATTCTATAACCCTTCATGTGCTTAATTGGGACTTCCTGTTCAAAGAAACAAATTTATAGTGGTAGGAGATTTATATAGCTAGGAAAAAGCCTACGGCTATGGTCTACTAGGTACTTTAGAAAGATGAGGGAATGATTTCCTATCTGGAGGGGCTGACACATGAGCATGTGGTGGGTTTTCAACTTAGGCTAAGATCAATTGCATCTTGAGGGATCAATTGGCAGTGTCTGAGGCCAATGATATTGAGATATAGGTGGTAGAGGTAGAATTTTTGGAGGAATAGGATTGGTAGTGGATCATGGATGATGATGTTCTATCATAGTCTAAAGAAGATAAATAATATCTGTAAGTGTGTCAGTAGATATTTGAGGCCAATCTAAAGAGGCTGGATGAACATGAGAGATCGATCACTGTGGTGGAGCTTTAAAGGCACTTTTGGTTGAAGAGGGGATCCAATATGTGGAAGACCCTATGAAACATTTGGTTTTTAATAATTAACATGCTCATACATATTTTTTTATCTTATTTTATTAATTTGATCATATTTCTGAGACAACCAACAACCGATGGCTGGAACTCATGATCCCCAGCATCGGACGCCCGAAGGCTGGAACTCATGAGACGCTCAAAACCAGAAAAAGAATGGACTTCTACGGCACCGGACTTGAGACCTATAGATGGAGTGCAGAAACACCACTCTTAATATTATTATGTGTTTGTTATTTATTTTTTAATTTCTTTAGGTCTGTTTTTTTTCTCATTTTTTTATTGTTGTTTTTTTGGTCCACGCTAACCCTAACCGTGTTCCCCCCCAAATCCCATATGAGATTTCCTTCCCCCCTTTTTATTTATTTTTCTTTTGGTAATTTAATAACCTATTATTATTATATCAAATTTTACACTAGTCAAAATTAATATTATTTAATAATTTATTATCTTATCTTCCTTTTTGTCAATCAAACCCCTTTTTTTGTCCAACACGTTTCCCACTTCATACCACAACAACTTTATATTTTAATTTATTTCTTCTTTAAAAATTAATAATATATCATTATCAATATTTAATTAATTCCATTAATGTAATTTATATAAATTTTATCCTAACAAATGTATTATAAGTTTAAATTTAAACATTAAATTAGTTTTATGAAATGAGTTGTTCAAAATTCATAATTCAAAACATTTCATATGATAAACATTAAAATATTTATACCGTTATAATTTTTTCTAAACGAGATTCGTAAAATTAATTATTTTCTAAAAATTAATCTAATCATAAATTGATAAATTAAAACTATTAATTATTAATTTATATATATATATGTATATAATTGTTTTTTGAAAAAGTAATTTTATATAAAACTCAAATAATTTTGATATATTCATTAATGTGATAGTTTAAATAAGTATTTTCATAAAACCCATATAATTATTTATATAATAGTTTGAGTAACTAAATAATTAATTAAATAGCACAAAATGATGCCATCAATAACAATATTCGATGTCTCAAATAACTGCATTATAATTATATAATTCAAAACAAATATACACATATTTGAATAACTTAAATTACCAGGTTTTTAGTTAATTATCAAATGTTCCCAGTAGCTATATTTATAGCCATTAGTATTCTATGGTCACCCTGAGGAAATGGTCAGATAAGTTCCCTATAAATCCAAAACATGGGGTGTCTTAGGCTTAAGGTGATTGAAGAAGAAGGAGAATATGGTTCAAGTCATTCCTTTGGGGCTTAGTGTGGATGTGGTGGCTTCATCTATTCTTATGTTTGTTTTGATGGACACTAAAGACCCTTATTGTCTTCTCAGGGTTCTCATGGTTTTGAGTGGTCTTCCTGTAATCTTTAAAGGGTTTTTAATTGGTACATTGGTTAGTGAGAATTCCATGTAAACTCAGAATGTTCTAAGACACTTAGGTGTTAATTTCATGAATAAGAAGTTCTGTGTTTTATGTTTTATATTTTATTTGGTTAAAAGAAGAAAAATATAATGGTATTAAACATATAGTTTCTATTTATAAGGTTTTGAAATATTTGGGGTGTTACAGTATTCCCCCTTCAAAGAATTGTGTCCTCACAATTCTATTCATAAACTAAAATAGAAAACCACAAGACGATCAACATCACCAAAATGGGAGATTTGGCTCGGTCAATGGAATACCCAGGTGGTACTCTGTTCCTCTACTTCACTGTCCCAGAGACACGTTGATCAGTATGTCTTGGACTCCTGCTCAGGTGTTCTACACACATGCATCAATAGAGAGGCTCGAGTGGTAATAAAATCGAGGATGTCCAAATAGACATATTCTCTGATACTATGTCGGTCTATATCATGCTCAAAATATTCCATTGGAATGATGCGATCATATAGACTGAGGTTTAGAATTTGGAAAAATAAGGATGATATGCGGTTCCCATCTTGGGCAGCTACTAGGAAACATGCTCTGGCAGAAAAATTATGTTCCAGCGTGAAACATCAAAAAAACCTTAGAAGTATCTCCCCCACCGCCTATAATAAGGGAGTTTGGTAGTGGAGATGAGGTAGAATACATGTTCAAACCCTTTACAGAAATGAATAATTTGATCGCTATTGGAGAAATCAAACAATCATTGACATGATCCTCACAGATGGAGGAAAGATGGATAGTCCACGGTGCATGTCCAGATTATGAATTTCTCCAAAATTTCATCGGGCAAGGATGAGATATTTGTTTGTCCAGCCATCTGAAAATACATCCATGATAATTCACTTAATTTTTCAGATAATGTAGTGAAAATAAAGGAAAACTTATAATATTTCCATAGCACATAATTTTATACATCAGTGCCTGAGTCTACCACACGAACTCCTACTGACTCGTTGACATAGCCTCCCAGACACCCTTAGTGATGTCCTTACTCAAACACTCTAGGATTTATCAACTAAAAAGGAAAAGAACATAATGAAACTAGGTTGTAAATTTATAGATCCCATCTCAGTAACCAGTTCACTGATGTCCTAAACTCTATTCCCAGGGTGGTTCCCAGTTCCTTGATCTCTCTTGTCCAGACACAACATGGGAAAGTGAGGTTAAACTCACGCATAAAACAATTGGGATTCTTGATAGAGGCTTGAGTGGTATAATGCTCAGTGATATCCATTTGAACTTGGTCCCTACATATTCTTCATACTACCTCAAAGTCGAGGGGTTTGATGTCAAATAGTCTCCCATAAAGACTGAATCTCATGACTTGAAAAAGAAAGGTTGCATAGAGATTTCCCTCCTCTACAGCTTCCTGGAAAACACTTTTAGCCATATAGTTTGAAGATAAGGTAAAACATAAGAAAATACCTTCATAATATTTCCCCCTATGCGTATGGTATGCTAGTTGTGCATAAGTTATACGATAGTAAACTTGACTCGTTCTATGGAAGAGTCGAGGGATATTTGAGTTGTTCGACACTTGTTAAAGAAGCTTGCATGATAGTCGGAGGTTCCCAAAGGGTTCATAGTCTTCCATACACGACTTAATGATTATAGTCTTGAGGATTTTAGGGGGAATGGAAAAAATACTTGTTAGTGATCTTTTATCTTCCATCTGAATATTATAAAAAAACCACATAGGAAGGTTCTGTCATAGTTACATATTTCTATTATTTGGTATTTCTAGAATTTTCTGAACTTATCCTCTGATACCAACTGTAAGGATCCAGCCCCCCGAGTTCTCGGATCCAGGGCCCATGAGACATTATGTTCAAAAATTTAATTACAAACATTTACAAAATAATACATCCTGTCCCAAAATTACAGAGGCTCATGAGGATCAGGTTCTGTGAAAAATAGTTGCATTCTAAAATGTTCCATCTGTTAAAAACTATAACCTGAAAATTATTAATAAAAAATGTAGGGTGAGCATTGAGACACTCAGTAAGGGGTTTTTGAAAATACATAATACAACTTTTTCAAACATACTTTGAAAATAATTTCACATATATCAAAATTATTCCTTTGGGGAAAATATTTGGACACTTCCAAGGTCACTATAAAACAATAAAAACATTTCATACACAAGTATTTGAATGTTTAACTGAAATATAGTAAGAATGTTTGTATAAAACTGCATAAATACTAACAAGTAAAGTATGCATGGAATGCATGGTATGTATGTACTACTAAGAATGAACATTATCTTATTTGCACATAAAAAATTTCACTACAACTTATGAAAATGCACATTATGACATGATTAAAGTAATGCTAAAATTTTCATAAAAAATTCTGGAAAGGTATACAGATCATGCATCATCACTGTCTCATCATATGCCATGTTCACTTTAATCTCATACTCATAGGTAATGGTTCAATTAAAAAGTATATTTCCCTAGTCGAAATAATCACATGGTTTGTCATATACTGCAACATAATGAGAAAATGTATACTGAAGGACTCATGGTATCTGTGTCAAGGCCTCATGAAATGACCTACGGGTAAAACCCCAATATGATTATCTCGAGAACTATCGATGAATCATGGAGATTACTCTTACTGGTCTCTAACCCAGAGGGCTTACTTTTACCAATCCCTAACCTGGAGGGCTTTATTTTAACCAGACCCCAACCCGGCAGTCAAATACATTTCTCATATGTAAATAAGGTCTGATATTCAAGGTGTCCCATACCAATTTGAATATTTAATTTTTATTTCATATTACCCAAGCTGTCCCATACTACATTGGGTAATTTAGTTCTTATTTCATTAACATGGTATGTCATATGCATGAATTATGTACAATAATAAATAAAAATGAACATTGAAACCATTACACATTTTGTTTGAAAATGCATGAAATAACATTGAAAATTTTGAAATAAATAATCAAATGGATACATGGTATGGTAAACATTCTCTGAACATAATATAACATATAAAATGGTGGGTGATTAGGGTTTTTCAGATGAAATTATAGCTTCTTAATTAAAGTACCTTGTCCATGGAAGTTAATTCATACTAGGAATACATGTCATTCATTTTAAAGATAAAAGAGTCAATGAATATGAAACTTGATTCAAACATAACTTGAATTATCAACAACATTCATTGCATTAGGTAAAGAACCATTTAGACATGTTACTTTAAATCAATTTTAAACTAATCTCACAAATTAAAAAGATATGAAGTTAATATAATTAAAACTTTTAAAATTAATGTATGTTTGAAATAATTTCATTTCTATTTAGCAAACAATGAAATTAACATTTATTAATTACCCTTCAAGTATTGGTTGAGTTTAAAACACTAATCGTAAAGATCAATACTTGAAATTTGGGTTTAAAAAAAAACTATGTGATATAAATATATAAATATATATATATATATACAACCATATATACATAAGTTGTATATATGGGTTCACATTATTAAACCATGTTTATTAATTTAATAAAGCAACAAATACATTAAAATATTTTAAATACATCATTATCACTTGATTGGAAACCAAACCATGTAAGGTATATAACTTGTGTGACCATGTGTATATTCATATGTTAAAATTAGGGTTTCACATAATAAATATAAATCCAAATGAACCCAAATGAACCCAAATGAAATTTCGCATCTAAAATATTACCTAAGGCTTGGAAAACATCTTTTAAAAATTAAAAAAATGTATTTTGATTGAGTTGTATGTATACTTGTACATACCCGAATACACAAATAAGTATTTATTTGGGTTCTATAAAAAGTACAAATTTAATTGAATACAAAACATAATTCACAACTAAAAACATTATTTGAAGATTGGAAATCACGATTTAAAATCCATAATTTTTGTTTGGGTTGAGCCTTTGGTATACATGTACATACTCAAATATGCATATAAGTATATATTGGTTTTTTTATAAGAAGAACAATTCTAATTGAACCCAAAGTATAATTCGCATCTAAACCATTATGTATGATTTTTAAATCATCATTTAAAAACTATAAACCAGACTTGTTTTGAACTATATACTTACATTTATAAACAACCGCATATGAAAAGTATATAAAAAGGGGTTTTTCACGATTACGACATATTCAAAACAACCCATATATATATGTAACATTCTTTGTGAAACTGGATAATCATTTCTGTATCTTCATAAAGAAGGGTGGTATTAAAATTTATATATATATATATATATATATCCATGCACATAAATCTGTATATTCTACAGTATCTGAAATATATTTAAAAAATAGAACATACTAACACTCTTACATCGTCCACACCATGAACATCAAAAAGAGGTTATATACTTGATTGAAATACCTCAAAATTGAGAAGGATTTGATATACATATATATAAATATACAAAATTGTGTATATAGAATATAAATATGTAGATGGATTGTAAATTAAAATCAGATGAAAATAATCCCTTAAATAGATAGAAGAGGGGGGTCGGACGAGGGAGGATCTCGCTGGAGGTCTTGGAGGGCCTGAGGGTGAGGTGAAGATAACGAACTCATGTGGTTCAGTTGCATGAAAGAGGATTTTAAAGGATCCAAAGGTCTCGGCTCCAACACAAGAGGACCCTACACTTGACTTCAGCGGTGAAAACAACCCTCTGAGTATGGTTATAAGAGAAAAACGAAACATATATATGATTTATTTAAAACCTCACCCGAAGAGTATCTTGGAAGGATAAGGGATGAGGTGAAAGGGGAAGTAGGATCATGGAAAGGAGGGGCTAGGGGATCCTTAGAGGGGTCACAGGCTAACTGTGAGAAGTGGAGAGTGAGAGGGGTCAGTGTGACGGCCTAATGGTTCGGTCTTGCGGAGGAAAAAGACAACAAGGGGAGCTATGATAGAGTGGATGACCACAACACGAAGACTCCATGACATCAACCCGTGCAACACCCTCGCGACAGGACTCCGACCTTCTCGAGATCCCCATTGTCGGATGCCCGATGGCAAGAATGCATGCAACACTCAAAACCAGAAAAACAAAATGGACTCCCATGGCGCAAGACTTGCGACCTACAAGTGGAGTTCAGAAACACCACATTTGATATTATTATGTTTTTTTTATAATTTTTTAATTTAATTATGTCTGGTTTTTTTTCACAATTTTTATTGTTTTTTTGGTCCACGCTAACCCTAACCGGGTTCCCCCCAAATCCCATACGGGATTTCCTTCCCTCCCTTTTTATTTATTGGACTTTTGGTATTTTAATTACCTATTATTATTATATCAACTTTTAATCTAGTCAAAAGTTATATTATTTAACAATCTATTATGTTATCTTCCTTTTTTTCAATCATACCCCTTTTTTGTCCAAAACGTTTCCCATTTCATACCACCACTACAATATATTATAATTTGTTTCTTGTTTAATTATTACTAATATATCATTATCACTATTTAGTTAATTCCATTATGTAATTTATATAAATATTGTCATAACACATGTATTATAAGTTTAAATTTAAACATTAAATTAGTTTTAAGAAAATAGTTGTTCAAAATTCATAATTCAAAACATTTCATATGTTTAACATTGAAATATTTATACCATTATATTTTTTGCTAAACGAGAATCATAAAATTAATTATTTTCTAAAAATTAATAAAATCATAAATTTATAAATTTAAACTATTAATTATTACTTTAAATATATATGTATATGCTTTTTTTGAAAAAGGGTTTTTATATAAAACTCAAATAATTTTGATATATTCATTCATGTGATATTTCAATTATGTATTTTCATAAAACCCATATAATTATTTATATAATAGTTTATGTAACTATCTGCTTAATTAAATAGTGAAAAATGATTCCATCAATAACAATATTTGATGTCATGAATAACTGAATTATAATTATGTAATTCAAAAAAAAATATACACATATTTGAAGAAGTAAAAATACCAGGTTTTCAGTTAATTATCAAATTTGTCCAATGGATATATTTATAGCCGTTAGTATTCTATGGTCACCCTGAGGAAACAGTCATATTAGTGCCCTATAAATCAAAAAATTGGGGTGTCTTAGGCATAAGGTTATTGAAGAAGAAGGAGAAGATAGTTGATGTCATTCTATTGGTGTTTAGTGGGGATCCGGTGGCTTCAGCCATACTTATGTTTGTTTTGATAGATGATAATGACCCCTATCATCTTCTCAGTTTTCTTGTTGTTTTGAGTGGTCTTCATATAATCTTAATAGGATTTTTAATTGGTATATTTGGTTAGTGAGCTTTCCTTGTAAACTAAGAATGTTGTAAGACACATCAGTGTTAAGTTCTAAAATTAGAAGATTATTGTTTTATCTTTTATATTTTATTTCATTAAAATATGAAAACATTAATGTAATTAAACAAATAATTTCTATTTATAAGATTCTGTAATATTCGGGGCATTACATGACCCCTCAGCTCACATTGGTCATTAGCAGTGTGAGAAACAAGGGATGACCTTGTGATTTCTCTTCATATGAGAGTATTGGATAGTCATCGAGAACATGGGGATAGATATTATTGATAGAATAATGAAATTTTCCAAGATAAGAGAGGATATGGATAGAGAACAAGGATCTTGAAACAACCAATTTTCATTTCCAACACACTCTAGTGAATGAATGGGATTAATCTAGGGGAATTGAATTTGACCTTAATAATGTGGGATGGGAAGTTTTAATCACAATTACCCAAATCTAGAGTCTATGGAGAGTGTTATAGAACTAAAGTATACCTACTGACCATGTTTGAAACACAACATCTATACCATTACCCTAGAATATGGACCCAAAATGAGGGTCGACCACTGAACATATTCAAAACACCAAACCTAACATGGTATGCCATCTGAAATCTTACCAGATGTTAGACTAGAAAATAATGTGATCCAAAATGGAATGATTCCAAGTCATTAGGAGGTCCCTTCAGATGTGTAGGAGGATATAAATCTTGTAAGGGGAATTCAAGGTGTGGGAATAGATTGATGGAATGTTCAAATGAACTCCAACACTCTAAGAATCATGCCACCATGGATTAGAGCACATTAGTGAAAGCGTATTGGTCTGAACAAAGGTCAAACCCATTTTCTGTTGGAGAAATATCAAGACCATCATGAAAGGAATGAAGGAATATGAGTGATACAATATATGATCGATACTAAAGGAATGGGTGTCAGGAAAGGGACTAAGATAACCTATAGTTTTACATCATGAAAAAAGGATGATAGATACATAGTTGTACATCATATGGTGAGGATTATGGACACATATTTTAATGTCATATAGTAAGGATATATCATTTTACAGTTTAAAGTCATGTGATCAGGACACATCTCAGTATTTAACATATTTTTATAGGGATGTTGCACACATTTTAAAGTAATAATTTTTGGGCCATAGTTATAATATCCTAGATGGACATGTTGTGTGAAAAATGAAAAAACAGATGTGAATAAGGGTAAAGAGAGCCAAATTCCGAAAAACCTAGTCTAGATAGAAGACCTACATATGAATTATAGTCATTATGCTTGGAACTAAACCCCAAGTTTTACGGTCATCACATATGGACTAAGGGATCCTTTTTGCAGCTCAACTACATCAGTACACACCTTACAATAAATTCTAATCCTACATGAGTCATGCTCGTTGGGGGAAACAAAAAATACTAAGGGGGTTTTACTATAATGTGTAAGCATACATTTGGAGTTAAAACAAGGGTATGTAATTTTACTATGATACCAACATGTATAAATTAGTTAATCTAAGACTTACATGTTTGGATCATGGATGAACGATGGGTAGAGATCCAGTGTTTACCATATTTGAAACAACGGAAGCTCAACCACACTTGTTAGAAATGTGGTGTGAAAATGAATGACTAATTCCTAATCGTGTTCGAAACATAGGACTTTCAATTTTTTACCAGAGATCCATTAGGGAGTTTACCCAGGATGGTTGGAGGTGCAATACCCAAAAAAAATCTAAAAGATTATATTTTTTTGATAGTGTGTAGTCTCTCAATTATTTATGGTATATTTAATATTTTAAATAAATTTAATATATCCTTTGGCCTAAAATGCAAGAAACAATAAGTTAGATTACATTGAATGAACAATGAGTTTCTTTATTGACTTGTGTTACATGCACGACCTAGTTTTTCCAAAAAACAATATATTATTAAAATATTATAATTTAATATAATAAGACATAACCTAGCAATTAAATTAGAAGTTATAAAATTTTTTAAATAACTTATTAGAATATATATATATATATATATATTTCATATCTAATAAAATGTTTAAGCATTCATCCCATATATTTTAAATCCATAATATAAGAACAAACCTAATTTTATGTATAAAAACCTATATTTTTATAAAGGCACTTTTTCCACATTTTAAAAGATAACCTATTTTCAATCCAATTTTTTTGGAATTTTTTTTGATTTTATATATCAAAATAAACATTATTTTTGAAATTGTATATTGAAAATTATTTTAGGGTGAAATTTTTGTATTTTTCTATAAAGTTTTATTTTTTGATTAATAATGCAATAAAAGAATTTTAATTCAAAACTACATTATCAACTGATTTATTTATAAGGTTAAATTATATTTTTAAGGGTTTTACACATTAATTAGATAAATTTTAAATCAAATAATCTAATTTAGGAAATTAGAATCAATTTCACAATGAAAATTGATATAAAAACCTAGAAAACATTAAACATTTTTACTATAATTACCCCGCTTTCTCATTCCATCTATGATATTAATTTTAAATAAATTTCATTCCCTTATGTGATTGAAATTTTCAAAATTGATTCCACATTTTGAACCAGAATTATTTATAATTACAAATAAGTTAATCTTATTTTGATACCAAAAACATTAGTGCATTTGATTAAAATTAATTATATTGATTATGAGAATTATTATCTTAACAAAGGACTAATCCTTAATCTTTAGAGTTGAAATGACCTAGGAATTTATCCAAAAGACCCTGGATGTACATATTTAGACCTTATATATAAGAACCCTGATCTTGTTTTCAAGTATGTCTTTCATTTTTGGTTGTTATTGTGAAAAAGAATAGTTTCTAGAAATTTCAGGAGTACACACTGTGTACATATAAGTACATGCCATGTACATAGTTTCCATACATAGATGTGTGCTAGCGATGTAATTTCCAAGCACACAGCCCCGTGGGGTGACCTAGAGGCTGCCTAAAGCGGGGCCAATTAAGGCAAGTACACGCCGTGTACTTATAAAGTACATGTTGTGTACTTTTTTTATTAAACAGATTGGGTTCATGTTTAATGGATAGAACAAACTTCTTCTTCTCCGATCACGTCTAGGATCAACTGTATGGTTTTTTATTTTCTCTGAACCCCTAGACTCACCATCTGTTCTCAGAATGGAACTATATCGGTTGCATTAGAATCACATTGGTGAGTTATCTCTTCTTCTTGAACATCATCTCCTAGATTCCCCTCTTTCACGTGTCATCCTTAGTTGAAATTTTTATCATTTTTTAGATCTAAGAAGTTATAGGGAAATTAATGTCCTGATTTTCACATATATCATCCGTACAATGCCAAGGTAGGTGGTTTGTTCCTTTATGTAGTTATTCTTTGAGTAATATGTGAAAAAGTTCCCAATTCCCTTGTTCGAAGGTTTTGAATGTTTATAGTTTTTTTCCCTTTTATTTCATTATATGCCATGTTTTTTTGGATGGAGGATAATTATTTATGAATATGGTTAAATTTTCCAAGCTATGAATGTTTTACCATGTTTTCTTTTTTTGACTATTTGGTATATCCTTGCCTGATAGGCTACTGATTTTCTCTCCATTCCTAGTATTATTGGATGGAGTGATATTATCTGAAATGTTTTGATATATTGTAGACAATTTAGCCAAGTATTTCATGAGGTTTACTATGACCATCATATATCATTTTTCACGATTGACTTACACAGGGGTGTGAGAACATCATGTAGTAGACCATTGGGAGAAAGAACATTGAGGGCTTCTCCAGAGTGTATGGTTACATTACGTTGCAATAGCATAGGGGGTGGAAATTTTTCTCCCTCATAGAGTCTCTATATTCCTCGATATGGTATATAGGGGAATTAGACATTTAGTGGTTCCTCATAGTGCCTATTAGTTACCGATACGAGACCACATGGGGAATTGATGTCGAGTGCTTCCTTAGAGAGTCTTTTCTAAATCTGAACATGAGGGGTTAGATTGTGAGAACACCCCAAAGGGTTTCTTGTACTGGTTTGGATGATCCAGAGGGTTTAGGATATGATTACTTCCCATAGGGTTACCTTTTTGTGATTATCCACTTACTTGATATATGAAATTTAATGAAAATGAAACTGTAGGATTGTTTAATTTTGAGTAATTTCTTGTTTACTTCTTCTCTTTTCTTATTTCCTTCCATATATATATTCACTGAATGTTAGGTATAGATCATTGGGCGGTTTCCTACTGGTATTATACTCACACCCTATTTGTGTCATGCTTTTTGTCCCAAACATATTACATTGCTATAGGTATAATTAATGGAAATCACCCTTCCACTTTAGGTACTTGAATGCATTGGAGTTGGAGAGCATGGGACCAAGATGAGGCGTGCAATGTGGAAGATTTGTTTAATTTTTTTTCTTTTATAGAATGGTTAATTACTGTATTCCATATTTTTTGACTTTTTTTGATTCTTTCCTAGATATATGAATCATACATCATTTATATATGTGCTCCAATTATTTATTTCTTTAGTCTTCAACTATTTATTGTTTTATTGTATTATTACCACTTCTTCTATTTATATATGTTTTAATTTCATTTTATTACTCTACCAATGAGGGAATATTTTCCCCACTATCACACCCAAGTCCCTTTCTGCTAGTCGAAAGCATATGGAATTCATGGAAATGCGCTTGAGGGCATGTGACCAACCAGGATTGGGGCACAAGGCACCTCTCGGCGGCACGCAGAACCGGGATGTTACAAAGTTGTATCAAAGGAATTACTTTCTCCTTGACTTACTATATGGAGCCTATAACTATGGATAATAATGAATAGGTACATGGTAATAAGGTGTTCCTGTGCATAGCTAACCCGTGTATAGAGAAAAGCCAATTTACCTCGTATATATAAGTTTTTCTGGTTTTGAAATTTTTACACTTGATTAGGTTTCACCATTTGGTGATTCAACTGCATTGTGTTGTTATCATTGATTTTATTGAGGTTCTCTTTCTATTACAACCTAATGTGATGAGGTTATTCCATCTCATGCATCATATTAGACCTTCCTAGAGATCACATGTCATGAATTATTTCCATGACATTTAGGTTGCATTAGTGATTACATGTTGTTATGATATATGTTGTGCTATATATGAATCCTATTGTGATAGATTACATGATAGAATACCTATTTTAATAGGCTATTGGATTGCATATGTTTTATTTTAATGAATAGAAAACTTTGGTTCTTGAGGTGTTATGACCCCCCGTGGATCAGATTTTGGGGGTTCATTGCCATGGTTTCCTATTTATGACATGCGTAAGATGCCAAGATTTGATTCGTGGGGAGTATGGGCCCTCACAGAACTGAATTGGGAACTTAAATGTTCGTTTCTAGGTTTTTCTGGGTTCTGGAGTAGTTTTGGAGGCTTACTCTTTAGAAAAACCCAAAATAAACAGCTTGTAATATTGAATACACACCATGAATCCTTTTGTTCGGGAAGGAACTGTTTTTCTTAAGTACATATCGTGAACTATATATACACGCCTTTTAATATCAAACTGTGTTACTGGATGTGTGGGCAGAAACACATGATTGGGAAATCATAGAGGAACACGCCATGTACCAGATGTATATGCCATGTTTTGGAGACCATGTGTCCACCCATGGGAATAACAACACAGATGGATAAAACATAAGTTATACACGATGTTTCAAGCTTGAACAAGTCGTGTAGTGTAGCCCAAGTATCTTATCGTGTATCGAAAAATAGAGGTTGGTGAAATATTTTAGGTAGATGACATGTCCATATGGAAAATGCCATGTAGAGTGAGCTGTGTAACAAGTCTTGTGACTAATAACACAGGTCAGTGGATTTATTCTAGTACACGCCATGTCTGGCACAAAAATTCCTTGTAGTATTGTTCTAGGAAAACTTCATTACTTAGCCATATAGATGAACTCGGCTAAGAGAAGAGGATTCAAGTACACGTTGTGTGTTAGGACAACATTCTATGTGTTTGGGGTGTTACACGACCTGGGTTAGAAAATGTTAAAGCCCATGTGAAGGATTAAGGAAGCACGTCATGTTTGGCCCAAACACCTCGTGTATCTATGTTTTGAAAAACATGAATTCATTATTTATCTTTTTCCCTTCTTGCATTTCTAGTTTTTGATCATTGAATTCTTGATCTAAGGTGTTCACTTGACTTTGAAGAGTCATGCCACCGAGATGTCCTCCGGTTGTATGCATGTTTCAATATAGTGATCAGACACTAGTCAGGGAAGATCAGGGACTACCAGCAGAACCTCCAGTCATGTCACTCATGGCACCATTTGATATTCCGGATAAAGGTGCTGATGCACAGTTCCGAGAATGCTTTGTGAAGATTATGTAGAACCACTATGTAGTACCACATCTTGTCTCATCTATGGTAGATTTGACATAGGTTTTTCAGCAGCAACATCCTCCCACCTTAACAGGGGATGGAGGTCCTCATGCTGCAGAGTCATGGTTAGAGTCTATTCTTTTGATCATCGAGCATCTGGAGATGCCTCAATAGAAGAGGGTTAATCTGGATACATATATTCTTCGGGATTCCACCAAGAGATGGTGGGATGTGATCTCATAGGCAGGACACTATCAGGTTATAAACTAGGATGAGTTCCAGTGTACCTTCTATGACTACTTCTAAAAAGAGATTTGAGGGCCGATCAAGTCCAAGAGTTTAGGATTATAGAGAGGGGTACTCTATCAGTTATAGAGTATTCATCTAAATTCACAGAGATGCAAAACTTTTCACCCATCCTAGGAGGGGATGAGTTATTCTTGGTATGTATGTTTGAGGATGGTCTTAGACAAAACATTTGATCTCAGGTGAATATTATCAGGTTGAATTCCATCACCTCTATAATAAACCAGACGCTGATCACGAAGCAAAATCTGTGGGATACTAGAGTTCTGAGCCATGTTGGTTCGATATATAGGGTTGGTATCCCTCCTATTAATTGTAGGAAGTGCCGTAGGGATTTTACGTGTAGATATCCACGGGGCGAGAGACGTCTTATGGTAGCCAGGTGGTGTGTTACTAGTGTGGGAAGATTGGGAATATGAGGACACATTGCCCGAGAGACCCATTGGAGTGCTGATCATAAAGCATGATGGGGAATCTTCATCGGTTCTATAAGATCATCTCCCCAACATCTGGTGAGATGGGTTCATCTATGAAATCTCGTTTAGAAGCAACACCACTAGTTCCATATCAGTCAGTGAACATGAGTTATTACATCCGTTCAGGCCGAGGTGAATGTCGAAGCCATGGTAGTCAGTCACAAGGCTTTTAGCGATATTAGGGTGGATCAGATCAAGGTAGTTAGGCAGGGTCATAGGGCCTTGTTACAGGCTCGACTTTTGTGGTGGAGCAGACACATCCAGAGTAGGATCCCAAAACCCTCTACTGTTTGAGGTACGATTCTAGTTGCCTCAGTTTTAGCTTATTCTCTTTTCGATATAGAGGCTTCCCATAGACTCTTATGTATTGATATTATAGAGAGCCTTGGGATCTGTATCTTTTCTCCTTCTGATTTCTTGACGATGGAAACTCCATTGTGGACTAGAACGACTAGTGTCCGTCAGGGCAAGGAGTTCCCTCTTGAGGTTGGTGGGTGTCACTTCTTATGGGACCTCTATATATTAGAGATGATAGGATATGATGTCAATCATGGAATGGAATTGTTAGTTCTCTTCCAAGCTTTTTTCAACTGCTATTTCCATAGGGTGAGTTTTACATCACCAGGTGATAGATCATTTCTTCATAAGCGAATGTGGGATGTCTAGGAGAGAAGTGCGGGACCTGAGCATCATGGGCTGGGAGAATTTACAACCCATCTTGCTAGTCTATATCTTGATAAATAGAGGACTTCATAGATGGAATTTTCTCCAGTGGTTGATCATTTTGAGATATCTTTCCAGAGGAATTTTCAGGTTTTCCTCCAGAGAGATAGGTAGACTTTTCAATTGATCTTGTCCCAAGAGTGGAACCAGTGTCCATTCCTCCTTATAGGATGGCTACACCAAAGTTTCAAGAGCACAAGAAGTAGTTGGAGGAGATGTAGGCAAAGGGTTGCATCTGACCTAGTACATCTCCATGGTGTTTTCTTGTCTTGTTTGTAAAGATGGTGGATGATACCCTCATAATTTTTGTGGATTATCAGAAATTGAACCAGTTGACGGTCAAGAGCCGATATCCCTTGTTGATGATTTATGATCTCTTTTATCAGCTTCATGGAGCCTGGGTGTTCCGGAAGATAGACTTGAGGTCTGGTAACCATCAGTTTCATGTTAGACCATCTGATATACCTTTTACAACATTCTGGAGTAGGTATGTTCTATATGAGTATGTGGTTATATTGTTTGGTCTCATGAACGCGCTTGCAGTTTTCATGGAACTGATGAACCGAGTGTTCCATCCATACTTGGATTATTTCGTGGTAGTCTTCAAGGATGATATCATGGTGTACTATCAAACTCTACATGAAGATTCAACAAATATTGAGGTCATTTTTTTTACACTGATAAAGCATCTGTTATATGCTAAGCTCTCAAAATGTCACTTTTCAATAGAACAGATTCACTTTTTTGGGTCATGTTATCTCAGAGAGAGGAGTATCAGTAGACCCAGTGAAAGTGAGAGAAGAAGTTTCATAGGAGTAGATGTGGAATGAATTTGAAGTATATTGTCTTCTATAGATGGCTGGATACTACAGACATTTCATACAGAAGTTTTCATGCTTAGCATTGCTACTGACATACAAGACTAAGAAGGGTATGATGTTCTTATGGTCAAATTCTTGTGATCCGTTCTTTCAGGAGTTGAAGGGGAGGTTTACTTCAGCACCAATACTAGTTTTTATAGGGCCATTAAAGAGCTATACTGTGTATTGAGAAGCATTAGGTATCGAGCTGGGAGAAGTGATTATGCAGGGGGAAGGAGTCGTTGCATTATAATCTCAGTAGTTGAGGACACATGAGAGGAAATACCTAATGCACTATCTTGTGTTAGCTGCATTTGTTCATGCTTTACTCTACTATAAACATTACCTATTGGAAGATCAATTTATGGTTTTCACTGACCACAAAAGTCTCAAGTATATCTTCACTCAGCACGACCTGAATTTGAGAGAGCAAATATGGGTTGATTACCTTCAGTCCATTGACTTTGAGCTTGCGTACATTCCAGGGAAAGTCAACAGAGTGGATGATTCATAGAGTATGAGGACATAGATACAAGCAGTTCAGGAGGCCAAAGGTGAGTGGAAACTTATGGATCTATTCCCCGTGATTCATTTGGAGGTGCACGACAAACATAGAATGATGTTTCTTTCTTCTATAGCTGTTACCTCCAGTCTTCTTGATCAAGTGTGAATGTGACAGTTAGCAGATTCTGAAGGCCTAGTCCCACGGGAGAGTGTCTCAGGAGAAGACCCTATTCCTAGATGGACAGTAGGTGAGGATGAGAACGTTCATTTTCATGGGCACATATGAGTTTCAACAGACATACCCAAGGAGAGGATGTGGCAATTTCATTCCTCAGTTTGGGAAGATCATCATAGTTTCACCAAAATGTATCGTGATCTACACCATCAGTACTGGTGGCCAGCAATGAAGAGAGATGTTGCTGGTTTTGTAATGAGGTGTTCCATCTGTTAGTAGGTGAAGGTAGAGCATCAGTGACCAGAAGGGATTTCACAGTAGCTACCCATTCTAGAGTGGAAGTGGAATGATGTCGCGATTGATTTCGTGATAGGTTTGTCTAGGTCACCTCGAGGAAATGATGTAGTATGGTTTGTCATTGACACACTCATGAAGGCTTCTCACTTCTTTCTAATCAAGGAGAACTTCAGTGTTGATGAGTTCAGACAGCTATAAATCCAAGAGATTGTATGTCTACATGGTGTTCCACACTCCATTGTTTCAGACAGGAATGCATGGTTTACTACTCGGGTCTAGCAGGGACTTTAGAGAGCTTGGGGTACACTGGTACTTTTGAGTACAACTTACCATCCTCAAACAGATGGCCAGTTGTAGAGTACAATATAGGTTCATGAGGACATGCATAGAGCATGCATCATGGATTTTGTAGGTTCATGGGAGAAGAACATACCTCATGTGGGGTTTTCCTATAATAATAGTTTTCAAGAATCTATTCAGATGGAACCTTATGAGGCCTTATACGGTAGGCCATGCCGATCACCCTTATACTGGCTGGAGGTAGGAGAGGTAGCTATGCTGGGACCTCGCCTTGTCTAGGAGACCATAGAGAAGATAGAGTAGATTCATAAGAGGATTACTAATACACAGTATCAACAGAAATCTTATGCTGATCAACAGAGATGACCTATGGAGTTTGAGGTCGGAGATCAGGTTTTCTTGCATGTCATACCGAGGTTGAGACAAAATAGGATTACGACACAAAGTAATCTTTCACTAAGATAATTCGAGCCATTTGAGGTTATGGATAGAGTTGGTCTAGTTTCCTATCAGTTGCAATTACCTCAGAGGTATCCGTCAATGCACAATGTCTTCCATGTTTCCCAGCTTTGACATTACTTCTCAGACCCGTCTCATGTTTTTCAACCCATTGAGTTTGAGTTAGATGTGGATTCCTTGTTAGAGGATCATCATATCTAGATTTTTTATCTTTGGGAAGAGGTTCTACATGGCCGGTCTATTCTTCTGGTATGGGTTCTATGGTAGGACGGTCAAGTACAGGACGATACAAGGGAGAGGGAGGCCGATGTATGATCAGATTGACTAGAGATGTTCGAGGATTCTTATGAGGGGAATTTTGTAAGAACATGCATCTTCTTTTTTAGGTATGTATTTCATTTATAGTTTTTTTTGAAAAAGATGAGTTTCTGGAAATTTCAAGAGTACACGCTGTGTACTTATAAGTGCACACCATGGACTTATAAGTACACATTGTGTACTCAGTTGTCACATGTAGCTGTGTGCTAGCCGTGTTACGGCTGAGCACACAATCATGTTGGGTGACCAGGAGTGCGCCTAAAGTATGTATAGTGAAGCCAAGTATACGCCATGTACTTATAATGTACACACATTTTACTTTTTTCATTAAATGTATTGGGGTCGCATCTAATGGACTGAACACACTTCTTCTTCATCCATCTCATCCACGAGCTTCCTTATGGCCACAGATCTTCTCCAACCACACAACTCAACATCCATTCGCCGATTCAAACTCCACCAGTTGCATTGAAATCACATCGGTGAGTTCTCCCTTCTTCTTGAAATTCATCACATAGTTTCTCCTCTTTCACTAGTTATCCTAGGTTGAACATTTTTAGCATTTTTGTAGATCTACAAAGTTCTAGGGATATTAAAGGACTGTGGATCTCATATATCATCTATAAAATTCTATGTTAGGTGGTTTGTTCCTTTCTGTAGTTATTATTTGAGTTATATGTGAAAAATTTCCCAAAACCCATGTTTGGGGGTATTGTGTGTTTATTGTTTTTAGCCCTTTTATTGACCACTATGCTTGTTTCTTTAGATAGAGGTTAATTGTTTACATATAGGATTATATTTACCAAGATATGGATGTTTTACCCATGTTTTCTTGTTTTTACCGTTTGGTCTAGTCTTGTCTATTAGGATGTTGTTTTACTTTCCATTCCTAGTATTATAGTATTGAGTGATTTTATCTAAAATACTGTGAGATGCTGTCAACTATTTATCCAAGTAGTTCATGAGGTTTAATTTGGGTTTAGTATATCATTTTGAAGGATTGACTTAGACAGGGCTGTGAGGACCTGGTGTAGTACACCCTTGGAACAATAGACGTTGAGGGCTTCTCCAGAGTGTCTGGTAACTTTACCTTTTGAGACCATAGGGTGGATGGACTTTGTGCTCCCTAAAAGTGATTGTAGTATCCTCGATATAGACCACAAAGGGAATTGTACTTTGAGTGCTTCCTCAGAGTTCTTATTAGTTACCGATACGAGATCACATGAGGAATTGATGGTGAGTTCTTCCTCATAGAGTCTTTTCTAAAGTTGAACCAGCTGGTTTAGAATCTGAGAAGTTCCCTGAGGGCTGATTTTACTTCTTTGGTTGAACCAGAGGGGTTAGGTTGTGAGTAATTACCAGAGGGTTACCTATTTGTGATTATCTGCTTACTTGATATATGAAATTGAATGCAAACAAAATTGTAGGATTGTTTACTTTTGAGTACATTCTTGTTTACTACATCTCTTTACATATTTATTGCCATATATATTCATTGACTATTAGACACAGAACTTTGGGTGGTTTCCTACTGGGATTAGTCTCACACTCTATTTGAGTCATAATTTTGGGGCTAAAATGATTATATTGCTACAGGTATAGATAAGGGAAAGCACCCTTCTATTTTAGGTATTTGACTGCTTTGGAGTTGGAGAGCATGGGATCAAGCTGAGGCTTACGATGTTGAGAAGTTGTTTACTTTTTTTATATTTTTACTTTGGTTTTGTACCATATTCCTATATTTGGGACGTGTTTGGATTCTATCATCGACATATATATCATGTATCATTTATATATATTCTACATTTATTTATTTCTTCAGTCCGTCGCCATTTACTATTGTATGGTATTATTACTGCTTCCACTATTTCTATCATTTTACTTCAGTTTTGTTACTCTGCCAATGAGGTCATAGTTTCCCCACTATCACACCAATGTTCCTCACTGATAGTCAGTAGCCTCAGGCGTTCAGAGAAATGCATATGAGGCCATGTGACCAACCATGTTTGGGGCACAGGGCACCTCTGGGAAGAACCCGGAACCAGGACATTACACTATAATCCATTGGATATAATTTTTACCATCATTGGAGAAACATTACATGGGAAAAACTTGTGTAGAATTCCCTTTTTAAAAATTTACAAAAATTTCATTCCTCCTCCACTATGAAAAGGCACTCACCTATCCCATTTATGCACAAATCTAAATGACTTTGTCCCCCAAAAATTCAGCTCCAATAAAATCCAAAGATCCATATCCTAAAAATATAATCCTCACCTTGGGTGTTAATCAATCCAAGAAATTAATTTTTTATAAACAAAAATAAGATACCCAAAAATGAGGCAACACTCTTCAATGACCACTTTTATTTTATTTCCTTCTCCACCCCCTAAAATATTCTTAATTACATGTTTATATAGTAAAATAAGTATCCAAATTATAATGATATTTTTGTTCTATTTTTTAACCTACAATTACACACACTACCATCAAATGGGAAAATAAAATTACCTTTCATGTGTACGACATACTACCGAGTCGCAAAATGATTATTGTTTTCTTCCATTACCACTTCTCAGAGTGGGTGTTATTATAGAAATAATATTTTTATTTGTTATATATGATATTTATAAATTAATTATACATATTTAATTATTATATAACACATATATTATTTCTTTACATTTTTTTGGGATACAATAACATTGTTTGTTGATTTGTGGACTAAGGACCCCTCAAAGCGATGTAATTCGTTAATAATATACATGGAATGTATTAGGGGAAGATTTTAATAAAATAATTTGAAAAATATGACATAAATAGGAAAATGTAATGATAACACACACAAAAAAAATCACAGACACAAACAGATATATATATATATATATCACTTAATTTTTAAATATGATAATGAAATGGAAGTAGTGTTCATGTGTACGTACATCCCTTAGTCTCTATGAACGGTACAATTCATTTCCTATATCCAAACATTATGGATTATTATAAATACATATATAATGAATATATATGATATTTAAATCATTTTATAAAGACTTTATATGATTTAATCATGATCTATATAATAAGAACAAAAATATAGAGTAAAAAAATACTAAGAAAACTAGCCAATTAAGAAAAGAAATAGATAAAATAATGAAAGATTATTAACAAATGGGTAATAAGATATTATAATAATATCATGTATGATATTATAAATATGATTATGGATATTTATAAGTTATTTAAATGATTAAAACAATTATACATGAGGCTAAATGATGTTCCCTCAAAATGAAAAGAATGGTAATGGATTTTCATCTCACTTTTTACATTTGTTAGATAAATTCCATATTTACAACATACCTTTTTTATGGTGTATGTACTGAAAATTTTGATATATAATGTTAAGAATTATTTTATATTCATGGTATTTTGAGTTTTAATTTTAATTATTTATTTTAATTCTTTTTGAATTAAATGTTACAAATTGGTAAATAATTTGATAACTTGATTCTTTTTCATTGGGTTATAATACTTCCTTGTTGTCTCTAATATTCTAAGATTATTTGTGTAATTAATTGTTACTATATATTTTTGTATTTAAACTTACTTTATGTGTATTTAAACATTAAAAACAATTCATCTATTTATTGATTGACTATCACATCAACATTATACCCTTTTTAAGGGTTTACTTCAAAATCTCATTTTTTAAGGATTTTTTACACTTGAATTTAAATTATAGGAAATTATTATAGAAATATTTAATAACTCCTTTCATTTATTTATCCTCTAGTTATTCAGAAACATTTCCAATTAATAGTCCCATTTTCCACTCTTATGTACTCAAAATGTTTTAGAACGTTTTTTAAGAAAATCCAACTCATTTCACTCTTTAATCAGAGAACCTATTTTGTTCTAGAAAATGTTTTTTTTAAATGTTCTCAAAAATGTTTTTAACATATAAAAATTATTTATTAAATAAAATTTTACCCATTTTTTCTTTTAATTTGTTTTCAATGTATCATCCTTATCACATACCAAACAAGGAAAATTTCTAACTTTTTTACCATTCAAAATGAATGTTCGTTTTACCATATAAAATATGTATGAAATTATATATCATCATTTATTTGAATTAAACATTGTAGGTTTAAAATGTAAATTTTTAAAAAAATATGTTCACACATTTATTTTACAATAAATTTATTTTAAAATTGTTTTCAAAATGAAAAGGATATTTTCATCGACAATGTTTTTAAAAGATGTTTTATAGTATTTTAACTCATCAAAGACAAAAACCCATTATTTACTCCACTTGGTATTTGTTCTGTTGATACCATCCTTACTCTTCCTATATGTAATTTATGATTCCATTGACTAAGGAAAATATTGAAATTCACTACTATGATTCCATTATTAGTCCCCTTGAAATATTTAATTTCATATGATTATTGAACATTGAATTTACCATTATTATCAATATCATTTATCATGGATATATTCATTTACAAGACTGTATATCATTTTTAAATATGGAGTTTAATTTAAATGTTATTTTAAAGGGGAAAATATTGATAAATCTATAAACATTAGTAAATACAGATATTTGATAAGGTATATTTCTTATGAATTAAATTTATTATTATTTATATGAGTAATTATTTGGAAATTGAAGACGTAGATTGGGGACCATTTAAAGTAAGACTCTTAATGCATTAGTAGTCTTATGAGACAAAATTAGTTGGTGAAAAATTCATCATGTTGGTTTCCAAGAAGAATAGATAGGTTTCTACCCATAGATTTAAAATTTCATAAGAAAGGTCTTCATAGTAGATTTATAAAACATCTTATGAAATTTCTTGATGGTAAAGGTATCATGTGACCATGAAACATGAAATCTGATAATTAAGCATTTCCATCATTAATATTCAATATTTATTATCTGAGAATGTTTTCCTATAAAAAGTCTATGTATGCATTTCATTCTCATTTTATTGATCAAATGGAATGTATTTTAGTTTATTACCTTTCCATATTGACTATTTCATATCATGTTATTTAAATGGAATGTGTTTTTAGTAATTTATATTTCCATATTTTATATGCACATCCTCATTAGTTTATTGATTACATGAAATGTATGTTTTTTTATTTACCATTCCATAATGATTATTTTCATTAATTCACTATTACTTCCATTATAATCAACCTTAATGTAACACAACATGGTTTTAAAAATAAACTGAAATGAATGAAACACTAAGTATCTACATAATTAAACTTTTTTAAGGAGATAGTTATAAATAAGCCATTAAAAAAAATCTTCTTCTATGTCATGAATTTCAAAAAAAACAGACATCTATAGTTGTGATCAGTAAGTTATTTGGAGTCTGATAGAACCAACTTGTTTTTTAGTGAATAGTAACATACCCTTATAAATAGTAATATGAATCTTATGTATAGTAAATAATATTATTATTTTATTTTCTTATATTTATCAGATAATGATATCATGATTAATTTTTCAAGGTGATATAAAATGAGTTATTATTTTAAAATTGATATTTATCAAATAAATTATGTTTTTTATTTAAAAAATAAATTAATCATATTTATAAATTTAATCTAAAAAATGGTGTTAATTTTTTAATTATAGACATCAAAAAATGGTTAGGGTGAATTTTTTGGATTTTTATGAAATACTTGAATTTTGAGTGAATGGTTAAATTCGATAATTTATGAAAAATGCTATATAAATGAATTTATACATCATTGTTGAGTCATGGATGATTTAAATAGATATTAGTTTGAAATAAATTGAACTTATTTCTTTTTTTGTTAACATTAATCAAGACTATTAATATTTTTGTGAAATAATATTAAACTAGTTATTAAAATGATAGAAAACCCCTCCTATCCTCCATTATAAATACCACCATCATCCCCTCTTCATATCATACCTTTAAAGCTTGTATAAATGTCTAAATTTTAGAAAACACTTTTACCAAGGCTCTTCTCCAATTTTAAGACCTTTTGGTGTCACCAAATGGCCGAAACCAAAGGCCTTAACGTGGATCTCAATGCGAAGAGATCAAGAGGTAAAAATCCTCTTTTATTTTATTGTGTTTTCAATTCAATTATCTTATTTTCTTGTACTACTTCCACTCAGCTAATCCAAGAGGCATGAAAGATCCAAAATCATATATATTATATATTTTATCATGTTTATGGAAAAATAAATCAATTTACTTATACTCCCCTATTATTCTAAAAATAAAAACATTTTCCATAATGTACCGATTTACCAAAATCGTGAATGACATGTTTTCGATTTCTATTTATTAATTCAAAACTAGTTATAAATCCATTTTAATTGTTGAAAAAAAAATTAAATAGGATTATATATCCTCTCTATTGTTCTATAGTATACATATATACAGAATATTATGTTATATAATGAAACTAGTTCGTGATTATCAAAGTGCCACCATAATGATCTAAATATATATCATTAATGATTTATCTAATAATTAATCCTCATACCATGTAAAAAATGATTTATGGAATCATTTAATATTCTAGAAACATATTAATACCATTTCATTCCACTTATAGTGTTTTTCTTCCATTCGACACGGAAATCCTTTACAAACCGACCTTAAAAATCATGTAAAGAACACACCTAAAACAATGGATGGAAACAAAATATTATTTATTAATGAGTGGTATGATGATATAAAATGATCAAATAAGGTGTTATAAAAATAAATATGTTTCTTTAAAATATTAATACACTCTTTTAGCCATTATAAACGAAGTTTAAACAAGTTTCAAGTATGGTAAACTTGAGGTAAGGGAATTATTAACCCAATTTCCATTCTTTGGGATAACCTTATAATTTATTAATGATGAGATATTGATATTATTTGGGTAATTAATTTCATTTATATTATGATTTATTTTCCGTATTTATAGTTTATACACATAATAATTTCATTATATTAAATCTCACTTAAATTATATAATATTTTCAAGTGATCTTCCTTTAAAAATCCTCTATTCAAATTCTATTTTACGAAATTAAAAAGTAATGTTGTTATGAGATTATTCATTTTTTATGATTATGTTCTAGTTCATGGACATTGTTAATAATGAAGGGGGACCTGTTTCTCCTTCTAATGCATGGGGTATGTTTAATTTAGAGGCCAAATGTATGGTTTCTCCAAGTGCAACAGCGATGTTTAAACTATAAGGTAGATTTAAGGGATACATTGAAAGGTAACTGTGAGGGTTATAAATCATAAGGTAGACATGGGGTTAAAAAATTAAGTATATAATTCTTGAAGATACTTCTATTCTCTATATATGATATCTATTATTTTTGGAAATATCATGTTTCACTTTGTAAATATATGATTCTTTATGGGTGGTAAATATGTGCTTGAGAAAATCATTTCATATGTTTATAAGTATTAATGGGATAAATGGTTTATTTCCTTATTTTTATATCCCTTAATGAGTTTTTCAAGCCCATCCTATGTTTTTATATCCCTTAATGAGACGTTTGATAGAATTAATGACCTCATGACTGATACAAGGAAAAAGTTATATCATGGTTTGAGTATATAGAATTTTTTGTATTTTTCATGGGTGGAGTGAATTAATTTTAACAAAATGCATGTTTTCACTAAGGTTCTACAGTAATTCATGTTTTTAGTCAAGATAATTCATGATTAAGGTATTCAAATGATTGCAATATGAAAATAAAGTACTAAGTTATGATATATGAGAGATAAATGTTATGTCTATTTAGTTAGCCTCTTTATAATGTTTTATATTATCAGTTTCTTGGAAGGATTGCAACAATATCCATTTATGAACAGTATAAGTTATATTCTGGTTTATGGTTGTTATATTATTGTATTATCTCACTAAGAAAACTAGCCAATTAAGAAAAGAAATAGATAAAATAATGAAACATTAATAACAAATGGATAATAAGATATTATAATAATATCATGTATGATATTATAAATATGATTATGGATATTTATAAGTTATTTAAATGATTAAAACAATTATACACGAGGCTAAATGATGTTCACTCAAAATGAAAAGAATGGTAATGGATTTTCATCTCACTTTTTACATTTGTTAGATAAATTCCATATTTACAACATACCTTTTTTATGGTGTATCTACTGAAAATTTTGATATATAATGTTAAGAATTATTTTATATTCATGGTATTTTGAGTTTTAATTTTAATTATTTATTTTAATTCTTTTTGAATTAAATGTTACAAATTGGTAAATAATTTGATAACTTGATTCTTTTTCATTGGGTTATAATACTTCCTTGTTGTCTCTAATATTCTAAGATTATTTGTGTAATTAATTGTTACTATATATTTTTGTATTTAAACTTACTTTATGTGTATTTAAACATTAAAAACAATTCATCTATTTATTGATTGACTATCACATCAACATTATACCCTTTTTAAGGGTTTACTTCAAAATCTCATTTTTTAAGGATTTTTTACACTTGAATTTAAATTATAGGAAATTATTATAGAAATATTTAATAACTCCTTTCATTTATTTATCCTCTAGTTATTCAGAAACATTTCCAATTAATAGTCCCATTTTCCACTCTTATGTACTCAAAATGTTTTAGAACGTTTTTTAAGAAAATCCAACTCATTTCACTCTTTAATCAGAGAACCTATTTTGTTCTAGAAAATGTTTTTTTAAAATGTTCTCAAAAATGTTTTTAACATTTAAAAATTATTTATTAAATAAATTTTTACCCATTTTTTCTTTTAATTTGTTTTCAATGTATCATCCTTATCACATACCAAACAAGGAAAATTTCTAACTTTTTTACCATTCAAAATGAATGTTCGTTTTACCATATAAAATATGTATGAAATTATATATCATCATTTATTTGAATTAATCTTTGTAGGTTTAAAATGTAAATTTTTAAAAAAATATGTTCACAGATTTATTTTACAATAAAATTATTTTAAAATTGTTTTCAAAATGAAAAGGATATTTTCATCGACAATGTTTTTAAAATATGTTTTATAGTATTTTAACTCATCAAAGACAAAAACCCATTATTTACTCCACTTGGTATTTGTTCTGTTGATACCATCCTTACTCTTCCTATATGTAATTTATGATTCCATTGACTAAGGAAAATATTGAAATTCACTACTATGATTCCATTATTAGTCCCCTTGAAATATTTAATTTCATATGATTATTGAACATTGAATTTACCATTATTATCAATATCATTTATCATGGATATATTCATTTACAAGACTGTATATCATTTTTAAATATGGCGTTTAATTTAAATGTTATTTTAAAGGGGAAAATATTGATAAATCTATAAACATTAGTAAATACAGAAATTTGATAAGGTATATTTCTTATGAATTAAATTTATTATTATTTATATGAGTAATTATTTGGAAATTGAAGACGTAGATTGGGGACCATTTAAAGTAAGACTCTTAATGCACTAGTAGTCTTATGAGACAAAATTAGTTGGTGAAAAATTCTTCATGTTGGTTTCCAAGAAGAATAGATAGGTTTCTACCCATAGATTTAAAATTTCATAAGAAAGGTCTTCATAGTAGATTTATAAAACATCTTATGAAATTTCTTGATGGTAAAGGTATCATGTGACCATGAAACATGAAATCTGATAATTAAGCATTTCCATCATTAATATTCAATATTTATTATCTGAGAAAGTTTTCCTATAAAAAGTCTATGTATGCATTTCATTCTCATTTTATTGATCAAATGGAATGTTTTTTAGTTTATTACCCTTCCATATTGACTATTTCATATCATGTTATTTAAATGGAATGTGTTTTTAGTAATTTATATTTCCATATTTTATATGCACATCCTCATTAGTTTATTGATTACATGAAATGTATGTTTTTTTATTTACCATTCCATAATGATTATTTTCATTAATTCACTATTACTTCCATTATAATCAACCTTAATGTAACACAACATGGTTTTAAAAATAAACTGAAATGAATGAAACACTAAGTATCTACATAATTAAAATTTTTTAAGGAGATAGTTATAAATAAGCCATTAAAAAAAATTCTTCTTCTATGTCATGAATTTCAAAAAAAAACAGACATCTATAGTTGTGATCAGTAAGTTATTTGGAGTCTGATAGAACCAACTTGTTTTTTAGTGAATAGTAACATACCCTTATAAATAGTAATATGAATCTTATGTATAGTAAATAATATTATTATTTTATTTTCTTATATTTATCAGATAATGATATCATGATTAATTTTTCAAGGTGATATAAAATGAGTTATTATTTTAAAATTGATATTTATCAAATAAATTATGTTTTTATTTAAAAAATAAATTAATCATATTTATAAATTTAATCTAAAAAATGGTGTTAATTTTTTAATTATAGACATCAAAAAATGGTTAGGGTGAATTTTTTGGATTTTTATTAAATACTTGAATTTTGAGTGAATGGTTAAATTCGATAATTTATGAAAAATGCTATATAAATGAATTTATACATCATTGTTGAGTCATGGATGATTTAAATAGATATTAGTTTGAAATAAATTGAACTTATTTCTTTTTTTGTTAACATTAATCAAGACTATTAATATTTTTGAGAAATAATATTAAACTAGTTATTAAAATGATAGAAAACCCCTCCTATCCTCCATTATAAATACCACCATCATCCCCTCTTCATATCATACCTTTAAAGCTTGTATAAATGTCTAAATTTTAGAAAACCCTTTTACCAAGGCTCTTCTCCAATTTCAAGACCTTTTGGTGTCACCAAATGGCCGAAACCAAAGGCCTTAACGTGGATCTCAATGCGAAGAGATCAAGAGGTAAAAATCCTCTTTTATTTTATTGTGTTTTCAATTCAATTATCTTATTTTCTTATACTACTTCCACTCAGCTAATCCAAGAGGCATGAAAGATCCAAAATCATATATATTATATATTTTATCATGTTTATGGAAAAATAAATCAATTTACTTATACTCCCCCTATTATTCTAAAAATAAAAACATTTTCCATAATGTACCGATTTACCAAAATCGTGAATGACATGTTTTCGATTTCTATTTATTAATTCAAAACTAGTTATAAATCCATTTTAATTGTTGAAAAAAAATTTAAATAGGATTATATATCCTCTCTATTGTTCTATAGTATACATATATACAGAATATTATGTTATATAATGAAACTAGTTCGTGATTATCAAAGTGCCACCATAATGATCTAAATATATATCATTAATGATTTATCTAATAATTAATCCTCATACCATGTAAAAAATGATTTATGGAATCATTTAATATTCTAGAAACATATTAATACCATTTCATTCCACTTATAGTGTTTTTCTTCCATTCGACACGGAAATCCTTTACAAACCGACCTTAAAAATCATGTAAAGAACACACCTAAAACAATGGATGGAAACAAAATATTATTTATTAATGAGTGGTATGATGATATAAAATGATCAAATAAGGTGTTATAAAAATAAATATGTTTCTTTAAAATATTAATACACTCTTTTAGCCATTATAAACGAAGTTTAAACAAGTTTCAAGTAAGGTAAACTTGAGGTAAGGGAATTATTAACCCAATTTCCATTCTTTGGGATAGCCTTATAATTTATTAATGATGAGATATTGATATTGTTTGGGTAATTAATTTCATTTATATTATGATTTATTTTCCGTATTTATAGTTTATACACATAATAATTTCATTATATTAAATCTCACTTCAATTATATAATATTTTCAAGTGACCTTCCTTTAAAAATCCTCTATTCAAATTCTGTTTTACGAAATTAAAAAGTAATGTTGTTATGAGATTATTCATTTTTTATGATTATGTTCTAGTTCATGGACATTGTTAATAATGAAGGGGGACCTGTTTCTCCTTCTAATGCATGGGGTATGTTTAATTTAGAGGCCGAATGTATGGTTTCTCCAAGTGCAACAGCGATGTTTAAACTATAAGGTAGATTTAAGGGTTACATTGAAAGGTAACTGTGAGGGTTATAAATCATAAGGTAGTCATGGGGTTAAAAAATTACGTATATAATTCTTAAAGATAATTTTATTCTCTATATATGATATCTATTATTTTTGGAAATATCATGTTTCACTATGTAAATATATGATTCTTTATGGGTGGGAAATATGTGCTTGAGAAAATCATTTCATATGTTTATAAGTATTAATGGGATAAATGGTTTATTTCCTTATTTTTAAATCCCTTAATGAGTTTTTCAAGCCCATCCTATGTTTTTATATCCCTTAATGAGACGTTTGATAGAATTAATGACCTCATGACTGATACAAGGACAAAGTGATATCATGGTTTGAGTATATAGAATTTTTTGTATTTTTCATGGGTGGAGTGAATTAATTTTAACAAAATGCATGTTTTCACTAAGGTTCTACAGTAATTCATGTTTTTAGTCAAGATAATTCATGATTAAGGTATTCAAATGATTGCAATATGAAAATAAAGTACTAAGTTATGATATATGAGAGATAAATGTTATGTCTATTTAGTTAGCCTCTTTATAAAGTTTTATATTATCAGTTTCTTGGAAGGATTGCAACAATATCCATTTATGGACAGTATAAGTTATATTCTGGTTTATGGTTGTTATATTATTGTATTATCTCACTAAGAAAACTAGCCAATTAAGAAAAGAAATAGATAAAATAATGAAACATTAATAACAAATGGGTAATAAGATATTATAATAATATCATGTATGATATTATAAATATGATTATGGATATTTATAAGTTATTTAAATGATTAAAACAATTATACACGAGGCTAAATGATGTTCACTCAAAATGAAAAGAATGGTAATGGATTTTCATCTCACTTTTTACATTTGTTAGATAAATTCCATATTTACAACATACCTTTTTTATGGTGTATCTACTGAAAATTTTGATATATAATGTTAAGAATTATTTTATATTCATGGTATTTTGAGTTTTAATTTTAATTATTTATTTTAATTCTTTTTGAATTAAATGTTACAAATTGGTAAATAATTTGATAACTTGATTCTTTTTCATTGGGTTATAATAATTCCTTGTTGTCTCTAATATTCTAAGATTATTTGTGTAATTAATTGTTACTATATATTTTTGTATTTAAACTTACTTTATGTGTATTTAAACATTAAAAACAATTCATCTATTTATTGATTGACTATCACATCAACATTATACCCTTTTTAAGGGTTTACTTCAAAATCTCATTTTTTAAGGATTTTTTACACTTGAATTTAAATTATAGGAAATTATTATAGAAATATTTAATAACTCCTTTCATTTATTTATCCTCTAGTTATTCAGAAACATTTCCAATTAATAGTCCCATTTTCCACTCTTATGTACTCAAACTGTTTTAGAACGTTTTTTAAGAAAATCCAACTCATTTCACTCTTTAATCAGAGAACCTATTTTGTTCTAGAAAATGTTTTTTTAAAATGTTCTCAAAAATGTTTTTAACATTTAAAAATTATTTATTAAATAAATTTTTACCCATTTTTTCTTTTAATTTGTTTTCAATGTATCATCCTTATCACATACCAAACAAGGAAAATTTCTAACTTTTTTACCATTCAAAATGAATGTTCGTTTTACCATATAAAATATGTATGAAATTATATATCATCATTTATTTGAATTAAACTTTGTAGGTTTAAAATGTAAATTTTTAAAAAATTATGTTCACAGATTTATTTTACAATAAATTTATTTTAAAATTGTTTTCAAAATGAAAAGGATATTTTCATCGACAATGTTTTTAAAAGATGTTTTATAGTATTTTAACTCATCAAAGACAAAAACCCATTATTTACTCCACTTGGTATTTGTTCTGTTGATACCATCCTTACTCTTCCTATATGTAATTTATGATTCCATTGACTAAGGAAAATATTGAAATTCACTACTATGATTCCATTATTAGTCCCCTTGAAATATTTAATTTCATATGATTATTGAACATTGAATTTACCATTATTATCAATATCATTTATCATGGATATATTCATTTACAAGACTGTATATCATTTTTAAATATGGCGTTTAATTTAAATGTTATTTTAAAGGGGAAAATATTGATAAATCTATAAACATTAGTAAATACAGAAATTTGATAAGGTATATTTCTTATGAATTAAATTTATTATTATTTATATGAGTAATTATTTGGAAATTGAAGACGTAGATTGGGGACCATTTAAAGTAAGACTCTTAATGCATTAGTAGTCTTATGAGACAAAATTAGTTGGTGAAAAATTCTTCATGTTGGTTTCCAAGAAGAATAGATAGGTTTCTACCCATAGATTTAAAATTTCATAAGAAAGGTCTTCATAGTAGATTTATAAAACATCTTATGAAATTTCTTGATGGTAAAGGTATGATGTGACCATGAAACATGAAATCTGATAATTAATCATTTCCATCATTAATATTCAATATTTATTATCTGAGAAAGTTTTCCTATAAAAAGTCTATGTATGCATTTCATTCTCATTTTATTGATCAAATGGAATGTTTTTTAGTTTATTACCCTTCCATATTGACTATTTCATATCATGTTATTTAAATGGAATGTGTTTTTACTAATTTATATTTCCATATTTTATATGCACATCCTCATTAGTTTATTGATTACATGAAATGTATGTTTTTTTATTTACCATTCCATAATGATTATTTTCATTAAATCACTATTACTTCCATTATAATCAACCTTAATGTAACACAACATGGTTTTAAAAATAAACTGAAATGAATGAAACACTAAGTATCTACATAATTAAACTTTTTTAAGGAGATAGTTATAAATAAGCCATTAAAAAAAATTCTTCTTCTATGTCATGAATTTCAAAAAAGAACAGACATCTATAGTTGTGATCAGTAAGTTATTTGGAGTCTGATAGAACCAACTTGTTTTTTAGTGAATAGTAACATACCCTTATAAATAGTAATATGAATATTATGTATAGTAAATAATATTATTATTTTATTTTCTTATATTTATCAGATAATGATATCATGATTAATTTTTCAAGGTGATATAAAATGAGTTATTATTTTAAAATTGATATTTATCAAATAAATTATGTTTTTATTTAAAAAATAAATTAATCATATTTATAAATTTAATCTAAAAATTGGTGTTAATTTTGTAATTATAGACATCAAAAAATGGTTAGGGTGAATTTTTTGGATTTTTATTAAATACTTGAATTTTGAGTGAATGGTTAAATTCGATAATTTATGAAAAATGCTATATAAATGAATTTATACATCATTGTTGAGTCATGGATGATTTAAATAGATATTAGTTTGAAATAAATTGAACTTATTTCTTTTTTTGTTAACATTAATCAAGACAATTAATATTTTTGAGAAATAATATTAAACTAGTTATTAAAATGATAGAAAACCCCTCCTATCCTCCATTATAAATACCACCATCATCCCCTCTTCATATCATACCTTTAAAGCTTGTATAAATGTCTAAATTTTAGAAAACCCTTTTACCAAGGCTCTTCTCCAATTTCAAGACCTTTTGGTGTCACCAAATGGCCGAAACCAAAGGCCTTAACGTGGATCTCAATGCGAAGAGATCAAGAGGTAAAAATCCTGTTTTATTTTATTGTGTTTTCAATTCAATTATCTTATTTTCTTATACTACTTCCACTCAGCTAATCCAAGAGGCATGAAAGATCCAAAATCATATATATTATATATTTTATCATGTTTATGGAAAAATAAATCAATTTACTTATACTCCCCCTATTATTCTAAAAATAAAAACATTTTCCATAATGTACCGATTTACCAAAATCGTGAATGACATGTTTTCGATTTCTATTTATTAATTCAAAACTAGTTATAAATCCATTTTAATTGTTGAAAAAAAATTTAAATAGGATTATATATCCTCTCTATTGTTCTATAGTATACATATATACAGAATATTATGTTATATAATGAAACTAGTTCGTGATTATCAAAGTGCCACCATAATGATCTAAATATATATCATTAATGATTTATCTAATAATTAATCCTCATACCATGTAAAAAATGATTTATGGAATCATTTAATATTCTAGAAACATATTAATACAATTTCATTCCTCTTATAGTGTTTTTCTTCCATTCGACACAGAAATCCTTTACAAACCGACCTTAAAAATCATGTAAAGAACACACCTAAAACAATGGATGGAAACAAAATATTATTTATTAATGAGTGGTATGATGACATAAAATGATCAAATAAGGTTTTATAAAAATAAATATGTTTCTTTAAAATATTAATACACTCTTTTAGCCATTATAAACGAAGTTTAAACAAGTTTCAAGTAAGGTAAACTTGAGGTAAGGGAATTATTAACCCAATTTACATTCTTTGGGATAGCCTTATAATTTATTAATGATGAGATATTGATATTATTTGGGTAATTAATTTCATTTATATTATGATTTATTTTCCGTATTTATAGTTTATACACATAATAATTTCATTATATTAAATCTCACTTCAATTATATAATATTTTCAAGTGACCTTCCTTTAAAAATCCTCTATTCAAATTCTATTTTACGAAATTAAAAAGTAATGTTGTTATGAGATTATTCATTTTTTATGATTATGTTCTAGTTCATGGACATTGTTAATAATGAAGGGGGACCTGTTTCCCCTTCTAATGCATGGGGTATGTTTAATTTAGAGGCCGAATGTATGGTTTCTCCAAGTGCAACAGCGATGTTTAAACTATAAGGTAGATTTAAGGGTTACATTGAAAGGTAACTGTGAGGGTTATAAATCATAAGGTAGTCATGGGGTTAAAAAATTAAGTATATAATTCTTGAAGATACTTTTATTCTCTATATATGATATCTATTATTTTTGGAAATATCATGTTTCACTATGTAAATATATGATTCTTTATGGGTGGGAAATATGTGCTTGAGAAAATCATTTCATATGTTTATAAGTATTAATGGGATAAATGGTTTATTTCCTTATTTTTATATCCCTTAATGAGTTTTTCAAGCCCATCCTATGTTTTTAAATTTTTTTCACATTTTATAAGGATGTGTAAGGGAAATAAGAAATTCATGTTAAATGTTATGCATATTTTTCAAAGAAATCATGTTGTTGTTTGGTGTTTATAATTTTATATTTTGGAAGAAATGGATATTGTTTAACAACACCTACTTTTTATGATTATGGGATGATATATATGATTTATTTCATAACATTATAAAACACTAAACGGAAAATAACTTTGGGAGTGTAATGAAGATAAATCTAGTAGAAATAACTAGAATATGTAATGTTTAAGGCCGATACATTATAATTGGTATCAGAGCATGATTTAGACTACATTAAGGGTTTGGATGATATTAATAGAATACCATAAATTATTTTACCATATTTTTATCTTGAACTGGAATATAATTTAAATATTACCATGTTTCTTCATATAAGATATGTTTAACCGGAATAGTCTTCAATATAAGGTGCCGGGAAGCTGAAGTTCGAAGGAACAAAGAGGTTGATATCTTTCCGTGTCCAAAATCAAGAATGGTGGGAATTAGAACTAAGAAGTTTGTGACAGTAATATCTCAACTGACATAGGTAATAAATGGCAGTGAAATCCATGCAAGAGAACAACAAGAGATACCACAATGAAACATTATGGTATTAGAACATTTTATCAGGTAACAGCCTCCTACATTCAGTGGATCTGCTGACCCAGTAGCAGTTGGAGGATGTATTAATTCCCTTTAAAAAATATTTGATGTTAATGGATGTTTATATAATCAAATGGTTATTCATTCCATTAATCATTTTGAAGTTTAAGATAATCAGTAGCATCTAATGGTCAATAATATCAGGGATAGAGAGAAGATTGATGTCTTGGAGGTAGTTGAATTTAAAGGTCTTTTCTTAGAAAAATATTTTCCTAAGGAGGTTAGACCTAGGATAGAGAATAAATTCCTTGAATTGAGGAAAAATGTGGAAGATTCAGTGGCCGTGTATGAAGTGAACTTCACCCGACTAGAAAGTTATGCTCCAAATCTTATTTAGGATCATGATAGAAAAATCAATCACCTTTACTCAAGATTGAGGGAAATATAATAAAGGGAATTTGCTTCCTGTGAGTTATAAATTTATGATAAAACTTAATGATGTGTGGAGAGGGTATATATGGAGTTTTATGAAGACCATGTGTACCTTTAAAACAAACTGAATAAGAGTTCCGGATGGAAAGTGATGGATAAGAATCAATCAACGAAATCTAATGGTAAGAAAGTTCAGCTTCTAGTTTGTGAGATGTGTGTTAAAAATCACCATGGTGAATGACGTAATAATACTAAGAAGTGCTTTCTATTTTTTATGTTTGGACATATGACCTCAGATTGTAATTAAAATGTTAATATGATTAATCCTGATAAGAAAATTGTAAAGTGTTTTAAATGTGGTGAGATGGGTCATTATTAAAAAGGCTGCCCATAGAGAGATCTGAATTATTCAAGGAATCTAGCTTATAAGTATAAAGGTTTAGTGGGATCCATTATAACTACATCTACAGACGTCAGGCCATCCAATGAAGTTATATCAGGTACCTTGTTTGTTTACATAGATTTTTTTAAAGTTTTGTTTGATATAGGGTCTATAAATTACTTTATTTATGATAAATATTATGGTAAATTGGAATTATCACCTCAATAAATGAGACCAAAACATATTTTTAAAACACAAGGGGAAAATAGTATAGTAAATAAGACTTATAAGAATATTTTTTTATATTATATGGAAATAATTTACCTTCAAACATTATAGTTTTCCCCTAGTTGAGTTCTATGTCATTTTGGGTATGGATTGCCTTTCTGTTTATTATGCTATGATTTATTGTAGAGCTAAAGAAGTTGTGTTTTAGAAAGTGTATCAATTTTTATACAATAATGAAGCTATATAATCCATAACATATTAGAAATCTTAGAAACTATTGAAATTCAAAATGAATTTTATCTTTCACATATTGCTAAAAATAATGGAACTGTTCAGATTAATGATGCGCTAGTGGTAAATGAATACCATGATGTTTCTTCTAACGAATTACTTGGTGTTATACATAATCAAGAAGTTGAATTCACAATTGACTTAGTTTTGGATGCTAAGAAAATTTTAAAACCCCCATATCAAATAGATTATATGTAACTTATTGAATTGAAAACCTAGTTGTTGGAGTTTCTTGATAAAGAACTCATTTTTCATAACACATCACCTTGGGTAGCTTTGGTTTTTTTCATTTAAAAGAAATATGGTTCAATGAGACTTTTCATCGATAATAGAGCCTCCAACAACATCGCTATTAAAAAAAAGTATCATTTACCTCATATCGTTGATTTGTTTGATCAGCTAAAGGGTGTATAGTATTTTTCGAAGGCTGACCCGAGGTCAGGGTACCATCAATTGAAAGTAAAGGAAGCAAACATCTCAATGACTGAGTACTATACTAGGTATGGGGATTATGATTTTTTTTCGTTCCATTTGGGTTAACTAATGAACCTACTATATTCATAGATCTTATGAATAGAATATTTCATTAGTTCTAGGATATGTTTGGGGTTGTGATTATTGATTCCATTATTTTATATAATAAAGGTAATAAAGTGGCATGAAAAAATATAATGGTTGTTTTTCTACCCTTAAAAGAAAAGAAACTGTATTAAAAATTAAGAAAGTCTGAATTTTGGTTGAAACATAATTTTTTCATGGGAATATTTTATATAAAAATAGAATAGCTGTTAATCCTACCAAAAAAAGTGGTTGATGAAAGAAAAAGACCTACAAATTTTAAAAAGATTCATATTTTTCGTGGACTAACATGTTATTTCCGATGGTATGTTAAAAAATTTGGATGGTTATCTAAACTTCAAATAAAGTTAACATGAAAAGGGTTTAAATTTGTTTGGATAGTATAATGATATTTTTTTTCAGGAATTGAAGAAGAGATTTTTGAATGATCCAGTTTTGGCCCTGCCTTCCAAAAATGGTATGTTTTTCATCTATAGTGACACTTCATTGAAGGGACATGGTTGTGTTATAATGCAGAATGATCAGATAATTTCGTATGAATCAAGATAACTACAACCTCAAGACTTAAATTATCCCACACATGATTTGGAATTAGCGTCTGTGGTTTTTGGTTTAAAAATTTGGAGGCATCATTTAAATGAATCCAAATGTGAAATATATACCGACCCAAAAAGTATGATGTATATATTCACTCAGAAGGAACTAAACATGAGATAGTGAAGATGGATAGAATTTATAAAAGATTATGATTTCACAATCAAATACCATTCGAGAAAAGTAAACAAATTGGTGGATTCCTTTAGTAAAAAAAATCATGAATCATTAACCATGTTACTATTTGATCATGGACCCTTGATTAATGATTTGATGAATTTTGTCTTGGATGTTGTTGGTATAATAAATTCATAGATTTTGTTTCAGGTTTTAGTACAGTAATCTTTTTCAGATATAATTAAGAAAGCACAGAAGGAACATGGTGAGTTACAGAAATAGATAGAGTTGGTTAAAATAGGTAAGTTTCCCAAATTATTCCTTGATAAAGATTGTGTTTTGAGATTAATAAAAATATTATTTGTACCTTTTGATTCCCAAATGAAGAAATAATTATCATGTGAAGCTCATAGTTCTCCATTTTCAGTTCATTCTGGAAGTAAAAAGATGTACAGAGATCGTCATGGCTATTACTGGTGGGATGGAATGAAAAGCGATATTATAGATTTTATCATGAAATTTTTGAAATGTCCATAGGTTAAAGAATAGAGACAAATACCAAATGGGATGATTTATCCTTTTCCAGTTCCATAATGGAAATGGGATAATATATCCATTGAATTTGTGGTGGGACAACCAAATACTTATTGAGGTAATAATGTGATTTGTGTTATTGTTTATCAGCTGACTAAATCAAAACATTTTCATCCTATTTGAGATACTGTTTATTTGGATCAGATTTCTCAAATGTATATCAAATAGATTTTCAGGTTACATGGAGTTACTCTTTCTATTGTATCTGAACGTGATCCCCATTTCAATTATAACATTCGGAAAGGCCTTAAAAAGTCGTTGGGAACATAATTAAATTTCAGAATAGATTTTCATCCTCAGTCATATAGGGAATCAGAATCAACTATTTAAACTTTGGAGGACATGCTTTTAGCTTATTTAATACGTTAATAGGCAAGTTGGGATCATAATATTTCATTAGCTGAATTTTATTATAATAATAATTATCATTATGGAACCATTTGATTCATTATATTGGAAGCAATGTTGAACTCTAGATTTTTGGGATGAAGTTGGGGAAATGAATTTGATGGGACCATAATAAGTAGAGGAAGTGGATGAGAAAGTGAAGATGATCTAGCAACACATGAAGACAGCTCAGGACAAGGAAACAATTATGAAGATAATAGGACGGAATACTTTTCTTTTGATGTAGGTAATCGTGTTTTCTTATAATATCACCATGGGAAATTATTATGTGTTTTGGTAAGAAAGAAAAGTTAAGTCCATGATTTGTTAGACCAAATGAAATCCTGGAGAAAGTTGGACCAGTTGCCTACAACATAGATTTTCCTCTTTTTTTATCTCAAATACATAATGTTCTTGATGTTATTATGTTGTCAAAGTATGTTCCATATTTATCTCATGTTTTGATCCTAGATTCTGTTTAGTTTGAAGAGATCCTTTCTTAGAAGATACACCTATTCATATCCTTGATTGAAGAGAACAAGTATTGTGGAATATGGTAATCCACTATGTAATGGTTTTTTTGGAGAAACCACGTTGTCGAAGAAGCAATATGGGAATATAAAATGTTATGAGGAAAAGGTACCCTGCTTTTTTAAAAGTAAATAAAATTGCGAGCACACAATTTTTTGTTGGTGGGGATAATGTAACATCCTGAGGTTTAAAAAAAACTAAAATGCACGAAAAACTAATTCTCTACATAATGAATCTTTTTTTAGGGATATATTTATAAACTATCCATTAAACATAATTTTCCCACTTTTATGTTTCAAATTTCAAAAAACAGACATCTATGGTTGTGATTAGTAACTTATTCGGAGTCTCATATAACCAACTTGTTTTTTGGTGAATAGTAATATACCGTTACAAATAGTGATACAAATAGTAATATGAACATTATGAATAGTAAATCATATCAATATTTTATTTTCGTAAGGTTATAAGATAATGAGATCATGATTAAATTTTCATGGTGTTATAAAATAAGTTATAGTTTTAAAATTGTTATTTTTCAAATAAATAATGATTTTATTTAAAAAATAAAATAATTGTATTTAAAAAATTAGTTTTTAAAAAAAGGAGTAAATTTTTTAAATTCTACATGTCGGAAAATGGTTAGAGTGATTTTTTGGGATTTTTTGAATTACTAGATCTTTTGGTTAATAGATAAATTCGATAATTCATGAAAAAAGATAAATAAATAAATTTATGCCTCGTGCTTGAGTCATAGATGATGTAAATGGATATTGGATTCAAATAACATGTGCATATTATGATTTTGGGTCACATGAATAAATACTATTTATAGACTTGATAAAAAATATTCAACTAATGGTTAAAATAATGGAAAACCACTCCTCTCCTCCACTATAAATACCATCCCACTACCCTCTTCCTCTCACACTGCTCAAGATTTGATAATTGTCTAAATTCTAAAAATTCCCCTTCCCAAGGATCTACCCCACGTCCAATACATTTTATTATCACCAAAATGCCAAAAAAAATGCCTTAAGGAGGATCTCAATGAAAATAGATCAAGAGGTAAAAATCCTCTTTTATTTTCTTGATTTTTCTTTTTTATTCTCTTCTTTTCATGTACTCTTTTCCCATCACCTTATACAAGTTGAATTAAATCTCTAGAATCTGATATATTTTATATTTTTTCATATTTATGTAAAAATTCATCAATTCAATTTTTCTCATCCCCCCTCTTATTTTAAAATTAGAAACACCATCTGCAATGTACTGATTTACCAAAATCATGGATGATCTATTTTAAATTTTAATTAATTCCTTAAAAACATGTTATAAAAGAATTCTAACGGTTGAAATATTTTGTAATGTTTATTATATATCCTCTTTCATGTTTTAGATTTAACTTATATACATAAAATTATGTTATATAATGAAACTATTTCATGAATATCAAAGAACCACCAAAATGATCTATCAGATTTCACTAATGATATATCTAATGATTCATACTCATACCATATAACCAAATTGATTTATTGAATAATTTAATATTCTGGAAACATATTAATAACATTTCATTCCTCTTATTTATTTTCTCTTCCATTTGACAAGGAAATCCTTTTCGAACCGACCTTGGAAACCTTGTAAAGAACGCACCCGACACAATGGAATGAAAAAAATATTAATAATTAATTGGTGGAATGATGTTATAAAATTATCGTATAATGTGTTATAAACTGTAATATGTTTCTTTAAAATATCAATAACACACTTTTAACCATTTTACATGGGGTTTAAAAAGATTTAAATTAATAAAAAACTGAGCTAAGGGAATTCTTAACCTAATTTGTATTCTATGAGTTAACCTTCTACTTCATTAATTTTGTACTAATGATATTATTTTTATAATTAATTTCATTTATATTATGATTTATTATGTTTATTTATAATTTATAAACAAAATTATTTAATTAGATTAACTCTCACTTCAATTATATAATACTTTTTGTTGAGTCAAATGTTCTCTTTTGATTTTTATGACATGTTTTGGAAGTCACAAATTTAGTCATATATACATATCATACTGAATATGTTTATCATACTGAATCTGTCAATTGAACTGACTATGTCAATCATTCTAAATATTTCCATCGTACTGACTCTGTCAATCGTACTTTCTCTGTCAATCATACTGACTATGTCAATTCCACCGACTCTGTTAATCATACTGACTCTATCAATCGTACTGACTCTGTCAATCGTACTAACTCTGTCAATCTTACTAACTCTCTCAATCATACTGACTTTGTCAATCGTATAGATTTTTTTGAATGATACTCTCTTTTTATCACATCAATACATTACACTAAGTAATACTTATAGTATTCATATTTTTATCACAATCTTCTTTTTATCCTTTATCAATAGATGTCAATCGTACACATGTTTATCATCTCTATATATCTTCTGTTTTAACCAAAACGATGTCGCAGAGTTAGTTATAAACAAATCAAAATGATTTCATGTTTTCTACTTCAATATGACTGTTATAATGCCAGCTCTATGTGTCCCTCTGAGTTTTCTTGAGAAAGATGAATGTTGGAGGAAATGTGACAATTGGAACCTGAGGCCTATAAATTGGAGCTCATTTGAAGCTGAGAAAAACAATAGTGATACTTTGATCATTCTGTGCATCTATCATGTTCTAGAGAGAGACGTTGTGACTTCTCTATTGCTTCGTGCCAAAGCCTTGAAATTACAAAATCTAAATGGTTCGTTCTTAGTTTTTGTATTTCGATAAGTGCATTGTTTTTCTTTGTGTGACCGATCAAGTTATAATGATCGAGGGATGCTGAGGATAAGCATACGGTGCTAATGATCATCATATTTAGGGCTTTTAATTGATTGAAAGATAGGGGTGCCTATTACCTACAAAATCAAGGGTTGTCGGGGATAACAAGACAGAAGTACCGATCATCGTATCGAGGGCCTGCGGGGATATCGAGACAGACGTACCGATCATTGTATTTAGGGCTTACCAAGGTTGTGGTAAGACAGACCACTTATCCTATGTGATAGGATACACATCAATTTGGGTTAATATAATTATAGAACATTTACATTTCCACTGCTGATTTTATTAGAATGGGAATGATTTTGTTTCCTTTCTTCATTTCATATTCATTTGTAATTGTTTCAATTTCAATCATACTGTTAAATATTGTATCAATTGATTCTATACGCTTTATGGTAGAATCTTTCACTATTGTATTACATTTATTATTTTATTCATTTTGAATACAATTTCTTTACACTTCATATAGTATTACATCAAATCATAACATTATACACAATACAATTGTGGTTAATTGTATCGATTGTGAATTTTATTTCTTAAGTGTTTAAACAAAATGTTTTTAAACCTATAATTACCCCCCCCCCCTCGTGTGTTGTTCCATATAATATACATATACATCTATATATCGATCCAAAAATAAGTATCATAGGAGGTTTCCACTGATTTCTAGTTCTAGCTCAATTTATTTCAAATTTGAATTTCTACTATTTACTATACTAACGTGTGGAGTGGAAAAGATTTTGTTTTATTATATGCCAAGAATGAATGTTAGATCAATTGACAATCTAAATCCAACAAGACCACCTATCTTTTATGGGAATTATTATGATTACTGGATAGATCTAATGAATACATTTGTTATCAATACTGGTGTAGATAATTTTATTATTCTTACTGGAGGTTACAAAATTCCTGACAATGAAGTTAGTACTTTCACCAATCAAGAAAAGAAAGAATATCAACGGAATTACAAGGTACACAACACTTTTCAATGTTCTATGAACAGGAATATATACAACCAGATATCATCCTGTGAAGCGGCCTATTGTATTTGGAAGAAATTGAAAGTCACTCATTTTGGTACATCGAAGGTTATAGAAACAAGAAGTGCAATGCTTCAAGCAAAGTATCATGGATTTCTTTTTCCTTATGGGGAACCAGTATGTAAAGTGCAACAAAGATTTATGACAATTGTCAATAGTTTACAATCTAAGGGAGAAAAAGTTCATGATGATGAAGATCTTGTTGAAACAATTGTTGATATAATGCCCAACGAATGGGAGTCAAAAATGACATTTATAGATGAAAACAAGAAAAGATTCCCATATTACTCTGGATGAACATTTTGGAACTGTTCTACAGCATGAGACAAGAATGAAGAGAGATGCTGATTTCAATAAGAAGAAAACTGGAAATGGAAGTGTAGCTTTTACTACTACATTTAAAGCTAAAACACCTGAATGAATAACAAGATCCAAATCTATGAAAGTAGTTTTATCAGAATCCAGTGATTGTGATCATTTAGATAAGGACTTAGCCAATCTTGCATGAAGGATAAACAAGATTATGGGAATGAAAGATTTCCAATACAGATTCAAAAAGAAATATATAAAGGATACGAAAGATTCAGAGGTAACTTATTATGAATATAAGAATGTAGGTCATATAAGACCTGATTGTCCTTTACTAAAGAGAAAACATATAAAGGAGAAGATTTTGAAAGAAATAGGAAAAAGTATTACAAGACAAAGACAAAAATGTCTTTAAGGAAAATGATACTTGGAGTGCATGTGGTAGCGATTCATCATATGATTTTTCAGAATATGAATCCTCAGGACAAACGAATATTGGACTTATAGCGGGGCTACCAATTGCAGATTATTGTTTCATGGCTAAGGTACACAATGTTGAAGCCATTAAAAATGTTTTGTTGAATGAAAATTATATTTATAATAAATATTATGAATCTTCAAATGATGAGTATTTTTCATAAGAAGATAATAAATTACCTTCTTTTAAAGAAGTGTATAGGTTTTATAAACTACATGATAAAGGATATTCTAAACTCAAGAAGAAACGTGATAAGGAAAATTATAGAATTTCAATTTTAACTAAAGAAGTATCAGATCATTCTAATGATCTTGATATGAAAACTTCTGATTTTAAAAGTACTTTAAAAACCCTTGAGAAAGTGAAATCTGATAAGGATAAACATTGTAAGGTTCATTAAAATGTTATTTCTATGAATAATATTTTTGAGCCTATCTATTTCAAAATAAATTTTTTTAGAGGATGAAAACTTATTTTCTAAAACTAATGTCATAAATTATTTCCATGAATAAATGTTTGTCAAACATTACTTATGGAAAGGAAAAAATTGATAAAATGTATTCTAAAATTCGACCTTTGAGAAATCATTCTGGTTTTGGTTATACTCATTCTAAACAAATTTTGAGTAATAACTATTTTATTCTCAAAGTACTCTTTTTTTACTAAGTGTAAACATGGTGGAAATTGGAAAATAGATTGATCTCTTAATAGAACTCAGTCTTTAGGATTTCATAAAGCTCATTTTTTTCAAAACAAATGTGGATTCCTAAAATTATTTAATCTAACCCTTCTAAATCCGAACAATTTTTTATTCTGGAAAACTAATTATTTCTTTTTCAGGAAAATAAGAAGTGTACCAAAAAGAATATTCGGTATGTGTATAGTGGTTGTTCTCGACACATGACTGGAAACAATGATTTCTTTGAAAAGATTATCGAAAAAAAGGTGGAAAGATTACCTTCAGAGATAATTCTCAACGAATGATTTTTGGAATAGGTAATATTGTTTTTCTTGGAAAAGTTATGATTTCAAATGTGTTGTTTGTTAAAGTTATTAAGAACAATCTCATCAGCATAAGTTAATTATGTGATGAAGGATAACATGTGAATTTTATGAATAACATTACTAGATTTACATGGTTCTACTTTCTAACAAAGAAATCTGAATCCTTTTTCTATTTCAAAATTTTTATATACCAAGTAAAAAATGAGAAAATTCTACCATTGATAACTATCCATAGTGATCATGATGGTGAATTTCAAAAATCAGATTTTGAAAATTTTTGTAGTAAGAAAGGTATTACTCACAATTTCTCAGCTCCAAGAACTCCTTAGTAAAATGGTTTTATTGAGAGAAGAAATTGCATTCATCAATAAATGACAAGAACAATGTTGAGTGAATACTCAATTGCTAAGAACATTTGGGCTGAAGCTGTTAGTACTACTTGTTATACTATAAATCGTGATTTAACTATACCTTTTCTTAATAAAACATCTTATGAATTGTGGACTGGAGGAAATCCTAAAATCTCATAATTCAATTTTTTTGGATAAAAAGTATTCATTCAAAATACTAAATAGAATCTACATAAATTCACACCAAAATAATATAAAGGAATATTTCTAGGCTATTCTTCAACCTCTAAATATTATAGGGTTTTCAAAAAAAATACTTGTACTATTGATGAAACAGTGCATGTTAAATTTGATGAATCTAATCCTTTTTTTCAAACAACCCCAACCTATATTTTCATATTTTTTTCAAAAACTGTTTATCAACCTTTATTGGATGATCCTTCTGATATGGAAAATGTTCAGGAAAGTCTTTCTAAAACATTTACCCCAGAAAATTTTCTACCATACGTTGATGAACATGTTTTACAAAACCCAAATCAATTTCTTCTTAGGAATCATCCCAGTGATAACATCATTGGATATGAAAATCAAACTGTAAGGACTAGAAAGCCCTTGAGAAATGAAATAGAACATCTTTCTTTTCATTCCCAATTCGAACCTAAAAGTCCAAGTGAGGCCCTAGGTGATGAAATTTGGATTAAAGCAATGCAAGATGAAATAAATGAATTTGAAATTAATCAAGTCTGAAATTTAGTTTAAAGACCTAAAGAAACAACTATAATTGGAGTAAAATAGGTATTTAGAAATAAATATAATGAAAGTGGAATCTTTGTAAGAAATAAAGATATACTTGTTGCTAAGGGATATAATCAACCAGAGGGAATAGACTATTAAGAAACATATTCTCTGGTAGCTAGACTTTAATCTATTGATATCCTATTAGCCTTTGCAGCATAATTTAATTTCAAATTATTTCAAATAGATGTTAAACGTGCCTTCTTATATGGTTTTGTTCAAGAAGATGTTTCTGTTGAATAACCTCTTGGTTTTATAGATTCAAAATATTCTAATCATGTTTTTAAACTTACCAAAACATTATATGGCCTTAAACAAGCCCCTAGAGAATGTTATGATAGACTTACATGATTTATTTTACAAAACAATTATCCAAAAGTTATAGCGGATCCAAACCTTTTTATAAAAATAGAAAATAATGATGTTTTTATTGTTCAAATTTATGTTTATGACATCATATTTGGATCAACTAAGCAGTATTTAACTGATTCTTCTGCGAATTTAATGAAATATTAGTTTGAAATGAGTATGATGGGTGAGTTAACATTCTTTTTAGGTTTTCAAATTTCACAAAAACTAGAAGGGATATATATATCTCAACATAAGTATATATAAGATTTACTCAAAAAGTATGGATACAAAAATACTAAAAGTATTAGAACTCCAATTGGTACCTCAAATACACTTGATCTTGATGAAACTCGGAAGCTAGTAGATCAAAAAAATTAGAGGTATGATATGAAGTTTGTTATAAATAATAGCTAGTTGACTAGACTTAATGTTTTCCGTATGATTATGTGCATGATAAAAATCTAATCCAAAAGGGTCTCATTTTAAAGTCGTGAAAAACATATTTCGGTATTTAAAAATAACTCTAGATTTAGGTCTTTTTTATTCTTATGGAAATGATTTTGTTTTAAAAAGGTTTTCAGATTCTGACTTTGGTGGTTGTAGAATGGATAGAAAGAGTACATTTGGAACATGTAATTTCTTAAGGGATTCCCTGGTTTCTAGGTCCTGCAAGAAAAAAAAACTCAGTATCACTTTCCACTGCTCAAGCTGAATATGTAGCAGCTAGAAGTTTTTGTGCTCAAGTGTTGTGGATGCAACACACACTCACTGACTATAGATTGAGTTTTTCAAAAACTCAAATTCTATGTAATAATACTAGTGCCATAGCTCTTAATAAAAACCAAGCACATTACTCTCATGCAAAACACATAGATATTAGTCATCACTTTCTTTGGGATCACACACTAAACGAGATATTATTTTACAATTCATCGGAATGCAGGATCAACATGATGCCATTTTCACAAAACCATTACCATTTGATAGATTTGAGTTTATAAAACAAAATATACGAATGATTATATTAATATAATCATTAATGTCTACTTTATGTTTTACACTTCTCCTTACATTAAACTCCTCTTAAAATGGGGAGAACATTTTTTTTCAACCAATATATTTCTTAAACATTTCCTTATTTATTCATTTATTATTTCAGTTTTCTATATTTATGATTATCTTTTTGAATATTTTTTTATTGTTTTAATCATCTATCATCTTGTTTTCCTGATTATCGTATTGTTTATTTTTCCATCGTCATGCCAACCTATGGTAATAACTTTGTTTTCCATCGGCACACCAACCTATGGTAACAACCTTGTTTTCCATTGGCACACCAACCTATGGTAAAAACATTGTTTTCCATCGTAACACCAAGATATGGTAACAAATTTGTTTTCCATTGGCACTTTAAAACATGGTAACAACTTTGTTTTCCATCAGCACATCACCCTAGGTAACAACTATGTTTTCCATCAGCACACCAACCCATGGTAATAACTTTGATTTACATTGGCACGTCAACCCATGGTAATAACTTTGTTTTACATCAGCATGTCACCCTATGGTAACAACTTTGTTTTCCATCGGGACGTCACCCTATGGTAATGACTTTGTTTTCCATCATCTTTACAACCTATGGTAATGAATTTGTTTTCCATCAGCCAGACAACCTATGGTAATTATGACAACCCTTCTTCTATTAAAAACAGAAACATTATTTATTACATAAACTATTCACTAGATACAACATGGAAGATCGAGAGTTCTAGTGTATTTGGAGATTAGGATCATTACATAACAACTTAAATCATGAAATACAACATCTTTATTGAAAAATTTCTTTACATGAACACTACATTCCCTCGTACTTAGCATTGCATGAGATAACCTGAGGACATGCATAAGAAAGGGGGTGAGATATAAATCCCACTAAGGGAAAAACATGGAATACATGAGGAGTACAATACATGTTAGCCAATAGGAATATCAACAGAGCACACGAGGAATATTAACATAAAGTCATGATAAAGCATGATAATAATAACATGGAAATGTGGCAACAAAACTTAACATGGAATTAGCATGAGCCAAGTCTCATTGCACATGGAGAATGAGTAAATCCTCATTGCACGTGAAGCACAAGTAAACCCTCGTTGAACTTGAATTAGCATGAGTCAACAGTCATTGCACATGATGTATCATGATACTATACTTTACCCAAGACATTAGAGCACTATAAGGGCGCACCATTCTTAAACATTTCATTTCATTCATAAGTGTGCCACATGGAACATAAAACATGGATTCATAAAACATAATCATTAATTCCACGATAATGGAATGTTGAATTCATATAGGAATCTTTATAATCAATAATTAAATTTTTATAAAGGTGAATACCCTTGATGGAGAAATGGGCATGGTATTCAGTAAACAATGGCATTGGCTAAAAAATCGTTGCAATTTCGATAGCATAACGGCGTGACATAAGAATTCATAAAATTGGTTGATGAGAGAGAAAGGGGTGTCTCATCATATTTACATGGAACAGATAGTAATGGGGGCATATAGATACACGTCCAAACAATTGTAATGGAATTTAGATTCATGATACAAAAGTATTTCTTGAATGTAAATGAAGAGAGATAAGTACCTTTCGGAATTTCAACATAGTAACAGGTGTACATGTGAGGCATTTAATGAGAGAGAAAGGGGTATCCCATAATTCAAACAATAAGATGGCTGTATGGGGGAGGTGAGAAACCATACCCCAGAATTTATAATTTAAATTAAAAGGTCATAACAATATTATGAAAATTGGACAAAAAAGTGAAAGAAAGAAAAACCCTTACTTTGAAGTGTGCTTACAAGGCTTGAGAGAGGCTTCTTGGGAGCTTGGGGCACCTTGAGCGGATTCTAGAGAGAGTATGGATGAGTTTTGATGAACTCCAAAGGCTTTTAGTGAGTAGGAAGTGGAAGCTTTGGTGGTTTATATAGGAAATTTGAGTGAATTCATTATTATTTGTGTTTGGGACCCCTTACATTAAACTAATCCAAACCACAAATCAGATCATAGTTTTTACCCATGGTTTTGGAAAATTGAATAGGAAAAAAATATTTTATAAGGAAATAGTCCTAATTTCTTAAAATAATGGGGTTGCTTATGTGGAGGTGAGTCACACTCCCATGTAAAATAATTTAAAAAAAACAAGATGTTTAATAAGTCTTGAGGGGTCCATTAATGCTTTCATATGTAAGTCAAACAAACCCAAAATCATATTATTTTAACGGTAAAACATATATTGGCCGAACATAAAGCATATATTACTTTATTACATCACTATTAGGTCATTAGGATGTCATCAAACACATTATATATTTAAACTGTATTTAATTTTTTCCCAAACATTTTACTATCTCAAAAAATTATTAAAAATTCACCGTTGGATAATTTCCACGTCATGATTCCAGAAATATCATTTAATTTATTTAAATAATTTTCCAAACTTTTTAATTTTCACTTTTAAAATTAAAACTGACATTTATCGAAAATTCACAGTTTTTGACAGAAATAGCTTTCAAACCATAATTAAAATTATAATTTCATTAATTAAATTATATGCTATTTTATATATAATAAAATTAATTTAATAATAATAATAATATTTTATTAATATATTTTTTAATTCAAAAATCCAATATTTTAATAAAATATATTTATTAATTATGACTAAAAACACTACTTGTACTTTAAAAACTATTTATAATGTATCAATAATGACAAGAATGTATATTCATTATTATGTAAAGAAATAATATACATGAAAATAGTACTAGCGATTTGATTCATAACCCCTTAAAACAACCGCATAAGACCAAAGGGTATGGTGTGCGATGGTGACAGACTCTTGGGGTAGCTCAGATAACATTGCTCGAGTGGTAATCTCTATCATCTTCCACTTTTCCCGTAGATGGTCTCATTTGAGCTTGACATGATGAATCTCAGCTTGGTCTTGGTCAAGAGAGAATCCCAAAGACGCCACCTCTTTTCCATGCTCCGAAAAATAGGCTTCGTATAGAGCAATTCAACAAAATGAAGTCATCACTTCATTTTTCTGAGTAAATTGGATATTTTAAAGCCCTATGTTTATACTAATCATGTGATCACTATTCAACGTCTATAAAAGTAAGAGTCACAATTCTTAACATAAAACCCAAGAAGTTGACATTTTATATCAACATTTTACATTAAGATACATTTAATTAAATCAAGAGGGATTTCCATTAATGAAACTTTGGGTCATTACAATATTCCCCCCTTAAGAAATTTCACCCTCGAAATTACCTTTTCCCACACTAAAACAGATGTGGGTAACTCAGCTTCATCATTTCATCCGATTCCCAAGTCTCTTCTTAAAACTTGTGGTTTCGCCACAACACCATGACGAGGGGCATTGTCTTATTTCTTAGAACCTTTTCTCTACGATCTAAGATCTTCACTGGTTTCTCCTCAAAATAAATATCTCCTTCCAACTGTACCTCCTTAGAAGAGAGTACATGTGAATGGTCCGGTATGTACATCCTTAAGAAGGACACATGAAACACATAAGGTACTTTGGCCATCATATGTGGAAGTGCTAGTAAATAGGCCAAATCCCCGACACGATTAAGAATCTCAAAGGGGCCGATGTACCTTGGACTTAACTTCCCTTTCTTTCCAAACCTCATGACCTTCTTCCATGGAGATATGCGTAGAAAAACCATGTCTCCATCATTATACTGAAGGTCTTGTCGATAATTATCTGCATAACTCTTATGTCGACTCTAGGCTACCTTGATATGCTGCTGAATGGTTTTATCCTTCTCCACCATTTCCTCGACCATTTCTAGTCCAAGCATCTTACGTCCACCGATCTCATACCAACACGCCAGTGTTCTTCACCTTTTCCAACAAAGGGCTTCATATAGTGCCATTTTGATGCTCGAGTGGAAACTATTATTATAAGAGATCTCAACCAGAGGAAGATACTGATCTCATCCTACTTTAAAGTCCATTGAGAAGGCTCTCAACATGTACTCAAGTGTTTGGATAGTCTGCTCGGATTGGCCATCAGTTTGAGGATTATAGGCGGTACTGAAGTTCAGTTCACTATCCAGAGCATGTTGAAGACTCTTCTAAAACTTAGAGGTGAATCTTGGATCTTAGTCAGACACAATAGATAGTGGTACTCCATATAGCCTTACCAATTCCTTGATATATATCTATTCTAGTTGATCCAATGAGAAATCCTCCCGAATAACAATGAAGTGTGCAGTCTTTGTAAGATGATCTACAACAACCCAGATTGCGTTGTTGCCTTTGGATTTCCATGGATGTCCGGTGATAAAGTCCTTTGTGATGTTCTCCAATTTCCATTCTGGTATGGGGAATTGTTGCATCATCCCCTTAGACGTCTGCCTCTCTGCCTTCACTAGCTCGCACACCAGGCACTTTGATTTATATACAATGATATCATTCTTCATATTATCCCACCAAAAGTTTTCTCGGAAATCTCGATACATCTTTGTGATCTCTGGGTGAATAGAGAATTTTTAACTATTGTCATCATCCAAATGATCCATCATTAGCTCCAAACTTGATGGAACACATAGTCTTTTCCCAAATCACACAATTCCTTCTTCATTAACATTAAACTCCGAGGATTTACCTTTTTCGATAGCTTCTACTTTTTCCTGAATTCCCACATCATCCTTTTCAGCATCCTTTAACCTTTTCAAATGAGGTGGTTGAGCAATAATTTGTGAGAGGATTTATGATTTCCCTCTTCTTTATGATTCCCATGACCATCTTCATCAAGTCTAAGAAGATAGGATCCTTCTCAATTCTCATCATTGTTAAAATCACTTGGTCCTTTCTACTTAGAACATCTGCCATCTTGTTTGCATTCCCATGATGGTAATGTATTGAAAAATCATAATCCTTGATGAGATCTTTCCATATTCTATGGAGCATATTAATCTCTTTCTGATTGAATATATATTTAATACTCTTGTCGTTAGTATATGTCTCACATTTCTCCACATATAGTTAATGCCGCCAGATTTTCAAGGTAAAGATCACCACCGCCAACTCCAGATCATGTGTTGGATAGTTTCGCTCATGGATTTTCAACTATCTTGAGGAATAGGATATCACTTCATCATTATGCATCAACACACATCGTATGCCATTTTTTGAAGCATCACTGAATACCACAAAAGGTTCCCCAGTTGTGGGTAACGTGAGCACGTGTGCAGTGATAATCCTCCATTTGAACTCCTTAAATCTTTCTTCGCATTTATCACTCCAAGAAAACATTTCTCACTTTCGAGTTAGCTTGGTAAGACGGTTGGAAAATTGTGAGAAATTTCTCACAAATCGTCGATAATATCCAACTAAGCCCCAGAAGCTACGGATATCTATTACCAATGTTGGTCTTGGCCATCCTTAAATGGCATCTATTTTGGGGGGATCCAAAGATATCCCATTGATTCTGATGATATTTCCCAAGATTGAGACCTCCATCAACCATAAATCACACTTTTTGTACTTTTCATAGAGCTTGTCCTTGCGCAAAGTCTCTAGTATAGTTCTTAAATGCTCCTCATGATCCTCCTTGGTTTTGGAGTATATTAGAATATCTTCTATAACCACTACCCCAAATTTGTCAAGGTAATCTATAAAGACTCTATTCATCAACTCCATGAATATTGCTGGAGAATTAGTGATTCTGAAAGGCATTACTATGAATTCATAGTGCCTATATCTTGTACCAAAAGTAGTGTTGGGGACATCTTCCTTCTTCACCCTAACATGATAATATCCTGACCGAAAATCTATCTTGGAGAAGTATTGTTCTCCACACAGCTAATCGAATAATTCATCGATTTGTGGAAGATGATACTTGTACTTTATCATGATTTTTTTACGTTCACGATAATTCATGCAATGTCGCATTGACCCATCCTTATTCTTAACGAAGAGGATTGGTGCACCCAATGGTGAAGCACTTGGGCGTATAACCCCTTTATCCAAATTCTTCTGTAGTTGTTTCTTCATCTCTTTATGCTTCACAACATCCATTCTACATGGAGTCTTGGATATTGTTAGCTCCCCTGGTATAAGTTCAATTGAAAATTCAACGTGTCTTTTTGGAGGAAGACCATGCAGTTCCTCGGGAAACACTTCAGCAAATTCCCTCACAATAGTCATTTCTCCAGGGATGGTTTCTTCCTCAGACTCAATCATCTAAGCCATATACGCATTCTCATAGGGAAGTAATATCTATTCTTGAGATGATAGAGCTAAAGGAGATTTATCTTCCTCCTTACATTTGTAAAGAACTGGGGGTCGATTCTCTATATGGAGTGTGATTTCCCTATCCCGACAATTTATGTTGGCTCTATACAAGGAAATCCAATCAATGCCAATAATGGCATCAAAATCCACCATAGGGAGTATGATGAGGTTTTCCAGGAAATTCAATCCACGGATTATAACAGGGGGGACTTATATTCATGGGATGCAATGATTTCCCCATTTTCCGTACTCACTGACATCTTCACTTCCATGATTTTTGGTGGTGCTGGGATTGTTCTACTAAACATCCGATATATAAAAGAATGCGTAGAACCTGAATCAAATAGTATGTTCGCTATTCTTGAATGAATAACTAGCGTAACATTCACCACTTCGTTGTTGGGGTTTACTTCAGCAGAAGTGATGGAAAAATCTGTTCCATGCTGCCTTGGAGGTTGTTGGTTTCCTCCGAAAACCGTTGGATTCGGGAACTAATTTGCAAAATGCATGGGTTATTTGCAGTTTCAGCAATGAACAACTCATTGAGGTTCGAACGGAGCATTCCTCTCCTCTGTCGCAGCTGCAGGAATTTCATGCCAACAGTTAGCAGCCAGGTACACTTCTCTTCCACTCATAAAGAATTTCCTTGTCCTTTGAGGCAATTTACAATGTTCTTCATTCCGCACTTTTGGAAAGTGGGGTGTTGGATCTTCTTAGCACCATTGGATTTATCCATCGGACCACCAGGATTGAAGTCCTCCTTAGGCTTCTTGTCCCCATGATACCCATGTGATTCCCAGATCTCCATTTTGACCTTGAGGGCACATTGTACAATTTCTTCATAGCTGTCGAAGTCACAGATCACTAATATTTTACACAGGCTAGGATTCATCCCACCAAATAAGCGGTAAACCTTGCATTCGAGGGTAACGACAAAGACAGAAGCATGTGATGCAATCCTTGTGAAGTTTGCCTTATACGCTCCAACTAATTCTTCGTCTTTTTTCATGCGGTAAAGGAAGTTCCTTTCCATCTTAAACCAGAGGGTGCACGGAAAATATTTATCGAAAACAACTTCAGGAAATCCTTTAATTCCAATGCCTCGATCTCACCCTCAGGCTTCGTGTTTTTGATCAATGTCCACCATTGATCATCTTCACCCTCTATATGATATGCCTCCAGGATAACCTTCTCTTGTTCAGAACATTGAAGGATAAAGAATATCATTTCAATGGAGTTGATCCATTGTTCAGCGGTAGTGGGGTCGGATGATCCACTAAAAGTAGGAGGCCTTTGTCTCATGAAGCTCTCGATAGTGACTTATTCCTTCTTAGGGGGGTTTGGACGTTCCTCTTGACCCGTGTTTCAATTAAAATATTGAGTTAGATGAGAGAGAAGCATGACAAAGTTCATGATTCCTTCTCCCATTGGATTGGGAATCTCATTAGTACAGTCATCACACTGATCTTCACATCAGTTGTTAGCCCGAGTCCTCCTATTACTAGTCATTGGCTGGAATAAAAGGAAAGTTAGGGGGTAACACATAAAGGGTAATCCAAAGACAAAAGTTGATAAACTTTTATTTCCTCAACTCATGAGTCTATAGGCTTCAATCTAGTCTTTTCATTATATACTTTCTAATATATATTCTGAGGGGAATTTTTTTTAATTCCCTTAATAAGGGTTCATACTAAGATTTTGAATTTATCAACACATATCACCTGGGAGTGTCGTAACCTAGAGTGCATCAAGGCCCATTATCTTGCACTAGTTCCAGTTCGAGTCTAGCTCAAAGTGGTGTTTTCAGGTTTTACCCTTAGGATACATCTATGCCAGAGCCGGCTCAACCTGATCGTATCCAGACATGGATGTATTTGTTTGATAAACCACTTACACAGTACTTACAGAATCATAGGGATGTTTTTATTATTCTTAGTCTTGTCACTAAGTCTTTACTATGTTTCCTAATCCTAATCCCAAAAATAACAAAACCTATTCTCTGATACCGACTATGACACCCCTGCTTTTATTACAAACATAAAAATGAATTATTACATAAACTATTAACTTGATACAACATGGAAGATTGAGAGGTATATTGTATTTGGGGCTTAGGAACATTAAATAACTACTTAAACCATGAAATAAAACATCTTTATTGTAAACATCCTTTACATGACCACTACATTCCCTCATACATAGCATTGCATGGGATAACTTGAGGAAATGCATAAGAAAGTTGGTGAGCTATAAAACCCAGTAAGGGAAAAAACATAGAATACATGAGGAGTACAATAAATTTTATAAAATAGGGATATCAATAGAGAAAAAGAGAAGCATGAAAATAAATTCATGATGAAGCATGATAATCATAACATGGAAATGTGGCATCAACACTTATCATGGAATTAGCATGAGCCAAGGCTCATTGCACATAGAGCATGAGTAAATCCTTATAGCACATGAAGAACGAGTAAACCCTTGTTGCACTTGAATTAGCATGATTCAACACTCATTGCACATGATGTATCCTGATACTCTTCTTTACCCAATGCATTGGAGCGCTATAAGGGCACACCCTTCTAAAACATTTCATTTCATGCATATGTGTGTCACATGGATGATAAAACATGAATTCATAAAAAATAATCATTTATTCCACAATAAAAGTATGTGGAATTAATACATCAAACTTTAAAATAAATAATTAAATGTGCATAAATGTGAATACCCTTGATTGAGAAATGGGCTTGGTATTCACTACACAATGGCATTGGCTAAAAAATCAGTGCAATTTTGGCAGCGTAACGGCGTGACATAAGAATCCATAAAAATGGTTGATGAGAGAGAAAGGGGTGTCTCATCATATTTAAATTTAATGGAAATTAAGGGGGTCATATATATACATGTCCAAAAAATTGTAATGGAATTTAGATTCATGATACAAAAGTATTGCTTGAAAGTAAATGAAGAGAGAGAAGTTCCATTCGGAATTTCGGCATAGTAACAGGTGTACATGGGAGGCGTTTAATGAGAGAGAAAGGGGTCTCCCATCATTCAAAAAATAAGAGGGTAGTATGGGGGAGGTGAGAAACCATACCAAAGCCTTTACAATTTAAATTAAAAGGGCATATCAATATTATGAAATTGGACAGAAAAAGTGAAAGTATGAAAACCCCTTAGTTGGTAGTGTGCTTCCAAGGATTGAGAGAGGCAGGAGAGAGGATTATTGGGAGCTTGGGGCACCTTGGTAGGATTCTAGAGAGAGTAGGGTAGTGTTTGGAATAACTTAAAAGGATTTAAGTGAGTATGAAGTGGAATCTTGGGTGGGATTATATAGGAAAGGTTAGTATATTCTTTATTATTTATGTTTGTGACCCCTTACATTAAACTAATCCAAACCACAAATCAGATCATGGTTTTTCCCATGGTTTTTGAAAAAGGGAAGAGGAAAAAAATATCTTATAAGGAAAAAGTCCAAACATATTAAAATAATGGGGTAGCTTATGTGGAGGTGAGTCACACTCCCATGGAAAATAATATAAAAATACAAGATGTTTAATAAGTCTTGAGGGGTCCATTAATGCTTTGAAAAGTAAGTCAAAAAAACCCAAAATCACATTATTTTAATTGAAAAACATATATTGGCCGAACATAAAGCTTATAGTATTTTATTACATCACTATTGGGTCATTATGATCTCATAAAACACATTATATATTTAAACAATATTTAATTTTTACCCAATTATTTGACTGTCTTAGAAAATTATGAAAAATTCACTGTTGGATAATTTCGGCATCCTGATTCTAGAAATATTATTTATTTTATTTAAATAATTTTCTAAATATGTTAATTTACCCTTTTAAAATAAAAACTGACATTTATCAAAAATTCAATGGTTTTGACAGAAATGGCTTTTAAACCTTAATAAAAATTCTAATTGCATTCAAAAAATTATATGATCATTTATGTATAATAAAATTAATTTAATAATAATAATAATATATTTTTAAAATATTATTTAATTCAAAAATTCCTTAATTTAATAAATTTAATTTCATAATTAAATAATGACTAAAAACACTACTTGTACTTTAAAAACTATTTACAATGTATCAATAATGACAAGAAATTATATTAATTATTATATAAAAAAATAATTTACATGAACATAGTACTAGAGATTTGTTACATAACCCCTTAAAACAGCTGCATAAGACCTAAGGGTAAGGTGTGTGATGGTGACAGACTCTTGGGGTGGCTCAGATAACATTGGTTGAGTGGTATTCTCTATCAACTTCCACTTTTCCCATAAATGGTCTCATTTGATCTCGACATGATGAAGCTCATCTTGGGCATGGTCAATATAGAAGCCCAAAGATGCCACCACTATTCCATACTTCAACAAATGGGCATCGTATAGAGCAATTATACTAGATGAGGCCATCACTTTCTTTTTCTGAGTAAATTGGATTTGTGAAAGCCCTATATTTATACAAATTATGTGATCACTGTTCAACGACTATAAAAGCAACGATCACAATTCTTAACATTAAACCAAAGAATTTAAAATTTTATATAAACATTTTACATTAAGAGAAATTAAATTAGATCAAGAGGGATTTCCATTAATGAAACTTTGGGTCGTTATAGTAATGACTTGGTTTTCCATCGTCTTGACCACCTATGGTAATGACTTTGTTTTCCAGCAGCCCAACAACATATGGTAGTGACTTTGTTTTCCATCGGCTTGACAACCTATGGTAATGACTTTTTTCCATTGGTCTGGCTACCAATGGTAATGAATTTTCATTGCATCATTTTCACAACTAATCGTATTCTTTTTCCTCAAACACATGTATTTTATTTTTTGAATTGTATTATACTATAATAATAATATTAAACCAAAAATTCCCTTAGATTCTCCAAAATTTACATTATTTCATTCTTTGTTTTGTTTTTCTTATTTTTTATTGGTTCTCTATTTTTTTAAAAAACACCTTTAAATCCCTACCATTGATGTTCTTTTCTTTTAATCTCAATCGTAGAAGATCAACAATAATTTGTTTTCGCCTATAAATATACCCCTCCCCTCCCAAAACACACAACAGTTTTTCAGATCTTGTGGTGAAGCTCTGCCCCTTTGTTTGAAGACTTCGTATGATCTTCCATTTTCCGCATATATATGTCTTATTCCTCTGCCAACACTCCTACTAAAATGTCATCAAAAACGTTTTTAGAGAAAGACTTCTTAAGAGAAAGGATAGTTTCTCAAGACTTATTTGACAAGTTTGATTCAACAATAAGAAGGATTATTTTGTTTCAAGGATGAGAACATATTTGTGTTGAAAAACCTGTATCTCATGATCCGATTCCTGTTGAAGAAGTTAGTCAATTCTACAAAACCGTGTCTTTTGAAAAAAAATATGATGATAAATATTGCTGTGTACGATAGAAAAATCTCAATGTCCGCGAAACAATCATCCCACATTCTAAATGTATCAACATAAGGTGATTCTTTTTTTCCATCTCATTAAATACCAAAGGAAGTTGGTACGTTTAATAAATAATGTGATGAAAATTCATTATTTCTTTTAAATGAAGAGAAGAGAAAAGTAGCTCAGTTATCTCCAGATAACAGGTTCGTGGTGCTTTGGATGAAAATTTTTCTTATCCCAAGTAAAGGGGACAGAGAAACTCTTAATGTATCTGATTTTTTTATGGTAGACTATCTTGTAAACATGAGAAAGGTAAATCTCATGGGGTACATTTTTTAAACAGTGAGGAATTTAATGTCAGGAGCGATCAAGTCCCATTTGATTTTGTAATCCTATATTCATAAAAAGTTAATTCTTGAGAGCTTGAAGTTTTGTAATATTTTTTTGAAAGGGAAATTGGAAGAGTTGTAGCCTACTTGGATAATTAAGAATATGTTGAAGAAGTTGTATGTTTGTTTCAATGAAAAACAAATCTTTTTTTCAAATATGTAGAACTTGAATCGGCACCAAATCAATCGGAACCAAATCAATCAACACCTTTTCCAATCAACGATAATCCAACTATTGTTTCTCCTCAAAAGTCAGATCCTCAAACAAGTACTAAGCCAAAGAAAAAACTAAATACTGCAAGGTGGTTGTCTCCAAGTAGAGGAAAGATAGAGAACAATGAAAATAAGGTGATCCTAAGTTCGATCTTGATCCAGCTAAAGCTTTTGCTGAGAGGATAAGGGTAGAGGATACTCTTCAGGATGAGAAGAAAGAGAATAATCTTTTAAAAAGAAAATATAAAGAATTTGATGTTTCTAATATTATGAAAATGGTTGAGGAGGATAGTGCTAAACTAACAGAAGAAGTTCGTCATGAACCTATCGTAAAGAGCCTACAAGATAAAGAGAACGGCAAACAAATTTTGAAAGAAGTACAAGAATTTAAAGAAGAGGAAGAAGATTTTCATTTGGAATTTCTTTAGAGTTCAAAAAAGAGTAGAGAATAATCGTCTCAAATGAAAAGTGAAGGTATTCAACAGGTTCCTCATACCAATCAAGAACCAGTTGAATCTCTTGAAACTATAGATAGAATTACTTCCCATGAAAACCAAGGTGCTCAATCTTATCATACTGAAAAGGTAATTGATATCAGTGAAAAAGTGGAAAAAGAAAGAAAAAAAATGAAAAATCAAAAGGAAAACATCTAGTTGAAGTCTCCATCCGATCAAATTAACTAGATCCATATTATGAGAATACTGCTTTAGAACACACAATTTCTCTCAGAAAGAGTGATTAAATTGCTCATGTTTTGAGAAGGATTGAGAAGAACATTCTTTATTTTCCTAAACATGATGTAAAAATATATTTCATAACTGACAATCAATGGAATAAGTTTGGTTCTGTAAGAGAAATGAGAAAGAGAGTATTGTCAATTGAAGATGATTTAAAAGTACTATCTGAAAGTTCAGCTACTCATAATAAGGCTTACAATAGAATGTCTATGTGGTCATACAAAATAGAAAGCTCAGTGAATGATCATGAAATATCAATTGAAGACATAAGGATGATTTCAAATGATCTTGATATTTTATTCTATAAGAATGAAAAAGAAACCATTGAAAGGATGAATCATATTTCAACAACCCATGGAGCCGATATTCCTTCAATAAAAGTGCTTCAAGGGGGAATGAATTCTTTTCATACAGATTTTTCTAAGGTTTCATCATTAAATGATGAAATTGTTTTGTTGAAGAAACAAAATTATGTGTTATCTAAAGACAATAAGAATTTTCATGATATAATTGATACACTTGAAGATGTAATCAAATTCCAAAAAGAGACTATTAAGAATCCAGATCAGCTTTTTTCCGATCAAAAAGAGCTTCTAAAATCTCAGGGTGATTCTATCTCTAAAGACAAGAAAAAAATAAAAAAGTTGAAAGACGTTCTTCATGAGCTGATCAAGAAAGAAAAGGAAAGAGAAAACAAATGAGTGTTGTTGTATCTTTCTATGCTTATTTCTATAATTCTATAGAATTTTGTTATCTCAATGAGATTTATGTAACTTTTACCATTACCTTGCATTTATGTAATCTAACTCTTTCAGGAAACTCAAGATTACCCACTTCTTTTTGTAAATCAAAAAGGGGGACAATGTTTTATAAGGGGATAATGATTCAATCAAATATGTTTAAATCAAGGAAAATTTACAATTACAATACTTAGGAAATTACATACCTACGGGGGAGTTAGATTTATTCAATTTCTTATTCAGAAGAGTTTCCAATAACTCAGGGAGAGATAAGTTTTTGTTTTTTTTACTTTATGTTTTTTGATTTCCAAAAAGGGGGAGATTGCTGAGCGAAAAGTTATATTTTGACTTTTATGGCAGTTATGGAAATCACAAATGTATTCATATTTACTTATCGTACTGACTATGTTTATCGTACCGACTATGTCAATCGTACAGACTCTCTCAATCGTACTGACTCTGTCAATCGTACTGACTCTGTCAATCGTACTGACTCTGTCAATCGTACTGACTCTGTCAATCGTACAGACTCTGCCAATCGTTTTAAATCTGTCAATCCTACTAACTCTGTCAATTGTACTAACTTTTGTGAATCATACTCAATTTGTATCATATTAATACATTACACTATGTAATACTTTTAGTACTCATATTTTTATCACATGCTTTTTTTATCCTTTATCAATACATGTCAATCGTACTCAGGTTTATTATCTCCATATATCTTCTGTTATATCAAAAACTATGTCTTATAGTTAGTTATAAACTAATAAAAACAATGTCGTGTTTTCTGTTTCAATATGACCATTATAATGCCAGGTGTCCAAGTCCCTCTGAGTTTTCCGGAGAAATATGACCGTTAGAGGAAATGCGACTGTTGGAACCTGAGGCCTATAAATAGGAGGCCATTTGAATCTAAGAACTACAACTGATATAATTTGATCATTATGTGCTTCTATCAAGTTCTATAGAGAGACGTTGTGACTTCTCTCTTACTTCGAGAGAAAGAATTGAAATTACAAAATGTGAATGGATCATTCATAGTTTTTGTATTTCAATAAGTGCTTTGTTTTTCTTTGTGAAACCGATCAAGTGATAATGATAGAGGACTGCTAGGGATTGGAAGACGATGCTACCTGTCATCGTATCGAGGGATTTCAATTGCATAAAAGATAGAGTTTCCAATTACATGAAAAATCCAGGGCTTGTAGGGATAACAAGAGAGACGTACCGATCATCATATTGAGGGCATGTGGGGATATTGAGACAGACGTATTGATCATCGTATTGAGGGATTAACAAGGTGGTGGTAAGACATACCTCTTATCCTAGGAGAAAGGATGCCCTTCTCATTGGGTTAAACAAATTGTAAAACTTTTACATTTTCATTGCTAATTGTATTAGAAAGGGAATTGTTTTGTTTCCTTTCTTTATTTCATATTCATTTGTAATTGTTTCAATTACAATCATGTTGTAAAATACTGTATCGATTGATTCTATAGTATTTATGGTAGAATACTTAAATATTGTATTACTCTTATTATTGTATTCATTTTGAATATAATTGCTTTATAATTATTATAGTATTAAATCATATCATACCTTTATACTAAATACAATTGTGGTTAATTGTATCTATCGTGAATTGTATTTCATAAGAGTTTAAACACAATGTTTTTAAACCTACAATTCACCCCCTTTTGTATTGTTCCATTAAATATACATATACATATATATATTGATCCAACACTTGTAATTGAAATTTCTTAAAAAATCCTCTTAAAAAAATTTAGACGAGTCACTATTTTATGTGCCATAAGATCTGTTAAAAGTATATTTTAGTGCTTCAGACATCAATGTTAATTTTTGGACATCCATTTCATGAAGGGGAGAATTAGAATTTGATCAAAGAAGAACCATAATATGAAATTGTTCTTAAGAAATAAAAAAATATCATGTATATATATTTCCTTATATTCCTGGTCAATGATATAATTCATCAACATTATGAAAAATATCTTAAAAACAAAAATACTATCCTAATAGTGTAGTTTTTTTTTGAACTGATGGTATTTTAAATAATTATAGATTTATGGCATTGAGCCTCTCAAATTTCCCTTGATCATTCACTTGTTTGTGATCAATTACCATAATCACTCTATATCAATATTTATGTTTTTCCTCTAAGTCTATATTTTCAGTTTTCATTAATTTTCTCTTACGTAGAAACCAAGATATATGATTGCCCATGTGACTTTTTTACATCCCATTATATCTTTTCTATTGGATTTTTCAGGAAACCATTTATTTATGTGTGATTTAAACATATTAAATATCAAAAAATATATTACCAAGATAGAGTTTAAATTGTGAGGATGAATTTATTTAAGGTGGAGAGAATTCAACATCCAAAAAATTCTAAAAGATTAACTTTTATTGGATAGTGTATTACCTATCAAGACATTATAGTATATTTAATATTTTTAATAAATTTAATATATCCTTTACCTTTCAACACATGAAATACTAAGTTATCATAAATCTCATAGAACAACGAGTTTCTTCAATGGATGGCATTACATGGATGACTGTGTTTTACGAAACATAAATATATTATTAAAATATTAGTATTTTATATAATAAGACTTAAACGAGCCATTAAATTAGTGATTATGAATATTATGAACTAAATTATGATAATATAAATAATATATATCAAATAAAAAGTTTTTAAATTCATCCAATAGATTTTATATTCATAAGTTAAGAACAAACACAATTTTACACATAAAACCCTGTATTTTTATGAAGACACTTTTTACACCTTTTAAATTAAAAAATATTTTAAATTCAATTTTTGAAAATTTTAAAAATTTTATATTTAAATATTAACTTAATTTATTAATTTTTAATTTAAAATTAGATTAGGGTGATATTTTAGAATATTCCTGTGAAGTTTTATTTTTCAATGAATAGTGAAAAACCAGAATTTTAATTCAAAACTTATACTTCCTATAATTTATCTATAAGGATAAATTATATTTTTGATTTGTTTTAATGTTTATTTAGATCAATTTTATATCAATTAATCCAATTTTGGTTATTTTAATAAATTTTACAATGAAATTGGATATAAAAACATAGAAAACTTTGGAATATTTTTACTTTAAATACCGACTTTCTCATTCCATCTACGATACTAATTTTTAATAAATTTCATCCACTTATGAGATTAGAATTTAGAAAAAATATTTAATATTTTGATTTATAATAATTTATTATTTTAAATATAGTAAAACAAGTTTTTTAGTAAAAATATTAGTGAATGTGAGTATAATTAATTACAATGATTAAGAGAAATATTTTCTTAACAATGGACTAAACCTTAAACATAAGCAAAAAGATAACCTATAAAATTGTCAAAAATAAATTTTATGTTAATTTTTATACCCAATAATCTCTTTTATATAATTTTTACTATTATTTTATTCACATTAAATTGGAATATTGTGAGTGGAAATAGTTTTTAAATTTTTTACAAGAATGTCACTCCTCCACTATAAAAAGGAACTCCACCCTACAATTTTATTACACCTCTAAATACATTTTTCCAACAAAAACTCTAAAAAAATAAGGTACCAAAATTACTCCATTATACCTAGAAGCATCACCATGGGAATAAATTTAATCAAGTAATAATTTTGTAATAAACCAAAAGGAGTTACCCAAAAATGAGGTAACATTTTTCAATGATCAATTTTATTTTATTTCATCCTCCACAGACTAAGATATTATTTTTCCATTGTTATATAATAATATTATTGTCCTAAATAAAATAAGTTGTTTTTATTCTTTGTTTTCAACCTCAAATTACACACTTCCATCTAACGGGTAACAGACTTACCATTCATGTGTACGACGGACTGCCACCTTGCGAAAGAATGATTGTCCATCCTTCCTTTACCACCTCTCATGGTGGAAATTCTGATGTAAATAATGTTTTAATATTTAATATATTATTTTTATAGCACCTTTATACTTATTTAATTATTATATAACACATACCTTCATGTGTTTAGTTTTGTGGGGATATAATAACATCATTTGGCGATGTATGGACTACCACCTTTTTATAGTGATGAGATTCATTCATGATATATATGAAATTCATTAGGATATGGTTTTAATAAAGTCATGTTCAATTTATGATATAAATATGATACTATAATTACAATATGAATATATATATATATATATATCACTTACTTTTTAAATACGACAATGAAATGGAAGTAGAGTTCACGCATACATACAACCTACCGTCTCCATAAATGGTACATTTAATTTCCTATCTCAAAAAATTATGGATTATTATAAATAAATATATAATGAATATATATTATATTTAGAAAATGGTTTACATATTTTAGATGATGAAATCAAGATCTATGTAATAACAAAAAAAATTAAAAACATACCCGAAAACCTTGCAAATTAACACACGAAAGAGTGAAAATAAAGAAAGATTATAAAAAAATGGGTAATAATAAATTATAATAAGATAATATATGATATTATGAATATTATTATGTTTATTTTATAATTTTTTAAATTATTAAAACCATTATATAGGATGTGAAAGGATGTTAACTGAATGTCAATGCAAGTTGAAATATGTTCATCTCATTTTTTATATCTATGTGATAAATGTCATATTTACCAACTTTTTTTGTGGTGTATATACTGAAAATTTTGATATATTATAAAATGAATTATTTTATATTCTTTGTATTTTGAGTTTCAATTTTAATTATTTCTTCTATGTGAACTAAATTAAAAGTTACCAAGAGGTCAATAATTTCCTAACCCAATTCCTTTTTATTGGGCTATATTACTTCTTTGTTGTTGTTAATATTCTATGACTACATGTGTAATAAATATTTAATAAATATTATTTTATTTAAAATTATTTTATGTGTATTTACATTTCACACACACATAATCTATCTATTGATTAATTCTTACATCAATATTATGGCCTTTTCAAGGGTTAACTTCATAATATCATTTTGTTCTAGATTTTTTACACTTGAATTTCCATTAGAGGAAATTATTAGATAATTATATAATAAATCCATTAATTTTATAAGGCTTTGGTTATCATGAAAGTTTCATTTTAATAGTACCATTTTCACTCTTTTACACATAATTTTGTTTAGAATATGTTTTATTAAAACCCAACTTCATTCCTCTCTTCAATTGGAGAACTTTTTTTTATAAAAATAATGTTTTATAAAATGATTTTAAAAAGTATTTTTAACCTATAAAAAATGATTGATTAAAGTACTTTTTACCATATTTGTCTTCTTTAAATGTTTTGAAATGAATATTCTTGTCGATATCCAAACAAGTTATTTTTCAAGCATTTTTACCATGAAAAAGTAATGTTTTTTACCTCGTATAACATTTAGGAAATTACCCACCGTCATTTATTTGACGCATAATTTTCCGAATTAAAAATATTAATTTATAACGAAAATGTTCTCAAAATATTATTTTCAAAGAAAATCATTTTTAAAATGTTTTTAAATAAAAAGTATATTTTTCTCTAGAATGTTTTCAAAAATAATTTTTAGTGTTTTAATTCATAAATGATGACTACTGTTTATTTTAATCCACATGAGATATTTTTTATTGATACCATCTTTATTATTCATCTGGATGGTTTATGATTCCTTTGACCAAGGATATTATTAACATTCACTACCACGATTCCTTTGTTAGTTCCCTTGAAATATTCAATTTCTAATGATCACTGAAAATTGAATATCCCGTATTTATCTATATCATTTATCATGGACATGTTAATTGCCTATACCGTATATCATTTTTACATACTTTTTTTTACTTTTAATGATATTTCTTATGGAGGAAATAGTGATAGATCCATGTCATTTAGTTAATACCAATATTCATTCACACACACGGTTTTTAATTAAATTGATTATTAAATATATTTGGAAAGATTTTTAAATGAAAAAATAGGTTGGGGACCTTTTAATGTGATCCCCTCAAAACTCATATAGTCTCATGAGATGAAATTAGTTGAAAACAAAATGATCAAGTTTGTTTCCAAGTAGAATATATGGGTTTTTACCCATTGATTTAATCTTTTTTGTGAAATGTCGTGATAAAATTTTCCTAAATCATCCTTTGAAAGTTAATAACAGTAAAAGTATCATGTTCCTAGGAAACATAGAATCTGATAATTAATAATTTCCTTCATTAATATTAAGAATGATATTTTCACTATGAAAAAGTCTACAAATTCATTTCATTATTAGTTTATTTATTAAATATCATCTGTTTTCATTTTCATACCTTTCCATATTGATTAGGACTTATCCATTTATTTAAATGGATTTTTTAGTTATTTACCATGAAATATTGTTTACGCACTTCATTATTATTTTATTGATCACATGTAATGTGTGTTTAGTTATTTACAATGCAATAATTATTATTCTTATTGATTCGTTATTTCTTATATAGCACTTACCCTTACTAAGAATTTGAGGTCACCTTTATTTTTTTTCCTTTACCCTAGGATTCTCATAGCTGTTATAAGAAATAAATTCAAGGATTCGTTAGATAGATTGATTTTGTAATCCTCAAAAGAAAAAAAATTGTTATAATTTTGTCTCGTGTTTGTATATTTCTTACCAAGACTACAAAAACATTCCATCCATGGGAAAATAATTTACATGCATCTTTTAGTAATGTAATGGTATCACAACTTTGAATTTGGGCTATTTGGGGTCAGTTCGCTATAGGTGGGCCTTGTCCAAACTCCCTCATTGTTATGTGGTATGTTTAGATTTGAAAGATGATGGAAATCCAAAACGAGAAAGGCTTGAAGTGTGGGATGGGGCATACCGGAATGTGGGATTAAAACCTAGGTTTTGATAATTGTTTAAAGTCGTATTGCATGAACTATGGCTAAGTTTTTTTGGTCTTAGATCTCAAAGCATGATGGGGCCAAGGGGATGAAGGAATGAATGAATTTGTGGCTAGTCCCATATAATATATGTTCAGGAATCATTAAAAATCCCATAAATATGGGAATCCATCCATAATTAGTTCTGAATAGTAACACATAGAGTTTATGTTCATACAGTCTAGACCATGGTGGAAAAATTAGAGTCATTTCCTCTGGACTATATGGAAAATGGTCAATATAAGGTTATATTTATGGAATACAAGATGAAAAACCAAACATGAATGAGTCTTAAGAGGCTCGCATACCTCGTAGACAACATTAGGAAAACTGCAAACAATTTAAGTTCATAACACCTGGAGCGTGATGGGGGCCAAAAGGCCAAGGTGTTAATGAATTTGTGACTAGACCTAATGATAAAATTCTCGGACTTCACTATGTATACCATAAATATTAAAATCATGGAACATGTGGTTCTATAACAAAGAGTGATAATAGAACAATACAGGTAGGAGTGATCCTCTTTGAAAAGGATCTGAGTAATACCGTGATTATCATGAGGCATACCATGTTTAGTGAACGGGTTAGAAATAATCTCTTATTAAGAGGAATCATTATTTTGTAGTGGGTATAATCATTGTTTCACTATGTGAATCGAAGATGTTACACTATGTAATTTAAATTCATACAACTCAGACTATAGGTACTACAAATAGTTCATGGTCCAAATGCTTGGACCTACCACAAACAGTTTGAGGTCATGTTTCTTGGACCATAGGTGGGTGTTTCAAATGGATATGTGTGGCCTGAATAAGTAAAAAATTGACATGAATGTGGAACAAAGAGTCCCACATCTCACCATATATTCCCTTGAAGTGTCCTACAAATAGTTTATAATTTTATTTCTAGGAATTTCTATATTTAGTTTAAGGTCGTGTTTCCTAGACTGTGGGTAATTTTTTTCAGGTCATAGAGCTCAGACCAATGTGATGTTCCCAGTCAGGATCCAAGTATCACTGAGAGGGGGAGGGGGTGAATCAGTGATATATTTTTCATTTTAAGTTTACCCTTTTTGAAACAAACTTCACATCCTGTTAAAGAGTTTCTTCCCTGCTGAACACACACAACCACAGGAACACAATATTTACAAGGTTCACTACTCAACAAGAGTAGCTACGTCCTTGGTATGGTACAGAAATAATCCAGTACCACACAATCCACTAGAAAAAAATCGTTTAATGTGGAATAAAATGAGTAGGATATACCATTAAACTCGTGTAGCACTTTGAAAACAATCCAATAGTGCCTGTGCTCCCTCTTAGCACAAATAGGGTAACACAATGTCTCAGTGCTTCTTTACAATTGAATAGATGTATTCTCTGAAGTACAAATTTTCACTTTCTTACCCAGAAGCCGATAAGAACTCTCTTACGCACTACTGAATATGTGCGAAGACCCCAAATATTTCGCACAGCCTTTAGGGTTCCTTGCGCTCAATTCAAATGGCTTGCCTGTAAAAATTCCATTTTGGCACGGAAAACATTTTCGCGCAACTTCCCTTTTTCGCGCCAAGTTTCACTTTTCGCGCAGCTTCCCAATTTTTCGCGCAACAATCATTATTTCGTAAATACCTCTTTATTTTCACGCAACTCACTTAGCGTAAGATTTTACGCGCACTAGATCTTGGAATTTCTTCTAAGTGTCGAGCATTAACCACTGACAAGGGTTAGCCTCAAATTTATATGCATTTTTGAGCCTGTGCGAAAAACGCTAATCCGCACGTAAAACAGCCATCAATAGCGTAAAACCTCTTTTATGCAACTTCATATTTCGCGCCATGCTTCAATATTTCTCACACCTCATGACTTTTCCATTTTTCACCCTTCTATGCATGAAAGACCAATTGCGCGCAAAATTCCCCACCACGTTCCATATTGCGCGAAAACCCAATCTTTCCAGTGACATCATATTTTGCGCACTCCTCCAATCTTTCGCACATTTCATGCCATTTCCAATTTTCAAGCTTCTGATCTCGAAACAAATTTTGCGTGAAAACTTCATTCTTCTATTTCGTGCAACCTTCTTTTTTGCACATCCCACTGATATTTCACGCATCCTGCTACTATTTCACAAACCGATTTATTTTTTTCACGCAACCTGCCTAAATTTCCGTGCACTCCATGCCTTTGTCATTTTTCAATGTTCTGAACTTGAATAACTCCTTGCACATAAAAATATAAACCATCTTCCATTTTTCGCACATCATCCATTTCCAAGAACATTTCTTCATCTCCGTATTTTTAGGCCCTAAAATTTGGCCAACACTGGAAAATGGCACCACCTTAAACTGTGCTTTTCTGTCATCCCCAGATTGTTCATTGCTTTTTCATTTCTCTCTTCACTACTTCTCATAACCATTCTTCAGAATTCATCATGAACTCCACTATCGTGACATATATCCTTTGATACATCATCTTTAGCATCGTCAGAGTTACAATGGGAAGTACAAGAACATCCCATCTTCCCGCAGCATCATTCCATCCAATCAAAACGGTATATGATTGGAATCATCATTTCTCCCCCTTTACTTTATAAGGATTTCATCAAATGTTCTCCTAACTTATGATATTTGTGAAATACAAATCAGCAAAGCATCGTCTCATTTTTGGTCCTTCTACAAAGTGAATTGATTTATCTTCTTTGACAACAAAATACAACACTCTGAAAAGGATAACTCTTCAAACTTCCTTCTCCATTCAACTTGGTCCCAACAATCTCCCCCTTTGGATTTTTTTTTCAACCAATATTCATAAATCACTGATCTTTGTAACATTTTGCAGTGGATTACTTATCAACAATTCTATGCCTACGTGAGCTAACTCATTGTAGGAAATAAGAATTATTGACAGCCAAAAGCATGTTGTCCAAAAGCAGTGATTGTGAAATCTCATGAACATACCTCCTCAGCCTTCTTCAGAACATCTTTCAATCTTCTACTTCATCGTTCTTAAATTCTTCAATAATTCATCTCATCCTTCTTCAGAACTGATTTCAAGCATCTTCTTCAGCATTCGTCACTTCTTCAACTTTCCTAGAAAACAACATTGTTTCCTACAACCACTCCAACAAACAGTTAGAAAAGTTCACACACATACATGCTGAATTCACAGCTTATCCATAACCCCCCTTTAATGCCAGCTTCCATATGGATAGATTTATGAAACAATTATCCCCCTTGAAAACACTATCCAAAGGTAAGACGAGAGAGGGGACAGAAACACATACCTTAAGCTTGATGAGAAGGAGGTTGTACACCGATGTTCAACCTCAATTTTGCAAATGGTTCCTTCGGTAACGGTTTTGTAAATATATCAGCAACTTGTTCAGATGTAGAAACATACTCCAGCCTCAATTCATTCTTTTCAACCTACTCTTTGATGAAGTGGTACTTTATATCAATGTGTATTGAACGATAATGTAGTACTGGATTTCTTGTAAGATTGATTGCACTCTGATTATCACAACCCAAGAGCAATGGTAGCATTACTTCAACAAGTAGATCTTCCATCTGAGTCTTCATCCACATTAGTTGAGTTTCATCTTGAGTAGAAGCAACATAATCTGCTTCAGATGTGCTAAGAGTTACTGAATTTTGTTTCATGGTATGCCAACTAACACAACTTTTCCCCAGAAAGAATACTCCACCAGATGTGGATCTTTTATCATCAACATTTCCTGCCTAGTCAGCATCAGAATACCCGAATAGATCAATATTTTCAGAGCCATCATAGAGGATTCCAATGATTGTTGTGACTTTGATATATCTAATAATTATTTTTCCCGCAATCAAATGTGATTCTTTAGGAGCACTCTGAAATCTTGAACATAAAGTAACAACATAGACGATGTCGGGTCTTGAGGCAGTCAAATATAGAAGACTTCTAATCATCTTTCGAAATTCATTCTGATCAACTTCCTTGCCTTCTCAATCTTTAGACAACTTGGTTCTCACTGAAATCGGTGTGGAAACTGGTTTCGAATCATCCATTCCAAACATATTTAGATGTTCCTTAGAATACTTTTCTTGAGACAGAAAAACATGATTCTTCTTCTGTGAAATTTGTAGCCCATGAAAGTACTTCATTTCTCCCAGCATGGACATCTCAAATAACTTCAACATCTCCTCAGAAAATTTTTCACATGATCTTTCATCATTTTCAGAAAATATAATAACATCGACATAAATAATAATGATCAGTGAAAACTCCTGACATTCCTTGATGTAGAGATTGATGTCAAATCTCCCTTTCATAAAGTTCATCTTCTTCATGCAAGTATCTAATTTAGAATACCATGCTCTCAGAGCCTGTTTCATCCCATAGAAAGGATTCTTCAACCTGCACAAAAAAATTTCATCCTTTCCCATAACAAATTCACAAGGTTGATCAATGTAAACATCCTCGTCAAGGTCACCATTCAAGAATGCAGATTTTAAATCCATCTGACATATTTTGTAACCTCGTTTTGAAGCAATGGCAAGAAATATTCTGATTGTTTCTAATCGTTCCACAAGAGAAAATGTTTCGTCAAAATCAATGCCTTCAATTTGTGATTACCCTTTACAAACCAATCATTCCATGTTTATTATTAATTTACCTTCTTCATTCAGATTGTCCCAGAAAATCCACTTTGTACCAATAATGTTCTTGTTGTCCGGCTTGGGTACAAGTTCCCAAGTACCATTCTTCTCTATCTGATCAAGCTCTTCATTCATAGCATGAACCAATTCTAGATGCTAAAATGATTTATATACATCATTTGGTTCAACTTTCGAATAAATAGAAGTCTGTGGTATAGCATTCGTTGTTCTTCTTGTTTGAACCCTCTCATTTTTATCTGCAATAATGTTCTGAGCCTCCACTTGTTTCCTCAACCTAGGATGAGTTGTTTGAACTTAATCCTCATCACTTGATATTTCTGAGTCAGATTCCTCTTCTTGAGTAGGATGGACACAGTGTGCAACATTATCAGAATTGTTAAAAAAATCTTCTCTACCCCGCTCGACTTCCACATCAACATATGACTTCTTTTCTTTCTCAACATTTTCAACAACTTTTACATCTGAAGAATCAATAATTCTTCGTGTTTCATTGTTGAGGAATATATGTCCTCTTCCTTCTGGAGCATAGCCATGAAAAATTACTTCATCTCTTCTTTGCTCAAACTTTCCCATATTTCCACCTTTCTTCTTTATAATGCATGGACTCCCAAAGACTCTCAAGTGTTTTAGACTTGGAGTTTTTCTATAGAACATTTGATATGGAGTCATATCTGAGTTTGGACTATAGAAACACCAGTTATGAATATAAACAGCTGTGATCATGTCCTTCCTCCAATAATAATGAGAGAGACTATGTTCAAGTAACATAGTTCTCCCCATTTCCACCACACTTTGTTTCTTTCTTTCAGCCACCCCATTTGGTTGAGGTGTGTATGGTGAACTGAACTCATGCCGAATTCCATGTTTCTCAAGAAAAGTTTCAAAATAATCATTCTTATACTCACCACCATTTCAGTTCTCAACTTCTTCACTGAATACTCACATTCCTTCTCTGCTTTCCTTTTAAAACTCTTAAACATAGTTAGAGCATCTGACTTATGTCTCATGTACATAACACAAGTAATGCGAGTAAAGTCATCAATGAAAGTAATGAAGTACTTATCTCCATTTGAATATTGATTTCTCATTGGTCCACATATATCTGATTGTATGAGTTCCAAGGGTCTTTTTTAGTGAATTTCAACTCTCTTGTGCATAGAATTAGTAATTTTCCCTTTCTCACAAATAGTGCAGCACCAATCTCTTTTTCTTGATAAATCAGGCATATCCCAAACACTATCTCGATTTGATAAATTGAACATATTTCTCTGACACATGTGCTCAAGTCTTTTATGCAATAATTTATTTTCATCCACCACACTCATGTAACAAGAGTTCTTCACATAACCAACTTGGAATAGATTCCCTCTTGTACGTTGGCCTCTTTTAACTATATTTCCATCATTTTCACATTTCAAAAAAAATCCATATTTTTTGAATATTACATTGTATCCCTCATCACAGAGTTGTGACACACTTAATAGGTTATGTTTCATCCCATCGACATATAGTATTTTTTTGGATTTCATCTTTTCTTTTCTAATAATGGCCGATCCAACACCTTTGATCCTTAGAGATTCATCATTTCCAAATGTCACTGTTACTTCTTTGAAGTCTTTCACATTCTTCAGCAACATTAAGTATCCTATCATATGAGAGGAACATCCACTATCAAGAATCCATTGACGTTCTCCTTTTGTATATTTCAAAGTAGTTTCGACAACAAGAGCTTTTTTTTCTTTCTTTTCCTTCACTTTTTGTTGTGCTTCCTCCAATTTCCTAGCCAAGTCAATGTGTTCTGGCCAGACAACCATGCATTCTTTATTTTCAGACTTATCAGACCTGTCCCTTTTAGCTTTAAAAAACTCTTTCTTCTGAGGATTATTAACAAACTTTTGATGCTCTGGTAACACACTAAGGCATCCCTTAGCAAGATGTCCAGGTCGATCACATCTTTCAGAATAAGTTTCCAGTGATTGGAATGTATTCTCAAATTTCAAACCAGTATTCTTAGATATCTTATGAAACTTATTTAGAGACATTCTATTTTGAAAGGGTTGACTCCCCCTCATTAATTTTGTTTAAAATCATTTGGAATAGTTGTAATGTTGTTGGTTGAACTAACACATACTTTCCATGTGTCCGAATCCACCACAATACTAGCAATAACCATAGAAAGAATACTTTCCTCTGACACTTTTATACAGACCGGAGTTGTGAAGATGCTTTTCAAAAACCTTCATGTTTTCATTTGTAACTCACTTCTTCAGCTCAGATTCATCAGTACCAGAAGTATTAGAAGTTTATCTTGACTTAAGATTTTTATGCACTTCTGATTTTTCTGCATTGCTGACTTTGACCACATACTTGGTATTTACAGCCTTAACCTTATCAGAACCAGTTTTGTTTTTCATTTCAACCTTAGAAGGTAACTTTTGTATATCCTTGTTTGGTTCATTATTAATGGAACATTCGCCAACTTCTGAGATATAATTTTTGGAACTGATATTCATTTCTTTAGCTTTATACAGTTTCTGTTGGACAAGTTCCAACTCTTCTTCTTTTACCTTCAGCTTTACCTCAAGGTGATCATTACAATTCACTGTATTCTAAAGAGAATTTTTCATATCATCAATGTCCTTTTCCATCTTGAATTTTTCATCAGTAAAACCTTCTTGATTGGTTAATGTGGAATTTTCATTTATCAACTTCTTGTTTTCTTTTTCAAGCTTTCTGATCTTCCTCAAACATTCCTTCAGCTCTTCTTTCAGATACTGTTCAATTTCAGTCTCATCTTCTTCAGTACTACTACTCTCATAATCATCATTATTCACTGTTGAAAAAAGGTACTCTCTCTAGCATTCTCAGTAGTAGATTTTTCTGATTCAGTCTCACTATCATCATCTTCTTCATCATTTGATAAAAAGCTTCTTCTTTTTGATTTATAGAACTTTTTATTCTGACCTCTACCAGAATATTTATCTTTTCGACCCTATTTCTTCCATGAACTTCTTGGTTCTCTGTCTTCTTCATCACAGATGTCATATTTCCCTTTTTGAGGGAAATTACCCACAAAGTGGCAAACTGCTCCACATTCAAAACATTTCAAAGGGAGTTTACATTTGTATTTCCCGGTGCCTCTTTTAACATTTTTAGAAAACAAGGATATAATTTCATCAAAATTTTGACATACCTCATTTCAGAGTCGGATTCACCAGCTTCTTCATTAATATGAATTTTTTTTGACTTCTCTTTCTTTTCTTCCTTGAAATACATTTCTATATCAGCTTTTTCTTTGATCTTCATGGTCTTCTCTCTTCTCATATCAAAAGTGATGAGAGTACTATGAAAATCATCAAGAGATAATGTTTCCGGGTCCCTATCTTCTAGTGATGAAACATTAGCATCAAATTTTTCAGGGAGAATTCTCAGGATATTTTCAACAACTGTAGCATATTCCAACTTTTCACCAAGACATCTGATTGTACTGAAAATGTCATTAACCCTGGTAAAGAAGTTCCCAATAGATTCATATTCTCCCATTTTCAAGTCTTCATACTTTATCCTCCATATTTGTAGTTTTTTCTTCTTCAATTTTTTATTTCCTTCATAGATATTCATTAGATTATCCTAGATGCCTTAAGCTGTAGCAACACCTTTCATTATTAAAAACTCACTCTCAGAATGTGATGAGAGTAATCCATTTTTAGCTCTTCCATCATTCTCAAGATTCTTCTTATCGACAGGAGTAAGAGGAACCTTGTTATCAATAGCAAGAAATCCATCTGTTGTAGTTTCAAGAACATCATATCCAAGAGACATAAGATATGGAATCATTTTTTCCATACAGATGTGATAGTTCATTCCATCGAAAATTGGGATCCCCTTACTGTTCACGCAATTTAGATTCTCCATCACAACTTCTCTTCAAACACTTCAGCAACGAATAAATGAAGGGAACCTGGCTCTGATACCAATTGAAGTTCCCAGCCAGGATCCAAGTATCACTGAGAGGGGGAGGGGTTGAATCAGTGATATATTTTTCTTTTTAAGTTTCCCCTTTTTGAAACAAACTTCACCTCTTATTAAAGAGTTTCTTCCCTGATGAACACACACAACCACATGAACACAAGATTTACAAGGTTCACTACTCAACAAGAGTAGCTACGTCCTTGGTATGGTACGGAAACAATCCAGTACCACCCAATCCACTAGAAAACAACCCTTTGATGTGGAATACAACGAGTAGGATATACCCTTACACTCGTGTAGCACATTGGAAAAAATCCAATAGTGTGTGTTCTCCCTCTTAGCACAAATAGGGTAACACAATGTTTCAGTGCTTCTTTACAATTGAACAGATGTATTCTCCAAAGTACAAATATTCACTTTCTTACCCAGAAGCCAGTAAGAACTCTCTTACGCACTACTGAATACGTGCGAAGACACCAAATATTTTGCACAGCCATTAGGGTGACTTGTGTGCAATTCAAATGGCTTGCGCATAAAAATTCCCTTTTGGTGCAGAAATCATTTTCGCGGAACTCCCGTTTTTCGCACAATGTTTCACTTTTCACACAGCTTCCCAATTTTTTGCGTAACTTTATTTATTTTTAAAATACCTCTTTCATTTCGCGCAACTCACTTAGAGTAAGATTTTATGCGCACCAGAGCTCGGAATTTTTTCTAAGTGTGGAGCATTGTCAACTGAAAAGGTTTAGCCTCATATTTATAGGTATTATTGACCCTGCGTGAAAAACCCTAATCCGCGCGTAAAACCACCTTCATGACCGTAAAAACTCTTTTATGAAACTTCATATTTCGCGCAATGCTTCAATATTTCACACACTTATGCCTTTGCCATTTTTCATTCTTCTAAGCATGAAACACAAATTGTGCGCAAAATTCCACACCACATTCCATATTGCGCGCAAACCCAATCATTCCCGCAACATCATATTTCACGCACTCCTCCAATATTTCACGCATTTCATGCCTTTTCCAATTTTCGAGCTTCTGATCTCGAAACACATTTTGCGTGAAAAATTCATTCTTCTATTTCGCGCAACCTTCTTTTTCATGCAGCCCGCTGATATTTCACGCATCCCACTACTATTTCACGAACGACTTTATTTTTTTCGCGCAACCTACATAAATTTCAACGCAATCCACGCCTTTTTTAGTTGTCAATGTTCTGAACTTGAATAACTCCTTTCACATGAAAATATAAACCATCTTCAATTTTGCGTGCAACATCCATTGCCAATCACATTTCTTCATCTCCCGATTTTTAGGCCATAATATTTGGCAAACACTGGAATACGGCGCCACCTTAAACTGTGTTTTTCTGCCGCCCCCAGATTGTCGATTTCTTTTTCATTTATCTCTTCACTGCTTCCCATAACCATTCTTCAGCATTCATCACGAACTCCACTATCATGACATTTATCTTTTGATAGATCATCTTTAGCATCGTCAGAGTTACAATGGGAAGTACAAAAACATCCCATCTTCCTGCAGCATCATTCCTTCCAATCAAAACTATATATGATTGGCATCATCATTTCTCACCCTTTCCTTTATAAGTCTTGCATCAAAAGTTCTCCTAACTTATGATATTTGTGAAATACAAATCAGTAAACCATCGTCTGATTTTTGGTCCTTCTACAAAGTGAATTGATTTATCTTCCTTGACCACAAAATGAAACACTCTGAAGAGGCTAAATCGTCAAACTTACTTCTCCATTCAACTTGGTCCCAACACAAAGGGGTGATCAGTTTAAATCCATGACATGTGAACAAGGAAAGTTCAATTTAAAGGAAATTTTTGTGGCATGGGATAGGTGTAAACTAAAGTGAATTAGGACTATGTATGGACCATGTACAAAAAAATACATCTTGAAATTGGTAGAAGATAGTTTATGGTCATAATTCTTTAACTGTAACTGAGGTCAATGGGGCTGATAGATCGATTAATTTTTAGCTGGTCTAGAAAAAAATTGTTTTGGAGTCACTATGTACCCCATAAGAATGAGAATGAAAACACATATATTTTTATAACACAATATAGTGATAGGATAACACTGGTCGGGGTAATATTATCTAACAATGGAACTGAATCATCACATGATTACCATGAGTCATCATGAACTTGTTCAGGATAGGTTCACAGTTAAATGTCGTGCGTTGATGATGTTAACACATAGTTTAAGGACATAGAGTCTGTACCCTAATGAGTTAATTACTATAGAGGGGTATTTTGGTGTAGTGATATGAATGAGGACCAAGGTGGAACAATTCCACATGACACATCCTAGAGAAAATCTAGCCAATAGTCAGGGGGAATCTCATTAAAAAGGGATATTTGGGGCATGACTAGAGTAACCTGATGTGAATGAGAACCAAGGAGGTCCATGATGCATGAAACATTCTCGGGGAGATTCCTAAATATAGTTTAATGTCCTGATGGTTAGACATAGGCCCCTATTTTAAGTTCATAGAGTTTAGACCCTTGTAGATAGTTTAAAGTCATGTTGTATGGACCATAGTGTGGAAATGAGTTTAAGGTCATATTGATGGAACCATGGGTTAAGCATTCCAAAAGGAATATTTGTAATTACTGGGAATAAAAAACTCGATGCGGATGAGGATCAAGGATTCCCACACACTATATATGAATTTATGAGATGGATATATTATATATTTATGTTGTGATGCTTGGAAAAATTGTATAGTTTAATGTTTTGTGCCTAAGATGTGTGTACTATGTAGTTTATCATTTTTTTCTAGGATGAGTTTGACATAACATTAAATAAATATCATCACAACTAGGACCATGTATTGAAATATGGGTGTCACTATGTATCCTTCAAGGTATGGAATACACAATTTTTTTTAAAGAAAATCTCCCTTCATAGTTTTGACCCGTACACAGGAAGGGGAATTTTTGTTTAGTGGGTGGATGGACCAGGATGTAATATCTAGGAGACTCTATGTATCCTATGTGGATATGAGTCAAGACATACATAGTTCATGAATATTTAATGGTAAATTACTGATGCCACGGGGAATGTCCTCTCAGGTGAGAACATTATAATGTTGTTTAATTTCTCATTATGTAGCAAGGATGATAATTGTAACACAATTTAACATCATGAAACTATGACATTGATTGTTATGCAGTTTAACATTATTCAAATAGGAATTCGGTGCTATTTAGTTTATCATTGGGCATCTTGGATGATAATGATGCAATTTAATTTGATTTCATAGGACAAATCCATGGAGTTTAACATCAAGCTGTAGAGACATTGTGATCTACTAATGTGAAGTATTTCCTAAGAAACATGCTCTTGGTGAGAGGATTATTTCTCTCTCTATCCATTATTATCAAAGAGTATGCACCATTGGAATATAACTTGTGAATTTTGTAGGTTCCTTACCACTTATTCTCTAAATTTAGAAATTTCATTCCAGGTATTATTAGTGTAATAATGGATTGTACCATGTCACACTTGAGGAGAGAGTGATGGAAAAACTTCTTATTGAATGATATTACAATTTTATTCTGGGGCCTCTCCATGTTATGTAAGTCTTGGAGCATGTTCTCTTTGAGGGATTCCATCTTAGATAGATAGACTTTCTCTATTCTGTTTGGCATCAGCTAAATGTAGACAGTTATTCAGAGAAAAGATAACAAAATCTTAATGCGTAGGTCTGCCTTTTTCACATACACCAGGGAATATGAAGTCACTTGGATGGAATTTCATGTTTTCATCCAATAATCCCATTGTACATTGATGATATTATCCAAAAAAAAACTCTTCTTTTTTGGGACCACCGACCACTTCAGAATGTTGGAGAGGGTTTTGTTGAATTACTTAATCAATCCATTCACCTACACAAGATAGCATGAAGTATGGTTGGACCAAAAATGTACTTATCATACAACATCTTTAGCTTAGCTACCCGAATGATTATGCTTATATAAATTAGAATTGTGTGAGGGACATTGAATTGATAGATGGTGTGGGATCTCATGAATTCATCCACTTATCAGTCCTAGACTTCCATAAGAGGAATTTATTCTTCCCACTTAGAGAATAAATCCATCACAGTCAGAATAAACTTTTACAGGAAAGAAATCATTGGTAGATAGGGCCCTACAACATTGAGTCTCCATACATTAATGTTACATGAATACATAGGGATTTGAAGGGGCTCCAACGGTTGATGAAAAAAGTTGGCATAGATTTGACATGCATGACATGTCGTATCATAATTAATACTGTTGTGAAAAATGGTAGTCCAAAAGGAGCCCAGCCTTTGAATCATGTGGGATTCCTTCAATCCAGCCAGATGATCACTATAATACCCAACATGAACTTCCTGGATAAATTGGGGAATCTCATATCCTTGGATGCAATAGAAGATTATTCCATCAAACACAAGACTATAGAGACTCTTCTCAAGTTTATTACCACTCTAGATGGTGACCTATGATGTGCACCAATGGACTCACAGAATTATGGATTGGTATTATAGCAGAGAACCATGTTTTAGAAAAATGATTAATGGGGTAGTCCAATTAAATATTTCCTCTACTATGGGGGAATCTAGTTGTCCTGATATAGAAGTACCGACGACCATTTTCATTACCTACTAGATGCCTTCATCTTCTAAAATGACAGGATAAATGGATCTCTGATAAGCTACATGGATGAAGAGATCATATAAGTAATTCTCATAAAGAGAGACATATATAATGGCCAAGGTATTGGATCGACCATTCTTTTACCAGGGAAATTGAGTCACATCTAGCTAAAAAGAGGACTCCTCCATTAGCTGGTGAGTGCACTCCATCAAGGGAATGATTTCTAGCTTCCTAATGATGTATCCACCATTTATTTGTTTTGTGTCTAACTTAGAGTCTCCCTTCACATGAAAGTAGGGAACATCAATATTGAGTGAAAGTTCATGAATAGTAATTAGAGACTTCTACATTGTCTCATTTTTGGTGTATCCTTCTGATAGGATTAATGATAACATCAATATATCCAATAAATTAATGAGGAATACGAACCCTAGGCCTACACTGTTGAGATTGGGATCATTGGGACATCTATAGGTTGGGCTCTATGAGGCACCATCGTAGTGTATCTACCAACCAGAAAAAACATGATCCACTGAGAGGATAGACTTGTCTTAGAAATCAACATCTAATGGAGATTATTTTAGAGATGGATGTGTGGATAGAAAGTCTTCCAATGCATGACCTTTGACTTCATTCCATGAAACAACCCTGATTTCAAACTAATAAAGGATCCCTTCCTATCATTCTAGACATCCTATAAACATCATGAAATTAAGGATACAATATAGAGAGTATACACAAGACACTATCTGTATCTCATGATGCTGCATATAATACGACAACTTTTCACTAAAAAATTGATATGAGACTGGTCTTCTCAAATGGAGAGTATCTGGAATTCGTATCGAGGAGTACATGACTGATATACTACAAATTTTTCTCCCTCCTATAATTTTTCTTTTGGGAGATAAGGTCACCAAATGATCGTTCCAGGGAGGTTATGTAGAGGAATGGTGGCTTCCCATAGATAGGTAGTATCAGAACGAGATGTTATAGTAGATAATTCTTGATTTCTTCAAATTAAGCGTGATACTCTTTTTCCCAATGTTAGAAGATAAATTTCATTTTTATCTTGGAGAAAGGATTACACTATCTGGCCATATTCACGACGAGTATGAGTATGTAGGCTTAGTATCCTTGGAGGCCTTAGAGCTCCCATTGGTTTCTCAGGGAGTTCATTAGAATAATGGCCTTGATCTTATCAGGGTTGATCTTGATGCATCTATAATTTATGAATAAATCAAGAAACTTCATAGATCTAACCCCGAATGCACAAATCAATGTGTTTATCATCATATGTTGGAAGCATAAGAATTCAAAAAATTTCACAAAATATCCTAGATAGTCCTAAATCCAGCTAATTTTGACCACCAAATCATCCACATAGAATTACACTAGCATGTTAAGGACTGGTTTGAAGATGTGGTGCATCGATCATTGAAAAGTGTCTTAATAATTCATCAAACCGAAAGGTGTTTCCTGAGAGACAATGGTTCCCTGTGGAACCTTGAAGTCCATGGAATCATCATCTTTAGGGTCTATCAAGATCTAATTATATATGTTGTGTCCATCCATGTAGGAGAGCTCCTAGACCCTAGTTGTGGAATCCATCAGTAGCTCTATAACTATAAGTGGAAAATTATCATTCAGAAAATGGTAGTTGAGTTCCTAGAAGATGATACAGAATTTTATGTTCTCATTCTTCATTATATAGGTAATAGATAATCTTATCCAATTAGGGTACTGAACATTCTTTCCCAATTTAGATATGATATGATTATCAACTTTGGTCTTAACCAAGACATAATGAGATGGGTATATTTTCCATGGAGGCTTCTTGAAGCTATGGTGACTCATTGGGAGATAGAATATGGATATATACCTCAAGATCTAGTCCTAGAATATCATCATAACTTTAGAAGAATACATTTTTATTTTCCTTTAAGAAAATACATATTATTTTTGTTCCTTTAGAGGCATGGATACACAATTTATCATTTTCATCCGATCTTCTGTAGTACTAAGGTTCACCTTTACTAGATCTTCAAATATGGGTTATATCCCGTATTCCAATTCATAAGGAGAATCCTCCAAATCAATTTCATCATTGGAGGTAGAAAAATTAGTGGTAGGAGAATTCTTATTTAGGGTAACTGATTATGGGGAAATTATTGTGCTTGTTTGTGCGATGGATGTGGAATCCTTATTGTGGGAATCTTGCTCGGCTGAAAACATGGAGATAGAGGATGTCAATATGATTCCATCAAGTCATTGAACTTGGGATCTGGGATTGATTTCATAGAAATGGAGTCAGGTTATATTCTCATGACTCAACCCGACTTTATGAAATAGGCAGTTATGAAGTACAATTGTAGACATGGGGAAACCAACACTGTATATCATAAGGGTAAGGGTTTTTTGTGCCAACTAAACCTATCATGTGTATGAGTATGATGTAATATTCTGAAATTTATTTGTATTTAAGAACATATTATTCCCTCTAACCAGAAACATAAAACAATTTCCCAATTATAGCATAATGGCTTCCAACTGGTGGACTGGGAGAAAAATTTGATTCAGCGAGTCCCAGCTTACAGAGTATCTAGGTCTGGAGGAGATTGATCTTGTTACATGTGTCTAATAAATAATGATAGATCTCAATGCCATTGAACTGGGAGGTGGTGTACAATGATAGAATGTTCCCATGCAGGATGGATTCCTATTCATAAATAGAGAATGATAGGATGTCATGATATTATATTTTATTGACCTATTTAGTATAGAAGGACTCTGCATTTGTTACCTCTGCTTCAAATTGGACATGGATTTTCATTGCCTCTATAAGAGACTCTTTCATATATTCTGATAGGGGGATGGAATCTAGGATCAATATCTTTTCAGGTATGTTGGTGTGGTCCTTCAGCACATCAGAAATCCATTCCAGATGCACTTTTAAGCCCATAGGGGTCCCTATTTGGTCAGAGGCACAAAGGGAACTACTGGACGAACAAATATATTCATGATGGTGCTACAAATGTCTAGATACACATCAGATAACTCACCCAAAACCACTACTGGTTGAAATTCAGTTGGATGGGTCTTAGATTTAGGTAGACACACCTGATCATGATTTGGATGTAGCTATTCCTCCCGGACATTTTGTACGGTCAGATGTGGTTGTGTGTTTGATGGAACAGTGTCGAAAGACTATTCCTGCTAAGCTTTGTGAAACACCATATATCTAGTCTTGGTAGCGTGCATGACTTGTATTGAATAATTTGACTGAGCATTATGAAAGATTCAATTCCATTAACCATTCATTCAATGGTGTTAGATTGAGGAACTCAGAGGGATTCCATAGTATTCCTTATCATCGGGATGCATGAAGGGATCTTCCATACTGATGGTGTTCATAGAGAAATACTCTTGACCATTAGAAGATTTTTTTTGTAATTTTGGGTGGGCCCTGGGGGTGAATCCCAACACATGATGTATGAGGTCACTGAGAGTATGGGGAAACATTGTCACAGGTGGGGGACTTTGATTTCCCTTGTGCTATCAACACCTACAATTTTGAGACATAAAAGGCTATGAGCTGGATGTGGAAGTGTTATCTTGGGAAGGCGTGAAAACATTAAGAGGATTAATCCATCATAAAAGGGAATAAATGATACCATGGTCATGAACGACTAGTCTATGGGCTAACCAGTTATTAAACTTCTGAGACCCATAGTTGGAATCCTACTACCTTTCACCTCATTATCACTATCATGATTGATAGAGATTTGTTTCACCTATTCCAGGGTTTTTTACAACGTGAAAAAACATTTATCCACATGATCTTGGAGCCTATTAATTAATACATAACATTGTTTAATGGAATGTCTAAGGATCATTTGTTAAAGGAAATGGTTGAGATGATTAGTATACTCGACTTCATGGGGCTTTTTACACTTTGACAACTTCGAAATCTTTTATTTCAAGGATGAATTTAAATAACCAATAACCTATAACTATTTGAAAGAAAAGATCAACTTCCTCATGTTTCAAAAGGTAAATATATAATGATGTCTTTGATGAGGGGTTGGATCTTGACGAGGGGCTAGAGACACATTCTCTTGTTGAGGTAGCTAGGCTTTGAGAGGTGGTACATATCGATTCTATACTAGGTAAGGGATAAAATTAAGAGGTTTATACATTTTGTGAGGCTCTACTGGCAGAGGAGGGAACAAATATAGTGGCTTGGAGGGCTCTACCTATACATTGGATGTAGTATCTATCTTGGTGGTTCTTCTTCCATGAGTCGATAGAGGAAATGAATGTTCCATCTTAGCCTGACTGAAGACTTTCTATAGGTCCTGGTCCTTATCAAAGAAATTATAGAATACACCAAAGATATTCCATGTGATGAGGGTAGGGACCAATTAATTCTTGGCATTCCCAATTCACATCTCCAATAGCATATTCTTGGTTAGTGGCATATAGAGAAAACACATGGGATCTTTCCACCGGGCGAACAAGTCGACGACTTGCTCTCCAGGAAGTTGTTTTCACTTCAAGAGATCTGCAATGATTTTCATTAATGTAGTGGAGTAAAACTGGTATGAAAGTTTACTATGAAGATCTTCCCTATAGTAATGGACATGATGGATAACTAGTTGAAACAAATGAATGTCGGACCTTCCAATTTTTGAATGAAACATCAGTCCATAGAGGCCTCATACTGTTCTGGGGTTCCCATCATGGGACCACACCTTGAGATGAAGTAGTCCAAATGATGCATAGGGTAACCCATCCTATTGAATGAGGAAATGGAAGGATTACTAAAATCCATGGGTTTTTCCCTATCATCCACCCATGACAGGTATGGATTCTCATCAGGTTGGATCACCACCTACTATGCCTCCAGGGATTCAAGGTTAGTATTGAGAGCATCTGTAAAATATTACTGTTGGGGTTTTCTTATCTGGATGAGTGTCCCCAACAATCAGTCCATTAATAGGCTTATTAAAGGGCAAGACAAGCTCATCTGATCATGGAGAGACTCGATCTAGGTCCTAAGTAATGTGATCATGCTGCATAGGAAGATTCATCGAATCATATCATGGATTATTTCTATAAATAGTCACCTATTCTATATCAGGATTTGTATGAATGCTATGCTAAAATGGGATCGACTAACCAAGGAGGACTTGTGGCTCCCCTAAAGAGAAATTTTTTTATTCTTTCGAAGAGTGTCATAATATGGAAATTCTCATCCAGGCTCTCATTGATGATCTTATTATGATCTAAGACCTACTGGAGTAATGTATAGATTTTAGGATCAACCTCTGTCTTCTAAAAAATATCTAACAGATTAGATTTATTGAGAGGTCCCTTTCCCTTATTGACATTCTAACTCACATAAAACAATATGGAGGGATCTCTGAGGATGATTGTCTTCTATTACAGGTGAGTATGGACACCCGTTTGAGGGTCTGTTTGATATTACAATACCCTAGGGGGATGGTTTTCTATTTTAGATACTTTTTCTGTTCCCACATACCTTTTTATCTTGAGAAGAACCATATTTACCATAATAATACCCAGAGGAAAATACACAATATCAATGGGTAGGTGAGGCTGTTCTAATATAGGGATGAATTGAAGAGAAACATACTATCCCCATACCCATATCAGCACGTGCTAATAAACAACTTCTATGATTCTGTATAGAACTATAATGCTCTAGACACATATTTTTTTTATAGTTTCTAGTGGTATACGGGCGACGCAGGTTGATGATCCATTGGGAGTGATGCCAACTCAACCATGTGACACTACTAATCAATGTCATCGAGGTGATCCCCGATTCCTTGGTATGCCAACTAATGATCCTATGGGAAATTAATCATTTCATATAGGGTATAATATAGGTATAAAACCATTTTCTGAATGAGGAACATTGGGACATCGAAGTTGGATGTTGAATTCGGCAAGAAAACCACTGAAAATTGATCTGTATCTAGAGTCTCCCTTAACATTTATTACTCATAAGTGGGGATATACTTTTAGTTGATACAATCTTTGGTTGGTGATTTATGAGATATTGGTAGTTGCACTGACATAGACTAGTGTAGTTTTTGGTTGAACAATAGTGAATCAAATGCCTGAGTTATCTGTTCACTGCATGTTGGGTCATCTCTTGATGGTGGTACCAACTGTATCATCACGTCCGTATAGGACTGGGATATTATCGCATATTCATATGAGATAACAGAAGAACTAATCAGTGAAAAAACTATATTCTTTCCATCTATACCATTCTTAAATAGCTCTTTTTGATCTTAGATAGAGGCAGAGATGGGGACTAGAAGTGATATAGATGAATGCACTATGATCCCTAGAAAGGAGGCCAAATATTCATCCACCTACATGTACCAAGATAGTGATTTTGGAGTCTTATTAATCTCACCTTTTGAGATAATGAACCTCAACTACTGGTTTCCTTACCTATACTATGATTTTTTTAATGGGGTGATGGTTCCATAATTTAATCGTATTCTTCCTCATAATCAATGAGGTGAACAGTATAGAAAATGACTTCGAACATACCAAAATTTTTCCTTTTATAAAGGTGGTTTTCCCTTCTATCCCAGGATAGTTCTTAAGGGTTGGGATGTTTTTTGGAATGGGGAGGACTCCCATTATAGTGAGTGATATTGTGGTGATGACATCCTTTTTATTGGATGGGATATGAAGAGGACCTCTATATCATTTGTTTTTTGACAAGGGGGGACATCCACATGGTTCACGTTAGGAGTGGAGAGTAACTCCACTCTAGTTTTTGATGATGTAGGGAGGAAATCTTCATTGGTTGGTGGGAACATGGGGAGGACATCCATGCTGACGAATTATAACGACATGGGAAGGACCTTCGTACTGACATGCGAAATCATGAGGAGGACCTTGGCACTGATCAATGCTGAATCTGGAAGGAACGTCGCTTGATTTTGATGAAACATGGGGATTTCATCCATGTATTCGATTGAAGAAGTGGGTAGGACCTCCACTCTAGTTGGTTGTGGCATGGGGTGGATCTCTATTTTGTTAATCAAAAGTATATGGAGGGAATCCATATTGATGGGAGACGAAGTGGGGAGGATCCATGCTTTGGATTATAATGGTGTAGGGAGGACTTATTCTTGACCTAATAATAGAATGAGGAGGACCTTTTAACTGATTAGATATGAAACTGTGAGTAACTTCATGTTAAATGGTGTTAATAGGACATAGAGGACCTCCATACCTATTTTCAAACCAGTTTTGTCCTCCAATTGAATTGGGAATGGTATGAGATGGACATTCACACTGATTGTAAGTGTAGGGAGCACCTCTTCTAGGGTTGCTGACAATGTGGGGAGGACCTACACACTGAAAATCGGTATCGAGGGTTGTCCAATAATGAATTATGGTGGTTCTGGTGATTGATATAGTCGAACCATCCTACCTGTGGGGTGGACAAGGTCTCAATCCCAACTAGGCTTAGATAGATCCCTACCCTTATATCGGTAGAATTTGGCAGAATAGTCTAGTGGTGGTAGGGTAAATTTGAGCTATAGAAGATGATTCCCCTTGAATGTAATTATAATAGGATGGTTCGTGATGTGGACACTAGTTGGTCTAGACTAGGTCTGTAGGAGTATGGGTATAGTACAAATTTTGTTTATCCTGGAGGACCGATCATTGCTAGTGCTAACATGGCCTAGTTGTATCTCTTCTGGAGGATCTGGGGTGGTAGTCACGATCTTGGTGACTTGGGAATCCCCCACACTCTCAAAATTGGGGAGATATTCATAGGATATCTCTAAGGAGAGGCTCCTAATGTGATTTTCTATTAGAGTGTGGAGTAATGGATCCATGTGCAGCCCTTGTGGCGGTAATGTTAGTGAGAAGATAGGGCTTCCAGGTGATGGAGGGCCATTTCCCTTGTGATAATAACCCCTCCTGCTCATACCTGTATATGAGGGTGTCCATCAAACTCATATTAATGATCTCCAAGTGTGAGATAGGGTATGGGTTCCCAATAGCTGTATTCGTAGTGGAAGTCATAGTAGAGGTGAGGTCATGGAGTATTTCCCTGTTAAAATTTCTCCTACCCCATCATCTGTGGGTATTTGGTGGATGGTTTCTTATAGATTTATTTCTAAAAATAAGTTTGTTTCAGATATTAGTGTGTATACAAGGAAATAATTTTCCAAATCCTCAACATCTCCCAATATTTCATGGATGGAGAGAGATATCCTTGCTGACTATGTCATAAACTAAAATTCCCAACATTTAACTTCCCAAATTTCAGGTGAGTTCCAGGAGAGGCCTACTATTTTCTTAGTGGTTCATAGAACTGGATATCTAGATTCCATGACATTCAAATCTACTGATATTTTGAACACTACTAGCCCCTATGTTGAGGAGAATAGTTTTTCATTGGATTCACAATTTTTATTTTTGACTATTTCAAGGGGGTTCTCCACCTTGCATGTAAATGTGAACTAGCATGAATTTGTTTCCCCACTTTACAAATTTCCAATGGGGATAAAATTTCATCAATTTCAATGGTGATGTATTCTCCTTGGTGGAAACGAGACAATAGCATTTTAGTTCCTCATTCCATGGATTCCTCATTGCAACTTATCACTTAGTACTTTTCTCCATCATAGAGTTAATTCATGTTCGTGGAACTCATTACCAATACCATATCTTTATGGATGATGTTTAATGGCAATTATTTTGTCTATAAATTCCAACTGATTTTAACCCGGTAGAAAACTTCTTCTAGGAGATTAGTCTCATTGGGCATTGCTATCATATCTGGACACAAGGAAAATTGCACACCAGTATTCTTCCTCGTAGGAGAGTATCTCGTGGATGAATCCTTGACATGAAAACAAAGGAATACTACATCAATCAGGAGGAATATGAATACAAAGGTTCATATCTTCCATGGATATTAACTTAGGTATCCGATGTTTATAATGAGGTAGCTGACCCCATAAGAACATATATTCTAAGGCTTTCACCTCACGCATACCATGTTTCTCATGAGGTAGCTAGATCCATTGGTGCATATCATCCAAGGCATTCAAATCATGCATCCCATAATTCACATGAGGGAGAATTTAGAGTCATGAGTTTAACATTTTATGGATACAGAGTAAACTTTTCAATACACCCCATGAAGGTGGATCAAACAGTTGAAAACATAAGAGGGAGCACCTAAACGTTCTACCAATGGTTGAATCAGGATGACCCTAGAAGTGGATCCGGGAGGTGTATTCCACAAAAGAAAGATTTCACATCGTGAAGGATGATCGAAACACCCAAGGTGGTGGATCAAGGAGGTTCATCCTTATGAGGTGGTCATGAAGGTTTACCATTTGTTGTTGTGGACCCTTAGAGATGTGTCCAACATACCCTTATTATAAGACATTGATCAAAACTGACATAGTTTGATCTCACAGTTTAAAATCATATGATAGGACTGGCCCATATAGTTTAACGTCATGAGGTAAGGTCATTCACATTGTGAAGGGAGAATCAATGATGGATCACATGGGGTGTGTTCAGCGAAGATTCCCATTATATGAGGAATGCTCTTGGTTGGAGTTGTTGTGGGGATTATGCATGGAAGTTTCCTTATAGGCCTGGAGGAGATGTGGTCTCCCATGTGAGTGGCATGATCTTACTTGGGATGTGGCATAGGGAATTCAATGATGGATGTGGATGCTGGGTTTGAAACTCAAGGAGGATTCCTAAGTATCCTAGTTAGTTAGGAGTAAATGAATTGTTAGTTTGGAACATCTTGGGCTTACACTTATGAAGGAGGACCAATTGAGTGGATAAGGAAGGGGCTTAAGTGTGAAATCATACCATATACATGGATGTCGGGGATTATATCTATAAATAAGGCCCATGGTGGTCGATGAGAAGAATTCATGGTCACTACCAACCTCTAAGACCACGCGAGTCATGCTAGGTGTGAGAAAGAAAAGGGAGGAGTGAACCTTATTCTTATGTAATGAAAAATCACCAACGAGGGATGGTGTGGGGATTATTCTTGAATGTTTCCTGAGTAGGATTTAATTCCATATGATTAGGATGTAATTCCATTTGAGGATATCCTATGAGGGTGGGAGGTGTTGAGACCATCCAATTCCAATCTCACATGGATAATCATGTGGTCATTTCATAGTGTATGTCCACAGTTTAACATTGCGTGTTGAGGAGGTTGGTACAAGAAATTCTTAGATCATGCAACTTGAATATAGGGGACTTTCTCATTTACCCTTGGGATTACATAACCATCTTTAATGAACCATTGAGAGAGTAATGGATTTATTAATTCCACGTTTTAATGAAGTGGAGGAGTGTCCAATCACGGGGTCCTCGTTAGCGTGCATGTGCTAAGAGGAAAATAGATTTAGCATACCCATTATGAGAAAAAAAACATATGGGAATATCATCCCTCATTTGAACTGGAGTGTGCCATTGGAATAAGTGGCATAAGTTATATAGGGACTCGAGGTATAGCTAAACTAGTCCCAGATGGGGGAGGGGGATTGGGGAACTCATCCTTCACGAAGAGTTGTCAATAAAAGGAATTCATCACATAGGAGAATAAGAGACGATATTTGTGAAGAACATGGCCTCAAATATATGTTATTAAAAAAACAATATTCTTCACAGAGATTTATGGATTCACAATGTAGGTGGATTCATGAAACTGGGTGACCCTACCTCATGATGATGTTCATGCTCAAGAAAAGTGGGGTTTGTGAAGGAAGAATGCTTATCAAAACAACAAGTACCTCATCAGGAATTGTTCGTTTGCAAAGGTCATTTTCCATTATGAAATAAGTATCTAGGAAGTTTATATGTTTTTAAGAACATGTGATAGGAGGTTTTATGAAGCCCATATACCTTAGATGATCAAATTTTGTTATCGTTTGTGATGCTTGGGGGTTACAAATTAAGAGCAATTCAGAAAATGGAGGGGCATATAACTATCCCAAAAATATCATAATTAATTGGGTATTTATAAATAGTGGTTTTCGTGAATGTGGTAAGTGGTTTGCAATTAAATATTGGTCGTCAGGAATGGGTGAAGCTCTATAGGACTCACTAAGGCGACCCTTAATTTTCTATATGGTCATGATGCACTATTTCACTTTCATATGGCACAATCTCATCTTCATGTGTTCACTAAGGGGGATTGTAAGATAGGATCAGATAGAGTTTTGACCATTTTTTGAAGAAATATGGCTTCGTGAAGCAGACCCCTATGAGGGGTTTTGGGACTCTTTTGGATATGATTTTCTCTAAACCATCCAAACCGGCTACGTCTTTCTCAACATGTCCCATAGAATTTATTTTAGTTCCAACAAATATATATGAAATTTATTATATAATAATGATTCTTTATATTTTAATTAACATTTAACTTTATTTTTTTCCATCAATTGAAAAGAAGAAATATCACTCATCTGTACATAAAAATTAGAGTTTCTACTAAGTAATGTAATTTATTTTTCATTACCACATTTTATTAATGGTTATAAGAGTGGATTTAGTGATTAAATACTATAAATATTAGAAGTTTCATTATTTGGATAATATTTTATGATGATAAATGTGTGGAGACTGTAAATACCAAACTGAATTGTACAAGAAAAAAGGAGTTAACACCGATATATGCTTATTTTATTAAATAATTATTAACAAACATGTATTAAAATGATATAAATGTTGTTAGTATTTATATGGTTCTAGTATGGAATTATAATAAATTAATATTTATTATATTAGATGATAGATAGATTTTTAATCAAGACTTGGATTAGGTAAGGGTTCTTCATATCAATTTTGTTTCATTGAGACATGTTTGATGTTATTCAATTATATATTATTATGATGTGTATATACTGATCAATGGACATATAATTTCATGTATCCTTCTAAATTAAAGGTATTTAAAGTTAATATTAATAATTTTTCATTATGAGGGTTTGATTCAATTGTTTCCAATGTGATAAGTGATTTTCATCTGAAATTTCCTTCTTTAGGTCATATGTTTTGTTAAACATAAATATTTTTTATGAGGTTTATTATCTGACCCTTTCAAATATTTTATCATGAATGTAAAAAACCAACCAAAATTATCCCCATGATGGATTCTGGATTCAGCCCACGATAAGGGCCAAAGGGTGTTCCTGGTCCATGTGGGCTGGAATATGAGCCTAGATATAAAGTAAGCACCCCTGGGAATGATATTTCCTAATAAATAATAAATTAAAATATTATCATAAATTATAAAAAGTTATATCGTGACCCATCTATATGTCGAATGACCATTACAGTATATAATTAACAGAACAACAACATATTATCAAACTATGAAAGTAGTAAAACCCTAAGTGTACAATATTATAAAAGAAACAAAAATAAAAAATAAAATATATACATATTTTCCTCTTTGAGACTATTCAATTCATCATCCCCAATAGTAACACAACACCCCATGTGAGAGTATAAAATAATAATTCGGAACTGCAACTAAAAATGATAATATATTCAAGAGAAATAAAATCATAAGGGATGCCAAGGAAAAAACCAAACCATATGGATTAAATTTAAAAATAAAGCCATTCCATGATAGTTTGAAAATACAATTATATAAAAATAATTTTACCCTTCATTTTGAAATAATTACCAAGTTCCTGATTCTAAAAAACAATTTTCTATTTAATTTCCAAAATAAATTTCAGAAGAATGATTGATTTTCTAAAAGACCCATTCATATGAAGAAACATGCAGTAAAATACAAATTTTAGTAGTAAAAAACAATAGGAATCATATCTCGTTGAACTATAAAGAAAAGTAAAGTATAAAACTTATAAACTTATTCTAAAATAATAGTTTTTAGTTAGATAATAATAATTGAAATCATTTTATAATATTTTCACAAAACCAATGGAAACATAATACCTGTGTGTAACACCCTTATCCTAGTTACCTAGAGTCTGTGCATTATTAAAAAACATTGGCATGATCGTAAAAGATCATGTCTCAAATGACCGATTAGCTTAGTAGTCTTGGAAACACTATATATATTCATATGTCTTAAATTACATCATAAATTAAAAAAACTACAACAACATCTTGTCTTCATATCCCCTCATACTATCCCTACAGGTCATTCATAAATTACTTCCTCAAATCTTGGGAAAAATAAAACATTGAAATGTGTGAGTTCAGATGCTCAGTAAGGATAAAAATATTGCGGAAATTTTCATAAATAGGCATACCATTCAATGCAATGTATAACTAAAAAAATCCATTTAAACTTGAACAGAAGCATAATATAGCAAAGATAAAATGAAGTAATTCCATTTACTTATTCACATCGATATTCTAATAGTCAAATAACCAAATTCAATATCAATAACCACTTTCATAATGATGGAATGCATAATGCCAGACTATCATAACCACATAGTCAAGGCCTCGTTCCAAGACTACAAATAAGGTTTTGTCAAGTCCTTGTTCCAAGATAGTAGTTTGTCTCACGAGACCTACCGATGCATCGAGGAGATATAAAAGGTTCCACCTATCACTTAATAAGCCCAATAAATTTCTCATTTGAAAATTTTGAAACATAACATAAACATTCGTATTAAAAATATCATACGAAATGTCAATACTTTTAACCACAAGCCATGAATGATATAAAAATAGCACATCCATAGTCAAACATAACTCATTCGATACAATATGGAATCTTTTATTGTATCAGATTAACCTCAATCGGAATAATTAAGGATATTGACATATATTAAAATAATCATCAAACTATTGAGATAAATATCCCCCTTTTGTGAAAACATTCAAAAGTAACACTATTTGTCAAGAAACCATTTTAAATAGATTCTTGAATCAAAGTGTCCCATAAAAATTTGAAACTTTTAAAAGTAATTTTGATTTAAAAACTTTAATGTCCATATAAATAAATCCTTAAAACCATTTTTAAAACATGGAAATTAACAAGAATGATTTGGAATAATAAATCATTAAAACATTTTAAAATGATATTTTAGTTAGAGTTCCTAACGAAAATAAAGACACTTGAATACAAATAATTGAGGTAATAAAAACATTGTTATATCATGATAATAAATGGATTCACGATATACTATGTCAAAGTACATTATATACACCATATAAAAGTGATTTGGTGTATAACAACCAAGGATTCTCAATGGAATGTAAATTGAGATGAAAGCTCTCATAAAGGTCGTATACTTTGGTTAAGGATAAATCAACGACCGAATTATGTGTTACAAGTATAATGACACTAAATATGATTGAATATTTAGTATAAATCAATCATAGGACATTCACACACATTATTCTAAAAACCACACCAATGAATTGGCTCTTAACTCAATAAATGGAGATTGAGTTAAAATTACTATTATCAAGTTCGTATTGATGACTTGAGAATTTATAAATGGAGTGATTATGTGTATCAAAAGTATATCCATATAAAGTGGAGTGTAAATTATGACATAAGAAAATTAATAGTGATTCCACACATAATCTTGGTGTAAAATTATCAATTAAGTATGCGTAAAGCCGAATGAGTGGAAATTGAAATTTCAAATTCCCTTATCGATTTGGAAACATAAGAATCATACACCCATTAAAGAAGGATCATACAATGATGATTTAAATATCCATTAATTAATGTACATTACACAATGAATACAATATTGGGTAGTACACACGACATGCAATAAATAAGTTGTGAATAATGGAAATATCACAGAATTAAAAGTGAGATAAGAAACCCATTACTTTGTAATTTTTCCTTCGTAGAGGGTAGGTTAGACTCATGTATAATGGTGAAATAATTTTTATTTAATTATAAAATAATCATATACATTAATATGATATCATATATGATCTTTTAACATTGCGTTGTTAATAATATCTTAGTATTATCGTCGTTTCGGGTGTTAACTTACTCGTTTTATTTTATATGTTTTCTTACAGAAGTCATGTTTGTTATGGATAGGTTGTATATTATTCATATAAAAAATGATATCAAGTCCTTAAACATTATTTTTAATCATAAAATGAGAATTATACTTGTATGGAAACGATGGGGAATGAATCTCATCGCGTTCATGGAGATGGTAGTCCGTACGTACGAACAAGCGATAGTATCATTCTTTTGATATTAAAATCACACATAATTGGATGATATATCATATATAAAGAATCATTATCATGTTATAATTATTATTTACATGAATTAAACATCATTATTATACCCATGTAAATAATAATGTATTGAATAACAATTACACCACGACGTGGAGACGGTAGGTCGTACGTACACACGTATGGTGACATGTCATTAAAAGGATGGATAGAATACTGAATATGGTTGTACCATATTTATAATAACATCACAGTATATAAAATATACTTGGGTTATTATTTTAGATTGGAAATAACAAAGAAAGAAGAAGATGAAGATGAAAGGAACGTGAAAGAGGGTTGTGAAAACATTACCTCTTCTTCAGGTTCTTCCTTTTGATTTGATCAAAAGAGCTCCTTAGGTTGGATTTCCGATCAAACTAAGGCCTTTGGGTTGAATTGAGGGAAGCTGATAGAATACTTGGGTAGGGTTTGGCCGAGCCAAAAGGCTTTGATGGTGTAAATTAGAGAGAAGGGGGAGTACCCTTTTATAAGAGGGGTGAGGGGCACCTTTGGAAAAGCTAGAAATATTATTTTATAATGAATTCATATTCAGATTATAATGGCTCAAAAGTAGATTATTTAAAGGTTAATGTAGGGATGGATCAAATTAATTTCATCAAATTTATTTTAGATAGGTTTGGGTCACTATATTAACCTTATCATTTATATTTTACTCTTAGTTAAATAGTTTGACATTTACCATCTCTTTGTATTTTTATATTGTATTGTTAATAAACATTCTATATGCCTCCAAGATACCCCCAAGATTTCCATTAATGATAAAAATATCATTATATAAGTCCATTGTCGGAACCTTAGATATTTAAGAATTTAATATAAATTAATAATATAATATTTTTTTAAAAAAACTCTTTTATGTCAATTTTGACACTATTGAGTATTTTGGTTTTTGATAATTTCTTTACAGCATTATTACTTCGAAGACAATTTTTATAACCAATCATAATATGTCATATTAGCCTATAAAATTAGTGGAATTCATAAAAAGTATCAAATTATATTTATTTTTATATTTATAATATCAATTATTTCAATATTTCATTTATTAGGTAATTAATGCATCACCATTATGTTGTAAATAAATTAACTTATTTAATGTCTAAAAAATATAAATAAAATACAATTATGTATGAAATCATTTTATATTTCTAATCAATATTTATAATCGAATTTATCATATGTATAACTATATATTAAAAATGTTTTAGTTATTAAACATTGATTTTATCTCTTTTAACTCTTCTTTGAAATAAATAATAATAAATGTCCTAATATAATCCAATTTGACCTAAATGATAATATTTTATTCCTAAGGTTGTTTTTGGACGAGATAAACTTGTCCAGTAGAATTAGGACATGTGTTAGGGTAATATTAATATCATTTTTACCCTTAATTACCCTATTTACTTTGAACTTTGGTAAGTAAAAGTAAAGAGTTACTATTCACCAAAAATTATTTTCATCTCATTGAACCAGATTTTACTCCTTGATATTAACCGTATCTCTCGGATTTTCAAAATTCAAATCATAGAAGCGGTAAAATTATGTTTTATGTGAATTTCCAAATTCTCCTAGGAAGTGGGTAAAAGACGGTGAAAAGTTCAATAAAATATTTATATATTTAAAATTATTCTAAACTAAATCCATTGAATTACATTGAACTTATATAGGTATTATATATCTATTTTGACCTTAATTAAATTTAAATAAATTAAATAATTATTTGAATAAAAATTCTGATATAAACTATAACTTAGTGTTTTTTCACTATTCATCAAACTTTGAATGTTTTCAGAAAAATACCAAAAATTCACCCTAAGCTAATTTCGATATTCTAAATCCAAAAATGAAGTCCATTTTGGAAGATAAATTTTATAAACTTTCAATAAGTGGGTATTACAATTCATTACGAGTAGATTAATTGGTTGTGATGTGTGTTAGAACTCGAAGTTGCGTTCAACACACGCTGATGTATTATTCAAAGAGAAGCGTACCGTGGAAGCTTGGGGTGTTATATTCTCACATATTTCAAATAATTTCATCCTCGATATTTTTAAAATTGGGCTTGGGAATATAATAGAAATTCCTACAATGGAAAAATATTCCCTAAAACTATCGCCTTAAAAGAAAGAAAGAGAAGTACAAAGGTCACCCAAGATAACTCATACTAGGATTCCATGTAGGAAAACATGGATATGAAAGAAAAACTAAGTGTAATGTTCTGATAAAGAGGGGTAGAACACATGATCAGGATAAAGTTAACAACAAGATACCCACAAACTTGTGATGGGACAAATAGTCATTAGTTTCCCAGTAGGAAAAGTATATGGACAACATTTTTTAAGTTACATTACATAAAGATGAGGACTTCATTTACAAGGTTGACTATGAAAATAAAGAGATATATTTACATTTTAAGTAGAGTTTAATTCTTTAACAAATTTCCACCAAGAACTCAATTTTTTTTAAACGATGGGTATTGTAGGAGACTTGGTCACATTGGAAGAGCAATAATAAACTTCTATAGAATCGCATGATCCACAAAGGATAAACTATATATTTACCTTGTCTTTAGAGATTAATCGAAACCAAAACGGTTAGTACAAGATCCGATGATCCCCAAAAGGATATTCCTTTAGAGAAAGAAACACTAATCTTAACTTCTAAAATTAAACTAACAATACCACAATGTTAAATAAATACCATTAAATAAACAATAGTCCTTCAAATCCTTCAATATAATCCAAACTAACATTGAAACCAAAAATTTTAAGAATTTGGTTATGTAGTCTTCCACGTTAAATTGTATCTCCAAATTTCATCAACTACTCTTACAGTATCATACTTAAAAGTAAATAACCTAATCACATATTCTCTATTATAGGTTAAGCATTTCCAAAAATTACGCGAATCAGTATAAATCCACAAAATAAATGTAGATAAAAATCCACCAATACTCCTCAAATGAAATCCCACAGTATTCTAGTTTCCATGGGTATATAGTGTTCCCAACAAAGTGAACATATTCCAAAATAACATTTATCACTTAATTATAAAATCATTTTCCTATACTAAGGGTATTTATTTGATAATTCATAAGAACCCAAATCAACTTATTATTGATTAATAAAATCATTCAACTAAAAATAATTAGTCACACTAACCAGGGACCTCACGTAGTCCATTGGTTGGTGATAAATCCAAATCGCACATTGGTTGTGGGTTCGATTCCCACAGCTTTGTCCGGCACGACGGGTTGTCACACGATCTGCGTGTTTGCCTTTTTCAAAAACTATATTTTATAACATTACTAAAATGAAATAAATTCCTCAAAATAACCACAAAATAATTTTAACCAGAAATGTTATCTCATTCCTTTTATTTTCATCCTAAAATATAATAACTTGTAATTGACTCAAACCCAATGATCGTATAAAACCAAATGGTTATTTATAACTATATCCACAAGGGAAAATATAAGTCTTACTCAAATATCATTGTCACATGGAAAACTACAGGGTTACAAATACAAGGGAAAATTATTCCAAAGTAATCCCATCAACGAGGATCACTAATACTTTTAAACATTTATCCAACCATTTATTTCCACATAGATTCTTCTATGACCAAGAAAATATCATATAGAATAGGGAATTCGCTCAAGTAATGTCTAGGTCCCCTAAATTTATGGAAAATGACTATAAATGGATTCTTGGGACCATTTTTATTTTCTCCCATAGTAATCTTCATTTTTCCTCGGCAATTCTTCACTTTATATCCTTCTTTCCAGGAATTAAAGAATCTATTTGTTCCATTGAGACACTTTCCTAGGGGTCAAATTACACACTTCCTACATGATGGAAATTTAGGATTATTTTCGACATGGTCCCCCCTGCTGGATCTCTTATAATTTATCACCTTTCTCGTCTTTGTTGAGTCTGGGAGTTGTTTAATATATATTTTATTGATCATATTTTTAGAGAACTGATTTGGAATGGGGATGATATCTTTTACGCCTCTCAACATACGATTTGTTTTCACATTTCCACCATCTTTCCCACCTTGTACATAATTCTAAAAGTTACTATGACTTTCTTTCACTCCATCAATTGAATAAAACCATAAAGCATTATGTGAGTACCAGTAGTCATAAAATAATATAAAGAATAACATTACACCATATTCTCAATTTTAAACACCTTAAGATTAACCAAGGTCATTTATTCTCATCTTATATTCAAATACTTCAAATTGGTTTGTATAAAAAATGTAAATTATCTTAAGAATATCTATCGGGAGTGTCGTAACCAAGAGTGCAACAAGGCCCATTGTCGTGCACCAGTTCCCGTTCGAGTCTAGATCAACGCATAGTTTTCGGGTTTTACCCCTCGGTACATCTGTGCCAGAGCCAGCTCTACCTACTCGTATCCAGACATGTATTTATTTATTGGAAAACTCACAAAATCTATACAATACCAAAATTCTTGGAAGTTCTTCCATACTAATCCTCAAATTATATCTTAGGGAAATGTGCTCTAATCAATGTTTATCTAAATCTAGTTTCCTAGGTTTGTACTAAACTTCATCTGATACCAACTGTAATGCCCTGACCCCAGTTAACCATAGTCGGTGCATTATTACATAACATTTTCATGATCATAAAATATCAAGTCTTGAATGATCAATTAGTTTACTAGTCTTGGAAACACTAGGTATATTCATAAGTCTTACATTACATCATAATGTAAAAAAACAACATCTTGTCTTCATATCCCCTCTTACTATCCCTACAGGTCATTCATAAATTACTTCTTCCCATCCTAGAAAAAATAAAACATTTGAAGAAGTGAGATCAGATGCTCAGTAAGGATAAAAATATAGCAAAAACTTTCAAAAATAATCATAACATTTAAAGAAATGTATAACTAAAACAATAGCCTTTTAAACATGAACATCAGCATAATATATTAATGATAAAAGGAAATAATGTCATTAACTTATTCACATGGATTTTTTAATAGTATAATCACCACATGAAATATCAAAAACAACTTTCATTATAATGGAATTAATAATTCATACTATCATAACCACATAGTCAAGGCCTCATGCCAAGACTGAAAATAAGATTTTGTCAAGGCCTTGTGTCAAGACACTAGTTTGTCTCATGAGACCAACTGATGAATCGATGAGCTATAGCAGGCTCCACCCATAACTTACTAAGTCCAATTCATTTCTCATATGAAAATTTTGAAATGTAACATAAACATTGTTATTAAAACTAGCATACAAAATATCAATAATTTTAACCACAAGACATGAATGGTATAAAAATAGCACTTCCACAGTCAAACATAACTCATTCGATTCAATATGGAATACTGTATTGTATTAGATTACCCTCAACTGAGAATAATGAAGGATATTGACATAGATTAAAATAATCATCAATCTATTGAGATAAATATACCCCTTTTTTGTGAAAATATTCAGAAGTCACACTATTTTTAAAGAAGCCATTTAAAATAGATTTTTGATTCAAAGTGTCCCATACCACTTAGAAACTTTTAAATGGAATTTTGATTTGAAAAATTTAATGTCCATATAAATAAATCCTTAAAATAATTTTTGAAACATGGACATTAATGAGAAATATTTAGAGTAATAAATCTTTAAAACATTTTAAAATGATATTTTAGTTAGAGTTCCAATCCAAAAGAGAGACACTTGAATACAAATAATTGAAGTAATCAAAACTTTGTAATATCATGAGAATAAATGGATTCATGATATACTATGTCAAAGTACATTATAACACCATATAAAAGTGATTTGGTGTATAACAACAAAGAAGTATCAATGGAATGTAAATTGAGATGAAAGCTCTCATAAAGGCCATATCCTTAGGTTAAGGATAAATATATGACATAATTATGTGTGAAAAATATAAAGACACTAAATATGATTGGATATTCAGTGTAAATCAATCGTAGTAAATTCACACATATTCTTGTAAAAACCACACCAATGAATTGACTGTTTAACTCAATAAAAAGAGATTGAGTTAAAATCACTCTTATCAAGTTCATATCGATGAATTGAGAATTTATAAATGGAGTGATTATGTGTATAAAAATCATATCCATAGAAAGGGGAGTGTAAATTATGACATAATAAAATGAATAGTGATTCCACACATAATCTTACAGTAAAAAAATCAATGAAGTATGCGTAATGCTGAATGAGTGGAAATTGAAATTTCAAATTCCCTTATCGATTTGGTAACTTATGAAACATACACACATGAAATAAGGATCATACATTGATGATGTAAATATAAATGAGTTAAAGTATATTACACAATGAATACAATCATGGGCCGTACACACACCACATGCAATAAATAAGTGGTGAACAATTGAAATCTCACAGAATTAAAAGTGAGATAAGAAACCCCATACTTTGTAATTTTTCATTGGTAGAGGGTAGGTTAGCCTTCTATATAATGGTGAAATAATTTTTATTGAATAATAAAATAATCGTATACATTAATATGATATGATATATAATCATTTAACATTTCATTGTTAATAATAGCTTAGTATTATCGTCGTTTTTGGTGTTAACATACTCATTTTCTTTTATATGTTTTGTTACATAAGTCGTTTTTATTATTGATATGTTGTATATTATTCATATACATAATGATATAAATCCATTAAACATTATTTTTAATCATAAAATCAGAATTAGACTTGTATGGATACGATGGGCAATGAATCTTATCGCATTCGTGGAGACGGTAGTCTGTACGTACACACGAGCGATAATATCATTCTTTTGATATTAAAATCATATATAATTGGATGTTATATCATATATACAGAACCATTATCATGTTATACTAATTATTTACATGAATTTCATATCATTATTATACCCATCCAAACAATAATGTATTTAATAACAATTTCACCACGACTTGGAGACGGTATGCCGTACGTACGCACGTACGGTGACATGTAATTCAATGGATGTATAGAATAATTAACATGGTTGTACCATATTTATAATCACATCACAGTATATAAAATATACTGGAGTTATTATTTTAGAATGGAAATAACAAATAATGAAGAAGTTGAAGAAGAAAGGAACTTGAAAGAGGGTTGTGAAAACATTACCTCTTCTTCGGGTTCTTCAATTTGATTTGATCAAAATGGATCCTTAAGATGGATTTCTGATCAAAATAAGGACTCTAGGTTTAAGTGAAGGAATTTTAGAGAATATTTGGGCAGGGGATGGCTGATCCAAAAGGATTTGAAGGTGTAAATTAAAGATAAGGGGGAGTACCCTTTAATAAGAGGGGTGAAGGGCACCTTTGGAGAAGCTAGAAATTTTATTTTATAATAAATTCATATTCAGTTTCTAATTTGCTCCAAAGTGGATTGTTTAATTGTTAAGGTGTGTATGGGTCCATATCCTTTCAACCAATATATTTTATACAGGTTTGGATCTCTTTATTAACCTTCTCATTTATATTTAACTCTTAGTTAAATAGTTTGACATTTACCATATCACTTTGTATTTTTATATTATATAGTTAATAATATTACTATATACCTCCATGCGACCCCCAAGTGGTCCATTAATGATCCACCATAGTTATATAAGTCCTTTGGCCTAACTTTAGATTTTTAGGAATAGAATATAAATTAATAATATACTGTTTATTTTAAAAACTCTTTTATGTCAATTTTGACACTATTGGGTATTTGGTTTTGGATAATTTCATAAGAGCATTATTAATTCGAAACAAATTTATATAACCAATACTAATTTGTCATATTAACCTATAAAATTATTGTAATTCGTAAAATGTCTCAAATTAAATTTATTTTGATATTTATAATATCAATTATTTTAATATTTCATTAATTAGGCAGTTACTGCATCACCATTGTGTCAGAAATAAATTAAATTATTTAATGTATCAAAAATATTAAAATTTCCATTATGTAGGAAATATTATTATATTTATAATGAATATTTATAATCGAATTTATATTATGTATATCCCTACATTAATAATGTTTTAATTATTAAACTTTGATTTTATCTCTTTTAACTCTTCTTTGAATTAAATAATAATAAATGCCCTAATCTAATCCAAGTGGACCTAAATGATAATATTTTATTCCTAAGGTTGATTTTTGTTGAGGTAAATTTTTCCAATTGAATTATTACATGTGTTAGGGTAATATTAATATCATTTTTACCCTTAATTACCCTATTTACTTTTAACCGTGGTGAATAAAAGTAAAAGGTTACTATTCACCAAAAAATATTTTCATCTCATTGAACCACATTTTACTCCTTGATATTAACAGTGCCTCTCTGATTTTCGAAATTTCACTCACAAAAGCGGTAAAATTATGTTTTATGTGAATTTTCAAATTCTCAAAAGAGGTGGATAAAAGACGGTGAAAAGTCCAATAAAATTTTTATATATCTAAAATTATTCTAAAATAACTACAATGAATTAAATTGAACTTATATAGGTATTATTAATCTATTTTGAACATAATTAATTTAAAATGAATAAATAATTATTTAAATAAAAATTCGGTTTTAAACTATAACTCAGTGTTTTTTCACTATTCTTCAAAAATTGAATGTTTTAAAAAAATACAAAAAATTCACCGTAAAATAATTTCGATATTCCGAATCCAAAAATGAAGTCAATTTTGAAAGATAAAATTTATAATATTTAAAATAGTGTGTATTACTATTCATAACAGCTAGTTTGATTGGTTGTGGAGGGTGGCAGAACTCGAAGTTGCGTACAACACACGCTACTATTTTTACACAGTGAAATGGTAATTATGTGATATTCCTAGACACTAAGTAAAGAGACCCTATAAGACTATTTTTAGAACCATATATATATGTTTCAATGTGATCTATAGTATACAACAATAGGATACCCTGATGTAGCCTCACTAGTGGCCCAAACAACTATTGGTGTTCACCTACAACAGAATATCAAGTCTACCGAATTAATACTTAATGTGAAAACGTATCTTCACTCTCAATACTATTAATAGGGTCGCTTAACTCTAGTAATAATGGAAGGTGACATAAATTTCACATAATACCACATCAAATTCTTAGATACATCCTTTTCATCTTCTTAGACAACCTCCCAACACCATCTATGGGATGACCCTCCCTAGTCTACAAGGATTCAATGGAGGTGTTCATTTTAAGAAAACACACAATGGTAAAAGTTGACCTTATAATTTTATTAAGAATTAATCACCTAAAAGTTAACATTATTCTATTCAAAATTCAATTCAAAAACAATGGAATCCATCAAACTACATTTTTATAGTGTCAACTGGGCCTTCACATTTGTAATGTAGTATGGATCATTTGAAAAATAACTTCTAAACCACATCTTCTCATATTCCAAATCTACTCTTTACACATAGACACATATGCAACTTAATAAATATACAAATAACCCTTTACCTTATATACATATTCACCCAACCATGTTTTAATATGTAAAAATAGGATATATATATATATGGATATGTGAATAATTATTATTTAAAAAGTGGAAAGAGAGATAAAAACCATTTTTATGTTATTTACAAACCAGATATGACACTAGAACATTATGGAAAACCAACCAAAATGCCAAAAAATATTATAATTTAAATAATAACTTATTTAAAACTAGTGACAAGAAAATAATTCCGAAGGTTCATAGATTTTCAAAAAGGTATATAAACACAATTTAGGGAAGGAAAAACATATCAGATGTTTTCAAAAAAAATGAATACAAAGGAAAAAAATATTCCAGTCAACCTAAAAATGTGAAAATATTTATTTATATATTAAAGTAATAAAACCCAACAAAACCATAAATAAATAATATTACTCAAAATAAAGGATCAAACATTGGGTATTCTTGCTCTAACTGAATATGAACTCATTGTCTTTGACATGTGAGACCCAATACTATCTCAATAGAGACCATGGAACCCATTAAAATTAGAAGAAACTATTGCTTCAAAGAAAACCATAAAAGATAAAAATTCAAGAAGAATTATTGTTTCGGTCTACCTCACACCGCTTCGAGGAAATCAATAATAATAAAAAATAACTAAGTAGTGAAGGAGAAGAAAAGATCATATGAGATGATCACACTAGGAAATGGAAATGAAATCAGAAAATAACATAGATAGGAGAGTAGTGGGGAACAGATGAGAGCCCCCTTGGGTGTGTCTATAATGAGGGGTGAGGGTAAGGGAATGAAAATATTTATGGGATTTTATTCTACTAAGTTCAAAAAGGTAATTTTAAAAAATCTAACCCCCTAGAAACTGCACATGGTTTGGCAATACAGTTGGGAAATCCACATGCCAGTGATTTTACCCAATTGGGGATTCTAGATTATCCTCAAGGTTGGGCCAAATAATTATGGAATCTATGAACCAACCATGTCTTTAGATTTGTAAAAGATACAAACATCCTCTTACTATCTATACATAGTTTCTACTAACCATAAACCAAACATGTGCATATGCTAAAAATCATAAAATTTAAATTTTAAAAATTAATCAACAAAAAATTTAAAACAAGGATTAAAATAATTAAATAATATTAAATAATTGATAAATCATTTTTTTTACAATTCTCTCCACCATGATTATTTCAAGCCCTATAATTTCCAACAGACTAAGGTGATGAAGAAAAAATAATTAATGAACTAATACTCAGTGTGAGACTCCCAAAATAGAAAGACTAGAAAAAAACCCATTTTACTTTCAAAAAATACAACTCTAAATCCCAAATTATTATAAATATATCAAAAAATTAGATCAAAGAACTCAACAATCAAATGCGGGAATCAAGATAGAGAGAGAGTCACATTTTAAAACTCAAAATCAAAACAAGGAACACCTGACCCGTAATAATGAAATAACCATAGAGAGTCATCATAGTCTATTTTATATATCAATGTGAATCCAAAAAAAAAAACCCATAGTCCTAGCCAACCAAACTATTATTATTGGGGTTGGGTGGATGTGAATAAAAAATTACCCCATCAATGAATCCTGAAGTCCATGTTTACCATGAGCTACTTCTATGGTGGCCTCACCACTATATTAGAACATTGGATGAACATTTATTTACAAAGCTATAATAAACTATTATTCTTAATGGGTTCCAAAATATATGAGACACTATGCAAATAACCATGAACTCCACCATTTCACAACAATAAAATTCATAATTTCCCTAAATAGATCCTTTTTTAGTAATTATTATTTTGAACAAATCAATGAAATGAAATTCCACCAGTTTTGAAATTTCTGTCACCAAAAAGGAAACCCAAAGGAATAAGAAAAAGGTAAAACAAAATGAGTTTCCTAAGGGAAACCACTGACACCCAAACATCCTTAAAACCAATTTTTATGAATCAAGACACCTCATTAAAGGTAACACCCAAGAAACTTAAACAATTTCTAAAACTAAAAACTTGAAGGATTATTACCCATAATAAGGAAAATAAGGACCAAATGATTAGAGTTGGAAGACATGAAATATGAGGATTCCCAAATAAAACATTACTCAACAAGATTAACATGTGATCTATTCATAGGTCAAGGGAGGGAAACCAGGTTCCAACTCTTTCAATAGTGATCCTAAGTGAACCCGATAGGTCAAAATAATCAAATCAACCTTCCTAGTTATCCCAAAGATTTTTCAATTCAAAAATTGATACCAACAACAAGATGTTAGCCTCATCATGGAGAATACCCATGAAAATTATAATTCATAATTTCCTCTAGCCCTCAGTTACCACAAACACACCTAACCAAAAACACAAAACGATAGAAAAACATTAATTTTTAAAACCAATATTCCCATAGTCATATTAGAATATATCATAGAGAACTAGAATACCATATATATTGATAATTTTCTAGGGATTTCAAGATAAAATGTGACATGAGTTCACTAACACTTGATTCATAAGATCCAAAAAATTCCCAACATGTACCATAAAAAAATAGAAAAACAATTCTCCAAAATGAAAAAACATTACAAAACTATGTATTTTCCCTTTTAAATCCCCAAAATTGAATTTGAAATGGAAAGACACATTTTGTAAAAAATTCCCGAAAAATTTTATCCCCCCTTTAAAAATACTAACTATCATTATTTCAATAAATTTTCCATGATTTGATTTAAAATAACTTGAAAAGTATTAAATTTATAAATACAAAAAGGGAAAAAACAACTCTTTTTAAAATTTTAAAAATTACCCATTTAACCATTTTCAAAACGTATAATTTTTTTAATTGAAATATTTTTAATCCCTCAGTTATTTATATAACTATTTTACTATTTTAGTACACTCTATTATTTGATAATTTATTTGGAAATCTCCCTTGAAATTTTTCAAAACCCGGCTGACATCACATTAAAACAATATTTCCAATACAATGACAATGGAAATTATTTTGGAAGATTGGTTACCCCTCATAAAGTCCCATTTTAAAAATTAATAAATGTTTTTAACCACTTAAAACCATATTGAAACAAAAAATTACCATTTTTAAATATTAAAAAATTACTTGAAAACATCATTAAAAATAAAAAACCCTTTATCAAAACTTAGTCAATAGTTTTTTGAAAAATAACAAGAAACATAAATCCAAACAATAAGGGACTAGTGATTGTGTATAAATTAACCACAGGGATTGGTGAACCATGTGTTAATCACATAGCCATCACTAAGTATAAGGCCCCAGCCTTAAACCTTACTTAATCTTGAGTTATTTCAAGATTACACATTGAGGATCTTTTTAGGTTTAGAGTTTTAGAGAATTAGATCATAAAACTTGCATTACATTCCACATACAAACAAAGTGGTTACATAAAGATAGTATTCTTCATTCCCATCAATGGAAACATATTTAAAATAAAACATGGATTCATTCTTGACACTTCCTTGACACTATCATCATATCATGTACCTTTCCCTTGACCTGTGAAAAACATTTCAAAAAAACATGGGATGAGCATAAAAAGCTCAGTAAGGGATATAAAAACATGGAAAGGAAACATGGGTACATATATACATAAGAGTGAAATCATACTTTACCCATAAAACATAATCACATTAACATACCTCATCAAATCATGAGTAAATCATCGAAATCATAAGACATAAAGGTAACTTGAGGCATTGGTATCATTCTTACGTAGGGAGTAACCCTCTTGGTTACATTTGGAATACCCATCACAGTATATTCCATAAAATCTCTTCGGAGAAACCTTAACGTTTCACTCCTTCGCGTTACCCAATGCATTGTAGAGCTATATCGGGCTCACCCGCCCTTAGTTTATCACGGAACCACCTGTCTTCATAATAATGCACAAGAACCTCAACATAATCATATCACATAAAACATGCTTAAAGGAAACATAACATTTCCACATTTCAATCACAAGATATAAATACAACACATTGATATAATAAAAACATTATGAAAATCATTTTCAATACCAAAGTAAAAGAAAATTAAAACATTTTATTTATTTTTCTTTTAAAATGAAGGTATGGCTTGTAGAGGAAGCCGAAACTCAAATAACGGTCACGACGGCAGAGAAGTCATTGTCACCGCATAGGTACGACATAAACATTCCCTTTTGTCGTTTAGTAAACGCTTCGTATAAAAAATATTCCTTTTGAATAAACGTAAAAGTCAAAGGGGTTTATACACCGTATAAATGAAAGTTCTGTATAAAATAAAATATGCTTCAATGAAAGGAGATTGAGACGAAGTCCCATACCTCGTATCCGACTTGACCCGACCGTTTTTTAATCTCCTGAATAATAAACATGAGTTAATCACTACTTGCTTATGAACCTTTTTCAAGTTCATTATTCCTTTTATACCATGTTATGAACATCATGTAATCATTTAAATTAATAATGTTCATTTTGTCGGTATTTGGTTTTTAAGTCAAAAATAGACTTCTTATACCTACATGTTGGTAATTTGGTTAAGTTTCATCATATCCAGAATTCTATTAATGATTTGGATAACATATATATCATATATATTCACCATATACATGTATTTATAATATTACATCACATTTAGAGGTTTGAAATGAAATGCACCGTTCATGGAGACGGTAAGCCGTACGTATGCATGAACGCTACTTCCATTTCTATTTCGTATTTTCTGGAATGGAACCATAGTGATATAAGAGTATATTATAATTACAGTATAATAACATATATAATATCATTAACTTTATCCTTTACACATCCCACATATGGTATTAACGAATCAAATCACTTTCAGGGGGCGGTAGTCTGCACTTCCTAAAATGAAGATATCGTGTTTACCCATAATGAAAACCATAAAGGTATGACCAAAATGAAAAAAAAGAAGCTTAAAAAAACATAAAAATATTATATATCATATATAAAAAAAGTTACATCATAATGGCCACCTTTGAAGTTGTTAAATGAGTATTGAACAATCATCGTTTCGGGAGGCAGAATTTCGCCATCCACGGAAACCATATGTTCTTTAACCATTTGATGTAGTTGTGTGAGAGTGTAGCTCAAATAAATCTTATAACAACATCCTATTATATTGAAGATACTGGTGTTGTTACAAAAGAAGTAAATAAAAAGAGTTTAGGGGGTTGGGGAAGCAAAATAAAACAAATGAACATGAGAGAATGAATTACCTTTAAAAGTGTAACTCCTTTTGATTTGAGCCTAAAGGCTTCCTTGGAAAGGATTATGCCCAAAGGGAATCCTCTAAGATGAGGAGAGGGATGTGGAGAGAGTAAAAGGGCAGGGTTTGGCCGAGCCAATGGCTTGAGGAGTGTGTGAAATGAGGTAGAGGTGGGGGCCTTTTATAAGAGGAGAGGAGAGGCACTTTTGGAAAGTAAAGATATGTTACTTTATTTTAAAAAGTGTTTCGGATTCAAAAGGTCCCACATTGCTGTAATTCGAGGATACGGTGATAAGGCTTCTAAATCCACTCATCCAATTGGTTTTGGCCATGTGTAGGTTTTAGATTTTTAATTATCTTTCCATTTTTTTAAATCGTTAAATAATGAGGTCATTGCTGCATCATCATGATGTCACAAATAATTTAATTTATTTAAAGTCTAAAAATTATAAAACAAATACTATGATGTAGGGAATCTTTTTATCTTTCCAATTACTATTTATAATAAAATATCTGATCTTTATAACCCCATGTAAAAATTGTTTTCGTAAAACATATTATGTTTGTGTCATATTTACTTTAACATTAAATAAAAAGTTATTTATGTCATTTTCCAACCAAAGTGGATCCATGGGGTCCCCAAGTTGACCCATGGCTTGTCTTGGTCGGACATGACACAACCAATGAGGGTAGGACATGTGTCAAACTCATCTTATTTTATTAAAGCATTATTTTTACCTTAAACTACACTAATTACCACTAATCGCGATTAAAAACATAATAAGTTACTATTCACCAAAAAAAAATTATTTTAATCTCATTGAACCACATTTTACTTCTTAATGACAACAATGTATGTCAGATTTTTGAAATTCAAAACATAATTATGGAAAAATTTCATTTAAATGGAAATTCAGTTTTTATAAGTACCACTTAGTGGTTTCACTATTCATCAAAAATTGAAGTTTTTCATAAAACTACAAAAAATTCACCCTAAGCTATATTTGATATTCCGAATTAAAAAATGAAGCCTATTTTACAAAATTCAAAACATATAAGTCACATTAATTAATTTAATAATTAATTCCCACTGTCAGAGAAAATAGCGTGTTTTTATAAAATAATAAGTATCAAAAGATTGACAACAGTTTAAGTCCAATTTCAAAGTGAAATTGATTCCAATGACCATCATTGGATAAAATGGTAAAAATATATTCCAATTTCACTTCAGACCCAATTCAAAAGATAATCTAATCATATAAATAAATTAGATTAAAAGCAGTTTTGATGTAAAATGCAGTATTTTTCACTATTCATTAAAAAATGAACATTGTCAGAAAAATACCAAAAATTCACACAAAGTAAATTTTGATGTCCCAATCATAAATAATAAGTTTATTTTGACAAACATAGCTTATAAAATTTTCAAAATATAGATTTAAAAATGGTTTTCCATCAAAAGGCAGTAAAACAATCTTTTAAGAATATTAGTGTATTCCATGCATAAGATTGTATTTATTTTCATTTTAAGCTTCTAAAACACTATCTTAATCATTAATAGACATAGATAAAAATATCTATTATTCATTTCTTACTTGGGATATTACATCCTTCCCCCTTTAGAAAATGGCGTCCTCAAAATTTATTTACTTATCAAATAAATGGGGGTACTTATCCCTCATTGCATTTTCTGATTCCCATGTTGCCTCTTCAATCATGTGGTTTTTCCACAAAACCTTTACCTGGTGAATCACCTTATTCCGTAACACCTGCTCCCTGTGGTCAAGGATCTGGACCGGTTGTTCCTCATAAGATAGGTTCTCTTCCGGCTGAACTACCTATGGACTCAAAACATGAGATGGATCTGGGATATACTTTCTCAACATCAAAACGTGAAAAAAATTGTGTACCTGGGAAAAACTCTGAGGTAAAGCCACTCGGTATGCAACTGATCCAACTCTCTCCAGAATTTCGTATGGTCCAATGAACCTTGGACTCAACTTTCCTTTCTTACCAAATCGCATCACACCTTTCCAAGGAGAATCCTTGAGAAAAACAAGATCACCTACCTCGAAAGATAGATCCTTCCTCCGGTTATCCACATAACTCTTCTACATGCTCTGAGCTGTTCTCATGTGTTTCTGAATCAGCTGAACTTTTTCTGCCATCTCTTCTACCAATTCTATTCCCATCAACTTCCTTTCACCAACTTTATCCCAGGAAGCTGGAGTTCGACACTGCTTCCCATATAATGCCTGAAATGGTGCCATCTGTATACTGGAATGAAAACTGTTATTATATGAAAATTCAACCAAAGAAAGATGTTGGTCACATATTCCCTGATAATCCATAGAACAAGCTCGTAGAATATCCTCCAATGTCTGAATTTTTCATTCTGACTGCCCATCTGATTGAGGATGAGAAGCTGTACAAAACATTAATTCAGTACCCAACGACTTCTGAAGGCCTTTCCAAAAGTTAGAAGTAAACCTATGATCACGATCTGATACAATGGAGATAGGAACTCCATGTAACCTGACTATCTCTTTAAGATACAAACGGGAATGTTTATCTAGGGAAAAAGTATCTCGTATAGCAAGGAAATGAGCAGACTTGGTCAAGAGATCAATAATAACCCAGATTGAATTATTACCTCGAGATGTTTTCGGTAATCCCACAACAAAGTCCATGGATATATTCTCCCATTTCTACTATGGCACTGGTAAAGGCTAAAGCATCCCTTTCGGTAACTGTCGCTCTGATTTAACCCGCTGACAAGTCAAACACTTCACAGTAAAATCATCAATATCTCTTTTCATTCCATCCCACCAGTAATACTCTCGCAGATCTCTATACATCTTAGTACTGCCCAGATGAACTGAAAACGGAGAACTATGAGCTTCACATAACAAATCTCTCTTAAATTGTGAATCACAAGGCACACACAATCTCTTCCCAAATCTCAAAACACAATCATTATCAATGTTGAATTCAAGAAACGTACCTTTCTGAACCAGCTCTACCTTTTTCTGCAACTCACTGTCTTGCTTCTGTGCTTGCTTGATTCTATCGGATAGAGAAGATCTCACTGATACCTGAAACAAAACAGAAGGACTTCCTACATCAACAACTTCTATGCCAAAGTTCATCAAATCCTTAACCAAAGGATCACGTTCCAAACGCAACATTTTTAATGAAGCATTACTTTTTCGACTCAAAGCATCAACCACATTATTTGTTTTTCCCGGATGGTAATGAATTGTAAAATCATAATCCTTGATTAATTCTAGCCATCTCCTCTGTCTCATGTTTAACTCTTTCTGAGTGAATATATACTTTAAGCTTTTGTGATCGGTATATATTTCACACTTTACTCCATACAAATGATGCCTCCAAATTTTTAAAGCAAAAACAACAGCAGCTAATTCCAAATCATGTGTAGGGTAATTTACCTCATGAGTTTTCAACTGTCGTGAAGCATAAGCAATTACCTGATCATTCTGCATTAGGACGCAACCAAGTCCTTTCAATGAAGCTTCACTGTATATAACAAACTCACCATTCCTGGAAGGTAGTGCCAAAACTGGATCATTCACCAATCTTCTTTTCAATTCCTGAAAAGAATCATCACATTATTTTTTCCAGATAAACTTAACACCCTTCCGAGTTAGCTTAGTAATTGGACTAGATAACTGTGAAAAATTTCTAACAAAACTTCTGTAATAGACCGCCAAACCAAGGAATCTACGAATCTTGGTTACAATTCTGGGTCTTGGCCATTCTTCCACAACTTTTGTTTTTGCAGGATCAACAGTTATTCCATCTTTAGAAACAATGTGACCAAGGAAAAAAAAAATTTGCAACCAAAACTCACACTTTCTGAATTTCCCATACAGTTTCTTTTCTTTTAAGGTTTGCAATATAACCCTTAAATGTCTTTCTTTCTCCTCATTACTTTTAGAAAACACCAAAATATCATCAATGAAAACCACCACAAACTTATCCAAGAACTCATGGAAAATTCTATTCATTAAGTCCATGAATACAGCAGGTACATTGGTTAGCCCAAAAGGAATTACTACAAATTCATAATGGACATATCTCATACGGAACACTGTATTCGGAATATCTGCCTCCTTTACCTTCAGCTGATGGTACCCCGATCTCAGGTCAATCTTTGAAAAAAACTGAGCTCCCTGGAGCTGATCAAACAAATCATCGACATGAGGCAAAGGATATTTGTTCTTAACAGTGATGTTATTCAAGGCTCTATAATAAATGAATAGTCTCATAGAACCATCTTTCTTTTTAAAAAATAAAACAGGAGCACCCCAGGGTGATGTGCTAGGTCTAATGAAACCTTTCTCTAATAAATCATGCAATTGCTCCTTCAACTCTAAAAGTTAAATTTGTTTCATTCGATAAGGGTGTTTTGAAATTGTCTTAGCATCAGGAACTAAGTCAACAGTAAACTCAACTTCCCGATCTGGTATTATTCCAGGCAACTAATCAGGAAAAACATCAGGATACACATTTACCACTGGCACATCATTAATTTGAATAGTTCCTTTATTTTCAACGACGTGTGCAAGGTAACCTTCATTTCCATCTTTTACAAGTTTCTCGGCCTCTTGATATGTTATCAAAAGTAAGGGTTCATTCTTGTAAACAAACTGAAAGTCTTTCTGAAAAGAAACTTCTTTAGCTCTATAGTCAATCTTAGCATGGTAAATAGAGATCCAATCCATACCCAGGATAACATCAAACTCTACCAGAGGTAGAACAATAAGGTTTTCAAGTAGATTCTTTCCACAGATAAGGATAGGAAGATTCTTATAAATTCTTTTTTCCTCAACATTTCCCCCAGGTGTTTTTACCAAAAGTTCAGGAGTCATTTCTTGAGATGGTATTCCCATTTTACTAGAAAAGGTTTCAAAGATTAAAGAATGTGTAGACCCTGAATCAAACAACACACTGGCATAATCTGAAAAAACAAAAAAAATACCTGATACAACTTCATTTGATGGCCAGACAACTACTGAAGTAGTTGCAAAGGATTTCACCACCCCTTTCTGCTTGTAGTCTAACTGATTCCCATCACTCAAGCTCTTTGTCGGACACTCGTCTACATAGTGACCCATTTCGTTGCACTTATAACATTTCACTAACTGTAAATCAAATTTATTCTTACCTTCACCTTGATCCTTTTCAGTGAAATCACGAGCCTTATGTCCCATCTTACCACATCGGTAGCACTTTCCAGAATTCAGAAGACATTCCCCAGCTGCCTTTTGCCACATTTATCACAAACTGGAAACATAGTTCTCTTACCATCGGACTTTTTTGAAGAATTATTACCTTTCTCCTTCCACCTTGGTCTCTTCTTCTGCTGGTTGTTATAGAACACTTGGTCATCGGCAAACTCCATTTCCACCTTCTCAGCAGATCAAACAAGCTTTTCATAAATTTTAAACTCACGAGAATCTAATGACCTTCGATATTTTGGCTTTAATCTTGAGTAAAAACGATTGATTTTACTATCAAGGTCTCGGATAAAATTTGGATCATACCTTGCCAATCGAGTGAACCTTTCTTCATAGGCAGCCACTGAGTCTTCCTCTTGCCTCAATTCCAAGAATTGTTTTTCCATCCTAAGTTGAACAGCCTTAGGAAAATAATTCACAAGAAACATACCTTTGAATTCATCCCAGTCAAGAGCATCAATCTCATCAGCGTCCCTGATATTTTTAACCATATACCACCACTGATCTGCTTCACCCTCCAAACGGTAAATAGCAAGACTAACCTTTTGATTCTCTGAAAACCCCATGACATCAAAAATCTTCTCCAGTGCTTTAATCCACCCTTAAGCTAGCACAGGGTCAGATGATCCTCTAAATGATGGTGGATGTTTCCTCATGAAATGTTCCACCACTGACATGTTCCTCTGCGGTTGATCTGGCTGATCTCGAGAATGGATACCACCACCATTTATAGCCTGAGTCAACTGCTCCATTACTGCAAAAAACTGTTCAGTTCCAATTCCGACATCTCGAGATGCTGATTTGGAAGGTTATTTCCTTCTGCATGCCTTCCTAGCACTGCTTCCCTATTTCCTCTGCGGAAAACCATTCTAAACAAACATGTCTTAGATGAAGCAACATGGTAATCTTCAAATGCTATATCATTGCAATAAAAAAATATTTTGGATAATAATTTAATAAAATTATAACTCCTAAAGTTATCTAAACCGACCTCTAATACCAACTATAAGGCCCCAGCCTTAAACCTTACTTAATATTGAGTTATTACAAGATTACACATTGAGGATCTTTTCAGGTTTAGAGTTTTAGAGAATTAGATCATAAAACTTGCATTACATTCCACATATAAACAAAGTGGTTACATAAAGATAGTATTCTTCATTCCCATAAATGGAAACATATTTAAAATAAAACATGGATTCATTCTTGACACTTCCTTGACACTATTATCATATCATGTACCTTTCCCTTGACCTGTGAAAAATATTTCAAAAAAACTTGGGATGAGCATAAAAAGCTCAGTAAGGGATATAAAAACATGGAAAGGAAACATGGGTACATATATACATAAGAGTGAAATCATACTTTACCCATAAAACATAATCACATTAACATACCTCATCAAATCATGAGTAAATCATTGAAATCATAAGACATAAAGTTAACTTGAGGCATTCATAACATTCTTACGTAGGGAGTAACCCTCTTGGTTACATTTGGAATACCCATCACAGTATATTCCATAAAATATCTTCGTAGAAACCTTAACGTTTCACTCCTTCACGTTACCCAATGCATTGGAGAGATATATTGGGCTCACCCGCCCTTAGTTTATCACGGAACCACCCGTCTTCATAATAATTCCCAAGAACCTCAACATAATCATATCACATAAAACATGCTTAAAGGAAACATAACATTTCCACATTTTAATCACAAGATATCAATACAACACATTGATATAATAAAAAAATTATGAAAACCATTTTCAATACCAAAGTAAAAGAAAATTAAAACAAGGTATTTATTTTTCTTTTAAAATGAAGGTATGGCTTGTAGAGGAGGCCGAAACTCAAATAACGGTCACGACGGCGGAGAAGTCGTTGTCGCCGCATACGTACGACAAAAACATTCCCTTTTGTTGTTTAGTAAACGCTTCGTATAAAAAATATTCCTTTTGAAGAAACGTAAAAGTCAAAGGGGTTTATACACCGTATAAAAGAAAGTTGTGTATTAAATAAAATATGCCTCAATGAAAGGAGATTGAGACGAAGTCCCATACCTCGTATCCGACTTGGCCCGACCGTTCTTTGATCTCCTGAATAATAAACTTTATTTAATCACTACTTTCTTATGAACCTTTTTCAAGTTCATTATTCCTTTTATAGCATGTTATGAACATCATGTAATCATTTAAGTTAATAATGTTCATTTTGTCGGTATTTGGTTCTTAAGTCAAAAATAGACTTCTTATACTTACATGTTGTTAATTTGGTCAAGGTTCATTATATCCAGAATGATATTAATGATTTGGATAATATATATATCATATATATTCATCATATACATGTATTTATAATATTACATCACATTTAGAGGTAAGAAATGAAATGCACCGTTCATGGAGACGGTAAGCCGTACGTACGCATGAACAGTACTTCCATTTCTATTTCGTATTTTCTGGAATGGAATCATAATGATATAAGAGTACATTATAAATCCAGTATAATAACATATATAATATCATTAACTTTATCCTTTACACATCCCACATATGGTATTAACGAATCAAATCACTTTCAAGGGGCGGTAGTCCGCACTTCCTAAAATGAAGATATCGTGTTTACCCATAATGGAAACCATAAAGGTATGCCCAAAATGAAAAACACAGAAGCTTAAGGAAAACATAAACATATTATATATCATATATAAAAATAGTGACATCATAATGGCCACCTTTGAAGGTGTTAAATGAGTATTGAACAATCATCATTTCGGGCGGCAGAATTTCACCATCCACGGAAACCGTATGTTCATTAACCATTTGATGTGGTTGTGTGAGAGTGTAGCTCAAATAAATCTTATAACAACTTCCTAGTATATTGAAGATACTGTTGTTGTTACAAAAGAAGTAAATAAAAAGAGTTTAGGGGGTTGGAGAATCAAAATAAAACAGATGAACATAAGAGAATGAATTACCTTTAAAAGTGTAACTCCTTTTGATTTGAGCCTAAAGGCTTCCTTTGAAAATCTTCGGACCAAAGGGAATCCTCTAGGATGAGGAGAGGGATTTGGAGAGAGTAAATGGGAAGGGGTTGGCAGAGCCAAAGGCTTGAGGAGTGTGTGAAATGAGGTAGAGGTGGAGGCCTTTTTTAAGAGTAGAGGAGGGGCACTTTTGGAAAGTAAAGATAAGTTACTTTATTTTAAAAAGAGATTTCGATTCAAAAGGTCCCACATTGCAATAATTCGAGGATAAGGTGATAAGGCTTTTAAATCCACTCATCCAATTGGTTTTGTCCATGTGTAGGTTTTAGATTTTTCATTATCTTTCCATTTTATTTAAATCATTAAATAATGAGGTCATTGTGGCATAATCATGATGTTATAACTAATTTAATTTATATAAAGTCTAAAAATTATACAAAAAATACTATGATGTAGGGAATTGTTTTATATTTCCAATGACTATATATAATCAAAAATCTGATCTTTATAACCCCATGTAAAAATTGTTTTCGTAAAACATATTATGTTTGTGTCATATTTACTTTTACATTAAATAAAAAGTTATTTATGTCATTTCCCAACCGAAGTGGATCCATGGGGTCCCCAAGTTGACCCATGTCTTTTCATGGTCGGCCATCACAGAACCAATGAGGGTAGGACATGTGTCAAGCTCATCTTATTTTATTAAAGCATTATTTATACCTTAAACTACACTAATCACGATTAAAAACTTAATAAGTTACTTTTCACCAAAAAATTATTCTAATCTCATTGAACCAAATTTTACTTCTTAATGACAACCATGTATGTAGGATTTTTTAAATTCAAAACATAATGATGGAAAAATTTCATTTAAATGGAAAATCAGTTTTTATAAGTACCACTTAGTGGTTTCACTATTCATCAAAAATTGAATTTTTTCAGAAAATTACCAAAAAATCACCCTAAGCTATATTTTATATTCCTAATTCAAAAATGAAGTCTATTTTACAAAATTAAAAACATATAAGTCACATTAATTAATTTAATAATTACTTCCCGCTGTTAGAGCAAATAGCGTCTTTTTATAAAATAATAAGTATCAAAAGATTGACACCAGGTTAAGTGTAATTTCAAAGTGAAATTGATTCCAATGACCATCATTGGATAAATTGGTAAAAATATATTCCAATTTAACTTCAAAACCAATTAAAAATATAATATATTCATATAAATAAATTAGATTAAAAGGCAGTTTTGATGTAAAATGCAGTATTTTTCACTATTCATTAAAAAATGAACATTGTCAGAAAAATACCAAAAATTAACACAAAGTAAATTTTGATGTCCCAATAATAAATAATAAGTTTATTTTGACAAACATAGCTTATAAAATTGTCAAAAGATAGATTTAAAAATGGTTTTCCATCAAAAGGCCGTAAAACAATCTTTTAAGAATATTAGTGTATTCCATGCATAAGATTGTATTTATTTTCATTTTAAGCCTCTAAAACACTATCTTAATCATTAATAGACATAGATAAAAATATCTATTATTCATTTCTTACTTGAAATGTTACACTAAGAGTAATAATAAAGAATTTATACTGGCACCAAATTAGTTACCAATCCATATGAGATCCCCATTTACCATTAACTCAACTTCCATATGATACCCAAAATAAAAGTTCAAAATCAATATACATTAATACCCTAGTAACTTTAGTTTCTTATAAAGTGGTGGCAAGTAGGAACTGACCCATTAATAACATCATAATCCCCAAAAATCCTATATCTATATACTAAACATACAAAATAACAATGGTTCCAAATTAATGAGCCATGGTTCCAATATAGATAATGACCTGACTTGTCTATATCCATTTTTCATGAACCAACTCATGTTTTCCCTCTATCAAATGCCTGATCTAGCCCAAAATAATTCCTATAAGGATTTCATGATCTCGAAGGAGTGGCATGAATTCTTATCCATTAAAGAAGCACCACTTTTGAATGATTTTTCCCAATAAATAATAAGGAAAAATAGAGATTTAAATTATATAAAATTCCATCATGAACTATCAGTATGTCTGTCAACAATACTACTGAAAAATAAATAAGATAGTAAAATAATCGCAAAATATGATATCAGTAAAAGACGATGTGGAAAATGTGATAAAAGAAACTAAAATAAAAAAATACAATCATAATTATGTTTCTTTGACAATACAATTATCTAAAAAACAAAATTTCCATAACACCCCATGTGAGAGAATAAAATAGTAAGTTAGACCTGCAAATAAAAATGATAATATTGGCATGAGAAATAATAACATTAGGGATTCTAGAGTAAAAAATATTACCATTTCCTTACCTTCAAAAATTAAACCATCTCATACTCATTTGAGAATATAATTATATAAAAATATTGTTTTATATAGTTTTAAAACAAGTAACAAGATGATGCTTATAAAAACCATTTTCCCTTCTAATTACAAATAATTTTTCAATGAATGATAGATTTTACAAATAAAAAAATTAATAAGAAGAAAATTATAATGAAATTATCATTTTAGTGGGAAATTATATTATTTGAAGAATATAACAAGGTGATATAGTTAAGGGGGGAGTAGAACATGTATATACAGATACTAAAATAAGATTTTCTAGTTAGAGAACAACATTTGAAATCATTTTATAGAAGTTCCAAAAATAAAAGGGATATAGAATACCATCAATTGGTTATCATGGGATATTCCTAGAAACCAAGTGAAGAGACAATAGATGTACTCAGTTCAGTACTATCTACCAACATTTCGATGCAATCAACAATTTATAACCCACTCACTTCCCTGAACTATCCACCTTAGTGGCACCACACAATATTTCTATTCATCTACAATGGGGGAACTAGTCTTCCTAATTAGTACCTAAATAGAAACTATCACTATACTGACACTATTAAACCTTTTATCCCATAACGTTATTAATAATAATAGGGGGTGTCCTTCACATAATACCATAATCATGTTCACACATACAATCGTCAGATCTACCTATCCCACATCAAAAAACCATCTATTCGAAGACTCTCCCAAGTCTAGAAGGCTTCCATATATGTGTTAATTTTAGGAAAACATTTAAATGTACCAACCAGGAATTAGTATTTTGTGAATTATAAATCACTTCCAATGAAATATAATTCTTTTTAATATCCAATTCCAAAACCCTGGAAAATATCGTACTAAGTTTTAAGGTGTTAAATGGGTCTTCACATTAGGAAATGATTGTTGATCATTCGTAAAATTTATTTTAAACCACATATTCTAAAATTACAAATCCTCTCTTTAAATTTATAAATATATATAGCTCAATATATATATAAATACCCCTTGAATTGATTTATATATTCAGATAAAATTGTGTAAATATATACAAAGAGGGTACCAAAATATATATATTTAGAAATGCAAATAATTCATATTTAAAAAATAGATGTGATTAAAAAACCATTTTTCTATTATTTGGAAAGAATATGCCACGATGCCTCTTCAAAATCGACCAAAATGACAAAACATTACTATATTTCCAAACATACGCATTAAATACTAGTTGGTATATAAAACAAACACCCAGGGTTCTTATTATTTCAAGAATTTCCAAAAAATTATTTAGTTAAGGAAAACCATGGTGGATGCTTATGAAAAGTATGAAACCTCAAGGTAAAAACCATTCCAATCACCCCAACAATTAAGAATGATATATTTTTCTTATAATATAATATAAATACCCCAAAAAACATAAATAAATTATAGTTCTCAAATTAAATACTCAGATATTGGGAAACCTGCTTCAGACCAAATATGAACTCATTGCCTTTGAAATGCAAGACCCAATAGCATCTAAAGAAATTCCAAGAACCGTGAATATTTAGAAGAATATCTAGACACAATGAAAAATATAAAAATACTATAATATTAACCTTCGGTTATGACAACCTCATTCCATTTTGAGTAATGAAAGAAGAAGGATATGGAAAGTGACAGAGGGGAAAAAAATCACACCTGATATCATCACAACATGAAGTGAGAAAGAAATAAACTAATAAAGTAGGGATGATAAGATCAGTGGTGGATAGATGAGAGATACTTGGTATTTTGAGATTCCAATGTGAGGGTTATGGGAAGAAACCATCTAAGGGGATTTGTATTTATAAGGTAAAAGGGTAATTTCAAAAAATTTAACCCCTGGAAATTATGCATGGTTTTGTTAATGTAGTGGGCCAAACATTAGGATAATTAGGATATCCTAGTAGGGAGTCTATACACTCTATAAAGGAAGTATCATAGTTATATAAATCATGATATTTCCATGTGGTTATATATTTAATAGTTATAGATACACTCAAATGGTCTACAAATGGAATCTACTAACCACGGAACAACCATGAGCCTATGATGATACACCCAAAATTAAAAATATAAAACTGTTTTGGACCAAAATCTATAAAATGGATAAAAATAATTAATTAATTAATAATTAATTAATAATTAATGGTTGGGGTGTATTGATGAATATTATTATTTCAATGGGATTTAATTTTATTTCACGTTATTTGATTTATGAATGTTATAAACCAAAATTCACCAATGTGGTAAAGGATTTATATTACAATCTCTATTTTCTCACAATATTGTTTATCGTTAAATTTATTATAATTAAATTATATGGTCTATATTTCTAAATATTTTTTATTTTCTTATCATATGGTTATTTATAAATATTCCATTCTTGAATTTAATTTTCCTCTCCTTAAGTAGTCAAGAGACTGAAATATAGTTTTTATATAAATATTTCTTTATTTTTATCACCAGTTGAGAATATTTTTTTCATGTGCATATTATCTTCAAATAATATTCCTGTTTTTTACAATTATCTAAATATTTATTAAATTAATTTTTACCCATGTTTGACATTCTTCAATTTTTTAAAATTAATTTTTTTTTTCAAATGTGGTACAATTGATTTTTTATCAAAAATTTTAAAGGATTTATTTTTTAACATACATCACATTAATAGATTTTCCTACCACCATGAAATTTATTTTATTTCTAGATTCCTTTAAAATTTTACATGGTTCTTTTCATTGAATCATTTTAATTAATATTTTTATAATTTTTAGATTTTAAATATGCGATTTCAAAATTAAATGAGTGTTTTTCTCAAGAAACTTTCTATTGATCCTTTAAAGATATTTTCATCTACAATAACATTTTTTATTATTCTTCTATTTCACTAGGGATATGATCATGTTACCATAATTATTCTTTCTATAGATGGTTTATTATTAGTATGATGAAATATTTATAAAACTCATTTTCATTCTGTGGGTTATAGTATAATGAAATGATGAATGTTTTATGATCTTGTAGCACTCATATGTATGGATTATTATTAAGTGATGGGTGAGCCTGAAATATATCAAGATGAATATTGGATCTATAATATCCCCACAATAAATTTGGTAATGATGATTTAGTTGAGAAAATTTTATGAGGAAACAAATTTAATAAAATCCTTAGAGATAATAGAGTTATCAATTTTGATGTTACACCTAAGAGGATGTTGGAAATTTCTAGCTAGAAATTTACATTATGGGACATTTTTCACAATGATAGTATTAATAGTGAACTAGGAATGAAAAATATATTTTTTATGATTATGTTTATGCTCACAACTTTTTTCTTATTCATTTTATACATTTTCATTTCTCGTGATTGATTATTGATAATTCTATACACTTAAAACATATGTATATTTTTGTTACGAACCCTTATGCAAGGAATTTAGATTAATGATCTTTTTCTATTTGGGTCTGACTATTGTAGGTTCTGATAATGTTCTCATTTATTTTTTCTTATACTATAATCACTTATGATCATTGACTTATGTATATTATATTTAACCTCATTAAGTATTCGAGTCCACCAATTCATATATTTACATTCCCCTTTATATGAATAAATTATTTAAGTATTATATTTCTAAAAAATATACAATTTGAAATCAAATTGATGAGAAATTATTTAAATATTTTATGTACCATTTTGTATGCATCTATGATTTTAAATACACGATGATTTTATAGTTTTGGAATGGATTTTAATGATATGTTATGAATATTCAACTAATAATATATATATATAATGTTTCTTCGGTTATAGTTTTCATTATAGAAGGGTTTAGTTAATTTTGGAAGTTAGGATGAGAAATATTTAATGGGAACCCCTAGTAAAATCATAAGTTTAGAGAACATCCTAAATTATGGTAATGAAATTATTGTGGTTTTCATAGAAAATACATTATTCTCTGGATACTATAATATGGGCGTAGCTGTTGTAGAGATTTATGTTGAGGTAAATATTTTAATGGGATGGACTGGGTGTTAATTCAATCCTTACTAGTGCATGATTAGTACACCCAAGACTACACACCTTGCTAAACACTACTGGGGGATGTGATTGGGATAATTTATATGTTATTTATGAAAAATTATGAAGTATTTTAAAAGATTGTGACGATGGATAACAATTATTCAACTAATTATACCCTAGATTTTAAATAAAGTGTCATGATTTATATATCTTATGAATAGTTTTTAAAAGATTTAATGATTACTCACTATGATTATTATTTCTCAAACCATGAATTGTATTACTTGTGATGAGGTGGATCCAAAAGGAACTTTGTTAAATATGAAAGTGATGGATTATGCAGTGATCATCCTCATGAGAAACCAAAAGAAATAGTGGGCAAAATGTGAAGAACTATGATTACACCTAACCAGTTATCTTTTTTTTAGAGACAAAGCCTCCTTTATTAAATGCAAGAGAAAGAGGAAAGAAGAGAAAAGAAAAGAGTACGGGAAAAACAGGGAAAACCCCAAACAATGACTAATTATTTACCTTTTTCAATAGACGCTGAGTTAGCCTTTGCTCTTCTTCTTTTAAAGCAATCAGCTCCGCTTTTTCACGTCCTCTTCCACGACCTCTAGATCGCCCTTTGCTAGCAATTGCCCTGTTCGTAAGAACTTGAAGCCTTCCCTGAAATGTCTCAGCATCAGTGCTATCAGAATCCGAGCTATCCTCTGTATATTCCTTTCCATTGACTGAAGAAGAATTTGTTTTAAGTGGCGTCATCCTTTCTTATGAAGTAGGCTTCTCAACCGCCGTAGAGGAAGCAACCGGGGACAGTGTCTTCTTGTAAGAAACAATCTTAAATACTTCATTATCCAATAGGGGTTTTGTAGAAGAGTGAAAATCTTTAGAGATGACTGGATAGTCATGATCTAAAGTTTGTTTACCTTTTTGATTCCCAAAGGGCATCAATTTCCTTTGAGAGAGTTGCTGATCAACCGCAATCTGTGCTTCTACTTCTCCTGCCTGCTCATTTCCTTTTCTTGTTGAATCAACATGTTGGACATTATCCGCATTGATACAAATCTCAGCCCAAGACTTCTTCTGATTTTCAGGGGAAGTACAAAACTTGGGCGAATCTGTTCGGTCTCCCAAAACATCAACTTTATATGCCTCCTCATGAGCGGCACCCTGCACCTCATTCTCAACCTGGTTAGCAACCGTGCTCAGCTCTGGCTTACCCAAGTTTTTGTCGTCTGCAAGCAACAACTATGATTCAGATTTCCCAGCAGTGGCTGATTTCCCCTTCTTGAGACAGTTATTGACATTATGGCCATGCAATGCACAAAAACTGCACACTAAAGAACGCCGACAAGAAGAAAGATCATGACCAATGACATGGCAGTCTTTGCAGAACTCTGGCATTTTTTCATAAACAATCTTTAACTCAATAATATCTTCATCAGTAGCAAGCATCACTTTATCAACAAGAGTCGATCCCAGTTCAATCTCAACCATAAACCTAGAGAAGTGGCCAAAACGAGCAACTTCCGTCTCCTTATCAATTTTGATTGGTATTCCAATAGATAAAGCAATATCATATAATATTTTAGGATGCCAAAGTATCCAGTTTAATCCATAAACTTTAACCCAAACCTGCGTCGTAGTGTTATCAACTTCCAAGGGGTTGAACTTTTTATCCCATTCACGAAAATGAATAATTCCAGGTTTGAGGGCAATGGAACCAAAGCCCCATGCTCGAACTTTTAAATCAGCTGTGGGGAAAAGCATATGGAAATATCCCCGACCAAGCGAGACACACATCCATGTTGAGAAGCCCCATATTAGAGATATACGTTCCTTAAGATCATCAATTTTTATAGGTTGTGTACCCTTAGGAAGGAAAAGGCGAGTAATAATTGAGAACTCACCCATTTTGAGCCTTTCGGAGACCGCAATAGGATCCGCCTTGATGTGCGTAGTATTCCCCTTTCTTCTAATGTTAGATTCATTCCCACCTTTGTGATGAACAAAGGATCGAGCACTGCCATCCTTTCTAACAGCCTCAGAGCTCTCCATAGTAGGTTCAATTGTACCTACTCTAACAGCAGATCTATCCAGAACTGGGATGGAAACGCCAAATGGGACCTTTCCAGCAGCCACACTATCCTTTGACCTGCAACCGCCCTCAATACATCTCAAAATATGATAAACAACATAAAATATACGGTGTTTTAGATGAAAAAAATAAGAGAAATTAATATTTTCATAATGGAAATGGAAGAAGTAATATTCATCTTCCAACATATTGAGATTGTGGGATTAATTTGGGAAATTTTTGAAAGGATTGGGAAAATGTATTGGGTTTGGAAAATATTGGCATTGGGAAAGTAACGTCGAAGAAAAATGAAATGTTTGGTTAATACAATCGATGAAAGGAATTTTTTTTCTATACAGTATCATCAAAAATTGAGTATTTTAAATGTGTAATGTATGAGAGTTATGAAAATAAAAATTCTTGGGGGAATATTGGGGAGAGAAATATCATAGTATTATAAGTAATATTTTTTACTATTGATGATGAAGAGAAAAAAAATGAAAAATGAAATATAAATGTTTTGAGTTATTTCGAAATTATAGATTATGTTAAAATTAAGAAGCATGATTAAATTTTAGTTGATGAAACTTAATAGGTTATTCATATTTTATATTATGGGAATGAATTATTAATGAATAATATTATTAATCCTGGATAACATTTTATAAAGGAATTGTAATGAGTAAATTATTTATGTATTGGGATTATGGGATTTTGTTATTAATATTTTTAATCAATGATATTCTATTTATAAGAATACAGAATCATATATGGATTATTCTTCTATAGTTTTTCTTTCAGTGTTTTAAATAATATGTTGAATGTTGTGAATATCCATAAATATTATTTTTTTGGCAAGTTGATATTTTTTAGTGAACACATGATTTAGGTAATGATAACCCTTAATATGTGTTTTATGTTGATATATCAATGTTTAGTTGAGATAAAAATATTATTGGTATTGATAAAGTAAATTGGAATGAATTTTTGACTTTTAAATTGAATACTAATTTGATGATAATGTGATTTAGGATAATGTTTATTACAATTTTAGATTCATTTAATATATTGATTAGTCACTTTTTTATTTAAATAATAATGATAGAGTTAAATTTTGGAAGCATTTATGTATCCTTGGAGGTTTTTTGGTGATTTGAGTTTTTTTGGGAAAGTATTATCATTATTCAGTAATATATATTTTCATGATATTCATGTTTTTCATTGGATATAATGTGAATGTTATATTGTTTGGGGATAAATATTATATTTGATATAAAAAAAACTGGTCCAAATTTTTTGGATTTTTATTATTTTTTGAATTTGGTAAAAACAAATTTTGAGGAGATTTAAGATTAACTATTTATAAAATGGTTTAACTTGATCATTGGGTTTTGTTATTTAGGTTTTATAAATTATTTTATTATTTAAACTTATGAATATTTAATGATAGTGGATAATTTTTTTTAATAATTTTAGTTTTGATAAATATCATAAGATAAAAGGAATTAATTTTAATTCTTTTATAGATTTAATTATCCATTAAATTTTAATTTTAGTACATTGAGAATGCAAAATTCCACATAAATATTCATTATATGGATTATGTGATGAAATAAATGTTTAAATTGATCAAAGCACAACCAAAGGATGAAATCATGTTTATAAAATTGATAGAAACAATGTAATAATACCTCCTCGTGTTATCTATCTTAATAGTAATATAATTTCTCAACTATAGGAGAAACAAACATTGAAAAAATATTTTTTTCATTTTTACAGTTAATTCAAAATAATTGATGGTTGTTTTCACCAATCAATGATTTATGGTTTTTTGGTCTTTATGTTTCTCAAGAAAATGATATATATCACTAAATATTATTCTTTAGACATTTTCATTCTCTTATATGCCCATATTTTCAATTATCACTAATGTAATAATTATCTTGGAACATTATTATGTTTTGAAGGTAAACATTATAATTTTTACTTCCTTAATCAATGAATTTTTTATTATCCCTTTTTACTATATAAGTTTTGAACAATGGTATTTATAAAGATTTAAACCATTATTTATACGATAAAAAGTGAGTGGAAACAAGTTATTTTGGAGGTAGTGAATGTAACACCCCAAAAAAGTATTTAAAAAGAAAACTATGATCGATAGATTTCTCAACACACAACCCCAAGCATCAAGATAACTATGATATAGGTTAAAAAAATATTATTTAACCATTACCGTCATAACCTAGATATTAAAATTACTAGCATTTAATGGTAACAAAAAATAAATAAATATCTGTATAGTGTATTTAAATAATCAATAGACATTGATTGAGGCATAGTAAATAAGAACTCAATTTTCCTTAAAGTCATTGTATACTTCAAAAACAAGTTTTCATAAAAAAATAAAAAAAAATTCACATGTAAATTTTAATTAATTTATAACCAGTCTAGAAATATCTTTATAGTAAATTAATGATAATTTAAAGTATGGATTTCAATATTTGTATCGGGTAAAATTTTGGGCCATTTTTAATAAGTTTAATTTTTTTAGTGAATAGTGAAAAAACTAATTTTTCTAAAACTATCATTTATTTTAAAGTATAAGTCACATTTTGTTTTTAATTGAATAAAAAAATTAAGATTAATTTAATTAAAAATAATTTAATTAATTACATAGGAATAAATACTAAACTTGATTTTGGTATAAGTTTGTTTTTGGTTTAAGATCAACTTTTTTCAAAATACAGTTTATTTGAAGATGATGTGTTTTTATCTAAATGAATTTAATTAATCTAAATTTATAAATTATTTTAATTAATTTTAGATATTTTTTATTCAATAATATACTTTAACATCCATTTGATAATTTTTATAAGGTAATGAATAAAATTAAATTCATTTTTACAGCTATAATGATTTTCTCTAAACCATATTTTCATGGTGTTTTGCCCAATAATTTATAATAGAATAATTTCACATATAGAAACTAAATCCTTTAAAAATTATTCAATTTTATTAATAATTATAATATTTATAATTAAATAACATCAAATTAATTTTTGGTCATATTGAATATTAAGAAAGGTAAACTTTTGTTATCACAATTAAGATTAAAATGTGTTTACTCGGGGAGTTAAACGAAGAGATAAGTGTATAAATTCCATCCCAACCTATATAATTATACTTTTATGAATATATTTCAACCGAATAACATCCTAAATTATAATTATTGTCCATTTGGATCTAACATCACTTGAAGGTGACCTTATAATAATGAAATCATTTAATAAATTCCATATGTGTCCCTCCACTCACATATAAAGGGAGCCTCTTGTCATCCCTTATTAATAGAATATTAGCCTTATATATCTTCCAATAAAAACCTTAAAAATTATTATATGCATTTAATTCATCCTATAACTTATGGTATTCTCCTATGACCAATCATTCAAGGCTTAATGTGTCATCCAAAATAGGTATTTCAAAGAAGAGGTATAAATCATAATTGAGCTCTTTAAATTTTATATCTTCTTCCAAATTATCTAAATTTATTATATCTATAAAAATTATGAAAATATTATCATCAATATAATTATATTTATTATGATTATGGAAAATCTATTTTCCACCTTCTTTCATTTAAATGGGAAATGAATATATCTCTTATGTGTATGTATGGACTACCACCTCTTCAAAAAAATATGATGCATTTTGAATCACCATCGTTCATGTTTTGTTAATATGATGGATTAAATTTAAACATATTATATTTTTATATAATTATTATTCTTTTATTATAATATGTTGTCTACCTTCATTAATTCCATTCTATTGTAAAATGATAACATCATTCCTGAGTACGTGTGGACTACCATATCCACAGAGCAATGTGATTCATATTTCATATTTTCTAACATGTTAGATAATAAAGATAGATTTAATGAATATATATGTAATTTATGATATAAAAATTATTATATAAATATTATGTTTCATTAAGTTTTCTTTCATTCCACCTATCAAAAAGTGTAAACATTACTCTTGTGTATGTATATATTACCATCTCCACGATGTGATGTAATTCGTTTTTCATCACAACTTTATATAAATGGTTATAATACGGTATATAGTAATTAAATATTATAAATATGAAATTATTTTGATTCAATAGGTGATGGATCCATTATTGATGTGCAATTACAATAACCTTAAAAATGAAACATACATGAAAATCGAAAATGTAAATAGTAGAAAAATAGCTTTTTGTTTTAGGTTTTTAATGTCAGTTTTTTAGAAAATGAAGTTTAAGTGAAGTGGGGACCTTTTAACCTTGGTTATATATAAAATAATAATTTAAATGTGTTTGTTATTAACTTTAATATTAGTTTTATAGAAAAATAATGTTAAAGGTAACAATAAAAATATTGTGACATTATTTTTGTTGAAAACTATCATTAATTGTGTTTTAAATTTAATGAGAGCCTCCCGAAACCCTCAATTTGTTAACATAATATTTTCAAAACCCTCATTATCTTAACTATTTAAGGAACCCAACTAAGCTTTATATTCGATTTTAGTGTATTTTCAATATATTTTAACATCATTTTACCTCAGTATTCAATCCTACAACCCTCTTCCATGACCACCGATATTATTCAATCCACATAAATTCTAATTCTCTCATTCCACAACTATAATTCAATTTTTTTAATTTGTTTTTTTAATCCATTGTTTAAGATGGTTCTCATTAATATTATAGTGTTCACCCTATTTACACCACCTACGATTGAGTGTAAATGAATTTAAGTTCAATTTTCAATTGCTAGCCACCAAACTTTTTATGTTATATTTTTATTCATGAAGATAAATTAATTATATATTTGTAATAAATTGAATTCAAATATTCATTTATTTTTATTCCTTTTTTATCAACAATAAAAAAATGTGTTGAATTTTGTTTAATTTAATAATTTGTTATGATTCAAATTTTTTATTACTTTAATTTTTTTTCTTGAAACTATTTTTATTTATAATATTACTTATTTATAAATTATTTATCATTATAAATAGTTTTTCATTGAAATTATTTTTTTCCTCATATTTGTTTCATTTAGAAATTTTTTACATTATAATTACTTTTGATTATTTTATGTGGTTGTAACTTGTTTTTAATTTTTATATTTATTTTAAGATATAAATACATTAAAAAAATTTTATACATGTTTATGTTATTATTTTTATATGTTATTATATGTTATAATTTTATTTTTTATATATATTTTTAATATTTTATATGTATTAATATGTTAATCTATTATATTGTAATTTTTAATATTATTAATGTATCATAGTTGGATGAATGATTATAAAAACTACTATTGATTATGAGAATGGGGTTGATAGTTTCTTCAAATTTTCTATATTATATATTGAAAATAATGATTTTATTTTTTCTCCATGAATGAAGTTATTGAATATGAGTAAATTAGTGTATAGAGAAATACAATAACATATTATTTGATACGGGTTTAGTTATAATTTTACATGAAATATCTATCATGGTGAATTAAAAACCAAGTCAATTTATAATGATGAAAATGATGGTCCATATCCAACAGAGGATTATCATGAAGAATTAATTCATGAAATAGGTTTTGAATGCATTGAAAAAAAAGTTTTTACCATCTGTATTATGATTTTAAGAAACTACTATTCTTATGTTAAAATAAATTTACACTATTATATATAGTGTTGAGACTATTTAAATTCAATGAAATGCATAGTTTGAGTGATAAAGGTTTCACTAGATTGCTTGATTTTGTAAAAGAAAAACTTTTAGAAACCATCAAGATTCCATATTATATTTTTGAGGAATTAAATATTATTTCCATTAGGATTGAGGTATAAAAAAATAAATACTTTACCTAATTATTTTGTACTATATAAGAAGTAATTTTAAAGATTATCTGATTGTCCTAGATGTGGGACATAATGATATAAAATTGATGAAAAATGAAATAGTGATTCATTCACTAGAACATATTCCAATCATCCTACTAAATAAATTTGGTATACAGAATTTTTTTATTTCTATGCATCTATTTAAAAATAACAATAATTAATTTAGGCTAAGATGGAATATAGATGAGTGTATCTCTGTTGGAAACCTACACTATACAAATGATTTTCCATAATGTAAAATATTTCATCACAAGTTTCAAGATTTTCAAAATGAATTTAATAATAATAGAGTTGGTCTATGCATATATTGAATGAATTCCTATAACATTATCAAAATCCAAAACAGTTCCTATACTATTCTATTGTTTTTATAATACTTTTCTCCACAGATATGTATAAAGAAGTAATATGTGATCACCAGCCATATGATTTCTAGGATGAAATATCCTGGAAACGATACTGATGTATATTTTTCACCATTAATTGATGATTTGAATTTTATATGGCAGATAGGTGTTACTTTATATTATTCAAACAAGAATGGGTATTTTATTTTTTCTACAATGATAATATTAACTATAAATGTGTTTCCTACATATAGAAACGTATCTATGTACATTGTTAAAGGATATGAAAATTTTCATGTTTTAAAATAATGGACTTCATATAATCAATTATAGAACAGATTAAAAATAATATATATGAGAAATAAAATAATTTTTTAGAATATATAATACACATCAAATATTTAAAAATTCATTTAAATTTGCACATGATTATGATTTTTGAACACATCTAGTATCATCTAAATAATATTATAACTAGGTGAAAAACATCGTGTAAAATTTGGAAAGAATGGATTATTTGGTCATCAATCATATACATGGATAAAAGAATACATTTTATTTGAGCTAACCTATTACACCTTTTTGGATATAATATATAAAATATGAATTATACAAGATAATAAATGTTTTTATAGTATAATTGGAATATTCTTAAACATAAAAGGACTGAAAAATATGGATTATATGATTGAATGGACTTAATAACCATGGAAATATGTTTGGATTGATCTCCCAAATCAAAAGGAAACATAACATTTTTCCAATGTATTTTTACACATTAGGAAAGAGTGAAATGATAATTTTTTTAATTCTTTCTTGGTATTAAAATACACTATGGTTTATATTCAAATGTGATAAAATTGGTGTCATATATGGATTTAAAGTAAACATTTATCAATTCTCAAGACTATTATGTATTGATTTAGTAGTTTCATCCAATTTCATTGTGATTTATATAGTTCACATTTATTAGATAATATATAATTAGGATGTTTTATTTGTGGAATTTAAATTTCAAAAAATACATAGATCAATATTTTTATATGTATTGGATAATGAACTTTTCCTCATTCTTTTTAAACTAGAAAAGTATTTTCCACCATCATTTTTTGATTCAATAGTTCATCATTTGGTTCAACATTTTTGAGTGATAATAATATTTCTGCCTATTTACTTACAAAGGATATATCATTTTGAAAGATATATGTATATTTTGAAGGTATATTCTAAGATTCCACATCGACTGGAGACAAATATTATTCAGAAAAAAATATCAGAATAGATAATTTATTTTTGTGATGATTCTTTGTCTGAAGTGGTGGAAATTGAACTCTCTACATCTTAAAACATTGTTAGTTGATAGAGAATATAAATGTATTTGTGGCATAAAGGTAATGTTAAATCGATTTGATGAAGCGATTCATGCCGATTTATATATTTTGAAAAACATACGGGATGACCAACCTTATATATCATCACATATTATGGTATTGAAGGAATTATATCTGAGAAGAAATGAATAGTGAATGATGAATGAATGTAAAAACACATTTGTTTTATAGTTTAAAGAGGAAAACAAAATTGATTTATCTAAAATAGAAAAATTCAAATGGTTAGTAGGGGGACAAGTCTTAATATGATCATGTGGTCAGGTTTTGATATTAATGGTTACACTTTTTACATAAAAACACAAGATAAAAAGAGTACCATTCAAAATAGTGGTGTAAGGGTTATCTCTAAAGAAATACATTTTTCATGTTAGAAAGATAAAAACCCAATTTCTTTATCAACATAATATTATGCAGTTGTTGATGATATATGAGAGATTTATTATAAACAATTTCAGGTTGTGGTATTTATGTGTAACAACGTTGATAATAATAGTGGTGTGAAACATGATGAGTATGGATTTAATCAAATTTATTTGAAAATATTTATTTTAAAAGAGCTATCATTTATTGTGGAGGCACATGAAAAATAAATATTTGATGTTTTTACCCATCAAATGATTAGTGGAACTTTATTATTCTTAGGAAGAAAACTCATTTGCGTGATGATAATATTGTTGATGTTGATGTCTTATCTAAAATTTCTCACTCTATTTCATAATTTCCTATTGATCAAAATGATTGTGATGTGGAATTTTTCCATTCAACATGAAATGATCATATAAAAGGGATACATGAAAACTTTTCATTACTCTTGTAATTAATTAGGTAATCGTTTTTTGTGTGAAACTGATGGATTTAAAAACATTAAATTTTATCTCTGATATTTAATATATAGATGATTAAAATTCAATACATTTTTTAATATTTATCATATTAATTTTATTGAAATATCTGTTTTTTGGTTGAAAAACTATTCCTTTATAATTTTACTGTTACTATTTTGTTAATACCCTTTATTTTTAGGAATACACTTTTATTGAATAAAATGTTTATAATTTTATTCATATTATGAGAAATTACATTTTTACATGTATAAATAATTTAATTCTAAAACATATTTTTTCAAACAATTATACATTTTTAGGTGATAATCGTTTATGAATTTTCTTTATTGTTAATTTTAAAATTCACTAATTGTAGTTACACATTTTTTTGGTTGAAAAATATAACATACAGAATTATTTTTCTATTATAAAAAATATTTTTTTATATATTATGTTTAATTAGTTTTAACCAAATATGTCACACCTATTTTTATTAAATTAGCATAAATCCTTCTAAATGACAGACACTGAGCTAAGGGAACAAAGGTATGTATATATTATTATAAAAATTATATTTTTATTTTAATTACATTATTTATCATAATTAAAATTAAATTTCATATAATTATGTGTAGATATTCCTATTTTCTAGTGAATATGATGCCTAATGATGGGGGATGAAGCATCCTGAACATGGTACACTCAAAAGTAACCAAACCTGGTCGGCCAAATGGCCTGAATAATTCCTCTCTATACTCCAGAGGTTGCTGATTATAAACGAGGATCCAAGGAGTGATAGTGGGGAGAATTTGGCCTTAGGGTAGAGTGTAGTACAATTGTAACCAATAATGATAAATAGTTGAAAAAGAAACCAATTAATAGAATTTAAATAATAAATCACCTTGATATAAATAAACAAATAAAAGATGTATCAGTATCATATACCAATGCGATTCTCATGTCATGTAATGTACAAATAGGGGAATAGGAGAACATGCACATACATCAGGATATAAACAAATAAAAAAGGCCCAAAACTGCCTCCACATATATCATGGCCATAATATTGATCATCTACTATCATACAACACCATAGGATAATATGTTAGGAATCCAAAGTGGGATGCTCATTTTTGTCCCAACCTAAAACCATAAGGTCTTTTTGGGTAAAAACAAGCATCCTAGATTGGGAGTGAGATATATTTTGTTGGTTACCAACAATAGTATCTAGAACAATCTAGTATGTGAAAATATGATGATAAGTGTGTAGGTAATAATAAATGAAATGTAGTAAATAACTAAACCACATCCGACCAAGTTCCTCATGAGATATCGAATGACAGATTCATATTTGGCCTAACATGGATGAATCTAAGAATACTTCACCAAATATGTACATTTTTTAAACATGTTATGTATATATATTCCTCACCCAAAAACACACATATATGAAAATATATAGATACATAGTAGTATTAAGGGCCCAAATCATAAGCTTAAGGAATCCATAGAAACATATAAGAATTTTCATATCTCTCATATCATATGAGCATTGAGGTATACCAGGGACATCATAAAGGTTAAGTAAAAATCAAGGACTTGAATCAAGATTATTCTTTTTCTTGGAGAATGTATTCTTGACTTAAAAATTAATCAGAAACCTAATCCCATCTATGGTGTTGTTTTTACGATCCTTGTTATCACTCCAAAAATGTAATATCAAAACCCATCTATGTAGAATTCCTTCCATAGAATTTATGTTAGGACAGAAGTATCACTCATGATATTGTTTAAGGCATAACCCTATGATTCTATCCAAGGAATACCACATCGAGAAAAAGGCGACTCTTATGGAAAGGTATGGTAATAGTTCCTACTGATCCCTTATAGGTAATCTACTAAAAAACTATGTATCACTCATTGGAAGCATTAGAAATCCGTATAGTGAGCTCATCCATGGTATTTTATACAAAACCATTGTATCAATCCTGTCATTCTATAATTAATTTATTAATTTCTAATTTTTTAGCCTGATGAGGCCATCCAAGGAATCCTAAATTGGGACCCTTACATCACCCTTAGCTTTATTTAAGGGAATGGTTATATCCATCACCACTCATATCCTTAAAGTGATAAAATATAGTCATATCATCTAACTCATTTTTTATAATTGATTCAACCATGACAAGAGAAGTAAGGGTCTCTAAACACGGGCCACCATTTTCCATTGGTTCGACTCAAAATAAATTTCATTTATAAGGGAAATTAAACACACCATAATTGGGTTTTATTTCAACTCCATGGAATGAGGCTCCTAGGGATTTATGGAATGCACTAACTTATGGGTGTATCATGGAATGGTGGTCAACCACTGATATTGCTTTATGGGGTTTTATGACTATATTATGCATGGAAACACTAATTTTTTAAATAATTTAAAAATGTATGAGGAGTCACTGAAATATTTTTGTGTGTGGAACAAAGGTTCACCATATAAATCATTGAATCATTTGAAAAAATAATTATAATTAGTTCCTTTGGTTGGTAGATGACCCCACATCCATTGTCAGCCTAAGATTTAAAGTAGAATAGAAGAAATCAGAAAAGTAGAAAAATGACTTAAAAATAGGGCATTTTACCTCAATGAAAAATAACTCCAAATATGGAGGAATAAATATATTAGGGAAGTAAGAGGATTGAATCTCATATAGATACACATCTAATGCGACTAATGGAAACGGAATCGGAGCTTGGATAATGATCCTTGCTCAATGCCAAGGTTGGGGGAGGACGAAGAGCTGCGAAGCCTAAGTGTCTTGTTGTACATGAACAGGAAGGAAAAAGGAAGATAATGTCATGACCCCCTCCCCAAAAAGTGTACCCCTCCTTGGTATGAAATGTGAGAAGGGAGATAATGACCCCCGAGTATTGCCTCCAGTAGGCCCTGGGTTGGCGACTAGCACCGAGAATATAGTAACACACAAAATGGGAGACATAACCCTCTAAGAGAACACATGCGGAAGAGAGAGATAAGATAGACACCAACCAACACCAACTCAGACTAAAACATAAATGAAAACCCAAGTACACATATGAAATGAAATGCAAAATTACTGCAACTGATAGGGGAAAACTACAAGTACTCAAAGGAAAGTAAAAACAACAGCAACCACAAGCCTGAACAACTCCTGCAACCCCAAGCTAGTAGAAACCAGCTTGATCTCCAACCTACTCCAAGTGACCTGAATAATAGTTTATATATATGTAGGGTGAGTATAACAGTATAGTCAGTAGGATCATCCTTGAAGCCTCTCGTGCAGAAGTAATGAGAGCATGCTAAATCACAATGAACCATAAGTGAAACTAACTTGTCACCTAAACAGGTATACTAAGAACCCAACCTCACCATGGCTACTCTCACCAAGTAACACATACAAGAATATAGGATATAAAAAATAATATCAAGTGTACCCCACTACTAATTCCCCACTGGTTTGTCACTTTTCCCCAACATCACACATCCTAAGAATCTCTCTCCAAAAAGGCTTTCCCGCAGACACCAGGGCGAAGCATCACAGTATGCACCTCATGCACCACAAAGGATTGCCCGCAGATACCTGGGGAAATCACCACACCATCCTCACAACTGAAAGTAACTGGGTATGTTCTGGGAGCCACCATAGTCCACATAACGTGTATCATAATTCGGGTAATCTACCTCAAGCCATTACAACCCATACACCGAGTAGGGATCCTCAATCCATCATATCCTATACACATTACACCTATAGTAGTCCATATGATACTATATCCAGAATATATGTGTGTGAAATAACCAAAAGCCATAATATCCCCCTACACACATATATGGGGAAACTAACCATTCTGCCTTTTGGCACGAGTATCAACCAAGAGAAGAGAGCGGGGCCAAAGGGGGAAGTCATCCATTCATCCTCCCTTCAGAATGTTGGGGAAAACAACCCCCAAGGCTCAAAATCCTCAGGGTGTCAGTTGCCCTTACCGACAGGGTGGAGTAGCGTATAGAAACACAAAATGTACAGAATATATTATACACACAAACACACTATGGGCAGAACCTAGTGTTAGTCTCAACTGCAGCTAACGTCTCTCGGAGTCTGGGATGCTGTTTCTAAGACTAGGTATCCTATAAGCACACAAACAATTAATGAACTTTATTGGATTCCATCATTCCCTTTTTTTATAAATTCCACATTATGTTAATTAATTCTTTAAACATTTATTAACCCTGAACAATTCCTCATTAAATTTCATTAGCATCACACCCAAAGTAAATTGTTTCTTCAAAAGATTACTACATCATCATTAAGTTTCAGTGAACACCAACCCATGAGTTAACACCATTTATTCATATATTCATTTTAAAATTACATCCCATATTCCCAGGCATTCTAGAAAAGAATTCTATGCTACTAAACAAAAGTGGGATCAACACGTTGAGTAGATATACTACCCGTCGAGTCTTTTCCACCTATATCAAGAGTGTAGACACATTCTCCTTTGAGAAGCTAGACACGGAAATCATGTGGCATACCCCACGTGCCTTTTCCACCTTCAGAATAAGGGTAAGCAAGACCAGATACCTTGAGCAGTGGGGAAAAGTAAAGCAGATAAACATTTAATCAAAGTCACCAAGCATCCAACAAACACATCCATCCCATTCCATCAACACTTGTGTCCTCCCCGACTCCCACATGCAGAAACCGGTGCATCTCACCACTCTAGGCATCATCCGCTGCCACAACCACAAGGACTACCTGCCTCCACATATCACAACATCCCTCCAGGGTGACATCACAACACAAGCAGCATGAAATCAAACATCACATCAAATGGGATGTTGGCCATTTAACAAGGCATCCATCCTTCATACATAATGAGCACTCATGGATATAAATCACAAGGCACTCGGCCTTAAGAACAAGAGGGTAACTAAGAATGCTACTAGGTGTTATATTTTATCAACAAACCAGTTCTTTAATATCTCCTGAATTAACAGATTCAATTTGTAGGATCCAATTCTGGGAAACCTAATCAGTAAGCTATCACAAAAGATTTTACATTCTTACTATGCCAATTTGATTAACATAAAATTAGAACAACTACAACAATGGAAACAATCAGATTCATTTACATGCCTATTTATCTTTATCCAATTAATTATCAATTAATTCCGGCTTTACGCTATTTATCAATTTCCATCAAGAATATACAAATAATCAATGGAAGCATAGATATCACTCTATCTAGCAAAACTTGAGGCAAACTGTTATCATGGTATAGAGAAACATAATGTGATCAAACAAATTCTTTTAATCTAATTCAATTATTTAATTAGGACCATTTCATTGTTATCCAACGGGATAAATCATGTTAACTCCATGATTGCACATAAACAATTAGAGTAGCCACGAATCCCCTACCTCAAAGAGTTATTGACATTCTTTATCCACACAACGGGTCACGATCCTCCTTTCGCAACAACTGCATCCACCCGAGGATACCACATTACGTCTTCACCATCCAAACCCCATGAAAACCACATTAGAAACATGGAGATTACATGCTATAAATGGAACGGTGAAATAGGGGAAGATGATCCCAAAGGATCGATGATAAAAACATACCTTATATTGAAAATTGATCGATACAGCATGGTAGCATCAAAACAGAGCGGAACCAATCCGAGGAGTGAAGTTTGATTTTTCAAATTCTATAGGAAGGATTGAAAGGATCTAGCATCTCATAGCTGAGAACCATGAGGAAGAAAAAGAGAGGATGATATCTTGATCCTTTTGAAGATTTAGTGGGGAGACAGTTTAATATGCGCTTAATTCCCCATAAATAAAGGATCGCATTAACCCACGTGGATTGATTGAGTAAAAACATCCCAAGCCATAGTAAAAATTAATATAGGATTTAGGGTTTTTGAATCATTAGTCTTAATTTAATGGTTTCAACGTCACAGACGGTTCACCATTCCAACACCGTATGAAGGAGATATATTGAATACAAGATCTCGTAATAATAATAATAATAATATTATTGGGTGTTTCGTGGACCTGATCCATGAACCATAATTTAATATTCCACATTATACTTGAATCGATCATATTAATGGCAGGATCACATCGCCACTGACAAGCAGTCAATCGGACGTTGTACGAGGGAGTTATGGAAGGACAAAGATTTAATCATAATATTAAATCCATTATTTTCCAAGCACTTCAGGTATCCAATCCAAAAACCCAAAAAGGTATCAAATATTGGACTTGAAATGTCTGTCTCGGAATCTGGGTCGCACTACCTTAGACGGTTCATGAAACCGAGGTCGCACGAATACGTTATGGTCGAAAAAGTGTTTTCTCAACAAAAACAATAACATGATTATGATATTATTATTTTTAATTGATTTATTTCAAATACCCAACGCCACACACCACTCTCTCTCCAATTTGGTGAACCTCACTCCCTTTCTCCATAATTGATTTCCTATTCTTTTATTTTATTACTTCCCATTTTAATTCTCACACTTTCTCTCCAATTTCGTTCCAATCTTTCACCCACTCCACCAAAAGTGGTGCCTCCCCCTTCCTTTTCCCCATGTCCAACACGCGCCATCACTTTCTTGATTTATTTATTTAATTTATTTTAATTTATTTATCTCATTCACCTTTATCTCTCCAATCTAATAATTCATTCTTGATTTCTTTTCCCAAATAAAACCTAACTAAATTTCTCACTTCAACATTATTATTCATACAATTAATAATAATAACACCCATCATTATGGAAACACCCTAATTTATGGAAACAACAACATTATAAAAATATATTAATTTATTGAAACTACCAACATTATGGAAACATCAAAATTAATGGAAACACCCTATATTATAAAAACCCTCCATTTATTACACTCCAAAATCCACTATTACCATTATTATTTAATATTAATAAATTCTCTTTCAATTCCATCAACGGGTCGTCATCATTGTCATTAATTATTATTATTATTACTGACGCTCATTATTATCTTATAATTACTCCCTCTCTCAAATCACATGATATTCACACACGGGTTGGGAACCCCTTCTATTCTTCATTATCATGTTCATATTATTATTTTATAATCTAATAAAAGAATATTTTTATAATTATTTTAATTTTCCATAATACAAGTTGGATTCAGCAATAAGGGGTTTCACCCCATGCATTTCATTCCTTTATAATTTATTACATTCACCTCATTTATTATAGATTATTCCTTTATAATGTATTCCATGGGGTTCCCCTCATTGAATTAAATACATTTTTAAATATTTATTTTATTTCACAATGACTAAATTAAAACCATTTAATCTAATTAACACCAATTATTTTCACACCACCCTTATCAATTATTATTTTTAAAAGAATTGTTATTATTACACGTGTCGTGTTTGACCACATCAAATTTTTTACAAAGTAATGCACCGGAGTGGTTCGGGCCATTTCATCAGATACCTCTCAAAACAATCTCGTCCTCTAGAATAAAAAAACAACTCATAAAAAGAGAAAGGTCCAAAAAACCACCCCACAAGATACCTCTCAGGGCTCTCGTTATAATCGGAATCTGACCACAAACCTAATTATATGAGTCGGGGAATTCCTTCCCCCATGTCGAGATATTATCCACTTTAGGTGGAACTGTCTTTCCTGCACGGGTTTAATCGCATCTACATTAATTCATCTTGATTAGGGATTATTTCTTCCCATTCCCATAATTTAGGATTTCTCATACACAAAGTGCCTCCAAAACCACAAAAAAAAAAGCAACACATTTCCCCAACACATGGATTGGGGAATTTCTTCTCCCATGTCAAGATGCAATGCTGACAGTTCTTCTATTACAATCTATGAATCACCGGATTCACGCACAACATCACTACGTGACTTTTGGCCCAGTGCATCAGCTACAACATTCCATATTCCATGTGTATATGATATTTCAAATTCATATTCTTGTAAGAACTCCATCCACTGATGTTATTTGTAAGTTCAAGTCATGTTGAGATAAAACATACCTCAAACTCTTATGATCAGTGAAAACCACAAAGTGATCACCAATAAATAAATGTCTCCACTACATCAGAGAAGAAACTATTGATTCCAAATCAAGATAATGGGTGGCGTAGTTGCGTTCATTGAGACGCATCTGCCGAGACCCATAAGAAAATACTGACCTCTCATGCATGAGAACACATCCTAACCCCAGATGTGAAGCATCGTAGAAAACATCAAACTGGACTCCCTCAGCTAGAAGGAAAAGAACTGGAGCATTTACTAACTTCTCTTTTAGATACTCAAATCATGCCTGACACTGATCAGTACATATGAATGTCTGATACTTTATAGTCAATGCTTCCAGAAGAGTAGAAAATCCTAAGAAATAGGCTATGAACCTCCTGTAGTAGCCTACGATACCAATTAAATATCGCACCTCAGACACTGTCTTGGGGGATTCCCAAGACACAACTGCTTCTATCATTGATATATCCATAGCTACACCCTATTGGGACACAACATGCCCCATGAAATGGAATTATCGAGCCCAAGACTCACACTTCGACAACTTCCCAAACAGCTGATGTCGACGAAGAACTCCCAAATGGCTTTTAAATACTCTTCATGTTCCTCTTCAGATTTGGAGTACAGAAGGAAGTCGTCGATGAAAACTACCATGAACTTTTCCAGGAACTCACAGAACACAACATTCATCAATCCCATGAATATAGTTTGAGCATTCATCATGCCAAAAGGTATTTCAACGAACTCATAATTCCCATGACGGCAATGGGAAGCAGTCTTCGGGATATCCTCATCCTTCACACACATCTGATAATATCTTGACCGCAAGTCGATCTTTCAGAACCAAGCTTCACCCTTCAGTTGATGGAATAAATCCTCAAATTGTAGAAGAGGACATCAAATCTTTATTATCTCTCTGTTTAAGCGACGATAATCAACACACAACCAAAAACTGTCGCCAACCTTCTTAAAACAAACTGGTGCACCCCATGGTGAAACACTTTTCTGAAAAAAACTGCACTACAACAGACCATTAAGCTATATATGTAGCTCTACTAACTCAGAAGGGTCCATCCTATATGTAGAAATAGAGATAGAAGACACATCTGGTTGTAGCTCGATCCCAAAATCAATCTCTCATCGAGGGGGTAATGCTACAACCTCTTCTGGAAAGACATCAGGGTACTTCTCTACGATCCTACAAAATTCCAACATCTGAACCTCTGAAGAACTCAGCATCATGTCAGCCATCATGGTAGATAAGGATGGAATTCATCTCTGACCCATCTGAGGATCTCTCTCACCAACAAACACCACTTCCTCTCCATCCACACCAAGGAAAACGACCTTATTCATGTAGTAATCCACCATAGCCTGCACTGAATACAACCAATCCATACCATGGATGACATCATATGGTTTTATTTGTAAACATAGGAATTCTCCCCAAGAGCGGTGTTTCCCCAACACTATCTCACAGTCTCTACATACTTCAAACAAGTCATCTCGATCTCCAACTGGCGTAGTCAATGCAAATGGAACTGGAAGCCTCTCTACCTCAATTCCCAAAACGTGGACAATGGTAGGTGATATGAAGGAGTGTGTCTCTCCTGAATCAGACAAGGCATACACCAAGGTAGAAAACAAGCAAAGGGTACCTCGAACGACATCCGGCTCACCTGGAGATGGAAATGCTTGAGCATGAAGTTGTCCAAAACCTCCTCCATGGCCTCTCTAACCCTAATGACGGCCACAACCACGACCGCGCTCTGCTCTCTATGGATGGGAGCATCATGGGGCTGTCCTCTGCCTGCCTGATCTACTCTCTGCTAATCTAAAGATAGTGCAACGTGCTACTGCTGCCTCAGTTGGAACTGCCTCAATGGAAGAACCTAGAGCAGAGCGCCTGGTGCACGATGACCACTCTGAAAGGTATATCACTCCTGCAGCTGATGAATGCGACCACCAAAAGAAAAATAAGCACATTATCCCTTGGCATAGGCCTGGGAGTTGCTTCCTTTGTAGAAAAGATATGTGAAGGTCTGGGAACTTCCCCCGGTTGAACGGAAACTCTTTTTCCCTAAAAACTATGAACCGAAGACCACAATTTTTATTCATGAGGGATCATGACGATCCCCCTCTCGTGATGATCCGGTCCTGGCCAATGTCCTCTCGACAACCTCCACCCTCACCAGCACCACAAGATATGTCTTCAGCATCAATGGGGTGACATGACACTGGATCTTTGGCCGCAAAGCCTCCTCAAAATCCATCTCCATGGCCTCCACATCTGGTAACATGTCTGAAGAATATCTTAAGAGGTTCCTGAAATGGATTTCAAACTCCCAAACACTAGAGCTCCCATTTAGAATGGTAAGAAGCTCCTGGTGACTGGATTCCTTTTCTGTCGAGGAACGAAACTCGACTCTAAACTTGTCTCAAAACTCCTCCCATGAGATCGGGGACTCCTCACGATCCCTGAGTAATAAGAACCATCACTACCTCGCTGCTCCACGCAACATCGTCATAAACATGGACACCCATTGCTCTTTCCGAGCACAAATCGAACTGAAGCCTATCTCGACCTCCTCCAATTGGCCTTCTATGACTACATCTGAAACGGAGCCCTCGTACTTCTGCAGACTCTGGCACTGAAACTCTTTGAGTGTCTTCCTCCAAGTGTTTTTGTCATCAACCTCTACCCATCAGTGATCTAATGGAATAACCTTCTGGCCATCTTCTGTCCAAACCTGACGAGGACTTCGACCTAGATCCATACCTGTAAAATGAAAACTGTTATAGCTCCTATGCTTGGAATATGGAAGACTCAACAGTAATTAATTAATTTTTTCCTTTATTAAATTTAGGTTAACATATCCCAAGGGATACCCATTCAAGAACAAGAACAACGAAGAATGATGCATGATCCTTTCCTAGGTCTCTACCCAACAACCAGTATCACTTTGTTTAGTGGCCATTTTAAACATAAAGGTCCATATGTCAGATCATAGGGGTCCCTAAACGCCTATGTATCAGTTGTTCTCCAGTTTTTACCTCACTTGAAAAACATGAATGAAACTATTTCCCTACCAACCCATGCAACCTCACGTGTGCCTAACTCCAAACTCTATCCTATCCCTCAACCTCCCTCTCATACCACTTTGTCACGAACCTCTCCCCACAAATTTTACCCCTCCTAAGCTAGAAATGTGAGATGGGAGATAATGACCCCCGAGTCCCACCTCCAGTATGCCCCATGTTGGCGACTAGCACCAGGGGTATAGTAAAAGACAAAATGAGAGGCATTACCCTCTAAGAGAACACATGCAGAAGAGGGATATATGATAGACACCAACCAAATCCAACTCAGAATGCAATATAAATGAAAACCCAAGTACAAATATTAAATGACATGATGAATTACTACAACTGAAATGGGAAAAATACAAGTACTCAAAAAAAAGTAAAACAACAGAAACCACAGGCCCAAATAGGTCTTGCAACCCCAAGCTAATAGAAACCAGCTTGATATCCAACCTACTCCAAGTGACCTGAAAAATAGTTTATATATACGTAGGGTGAGTATAATAGTATACTAAGTAGTATCCTCCTTGAAGACTCTTGTGAAAAAGTAAAGAGAGCATGCTAAAGAAAAGTGAACAACAAGTAAAACTAACTCGTCACATAAACAGGTATACTAAGTTCCCAGCCTCGCAATGGCTACTCTCACCAAGTAACACATACAAGAATATGGCATATAGTAAAGAATATCAAGGGTGCCCCACTACTACTTCCCAACTAGTTTTCCACTTTGTCCCAACATCGCAAGTCCTAAGCATCTCTCTCCAAAAAAGGATTTCCCACAGACACCTAGGCAAAGAACCACAATCTACACCTCGTACACCAAAAAGGCTTGCCCGCAGACACCTGGTCAAAGAACCACACCATCCTCACAACCAAAAGTAACCGGGTAAGTTCTGAGAGCCACCATAGCCCTCATATCATGAATCATATGTCAGGTATTATACCTCAAGCCATTATATCCCATACACCGAGTAGGGATCCTCAAGCCATCATAGCCTATACACGTTACACCTATAGTAGTCCATAAAATAATATGTCTAGAATATATGTGTGTGAAATAACAACAATCCATTACAACCCTCTACACAAATATATGGGGAATCTAACTGTTGTTCCTGTTGGCATAAGTATCTGCCAAGAGAAGAGAGCGGGCCAAAGGGGGTAGTCAGCCATTGGTCATCCCACCAGAATGTTGGGGAAAACACCCTTCAGGGCTCAGAATCTTTGGGGTGTCATTTTACCTTACCGACAGGGTGGAGTAGCGTATAGAAACACAAATATTATAGAATATATTATACTCACAACCACACTATGGGCATAACCTTGTCTTAGTCTCATCTGAAGCTAACGTCTATCGGACTCTGGGATGCTATTTCTAAGACTAGGTATCCTATAAGCACACAACGAATTGGAGAACATTATTAGAATCCATCATTCCATTTTTTATCAATTCCACATTACGTTAATTAATTCATTACAAATTAATAAACCATGAAAAATTACTCATTAAATTTCATTAGCATCAAACCCAAAGTCAATTGTTCCTTCAAAAGATTAGTACCTCATCATTATGTTTCAGCGAACAAAAACCCCATGGGTTAACACAATTTATCTAGATATTCATTTCAGAATTACTTCCCATATTCCCAGGAATTCTAGAAAAGTATTATGTGCTACTAAACCCAAGGGGGCTCAACACGGTGAGTATATGTACAACCCGTCGAGTCCTTACTGCCTATAGAAAGAGTGTATACTCATTCTCCTTTGAGAATCTAGACACGGAAATCATGTGGCATACCCCGCGCATCTTGGACTCCATCAGAAGAAGGGTAAGCAAGACTATATTCCTTGAGTAGTGGGGAAAATTAAAGCAGATAAACATTGAATCAATGTCACCAAGCATCCAACAAACACATCCATCCCATTCCATCATCACTTTTGTCCTCCCCGACACCCACATGCATAAACCGATGCATCTCGCCACTCTAGGCATCATCTCCTACCACAACCACAACGCCTCCGAGCCTCCACATATCACAACACCACTACAGGGTCACATCACAACACAAGCTATAGGAAATCAAACATCACATCAACTGGACTCTTATCCCTTTAACAAGGCATCCAGCCTTTATACATAATGATCACTCCGGGATCTAAATCACAAGGCACTCTACCGTATGAAAAAGAGGGTAACTATGAACCCTGCTAGGTGTTATCTTTTATCATCCAACCTTTTCTTTAATACCTCTTGAATTAATAGGTTCAATTCATAGGTTCCAATTCCAAGAAACCTAATCAATAATCAATAAAAAAATATTTAACATGCTTATTATGCCAATTTGATTAACATCAAATTAGAAAAACTAAAACAACCGCAACAATCATATTCATTTACAAGCCTCTTTATATTTATCCAATTAATTATCAAATAATTATGGCTTTACATTATTTATCAATTTCCATCAAGAACGAACAACTAATCAACGAAAGCATAGATATCACCCTATCTAGAAAAACATGAGGCAAACCGTTTTCACGGTACAAAGAAACATAATGAGATTAAACCAATTCATTTAATCTGATTCAAGTATTTATTGAGGTCAATTTTATTGTGATCCAAAGGGCTATATCAAGCTAACTCTACGATTTCACATAAAAAATAGAGAATCCATGAATCCCCTACCTTGAAGCGTTCTTGACATTCATTATCCAAACAACGGGTCACGATCCTCCTCTCGCGACAACTGCATCCACCTGAGGATGCCACGGTACGTTAGCACCAACTGATCCCCAAGAAAACCCCATTAGTAGAATGGATATTTCATGATATAAGATATAAAGGAGAAACATGGGAAGATGATCCCAAAGGAATGATGATAAAAACTTACCTTATATCGAAGGTTGATCGATACAGCTTGGTTGCATCAAAATAGAGTGGAACTGATCTGAGGAGTGAAGTTTGATTATGAAACTCCTACGGGATGGATTGAAAGGTTCTAGCATCTCATAGCTGAGAACAAAGAGGAAAAAAAATAGAATATGATATCTTGTATCTTTTGAATATTTAGTGGGGAGACGGTTTAAGATACGATTAATTCCGCATAAAAAAGGATCGCATTAACCCACGTGGTTTAACCGAGTAAAAAAATCCCGAGCCATAGGAATAATTAATATATGATTTATGGTCTTTTAATCATCAGTCTTAATTTAAGGGTTGCAACATCACAGATGGTTCACCATTCCATCACCGTATGAAGGAGATATGTTGAATACAAGATCTCGTAATAATAATAATAATAATAATAATAATATTGGGTGTTTCATGGACCCGTGCCATGAACCATAATTTAATATTCCAAATTGAACTTGAATCGATTGAATTAATGGCAGGATCACATCGTCACTGATGAGAAGGCAATCAGACATCGTATGCATGAGTTATGGCAGGTCAAGTATTTAATAATAATATGAAGTTTATTATTTTCTGAGAGCTTCAGGTACCCGATAAAAAAACCCGAAAAAGGAATCCAATATTGGACTTGAAATGTCCGTCTTGGAATCTGTGTCGCACTTCCGCAGACGGTTCGTGAAACCAAGGTGACACGTATAAGTTACGGTTGAAAAAGTGTTTTTTCAACAAAAACAAAAACATGATTATTATATTATTATTTTTAATTTATTTTTTTCAAATACACAAAGCCACACACCACTCTCTCTCCAATTTTGTGCGCCTCACTCCCCTTCTCCTTAATTGATTTCCTTTTCTTTTCTTTTATTACCTCACCATTTAATTCTCACACACTCTCTCCAATTTCTTTCCAATATTTCACCCACTCCACAAAAAGTGGTTTCCCCTTCCTTTTCACCATGTCCAACACACCCCATCACTTCCTTGATTGATTTATTTAATTTGTTTTAATTTATTTATCTCATTCCCTTTCCTCTCTCCAATGTAATTCTTCATTCACGATGTATTCTCCCAATTAATGCCTAACTCCATTTCTCACTTCATCTTTATTATTAATACAATTAATAATAATAACACCCATCATTATGGAAACAACCCACTTTATGGAAACAACAACATTATAGAAATATCTAAATTTATCAAAAATACCAACATTATTGAAACATCTAAATTAATGGAAACTCTCTATATTATGGAAACTCTCCATTTATTACACCCCAAAATCCACCATTACCATTATTATTTAATAGTAATAAATCCTCTTTCAATTACATCAATGGGTCATCATCATAATCATTAAAAATTATTATTATTATTGACGCTCATTATTATCTTATAATTACTTCCTCTCTCAAATCACATGATATTCACGCACGGGTTGGGAACCCCTTCCATTCATCATTATCTTGTTATTATTATTTTATAATTTATTAAATTAATATTATTATATTTATTTTAATATTCCAAAATACAAGTTGGATTTAGCCGTAAGGGGTTTCTCCCCATGCATTTCATTCCTTTATAATTTATTACATGCGCCTCATTTATTATAGTTTATTCCTTTATAATTTATTCCTTGCGGCTCCCCTCATTGAATTAAATACTTTTAATTTTTTTCAATTAGTTCACAATGATTAAATTAAAACCATTTAATCTAATTAACACCATATATTTTCATGCAACCCTTATCAATTATTATTATCAAAAAAAATTATTATTATAATAGGCGTCGTGTTTTACCACATCAAAATTTTTACAATCTAATGGGCCGGAGTGGTTCGGGCCATTACAGATAAACCCTTAAATAAAGGTAGGGAAAAATAGTTTTTCCATATGTTTTAAAGACTTACACATTTTTGTTTCATGGGTTTCCAAACCATGCACCAAAACCTTGCATCTCTACTAGTTAAGTGGCACTAAGGGTGAGACCTTGGGTATATAGTTTTGGAATACTATACAGCCACTTCTAGCCCATTGGAAAGCCTCTAGATGACATATGACATGAGTTTCGAGATTAAAACTAAACATGGGCCCCTCTGTATCATAGTGTATCACCAGGAAAGTTGATTTTTAGGGTTATCTAATACCATACACTAACCATGTAGATCAGTTTTCCACTCCGAATATTATAGATCTGGGCTCCAAACGATCCTCTATTTCTCTCAAAATAATATCTTTCCCCATAAGAATATTACTATAATGAAATGAGAGGTTTTTAATAACATATTAAGTATCTCCTCCTCTTCAATAGTATAGTATTTCACAACCTCACTTACTTAAAATTACTCATTTCTAAGTTTCACTTTTGAGTATTGTAAAATTTCATCTGAGAAAAGTTCTGACCACTGAACATTTACATCCACCTCTCACTCCCAGTTATCATCATGAACATGATCACGATTCTATAGAAACCATTACATATGAAATGACCTTCCATAGATGGAATTTGTGCTTTGATCAATGATACATATAATATTATCCTCAAAGGAAGCATCTACATCCAAAAAAATATCCTTAAGATAAAATTACTGAGATAAGTTAGAATTATAATAGAAAACATGTGATACATAGAAGAGGTTGTGAATATATTGGTAATTCTAGGATAAAGATAACCGATAGACTACAATCCAAACTCTCCCCATGATTTTGAGAGGCCTGATATAATGAGGTGATTTATTCCCATATCTCTAAATTCGTCTATAACCCAATCTAGGAGAAACTGAAATAATTGCACAATGTCCCACCTAAAACTCCATAGGATGGTAGAAAATATTGGTATAAGACATATGCTTATAATGTGATGTCTCCATACATTTTAGACTAATCTATACTTGATATGAAGTGTCCTAAATGATATGACACCCCATTAACACTTCCTTACCTACCTCTAACCAGTACAACGGTGAATGGTAATGAAAACCATATAGGGCCTCATAGGGATCCATTTGAATATGTTCTTGAATGATTTTATTATAGGAAAAATCTATTATTGGTAGGTGTTTTCCCCCAGAACCCCAAAATTCAAGGATGAATTCCCTGATCATATCCACTAACACCTATATCATACACTTGGACTACCCAATGGTTTAAGGGTGTTATAATATACTTAGTCGAACCTGTGAACCCAATTCATTCTGAAAACCCTACGAAAATAGGGAAGTAAAACTATTGTCCATGTCTAATATGATATAACATGGAACACCATGAAAGCATAAAATCTCTTGAATATAAACCCTCTCAATCTTATCAACTAAAAATATTTCTTTTATTTGTAGAATGTGCACGACCTTGGTCAACCAATTGATGATCACCCATACTGTTTCACTACCTTGAGGGGATCATGGGAATACCATTAAAAAATAAATGGTGACACCATCCCATTTCCACTCAGGAATGGAAAAATTCTATTGAATTCTCATATCCCACTGGTGGTCATACTATACCTACAAATAGGTGGAATACCATGTGATAAAACCTACAATATGGATCTTCATTCCTGGATACAAATATAGACAACATATAAATTACCACGTCTTGATAAATCCAAGGTACACTGCCTAAACAAGAGCATGATATTCCAAAATCAACTCTTCTTGTATGTATGTAGGCACCTAGATGCATCCCCAGAAGTGTATCAGCTCATCTACACAAATGTCCCTACCAGGTTGTGGGTCCCCAACTGAGACACCATCCATTATGACTAAGCCCTTAGGATTTAAAATTCAGCTCATCCTTACCCATTCAAGAGGGGAGGATACCACTTCTATAGCTATTAAGACATGTTATACATTATATTCCTAAATATCTTGGTTCATTCTAAGAAAATAGGGCCATAAACTACCCCTCACTACTAGCCTCTTCAACTAATTGTGTCTATGTTTTTCGAATCAGGATGTTACCTACTAAATTTCCCATTATTAGGTATAATATAGCTCAAAGTTAAATGAGTTATGGTACTCTAACCACATTAACTTCTTGATATTCAAGTATCTCTATTTGGAAATGTAGTTGATACTATTGGGGTCCTTGTAAAGGATGACATACTCCTCTAATAGATAATGCCTCTAACAACATAATGCACAATACAAAGTTATTTTCTTAAGGTTGTGCATTGGGGAATTTCACTTGTTAGGTTTTAGCTAGAAAGACCAATACGCTAAAAATAATTCTCCCAATGCTTTATAATAAAATATATATCTTATTATTGACTTTTATGTATTCCAAATTTGAATTAATTTCATCATTCCCATTATCTCCTTAAAGGATAACTCATATGATTGAGACCATAAAAACTGAATGTTGTCTTTAGTCAAGACCATAAGAGTCACTATTATGTGTTATATGACCTAAATGAAGTTTATGTAGTATTAAACTAACAAACCCAATAAACTAATCATGTTTTAGACATTCATGGTCAGTTTCGAGGATAATACAACACTAACCATATTTGGCTCAATATATACTCCAAACTCTACGATTATGTGACAATGGAAGTAATCCTAATAGATCAAAAAGTGGAATTTGGTGAGAATGGAATACATCTAGTTCTCTCCTAGTGAATTCTGAACGATCTTAAGATTAATGGTATAGTTGTGTTGAGTTTGATAATACACCAAGATATCAACCAGAAATACTATTAAAAATGAATCCAGATAGGGGTGGAAAATCTGTTTCATTTTAGCCATAAAAACTAAAGATATGTTTGTAAGGGAAAAAGGCATTACTAGATACTCTTATAATCCATATCTGCTTCATAATTTTAATCGTGGTATTTTTTATGGTCTCACATGAACCTAATTGTGGACAGAACTCAACACAATCTTGAAAAAAATTATTTATATTTAGATATGGTCAAAGAGGTCATTTATATGAGGTAGTGGATACTGTTTCTTGACTATAATCTAGTTTAAATGAAAGTAATCCACACAAAATTTGAGTGTACATTATGCCTACTTGTAAAAAAATGGTATGTAGACCTCAGGGAAATATACTTGGTCATATAAAATCCTTATCTTCCATGTCCTCTATGTTCTTCTTGAACACCTGGAGATCTATTGGGTCCATCCTATGTGGGGTAATGGACATGGTGATACCCATGAAACTATATCAATGGTGAAATTCACTTATATCATAGGGGTAACCTATAAAATTCATCAACGAATAAATCCCTTAATGTTTCAACAATATCATTGAATTCCATTCATCAGGTCAACTGATCTCTCATAAACAGACTGGACATCTGGGAAGTCACTCCACCTCTCCCATAGTGCTCGGGTCTATCTTGACCTTCCCTAAAATCCCATTCAGCCTTATGAATATAGATATTTCCCTTGGGTTATGTGAAGGATGACAATACATGATAGAAATTAACATGATCATGATAAGGCATTAACCAGACCATCCTGAGTAAGATTTCAATGACTATCATATCATGGAAAATGTGATCCCATATAAAGGTACAACTTCCAATATCATAGGGGCATCCCTTACAATGACATATGATCTTAGTTTGGATCCCAAGTATCATTTCAATCGTCATCACACCAAAAAGGTACACTATTTCTATTCCCTTTCTTCCTATATTTCCTAAAGCTATAAAGTATTTTGAATCATTTGTGTGGAATATAGAAGTAACTAATGTAGAAGATAATATAATAGTACCTTGAATTGTAAAAGGTCATGGGATTTTCTATTCATAATTATATTGATACTCATATATATGTCCAGGCCATTGTCCTTATGATTCGACTTAAATAATTTGGGGGGGACCACTCAGTTGGTGTTGTACATATAATTTATGGTTAACTTATCCACAACGACCTCCTCGGCTTGATCTTTCACTAGTTGTATAGCTCTCTTCCTAAAGTGGATCTACTGATCCTCTACCCGAATATAGAGTTGATGTGGATCTCTTCTTACTAAGTACTCAAAAAAATTCTACAAAAACTATTAAGGTGTCACATACTTCACAATATCAATAGTTAATTTGGTATTTCATACACTCAGGATTCTTATGGATATCCTTACCACATTGGTCACACACCACATAGTTTAGGGATTTTCATCTGGATGTAGATTCCATGTGAGAAGACTTGATGTAATGTTTCCTACCACTAAAAAAATTACCTCCCTATATCGATTTTGAACCGTTATGGCCGACATTGCCTTCTTTCCTCATGTTCTTCTCAGTGATGAGGTCCTGGTTTACTATCTTATAAATAGTGGTCAAATGGAAGACGATCACATGTGATCGTATGGTATACATAAGGATATCATAAATCCATCTCTCTATCATCGACTTGTCACCAAAAAGTCTCAATAGAAAACAATGAATCTTAGTGAAATGATCTGAATACTCGATCACAGATGTAACACCCATCGGTAGGTGCATATACTATATAACATAGTTTTCTTTCAATGTATAAAGGAAAAAGTAATCATAGAACGTTTTTTGCAATTTCACTTTGGGAATAAACTGATGATGAATCGCCTATGTAATCACATCACACAAACCCATGGATGAATCATGTATAATAGATTTCATGATATTTACCATCCCCTCTAGAGGCATCTATAGATGCTCAAAGATGGATAAAATGGCCTCTATCTATGAATGAGGTGTCTGATCACCACCATCCCTTGAGAAAATGTAAGGATGTCACTACTAAAATTATCACATCAACACTTACACAATAGGATCAGATCCTAGAGCCCCTGTATAAACTACATGAATCATAATAATGTCTCTATGAAATGAGCATTAATTCCTAGATTAGTAATAACATCATGTACATCAAGTGGAACTACATTATCCAATACTAGTTACTCTGGTCCCACCTCCTTTGGGTCATGAACATCACCACCTTCTTGGAACATGACTTTAGGTCATCATGGTGATATATTTTTTCATTTTTCAAACTCATTCCTCATATAATATTTTTCAGTAGATAATATCTAAGATTACAAAAAAGGAAAGATACATATAATTCCTATAAATGATCCACACCACTCAACATACTCTTAGAGATAGATCTAGGTGGAAAATAATATCATAATAGATCATAATATTCACAACCTGCTAACCACTACTAATGTCAGGCTAGGGTTAAGGTCACACATTATACATAAGAGGTATTGGTATATGGAGTGTCAATTACATGCTATAGAGGAAAACAAACATTAATTTTCAATTGGAATCCCCATTTAATGATAAAAATTATCATTTAAGATTTTAAATTTAGTGAATTTAATAGTGATTTACATTTATATAGATATCATAGTCTTGTTAGTTTCATCACTATTCCCATGTTTCAAAAGGAATAATATTTTTAAGTTTCAATTTTCACATATTATAATGACAACCCGGCCTTTTCATTATGTATAACGATGTAACTAGTTATACCAAATGATTTGATTAAATGAATTACCATTCCCAATTTATATAGTTACCTGAATAAAAAATTAGAATTGGAATTAATGTAATCAAAATCACCAAAAATTTCAACTGAGTGAACAAGTGGTCCATGGAAAACATTACATAATGTGTTAATTATGGTTCCACCATCAAGATATATGGGGAAACACCATTTAGATTTATGTAGACACATTAATTAATCTAATAATTATATCATTTTAAGGAGAATTATCACATTTACTTAAATATATATATATATATATTAGTTAATTAACATACAATAATCATAGGAAATATAAGTAATAAATGTAATGAAATAAACCTATATTTCATTTGATAATGCATGACATGTGAATTCCCAAGTTCATATAATGATGGATGAGATGATACCTCCTTTTTATACTAGGATAATCAAAAAGGAAGTCCATAATAATAATATCAGTAGTAATAAATCCAAAAAACATGTGCATCACCCTGATGGTGAAATAAATACAACTAAAATAGGAAAAAAGTGCATTATCCTAACCTAACTAATTTGGAGGTCCCCTTTACATGGGTTAGATACTCCCATAAATAGGCTCATAACTTTATTCTGACACGTTCCTAGTTTATTTTATAATATCTAACAAATAATACAAAAGAAAAAAGAATCTCTGATACTACTTTGTACCTTCCCGAACTAGGTTCACTCTTAAGTAACTAAACCTGGTCAGCCACATGGCCTCAAGTTCACCTCCCTATATTCTAGGGGGATCTGACTAGTTATAAGGGGACATGGTGGCATAGTAGGGATACTATTACCTCATGTTAGATTGTATCACAATGATAAATAATAATGAAAAGTAGTAAAAATATAAACAAATAAATAACAGTGAAATAATAAATCAACTAGATATAAATAGACAAATGGAAGTCAAATTATTAACACATACCAAAAATATTATCATTTCATGTGACATAAAAAATGAAATAGGGGAATAATAATATACATTATAATATATAGAAATAAAAAATGAAAAAAATTGACTCCACTAGCATCATGAGAGTAATATCGACCCTCTAATTTTTTACTTTATCATAGTATAATATGTCATGAATATGAATATAGATGCATCCCTTTGTCTCAACCTTTACCCATAAGGCCTGTTCATCTATAAATAAAAATCCAAAACTGAGTGTGAGATACACCATATAGGCCACCACCAATGGTTTCTAGAACTATCTAGTAAATTAAAATAAGATGGGAGAGGTGCAATTAATAATATAAGAATGATAGTGAATAAATAAATCACATCAGACAGAGTTCCTCATGGGATATCCAACTAATAGCACATGCATCATCCTAAGACATATGTCTCTTAATAGATTTAACCATATCTATACAATTCTATAAAAAGGTAATTATATACATTCCTCATTTATATGTAGACATATCTGAGAAAATATATAGATACATATAACAGCCAATACCTAAGGAATAATTCTAATACATACTTACATACATATAAATAATTAAATAACTCTCATAGTATATGATCATAGAGGTTTAATTGGGTTTTCATAAAGGTCAATCATAAATCATGGAAAAAAACAAAGATTTTTATTTGTCTTAGGAAAAATATTATTAATTTTCAAATTACTTAAAAACCTTTTCCCATCCAAGTAATTCTACATCAGGAACCCACATATCTCTCTCGATATGTTTTATTAAAACCCATCATTATACGAGTCTATCTAAGGTATCCATGTAAGGACCCAAGTATCACAAAAGACATGCTGTAATGAATTACCCAATTAGTCCTTCCATGGTACATCACATCAAAAACAATGTTTCTCTCATGAATGGGTATGATAAAAGTTCCAATCAATCTCGTCTGAGGTAATCTATTATAGAACTAGGTATCACTCTTTCGAATCATAAGACATCTACTCGGTGATCCCATACATGGAATTCTATAAATAACCCAAGCATCACTCCTAGTGTTATATAATTCATTAACGAATTTATAATTTTTAAGACTAATTCAAGGCATCTTTAATTGGGATTATTGTATCACTCTCATGTTAGTTTAATAGAATGGTCAGATCTAGCATAACTTATACCATTCAAACAATACAATTTGGTCATATTGGACAACTAATTAAACATGTTTGATTCAACCATAAAAGTATGGTTAAGGGTCTATAGACATTGTAATATATTTCCTTTTGGTTCAATTCAAAAAAGATTACATTTATAAGGAATTAATCAAAAAACCCTAGTTGGGGTTCAACTTAGCTCCTAGGCATGAAGATCATAGAACACTAAGCATAGAAAAACCATAGGTCTATCACACGGTGAGGGGGTTAACCTCATACATTGATTAACGGGTTTCTAGGACAATAATTAGAATGCAATTACAAATTTATTTAATTAATTAAAAATTAAAGAGGTGTTTATGGAATGGTCAGGTGTACTGCATAATGGAACACAATATAATGAATTGAAACCTTCAGAAAATAGAATAGAACTGTCTAATTTGGTTCATAGACAACCAATCACTCGTTTTTGGCATCAGATTTAAAGTAGAATGGGAGAGAAAAAGTAGACAAATAATCAGAAAATAGTTAATTTTATCTATGACTAAACTAATAATGATGATGGTGGTATAAATGGGGAAGGTAATAAATATGAGTGAAACTCTTACTGATACACATCCAACATGATAGTAAATGAAGGATCTAGATATTGGACCAATATATTATCCTAAATCCTAAGTTGGTGGATGGAGAAGAGCTCCCACATTTCAGAGAGATACATTATGCAAATGGGGAGGGAAACATGGAGAAAACCTAAATTAAGGAAGGGGTAAAATGGCCTTCCAACATGCTGTAAAGAGGTGCATATTTTGGATGCACAATCATCCAAACTGTGCATCACCACTACTTAAGTGGAACTAAGGGTGTGACCCTAGGTGCATGTTTTGGGAAAGCTATGTGGCCTGTTAAATACCACTGGGAAGATTCACATGATCGTGTAGCCTGAGTTTTACAATGAGAACTAACCATGCGCCTCTCTACTACTTTTTTAGCACACACATAGTTGAGTAGAAAAGCTAGCACTAAAAATGATCTAACCATGTGGCTCAGTATATCTCTCCAAATTTGGAGCTCTATGCTCCGAACAATTCCCAGACTCTCCTGAACAACTCCTTATCCCCTTCAAAAATTCATAGAAGAAGGTTAGTGGATTTGAATAGTATTTGATGTACATATGCCTCCTATAAAGTCTGAGACATCATATAAGTTGTGGGATTACAAATTTACCAAATCATTCACTCACACATAGGGAGAAGATGGCGATAACTAACTTTTTGGTAATTATAACCCATCTAGATCACATTCCATGTTGTTTATGACTTACATGGATATACAAAGTCATTACCAGATAATTATTCATTCCCTAATAATATGAGTGAAAACTAATTAGGAAAAGTTATAATTTGGGAGTCCATAACTATAGAATTTATAAACTTATTTACATAGGTTTTTTTAAAAATTTATAAATTTATTAATATTTTATCTATTCAATTATAGATTCAGATTAACTTTCATGAGAAAAAATGAATTAAGAAAAAATTTCTATCCTTTTCAAAACAATTTCGGGGAGATTTTATGATGAATTTGACTTCATTCTAATTTTTGGGGATAAAAAGAATCTAGATACATTGCATTAGTATGGGTTTATAGATTGGGAGGCTTGGTAGAATACTGTATCCACTCAGTACGAGTAATCCTTAATGGTATATTTTTTTACCATCTAAATTATTCATTTGAATTTTTTTATATATTTAATGAATATAATTATAACAATTTATATATAATTATAATTATTATGATTAATTCAGGGGAAAAAATGTTATGTATGTATAAATGATTTTTTAAATTAATTTTAATTACTTTATAATTTTTTTTATGTAACATACCTCCATAAAAAATAACAAATAGACACGGCCTCACTATTTATTCCCACATACATTGTCGTGTGGAGGGTATCCTTTATTAGAGAATCAAATGATTGTGGGAAATCATATTGAATAGAGAGTAATGTCATGTAGTCATTCTAAAGATATTCAACTTCACACACCGTATCCTCCCCCTCGTCATAAAAAAATAAAATGGCGAGAATGAATATAAAGGTTAAGTATATTGCTAATCCCAAAAAGTATGAATCTAATAATAATTTAAGTAATTAATTGTCACATTTTATCAATATTCGTATTTTTTAAATTTATATCACTAGTATTAAATTTGGAAATAATATATTAGGACACCCTTCAAGAAAAAATGATACGTGGTACCTTTATCACTCTTGGTATGATGGATATTATTTCCACTAATTTAGGAAATCCAAAACACACAGGCCACATTAGAGGGTATCTGGAGGTTATTGGCTTTAAAATAATTTTTCGTCATTCACCAAATGTGTCATCAATGGGAGACAAAAATGAGGAAGAAATACATTCATTAAAGGATGAGCTTCGAAACTTAAATGTTTCAAAAGATGATATATTTAAATCATCTATATTATATATGCTTGCAAAAGTTATAATACATACATAGAATGTGAAACCTACCTACCCAGATTTGTTACCTCTTTATTCATATATGATCGTGTACTGTGAGTTGCATATTTAGGATCCCTATATATATTATAGAATAAAAATATTATATCATCTGATAGATTATTTACATCATTAGCTTATTCATTAGGGTTATGTAATAGTATTGGAGGATGATATTATTGTTTCAACTACTCTAGTTTTGGTTCCTACTAAGGAGGTGTTCAATGTTGGACAATGTATTAGTTATTTTTTACTTTGACAAGCTAATATTTTCAATCAGGTGACATATGATGTATATTTTGTTTTTTAATTTTTTATTTATCATTACATTTATAATTACTTATAATTTTTTATACACTTAAATTATATATTATTATTGAATATTGATGGAATCACTTCAAAGGAAAGAAAAATTTCTAGGTTCTAATAACATATAATATTCCTCATTAAGATGATTTTGTAACAATCTTATCACATGATTTTTATAAATTAGATTGTTATTGTACATTTCGAATGACATTAGATATATATAGAACATATTATATGTTAAGTATTTAGAAAAAATTAAATCACAGACATTGTAAGGGGGGGTCAACATAGTGTGCCTTTGTTGGAGTTATTTTCGATGTAAATAAATATAAAATATCAAATTATTTTTATTAAGTTATCCAAGGTTATATTGAATTAATTAATTAATTTTTTAATAAAGTAAATCCACCCACTTTTCTTCCAATATTATTTCACTTCTATTTATGGTTTTATAGACGCAGAATACATTTCAACAAAGGTTAAAAAATTAAAGCAAGAATATATAATTTAAAATGTTTTAGAAATATTAAACAACACAAAAATTACTCGTTTTTTTTCCATTACTCTACTGGTAATAAAAAATATATAATTATGAACCACTACTCATTATACTATCTTTAATGAATATTTTTTTATATTTTAGTGGAAATTAATTGTTAGGTATAATTTTTTCAAAAAATAATGTATATTATATTTGTTATTCTCTTTATTGGGTGCTGTTTGAAGAGGATTTATCACGTAGCTAACAATTATTTTTTATTCTATTCTATTAGTTATTTATTATTAAATTTACCATTTTACATCGTTTTTGGTAATTAATATTTTAAATAGTGATATATTATGGATGAAGTTCAACATGAATCATTATTCAATAGTGGAACCAAAAAAATTTGAATAAGTGAATGTTGAGTTATCTAAATCATATATTAGTGAGTAATTATTTTTCATACATATATAGTATTTTAATTTTATAATTATTATTCTATAAATAAAATTTCAACATCAACAAGGGACTATTGAATATCAATATTATTTTTTATAATTTATTTATGATATAATCATGACCAAACAATAAAAATTTTAAAAATATTTTATTCATTATAACACTTATAATTATAAAAATTATGTTATTTCAAAAATTCCTAAATCTATATTTTTTGGATTATGATTATGTTTCTTCAAATACATCCAACGACATAAAACACATTCCATATTTATTTTTAAAATATTTTATAAGATTGAGTCATTTAGATTTATAGTTTCATTTAGCTATATATATGAAAATAAGGTTATAAAAATTCTAAATTAGTTTTACTACTCTTATTTAATTTTTCATATTTTTGTTTCCTTTGTTCTTCATTTTGAGTTTGGAGGTGTGGGATCATGTTATTTTATAATATGTTTTTTAAATCAAATTTAACATTACATGATGGTTTTTTATAAAAATGATGTTAAAAGTTATATTAATAGGATTTAAATTGTATTTTTAACAAAAAATGACATTTAATGACTTTCATGAGTGAATTCCACACCAACATTCTATAAAACTGATGTGTAGGGCCTTATTTTAAGGCTTTAAATACAGATTTTTCCAAAAAAATGTCATTAAAACCCACCTATGATTCACATTTTAGAAGTTTATTTATGTATTCTTATAACCATTTATGTGTAATGAACCAATTTAAAAATATCAAGTATTAACATTTCTTTATATCTAATTTTTAAAGGTAAAAAAACTGACGTGTATGGTTTTCACACTTGTGAGTTTACATATATAAATAGTGAATTTAATAAATAATTATTAATAAAAGGCGATTCAATTATTAAAGTGGATAATTTATGATTTTATATGTATTTATATGTTTCTAGTATATAATTACAATAAATCTAAATTTATCCTAAAAGAGGTTATAGAGCTTACTACTCATGTCACACATAATGTAAAAGTTCTTCATCTAATTTTTTTACTGATACATGTTTGATATTATAAAACTATTTATGTTTATGAGTGTGCATATTGGTACCTTGACTTCTTATATAATGGATCATTCTTAATTTTTGGTATTAATATTTACAATTCAATATTCTTATCCATGGGTTTCTGATTCCAATAATACCAATGTGGTAAGGTTTTATAGTCTCAAATTTTCTTCTTTGGTAGATATGTTATTTTATTCACCCATAATCATTTATAAGGTGTAAATAATACATAATTGATATTTTTAATTTTGATTATATTTATTTTCATGATATTTAATGATTAATTTGAAATTAATTATTTCATGGGGGTCATGACTCAATATTTACCAATACGATAAGTGTTTTGTTTTATAATATCGTTTTTACCAAAAATGTTAATGCTTAAATTTCCAAAGGTGAAATTATATGATCAATCTATCCAAAATATTATGTTTCTTCATACACTATAATTATTTCTATGGATTATATTTTTGGATGATTTTTCCTATCTTTAAGTACTGAAATGATGGAAAGAATGTTTCTATGAAAAACTGAAAATATTTCTCTCACTGGTCAAGAATTATTTATTCAATGTCCATATTTTATTTAAAACATTTCATGAATGATTTTAATATTATATATAAATATATAAAAAATTTATTTTTACCCATTATTGATTTTCAATAAAAATGCTTAAATAGAATATTCTTATAGTTTATTTAATTTTATATTTTTAACTTTTTACAATAAGTTTGAAAAGAATCATTGTTTTAAAATACACCACATGAACAAATTTTATGTCAACTAAGTATTATATTTACTTTTAATCTTACTTTATAATATTCCATGTTATTTTAATTGAAAATTATTTAGTGAGTATTTTTTATTTTTTTATTTTTTAAATAAGTTCTTTAAAAATGAAAATTGTAATTTCTTAAATATTTTTTTCGGCGATCTCTTAAATATATTATCATCTGTAACAACATTCTTTTTTGTTTAATATGATTTATAATAGATATTATAAAATATTATAGTCTTTATTCTATCAAAAAATGTTTTATGATTATGATGGTGAAATATTTATAAAATGCATTTTCATTCCATGAGTTATGCAGTGATGAAGTGATGAATTTTTTATGATCTTATGGTACTTATATGTATGGATTTTATTATATTATGGGTGATCCAAATATAGATCATATCGATAGGTTGGTCTATTATAGATGTTCAATGTATTGGGTAATGATGATGGAGTTGAGAAACTTCTATGATTTTATGGAGTTAAGAAGTACTTAAGAGATTATGTGGATAGCTTGTTGGAGGTCACTCCCAAGATAATGTTGTTAATGACTTATTAGGAATTTCCATTACTAGAATTTTTCAACAATGATATTCATGGGAGTGATCCTAGATAGTAGAGGTGGCTTTACATGCTTATATATATTCCAAATATTTATGTTTTAATCTTATGATTTGTTATAATCTATTTTTATTGATTATTGATGATTCCTCGAACTTATAAATTGTGTCTATTATTGTGATGAAACCTTATTAAATGATTTATGCTTAATGTTCACTAAACAATTACGTAGGATTTTTATGTTATGATCTTGGTATTACACCCAAATTCTAATCTTATTCTCAGTTATGATCATTGATTTATATCTCTTATGCTTACCCTTACTAAGAATTTAAGCTCACCCTTTATTATGTGCCCTTTATTTAGGATACAAAAGTTGGTTTTAAGTATGATATGTCTATGAAGGGTTCTAGTTGTGAATAAAGTATAGGGAAATAATATATAACATTTATATTCTAGTTTATTATGTAACCAAGTTAAAAAATAAACTAAAAAATTACAGTTTTGGCATGAATCGTAATGATATAAAATTAATAATTCACTAATATGATGCAATATTTGGGTATATAATGTTTTGGTCAATATATTGGATGAATAGTATACATTGATAATTTTTCATCCATTATTATAAATTTATGGAAAGTGTCCCATAAATTGTAGTCCCAAAACCTAAAAAACATCATCCTATAAAAATTCTTTATGTGGTATTTCCTCCCATGTTCCATATTTCTCAACCTCTGAAATTTCCCACAATAAACAAATAGACTCTTCAAATCATGAAAAAATGTTGGCTAGTAGAAACAGTCACAAAAACCCATCTATGTTTTCCTCCCACCCACTTGGTTTTCATCCCAAGGTGATGATTGAAAACTCTCAAGAGATTAATTCATTTCATCCTCAACCACACTTCTTCATAAAATTCCCTAAAACAATATCCTAAAATTTAGAGGATCCATTGAAAATTCATATTTCAATAAATAGATATATTTAAAAATCTAATCATGTGAAATATCCATTGGAAGGATTCATACTAAAATAAAACTTGTTATATCATCAAACCATAAAAACTTCCTAACTATGAAATCAAATATCTACTCATTTGGAAATGAATTATTTATCTCCTTGAATTATTCTAGTTGGGTATTGTATAACCTATAGATGTTTCTTGAAACTATATTCTTATATCTTATATTATACTTTATTTCCCTATATGTATCTTATAATTGAAGTCTTTATATTATTGAAGTTGTTTGATTCCTTTATATCTAGCTAGTACTTGATATAAGAATGGATCATGAAAATAATAATAATAAATCCAATCAAATATTGTATAAACTTGTATACCAAACTCATGAAAATAGATAAATTATTATAGATGGTATATTAATTATTTTAGGAATCATCCAACTAGTTACTAGCATAATAAATCAAATAAAGCCTTATTTTCATTCTTTTCCCAAAAACCCTACAATAACATCACAATAATCACATATATCCTCAAAATACAACATTTAGATAGGGGTTGATATAATGGGTGATGTTTTCATTTTATACTTACGTTGGTTAGATGAATGAAATGACTTCTCAAAAAAATATGGTATGTACTTTATAAGCAGTGAACACATGGTACATGTGAATTTGGATATGACATTGATAACTCTCAGGTCGAATGTAGAATTACCTAAGAATTTTATATTTTCAATAATAATATCTATTAGTGTATGATTTTTGATAACATCTAATTTGGTAATATAAACTCGAATACCTCTCATGGAAACCTTGTAACTTAAGAAAATTTGTTCAATGGCCATGAATTCTCACATTTCAGTATTTAATACAAGGTTTCTTTCCTTTTATAATTCCAATATAGTTTTCAAATTCTATAGGTTGCTTTCCAAATCACATTCAACTACTGAGAAATCATCTATAAAAAACTTAATTTTACTCTCTATCTTATCAATGAAAAAGGAAACCATTCATCCCTAAAGATTGGGTGAAGTACCACACCACTCAATGGGAATTCACAAAAATGAAAATTTCCCAAATGAACAAGTTAAAGTATTATCTCATTTGTGCACTTATGTTGTAGCAATATAGTGATAACCATAATATAAATCAAGAAAATAAAAGAACTCATTACCTATAATCCTCCTAAAAATATGATCTATAAATGGAATTAGGAGATGATTATCCTGTTAGAACCATTTGGCTTCCCATAATCAACAGATAGTCTCCACTTGTTTGTTGTCCTAATATGAACTTGTCCATTATTCTCAATTTTAAAAACATTGACTCCACTTTCATTTTGGGACCACCTGAATAGGACTTTCCCTTAGGTTATCCTAGATAAAACAATTATTCAAAAATCATGTAATCTAAAAAAATCTCTCTAAAAACCTCTATCATATTGATATTCAACATTTTATGTCCCTTTAGTCTTGGTTTGTGGTCTAGTTCCTTGGGAATTTTATGCACATAATAAGATGGATATATACTCTTAATATCATATATGGACCACCCAATTATAGAGTTAATCATCCTAAAAAAATTATGTATATATTACTCTCAAATTTTTCTAAATAGGATTTGATAATAATATATAGTGATGAACTATTTGCTAAGAAGTAAAATTTCAGTTTTTATGGAAGATGTTTATAGTCCAAATGTGGGGCTTGAACCCTATATGGTTTAATAATAGGTTGATGAGTCCCAATGTATTATTGTCTTTTCTTAAATTAAGTATGAAAATTTTATTGTTTACAAAAACACTAATGAGAATTCTATTTTTTGCTTAATGATATCCAATTTGGATAAAAGACTTGTTTCAAAAATTATATTGAATTTACGATCCAAATAACAATTAAATGATCATCTAAGTGTTCCATGTTTTCTCTCACATTAATTTAAAATAATTAAATATTGTTTAATATAGGAAATGAGTTCTTATATTTTCCCAGAAATACCTTTAGCAATGAAACAAAATATTCATCATCAAAACAAATCCTCTAAAGAAGAACCAAAAAAGTTTTTAAAGTATTATTTTTTTACTTTCATTTTATAAATGTTTTTATTTATTAAAGGTGTCTATACCTACTTACTTATTATAATACAATGATTCTTAAAAATCCAAAATCTCATATAATGAATTTTTCATTCCAGAACAATTTTCCTTAATATTTTTAAGGAAATCAATTCCATATATTATTTTTTCTAATATTAAAAATATTTTGATCTGTTGACACATCAATGAAAGATCCCACAATGGAAAATAAATTACTACTAAAGATTATACGTACATCCTTGTTACAATATATTTATATAATTAGAAAATTTCATAGTTTAAATATATTGGCTACTCTGAATAATAAGTCAGCACCTCTTCCAACTAGGTGGGTAATGGACCATCCAACTAACAACAAGACAACTATAGTGCGATGTGGTACTCCTTAACTAAAATGATAAAACATTTTAGTGGAATTAGATTCACAATAGAAATGTGATCAAACAAATAGTTTTATAAGACACCACTACCTCTTAATATGTATGGTCTAATAAAATATCATAGATATTAATGTTTGGGAGGGGTTCTATTCTGAAATACAATACTACACTTTACAGTGAGACTGTAAGTTCCAAAGTCACCAAAGGATTTTTTAGAGAAAACTATCTTGAATGATTTTTGGTAATATTGACACTCTACAAGACCTCAATAAATGGTATATTTTTTTGATGTTTTTTTAAATGATTAAGAAAACTAATTTGTTTAGTTTCTTAGTTCATCTTATTTATTCTTTTAGGGAATGGGATGACTAGAGTGATTTTTTTAAAATTCCATTAATATGTTCCTCAATATTCTTCTTACATTTAATATAATTTTTTTTAAATCCCTTTTATTATTTAATTTTAGCAAGAAAATAATGTTCTGATGGAATTTCAGTGGGGCCATCAAGATTTATATATTCTTGTTTATTCAGATTTCGTGTTTTAATTTTCATTCTGATTTTCATTGTGAGTAGGTTTTGGATCTTTTATAACAATATATCACGTTGGAAAACAACATATATTCATGTATTAAACTATAAACTCACTTGTATAAATTTTATTTGTTTTTTTAGTATACCCATTTCTAAATAATTCATTCCCTTGGCCAATCACTCCATATGAACTTCTAGATTCTGTAATCTAGCATCAGAATAATTCATATGAGAATCAGGTTGTGATTTTATTTGGTCTAATCAGGGATTGATTTATTCATCTTGAGAATAATTTCTATAAAATATGTAATGGACAAACTCCCTAAATTACCATGAAAATTAAAATTTTCACCCCTCTTATGATTTTGAAATTTCTACCTAAGATGTTGAAAACTAAGGAGATAATTTGGTTTATGTAGTCCCTACTATCACTAGGAGGAGTTTGGATGGTTTATATAGACCTAATTATATGTGAAAAAGATTTTATTATCTTTATGTTGTGTTATATTCATATATATAGTGTCTAAATTTGAATATATTTTAATGGTATACTAATTTTTAGACAATAATATTATAAATTCAAAAACATGTCATAATGGTGGAATTTCTCCTAAGAGTGATTTGTGTATTATCTTGGTAAAAAACTAGCATATTGGACCTCAATTTGTTGAAAAATAAAATTTTATTTCATGATAATTTTTATTATTACAGATCAATTTTATATGTTTTTTTATGTGTCTTGAAAATATTTTTCAATTCATTGTTTTTTATCACTATAATTTCCACCAAAAATAATGATCCACAATTAAATAGTGATATTGTGCGAGACTATTGTAAAAAGTGTCCATGAAAAGTTATAAAGTGTTTTTTTGTTTGGACAGTAAAAACGTAGACCCCTGAAACTGTCCCATGTTTTAGGGAAGAGTTCTCCCTCATCTAGATGAAAACCAATGATTTTGTACCTTATTTGAGTGATTAATATCATTTAATAGAATTTCATTAAAATAATATTGTAAAATTGTTCACATGTACCAATATTTCTTTTTTCTATTTCCCAGAACTTGGTATTCTCATTTCCCATCAATAAAAATGGATAAACTTTTAATTCAAAACTTCATCACCCAACTCAATAGAAATCAATAATATTCTTAAATAAATATAATATCTTATTATATATATATCCATTATAAAAAAAATTATCTATGAATAACCCATAATGGTTTAGTTACATTGGATACATTGATACATAATAATCTTGTAAAAAACTTCCTACTTCATCTCCCACTAATTTATTCACAACTATGACCCTTATTAAACATAATCTACTTTAAACCATTCTTCATAACCTGGGGAAATTAAACATAAGAAAGGTTGATCTTATATTCTAAATAAGTGGTAAACATAATCGATATCAATCAATGATGATAAATAATGATAATACAAGAATATGAGTATGATAACATGATCATAACATACAAATTTCATACATAATCATTCAAGGATAATTAATCATTTATCATGGAAGAAGTCTTTTTCATAATATAATGCATAAGTCATAAGAGTACAATATCATCAACAATCTATCATGTTTCATGAGAACATAACATAAGAGTAATACAATAGTTTATTGAATACACATAATAATAGGAATAAATTCCTCAGTCTTGGATCATTTCTAAGACTATAATAGTGGATCTGGTTTTCTACCCATTTTGGAATTTCTATAGTTAAACTTCACACCCAAGACTATCTTATTTGAAAATGTCCCTTAATAAACTACATTAACTCCTTATTCCATCCCTTATGATATGATGGGATATCCAACTTTACATAATTCATTAGATGCATATACAATTTTATTCCCACCCATCACATTATCAAAACAATTCATATGTGTACCAAAAGATAAAAAGAAATACATAATATTATCAATTCATAACTCATGGAAAGGATACAGGCTTTATAAACAATTCATCATTTCATTAAAGAATAATCCATGGAAAATAATTAGTTTCTTAAAAAAACTCTTAATAATAATAATAAACAATATAAAGTGATATTTTGGAAGTTATTGTTAGATCATATCCCCATTAAAGCATATTAAATATCAAAGGATGTTTATATAGATGAAAATACAATTAATATATCAAAAATAAATTTATTGTGGAAAATGACCTTTTTATTTATAAATATTTTTCTTAAAAAATAAAATTTTCCAAAAATTATGGAAAATATATATTTTTAAATAACTATGGGATATTTTAATGGAATATTCATATCAATGATAGTTATTGACCATGGGAAAAGTCATTCAATTAGTGTATGTCAAAATAATGATTCCATTCAATTTTTATGAAAAAAGTCAAAAGTACCTCATTCATAAAATAAAATGGTAGTTCCATTAAAAAAATATTATTGAAGAAAAAAAATTAGTAAAAATGACTTTACTAATTCTTCATTGAATATAAAAAATATTCTATATTTTTTGATGAAAATATATGCAAGGATGAAATTATTATTGATGATGAGTGAAAAATGTAGGTTTTCCATAAAACAATAATTTTTTTTTAAGTTCATAAATAGGGGAAAATGAATAAAAACATGTAATATGAAGAAATTAACATAGAAGAAGAAGATAAATACTATTTTAGTGTGATAGATCATATAATTTAATCATTATAAATTTAATCATAAAATTCCCGATAAAAAAGAGATTGTAATAGAAAACCCTTACCTCAAGCCTATCTTGATTCGTAAGCACTCAACCCTTATGTATAATATATTTAAATTTTTTAACTTATAAACTAGAAAATTGTTAATACATATAATAACAAACATGATTTTAATATAACATATTATCGATTATTCATTAACAATATTTCATTATCATCATCATTTCAAGTGTTAACGACTTCATTTTTTATGAATTGTTTTGTTCGGTGAATCTGGTCCATTAAATGTGATGATGGTTACTTCACCTATAAAATTTTAATCATGATATAAACATAAATTATATTAAATATATACATGTCACGAACCAACCCGGGTCGACCCTGAACCGGTCACCCGAGTCGGTCCGCGGCAAGTCCCGAGGGGCGTTCCCGATCCCCCCGGGATGGCAACCAGTGCCGGGCATTAAGACTTGATCGTTGGGAACGATTTCAGCCCAAAACAAAAGTAAATAGAACAGAATAAATAAACACTAACAGTGGAAAAGAAATAAAAGCCACACAACCACGTACCTCCATGTTACCTCTCAGGTCACCACCCAACTAGAAAGCAACCTCGCTCCAACACTGAGCGACTCAAAACAGAAGACCTGCGACTGAAATGGTAAAAGATAGGCGTGAGCACAAAAGTACTCAGTAGGTGAGCCCCACAACAAATCCCAATGCACCGCCAGTAAATAAAGAATCTACATAATCCAGGTTTGAACTAAAATGTATAAAAGTAAGTTTTCACAATGCTTTTCTTAAAAATCAAACACGAGACATTTCCCTTATTCTTTTTCGAAAGGTAGTTCCATTTCATCAGTTTTAAACTCATTCTGAAAAGCAAGGTGTTACATTTTCAAATCAAACCCAAAGCGAATAAAACTTTTTCATTTGAAAACCATTTTTCTCAAAGTCTAACAGTATAGGCTGTGAAGTATGACTGAAGGAAAACAAGCAGGGAAAACAAGTGCAAGTAAAGGTAAACGGGCAAGGAAAACCAAGTGCATGTAAAATCAAACCAGAAGTTATCAGCAATAACCATGGGTGATCCTGAACATCCCTAGAAAACCCCTGGACGTACTCGGGTTCAGACTACCTGCCGGCATGGTACTCCATAGTCAATAACCAACTGGCCGCCCTAACAGCCAACCAGTGGCACATCCCTCCTGGCCTGTCTGTAACTCCAGGGGGTACTAACCCGTCTAATCAGGGTTAGCAAGCAACCGTCACTCGATAATCTACAAGACGCCCAGGAACCCATAGTAGTTTTTGTAACACTGTGTAAGTGGGAGACCCTCGCACGCGTGACTCATCTCACCGCACTTGCCAACCCCTTACACGGACATCACTACACGACAACCCTCGAAGGGAAGTCCCCCTGTAGAAATGCCCTCACAAGTACGTACATATATATATATTCACTTCACATTTGATAAAGTGCCAACCGGGCCGTCATGTCACTTACATATTGATCATTTAAGACTAAAGCGTTTTTAAAAAGGGATGACACACGCCATTTCCTTGAAAACCAGAACGCACTTAGAAATTTAATTAAGAAATTCAGATCAACATCTTAAACCTGGAACACATTTGTTTCACAAGTAGAGTCACTTTATAATCACCAAACGCACCCCACTTTTATCAAGAGCCAAACGGGCCTTTAATCATTTTTTTTTAAAAGAACACCATTTCCCAAATGAAATTCAAACTTTTGTTCGCATAACAAAGGAAAACATCTTTCATCAACCAAGAGCCACACATAAAGTTTCCAAAACAAGTTCAAAGGTCACACGACGTTTTCTCTAATCAAGGTTCTAAGAAAACACCATTTTCCATAAACAATACATCTACAAGTTTACACATGCCAAAAACATTTCAAAACGCAATTTAACATGACTTTCATTATTCAGGAAGAACCAAGCACAAAACTAAATCCAAGAAGAACACTTTTAATGAAACGCTAGAATTAAAAACGGCTTTTATCATCAGCAGATCACCACACTATAAAAACTACTAAATTTTCCTTTAAATTTACTGAAATTCAATAAAAGGCAAGGAATAAATAAATTCTTAATTTAAAGGCGAGTGCAAAGGGAGACCTACCTCAAGATCCAAACGCGACGGTAAAACGACCCTGGAACCAAGGCGTGATGACACGACGTGTGTCCGAAGCCACGTGACAAAGTCCAACACACTCGAAACTGAGGCGCGGAGACGGTGGAACCTCAACGGAAAGTAGAACGATCCTTCGCGGACAACTGCGCTCGCTGAACAGTGGAAAAAGTGCACGTCACTCAACCCGCAACAGAAAAAGGATTATTTAAAATTAAATAAAAACACTAAGATAAATATATATAGGTAAATAAATAATAAATACATGAATAAATAAATAAATAACTAATTAACAAATACACAAAGAAAATGAATAAATCAATAACTAAATAAATAAATAAATAGATAAATAAATGAATAAATAATTTATTAATCAATTAATTAATAAACAAATAAGTAAATAACTAAATAATTGATTAATTAACAAATACTTAATTGAGTAAATAAATAGACAATTAATTAATCAATCAATTCATAAATAATAATAATAATAATAATAATAATAAGAAGTTAATAATAACAAATATAATAATAATAATAATAATAATAATAATAGCAATAATAATATGATAGTAATTAAAATAATAATAAATATATTAGTAATAATAATAATAATAATAATATTAATAATATGTTAATAATAATAACAATAAAAATAATAATAATAATATAATAATAATCATAATAATAAAGTAATATTAACATAATAATAATAATAATAATATAATATTAACATAATAATAATAATAAAACAATAATAATAATATAATAATAATAACATAATTATAAAGTTATTAATATGATAAAAAAAATAATTAATCGTTATAAAATTAAAATTAAAAAACAAACCAAAATAATAAAAAAAAAAGAAAAAGACACAAACCTACAGCCTGGAGAGGGGGGGTTCGCGCGGGAGGCGGCGGAGCTGGGAGGCTGGTGCGGGCGCGGCGGGGCGAGGCGGCAAGCCGGGACAGGGGGTGCGGGTCGGCGACGGCGAGAAGGGGTCGGTCGCGGCGGTCGGGGTCGGCGCAAGGCGGGGGAGCAGGGGGGACGAGGCTGGTTGGACGGGGAGGTCGGGTCGAGGGAAGGCGGAGCGCCGGACAGAGGAGAGGCCGGAGGCCGGGCGGAGCAGGGCGGCGTTCGGGGGTGAAGCGGGGAGAGCCGGGACGGGGTGGAGGCCGGGAGCGGCGAGCTCGGTGGGGGGTCGGACGGCAGGGGCTGCGGCGAGAGGAAGGAGGCCAGGGCGCGGCCGGTTCTGGCGAGGGAGGGAGAGGGAAGGGAGACCGGGTGTGCGGGACGGCGCCGGAGGGAGCCGGGGCTGGCCGGGTGCGGGAGCAAGGGAGAAGGGAGCGGCGGTCGGCTGGCGGAGGAAGGGAGAGAGCGCAGAGGGGGCTGCGGGAAGAAAGGAGAGAGAGGGAGGTGAGGAAAAAGTGGCGGCTGTAGGGGTAGGGTTAGGCTAGGGTAGGTTTTAAATATATATATATACATGTGATAAAAATAATAATAATAATTATAATAATGATAATAAAACATCTAATATTAATAACAATAAAACTTATATAATAAAAATAAATCTCATATAATAAAAATAAAACTTATATAATAAAAATAAAACTTATATAATAGAAATTAAACTTATATAACAATAATAAAACTTATAATAATAATAATAATAAAACTTTATAAAGATAATAATAATTAAAAAAAAATTTACAATAATAATAATAATAACAAACTTAATAAATAAAATAATAATGATAATAAAAATAATTTAACAATCCTATTTATATTAACTATGAACATAAAGTAGAAGTTAAAATTTAACCGCCGGGCGAACATGTGGTCACCCGGGCCGAACGCACGATCACCGCTAGCGATGCGATGACCGCGCACCGGTGCGAAACCATCAATCACAATTAATCTTCGAAAAATTTAAACCGGGTCCAAGAAAAGAGAAAAATTACGGACATCCGCGGTCGGGGTGTGACAATTCTCCCCACCACAGACACTTTCTGCCCCCAGAAAGTCACCAGGCCGCAAGTCAACCAAAAACCAAGTCTATGCCCAAACATAACTAAAGGAACCAGAGAGGATTGAGAATCTCGGGGATGACCTTACTCCACACAGGTCACACCCGACCGATTCAGGAGGAAACTGAGGTCCGAGATTGAGGGGAGAACACGAAGGGGTTCTCCCCACCACAAGAACTCAACTAGTGCAAAAAAGTTGACCATCTAAATAGAAAACCCCGGGAAGGGGGGGTCGACGCGGGAACTCCCAACCAATTCGAACCAACTCCTATAGCACGATTAAAACAACACTTCCATCAAGACATTAAATCCTCGACCAGAGTCAACAACCTTCAACACCAGGGAAAAACCATAGAAAAACATTTAACCAACATCAAACTGGAGACATGATCCACCGAATTCCACAAAACATAACCACATCGACAACATTACTAGAACGAGGTCAACCCACACGAGAGTCGAACACACCTTTAAGAAGGACACACGATTTAGGGTATTACATTCACACGACAAGTCCGCTTAGATTTATCATAGAACAAGTCCATTGCCACTTTTTAGAAAAACAACACATTTACATAAACCAGACTACTTGGATTATAATAGAACAAGTCCATGATTACTTCATATCAAAACAACATGCTTACAACGATGCTAAAACCTTAACAACAGCGAATGAGTACAAAAGATATTAATTGTTCCACTGCTAACACAGAACACGAAACCTGGACCAAGGCTTCACAACCCTGGGGACTCCTGACTGTGCGCGAGCTTCACCCCGAGACTTGTGGCTGGGGCTCTGATGGCTGAAGCATCTTCTGCCTCACAATCAGGTACTGACATTCTCCCATCACAGCTTCCTCTTCAAGTGACGCTTCTTGCAAAACTTCTCCAGATGACCCAGACAACCACAGCGATGACACGTCCTTGGAGGGTTGCGACAAGACGGCTTTAAATGCCCGAAACGACCACACTGAAAGCATACCATCGAACGATCTGATGAACTGGAAGCTGGGACCAAAGGGGATAACTCATTGGGGACAGGTATCTCCGGCGCTTTTTCCTCACCAGAGGGGGAACTCTTACGAACAACAACAGAGGACGCTGAAGTATTAACCACCCGCACACCGGAAAGCAACTCAGCCAAGAAAGCTTTCTCCACCAGCTTCTCGAAACAAAGGTCTTCAGAAGGGAGGACTCGCTCCTTGATCTCGGGATGAAGACCTCCAGTGAAAAGAGAGGCCTTCATGAGCTCATGCGACGCTACATCTGGAGAAAAGGAAATCAGTTCCTTGAAATGGTCAACATATGCCTTCACCGTCCGTTGGCCTTGCTGAATATGCACAAGCTCTCTCTTTTTCTCCAGCTTCACTTCCTCAGGTACAAACCATTGGATGAAAACAGTTCTGAAGACATCCCACGTCATTTCACCTTGCGTTGGCGGTGGGGTAACCATCTTCCACTGGTCCAGAGCTGGACCCTCAAACAACTCCATAATTGCACGAACCTTAACACTATCGGGAGTTCCCAACATTCTAAAAACACGCTCCACTTCCTCGAGCCATTTCACTGCCTCTAACGGACCCTGATCACCATGGAGAACAGGCAAAGTCTGAGGAGGACTAAAAACTGGGCATGACATATCCGAATCCTTAGAGACCTTTCTGGGCGGCATTTCCTGAGCGACATATAAAACACAAGGCCAAAACCAACCTCAAATCGAAGCAACATCAATAAAAGCATCCTTATCAAAAACAGTCAGCACAAGGATCAATCAAATACAACACAACCCAAAATAAAATCTCCTCATTAAAATTCCCTTTTCATTTTTGATTTCAAAACCACCCTTTTTCAAGATCACTTTCCAAAACCAGTCCACTTCCAAACCAAAACTTTCCAAAACCATTTTCCCTTTAAAACCAGTTTAGAAAACAAGGTCAAGCCCTTAATTTCAAATACACACCCAGGTAATCTCATGAACCGTTGCACATGTCCTTATCCACATTCCATTCATACGTGCATCAACACACACTTTCCTTGCATTCTCACACATGTGCAAACGTTCATAAGAGGACCTGGGGTTTCGTCCCGAACCATTCTTAACCAATTCCAAGCAAACAACAGATTTTCAAATCAAGAGATTTCAGTTTTAAAACCCATTTCATACATTCAAAGTCTTTTAAAAGAAACCAGTCCAATTTTCCAGAAACCTTTTTCGTTTCCAACAACGCACCCACACAAACCAAAACGAAAGCAGCAACCAAATTTGCATCAATCACTGAAATGAGGGACTAGTAGTCACACTCAACCTGGCGACATGGTAGTGGGCCATGTCCCAAGTCAGTGTCGACCACTAGGAGGAATTCAAACCACGTACTCGAACTCCACATGGGTCACTACTCCATGTGAAATCACGACGTAACGTCGGCTTGCCTCCGTTGTCATCTCTCAATCCAAGACAAACCAGAAAAGAAAAGGACACAATTCCCGAACTACCCCTGGTAACTCGAGGATCAGTGCGAGCAAGAGTTCGCGACGCTCTTCCCGTACCTACCACTCGAGTTCCGACAGTCCTAATCTCCTTCTACCGGACAACCCAAATGACAAGACCACCTCTGATACCATTTTGTCACGAACCAACCCGGGTCGACCCTGAACCGGTCACCCGAGTCGGTCCGCGACAAGTCCCGAGGGGCGTTCCCGATCCCCCCGGGATGGCAACCAGTGCCGGGAATTAAGACTTGATCGTTGGGAACGATTTCAGCCCAAAACAAAAGTAAATAGAACAGAATAAATAAACACTAACAGCGGAAAAGAAATAAAAGCCACACAACCACGTACCTCCATGTGACCTCTCAGGTCACCACCCAACTAGAAAGCAACCTCGCTCCAACACTGAGCGACTCAAAACAGAAGACCTGCGACTGAAATGGTAAAAGATAGGCGTGAGCACAAAAGTACTCAGTAGGTGAGCCCCACAACAAATCCCAATGCACCGCCAGTAAATAAAGAATCTACATAATCCAGGTTTGAACTAAAATGTATAAAAGTAAGTTTTCACAATGCTTTTCTTAAAAATCAAACACGAGACATTTCCCTTATTCTTTTTCGAAAGGTAGTTCCATTTCATCAGTTTTAAACTCATTCTGAAAAGCAAGGTGTTACATTTTCAAATCAAACCCAAAGCGAATAAAACATTTTCATTTGAAAACCATTTTTCTCAAAGTCTAACAGTATAGGCTGTGAAGTATGACTGAAGGAAAACAAGCAGGGAAAACAAGTGCAAGTAAAGGTAAACGGGCAAGGAAAACCAAGTGCAAGTAAAATCAAACCAGAAGTTATCAGCAATAACCATGGGTGATCCTGAACATCCCTAGAAAACCCCTGGACGTACTCGGGTTCAGACTAGCTGCCGGCATGGTACTCCATAGTCAATAACCAACTGGCCGCCCTAACAGCCAACCAGTGGCACATCCCTCCTGGCCTGTCTGTAACTCCAGGGGGTACTAACCCGTCTAATAAGGGTTAGCAAGCAACTGTCACTCGATAATCTACAAGACGCCCAGGAACCCATAGTAGTTTTTGTAACACTGTGTAAGTGGGAGACCCTCGCACGCGTGACTCATCTCACCGCACTTGCCAACCCCTTACACAGACATCACTACACGACAACCCTCGAAGGGAAGTCCCCCTGTAGAAATGCCCTCACAAGTACGTACATATATATATATTCACTTCACATTTGATAAAGTGCCAACCGGGCCGTCATGTCACTTACATTTTGATCATTTAAGACTAAAGCGTTTTTAAAAAGGGATGACACACGCCATTTCCTTGAAAACCAGAACGCACTTAGAAATTTAATTAAGAAATTCAGATCAGCATCTTAAACCTGGAACACATTTGTTTCACAAGTAGAGTCACTTTCTAATCACCAAACGCACCCCACTTTTATCAAGAGCCAAACGGGCCTTTAATCATTTTTTTTAAAAGAACACCATTTCCCAAATGAAATTCAAACTTTTGTTCGCATAACAAAGGAAAACATCTTTCATCAACCAAGAGCCACACATAAAGTTTCCAAAACAAGTTCAAAGGTCACACGACGTTTTCTCTAATCAAGGTTCTAAGAAAACACCATTTTCCATAAACAATACATCTACAAGTTTACACATGCCAAAAACATTTCAAAACGCAATTTAACATGACTTTCATTATTCAGGAAGAACCAAGCACAAAACTAAATCCAAGAAGAACACTTTTAATGAAACGCTAGAATTAAAAACGGCTTTTATCATCAGCAGATCACCACACTATAAAAACTACTAAATTTTCCTTTAAATTTACTGAAATTCAATAAAAGGCAAGGAATAAATAAATTCTTAATTTAAAGGCGAGTGCAAAGGGAGACCTACCTCAAGATCCAAACGCGACGGTAAAACGACCCTGGAACCAAGGCGCGATGACACGACGTGTGTCCGAAGCCACGTGACAAAGTCCAACACACTCGAAACTGAGGCGCGGAGATGGTGGAACCTCAACGGAAAGTAGAACGATCCTTCGCGGACAACTGCGCTCGCTGAACAGTGGAAAAAGTGCACGTCACTCAACCCGCAACAGAAAAAGGATTATTTAAAATTAAATAAAAACACTAAGATAAATATATATAGGTAAATAAATAATAAATACATGAATAAATAAATAAATAACTAATTAACAAATACACAAAGAAAATGAATAAATCAATAACTAAATAAATAAATAAATAGATAAATAAATGAATAAATAATTTATTAATCAATTAATTAATAAACAAATAAGTAAATAACTAAATAATTGATTAATTAACAAATACTTAATTGAGTAAATAAATAGACAATTAATTAATCAATCAATTCATAAATAATAATAATAATAATAATAAGAAGAAGTTAATAATAACAAATATAATAATAATAATAATAATAATAATAGCAATAATAATATGATAGTAATTAAAATAATAATAAATATATTAGTAATAATAATAATAATAATAATATTAATAATATGTTAATAATAATAACAATAAAAATAATAATTATAATATAATAATAATCATAATAATAAAGTAATATTAACATAATAATAATAATAATAAAATAATATTAACATAATAATAATAATAAATCAATAATAATAATATAATAATAATAACATAATTATAAAGTTATTAATATGATAAAAAAAATAATTAATCGTTATAAAATTAAAATTAACAAACAAACCAAAATAATAAAAAAAAAGAAAAAGACACAAACCTACAGCCTGGAGAGGGGGGGTTCGCGCGGGAGGCGGCGGAGCAGGGAGGCTGGTGCGGGCGCGGCGGGGCGAGGCGGCAGGCCGGGACAGGGGGTGCGGGTCGGCGACGACGAGCAGGGGTCGGTCGCGGCGGTCGGGGTCGGCGCAAGGCGGGGGAGCAGGGGGGACGAGGCCGGTTGGACGGGGAGGTCGGGTCGAGGGAAGGCGGAGCGCCGGACAGAGGAGAGGCCGGAGGCCGGGCGGAGCAGGGCGGCGTTCGGGGGTGAAGCGGGGAGAGCCGGGACGGGGTGGAGGCCGGGAGCGGCGAGCTCGGTGGGGGGTCGGACGGCAGGGGCTGCGGCGAGAGGAAGGAGGCCAGGGCGCGGCCGGTTCTGGCGAGGGAGGGAGAGGGAAGGGAGACCGGGTGTGCGGGACGGCGCCGGAGGGAGCCGGGGCTGGCCGGGTGCGGGTGCAAGGGAGAAGGGAGCGGTAGTCGGCTGGCGGAGGAAGGGAGAGAGCGCAGAGGGGGCTGCGGGAAGAAAGGAGAGAGAGGGAGGTGGGGAAAAAGTGGCGGCTGTAGGGGTAGGGTTAGGCTAGGGTAGGTTTTAAATATATATATATACATGTGATAAAAATAATAATAATAATTATAATAATGATAATAAAACATCTAATATTAATAACAATAAAACTTATATAATAAAAATAAATCTCATATAATAAAAATAAAACTTATATAATAAAAATAAAACTTATATAATAGAAATTAAACTAATATAACAATAATAAAACTTATAATAATAATAATAATAAAACTTTATAAAGATAATAATAATTAAAAAAAAATTTACAATAATAATAATAATAACAAACTTAATAAATAAAATAATAATGATAATAAAAATAATTTAACAATCCTATTTATATTAACTATGAACATAAAGTAGAAGTTAAAATTTAACCGCCGGGCGAACATGTGGTCACCCGGGCCGAACGCACGATCACCGCTAGCGATGCGATGACCGCGCACCGGTGCGAAACCATCAATCACAATTAATCTTCGAAAAATTTAAACTGGGTCCAAGAAAAGAGAAAAATTACGGACGTCCGCGGTCGGGGTGTGACAATACATATTTATACCCATTTTTATAAATCATTTATAAAAAATGAATTATATCACTATGTGGAGATGGTAGTCTGTACATACGCTTAAGTGTTGTTTCCTTTTATAAATGAAAAAAGGATAGAAAGTTATGTAATAATTAAATTTGTATAAACATTATTATGTCCAATATATGATATATATACATTAAATCTATTATAAAAAAACTATGAAATATGTAAAGGGAAATAAATCATATCATTTTTTGGGGGTAGTAGTCCACACATGCTGTCATGGCCCTTCCCCTAGGGCCCATGCCGTGACTACCCCATGCAGACTTTTATAGGCCAATGGATTGTGACTGGCACTGGAATGACATATCCCTAAAACCAGGAAGGCATTTCCTCTAAACCTGTAAACTCACCGAAACCAAGAACAAAACAATATACAAGAACAAGGTAAACTATAAAGTAAACAGGGTGTGTACAGAAAATAAAGGGGCCAGAATATAGGCCCAACTAGAAAGTACATGTAAAAATGAAAAAGAACATATCTTGTGAATACCTGCCAAGGACCCTACCTGAATGGTAGGTACAAATCTCGAACAGTCATCCCTGAGGATCGTCTCATCTAATGTACACCTCCGACCATCCTCCATTCTGGTACCCTTGACCTCGATCAGTGCTTTCCGTCATCTATACAAGACACAATAAGTTGCGGGCGTAGCCCATGCAGGGGTGAGTATAACGATACTCAGTAGGGACCCCGAGACCCTCGTATGTATCTTAGAGTTTCACAAAGGAAAAACCACAATGCATGAAGCAATATTCATCAACACTAGTTAGGTATATTCCCATACATATACCTAAGTTATCAAGATATACAAAGGTAACACTACAAAGGTTGAAGTACAACAAAGGTAACACTATGAAGGTAGAAATATTAGCTCACACCAGGTATAAGTGAAGTATAGAAGCACATATTATCAGTCAGAATCTAGATAATATTATTCGTTCAAGAGGTACTAATGCTTATTATATAGAGTCTGACCCACACAGGATCGATAGGTACTAACCCCGTCAGTGACCCACATAGGATCTGACCCACATAGGATTGGTATGCGCTGACCCACACAGGATCATTGAACGCTGACCCACAAACGGTCTAACCCACATAGGATCAGTATGTGTTGACCCACACAAGATCGCTGAGAACTAACCCACATAGGATCTGACCCATATAGGATCGATGTTGTCTCACACAGGATCGCTCGGTACTATCCTCCGTATGATCTGTCTCCAACCTTTGCCTCATTTCCAGCCACTAGATTCTTGCTAATAGTACATATGGGAGAAGAGATACTCAAGACATCGGTTATACATCAACAAAAACAATGATCCATTATGAAGTATCCCAAAGGTGTGTCACATCATAAGGGACCCAATGAAATAGATGTCACATCAATCAGAAGCTCGGTCGGTAAGTTAATAGTGTTTCCGCTCTGAGGGCTGGTTAGATTTTGATTTTATCCCACCCAGCTATACTCTAACTTAATCCAAAACTCAAATGGAGTATACCAAATAGACCATCTCAATCCAAGGATCCCAATGCCAAATATTTTCATCAAACATACGCTCAGTTCTCAATTTACAACAAAAAAGGTGATACATGGTCCGACCAAACCCAGCCCGACCCAGCCTGGGCCGACCCAAGTCTAGCCCAGATGGCCTAGGCCGCGGTGGGCTTGGCATGTTGGGATATAGTCTGGCCCATCCCGTTAGGTGGATGGCCTAGCACGACCTGCTGGCACGGCCCGCAGTGCATCCCATAGTCAGGTGGCCCTCCATGGAGGGGTCCACCCTAGCCAACACTTGGGGGAGCCCCCTGGTTTACCCAAACGGTACATCAGACCGTTCGATACCCCTTCTAGCATGCGAGACCGATTGGAAGTCCCGCTCGGTGTGTTGTGGCCGGCCAGAATGGCTAGATGGTTCTCCTCCCAACAGCACTGATGTGTGCCGATGCTCTATCGTGGCTGGTAAGATGTCAGCCACCCTCCAACATCTACTACGACCATGTGGATGCGGTCTCCAGCTCTGACGGTACAGACATGCATCGCCACCTCACCATGAGAATGAATAGATTCCGGTCGCCACCCTACTCCGCTATGTCCGATGGGCCATAGCCTCCTGCTCAACCGGCGGTGCGGACACACGTCGTGCTGCCTCCTCGCAGACATCCTGCATACTGGCTGCTATCTTTTCACAGCCATGGTTGACGGGTCGCGGTCTCCTTCAGTGTTGCAGTTGCGATGCAACTGTTATCATGGAACATGAATAAATCATTGAACAAGAAGGATTTTGGAGGGATCAGGCCATGCTTGTTAGGCACACACACTCCGCATTAAATGATATCATGCAGTTCATGATGATGTAAACAACGTGAAATTCAAGAAGAAAAATTATAAACAAATCCTTACCTCATTCATCCATTGGAGGTGTCGTGAAGAAGATGATGAATTCGGTGTAGGGGATGCCGACGTTCATCACTCATGGAACATGTTTCCATCCCAGGCTCATGAGTTATCCTCATTCTTGATTTGGAGAAAGATCTTCTATGGAGGTGATTTCTCCTAAGGTTCTGCCAAGATCTCCTTTCCTTTATCAATGATTTCATCCACCAAAAGTGTGGTGAAAATCTTAATACATTAAGTTATTAATTCAATTAAAGTTGGATATTTAATTAAGTTAATTTTGGCAAATTATGTTTTTAATATTATTAGGTTTTCCCCACATTAGATGGGGGTTCGGGTGGTCCCCACCATCATGAATTCAAATGGAAGTTTTCAATAGAAAAATAAAATAAAATTTGGTTTAATTATTTTTATTCATTTATCTCTCCCATGAAAAATAATGATAACTAACCCTCACCCTCAACCTACTACATTCGAGTTGAAGGTCTACTTATGTGAATATCGGTGTTGTGAGTTCAATGGTGTCCTCGAATTTCAATTTCGTGCACCAGTTCAAAAGTTAAAAAAACCCACTCACACATTTACTGAATGTGCCTAAAAAAGTTTAGAAATTTATTCTGGGAACACCGAGACTCTGAGTCACGCGTAGTAAATTTTCTCGGACTCTTAATATTACTATTTAATTAAAAATATTACATGAAAAAAGGGGTCTTTACATTCTCCCCACCACATGGATTTTCATCCCCATATGCCACAACACAAACTAGGGAACAAGTGGGGGTTCTGAGTATGAATATGAGCCTCCTGATTCTATGTGCTCTCTTGTAGGTTCTGATGCTTCCAGTGTATGCGCACCAGAGGTATCGACCACCCATGAAGGACCCGCTCCTATCGATCCTTAATCTCTACTGAAACCTCTAAAAACGTCACCCCATTGTCGATGTCCATCTCTCCTCAGTCAATGATGTGTGAAGGATCATGTACATATATCCTCAGTTGGGATACAAGGAAATGGTTGTGCATCCGGTGCAATTGAGGTGGAAGATCTAAGTGGTAATCTAATTCAAAAAATCTCTTGAGGACTTGAAAGGGTCTGATGAACCTCGAAGATAACTTCCTACCTCATCCAAATCTCCACAAACCTCATCAAGGTGAGAAATGTAGAAATACATGGTCACCATCATTGAACTCCAGAGGTATCAGTCTCCTGTCATCATATGATTTAGGCATGCTTTGTGCAGTATTATCCACTCTTGGATGATCTGAAGCTTCTATGTGGTATCATGAACCATCACTGGTCCCACAAGTGCTGACTCCATGTGGTTTGTCTAGCACAGAGGTGATCTGCAAGGTTGACTGTTCAATGCCTCGAATGATGTGAGTGATAACTGTTGTTTTATACCAACTCCACTAAGGTAAAGTGATCCTTCCAGATACAGATAAAATCAAGGACACAAGAACATAGAATTTCCTTAAGGGTCTGAAAGATATTCTCCTTCTGACCATCCATCTGAGGATGGAAGGTGGTTCTCAACTGATGTTGTGTCCCAAAAACCTCTTGCAACCCCTTCTATATCCAAGAAGTAAAACGTGCATCACTAGCAGAGACAATTGTAAATTCAACTCCATGATGTCGTACAATATCATTCAAGTAGAGTCATCCCAATCTCTCTAATAGGTAGGAATTGGGCCGACTTGGTGAGTCGATCAATGATCACCCAGATAGAATCTTGACCCCTAGATGTGCATGGAATTCCGGTCACAATGTCCATGGAAATTCCATCCCACTTCCACTCTGGTACCTCTAGTGGCTTTACTAAGCCTGCTGGAACCTGATGCTCTGCCTTCACTTGCTGACAAGTGAGGCACCGAGAGACAAACTCTACCACTTCTTTCTTCATTCTCGGCCACCAGTTCTGATTCTGATGGTCACAGAACATCTTCGCCACACATGGATGTACCACTAGAGGGGATGTATGGTACTCCCTCAACACTTCCTCCCATTGCGCCATCGGTACAATAGTACGCCCTATGAAGAAGATGAAGTGCTACCTAACATCAGAAAATCCATTAGGTGCATGTCTGATTGATATCTAATCATATCGATCATCATTTTCAGTGTCCCAAAGTTGTGCCTCACTGACTTAATAAAGGAGTGGGGGAGTGACTGTCAGAGACTAAAGATAAGCTACTCCATCTCGATCCACATACGATATCTACAAAGCTTATAATAGCTCTGTCACCTCACTCAACAAATGTATACCTGATCTCATGGAGAGTGCATCTGCTACTAAGTTCCTCTTATCAGGAGTATAAAATATCTCAATGTCATAGTCCTGGAGGAACTCAAGCCAACACTGCTGACTTAGGTTTAAGTTCTTTTGGAGAGAATATATACCTAAGACTCTTGTAATTAGAGTAGACTGTAAAATGTTCGCCATTGATAAATGTCGTCAAATATTCAAGGAAAAGACCACTGCTGCTATCTCCAGGTCATGGGTAGTGTAGTTCTGCTCATTTTGTCTCAACTATCAAGAACTATACGTGATCACTACTCACTCTTGCATCAGGACACATCCAAGCCTAGTCCCTGATGTGTCACAGTAGACTATGTACGCAACACCTTCCATCGTTAGCCTCAAGATAGGGGCACTCATCAGTCTCGGACTCTTCTCATGGAAACTCTGCTAGAATCTCTATGACCACATGAAGGGTTTCCACTTCTTTGTCAATAATGATAAGGGTGTCAAAACTCTGGAAAAGTCAGGAACAAATCTATGGTAGTAATCGGCCTAACCAAAGAAACTTAGTACCACTGTCACACCTTGGTTGGATCCCACGAAATGACAGCCTGGATCTTCAATAGATCCACCGCAACTCCAACTTCCAAGATGACGTGTCCCAGAAAGTGGACCTATCGTTTCCCAAACTAGAAATTCGAGAGCTTACCATAAAGATGTTTCTCTCGGTGTTTGTCCATAAATATTTTTCGATGATAGGCATGATCAACCTCTGTTGCTGAGTATATCAAGATTTTTTCAATGAAGACTACACAAACTGATCAAGGTATGGCTGGAAGATCCTGTTCATGAGTTCCATTCTGAAATCTAAAGGTCATCTTCTACACATCCTCATCTCGCACCCTGAGCTGGTGATAACCCGATCTGAGGTATATCTTTTAAGGTTTGAATAGTACATTCTAATTTTCCATCAGTTTGATGGTGGTAGGCAGTGCTTAAACGAAGTTTAGTATCCATATATTTCTGAAGACTTTTCCAGAATATTGATGTAAAATGGTGACCACGGTCACAAGTAATCTATAAGTGTACTCCATGATGTTTTCAAACATAATTAATATATAGTCTTTTTATATTTTCAAGTAGTATATCTTCTCTTATAGGAAGAAAATGTGCTAACTTGGTAAGATGATCAACAATGACCCATATTGCATAATTACATCTAGGATTATTTGGTAATCCCATGAAAAAGTCCATCATAATATTATCACATTTCCACTCAGGTATGGGAAGAGGATCCATGACTCCTCCAGGATATTTCCTTTCAACATTCACTTGTTGAAAAACCATACATCTTGATACAAAATTAGAAATGTCCCTCTTCATGTTTCTCCACCAAAAATGTTCTTTCAAATCACTATATATCATGGTGCTCTAAGGGTGTATAGAGAAATTATATCTATGAGAATAATCCAAAAATTCTATTTTAGATCAGTTATATGGAGAACACAAAGTCTCTTTCGAAATTTTAAAATTCAATCTTCATATACGAATTCACTCAGTCACCCATCATTCAATGAATTAATATTCTTTAGAAACTCCTCATTATCAGTCTAATAACTCTTTATCCTTTCTAGTAATGATGGTTTGGAAACCATTTGAAAAATTATTGATGTTTCACCTTCCATGATTATTCCCATATAAATTTTCACCAGATATATGAAAATACGCCCCCTTCATCTCTCATGTTGTTCAAAACTCCATGATCTTTTCTGCTCAAAGCATCTGCCACCATATTTACTTTCCCCAGGTGGTAGTGTATAGTGAAATCATAATACTTGAGTAGTTCTAGCCATCTCATTTTCCTCATGTTGAGTTATTTATGTGATAAAATACACATCAAACTCTTTTGATCAGAATATATCTCCCATTTTTACCACAGAGATAATGTCTCCATATATTCAAAGTAATGATTACAGCTGCGAAGTCAATATCACGAGTAGGATAGTTTTGTTTCTGAATTTTTAGCTGTAATGATGCATAAGAAATAACCCTATCATTATGCATAATGACACAACCAAGTCCTTTCATTGAAGATTCACTATTAATAACAAACCCTTCATTCCCTGATGGTAGAGTCAATATATGAGCAGTGACTAATCTTCTCGTCAGTTCTTCAAAACATTCTTCACACTATTTTGTCCAAAAAAAATTAACCCCTTCACATGTGAGCTTGGTTAATGCGTTTTCAAATCGGGAAAAATTCTGGACGAAACATCTATAATAACCTTCTAAACCAATAAAACTTTGTACCTTAGTTATACTCGTCGGTGCTAGCCATTCTTGGATTTCCTTTGTCTATGAAGGATCAAAAGAGATTACATACATAAATACAATATGGCCAAGAAAAGAAATCTCTTGAATCTAGGATTCACACTTTCTAAACTTCCCATATAATTCATTTCTTCTAAGAATCATCAGGATAATGCACAAATGATTTTAATGATCTTCATTTGATTTGGAGTATACCAAGATATTATCAATAAATACCACTACAAATTCATCAAGATATTCCTTGAAAGCTCTACTCATTAGATCCATGAAAACAAAGGGTGCATTAGTCAACCCAAAAGGCATTACTATAAACTTGTTATGCCCACACATGGTTCGAAATGATTTATTCAGAATGTCTTCCTTCTTCACACACAACTGACGGTATCTAGATTGAAGGTCAATATTTGAAAAACATCGAGATCCATGATGTTGGTCAAATGAATCATCAATGAGAGGTAGGGGATACTTGTTCTTTATTGTTATATCATTGATCTCCCTGTAGTCAATGTACAATCTCCTAGATCCGTCTTTCTTCTTAGAAAAAATGACAGGGGCTCCCCATGGAGAAAAACTAGGGAAAATAAATCCCTTATTACTCAATTCCTCTAGTAGTTTCTTTAGTTCCACAAGTTCCACATTGGCCATTCTATAAGGGGTATTCGATATGGGCCTTGAAGCAGGAATTAAATCAATGGAAAACTCAATTTCTCATTCTATAGGATGTCCAGTTAAATATTCTGGAAACACATCAACATATTCTTGCACAATAGGGACATCCTATATTTGAACATTCTTTTCCTCACCCACATTTATTTCATTCTCTTCATCCCCAATAATTTAATTTATTTGGGCTACTGGGGGTGGATCTAGAAAAGAATTAGGTAGTGACGATTCTTCACTAAAATAAGGTGTTCATTATCATCACCATTAAAAATCATAACATCCTTCTTCCTATAATAAAATTTTTCATCATGGTCTGAAATCTAATCCATACTGAGGATTATATCTAATTAAATCATGGGTATGTTGATTATATCAACAGATAAATAACATTTATATAATGAAACGAGGACTGATTCACAAATTGTTTTTTCAATGATACTTACCTTAAGATTATTGACTAATAACTACATTGTTAAATCATATTAGAAATATCTAATTTTCTTATAAACTAGGATGGTATGAAACAATGCGATGATCCAGAATCAAATAAAGCATTTGGTAAACTGAGGAAACTATTAAATTACTCACCAACACATCATTTAGAGATTCAACCTCAGCAATAGTGATATCATAAGGTTGGACTTTATCGCTTGGCCTTTTCTGAGGTAAGTTTCCGTGGAGCTTAGGAAATTCATTTTCATAATGCCCTCTTTCTCTACAATTTTAGCATTCAACATTGATAGCCTCTTTCTTCCCCTTGCAATCACGAGCTTGGTGGCCTTTTTCACCACACTTGTAAAAGACTCCTCATCCATTCAGGCAATTACCAGGGTGTTTCTTCCCACATTTATTACTGGATGGATATTCACCTATTCCCTTATTCCCATTATTCCCATTTTCAGATTGTTTAGTAGATATCATCTTATCTTTCTTTTCTTTCGTAAGACTTAGAGAATCACTTTTCTGTCTTGATAGCACATGAGACAATATCTTCATGCGATAAGAATGATTGTGAGAATAATTCTCAACAGAGAAATGTTTTTAACCCATCAAAGAAAAGATCAATCTTACTACTTGGGTTTAGTATATAATCAGTAGAATGCCTCACTAACCTGGTAAAGTTTGCTTCATATTTTGTGACATTCTCATAATCCTTTTGTCTCAGGATCAAAAATTGCCTTTCCATATTCGCTCGATCATCACAAGAATATTATGTCTCTAACAAGAGATCTTTAAACTCCCTCAATTCCATATTTGAAACTTCTTCATCTTTATTTGTGTTTTGAATCAATGATCACCATTGATCTGCATCTTCAGTGAGGCGATAAAACTGCCATGATAACCTTTTCCCATTCTCAACTCCCAAGAGCATGAAATATTTTCTCTAAGGAACATATCCATTACTCAGCTCGAAATAGATTTTTAGTCCCATTGAATGTTGGTGGTTGTTTCCTCATGAATCAATCTAACATTGATCCTCCACACTGTGGATTAGGGTGCTCAATACAGGTGTGGTTATTATTCATAACCTGGGTGAGGTGACCTAGAATGGTGATAAGCTGATCCACACTAGTTGCTTCACCCACTCCACTATAATTATCTGTAGTGGGAGGGAAAGAACTACAGGAATTACATGTGTTGATAAACCTTCCATTCTTTCTAGTGGGTTCCATTTATAAACAATGTCATAAACTATATTACTTTATGAATCTAAATACATAATTTCAAACTTGTAAAACACTTAACATAAGTTGAACAGTTTATGGATATAATCCATAATCATAAAAATGTTTCCTTTGAGAAAGTATATATTCATAAACCCTTCATAATGGTTTTTAATGAAAATGATAATTATCCTAATCATATCTTCTAGGAGAGTTGTAACCAAGAGTGTAGCAAGTCCTGATATAGTGTACCAGTTTCCGTTCGAGTCTAGCTCAATGTAGTGTTTTCAAGCTTTACCCCTAGGTACATCTGTGCTAGAGCCGCCTCTACCTGATCGTATCCAAACAGGGATGTATTGATTTTAAAACTAAAAAATCTATACAATACCAAAATTATAGGAAGTTCTTCTATACCAATCCTTAAATTCTATCTTAGGGTAATGTGCTCTAATAAGAGTTTATAAAAATCTATATTCTATGGTTTTCACTAAAATTACTCTAATACCAACTGTAATGCCCCAACCCCAGTTACCTAGAGTCGGTCCATTATTACATAACATTGTCATGATCACAAAATATCATGTCTCTAAAGACCGATTAGTTTAGTAGCTTTGGAAATACTAGATACATTCATAAGTTTTAAATTACATCATGAAATGAAAAACAACAACAACATTATCTTCATTAACCACATTCATATCCCACAGACTATCCCTGTAGGTCAGTCATAATATACTTTTTCACATCCTCAGAAAAATAAAACATAGAAAGGGGTGAGCTTAGATTCCATATAAGGTTAAAAATATAGTAGAAAATTTCATAAATAAGAATAAACATTTAAGGCAATGTATAAGACTAAAAAAATTCCTTTTAAACATTAAATTCAGCATGATATGGAAAATATAAAATCAAATAAATCAATTTAATTATTCAAATGTATATTCTACCCCTATAATAATCACGTGAAATATCAATAGACAATTTCATAATGATGGAATGAATAATACCAGACTTCATAACCACATAGTCAAGGCCTTATGCCAAGACTACAAATAATATATTTTCATGGCCTTGTGACAAGACACGAGTTTGCCTCATGAGACCTACCAATGCATCGCAGAGCTATAGCGAGCTCCACCAGACATTTTCTAAGTCCAATTCATTCCTTATATGAAAAGGTTTAAACATAACATAATTTTTTTTATTAAAACCTTCTTATGAAATGTCAAAACTTTATCCATAACCCATGAATGGTGTAAAAATAAATCATCTACAGTCAAAAATATCACAAAACCTTCGAAACAGTATGGATGTTTTGTATCAGAATAAATCAACTTCAAATAAGCTTAAAATCCATCAAAGGATGTTGACATAGATGAAATCCAACCTTTTTTTAGAGAAATAACTCTTTCTATTTTGAAATCATTTAAAATTAATATAATTATAAAAGAAAAATTTTATTTTGAAAATATTCTTATATGTTTGTAAGGGAATCTTTGATGATGTTATAATGGTGAAAAATAGCCTCACCCAACGTATAAGTTATAAAAAACATTCTTAACTTAATTTTATCAAAAAAGTCATATAGTACATTGTTTGGAAAATGAAAAAAATATTCCATTCAAAACTTATATGGTCAAATAAGGGTATAAATGACAATAACATACAGTATAGTAAATAGTAAAAGTTTTTTGAATTACATTTTTAAGAAAACACAGATGTGGTTGATGAAGAGGTCCTAGTAGATACTTGTGTAAAAACAACCTCGTATAATAAAGAGATTGTGAAATTAACCCTTACCTTGTACTTTTACATGGTCGATGGTAGGTTAATCTAATGTATAATGGTTAAATAATTGTTATTAAATTATAAAAAAACCATTTAAATTAATATGAAATCATATATGATCTTCTAATATTGCTTTGTTAATGATATTTTAGTAGTATCATCGTTTCAGGTGTTAACTGATTCGTTTTCCTTTATATGATTTTTTTTGTAAGTAATGTTTGTTATGGATAGTATGTATCTTATTCATATTCAGAATGATATTATGTCCATAAAAATTATTTGTAATCATCAAATGAAATTTTTTCTTTAATGGATATGATGGGGAATGAATCTCATCATGTTCGTGGAGAGTGTAATCTGAACGTACATACGAGCGACAATATCATTCTTTTGCTGTTAAAATCATATATAATTGGATGGAATATTATATTTAAAAAATCATTATAATATTATATATATTATTTTCATCATTTATACTCATTATAATAACCTTCCAAATGATGAAGTGTTTGAATAACAAACCACACCACGACGTGGAGACAGTAATCTGTACGTACACACGTATGGTGACTTTGTCATTTATAGGATGGATATAATAATAAATATGGTTGTACCATTTTTATAATAACATCATAGTATATAGAAGATACTGGAGGTATTATTTTAGAATGGAAACAACAAATAAATAGGAAGTGGAAGAAGAAATGAACTTGAAAGAGGTGATGAAATATTTACCTCTTCTTCGGGTTCTTCCTATTGATTTAATAAAAAGGTCCCCATAGGTTGGATTTCTGACAAAAGGAAGGAATCTAGGATGAAGGGGAGATAGTTGATTAGATAATTGGTTGGGGGTTAGTAGAGCCAAATGGATTTGAATGTGTGAATTAGAGAGAAGGGGAAGTGCCCTTTTATAAGAGGGGTGAGGGGTACTTGACGATAAGTTTGAAATATTATTTTATAATAAAATCATTTTCGGTTTCTAATGGATATAAAAAAATTTATTTTGAGGATAAGGTGGGGATGGGTCGAAAACCACTCGACCAATAGGTTTTAGATAAATTTGTGTGACTATATAAACTTTATCATTTAGATTTAACTCTTAGTTAAATTTTTTTACATTTACCATGTCTCTTTGTATTTCTATATTATATGGTTAATAAACATACAATAAACATCCAAGAGAACCTCAAGTGGTTCATTAATGACAAATATAATATTATTCAAAGTGAAACATACCATAAAATCTTGGGGTGTTACAAGATAAATCTTGAAAAATTAATGATATCCTTGTAATGAATCATAAAAATCATCAATACAGGTCATATGATCCTTTTTCATGAAGAATATTTTTTTCATTCTAATTAATTAATGCAGAGTACCAGTGATCCAACATTACTCTTAAAAAATGAACATGTTCATCGTATTGTGACAAACATGGATAATATAATCCCTTATTAAGATTATCGTGGTGTTTTATTTTCAATTCCCACCACCCAATCAAGTCCATTCTATATAGAGTCTTTGATATAGTTATAACATCGAATCTGAGTTCTATTGAAAACTTGACTTCCCGATTCAGAGGAATACTAGAGAACTCTTCCTAAAATACATCAGAAAACACCGGTACAATAGGCATATATTTCATTTTTAGTTTCTCCCCAACCATCTAAGATAAATACACTCTTTGAATATAAATTCTAACCCATGAAATAGAGTTAATTTCAAATGGATATTTATATTTACACAGGAGCTGATAAAAAATCATAGACTAGTTCGAAATATAGAATTTTACATCCCTTCCTATGAAATTGATATGGATTATATATAATGAAATCCAATCCATAACCAATAACACATAAAAATTAAATAGATTAATAATAAAAATGTATACAGAAAAACATTCCTAGAATCATGAATTAGAGAAAAATCATATTCTTGAGATGTGATCATCACACCATTAAGAAATTTTACAACTAATTTGACATATAATCATTGAAGAAATTAATTTTCATTCATAAATATTTTTAATGATATAATTATATCCATATTACTAAGATCAAATAAGATACTTAAATATTTAAGCATGCATGCCACCACCTCAACATCATTGTTCTTCCTTTAATCCCTTACTAAAAAAGAATTGGATAGCATTACCATGACACATAATTTATAAGGGTAATTAATAGTGTAAAATTACAAATTATGTTTCTACTTCATGTATCTTTATTTTCAACTTATGAAATATTAAATTTAACCTAGGATATACATGGATATCCAAGGATATAATCTATTCAAATCCTATATAATGGTTTGTAAAGAGATTGAGAGATAACCTAAGAATATACCATGAGAGTGACAAACCAGGTTCATAGTAAGGACCCATTCATCGTGCACCAAAATTATGGATGTGATATACCTAACCAACTATTTTGAGGGTTATTGACACTAGATTAATCATTTTTAAAACAAAATCTAATTATAGAATCCAAATATGGATGTATTTATAAGAAAATACCATATTCACTACATTGCCAAAATATTATGACATTATAATATACTTATGATTATTCTTAGGGTTCTCAATAAAATTTCCTCATCCCAGTTTTGAAAAATAACTAAACACTACTCTGGTACTATCTAGTTATACCCATATATTTTATACATAAATGTTACATCTTATTAAATGAAAATACATTATACATAAACATGATCGAATCCTTAATAGTAATGGTTTAGTGTCTATTGAATCTTGGATACATAAAAAACATTTATATAAATGATCAACATAAAATCCAACAAAGTTCATCACAACTATAAACCTTATTATACATACCCTACTTAAAACCATTATTTGTTACTTGGGGAAAAGAAACATATTAATGCATGAGAGCAGAATATTAGTATGGGTGGACATAAGAGATAATAAGAACTGATCAAAAATGGTCATAAGATAATAATAAGAGTTAGATTACAAGATCATAACATAAAAAATGACAAAACCAATATTTCAAGGATAATTGATAATTAATCATGGACAAATGAATTATCGTAACATAAGAATTTAGTTATTGGAGTGCAGAATCAACAATAATAAATCATTTTCCATTACAATATAACATAAAAATAGAGAGTAAGTTTGTGGAATATATATAAACATAGAAAATAATTTCCTTAGTTAAGGATCACTTCTATAACTATCATGGTGGATTGATTTTAATCCTCATTCCATAATTTCCTAAGTCATTGTTTACTTGCCAGACTACCTTTCTGGACTATGTCCCTTACAGAAACATGTTCACTCACCACTCAAATCCATATTATCTCATGAGATATATATCTTTACCAAATTAATTGAAGGGATATAAAATTTTTTTCTCATGCATAACATATAATAAAAAATACATATTCATGAGACAAGATCTTAAAAAATTCATCACATTATCATATCATAACCTATGCTAAGGATACATGTTTCATAAAAATTTCATCATTTAATTATAGAATAAACATGGAAAATAAATGGGTTTATTATTGATATCTTCATCATAATCAAAAGAATATAGAGAAATTATATGTATGGAATCATTGGATCATGTTCTAAGAAAATAATAAGTAACATAAATTGATGTTGTTATAGATTAATATACAATTAAAAATCCATAGAACATTTCTTATGGAATATAGATAATTTATTTTAGAATATATATTTTTTTAGTCTAAAAATTTAGAAACATTATGGGAAAAATTAATTGGAACATAAATTCATGAAATTTTAAATGATGTTCCAATTCAATGAAAAGTCCTAATGGAAGGAAACATTGTTCATCCAATGTATGTTAAAACAATGATTCCTTTCACATTTTCTACAAAAAGTAAAAAGTAAATAATTAGAAAAATTTCAAGAATATTCCTTTTAAATTTTTTATATAACGTAATACATGTTTCAAAATTAATTTAAAAATTGTTTGGTTAATAGTAAAATCAGTCTTTAAAACGTTTTAAAGAAAATATTGACCTGGAAGAAAATATTCCCCAATGAAGAGGAGAATAATGATAGTTTTACATAAAACAAAATTGAACTATAAAACGCATAAAGAGAGTAAAATTAAACAAAGAAAATTTTATATATGAAAATATACAAAGTATAATAAAATTCTATTTTTTTTAGAAAAAGAGATTAGATAATTTCAGAAGTGAATATTTTATCATAAATAATCCCGTTAAAAATGAGATTATAACATACAACCTTTACCTCAAGGTTGTATTGTTCCATAAGATCACAAAAAAAATATTTAATAAATTTTAAATTGTTATTAATTAATAATATAAACATATTCATACATATAAAGCAATTAATGTTTTATTATAAAATTTTATCACCCATTCATTAATAATCAATCATTATCATCATTATTTCATATGTTAATTACTTCTTCTATCATCCATGTTTTGGTTCAACATTTATGGACTCTGGACAAGAATTATGGTGAATTTATAATTATAATTATATAAAAGTTTCATATATTAAATATGTAGATATTTATTTCCATTTATATAAAGTAGTGATATAAAATTAATTACATCACAACCTAAAGATGATTTTCTGTATGTTTGTATGACTGATACTTCAATTTTTTGATTTCAGGAATGAAAAATGGTAAGTAATATATATATATATATTAAATATTTCATAATAAATAAATGAAGGATGGTGATGGAAAATGAATCATACCACTACGTGGAGTTTGTAGTCCTCTCTTACACACAAGTTATACTTTCACCTCCCATTTGATAGAGTGAAAGTTGGATATGGATTTTTTTTACTAATAATAAAATATACAAATATTTATTATACTACATTAATCGATTTTTTATTGATAAATATTCATTGGAGTAATTATATGAAGAAATAAAATTGAAATATCTTTGTTGAGATTGATACCTCTTGTTTGAGAGACCTAGTTTGAATTACACCTTAATCCTTGAAGGTATGGTCATAGTAAAAGACCATAGGATATAGGAAGAATATAATAAATAATATATATTATTGTATTAGGGTAAATTTGAGATAGAAGGATCAAAGATTGAAAATATGTTATGAGAAGTTGTGCCCTTATATATGTGAGGAGAGGGACATACATAGAAATTATTAAAATATTCTAATGATATAAGGTCGATTGAAAGAGAAAGATAAGAAAAATGATAAATTAATTGAAATCTCAATAATATGATTCATAAATATATTCATAAAAAATAATTATATAGGTTTTAGTGTAATTAATATCTATATCTATCTGTTTAACCCTAAACTGGTAGACCCATTTTATCATTAAAAATGTTAATGTTTTTAATTTATTTCTATTCTCTTGGACCCAATATTAAGATTAAACATTTAAATTATATAATTTTTTTTCATTTACTAGATTAAATCTGTAATGGAATAAAATATTAATTTAAAATTATTGTACAAAAGACAACGAAACCCCGTTTTAGAAAAATTCGTTTTTTAGTATAAATCATAATTTACATCAAATACTCTCCTTTTAAAAACCTTAAAATGATTGTTAAATTTTTTATGGAATATATAATCTATAAATTTCATTTAAACCATTAATAAATATATATTAATTTAATTTTTTATGATACAAACACATTGTAAAAATATTTCTTTTTTGTTTGAAAACATGGAATTTTTTTTCTTCTGAAAATGAAGTTATAACAAAATTAATTATAATTATTATTCATATGTAAATAATTAGGTTATTTATTGTTAATGGAAATTTATTTTACTTTAGGTTAAAATTAATAATATAATATGAAATTTTACTTGAAAATAAATAGAAATTTTTTTAAAAAACATTGTTTCTCATTGTTCTCTAAAAACTAAATATTTTATGAAAAATTATACATATTTACACTAATATAATATTAACATCATGATTTAAAAAATAAAAATAATTTTTATAATAAAATAATATATAATTTTTGTAAATTAATTATAATATCAAATCATAAATTAAATAAAAACCATTTTTGATGAAAAAATATTTTTAAAGCATAAAATGAATTTACTAAAAAATTAGTACTTATTTATAATGCACTAATAAATATTTTTCATTATTTTAAAGATTTATAAAAGTTTTTCATAATAAAAAAATTAAAATTCAAACCATGAAATATAATTCATAGGTTAAAAAGGATTATTATAGCATGGTATTTTAGACTCGGGGTTCAGTGTAACGAAATATATCAGATACCTGAAATTTATTAAAATAAAAATACATATAAAATATTTGGATCTTACAAACACACTGTATTAAATTTTTATGTTGTACCATTCATGTCATTGATAAATTCTAGTGGGTCTACATTATGTATTACATGGTATGATGAAAACAGGGATAAGTGTTATTATTTTTTCTCATTTTTGTGAGGCCTGGGGGTTTTTCTAATGCATGATTGGTTGTCTAACATAGTAGGAACCTAGAACTCTGTTATCATGACTCTATCTATATTCATATTTCTAGATTGTTGTAGATTGACATTTCTAGCTTGATTTTTTCTAATTTTCCACTCCCTCATCCCTTTTGATATTTTATTTGTTCATTTTAGTGATTTTATGTGATTGTTGATACCATAAATAAAGGGTTATAAGTACTAAGATGATGAAATAGTTTTCATTCAGTTTCACATTAAAAATAATTTATTTATATTTTATGAATTTTTTAGAGATTTTTTATCTAATATATATATATATTAATACTTTTTTTACCAACATGGTTTCACATTCACATACCCCCTAATAGTTTTTAATTATGAATTCCCAAAAAATGGTCATTACTTGGGTATGGTTTGATTAACTATCTATAACACAAATTAGGACTAGGTTTCTATTCAGTAAGGGTTGATCCATTGGTAATGAATCATTATATTAGCTTATGTGTGACCAAGAGGTAAAATAAAACTCAAGAAAAAAATATAGATGGGGAGAAATGATGGTAACATGTGATGGTGGAGATGTAGTTGTGTGAGTGAAAGTTATTAGAGTGTATGAGATCTATTAAATAGATGGAAAATCAAGGAGAGAAGATAAATCAATAAGCAAGTTCGAACAAAAAAGTCAACAATGTAATGAAATTAACTTGGTTGGTTTAAAATATATTTTACTTCATTCATAAATCATAATTAATACTGAATGACTAATGACAAGGGGTTAATCATGTTTTTACAAAGGTCAAATTGTGGCTTAATAAATCATATGGTTCTTTAACCATAGAACTCAATTGATTACAAAATAAATAAATGAATTTAACAAAATTCAATTTTAAATGATCATATTGTGATTATCTCATGATTGATCTACATATTAATAATATTGATTTTGTTAAATTATATCAAGTGAAATTTTCATTAACATTAAATGTTTTGAAAAAGGAGTTCAACATAAAAATGATCCAAAGAGAATAATCAAACAAATTTACCCTAAATTAATTAATAATTGTTACAAACTCAATATCATTTGACAAAAAATATTTAGCTGACCATGTTTGTAAAATAAATATTCCGAAATTCTATTCTAGACAAATCTAATAAACAATAAAGCAAGAAAGAGAAGAATTCATGAAATGTTATCTCTCTATCAGCTTCAATTACTACTCCCTACGGTATTTTCATCCAGCTCTTCTAGAATATCCTCTTCTCTCTTGATCCTGCTCTTAGTTTCCCCTAATAGTGTATCTTGAAAAATACACCATTTTTTTATTCTTCTTATATCTTTTTCTCATTTTTTCGTCAATACCCACCTCTATCTCTTATTCATAGTGTAAAGAGTATCTACCAATATTGTATATAGAATTCACCTTACAGTTTAACTTTTTTAGATGTGATAGAAACACACACCTCATTAACAAATGTGACCATCCTCACATGTCATTCCCATGATTCATTAAAAAACATCAGAATGTAATTTCATCAGGACCTACATAGTATTTGATTTAAAACTATTATTTCATGAATGTTATGGAATTGGGAGATTAAATTTATTTATCACACCTTGTCATATATTGGGACTTTAATGTATCTTTTTATTATAGACCAATATCAATTTTTTTCTTTTTCCATTTTGATCATACTCTAAAATTCATGATCGATTGAGTTAAGCCTTCATTTTTTTAGTAATTAGTGTTCGAGTATTGCTATAATTTATTGATTCAAGATTGGTTGGGAAATTTCTTCATATATAAGATTTAAAAATAATAAATGATGTTGATTTTCTTAAATACAATTTTTTTAACTATAAGAATCCTTGGATTGAACCAAACCCCTAAATTTTCCTTTTAATCTATATAAAAAAACTATTGGTTTAGAGGAAGTTCGGTATAATTCCTCAACCAGTCTGTGATCTCTTTTTGGTATTTTTTTAAAATACCCTCACATTCATATTCCAATGAACAGTAAATTAAATTATTGGGGTAATTAAGAGTCCCCATTCTACATCTGTCATTCCAAAGATGTTTTACTATTAATTTAAAAGTTTTATGTCTTTATTTAGGTTCTCCTCCCAAATTCACTAATTATTAATTATTCTTCTTAACATTAATTGTTTAAATAATTTATGTTAATAGACACTAATATCATAAAAAGAGACTCATCTTATTCAATTGGTGCATTTATAAAGCCATGAAATCATCAACAATGGTACTCAGGTTTGAAATGGATTTGTTCTCAAACTCATGCAGGCTCTTCCTCAACACCTAGTTAATATTCCTCTTTTATAGTGGTGAGCATTGGAAATAGGAATACATAATCTCTTAAAATTATGAGATTTTTTAATATTACAAAAATGTTTTTTTACTTCCTTGTTCTAATCCATAAAAATCACCAAAAAACACCAATACATCTTTTTTCTTCCCCGTTTGATCATACGTTAGCCTCATACACTGTCTAAAATCTGTAGGAAAAACATTACAAAAAACCAGCACCATATTCATCTTATTTTAAAATTTTCATGTTCATAATACACATATAACATGAGGTCAACTCTCCATGTTCAGGATCAATTTTATTTTAATTTTACATACTTTGATCGATTCTTAATATTAATTTTTCTTGTGATTGGTTACCAAGGTATCATGGGTCTCCATGACTAATTTCCTCTCATGTGGTAGCTCAAGGTTCTTTTATGTGGTTGGTTTTATTAAATTAATAATAGTTTGGAATTTATTCTCTATTGAATTCTTGGTGAATAATGTGGGAGGTATTTTTCTATGCTTAATATGTTGGGATTTTCTATTAAGGATGATAGTGGTGGGAACCTACAATATGCTGAATGAAAATTTTCTAAATTTTTGTATCCCCACATTAACACCAAGAGAATTTTAAAAAAGAAACATCACGTTAGATAGTGGATATGAAACAAAAAAAATATTAGAATATATAATCATATCCTGGTACTTTACAATACATTTATTTTTAAATAAATTCAATAAATTTGATAGCTAATTAAATAAACAACTCTGAGTTTAAATGAAACATGATACTCTATTAAAAAGTTATTATTTAATCTTTACCATTTTAAACTAGTTGTAATGTTAGAGGGTAAGAATAGTATAAAATAAATTATGAAATTATATGGGTAAAAAATTCATAAAATTAATTCAATGGATATTTAGTTCAAAAAAATAAAATAAGAATCATTTTAAATTATACAAATATTTTCTAAAAAACTATATTTTTCAAAGAAAATGATTCTATTGCTTCTGGTGAACTTATGAAAAATTATTATTTACAACTTTTATAAAACATTTTTAACAAACTGAAATTAATTTTTGAAACATAAATATCAACATTATATTAGGATACTTTTTTTGGGATTATAATGAGTAGATTTATTTTTTATGAATAGAAAAAATAAATAAATTTCATTAAAAACTGTTTTTTTGTTTAAATTATTTATAATGATAAAATAGATTTTATATTATTTTGAAAAAAAAATTGTTAAATGATAAATATATTAATCAAATTTAATAAATTTTTACCAATTTCAAAATTATTTTTTATATAAAAACTTTTTAAACATTTTTACATTCTCTATTTGAAAACCCAGTTTTTTGGTCGCGTCTAGGGGATTAATTTTTAAATAATTTTATCGAACTTCTTGAAGTTTAATTTGAAAAAATGGATTAAATATTTTTAATCAGAATAATTTATATTATCATATATGTTCAAATTTATTTTTGAACAAAATTAATAGTGAAACAGTAAAACAAAAATAACCATGATTATGGTAAAAATGGGTTTATTGAGGTGTTAAAATAAAATGATAAGGGTTAAAATATCCTAAAAAGATCTAAAAATTTTACTTTCAAAAAATATTTCGAAACTATAATGTTTATATATCTACAATACTATATTTTTGTTCATTTTTACGATAACAATATGTGTGTAACTTTTTCTTTTCAAAAAAATACAAGTGTTCCACTCACCACAGTCATAAAAGGCCAACCCATTTCTTCTACAATTAACACATTAAAAACCTATTGGTTCAACCAATACTTTCACAAATTACTTCCCAAATTACCAACTATCATTATATAAGGATTAACTTCATCATAAATCCATCCTCCTAAGTCTTTTGTTGAAAATCTATGGAGATTACATAAAGAAGTGGTAATGTTCTTCAATGAGAATTTTTATTTTATTTCTTCATATTCCTCCTTAAATTATATTTAAACCATTATTATAATATAAATTTAGTATATTACCAATAATAAGTTTTTATTTTATTTTATATTAATTATCTACAACTATTTACAATTCCATGAAATGGGTTACCAAATCATCATTCTTGTGTACGGAGGACAACCGCCTCAAGAACCAATTTCATACATTCATTCCATTAAAAAATATCATGGTTGGGCATGATAATGTTTATAAATTATATCTAAATATATATATATTATATTTATAACATTATTTCACTGATGGATTCATTACATCATATATATACACACATTCCATTCCATAAGAGATTTTATAACATCACTTGTCTGTATGATTGACTACCAACTCGTGAAGCGATGCGATTCATTTTTAAAAACTATTTTCATGTATGATAATAAGGATATATTTAATGAATATATTTTATATACCTGAAATAATTTTTATATTCATGATAATTTTTAATTATTAAAATATAATATATCATTTTCCTTCTTACATTGAAAAACGATAACGTTGATCGTGTACATGTGGACTACCGCCTTCACGAAGTGATGTGACTTTATTTTTATAATAACACCACATGTATTAAATATATAATTATATTTAAAGATATAATATTATATATAATATATTATTATAATATAATAAAGAGAGAATATTACTTAACTTCCTTCCATAATTATTCTTTAAAAAATAGAAACATTAGTTACGCTAATGTAGGTCCTACCATGTCCATGATTGTAACATTGCTCATTTTTTCATAACTGTATTTCATGGTAGGTTTTAAAATTATAATTATTGTATATATATTACAATTATTTCGTGATTATTATCTAGTATATGTTTAATTAATGACCTCCTTGACCATAGTTAGACTAAAAAATTCATTTTTTGATACATAAGACGAATATCATCCAAATATTTGACATATACTAATTGATTAAGTAAGCATATATAACATTGTAATAATTGAAAAAAAAATTAATAATAAACTTAAAAATTGTTATTAACAAAGGAAAATAATTAAAATAATATTATTATTCAATATGATAAATAACTTACATGATGAGTCAGATTTATGATAAGTTTTTATTCTCTCACTTTTACTTCCATGAGATATTCACCATATTCAGTACTTATTTCCTTTTTGTGATGTATATACTGACCATATAAAATTTTATATCCTTAATTCGTTTATATTCATGGTATTTGAGGTTTCATTTGAACTTATTTATTTCACATTGATTATAATTCAAATGTAATCAATGTTTTAACACCCCGACCCTAGTTACCCAGAGATGGTGCATTATTACAAAACATTGGCAAGATCACAAAAGATTAAGTCTCGAAAGACCGATTAGTTTAGTAGCATTGGAATCACTAGATACATTCATAAATTTTACATTACATCATAAAGTGGGAACTACAACAACATATTGTCTCCACAATCATATACCCTTATACTATACCTATAGGTCACTCATAAAATACTTCTTCACATCTTGGAAAAAATAAAACATCAAATGGGGTGAGCTCAGATGCCCATTAAGGATAACAATATAGCAGAAACTTTCTTAAATAAGTATAAAACTTTAAGGAAATGTATATCTAAAATAAATGCCTTTTAAACTTCAACATAAACATAATATGGAAAAATAAAATTAAATAATGTCATTTAATTATTCACATCGATAATCTACTAATCGAATAATCACATGCAATATCAATAACCACTTTCATAATGATGGAATGCATAATGCCAGACTATCATAACCACATAGTCAAGGCCTCGTGCCAAGACTACAAATAAGGTTTTTTCAAGGGCTTGTGCCAAGACACTAGTTTGTCTCATGAGACCTACCGATGCATCAAGGAGCTATAGCGGGCTCCACCTATCACTTATTATGTCCAATGCATTCCTCATATTAATAGGTTTAAACATAACATAAACATTCATATTAAAACTACCATAGATATGTCAATATTTTCTCCATAATACATGAATGGTATAAAAATAACACATCCACATTCAAACATATCACTAAAGGTTCAATAAAATATGGAAGTTTTGTATCATAATTAATAAACATCAAATAAGCTTAAAATCCATCAAAGGATGTTGACATAGATGAAATCAAAACATTTTGAGCAAAATACCTTTTTTTTGAAATAATTTAAAGGTCACATAAATATAAAAGAAAACATTTACTTTGAAAATATTCTTATAAGCTTATAAGGGAAACTTCGACGATGTTATAATATAGGGAAATAGGCGCACCCGTCGTATATTTTAAAAAAGACATTCTTACCTTAATTCTGTCGAAAAGGTTAAAAAGGACCTTTTTTGGAAAATGACGGAAAGAGTCCTTCATAAATATCTTATAAAAACTCAAAAAAAGGTTATAAATGACTTTAAACCATATTCTGTAAAACAGTAAGAATTATTTGAAATACGTTTTTAAGAAACATGGATGTGGATGATCAAGAGGTCCGAGTAGATAATTACGTATAGACAACCTCGGATAATGAAGAGATTGTGAAATAAAATCTTACCTTGTACTATTCCTTGGTTGAGGGTAGGTTAACCTCCTGTATAATGGTGAAATAATTATTGTTATGTTATGCAGGAAACATATACATTAATATGATATCATATATGATCTTTTAATACTGCTTTGTTAATAATATCATTGTATTAGCGTCGTTTCGGGTGTTAACATACTCGTTTTATTTTATATGTTTTGTTACATAGGAAATGTTTGTTATGGATAGGTTTTATATTATTCATATCCAGAATTATATCATGTCCTTAATCATTTTTTTAATCATCAAATGAGAATTATACTTGAATGGATATGATGGGGGATGAATCTCATCGCGTTCGTGGAGACGGTAGTCCGTACGTACGCACGAGCGGCAATATCATTCTTTTGATATTAAAATAATATATAATTGGATGGTATATAATATAAAAGGAATCATTATCATGTTATATTAATTTTTTACATGAATTACACACCATTATTATACACATCCAAATAATAATGGTTTGAATAACAATTACACCACGATGTGGAGACGGTAAGCAGTACATACGCACGTATGGTGACATGTTATTAAAAGGATGGATAGAATGTTGAATATGGTTGTACCATATTTATAATAACATCATAGTATATATAAGATAATGGAGATATTATTTTATAATAGGAATTACAAAGAAAGAATAAGTTGAAGAAGAAAGGAACTTGAAAGAGGGTGGTGAAAACATTATATCTTCTTCGGGTTCATCCTTTTGATTCGATCAAAAGGGCTCCTTAGGTTGGATTTCTGATGAAAATTAGGACTCTTGGATGTAGTGAGGGAATTTGAGAGGGTTTTGGGATGATGTTGGCCTATATAAAAGGATTTTAAGGTATGAAATTGAGAGATGATGGAGTTCCATTTTATAAGAGGGGTGAGGGGATCCTTTGGAAAAGCTAGAAATATTATTTGAAAATAAAACCATATTCGATTTCTAATGGCTCAAAAGTGGATTATTTAAAGATAAAGGTGGGGATGGGTCGAAAACCACTCAACCGAGAGGTTTTAGACTTGTTTGGGTCACTATATTAACCTTATCGTTTTGTTTTAACTCTTAGTTAATTAGTTTGACATTTACCATCTCACTTCAAATTTTTATATTATATAGTTAATAAACTTACTATAAACTTTTAAGAGACCCCCATGTGGTCCATTAATGATACAACTATTATGATACAAGTACTTTGGCAGAACCTTATATCTTTAGGAATATAATATAAAATAATAATATAATATTAGTTTTAGAAACTCTTTTATGTCAATTTTGACACTATTTGGAATTTGATTTTTGTGAAAATCATAACCGCATGATTACATCAAAAAAAGGTAATTAAATCAACCATATCATGTCATATTATCCTATAATATTAGTGGAATTTATAAAAAGTCTCAAATTACATTTATTTGGATATATATATTATCAATTATTTTAATATTTCATTAATTTAGTAATTACTGCATCACCATTGTTTCATAAATAAATTAAATTATTTAATGTCTAAAAATTATAAATAAACAACCATTATGTAGGAAATAATATTAACTTTATAATGAATATTTACCATCGAATTTATCTTATGTATAACCCTATATTAAAAATGTTTTAGTAATTAAACATTGATTTTAACTCTTTTAATGCTTATTTGAATTAAATAATAATAAATGTTCTAATCTGATCCAAGTGGACCTAAATGATAATATTTTATTCCTAAGGTTGTGTTTCGTCGAGATACACTTTCCAATAGTATTAGGACATGTGTTAGGGTAATATTAGTATCATTTTTTACCATTAATTACACTATTTACTTTTATCCATGGTAAATAAAAGTAAAAAGTTACTATTAACCATAAATTATTTTTATCTTAATGAATCGAATTTTACTCCTTCATATTAACCGTGTCTCTCAGATTTGTGAAATTTAACTCACAAAAGCGGAAAAATTATGTTTTATGTAAATTTCCAAATTCTCCTATGAGGTGGGTAAAAGACAGTGAAAAGTTCAATAAAATTATTATATATGTAAAATTATTCTAAACTAACTCCAATGAATTACATTAAAATTATATAGGTAGTATGTATCTATTTTGACCTTAATTAAATTTAAATAAAATGAATAATTATTTAAATAAATATTTTGTTTTAAAATATAACTCAGTGTTTTTCACTATTCATCAAAAATTGAATGTTTTCAGAAAAATACCAAAAATTCACCCTTAGATAATTTCGATATTCCAAATCCGATAATGAATTACATTATGCAATATAAAATGTATAAAAATTCAAAATGTAGGTATTACTATTCATAACAGCTAGTTTGATTGGTTGTGGTGTGTGATAGAACTCGAAGTTGCGTACACCACACACTACTATATTATTCAAAGAGAAGTGTACCATAGAAGCTTGCGGTGTTACATTCTCATCTCCTTAAAATAATTTCTTCCTCGAAATTTCTAGAATAATACCACATGAAAATACTCAGGTGATTCTTCATCATAAGTTCCTCGGGTTCCCACATTGCCTCTTCCATCTTATGGTTTCTCCACAAAACTATTAGCAGACAAGTCGTTCGATTTCTCAGTACTTGTTCTCTCGTATCAAGATTCTTGATGGGCTCTTCGCAAAAAGACAGATCGACTTCCAGTTCTAATTCCTCGTAGGTGAGTACATGCGTTGGGTCAGGCGTGTATTTCTTAAAAAGTGATATGTGGAATACATCGTGAACTTTGGAGAGACTTGGCGGCATTTCCAAACGGTAAGATACAACCCCAATTAGTTTTAGAATTTCGAATGGTCTGATTGTCCTGGGTCTCAATTTTTATTTCCTACCGAAACGTTTAACACCCCTCCGTGGAGATACCTTCAAGAAAACATGATCTCCTTCCTGAAATTCCAAATCGTTCCTTCGGTTGTCAGCATATCTCTTCTTCCTACTTTGAGCTGATTTGATGTGGTTTTGCATTACCTTCACCTTTTCCATCTTTTCATCCACCATTTCTGGGCCTACAAGTTTTCTTTCACCAACTTCATCCCAACAGGTTGGTGTGTGACATGTCTTTTCGTATAACTCTTCATATGGTGCTATATGAATACTCGAATGGAAGCTATTGATATAAGAAAATTCCACATGAGGTAAATATTGATCCCACATACCCTGAAAGTCAAGTGAGATGGATCTCAACATGTCTTCAAAGGTTTGAATAGTCCATTCTGATTGTCCATCTGTTTGAGGGTGGTAGGCAGTGCTCAAACGAAGTTCAGTATCTAGGGATTTTTGAAGACTTTTCCAGAATCATGAAGTAAAATGGGGATCATGATCAAAAAAAATTAATAGGGGTACTCCATGAAGTCTCAAAAATTCATTAATATATAGCCTTATTTGACAGTCATGTGGTAAATCTTCCCTTATAGCATGAAAATGTGCTGATTTGGTAGACGATCAACAAAGACCCATATTGCTTGATTCCTTCTAGGAGTCTTTGGAAGTCCCATGACAAAGTCCATCATGATATCATCCCATTTCCACTCATGTATGGGAAGAGGTTGCATGACTCCTCTAGGATGTTACCTTCCACCTTTCACTTGTTGACAAACCATACATCATGACACAAAATCAGCAATATCCCTCTTCATGTAGTCCCACAAAAAATGTTACTTCAAATATTTTATACATTTTGGGGCTCCCAGGGTGTATAGAGAAATTGGAACTATGAGCATCGTCCAACAATTCCCTTTTTAGATCAGGTATATTGGAAACACAAAGTCTTTTCCATAATTTAAAAATTCCATCATTATACACAAACTCACTCAATCTACCATCATTCATAGCTTTAATCCTCTTTTTAAACTCTACATCATCGGTCTGAGAACTATTTATCCTTTGTATTAATTATGGTTTGGCAACCATTTGAAAAATAATTGATGTTTCACCGTCTATGGTGATTCCCATATCCATTATTACCAGATCCATGTATGTAGGATCCTTTCAACTATCATCTTGTTCAAAACTCCATGATCCTTTTTGATCAAAGCATCTGCCACCTTATTTTCCTTCCCGAGGTGGTAGTGTATCGTGCAATCATAATCCTTGAGTAGTTCAATCCATCTCCTTTTCTCAAGTTGAGTTCTTTTTGTGAGAAAAGATAATTCAAACTCTTGTGATATGTATGAATATCACATTTTTCACCATAGAGATAGTGTCTCTAAATCTTCAAAAAAAAGATTACAGCTACTAACTCAAGATCACGAGTAGGATAAGTCTTCTCATGAATTGTCAGCTATTGTGATGCATAGTCAATAACCCTATCATTCTGTATAAGGACACAACCAAGTCCTTTCTTCGATGCATCATTATAAATAACGAAACCATCATTCCCCGATGGTAGATTCAATATAGGTCCATTGACAAATCTTTTATATAGTTCTTCAGAACATTCTTCACACTCTGTTGTCCAAACAAATTTAACACTTTTACCTGTGAGCTTCATTAATGGGTTATCCAATTGGGAAAAGTTATGTACGAAACACCAATAATAACTTACTATTACAATAAAACTGCGTACCTTAGTTATACTCGTCGGTGCTCTCCATTCTGGGATTTCTCTTATCTTATAATGATCAATATAGATTCCATCTTTTGAGACAATATGGACAAGAAACGAAATCTCTTTAATCCAGAATTCACACTTACTAAACTTCCCATACAGTTCATGTCTTCTACGAGTCTTCAGGATAATGCGCAAGTGATTTTCATGATCTTCATATCTTTTGGAGTATACCATGATATCATCAATAAATACCACCACAAAATCATCGACATATTCCTTGAAAACTCTATTCATTATATCCATGAATACAAAGGGTGCATTTGTCAATTAAAAAGGCATTACAATAAACTCGTAATACCCGTACATGGTTCGAAATGTTGTCTTCAGAATGTCTTCATTCTTCACACACAAATGATGGTATCCAAATCAAAGGTCAATCTATGAAAATTATTAAGCTCCATGCCGTTGGTCAAATAAATCATCAATGCGGGGTAGGGGATACTTGTTCTTTATTTTTATGGAATTGAGCTCCCTGTAGTCAATACACAACCTCATAGATCCATCTTTATTCATACCAAAAAGGACATGGGCTCCCCATAGGGAAACTATAGGTCGAATAAATCCCTTATTACTCAATTCCCCTAGTTTTTTATTTAGTTCAACTAATTCCATAGTGTCAATTCTATAAGGGGCCTTCGATATAGGCCTTGAACCCTGAATTAAATCAATAGAAAACTCAAATTCTAATTATGGAGGATGTCCAGGTAAATCCTCCGGAAACACATCTAAATATTCATTCACAATAGGTACATATTCTATTTGAACATACATGTCCTAAGCCAATGTTATTTCATTCTCTTCCTCTATAATAATTGAATTTAGTTGAGCTACTGGGGGTGGATCTAGATAAGAATTTGGTGGTGATGATTTTTCTCTAAAGATAAGGTGTTCCTTATCATCATCATCAAAAATCATAACCTCATTCTACTTACAATAAATATTCACATCATGGTCTGAAATCCAATCCATACCAAGGATTATATAAAACTCAATCATAGGTATGACGATGAGATTAGCAGAAAAAGAACATTTATGTGATCTAATGGGGACAGATCCACATAACATTGTTTCAATGATACTTCCCTTAAGAGTTTTAACTGACAACTCTCTTGTTAAATGAAATTGGAAATATCTAATTTTCATAGAAAACTAATAAGATATGAAACAATGAAATGATCCAAAATCAAATAAATCATTGGATAAACTTGATGAAACCATTGAATCACCTTCCACGACGTAATTTGGAGCTTCTTAATTAGAAGTAGTGATAGCATAAGCCTAGCTTTGATCCCTTGGCCTTTTTTGGGGTATATTTCCCTGACTCTTAGGACATTAATTTGGATAATGTACCATCTCCATGCAATGGTATCATTGGACATCGATATCTTCTTTATTCCCCTTGAAACAACGAGATTGTTGGCCTTTTTCACCACACTTCTAACAGACTCCCATTCCTTTTAAGCAAGTACCGAGGTGTTTCTTTACATGTTTACTGTAGGATGGATATTCAACCTTTCCCTTCTTCCCCTTATTTCCATATCCAGATTGATCAGAAGATATCTTCTTCTCTTTATTTTCTTTAATGTCATAAGACAGAGAGAATTATTTTTCTGTCTTGATAGCACATGAGGCAATATCTTTGTACGATGAGAAGGATTGTGACTCTAATGATCAATGAATAAATGGTTTTAACCCATCAAAGAAATGATCAAAAGTACTTATTGGGTTATTTATATAATTTCCACCATACCTTGCTAACCTTGTAATGTTATCCTCATATTTTGAAACATTCTCATCCTCCTTTTGTCTCAGACTCAAAAATTTCCTTTCCAAATCTGCTCGATGGTCACGAGGAAATTATTTTTTTATGAAACTCTCATTGAACTCCCTCCATTCCATATATGATACTTCATAATCTTCCTTCATGTTTCGAATCATTGACCACCATTGATCAGCATCATCAGTGAAGTGATAAATTGCCATGATAAATGTTTCCCTTTCACTGCTCCCCAAATCCTGAAATATTTTTTCTAGGGAACTTATCCATTACTCAGATACCAATGGATTTGTACTCCCATTGAATGTTGGTGGTTATTTCCTCATGAAGCGGTCTAACATTGATCCTCCATGATGCGGATCAGGGTGCTCCATACGGGTAAGGTTTTTATTCATAACCGGAGTGGGTTTTCACAGTATGGTGATTAGCTGATCAGCACCAGTTGCATCACTAGCTCCACAATAATTATCTTGAGCAGGAGTGCAATCCCTGCATGGAGTGTTTACATTGATACGGTTTCCATTACTTCTACTAGGTGCCATTTCTAAAAAATGGCATAAACTATATCAGTTTATGAATCAAAATACATAATTCTATACTTGCAAAACACTTAACATAAATTGAACTATTTATGGATATAATCCATAACCATAAAAATGTATTCAATGAGGAATTATATAGTCATAAACACTTTATAATGGTTTGTAAATAAAATGATAATTATCCAAATCATATCCACCAGGAGTGTCGTAACTAAGAGTGCGGCAAGGCCCATTGCCGTGCACGAGTTCCCGTTCGAGTCTTGCTCAAAGAGGTGTTTTCGAATTTTACCCCAAGGTACATCTGTTCTAGAGCCGCCTCTACCTGCTCATATCTAGATATGGATATATTGCTCAGAAAACTCCCAAAATCTCTACAATACCAATATTCTATGAAGTTCTTCTATACTAATCCTCAAATTACATCTTAGGTCTATGTGCTTTAACCAGAGTTTATCTAAATCTAGCTCCCAAGGTGTGTACTAAACTTCTTTTGATACCAACTGTAACGCCCCGACCATAGTTACCCAGATTCGGTGCATTATTACATAACATTGGAATGATAAAAAATGATCAAGTCTCGAAAGGCTGATTAGTTTAGTAGCCTTGGAATAACTAGATACATTCATAATGTTTACATTACATCCTAAAGTGAAAACTAAAACAACATATTGTCTCCACTTTCATATCTCCATATACTATCCCTGCAGGAAATTCATAAAATACTTATTCACATCCTGGGAAAAATAAAACATAGAAAGGGGTGAGCTCAGATGCCCAGTAAGGATAAAAATATAGCAAAAAAATTCATAAATAAGTATAAACATTTAAGGAAATGTATAACTAAAACAAAATCTTTTTAAACATAAAATTCATCATAATATGGCATAAATAAAATGAAATAATTCCATTTACTTATTCACATTGATATTCTACTAATCAAATAATCACATGCAATATCAATAACCACTTTCATAATGATGGAATGCATATTTCCAGACTATCATAACAACATAGTCAAGGCCTCGTGCCAAGACTACAAATAATATTTTATCAAGGCCTTAGGCCAAGACACTAGTTTTTCTCATGAGACCTACCGATGAATTGAGGATCTATAGCGGGCTCCACCCGTCACTTATTAAGTCCAAATCATTCCTCATATGAACAGGTTTAAACATAGAAAAATCTTTCATATTAAAACAAGCATAAGAAATGTCAATACTTTTTCCATAAACCATGAATGGTATAAAAATAACACATCCACAGTCAAACATATCTCAAAAGATTCAATAAAATATTTATGTTTTGTATCATAATAAATAAACATCAAATAAGCTTAAAATCCATCAAAGGATGTTGACATAGATGAAATCAAAACTATTTGAGAGAAATATATCTTTTTTAAAATCATTTACAAGTCACATTATTAAAAAAGAAAACATTTACTTTGAAAATATTATTATAATTGTATAAGGGAAGCTTCTATGATTTTATAACAGAGGAAAATAGGCTCACCCGCCATATATTTTAAAAAAGACATTCTTAACTTAATTATGTCGAAAAGGTTAAAAATAACCTTATTTGGAAAATGATAGAAAGATTCCTTCATAAAATTATTATAAAAAGTCAAACAAGCGTATAAATGACTATAACCCATATTATGTAACATATTAATAATTATTTGAATTACATTTTTAAGAAACATTAATGTGGATGATCAAGAGTTCCCAGTAGATAATTACGTATAAACAACCTCGAATAATGAAAGAGATTGTGAAATAAACCCTTAAATTTTACTTTTCCTTGGTTAAGGGTTGTTATCCTCCTATATAATGGTTAAATAATTGTTATTAAGTTGTAAAAGAATCATATACATTAATAAGATATCATATATGATATTTTAACATTTCTTTGTTAATAATATCTTTGTATTATCGTCATTTCAGTTGTTAACTTACTCGTTTTCCATTATATGTTTTGTTACATAAGATATGTTTGTTATGGATAGGTTGAATATTATTCATATCCAGAATTATATAAAGTCCTTAAACATTATTTATAATCATAAAATGAGAGTTGAATGTATACGATGGGGAATGAATCTCAACGCATTCGTGGAGACGGTAGTCCGTACGTACGCACGAGCGACAATATCATTCTTTTGATATTAAAATAATATTTAATTGGGTGGTATATCGTATATAAAAAATCATTATCATGTTATATTTATTATATAAATGAATTCCACATCATTATTGTACTCATCCAAATAATAATGTTTTGAATAACAATTACACCATGGCGTGACGATGGTAAGTTCAACGTACGCAAGTATGGTTACATGTGATTCAAAGGATGGATAGAATAGTGAATATGGTTGTACCATATTAATAATAACATCACAGTATATATAAGATACTGTATTTATTATTTTATAATGGGAATAACAAAGAAAGAAGAAGTTGAAGAAGAAAGGGACTTGAAAGAGGGTGGTGAGAACATTATCTCTTATTCGGGTTCTTCCTTTTGATTTGATCAAAAGGGCTCCCTAGGATGGATTTCTGATCAAAATAAGGCATCTTTGTTTTAGTGATTGAATTTGGGAGGATATTTGGGCAGAGGATGGCCAAGCCAAAAGGCTTTGAAGGTGTGAAATTGAGAGATGGGGGAGTGCCCTTTTATAAGAGGGGTGAGGGGCTCCTTTGGAAAAGGTAGAAATATTATTTTATAATAAATCCATATTCGATTTTTAATGGATCCAAAGAGGATTATATAAAAGGTAAGGTGGGTAGGGGTCGTCAAATACTCAAAAAATAGGTTATAGATAGGTTTGGGTCACTATATTAACCTTATCATTTAGTTTTAACTCTTAGTTAATTAGTTGGACATTTACCATGTCACGTTGTATTTTTATATTATCTATTTAATAAACATACTATAAGCCAATAAGAGACCCCCATGTGGTACATTAATGATACAAATATCATGATAAAATTCCTCTTTCCTAAATTTATATTTTTATGAATATAATATAAATTAATAATATAATATTCGTTTTAAAAACACTTTTATGTCAATTTTGACACTATTTGGAATGTGAGTTTTTTGAAATTCATAACAGCATGATTACATCGAAAAATGTTAATTAAATCAATCATAAAATGTTATATTATCCTCTAAAATTAGTTTAATTCATTAAAAGTCTAAAATTACAATTATTTGGATATTTATAATATCAATTATTTTAATATTTCATTAATTTGGTAATTACTACATCACCATTGTGTCATAAATAAATTATATTATTTAATGTCTAAAAATTATAAATAAACTACCATTATGTAGGAAATATTATTAAATTTATAATGAATATTTACAATCTAATTTATCTTATGTATAACTCTGCATTAAAAATGTTTTATTCATTAAACATTGATTTTAACTCTTTTAACTCTTCTTTGAATTAAATAATAATAAATTTCCTAAACTAATCCAAGTGGACCTAAATGATAATATTTTATTCCTAATGTTATTTTTGGTCGAGATATCATTTTTATATAGAACTATTACATGTGTTAGGGTAATATTAATATCATTTTTTACCCTTAATTACCCTATTTACTTTTAACCGTGGTAAATAAAAGTAAAAAGTTACTATCCACCAAAAAATATATTTATCTTAATAAACCACATTTTAATCTTGATATTACCCGTGTCTCTCGGATATTCAATATTCCACTGACAGAAGCCGTAAAATTATGTTTTATTTGAACTTCCAAATTCTCCAAGGAAGTGGATAAAAGACAGTGAAAAATTCAATAATCTTTTTATATATCTAAAATTATAATAAACTAAATCCAATGAATTAAATTGAACTTATATAGGTATTATGTATCTATTTTGAACTTAATTATATTTAAATAAAATAATTAATTATTAGTATAAAATTCAGTTTTAACATACAACTCATTGTTTTTTCATTATTCATCAAAAATTAAATGTTTTCAGAAAATACAAAAAATTCACCCCAAGATAATTTCGATATTCCGAATCCAAAAATTAAGTACATTTTTAAATATAAATTGTATAAACTTTCAAAAAGTAGGTATTAATATTCATAACGGATTGTTTGATTGGTTGTGGTGTGTGTTAGAACTCGAACTTGCGTAAAACACACGCTACTGTATTATTCAAAGAGAAGCGTACTGTAGAATCTTGGGGTGTTACAAAAGTGGTAATGGTTTATTTCACAATATCATCATTGTTTTGGAATTTATATGTTTATGTTTCCATTGAGAGAATTATTTGATATTTCTTTCATAAAAAATATAATTTTTTATCCTATAGTAATTCATGAAGTTTTTAAGCAGTGCTATAATTTATATACTCTTCGGCAATTATTATTACTCAGAATATTTTTTATGAACATATACTAAATTTCTCTCTTTAGTCAGAAATGTATTTTTACGTAAAACTCTAGTTCTCTAAAAGTTATTTCAAAAATATTTTTAACCTTTTCAAAATGATTTATTAAATAAAATTTTACCATTTTTTAAATTTGGACCAAATATTTTAAATGAAATCATCGTGTTCTTTTCAAAACAATGAATGTTTAGATTTTAAAAAATAAAATGTGAAATGAATCTTTGTTTGTACATGTACGCTACAAACATATTTTTCCACCATCATGCCCAATAAATGATTAAAAAATATTTTAAAATAGTTAAATGTTATTTTCAAATAAAATTAGTTTCAAAATGTTTTTTTAGAATTTGGTTTAAAATTTTATTATCAAAATGAATAAGTTATTTTCCTAAAAATGTTTTAAATATATGTTTTCGTATTTCTATTCATAACTGAGATAAACCATTTATTTTAATTATGATCCAATAAGGAGATATTGTACTGATATCATCATTATTATTTATTTGGATGGTGTATAATAATTTTTAATAATGGTGTACATTTTTATTACAGTTCAATATATTAATCTTCTTGGTTTATAAATATATTTATTGATGGAGGAATGTATTAACATTTCATATGATAGTTTTTCAATATGAATGTTTATGTAGTTATTGATTCACACAAATCAAATGTGTAATGAACTGGACTTAGTATGTGGTGGGTGGGCCCCACTATATCCCCTTGATGCATCAGTATATCTCATAAGACAAACTAGATTTTTTTTTTGGTTTGGGACATACCCATATATAGATTCTCTGGAACAAGCAGTTGATGGTATTTAGATGTCTTAGCAGAAGGACACAATTGTATGTTTCATATATCCAACAATATTCATTCAATCATTATGAATTCAGTTATTAAAATTCCATATGATCATTTGATTATTTAGAATATTCGTGTTTATGTTTTCATGCTCATGTCATTATTTATATTGAAATATTTGATCATCATTATTCCTACCATATTTTCTCAAGCTACTATTTAAATGGAATATGATTCAATTATTTACCTTTATATATTGAATATTACTTATTTATTCATAACATCCACAACCTGCTTACCCTTATTGAGCACATATTATCACCCCTTTATTATGTTTTATTTTCACCAGGATATAATAAAGTGTTTTTTGATTGATATGAAGGGATACACTAAGTGGAATAATGGAATTTTCCATGATAAATATTCGTTTATTTAATGTTTTAAAATATAATATGAACTTCAAGTATATATCTATTTTAACAAGGATACTAAAATATTTGATCCACTAGGATATAATTATTTGTATCATATTCCAATGTAATAATGTATCCACCATCTCTGAGCTACATGGTTCGGGGATGATACTATTGGTAACATAGGGATTTTAATATAGACAATGAGAACTAGATTTAGAGAAAAATAGATTATATAAAAAAACCCATTCAATACATTGAGGATATGTATAGAATAACATCTTAATGTTTAGGTGATGATGCGATAATATGATTTTTATTAGAAAATAAATACCTATATAGATACTAAAAGTGTATGTGGTTCTGTATTATATTTACCTAGGGATAATAAATATGTAAAGGGTGCATTGTACTTGACCTGATGATCACATAGTGCATGAAAATAGACCTAACTACACACCTCGTTTGAAAATATTGGGGGATATACATGGGATAATTTAAATCTTCTATAAATTCCATTATTAATGATTTAAAATATTTTTATGATTTCAAAACATTCCCAAATAAACCATGATTATGATTTTTTGATTATCTATGAATATGTTTTTCAATTTATGTTATGTTTTTCACTAGATTTAGGATTATACATTATGTTAAATAATGTTATGATCAAATATTTTGTATGATATTGTTTAGAAATAGTGCCCAATTGAAGTAATGGAAATCATATCATTGAATGTAACCCATGTAGGGATTTCCACTATTAATGATAATGAATCCAGTGTCAGATATGGAGTTAAAATGATCAAATTATAACCATATTGGGGAAGGAAAATCATGTTATTAGGAATAACATTTCCCATACAAATAAACTTATTTATCCATCATGTAGTGTAAAAATTTTATACCACTTCATGTGATATAAACCTAAATTATTCAATTGGACTAAAAATTCATTTTAGTTGAGTAGTGGATATGTTTCTTAGAGAATATACTTCTTGGTTAGAGAAGTAGTTATAGGGAGGAATTTTTCATGAATTTTTATTATCCTTCAGGTGATTTTGATTAATGATGGTTATTGATTTAATAAACTATGGATGAAGAAGAAATATAAAGCATGGAGTGGAAGGATTTCAAGATACACTTCGTAGAAAAATATTTTACTTGTGAGAAACGAACATATATGGAAGGATAGTTCATGAGTCTAAGACAAAAGGAGGATAAATTTTTTACTAAATATGAAGCAAAATTTACAAGGTTATCAAGACATTTTACATACTAGATATATAATCCAAAGAGAATGATTGACCATTTCTTTGAATTGATTAATCTAATCTTCCAAAGGTACTAGTCTCTGAAACATTATCATTATATGAGGACATAATATTATGTACTAATAAGATATTGAAATAATTTACTACATATTATGGCTACAAATGGAAAAAAAATATGAAGAAGAAGACAAATAAAAATTTGTATAAGGGGATGAAGTTAGAGAAGTGTTTTACCACATATGTTGATTTTGTAAAGAAACACCATAGTACTTTCTTGAATGAAATTAGAATTTTCTACAAGTGCGGAGAGAAAGGACACTATGCTCATTATATCAAGGTCATGTAAAAATATTCCAATGTAAAATGCATATATTGTAATAATATGGGGAACTATGAAAATTAATTCCTCAATAATATAGGGAATACAACTAAAAATACACTATGGGGTCAAGGTAACGATTAATATATTCAGACAGATGATGTGAAATGATTAATGTGATTATATTTGGATCCATCAATTAGTTTCTAGGAGTATTTTAATAAATGATATTCTTGTAATAAAAAAATTTAAATGTATACGGATTTTACTAAGTGGTATTTCGTAAAGGATTTGAAATAATTTGTTGAATTGTACCAAGAAAATTGATTGAGGGGAAAATTTAACTTTTTTAAAAAACAAATGTTTGAGAAAGGAAAACACATAATATGTGATTGATGTTGAGATAATAATGATAATGAGTTTATTATGAAGGTATCAGTAACTTTTAATGTTTATCTAATAATTTATGTTGAAGTAATTATGGGATATTAAAATTTAGAAACCTTATAGGAATTATATTAATATCGTTTTAGAAAAAGGAAACCTACATGTCGGGTGACAACCCATCTCAACTGGAAAGGCCATGGGGATTGAACCCACTACTAAAGGATGATAAGGGTTTATCACCTAACATTGGCTCATGTGATGTCCTAGTTAATACATTACTATTTTTTGTCAAATTATTTCATGGATAAATATTACTATTGAAGCAGTGGTGTTATTTTTTAGTTTTATAGATTAATTTATTATATTTTATAACATTGGATAACCATATTGGTTTGGGAAAATAGTTATAGATAAAATCAAAGACATGTTACTCTTTTATGGATCTTACAATTAGTTATATGTGAATTTTAGTGATTCTGGAATAAAAAATTATTTTTTTGATACTAGATTCATAAATAATGTGATGATTTGGAAATTCATTTATACACAACCAAGTGATAAAATTATGTTTTTAAAATATAGTCATATTAAATAAATATATTCTATGTTAATAAAATATTCATCAACATAAATATAAGGATATTGAAACAAAAATGTTAACATATTACCTTCACATTTGATGAATTAAATGGTTATTTAAATCATTACAAATTTATGGTTTTTAGGCCCATAACATTACAATTATCATTCTATTTATTTTTATCAATGACCTCTAACACTCTGTATAGTTATTTATGCATTTGTTTCATGCCCATATCTTCACATTCACTCAATGTTATTCTAAATAGAAACCTAGATATATTTTATTCCATACAACCTTTGTAATTTCAATTATATATTATTTAGAGGATTATTTATTGAAACATTTACCATGTGGGTTTTCGATGAATGTATTTTCAAGTTTCAGACACATGATTATCAATATCAAGATTAAATTACGATGACATAATTTTGTTTTGGGGAGGGAGGTAGAGAATGTAACTCCCTAATATTTTTAAAACAGGAAAATATTGTTTGATAGTGTGTGTGTGAAAAAACTAAAATATTACAAGACAATATAACATCCTGAGAGTTTGTGATAGATTTATTTTGAAAAAAAATCAATAACTTTTATGGATTGAAATGCACACAACACTGAGTTTAAATGAAACCTGATACTTTATTGAAAAATTATTATATAAATATTTGGATTATAACCTAACTATTAATTTAGAGGGTATGAATAAAAAAAATTATTAAATTATATGTTTTACACATCTATAAAATAAACTAAATTCATATGTATTCGTTATAAATATAATAAGTGTCATTTGAATGTAAAGATATATTTTATAAAAATTGTATTTTTCAAAGAAAATGGGTTCATCGCTTCTTGCAAACATATGATAATATTATTCTTTTCCCAATTTTAGAAAATTTATTTGAATAAAATTATTATTTTTGAAATCGAAATGTCCAAATTATTGTAAGATAATTTGTTTAGTTTTTTGGGGAAGTTTTATTTTTTGATAAATAATGAAAAATAATTAATTTTAATTGAAAACATCCTTTTCAGTTAAATTATTTACAAATTTAAATTATATTTGATATTGGACTTAAAAGTCACAATATTTAAATAATACTTTTTTAGTCCAATTTAGTTCATTTAAATCAATTTCATATTGAATTTGGAAATAAAATCGTTGTAAAAATTAGAACATTTTCTCTTTGAAAAACTAGTCTGTCATCACGTTTGGGGGATTAATTTTAAATTAAAGTTTCCAACTTATGTAAATTTATTTTGGAATAATGGATTCCATATTTTGAATCATCGTTATTTATATTATTATGTAAGCTCAACATATTATATGACCGAAATGAATAGTGAAATAGTAAAAATTAATTACCACGGTTACGGTAAAAATGGGCTGAACGGAGTGTAAAACAAAAATTATAAGAGTTTAAATAAAGAAAAATCATATAAAATAAATTTTATGTAATAATTTTAGATCATATAATGTTTTAGTATGGAGAATAATCAAATTTAAAGGCTTTTGGAATGACAAAAAAGACTATCCACCATTTTGTTTTCAAAATATTGCATGTGTGCCACTCACCTCACTTATAAAAGGTCACCCCTCTATTCTCTACTAAAATCATTATAAACTACTTATATTAGAAAATACAAGAAAGCTTAACTTCAAAAATTACCTCATATCATTATAGATTCCTTATTTATGTCATAAATCCAACCTAGGAATACTTTTGGTTTAAACCTAAGGAGGTTACCTAAAGAAGAAGTAATGTTCTTCAACGAGCATTTTTATTTTATTTATTATTCAAAGAACATAAATTATTATAAAATAATGTTGGTAAAATATCCTACCTATGTTAAATATAATTATATGTTGTTATGTTATGTTCATGACATAAATCCATATTCACTGCTATAAAATGGGTTATGAAATCACGATTTGTGTGTACAACAGACCACCACCTCACAAAGCAATGTGAATCATTGTTTTCCATTACAACCTCTCAAGGATGGGTAATATGATGTATATAAAGTATATATATAATATTTATAACATAATTATATCTATATATTCATTATATAATATATACCTTTTAATTTTTATTCCATAGGGGATATGATAATGTCACTCGTGTGCATGATGGACTACCTCCTTGCAAAGTGATGTAATTCGTTTTAACAAATGCTTTACATGGAATTAAATAATGATAATTTTAATGAATATATGTAAAATATTTTTAATAATTATGATAATAATTAGATATTTATCTTTATAAAATTATAATATATAATTTTCTTTCTTACACTAAAATTTGATAGCATCATTCTTCTATGTGTGGACTACAACCATCACTAAGCAATGTATCTATCTTTTCATCATCATAACACATGTATAATACATATATATTTATAAATAAATAATTAATATTGTATATAATATATTATTATAAATATATAATGATAAAACATTTCTTGAATTATTTCCATATTGATCATGGAAAAATTGAAACATTACTCAAGCGTATGTACCACCCACCATCTCCATTATTGTGAAGTAGTGTATTATGATAGCCATAATTCATGATTGGATTTAAATTTAAATTGTTATATAAATATTATAAATAGTTAATTATTTTTATTCCTCATATGTTAAATTAACGACCTCTTTGACCATAGTTAGTCTATCATAGTCATTTTGGAAATATATTACAAATATCATCAAAATATATTATGTGTACTAAATTTATTAAGTAATCATATATAAATTGGTAATACATGAAATAATATAAAAAATAAATGTGAAATTTCTATAAAAAAAGAAAATAATTAACATAATTATAATAGTCTATACGATAAAGAACATACGTGATGAGTATGACTCAATGTAAGGGTTTATCATCTCACTTTTACTTCTGTGAGACATACACCATATTAACCAATTATTTATTTTTAATGTGTATATAATTCCCCTATTTTATTTTATATAATTCATTAATTTATAATAATGGAATTTATTGTATCAATTGAAGTTATTTATTTCATGGGTATTATGATTCAAATTTTACCAAAGTGTTAAGGGTTTATTTCACAATCACATCCTTGGTTAGGAATATTTATGTTTACATATACATTGGGACAATTATTTGATAATTCTATTTTTAAATCAATATACTTTCTTCTACTTATTTTATTCATGGAATTTGCGTGCAATAGAACCATTTTTCAACTATTTGGAACTTAAAATGATTGGAAAGATGATTTTAATAAAATTTTTCTGTATTTCTTTCTTTTTTCAGAAATCCTATTTCATCAAAACGAAAGTTCAATAAAAACGTTTTCAAAAATGATCGCAACAATTTAAAAATTATCTATTAAAGATTTTTTACCCATTTCGTACTTTTAACAATATTTATTAAAATTAATCTTTATGTCATTTTCAAAACAATTCCCTTTCATATTTCAATGAAAATGTGAAAGGATTATTTATTTTAACATGTATATTCGGAATGAAATTTTCAGCCATCATTACCATTGAAAATTATAAAACTTATATTCACAATATTTTAGGCTATTTTCAAAGAAAATTATTCTCAAAATTTTTTGTGAACTTGTTATTTGAAAATGTGATTTTCAAAATTCAAAGGTTATTTTACTAATAATGTTTTTAAATATCTCTTATGGTTTTTATATTCATCAATGAAATGAAAATTTTATTTTACGTAAGATCCACTAGGGATATATTGTATTGACATAATCCTTATTCTTTATTTAGATTGTTTATAATCAGTTTGACTGAGGATGAATATTTTATTACCATTCACCATATTACACTAGATAGTTTGTGATTACATTTATTGATTTGGGAAAGTATTAACATTTTGTATGTTAATTTTTTAATATTAATGTTTTTATTGATTTTGATTCACTATTTTCATACAATGAATTAATTGGACATAGTAAATGATGGGAAGGCCTCTTATAGCCCCTCGATGCATCAGTAGGTCTCATGAGACAAACTAGATTGGGTTTTGGATGAGGCCTTACCAATTTATATATATGTCTTGGAATGAGGCCTTGATAATATTTAGATGTATTCGAACAAGGCCTCAATGGTATTTTTCATATCTCAATCATTATGCATTCCATTAGTAATAATTCATTCATTTATCTTCCATGTGATTATTTGATTAGTTAGAATATCCATGGTTATGTTTTCATGTTCATATGATTATTTATATGTAATTATTTGATATTCATTTATTTATTCCGTATTATACTCATGACATTTTCTAAATTTTATGTTTTTCAATTATTTACCTTTAAATATTTAATATTTCATATTTATTAATACCATATACTATACACTTCCCGTTATTGAGCATCTAAGCTCATCTATTTCTTATGCTTTATTTTTCTCAAGAAATGAGTAGGTGTTTTTTTTGATATGTATTGCTAAAAAAGGGTTAAATGGAATACTAAAAGAACATTCATTGTGTATTTTATTTTATAAAATGTAATTTTAATTTCATCTATATATATAGTTTACTAATACTACAAAACTATTCATACAGTCAGGATTTGGTTCCTTGTAACATATGTCAATGTAATATTTTAACCTCTGGATCTGGGATACTAGGGTTGGGGTTTCTAAACCCACTATGACATGGTATTTTATTCTTATTTTGGTGAATATATCCATTATGTAGCAACCTATACTCCAATTATGCTATCAGTTGAGTTCTCTTCCATTTTAAATTGAATAGGCATGGTTACCTAATATGTTCGTGTGCTGTCAAAATGATAATAATGAGATTCACCTCTTATTTTATTAGAATTTTATATTGTTTTTAATTTACTATGACTGCTCCATTCCCATTTTGCGGCCAATCTGTCTTAGACTAATTTTCCCGCATGTGCTCAGTTAAGTAAATGCATAACCATTCTTCAAAAAAAATAACTAAATGACACAAAATTTGGTATTTGATGAGTATTATCAATTCAAAATGACAATTAAAAAATCCAAAAAAATAACTTTATTGAATTTCAATGATTAAAATTATAAATTATGTCCAACATAAATTATTTAAGAAAAATACACAGAATCAATGAAATAATTAAATCAAAAAATATTTTTCATAAATCTATTGATAATTATAGAAAGTCATTCTCTGAAATAGTTGGAAAATAAACTCAAGAAAATTTCAATTTTAAAAAACACATATTTTTAATAATATTTTCAATCAATGTGGATTTCACCTTCAGTTTAGTAAATAAAAAAAAAACATTCCTCATAATCCTATTTATGAATTAAATAATGTATTAATTCCCTAAATATTGTTGTGTAAATGTTTATTAAAAAACTGAAACATCATGTACCATTACTCACATTCATATATAGGAATATATATTTACACATATAAATGTGGATTTACTACTAGAGGTTAATGTTCTCATAACCACTTTCTCTTAATGATCCCCAAGGTTGAAATTCATGTAAAGATGTATCAATGTATTTTTAAATCCTTAAACTTGAAAACATAAATAATTTTTATCCCATCAAAAAATATCATCTAAACATAGAACATGTATTTATAAATATTATCATATCACCTCAAGGATCTCATCATTGGGGGGAAATTATATGATCTTTTGGTGTGACTAGTACCCTTATGACATTATTACAAAGATGTCACATGAATGATAGATCATCATGTGACATGGTATAAATTAATATTCAGTACTATAAATAATCATATAATCTATTATGAAAATTAGTTAGTACTATTGATATTACTCTAACAGACTCCCAATAATAATATGGACAATAGTTTAGTATCACTAATTAGTCTCCCATGATAAAATTTTTTTTTTGATATATGTTTATATATACTAATCACACTAAGCTAACCATATTTGTTTTACTAACTACGAACTCATATATATAATAAAATACATCTTGATATGATACGAAATAGTTCATACTTTTTTTTCATTTTATCTAACATTTATAATAATATCATAGTTAAAATTCATCATAATATTATGGAATTTTAATAGCTGGGTATAATTCTAGAATCAGTACTAAATCACTAATAAATTGCTTCTTGAGCAGCACCAATCATTACAACATACTCTGTCAAATGTTGAAAACGATACAACTAGCTACAATAAGATTTAAAAAAAATTATTAACATGGAATTACATTGATATATGATCAAATACATCTAAATATTATTATTGTTAAATCCCTTAAAAAAAGTATTACCATTTCTATAGTTACCTATAACTCATCAATTTTTTATTTTCCAAGCATTTTCAAATTGTTCTAACTATGAGCCTATAAAATTATAATTGTAATATTTAACGTTTTCATTTTATTCTTTATGAATAATAAAGATCAATCCTAAGTATATATGATTCTATGTGTGATATATTTCTAGAGTATTATTAGTTATATAATGTTTATTCGTCATAATAATTCCATGTGACATAAGAAATAATTATGGTAAATTCATATATCATTTATTTTGAATACTATTTATACTATATATCATTACGTGTATTAAAAAACACATCAATTGATTCTAGTATATTATTATCCAAATATCTTGGATTTTCAATTATTACATTTTGGAGAAATTATCTGTAGTGTTAATTAATATCACACTAACCAATTGTTTTATATTTGTTTTTAAACATTTTTGTTTATATAAATTGTCTTGTTCACACTAACCTATTATAAAAACATGACAACATATTTTTTTAAACAAATATACCATGAACACTAAAATTGTTTCGACCCATAAATAGATCCTTGAAAAATACATTCTATATTATATACTTTAATATCATTACCCTTCATAGTTATTTAATATAGGTTTGTTCCATAATGTGAACTACAATGGGGATGACCTTGATATATAATACCTTATATACCAATCATAATAGTTATGAAAAGTATATTTCAAATGGTTTCAAGAATGATGAATTGGTATACTTATTTGAGATTTATTGGAACCTCTCTTATACTATCCATGTGTAGTTTTTCATGGGGACCGACCAATGATTTTATATTAACCACTAAAATATAAAATAAATCTTAACACATAAAATCCATTTCATAATTCATATGAATCCTTTTCTCATAGTTAGCGATAACTTATCTATATATGTTGGATTTATTATAAATATTGAATTATATATAAACAAATATAGTGAATATAGAACCAAAACATTGGTTTTAATCTTCTTACACAATATATGTCTCTGGAACTATTCATCGGATCGGCACTTATGGAGTTTAATATTATTTTTCCTAATTCTTCATCTAGAGCTATGATTCAATAGATATATTTCGTTTTGTGACTATATAAATTTATTAGTTCCTCCCTCATAAAAGTATAAGTGTTGTGGTTAATAAATTTTGTATGTTGGTGTTTTTAATATCCTCCAAAGTTACAGGATAATTAACTGAGATGTGACTTTTGTTTCATTTTATGTACATTTACTCTTAAGGCTAGCTTAAAAAAACATTATTATCAAAACATGTTGGCTATATAATAATGGACTCCCATCATATCAAACAATATATGATATCCATTAGTAAATGTATTCTGAATATGAATAGCGATTATGATTCTATTTGGAAAATATATATAGAAAGTAATCACAAAACAAGTAAAAGACTCCTTATTGATTTGACTTATCTCTAACATGTGAACACAACTATGTGAGTTTAGGACGAAACTTCAGACAATATTAAAGCACCGATGACTACTTAATTAAGATATCATCCAATATACCAACCCATTGAATCATATATCTATTAATAAATTCATTCTATAATTACATGTATTATTATTAAATTTTCTTAAAGGTATCTAAATATTTAAATGAATTTACCTCAACCTTAACCTTTTATTTTTTTGTTCAATGTAACAGAACTAACTCTTATATCTTAGGGTATTTCCATTAAATGTAATTGATTCTTTATCTAAAAATCAATTAGTATATAAATAATTCCTAATCATTTTTCTTCTTCATAGATATTAATTACTATTATGATTATATCGCTGATAGTAATAATTTTCTTTTAAAAAATTAGTATCTTTCCAAAAATATATATGAGAATTATATCTTTTATTTTTCATATATTAATGAAATAGGATATCAATTATTTCATGTATTAAATAAATATTATGCATATATTACCATAAAAAAATAATTTAAACATAATTTATGTCTCATTGTTTTTAATAGAACACTGAGATAAATATTTTGTAACACTGAATAGTTTATGTAGAATTTAACCACTAGAAATTAGAAGTCATTTGATTATTAGTATTTATATAAGTTCCACCATTTCGAAACAATAGGAAGAAGACACCTTATTATTTCAAGTGTTTATCACTGATGATATAGAAATCACCCTTTCATAGACTCTATTAAAACACAGGTTAATTATTATAATGATTATGTGTTCTTATGAGTGATGTAATAAGAATTACCCTCATCTATTGAGAGGACACACATTTATTATCTGGATATTTTATTAAAAAATAAATATTAAATAAAAATGAATTGAGGTAAAAACAATACATAATATGAGGAATATATTCCTGAAGTAGTGGAAATTGATTGCTTATTCTTCAATTCATTAAAGATTATTTTCAACATGATTTACCTATACATATGAAATGAAAATAACCTATTATTCACAACAGTAACAATGAATTTTTTTATATTATAAGGATTTTGAAAATACAATGATGAATTGTGAATCGATAATGGGTATTTCAACCTTCTCTTTGATCTCAATATCAATGAGGATTGTGGATCGTAGTTCACAATAACCCTTTTTAAGATGGTGAAGCTAAATTGAAAGATTCATGATATGTTTATCCGTATAATTCATATAATATATCTATATGAATTATAATAACTTGGAAACAAATCATTCTAATATGAGATTAATGGATTATTTATTAACCATACAGAATCCTATTATTAAAAAAAGATTTATTTTCTTCAGTATATTGAAGAAATCTCCATAGATAAGAAACCTCTCCCGATTAATAGAATATTTTAGTGATAATATCATTTTTATAACCATTTTTTCTATTTCATTATGTTTAATTATTATTTCAACGTAAATATCTAATATTATATTTCAATGTAAAATAATATCATGCCCATATACCATCTATATGTTGAGATGGTATGTGAGTATGATATACTCTATAATACTAAATGTAGGATCGATTATCTAATAATGAGACGCTCAAATACCCGAGGGGTGAATTTTATAGTTTAAAAATCCCGATGGGAATTATTGCATAACCAAAATTCACAACACCTCTAAGCTCTAATAACTTTCTTGATTCCGGAAAAGTGATTCCGGAAATGAAAAATAACAAAAGTTTACAACAACTAATATTATACATTAAAGAATATAGAATCCTATATAATCAGAGTACAAGTAAAAGGATGTATAAGATGATTATATGTTCCTCAAAAAATAAAAGTATAGTGGAAAACAATATAGAAATACTACAAGTAACAAGTAGTCACTCTTTTATCCCAAAGAGAAGGGTACAAAAAAACCTTGGATAAAGGTCCCTTGATTTATACTTTCAAGAAAGTATATCTCACCCACACCAGGGTAACCCCTCGATATGATGATCAAAGTCTTTCTTTCAATCCCCGCATGCCCTCAACTTCGAGGCAGTCGGCACCTCTGTCTTCCTCAATAAGGAATCCCTCAACTTAAAGGTAGTTGGAACCTTTGTCTTCCTATACCCGGAATCCCTTGATTGTACACAATAACAATCAGAGTCGCACAAAGAAAATATGAACAAGTAGTTCAGTACTCACTAAGCAATATATCCTCTCTCTCTAGAAATCACTCCAGGAGCACGTAACCTATAGATTGATCAACATATTGGAAGCTCTTTCATATGGGATCATATTTATAGGCATGGCTTCGACGGTCTGCTCCCTCCTCAAATGGACATATGTTTCCTTGAATTTTGGAGGGACCTATACACGTGTCACTCAAACAACCGTTAGTTATAAACTGAAAGGATGACATCATTTTATAACAAAATAAGTGCAAGAAAAAATATTGTTACAAATCTATAAATCCAATATTCAGAATGTATGATAATGAATGTTTGGAGTCTAACTAAAATTTAATTTAGAGTCTATAATACAAGGATATTCAGATTCTGATTTCTAGAAATTTAGAACCTGAATTATATAGAATTCTGGGGTTTGAATTTCAAGGAAATTTGAAATTTGGATTCACAAGAATTCGGAACTTATAATGTTCGGAGTCAGAGTTAATGAGAATTCGGAGTTAGAGCTCCGAAGAGTTCAGAGTTTGTATTCATTGAATTCAGAGTCATACTATAGAGAAGTTCATAATCATAATTCGTATTTCGAATTCGGAGTCAGAACTCAGAAAGTTTGTAACCGGAATTCGTAATCAGAATTTGGAGTCAGAACTTTAGAAGAGTTCGTAACCAGAAATCATTATCAGAATTCTGAGTCAGAACTCAGAAAGTTAGTGACAAGAATTTGTAATCAGAATTTAGATTCATAACATAGAATGTTCGTAACCAGAATTCGAAATCAGAACACGGAGTCAGTACTTTAGAAGATTTCATATCCTGAATTCTAAGAATTCAGATCCTAAAATAGAATGCTTCATATCTACGTAATTATAGGATTCCGAGGTTTTGGTTTGAAACCAAATTTTACACATAAGAAAATTATGATATGATCAATGAAAACATGATAAGGATAAATTTCCATGGGGATGTAAATTTTTCCTTATAGAAGTATAACATAGGTTAAAAAGGCATTTGTCTTGAGATAAGGTGTTTAAGATTTTTAAAACAAGTAGGAATGGTGATTTCATAAAGAAACCATATTGACTTAATAATATCTCCCAAGTATAAAGGAATTAAAAATTCATAAGTAAAACCATATTGACTCAACAATCATTCCCTTTTTCGAATGCACAAACATCCTTAGAAAAATGAATATAAGGACTTAGAAAATATTTAACCAAAATTTGAAAATAAAACTTATCTCCCCTTATTCATGGTCAGTGGAGAATACGATTAACTTCCCCTTAGGATTTGGAACACTAAGGATCCTATTCTAGATTTACATAATAAGAATTTTCATTATCTTTAGTATGGAAATCATCAAAATGAGAAATCCCCCTTTGATAAACGCCCCCTTAGGGATATTTCTTCTTTTAATTAGATTTATTTTTCCTATATCCCCCTTTGTGATTTTCAAAAAGAGTTTGAGGGAATGGAAAAATGGTACCTGAAATATTAATACAAGAATATACAAAAAAAAAAGAAACCAAAATTTCATTATGATTAGATGAATTTGTAAAAGGAAAAATAGATATAACAGAAGATCGTATTTGGATCTATTTTGCTTCTTTTTCCTTGGGTATCGGCTTCTTCACGATGGTTTTTAGATTCTTTAGCTCTTTGTGATCCTATTCTGATTGCTTCTCTAAGGATTTGATCCTATCATCCTGAGCCTTCAGGGCCTCTACCTAAGCCATCAGAAAGTCATCTTGCTTCACTAACTTTTCTTGAATCTCAGTCTGGAGATCCCTTTCTGTTTTCAGACATTGGACAACATAATTCAACTTCCCATTCAGATCTTTAACATCATTAATACGAGTATTTTGTTCAATATTTAGATTTTCATCAAAGATATTTGTATGATCCATGATTTTTGTTTCTTCAATATCAAAATCTTCCATGAAATATTCTTGAAATTGATCAATGTCTCTCAAATCATCAACGATCTTCTTCGACCAGCTGGTCATATTGTTGCAAGATTTCAAGTGGGCTTCATAGTTGATAAGGAAATTCTTGTGTTTGGACTAAATATTTACACACTTATCCATCAACATGGTACATATAATGATTTTTTATTCTTGTTATGATGGAGAATCTAGAATCTGGAATCAATTGTTGGACAGATCGGAATGGTTTCCACTATCTTCTTTAGGCACTAAACACCAAAATCATGTCTTAAAGCTCATGACTCCAAATCTGACATCTTTCATGGTGATGGTTCTTCTTCTAGCTCAACAGGATTCCTCTTAGAAGTTCCACCATCTTCCTTATTCCATATAATTGATTTGGTTGGGGTATCAACAACCACTGGTTTCCCATCGTTTGTTTTCATAATAGCTTCTTCATTTGAAGATTCCTGCTCACTCTCAAACAACTGAACAATCCTATCTTCATCAAGTTTTTTCTATCTTAGTTCTTGCCTCAATATATTTAGGGATAATGAAGTCATGATTATGAATCTATTACTTATATAATTTGTTCACTTCCTCTTTATTCTTCTCATCTGTTTTAGGAGTTGCATGTTTCGAAGATCCGGATTGAGAATTCCGGAATGAAAATTTTTCAGAAGCACTTTCCTTATAATTAAAGTATTCCACTTTCTTTATCAGATCAGCTGTATCTTCAGTGCTTTGAGCTTCTTTTACTTCTTCTACAAATTCCTTTTCTTTAATATTCTTCTCTAGTACTTTTTATAGGGTTATGAACTCCTTCCACGGTGTCTCAGGTAAAGGTTCTACTAAGAATGTTTTCGGTATGAGATTGTTCTCGGATGAAAATTCAGTAGCCTTCAAAAGGGATTTCACAATCACTGCCTCCGACATCTTCTTCTTAAGATTATTCTCTTTGTATTTCTTATAAATCTCTTCAGCAGTTTTCTCTTTCAATGATTTGGCCTTTGTGGGGTCTAGGCCAAATTGTGGCTCCTCTTCATTCAGATTTTTTTTATCCTCCCTCCATTTGGCTACTACCTCATATGGATAGGCTTTCTGTTTCTTGGGCTTTGGAGGTGCGGATTTGGAATCTTTGGCCTTTGGGGTTTTCTCTATTTCTTCCACTTCCTTCAGTTTCCTCTTCTTTCTAGTTTTCTTTGATGGTTCAACCTCTTCTACATTTTTCAGAACGACTTCTGCTTCATCCTCTATTAGATCATAAAACTCACCTGAATCCTTAGAGAAACAACATTCATCCTCTTGAGTGTATTATCACTGATTTTCATTAAATTTCAATTCCTCAGCTTCTAACTGCAAGGGATCTTGAAAAATTCAAGGCACCGAACTATTAATTTGGAGAGTAGGACAAGATACATGATTAAATGTGCTCTCACATTCCAATTTTTTGATATTCTCTATCTTAATGATAATATGCATCATTAGATTGATTTTTCTTAGATTTAACGAAACATATAATATATAGATATCACTTTTGTTAAGAGTGTCCTTGTCACCCTTTCATGGCACGATAAGACCCTGAACCCATAACACTAGGATCCGATTTTTGGTAGACAAGTGAAAAATCTTGGCGGTCTTGACATCTGAAAGTCCAATACACTACAAATCCTTCTCCTTTACAAACAATCCTTGCACATTTGGTAATTTTTGGGAACAAAACTCAGCTTCCCCTTCATTAGATAACCCTACAATTCTAACTGACTTAGTAAATGAAAGTGCATAAATTTTACCATAACTTATAAAGGAAAATTTTTCTCTTCCCTCTTCCAGGAAAAAGAAAACTGATTCATAAAATTAAATGAGTAGATCGGGATACACAACATCCTGATCTCCTGTATTTGATATGGATACACTATCCCATCCATTAATCTTGATATTCTTTGAAACAATAGAGTCACACTTATTGAAGAAGTTCAGATGCACCAACCTCTCCCAGTAAATTTTCCACTCCAAAATCTGCTTGATAGAAGAAATTTCTTGAGAAGGATGTTCAGTAGACATATGGACTTGAGAAAGCTTTGAAAATATGGAAAGGTATTTTGAATTTTGGTAGAGCATCGACATGCAAAAGCTTTGAAAACTGATGTGTGAAACCCATCAGGGGTCCTCTTTTTATAGGTGTTGAAGCGACGGTTTAACTTCCCATCTGAATCCGACGATTGAGAATTATTTTGATCTGCTCTGACGGTTGAAATGATAGCCGCATGGAAAATTTGGTAAGATCTGATCTTTTAATGTTTTTAAAGGAAAATATTTGGATTTAAGGAAACTAGAATCTGATAAATTTTAAAAACAACATCAAGTAAAAGTTTATTGTGAAAACTCAAGAAATAATAATACCTTTCAGATTGTCCGGATAATTATTCATATTGAGGAAAATTCTTCTTTAAGGACTTTAAATTCCAAAAAAACATGAGTAAAATAAAATGAGTACGCAGGTCTTCATTAAAAAAATATTCATTACAAAAATAATCATTTTGAAAATCTCCATTATGAAAATAAAAGAAACTTCATAACAAAAAAAATGAAGAACATTATTATGAAGAATTTGAAAAAACATCATTATGAAAAATAAAAAAACTTCCTTATGAAAAATATGAAAAAAATCATTATGAAAAATATGAAAAACTTAATTAAGAAACATATTAAAAAAACCATTACAAAAAATATGAAAAACCTCATTATGAAAAAAATGAAAAAATTCATTACGGAAAAAAATGAAAAACTTCATTATGAAAAATATGAAAAACATAATTATGAAAAATATGAAATACTTCATTATAAAAAATATTAAAAACATCATTATGAAAAATATGAAAAAATTCATTTCGAAAAATATGAAAAACATCATTATGAAAAATATGAAATACTTTATTATGAAAAATATGAAATACTTCATTAAGAAAAATATGAAAAACGTCATTACAAAAAATATGAAAAACGTCATTAAGAAATATATGAAAAACTTCATTACGAAAAACATAAAAAACTTCATTACGAAAAATATGAAAAAATTCATTACGAAAGATATGTAAAATAATATTAATAAATATATGAAAAACATCGTTAAGAAAAATATGAGAAACTTCATTACAAAAAATAAAAAAAAAACTTGCAAGAAAATTTACTCCACCTATGAAAAAGAGTATATTAGTGTAAGGAGACTGGTTCAGCAAGAAGTATTTGAGGAGAATTACCTTACATTTATCATTCCTAACTTTTGTTTAATGTATTCAAATCTATCATAGGGTTATGATTTTGTGAAAATATCAGCATGTTATTCTTCTGTTCTGATAAATTGAAGAATCATATCTCCTTTCATTGTGTTATCCCTAAGAATGTGATGCCTAATTTCTATGTGCATTGCACAAGAGTGATGTGCATGGTTTTTAGTAAGGGAAATGGAACTTGTATTGTCACTCAAAATTTGTGTTTTGGTAAAACTCATACAATAGTCAATGAGTGTGTGTTGCATCCAAAAAACATGAGCACAACAACTTCCAAATGCTACATATTCAGCATCAGTAGTGGAAAGTGCTACTGAGTGTTGCTTCTTACATGACCAATATACTAATGAATCTCCTAATAAATGAAAAGTTTCAGATGTACTCTTTATATCCATTCACCATCCACTAAATTCAGTACCCGAAAAACTTTTTAAAAGAAAATCATTTCCAGATGTATAAAAGATTCCTAAATCCATGGTTCCATTAATATGAAAAAATTGCTTTTCACGGACTTTAAGTGAGATTCCTTAGGATTGAATTGACATCTTGCACATAAGCATACTGAGAACATTATTTCTGGACGACTGGCTCTCAAGTAATGTAAATATCCTATTATACCTCAAAATTTTGTTTGATCTACTGGTTTCCCAGCATCATCAAGATCAAGTGCGTTTGAGGTACCAATGGGAGTAATAATACTTTTAGTGTTGTTATATCCATACATTTTAAGAAGATATTTAATATACTTGTGTTGGGATATATAGATTCCTTCTGGTTTTTGAGAGATTTGAAAACCATGGAAAAAAATTAACTCACCCATCATACTCATTTTAAACTCAGATTTCAATATTCTTGTAAAGGAATCGATTAAATACTGCTGAGTTGAACCAAATATAATGTCATTTATATATATTGGAAGAATCAAAACATTTTTCTTATCTTTATTTATAAAAAGTGTTGGATCTTCATTTCCCTTAACATAGTTATTTTGAAGCAAAAATCCTATAAGTCTATCATACCAATCATGAGGGTCATGTTTAATTCCATACATAGCTATGGTATGTCTAAAAACATGATCAAGATGTCTTGTATCTTCAAAGACAGGAGGTTGATTACAAAAACATCCTCTTGAACATAAAAATTAAGGAAAGCACATTTCACATCCATTTGAAAATGTTTGAAATTGATGAATTCTGCAAAGGCAAGTAAAATATGAAAAGACTCAAGTCTAGATACTGGAGCATAGGTTTCTTCCTAGTCTATTCCTTCTTGTTGATTATACCCTTTAGCAACTAATATTTCTTTATTTCATACAACGATTCCATTTTTATCACACTTATTTATGAAGACCCATTTTACTCCATTAACATATTTTTCCATAGGTATTTCAATCAAGGTCTAGACATTATTCATTTCAAAATAATTTAGTTCATATTGCATGGATTTAATCAAATCATCATCACCTAAAGCTTCATTAGTGATTTTTGGTTCTAATTGTTAAAGGAATTCTATATGTTATACTTATTTTCTTAAGGAACCTCTAGTCCTTAGAGGTTGATTTACATCACTAATGATGTTATCACTAGGTTGATTCTTTAGAAACAACTGATTTGGGTTTTGTAAAACCCGTTCATCAACATTGGGTAGGAAATATTCTGGGGTAAATGTTTTATATGTATCTTCTTGAACATTTTCCTTATAAGAAGGATCTCCTATCAAAGGTTGATAATCAGTTTTTGAAAACACATCTGAAGTTGTAGTTTTCGGTTGTTTAAAATCAAAAGGACTGGTTTCATCAAATTTTATGTTTTTTAGTATCTTCTACAGTACAAGTGTTTTTATTTAAAAATATATATGCCTTAGAAGTTGTGGAGTAGCCTATGAAAATTCCTTCATCAGATTTGGGTGTGAATTTATGTAGATTATATTTAGTATTCAGAGAGAATACCTTGCAACCAAAAGCCTTAATGTAGGAAATTATAGGTTATCTACCATTCCATAACTCATAAGATGTTTTATTATGAAAAGGTCTAATCAAAACTCAATTTATAGTATAACAAGCAATACATACATCTTCAGCCCAAAAATGTTTGGATACAGAATATTCACTCAACATGGTTCTATTTAACTCTTGAAGAACTCTATTTCTGCTTTCAATAACACCATTATGTTGAGGTGTTCTTGGTTCTAGGAAGTTGTGAGTAATAAATTTTCTACTACAAAAAGTTTCAAAATCATAATTTTTAAATTCTCCTTCATGATTACTAGGAATATTTTTAAATGGAAATTTTTCTCATTTTTAACTTGGGCTCTAAAACTATTGAAATACTATAAGGCTCCATAATTCCTTGCTAGAAAATAGACCCATGTAAATCTAGTGTAATCATCAACCAAGATAAATACATAGTAATTCCCTCCAATGATTTCAATTTTTGTTGGATCAAAAATATCCAAATACACTAGTAGTAACATATCGGTAGTTGAGACTTCACCAACTAATTTAAAACATTATTTATGTTTTTATCCATATTGAAAAGTGTCACAAACTTTTGAATAATCAAATCTAAGATCTGGTAGATCCTTAAAAAATCTTTTCATAGAATGTTTTCATAATTTCCTGAGGTTACAGTGTCCTAACCTTCTATTCCATAACCAAGAATTATCTTCCATTACACTAAGTCAAGGTAGATATTGACTCCTCTGGTCTTCTAAGTTTAGTGTGTAAACATTCTCTTTCCTATGGTCATAAAGAATAAACTCTTCCTCGGAATTGTGTATTAAGCACTTGTCATTCCTAAAATTCACAAGGCATCCTTCATTAGATAATTGTCTTATGCTAATGAGGTTATGATTAAGACCCTTAACAAATAAAACATTTGAAATCAAAGTTCTTCCAAGAAGAACGATGTTACCTATACCAATAATTTCTCCTTGACCATTATCTCCAAAAGTAACTTTTCCTCCATTCGTCTTGATAATATTTTCAAAATAATTTTTGTTACCACTAATATTCCAGGAACATCCACTATCCATGTACCACATATTGTTGTTGTTACTCTCTCCACATTCCTGAATACAAAAGAGTTAGACTTTCAAAATACAAACTTTCTTACATCCAGAAATTTTAGAAAGAAAAATTTTAGGCACCTACATATTTTTAGAAAAATAGGCTTTATGAAATCCTAAAGACTGGGATTTGTTTAGAGAACAATTCTTTTCCCAATTTCCACCACAATGAAACTTAGTACAGAATGGAGCACTTTTAGGAACAAAGTAATAGTTACTAACAATTTGTTTAGAACTAATATAACCAGAACTAGAACTATTCCATAGAGGTTAGATTTGAGTATACATTTTATCAAAATTTTCGTTACCTAAGGTAAATATTGAGAAACACTTAATCAAGGATAATATTTCAGATTTGAGTTTGATATCCATGTTATTTTCATAAAAAACATTTTATTTTGAACTAGATCAAGGCTCGAAAACCTTTTTATTAAAAATTAAGTTTTCTAGATCTTTAGAATGTTTATTCATCTCAGAACTGACTTCATCAAGATTTTTTTAAAATACATTCGAAATCAACATTTTTCTTATCAAGGTATCTAGAAATATATGATATTTAATTATTAAGAATGATATTCAAAGAATTTTCCTTATCATGATTTTTCATGAGTTTTGAATTATCAATCTCAAGAAGTTTGGAAAACCTAGAAACTTCTTCATAGGAAGGTAAAGTATTATCTTCATCATATGAATATTCTTCAATAAAAGAGTTATAATATTAATCATCACTATAATTTTCATTTAAAGAAACAGTAATCATTGATTCAGCATTGTGTAACTTCTCCGTTAGACAATGATTGTTAATAGGTAGTCTGGATATTAGACCAAGATTCTTGTATCCTAAAGAATCATCTGAAGAGTCTCCACCCCTTTCACTCTAGGTGTCATTATATTTCAATACTTTCTTATCTTTAGCCTTGTAATACTTCTTTATGTTTCTCTCTGAATTCTTCTCCTTTCTTTATTTTCTCTTCAGTATTGGACAATCAGGTCTTATATGTATAACCCTCATGCATTCATAACATGTAACGTCTGAATGTTTCTTATCTTTACTTTCCTTTTTCTTATATATGGATTTAATGTTCTTCTATCTAGCTATCCTTTTCATCCTTCGAGTAAAATTTGCTCATTCATTTTCTGAGGATTCACTTCAACTAGATTCGGATTGGATAAAAACTTTCATAGATTTGGATCTGGTAACACACTAAAGAGTCTTGGCTTTCATATGATTATAATTTATAGTAAAAGAAACACTTCAATTTCCATTCTTATTCTTTACATTATCAGTATCTCCCTTAATTCTAGTCTCATGCTGAAGAAGAGTTCCAAACAACGTATCTAAGGAAATTTAGGTTACCTTTCTGTTCTTGTCAATAGCAGTTCTCTTGGATCCCCATTCATTCAGCATGATTTCTATGATCTTATCAACAATAGATTCATCATCTAATGCTTTCTCACCCATGGATTGTAAACTATTCACAATAGTCTTGAATCTTTAATGCACCTTACATATGGATTCTCCATAAGGAAATCAGAAACCATGATTTTCATCTCTGAGCATTTCTCTTTTAGTTTCAATAACTATGGAAGTTCCAAAGTGAGTAACTTAAAGTTACTTCCAAATACAATTTGATTCTTCACGAGATGAAAGTGGGATATATATGTTTCTAGTCATGTAACAAAGCAAAGTATTGCATACCTTATAATTCACTTGATATTCATACTTTTATTGATTGGTAAAAGTACTAACTTCTTTGTCAGGGATTTTATATCCTCCAGTAGTCATAACAAAATTTTCAACTCCAATATTGATAATGAATCGCTTCATGCGATATCTTCAATATTTTGAATCATTTCCATCAAAGATAGGTGTTCTAGATGGATTGACATTCTCTATGGAACCAACATTAATTCATTCCATATTAAAGAATATTCTTTCCAAAAAACATATTAAGAGGAAAAAGTCCATAAACAATGAAAATATTCCTAAGAATGGAAAATATAGAACAGGAGTATCTCTAAGAAAAAAAGAATCTGAAATATACGAGTCTGAAAAACTGATTTTGGAAAATAAGAAGGAGAAGAATTATCTTCTGAATATAATAATGAGATAAATTCATAGGTATCCTCCTTTGATACCAATTGTTAATATCGTATGTGAGTATGATATACTCTACAATTCCAAATGTAGGATCGAATATGTAACAATGAGTTGCTCAAATACAAGTGGGTGGGATAATTGTATACTTTAAAAATTCCTAAGGAAATTTTTGTATAACCAAAATTCAAAACACCTTTAAGCTCTAATAACTTTCTTGATTCCGGAAAAGTGGTTCTGGAAATGAAAAATAAAAAAAATCTTACAACAACTAAGATTCTACCTTAAAGATTATAGAGTCCTATATAATCAGAGTATAAGTATAAGGATGTATAAGAAGATTATACTTTCCTCAACAACTAAAAGTACAACTGAAAACAAAATAGAAATACTACATGTAATATGTAGACACTCTTTTATCCCAAAGATAAGGGTATCCAAAAAACTTGGATAAATGTCCCTTGATTTTTAAATCCAAGATAGTATGTTTCACCCCCACCAGGTTAGGCCCTCGATACGAAGATCAGAGTCTATCTTGTTATCCCCACAAGCCCTCAACTTCAAGGTAGTCGGCACCTCTATCTTCATCAATAAGGAATCCCTCAACATCAAGGTAGTCGACACCTCTGTCTTCTTATCCCTAGAAGCCCTCGATTGTACACAATAAAAATTGGATTCAAACAATGAAAATCGTAACAAGTATTTCATTATGCACTAAGCAATATAGCCCCTCTCTCTAGAAATCAATTCAGCAGCATGCAATCTTTATATTGATCAACTTGTTGTGAGCTCTTTCAAATGAGCTCCTATTTATAAGCACGACTTCAACGGTTGGATCCATCCTCCAGTAGTCATATTTTTCCTTGAATTTCAGAGGGACTTGTATACGTGTCACTCAAACAACGATTAGTTAGTAATTGAAAGAATGAAATCGTTTTATAAAAAAACACGTGTTAGCAAAAATATGGTCACATAACTAGAAATCCAATATTAATAATGTAAACAAATGAATATTAAGAGTCTAACCAAAAATGAACTCAGAGTCTATAATATAATGATATTCAGATTCTATATTCTAGGAATTTGGAACCTGAATTCTATCGAATTCCAGAGTTTGAATTTCTAGGAAGTTTGGAATCCAGATTCACAATAAATTGGAACTTATAAAGTTCGGAGTTAATGTTCAAGAGAATTTAGAGTCGGAACCCAGAAGTGTTCAGAGTCTGTATTCAGAGAAGTCGGATTCAGAACTCAGAGATGTTCATAATCAGAATTCATATTTAGAATTCGGAGTCAGAACTCATATAGTTCATAACCAGAATTCATAATCAGTATTCGGAGTCAGAACATCAGGAGAGTTTATAACCAGAAATCGTAATCAAAATTTGGATTCAGAACTCAAAAAGTTCGTAACCAGAATTTGTAATTAGAATTTGGAGTTAGAACTCAGAAAGGACGTAACCAGAATTTGTAATCAGAATTCGGAGTTAGAACATTAGATGATTCCATATCCTGAATTTTGAGAATTAGGATCCTAAAACTGAATCCTTCTTATCTAGGTAATTATAGGATTCTGAGGATTTGGTTTCAAACAAAATTTTACACTTAGAAAAATTATGACATTAGAAATGAAAACATGATAAGAATAAATTTCATTGGGGAAGGAAATTTTTCTTTATAGAACTAAATCATATGGTAAAAAGAGATTTTCCTTTAGATAAGGTGTTGTGATTTTCAAAACTGGAAGGAATGGTAAAGTCATAAAGAATCCTTATTGACTTGATAATCTATCCCAAATATGAAGGAATGGAAAATTCATAAGGAAAACCTTATTGATTCAACACTATAGTCATCCTTCTCACCAATGATTACTCAATGAGGTGGCTGAACAAGAATTAGGAATTAAATCACATAATATAAATTTAATTATAGTAGATTATTATATAAAACATATATTCTATCCTTGGAAATATATTTCCACGGTAACATGGTCTGTTTCTAGAAATATAATAGTTTTATGATGATTTCTCTTTCTATACATTATATTAAATTTTTTTCTTTTCTTATTATTACAGAATTATATTTCATAAAAAATTTAATTTATTTGAAAAATTATTCATTATAAAAAGCCTATAGCCCACGCCAATAGTTTCTGAATATCATATCACATAGATACTATAGTGGAAAATATCTATATGTGCCATATCACAAACCAGGATGGGGAATGGAAAGCTATTTGATGGTATTTATGTAGGTGAAACATTTCAACAACCTAAAACCAAATCACCAGGGTCTACTGAGTGGACTCCCCATTCATGAAATCTCAAACTTAGGCTTCCTCAAAACACTCCAACTTGTTAAACTATGTCTCCAGGAAGTGATAAACCCTTAATTTTAACTCAGTTAAGTCTACCCAAAATTCATGTTATAAATTACCCAATAATTAAGGGATCCCCAATAGATTTTGTTAATGAAATTTGAAATATGTTTCGATTAAAACCCAAGTAGGAGAAGTATTTTTTGATTTAATATTTTATCTACAGAATATTATTTTTCTGTGATAATTTCCTATTTTATCCTATTACCTATTCATTTCTATTTAATTTATTTTACATAATTGATTGACAACATTAAGGTAAAATTTACACATAAAATTGTTATATTTTAATTCCAGATTTAATTATTTCCAACACATTTAAATACTGATAATGATAAAGCACTAATAAATATTTTACTATGAAATTGATTTAAATAAAAAAATAATGTGGGGTAATCATGAGATTTTATAATAGTTGGGCTATTTAAAATATCATAAAACAACCCTTTATCCTAGGGTATTTTTTATCAGAAACTCTTGGTAATATTTTTAGTATTACACATCTACTCCATGTATGTACTCGGTTTATTTCGCATTATAAATAAAAATGGACCCCCAATACTTTCCGTAGAGATTAATCATTTACATATACTCTTACTTACATAAAGGTGACTGGGATTAATGGAATTTTTCAAGGGTATTACCTAAACTAATGAATATACATGAATTTACTATATAGTATAAATTATTGGATGACACACATACCAACATATAAATTTAATAATAAAAAATAAAAGTACATAATTGATGACTATATTTTATAAATATATATTTAGGATTTCAATAAATTAATTTTTTTCAAAAAATTAATAATTCATTCCAATATTCTAATCAATTTTAAACATATTTTTAAGGGAGAATATAAATTAGACAATAGATGAGAAATTGATTAAAAATTATAATTTCATATATTGAAGAATGCATGTAATTGTCACGACCCCCTCCCACCAAAGATGCTCGTCCTGATCTGGAAATTGTGAAAGGGAGATAATGACCCCCGAGTACTGCCTCCAGTAGGCCCCGGGTTGGCGACTAGCACCAAGGGTATGAGTTTTCACAAATATGGGAGGCAGTACCCTTTTATTATTTTAAGATCAAGAAATAGGAAAAGTCAACCACCAAAAAGGAAAAGAACAATGTATAGAAATAAACCTAAACCAAGCCCACATGCATGTTTAAACAATTTTTATAACAAGGTGCTAGTACAAGAAAGCTCAAAGTACAATACCAAAATAAACAAGTGTACAACAACAGCAATAACTCCAACTGTCCAACTAGTAGGGTCCTGCACAACCCTGGAAGTCCTCCTGGAAACCTGAAAGTAAACGTAGGGTGAGCATACAAGTATACTCAGTAGGGAAACCTAAAGCTCTCATTAACAAGTGGTTAGACATCCTAATGTCCTGTGAGAACAACAGAATAAACCCTGCAAGGAATTCTATCCACCCAACCTCAACATCCACACTCACCAAAAACACAATCACAACAGGTAGTAGTATATAAGAAACAAGACTATTGGGTACCCCACACCATTTCCCATTAGTTGGCTTGCTCTTCCTAACGTCGAACGTCCTGACGCTGCCACACTCTCCCCGCCTGCACACACCTGGGCCTCACAACCACACATCCCGCCCGCAGACACCTGGGCCTCACAACCACGCATCGCGCCCGCACACACCTGGGCCTTACAACCATACATCCCGCCCGCACACACCTGGGCCTCACAACCATGTATCCCGCCCGCACACACCCGGGCCTCACAACCATGTATCCCGCCCGCACACACCTGGGACGCATCTCGATGATTCATGGGAAACATTAGAACCTTCCAGAAGAGTCTTGGGCTAAAACCATCCCAATCGAAACCTACCCGAAGAGTCTTAGGTATAAGGTCTCCTCAATCCATCACAACCTTTGGGAGAAGGAGCAGGAAAGAGCTAGTAACTAAGGGAAAAACACCCTCTCCCATGAAATGGGAGTGCTCGGCACTAAGTTCTCAACATGGGTGGGGTGCGATAAAAAGATACATATACATATATGTATAACAAACACACAGCCCAACCTATGGCTTCTAAACAGAGAAACTGATCACGTGCCTCGGCACTGCTACTACGAAGTATGCAATCAACAAACAACCCCAACCCCATTTAGGTTTTCACGTTTCAGAAGAATTAGTTTATTTATTTCCTTAACTACTGGGAAACTATCGACAACAAACCACATCGATCGTTCATAAAACATATCCCTTCCATCCACAAATCAAGTTAGGAAAACATAGGCAACACAACCAAGTCCTTCTTATCAACCAACCATCCCATTTATTATTATTCTCGTTACATTACCATGACCCACCATTCATTAAATTTTCCACTTTTTATTTATTAGTCATGACCCATGGTCCGTTCACATTCAAACCCATCCCTGCATCCCTGCTGCCAACCGCCATAACCACAACCACACCGAAACCCATACATCATTATTCCTTTAGTACCATTTATCTCTGCCCCGTTGCCTGTTACCAACATAACATTCACACCAACCCACAACCAAGTCAACCGCAGCCCCGCTACTCACCTGATCCCCAGAAACCCACAGAACAAGGTTTGTGCCACATCATCGCTCCTTTAACATCATTTACCATAGCCTTGCTTCATGTTCTATTCATAACAACCCAGGATTCACACCTCCCATTCACACACTAGTAACCAAGCCAAACCCCACATTTTCATTATTCCATTTTGTTTAACCGAAGTGATCACACAAGGGTTCCGGATTTTAAACAGCCAACATTACATGATTAACCAATTTCCACATTCCACAAAGTTTCCATCCATAAGAAAATCTAGAAGGAGAGGGCAACATTTAATTTCGCAAGCAAAGTCCCCCAACGACCATGATTTTCAGTAGGAATAATCTCATTCAATTCACAAAATAATATCAAAGGATATAAATAATGTAACTGCATTAACAAACTTCCCATCCCCGTTATATAAGCCATTTATTATCTTTATTAAACCGATTTAAAAGTGTTTCACATAAAAAAGAGAACACCCACCCCGCATGATGCACTAATTAGAGAGACGAATGTAATATCCCTACCTTAGTAGGTTCTGATCACAATGCTTCCGCAGATCAACTTTAGAAGAAGTCTTTCGGCGTCCGTCACTTCTGTTGGGTCCCAGAAAAACCTCCTCAGTTGGATGTCGGAAAAGAATGGTCGAAGTAAAGACAAAGGATCCAAGCTCGGAAGTTCCACCTCGTCGTTACGATCCTGTGGCAACTGACAGATTGTAAATTGGAGCTCGGACGAAGAAGTTATGGAAGAAAGAGCCTTTGATTCTCTTGGGATAACTCTGCTCGGATGAAAGGGGATGAGAGGGGTGAGTTGAAAAGGAGTAGGAGACCCCTCCTTTTATAGGCGAGAAAAGAATAATTACATGGTTTGTACTTTATGGAACATGACGTGTACTCCGTTATTTCACGCGGTCTCCACGCGGCTTCCAACACGGCTCTGTGGCCGTTGACGAGTCAACACATGGTTTGAGGGTAACACATACATGGGGAAGGACTACACGACTTGTAGTTTGGACACACAGTGTGTACTCATTTATATCACATGGCTCCAACATGGCACACAGTCATTGACTAGTCAACACATGGAAACACGTACGCGGAGATAGACTACATGGCATGTAGTATTGGACACACGGCGGGTACCCATTTATTTCACTTGGCAAGGACATGGCCTTCAACACGGGGTATACCTGGCAAGGGGGTACATGGCGTGTACTCAAACTACACGGAGTGAAGTTTTAAAATTCAGGAAAGTGTGGGATAAGTCCATTTTACCCTATAGAATACTTCGTGGACTTCTTTTTGACAATGAAATGGGCCGGAGAGGTCTAGGCCATTACATCAGAAACCTCATAAAACATTCTCATCCCCGAGAATTCAAAAACCAACCTAGAGGAACCCAACAAGATACCTCTTAGGGTTCTCGTTATAATAGGAACCCAACCAACAACCCTAATCATATGTGTTAGGAATTCCTTCTCCTATATTGAGAAATTATCCACTTTAGGCGGCACTGACTCACCTGTACGGGTTTAATCGCATCCTCATTAATGCGTCTTAATTAATAATTGGGTATTCCCACTTTCATACATTAGGATTTTTCAACTCGCACTACCACCAACACCACACAACCAACACAATTCCCGAACATGTGGTTTTGGGAAATTCCCTCTCCTATGTCGAGATATTATACGCTTTAGGTGGCACTGACTCGTCCGCATGGGTTCAATTTCATCCACATTAATGCATCTCGATTAAGGGTCAAGTTTTTCCCTTTCCCCACATATCTGGACATGTTACACATTACCAGGGAACAAGGAAACATAAGGTATCACAACTGACAAGCCAAGAATTCAATATATCAAAGGTACAAAGTATAAAATAAACACAAAGCTCAGAAGAACAAGGGAAACACATGTCAAAACTACTCTGGGTACTGAAAGTGCATCTGGGTGTCCTGCTCCCAAGTGCTATCCTCGAGGCCGCCATGCCTCCACAACACACGAACCAACAGAATGGTTCATCCACAGAGCACCTTCTCATTACAATCCTTGATTATGACTGGTCTTTCCTCGAAGGACGCGTCATCTCCCATATATAACTCTCCCCATTAGATAACGTGAGAGTCTTCGTGTATATAATGACGTAGCTGGGAGATGTGGAAGACGTCATGAACCTTCTCCAAATGAGGTGTCAGGGACAGCTAATATGCCACCTCACTGACTCGCCTCAGCACCTCAAAAGATCCAATGATCACAGGTGAGAGCTCGATCCCTTTCCCAAACCTCTGCTGCCCCTGTTGAGGGGAAAACTTCAAGAACACATGATCTCCCACCTCGAACTCCAAAGGTCTCCTCCAAAGACCAGCATAAGACTTCTGTTGTTCCTGAGCCGCTTTCATCCTCTCACGTACAAGCTGGACTTTATCTATGGGGCTCTACACTACCTATGCCCAAAGAGAACCTATCTCACCAACCTCTACCCAGAAAATGGGTGAACGAAATGGTAATACATACAAAGCCTCAAACGGTACCATGCCAACAGTAGAGTGGAATCTGTTGTTGTAGGGGAACTCTACTAAAGGCAAGTGTCATACCCATGATCCTCTGAAATCCAGAACGCATGCTCGCAGCATGTCCTCCAACGTCTGGATAGTCCGCTCTGTCTGCCCATTGGTCTGGGGGTGGAAAGCAGTGCTAAGGTGTAGCTGGGTGCCAAAAGCATGTTGTAACCCCCTCCAGACTCGTGAGGTAAACCGAGTATCCTGATCTGAGACAATGGTCTTTGGAACTCCATGCAAATGCACCACCTCATCTACGTACCTCTATGTTAAAGTACTAACTGGGTCTGACTCCTTAATTGCTAAGATGTGGGCTGATTTATCTAGTCGATCCTCCACTACCCATATAGCAACATAACCACCCTGATCTCTGGGTAGTCCTGTGACAAAGTCCATTGAGATGTCATCCCACTTCCACTCGGGGAAATCTAAAGGATGAATCAAACCACTGGGAACACGGTGATCAGCCTTCACTTGCTGAAACACTAAGAATTTAGCCACAAACTCTGCCACTACCCATTTCAACCTGGGCCACCAAAGCTGTTCCCTCAGTCCTCAGTACATTTTTGAAACTCCTGGATGTATCGCAAAGGCTGAGTAAAGGAAGTCATGGAGAACTCCCTCATGCATTGTCTCCGGGACAAACAACCTTCCATGGAAAAGTATCCGATGTCGGCTATCCTCTAACAATCCTTCTGGAGCGTTCCCCTGATCGACACGATCCCGCATCACTTCCGCCTCGGAGTCCCCCCACTGAGACTCTTCCACCTACTACAACAAGAAGGACTACATCGTCATCTGAAACAAAAAGCCTCTAACACCTTTTACCCCTGGCATCCAAGGGAAAGGAAGCCAACTCTCCCATCGCATTCCAAGCATCAGTGGATTCTCGAAACACTTCCTTATGCGACTTACTGCTCAGGGTATCAGCAAAATATTTTCCCTTACCTTCAGTGTAAGAGATCTCATAGTCATAGTCTTGGAGAAACTTGACCCATCTCCACTGGCGTAGGTTCAAACCACATTGAGAGAAGATAAAAGGCAGGCTATTATGATCTGAGAGGATCAAAAGAGCTCCCCAAAGAGATAATGACACCCCAACTTCAGTACGAACAATACTGCTACAAGCTCTAGGTCAGGGGTGGCATAGTTACACTCGTGAGGGCGTAACTGCCTAGGCCCATAACAGATCACTCCCTTCTTCAGCATCAGCATACACCCCAGACCAAGTCCCGAAGCATCACAAAACACATCATAAAGTAACCCTTCCTCTGGAAACCTAAGTACGGGAGCACTGACCAACTTCTCCTTTAGGTAGTCGAAAGCCTTCTGGCACTGTTCACTCTATAGGAAGACCTGGTTCTTCCTATTCAAAGCAGTAAATGGAGCAGCAACTCGAGAGAAGTCCGAAACGAACCTCTGATAGTAACCTTCGAACCCTAGGAAACTATGAACATCCACCACGCTCTTTGGTGCCGCCCAAGAAACAACTGCCTCCACCTTCGACGGGTCCACTGACACACCATTCTAAGACACCACGTGCCCAAGGAAGTGTACTTCTTGAATCAAGAACTTACACTTCAACAATTTCCCGTAAAGATGGTGGTGTCGAAGGACTTCCAAGACTGGCCTGAGATGCTCAACATGCTCCTCCTCTGATCTTGAGTAGATCAGGATGTAATCGATAAACACAATGATGAACCGATCCAAAAAATCTCGGAAGACAAAGTTCATATGTCCCTTGAACACAACCAATGAATTTTTAACTCCAAACGAAATCACTAAAAACTCGATGTTCCCATACCTGCACCTGAAAGCCGTCTTCGAGATGTCACTATTTTTTTCCCTCAGCTGATGATATCCAGATTGTAGATCAATCTTGGAAAACCAACCTGCTCCCCTCAGTTGGTCGAAGAGATCATCTATCCTTGGAAGGGGGTAATGGTTCTTGACCATTACCTGGTTCAACCTTCGGTAGTCTATGCATAGCCTGAGACCACCATCTGCCTTCTTCACGAAGAAAACTGGAGCACCCCATGGTGATATGCTGGGTCGAACAAAACCCTTCTCCATCAGATCATCAATCTAAATCTTCAACTCTCGCAACTCCGAAGGTTCCATCCGATAAGTGGCCATCGAAATCGGACGTGCACCAGGCTATAAGTCTATCCCGAACTCAACGTCACATCCGGGGGGGGGGTAGAGTCACAACCTTTTCAGGAAAAACATCAAGGAACTCCCCAACAACCTTCGGGACATCCATCATCTCTGTATCAGCTGGAAACACTGATAAACCACCTAACATGGAAAGGAGAGGCTTCACATGCCGGCTTACCACCTGATAGATCCTCTCACCAACAAAAGGTACAAGCTGCCCATCCATGTCAGAGAACACAACTCTTCTCCAGAAGCAGTCGATAATGGCAGTAACAGAAAACAACCAGTTGATGCCTAGGATGACATCGTATGGATGCATCTGTAACAGAAGAATGTCCCCACTAGATAGATGTGGTCCCAACATCAGACCACATCTCCAGCAAACACAAGATATGCTGGTCTGGCCTCTAACTGGTGTACTCAGCACCAGTGGTACGTAATGTCTCTCTAAGTCTAGTCCCAAAGAATGAGATAGACTAGGTGAAACAAAGGAGTGCGACGCTCTAGAATCTAAAAAAGAAGAAATCAGAGTGATGAACAAAAAAATTGTACCTCGCACCACCTCTGGTCCTGCTGGAGCTGTCAACTCTGCTGCGTGAAACTTTCAACACCCAGCTCCTCTGCCTCTCTAATATCATCCACCTCCCCGACCACACCCTGTTCAAGGTCCCTGAGGATCACCCAGAGGTCGGCCTCCTCCTACAAAGTCTGCCCTCAGAGGAGCATGGTCCTGCTGCGGCTGGAAGGTCCTCGCCGGCAACTGGTGCTACTAAGGTGGGCACTGAACCTGCCCACCTCCACCGTACTAAGCTTGTGTCGGGCACGGACTCTGAACATGCCCAAAACCTCTATAAGAAAAACACATAGGTCTAGGGATCTTGAAAAACGGACGAGGACCTGAGGATCTGAACTAGAACTACTGGGGCCTGCTCCCCACTGGCCTGAACCTGGAAGATCCCGTCGCAGGACACCTGCTACTGACTGCCTTCCCCTTCGACGAGCCTGGTTGGATCCCCTCTTGTGGTTCACCTCCCAGCGAGTGCATCCTCTCTACAACCTCTTCCTTCTTCTGTACCGCCACATACGTCAGAAGGGTGAAGGGGGTGACAACATACTGGAGCGATGGACTAAGCATATCCTCCAAACGTCTCACCTGAGACTCCTCATCTGGAAAGAGATCCAGAGAAAAGCACAGGAGATCCTTGAACTTGATCCCCAAATCTCGTACCGACATACTCCCCTGCTGAAGGGAGAGTAACTCCTGTCGCTTTTCCGCCTTGATCATGGAAGAAAGGAATTCCTCCCGGGATTCCTTCTCAAAGTCAGCCCACGAAACCTATGCCTCTATCCTCTCTCCGAGGTAGAGCGTCCACCACTTTCGTGCCGTACCTCTCAGATGACTGACTGATAGGGGAACCCAGTACTCCCTCGGAGAACGAATCAATGTAAAAGTGATCCCTAACTCCTCAATACACCGCTTCGTCTCTGTATCCGAAGTACTACCCTCGTAATTCTTGAGGGTCTGCCGCTGGAAATAACAGAGAGTCTTCTTCCACTGGATATCTTCTTCCTATCGGTCAATCCTCAACTGATCGACCGACTGAATCTGCTGGGCCTTGGCTGTCAGAGCCAACCAGGGATGAAGTCCAAGTTCCATAGATGTATGATAAAAAAGAACGCATATGCCCGAGTATTAAGGAAATTTCCCAAGGTTTTATTTTATTATTTTATTTCAATTTCTTTCCCAGAACACCCAAATCATGTAAAACACAATCACAATGACGCATGTACCTTCCCTAGGGTCTCTACCCTGAAATCAATGTAGTCTCACTTTGTTGTTCGGTATGCTCAGTGTCCTTTTATCAGATCACGGGGGGCCCTATAATCTCGTGTCCTAGCCGGTCTTCCCGGGCCTATGTCACACACCAAGATTAACTAACATTGTTTCCCTACCATCCCATGTGATCCTCATTGTGCATAACTCCAGCCTCCATCCTATCTCTCAGCCATCACCTCTGATACCATTCTATCACGACCCCTTCCCACCAAAGATGCCCCTCCTGAGATGGAAATGGTGAATGGGAGATAATGACCCCCGAGTCCCGACTCCAGTAGGCTCCGGGTTGGTGACTAGCACCAAGGGTATGAGTTTTCACAAATATGGGAGGCATTACCCTTTTATTATTTTAAGATCGGGAAATAGGAAAATTCAACCACCAAAAAGGAAAAGAACAGTGTATAGAAATAAACCCAAATCAAGCCCACATGCATGTCTAAACAATTTTTATAACAAGGTGAGAGTACAAGAAAGCTCAAAGTACAATACCAAAAGAAACAAGTGCACAACAACAGAAAAAACTCCAACTGTCCGACTAGTAGGGTCCCACACGGACCTGGTAGTCATCCTAGAAACATGAATGTAAACGTAGGGTGAGCATAAATGTATACTCAGTAGGGAAACCAAAAGCTCTCGAGCACAAGTGAAGAGACATCCTAATGTCCCGTGAGAACAACAGAAGAAACCTAGAAAGGGATTCTATCCACCCAACCTCACCAGCCACACTCACCAAAAACACAATCACAACAGGTAGTAGTATATTAGAAACAAGGGTATTGGGTACCCCGCACCATTTCCCATTAGTTGGCTTACTCTTCCTAACGGCGAAAATCCTGACGCTGCCACACTCTCCCCGCCCGCACACACCTGGGATTCACAACCACGCATCCCGCCCGCACACACTTGGGCCTCAAAACCATGCATCCCGCCGGCACACACCTGGGTCTCACATCCACGCATCCCGCCGGCACACACCTGGGCCTCACAACCACGTATCGCACCCACACACACCTGGGCCTCACAACCACATATCTCGCCCGAACACACCTGGGCCTCATCCCGAATATTCTTGGGAAATAGTAGAACCTGCCCGAAGAGTCTTCGGCTAAAACCACCCGAATCGAAACCTACCTGAAGAGTCTTAGGTGTAAGGTCGCCTCAAGCCATCACTGCCTAGGGGAGAAGGAGCAAGAAGGAGCTAGTAACTAAGGGAAAAACACCCTCTCCCATGAAATAGGAGTGCTCGGCACTAAGTGATCAACATGGGTGGGGTGAAATAAAACGAAACAGATATATATATGTATAACAAACACACAGCCCAACCTATGGCTTCTAAACAGAGAAACTGAGCACGTGCCTCGGCACTGCTACTACGAAGCATGCAAACAACAAACAACCCCAACCCCATTTATATGTTCATGTTTCAGCAGTATTAGTTTATTTAGTTCCTTAACTACTGGGAAACTATCCACAACCAACCACATCGATCATTCGTAAAACATATCCCTTCCATCCACAAATCAAGTTAGGAAAAAACAAGCAACACAACCGAGTCCTTATTATCAACCAACCAACCCATTTATTAATAATCCCATTCCATTGCCATGACCCACCATTCATTAACTCTTCCAATTTTTATTTATTATTCACGACCCATGGTCCATTCACATTCAAACCCATCCCTGCAGCCCCGTTTCCAATCGACATAACCACAACCGCACCGAAACCCGTACATCATTATCCCTTCAATACGATTTATCGTAGCCCTTCTGCCCGTTACCAACATAACATTCATACCAACCCACAACCAAGTCAACCGCAGCCCCGCTGCTCACCCGATCCACAGAAACCCATAAATCAAGGTTTGTTCCACATCATCACCCCTTTAACATCATTTAGTACAGCCCTAATGCCTCTTCTATTCGTAAAAACCCAGGATTCACCCCTCCCTTTCACACACCAGTAACCAATCCAAAACACACATGTTCATTATTACATTTTGTTTAACCGGGGTGATCACACAAGGGTTTCATATTTTAAACATCCAAATTTAAATTATTAACCAATTTCCACATTCCACAAAGTTTCATCCATATGAAAATCCAGAAGGAGAGGGAAACATTTAATTACGTAAGAGAAGGCCCCCAAAGACCATGATTTTTATTTGGCAGAAGCTCATTCAATTCACAACATAATATCATAGGATATAAATAATGTAACTTCATTCACAAACTTCTCATCCCCATTATATAAGCCAGTTATTTTATTTATTAAGCCGGTTTAAAAGTGTTTCATGTAAACAAGAGAAAACCCACCCAGCATGATGCAAAAACTAGAGAGACGAAGGTAATATCCCTACCTCAACAGGTTCTGATCACAATGCTCCCCCGGATCAACTTTAGAAGACGTCTGTCGGCATCCTTCACTTCTTTCGGGTCCCAAAAAAACCTCCTTGGGTGGAATTCAGAAATGAAAAGCTGAAGGAAAGACAACGGATCCTAGATCAGATGTTCTGCCTCGTCGTTGCAATCCTGTGGCCGCTGAAGGATCATAAATCGGAGCTCGGATGAAGAAGTTATGGAATAAAGAGCCTTCGAGTCTCTTGGGAGAACTCTGCTTGGAGGAAAGGGGAGGAGATGGGTGAGTTGAAAAGGAGGAGGGGACCCCTCCTTTTATAGGCAGGAAATGAAAAAGTACAAGGCGTGTAATTTATGGTACATGGCGTGTACTCGGTTATCTCACGCGGTCTCCACGCGGCATCCAACACGGCTCCGCGGCCGTTGACGGGTCAACACACGGTTTGAGGGTAACGCATACGTGGGGAAGGACTAAATGGCGTGTAGTTTGGACACATGACGTGTACTCATTTATTTCACATTGCTCCAACACGGAACACGACCGTTGACTGGTCAACACACTGTAACGCGTACACAGAGAGAGACTACATGGCGTGTAGTGTTGGACACACGGCGTGTACCCATTTATTTCACTCGGCAAGGACACAACCTTCAACATGGGGTATACCCAGCAAGGGGGTACACTGCGTGTACTCAAACTACACGGTGTGTAGTTTCAAATTTCTTGAAATTTTGTGAAAAGTCCATTTTACCATCCAGAACACTTCGTGGAATTCTTTTTGACAAAGGAATGGGCCAGAGAGGTCCGGGCCATTACAGTAATGAATAATGACTTTGGAAAAGGAATTTAATTAAGATTTATTATAAATATAGAAAACCTATCAAGCAGTAGAGACACCAGGATTGATGCACCATAATGACAGCCATCAAACCATCACATCGATAGACTAGAAGATGGTAGGGGAAGATATGAGTGTGAGTGATCCTGGTATGGGTTGATGATGGTGGGTTCATGTGTGAAGTGAATATTTCATGACATGGGGAGGTGATGGTCATGAGAGTTTGTTACGAGGAAACATGGGTTTTCTATTCTAGATAGTTGATGACATGAATTGGCTTTTAAATAATAACTCACTTGTACTAAACTATGATGTGGGAAGGTACCAACCTCAACCATTTTTCACTGTTTATTATAATGAAACCATTTCACAATGAGATCTCATTGTCTCCCTTGCATATGAATTACACTATCTTTCACCCACTCCACTCATGCAATATTTTAGATCAACAGTCATAGTTGATTGGAGCTCAATAATGTCACTTCTATTTGAATGTTAAACCAAAAAAAAGACATTATATTCTTCACACTACCTTGAGAGGATGATATTATTCTTGGGTCTACTCCACAATCCAATGTTATAACCTAGAGGTCATTGATATGGTAGATATGAGGGTGTAACGACTTATGGAATTTTTTAATTTTAGAATTCTGTTGCAACATAGGACAATAAGGTATATGGAGATGAAAATGGATAAAACAAAAAGTCACAACTTTACCATGTATATGATATTTCATAATGGTCATAGTGGCTATAGAAATGTTGATTCAACTATTTTCAGGTGTCTTGAAGGGATTTTTAATGGTTACATTATATTGTAGGGGAGTTTAAAAATGGTCATGTGGAAGGTATGTAAGGGTATAATACAATCCTTTGCATGATCCATAAAGGTAAAAGGAATCTTATAGTGTAGATTCAAGCTGCGTAAGGTTATTATAAAAGGAACATAATATTAGCTTGATGTAATTTCTAAACAGTTGTTAATAGATGAATGTGTGATGGTAATTATATATGTATGAAGGAACTTTAATCTTACCAAAGGGTTTATGAAAGTTTCTATTTTGTTTTGATATAGGAAAACTATTTTGAAATGAAGGGTTTCAATGTACATAAGGCTACGATTCAAGGGTTCGCTGAATTATGGAGATGAGGATTTAGGTTATGGATTGATAAATTTCATGAGAGGATAAATTTTCCACATGACCCAGGCAACGTAACACCCTAGATGATGGATTTATATTACAAAAAATGTATAATGATATGTTATAAAATAATATATTTGTATAGATTTAAATTCTATATTGAATCTCTCTCTTGGTTGATATTTAATATCGGAGATTTAAGATCAATTTTACATGTGGATTTACACAGTATGTGGTTGATTCAAAGTTATGATTGATATGGAGAGATATTCCATGACATGAATGAAGATGGATATAAATATCTATGAATTATTATATATATAAATTGGAGATATTATAATGTTTTATGGGGACTCAATTTCAAGATGTTTAAGGGATATAAAAGAGTGATTTATAATAGAGTATTGTTGATTCCAAGGTGTATTTAATATTTTTTACACTCTCCCATGACATGATTAAGGATGTGAATTTTCCTATGTCAATGAATGTGTTCATTGGGGATTTTTACTATTGAATTAATTATTTTTTTATCAATTTTAGTTGGTTTTGGTAATTATTACATTCTGGTATATTGTATTCTCCACTTCTTTTTATGAAAACTTTTTTGTTGAGGTAGGTACACATTAAAATTATTTAACTATATAATTATTCCCATGAAAGACCATAGGTGGGTTGGGGTAGCTATGTTCAAATTGGGTTTTGGGTTACTAATCTACATGATCAACCTATGTACCTGATTTGTGAAAAGTAGATTTATTATGATCGAGATTGATGACCTAATAAAGGATTCACTTGAAAGACATAAAACATATCTAATTAAATCATTATTAATTTATTTCATTGGTAAATGAACCTGGATCAATAATAATTTGTATGTTTTAACTGATTTATGGATTTTAAATACATTCATTCTCCTATTATATATCAATTTTATCATTATTTGATTTTCACAACATTATCTTTTAGTTAGAACTCAAATGTTTCATTTAATATGATTTATTATTTAGGTAACTAATTATTGTTTCATCTATTTTTTAAATTTCTAGATAATTACATGTTGAAATCAATGATTCCCCATGGGAAGTCACCAATCTCATAAAGAAGTTGATATATTCTCATGAACATCCATAAATGAAACAAATACAGAAATATAATCTAGCTAGACTCCCCTTCAAATCCTATGTTATTATTAACACAAATGAAATTGAATTATTTAGTTAGTTAATTAATTAATTAATTAATACATTTATTTTAATGTCCATTCAATTGTCCTTTCAGATTCCCATCATCTGTGGAAATGTGGAATCTAAATAAATATTTTTATCTAAATACATGGAATTAATTAGGAATTTATTATTCCTTAAATTCTTGTTACCTAGTCAGAACACTAACTAATATCCATGTTATTTGGTTTTAATGATTCAATTAATTATTATTCAATTTATTTAATGTGTTCAATTATTGCGTGACTACATGGAACGTACTAACGAGTTACGTGCCGCATTTGTTTTACATGTGTCTAAGTTATATAGATAGGGAATCAATATGTATCTTTAGTGGGATGCATGGTGTATAATAATGAGTTAAATGGAATGTAAATCACTTTCATGTGTCTACGAAACATGTTGCTGACTTGATGTGTGTTTTCGTTATTATAATATATGAGGTACACACTATGAATGCCAAATACCAAAACCTTAACATATGTGATTCATGGATGTCAGTCCATAATTATTGTATTAATATATGACACAGAATTTTCCATGTGGATTCCTTGAAATTAATTTTGAAAAAAATAAAATATATGGAATGTATTCCAATTACATGTTGAAAAGTATGAAAAAATATGTGCCAGTTTATCTTGTTCGACACACTGTGCATTTACAGTTCATTTAATAATATCTATATTATTTGATGCTTAGTGAATCATATATCCCCCATCACATACATGTGCATTGATATTTAATATAGAATATGTACTATTTAGTTACATTTAGTGCAACCATGTCCACTGGATAGAATCCTCAATACCTCTAGATGGATTCTACTATTGTTTTTAAACGATTATTAACATGTTTAAGATCATATGAAACAAGAAAGAAGTCACGTTTAATCAAAAAACATTTTAATTTAATTTATTTTTATAGAAAGAATAAACCATATATGAATAAGTAATAAAAAAAGTATACAATCAATCAAAAAATTATAAATAATTGTAACTTACTATGTGACCACAATGTTACCACTTGATGGTTTTTGGGAATATTTAAATTGGTCAGACCCATTACCAATAAAGGATATTCATCAACATCATCAAATTTATTCTTTGAAATATAAAAATAGAAACCCCAGAACCCATGATAAAATATAATCATTTATAATTGTTAATTAATTAAGTTAAATAATTAAATAACCATGTTGAAATTAATTCTTCATTAATAAATATTTTGATATCTTCATGTCAATAAATAATTTCATTTCAGTATTAGGGGATACAATTCCTTTAACAAAGATCTACACATGCACCACAAACCATAGAACATCACTAAAAAAATCCATGGGCACTAGCATAGAATATTTTAACCCTTGAACTATTCATCACTGATCACCACAAGAATACATTTGATGTTAGATGAATTTTTCATGTTCTCACAAGAGTTTAGAGGGTGGCGGAGGATAATTTCTATGCATTCCTAAGAGCATTATAGAGAAATACATCTCTATGGATTGAGAGAATTCTCTCTAGACTTTTGTGGTGAACAATGATGATAAGGGTTTAAAATAATATAACCTAGTATATATAGATCATGATTAAGAGAATAATAATTACTTATAGGCCCTTATTATACACTTATTCACATAAGAATCTTGTTTCAAAATAAAAATAATATTATTAAAATATACATGCCTTGTGTAAGAATCATAGATAAATAAATAATATAATTTGAAAAAAAAATTATTTATTCAAATGATATTTAATATATTTTTATCATCAGGCCATCAACTTGTCATATTTTCCTCCTTGGTATTTTTTGAGGCACTAATAATGACTACATATTTAAATAAAAAAAATAACTATGTTCTTAACCAATAAATTAAAAAACACCATATAAATTATAATAGTGAATATTTTTTTTTAAATAATCAACTAAAATATATATTATCTTAAATAAATTATGGATGAATATTTTTTGATCAACAACATATGAAAAAATATTTAACCTCACATTGGTATAATATTTATTCAACATGTTGAATTCATATCAAATTTCACTAAGGTTTTGGATAAACGTAATGTATGACCATTTATGACCCTTTATCTGTGGAATTATGCAGAACCCCCTAAATTCAAAATTTAGTATATGAAAACACACCATAGAACCCATTGAGAAAAAAAATTAATATAAAAAAACACATACTAATAAATATTGTGTAATATAATTACATTAGTTTGATATCTATAACTAGTTAGGTTTCATTTTGGTTTCACCAACTTATGTAATCAATGTATCTTTTTTTGAATGTATGGAAATGACCTTTTCGATTAAACCCTTTGGAGATGGACTTTACTAGACATATTCATTCTCATCAATGGACCTAAGATATCACTTTCCTTTAAATAATACAAGAGAATGTTCCATTCTTTTAATAATAATTAATGCAATTTCACTCATGACATACGCAATGTATCATACCTTATCATGAACAAACATCTTATTGCTTATCATAAGTACATCAAAGTATGAAACTGATGATATGAATTGATAATATTATTAAATTCTAAGGATCATTACCTATATCCGTGGATAGGATAACTCAATGAAACACACACAAATATATATTATCTTAATAGAGGGTCATGTTCTCATAAAATTCTTCTCTTACTGACTACCAAGGATGGAATTTTTGAGAATAAGCTAAAATGTTTTTTGATCTACCAACCATTGATAGTCAGTTTCATTTTTGACACATTAAAAGATTCCATCCACCCATATAACGTGAATTTTATAATAATTTCTTAACACATCTAGATTTTCATCATAGTGGGAGATTTATATTACCTTTTAGCATGAAAATTTCCCTTATAACATTATAACATAGATGTTACACAATCGAATTATCATCATGTGATTATATATAATTTTTCATTCAATACTATGATTATTAAACTATCCTAATGTTCAATGTAATTGGATATAGGGCACCAAATCAATCTGAATTTTCTAAAAAACCATGTAGTATATATAATTTAATGCTTGGTATAAAAAAAATATTTAATGTACTAGGATATAAATGTCATAACCTATTAGAAGAAATCATGATTAAACTACATTAAAATTAAAATTCATTCACTAAATTCATTTTACAAAACACATAAAATTATATATTCGAATTTAACTATTTCAATTTATGTGTAAAATTAGGATTCAAATTTATACCATGGAAGGATTGTAACCTTGTCATGTGTATCATACTTTAGCTAAAAATGAACAATCCCATTGAACAGGTTAGATCATTCAATATTGTAATAGGAATAACATTGTGTGTTTGATAACTTTATATTTTTATGAATAATTTCATCATCATAGAGTAATTTTTCCTTTTTAATTGACATGTTATACCAGTGATCCAATATTAAAAATTAGCAATTTTGATTATAATCCTCTATGTACTAATGAATGAATTAGATAAAAATTTTCTTTTTTCATGTCTTTCTACTAATAAATGACCATACATTGTTACAATATTTCATTATTTTTTTTCATGAATTACCATTCAATATCAATTATACTTATACCTATGGAATGAATAATGGTCCCCCATATCACGCATTAATACATTTTTTATTGATTATTTTTTTCAAATAAAGGGGAATTTAAATATTTTTTAAAATAAATGTTAATCATAGGATATCTAAATTTATCTCATATTAACATATAGTGTGGGAATTAATTTACATTAAAACACCACTGAACATGTTTTTTTATTTTCAATTTGAATTTGTCATGTTTAAATTATAATATCATTTTTAATAGATATATTCTTCTCAAAAGTAATATAATATTGTCATGAACTTTTCCAAACCAAGTCAATATTAATTTTTTTCTAAAAATATTTTAATATTTAATATTCTATGATATTGTAATATAGTTTCTTAGTATTAGGAAATATAATAATACCCACATTTTTTTAAGATACCAGACAAACTATTAATTTATATTTGAAACACATAACATATTAGAATAAAATTTATAAACTCACAAATATATTTTGTTCATGAGTTCTTCCAGTTCATCAAGGTAAGATATCCAATATTTCTCTCTATAATTTTCAATTTTATACTTAGGTTACCAAAATATAATTTCAATATTTTAATTAAAAAAATTTTCTCAATAAATTTTGTTCCTTGAATCCTATTATTTTTCTCCATACCAACATGTGTCTAGTATACCATGTTTATTAATAAATGATGTCCATCAAATTCTAGTCTCTCGAAAAAAAATTAATTAAATTCTAGTCATTTATATCCATCTAATTTTAAATCACCTCATCACATATATATTATTATAGATAAATCAGTTCTCATCATCTCAATTAATAAACATATAACACCAATTCAATCTTGAAATCTATATGAAAAATATATAGTATCATCATTTTTTCCACAACTCTTCTCATTCACAGAATGAGACTCCAGAAATTGATGTAACTTCCACTTAAATTTATATGATACCTTACTATAAAATTTTCTCAGTTCCATCTAGAATCAAAATACCATTTCTGATATTTAATGGATTTCATAAGAAAACAAGTATCTTTCATTTATGTTATACCTTAATTTTTTCTCTACTTAACTCCATCATATTTATTATCTATTAAATAAGACCTAAATATAATCTTTTAGACTAATAACCATGAATCAAAATTAATTTTGTGATATTTTAATAATTTGATATTGGTTTTTGAATTATATAATTTTATATCCATATTGATCTGTAATATTGATATTCAAATATTTCCATTTTAATGTCATAGATTAATGGAACAATTATATCCTCTAAAATTCTTACGTGAATTGTATGAGTGCTAACCACTGACATTTTTCTATCATAGAAAAAGTATTATGAAATTTTAAATGTCATGTGAACTTCATCATAGTCCTGTTATATTCTTATAATTCATATGGAATTCCTGAAAATAATTATGAAATATGATGTATCCAAACATTTATCCTCTTCGAACAATGTATTATGAAGTTTTTTTATATATTATACACTATAGACATAGCCAGTTTTTAAGGATAATCTTAAGAATTAAATTTTATCCTTACATGACCCCAAAAAATCCTCAACCCATCCCAAGGCCTATAAAAAACATCAAAATAACTCAAAACACTCTTCTATGTCTATCAATCACACTAAAACATTTTTAGCATCATTCCCATGGTTTTTCATGACATTAAATAGCCATGTTAGATTATTTAATGTAGCTTTCCTCTCTTTCCATTTCAACCATTATTTTAGCCTTTTCAATCCTCCATCCATCCATAGTTCATCAATAATTTCAGCACCATTGCTATTATGTTATATAAGGATGGATTCTACTAAATTAAACTAGATCTTCTTCAAATATTAAACCAATTTTTATCTTTTTAAATAAATCTATAAATCAATTATTATGTAATGAATTGTAGAATCCATGTTCATTCTCATCTTCTGAACTTCTTTTAAACTATAGTACATAGTGATATACTCTCCAATATAAAATATCATTTTAGAAAAATACTATATCAAAAAAACAACTTATGTGATCGTTATGCCAATAAATTAATTCATAAAACCATTCAAAAATATTAGTATAACCAATTTAGTGTTATTTACCTAATTTCTTTGGAAGGGTCCTCATATCCTTAATTGTGTTGATTCATCCACCATCATCCAACACTACAACATAAATTTAATTTCATATTGGAAAAATATACTATATCATATCCAAAAATTTCTTGGGGTTCTTAAATCACTCACTTTTTATTTGTTATTAATACCAAATTCACTGATAATTTCAATGCACCAATTCATATAATTTTCACCCTAAATTCTATATAACCATTATTCCACATATTGAAAATAAATTAAAAATTGGAAACTGTTTTATCTCCCTTATTGAAACTATAGGTTTTAGGGTATTTTTTTCATTTGTTAAACTTGTTTGATTTCTAAAACTAGTTTCTTCCCTTGTAATCTTCCTATTTCCATGTTCTCCTAGTTTCATTAGAGATTTTGGAAATTTCAATGAGTGATGGGTGGGAACACATTTTCTCATTCAAATATTCCATAAATTAATCAACTCAATATTTAAATAGGATTTTATTGTGTATAAAACAATAGAGATTAATTTAGAAAACAATATTTTCCATTAATAAAAAAATTGAATTCCAAATCAACCATTAACTTATTAGGGGTTGTATAAACTGATTTTTTACAATGTTTATGAACCTACACTCAAACACACAAAATACTTAAAAAAAATCAAGTAATAGTCTATTTTACCACCTATTTAGGTATATACCCACTCCTCATTGAGAATCACACTTAATATAAGTAAAACCATGATTATAACATTTAACTCTTACCTAAATATTCAATTCCGGAAATCTTTTTCAAGATTGTCGATTTAATTGGTTGTTATATAATTTAATGGAATAATTAATTATATATAAGCTCCCCATCAAGGGTATCTCTCTAATGATATTCTTCACAACTAGTTATTCTTGAAGAATTAAAATTAAAAAAAGATATATTAAATGTGAATAATCATGATGGATTGTTCTTCTAGTTATATAATGAATACTACTATCATCTTTCATATTAATTCATGATTTACATTTAATTAAATAATATATAATACAAAACTACCATAATATTTAAATAAAGAGGGTCTTCATCTAATATTTTTTGTGAAAACTAGGGTTTAAACATATTTATCAACCCATAGTCTCCTTTATTTATGGATCTAAATTGTCTTGAGATATTCATGGATTCTCCACTCTTGTCATTACCAATCTATTAATCTTTGGATAATTTGGAATCAGTTCCTTTTCAATTTTATTCTAAACTATAATGATATTATTTATTATATAAATTAGAGATTATTTATTTATTTATGATTACAATATCTTCTTATCTATTTCTAATATTTCAAGACAAAATTTCAGAAATTATGTAGGGGAATAGTGAACCTTCCTCTTATGAGAGGACTCCATTTTAATTGAAGGATTATTGGTACATTCATTCAAAAAAAAATTCTAGTGTTCATAATTTTTCCTGTAAAACAAATCGTACACTTTATATAATTGTATCTAGAAAGATGTTACCTTATACACATACTTTATCTTGAACTCATTTCACTAATCCAATCATGTTATTTCACTCTCTCCTCAATCCTCTTATCATTTATAGAAAATGTAATTTGGAACTAATGTTAATCTACATTTTATAATGGTATAGGATGTGGACTCTCTTGGAAAAATGTAATAATAATATTCTTTTAGATATGTCATTTATCTCATCTTTTATAAATATCTTCTTGGGAGTACTTTGTTGAAACATTATTATTTTATTGTACTCCAATATATATTTTTTATTATTAATTACATATTTCATTCATATTATGGTAAATTATTCCAAAACTATTATGAGTTTTTATTTATTTTTTCATACCATCTATCAAAATAAGTGTAACCATACTTTTTTTAAAAACAATATATTGTTTCAAAATAATTAAATCTATTATTTCTCTATATTTTTCAATTTTTCTATGAAGTCTATTTCTATATAGAAGGATTCTTCTATGTTTTAGTTAAATTACCAATAAAATAATGTCTTATATTATTAGAATATATTTCCAATAGTAAATGGAAATGTGTCTAACCCTATGGAAACATATACAGTGGCCCACAAACAAATTTTTTTTTACTACATAGTTATCTGGTACAAAATTTTGTGCTTGTGATTTTGTGGTGTAAACCCCACTCTTTTAGGATAAATTTTGAGAGATTATATTCATAGACATACTCAAATCTATTTTTGATTATATTGTGGAATTATATTATTTTAATTCATCTAAACTTGTGCATATTATAACATGGTTCTTGTACATAAAGATGAAAATTCATCAATATAAATTATATTTTTTAGATAGTGGGTTTTCTTTCTCTATCAGTTGGTTTTTGGTTTATTAAGAGATAATTCCAATATCTTCTTTAAACTAATTGAATTTTTATTCTAAGAAACAATAATTTATATTTTTTCTAGAACCAATCCTTTCAATATAGTAAAGAATCATATAGTGTCCCACCCTTTTCTAACATTACTATTACATTATTTTAATATGGAAAACATAACAGTATTACAAATAGATGATCCAATGGTTTAGTGTCTTGAAAAAACTAGGGCCATACATAGCAATTACATCATCAAGAATAAACATTTTTTTAATTTATTCTTATCTAGATTTTTATTTGAACTTGACCTCTCCTTTGTATATATAGCCACCTGAGGATATACCTCAAAAAGGGTGAGCTAAAATCCTAGTAAGAGGATTGATAAGAACAATATATCATGGGGTGAGCATAATCATAACTTGGGAAAAAGATCATGAACATGAGAAGAAGAATAAATAAAAGGATTGAAGTGTGGAAATCCATAAAAACGAAACATCATGTTTTAGTGCTTAACTACCACACATAATTGTGAACAAAGCTATAATCTTGTTCACATAATTTCTCATTATGTCATGAGATTCATCACTTTACCCAATGCATTGGAGCGCTGTATAATTCCAGTCGCACCCATCACATCATAATATTATCATTATCGTGTATGCCACATAGAACATATATAAATAATGAACATAATAAACCCATGGAATGGAATGTTTTTTATCTCATAAGAACACATTCATAAACGTTGGGTTCCCAAAACAAAGAGGGAATAACAAACATGATACAAGAACCATAAAACTTGAATGAGAAGTAAAATGTGAGTTATTAAAGGAAGAGTTCTTTTGGATAAAATTTTGTTTGCCATAAACAATAGTGGTAAAAATTTATATCCAATAAAATGAAGTACAATGATGAAAAAATGATTTTTAGGAGTAACCATATAAAAAATTGAGTGAAAGAGGGAGAAATTGAAGAATGAAATTCGGGTTCAAGAATATACCCTTACCTAGTATCTGAACACTTCCATCCCTTTAATGTCATGTATAATGACATTATATTCATTAATTAGAAATTAAAAAACCTTATATACATTAATAGGTTTCATTTAGGTTTCATTATGTAATTTAATGGGCCTTTTGATGAGTTATTGGGTTTAAAAACATTGTTCGGGAATGTTCGTTTTTATGGTCTTCTTGAGCGGTTATCTCGTATTCTTAAATGAATGTTCGGGTAGAACATGGGATAACATAAAAAACTAATTTTAATTTTTATTACTGAAAATACAGAATTTAAAATTATCTTATAATGAATTAAATTATATACCATGTGAATGAATCATTAGATAAAAATTAAATGATGATTGTTTGGGTTAATTTGGGCAGTTTTTCGATCACAGATAAGTTGTTTTAATTTATCACTCAATAATAAGTACATAAGTTAGTTCCAAAACATTAAATAGGTCCTAAAACATATAGAATATTCATTTTCAACCATAAAAATGGTTTCATGACTGGATCTGATGGTATAAATGGAAGAAGAAGACTCGTCGTTCTTGAAGGTGATAAATTAACACCTCACGAACAACATTCTCTTTAATAAAATACAAAGAGGAGGAAAAAGGTGGTTGGATGATATAAAATCCCATTAGAATCATACAATTACAGTACATTTATGTTACTAGAGTTACCATACCATTTGGAAAAATATAGGTGGGGATATAAATAGAAAAGATCTTGAAATTGAAAGGGAATTAAAGGATAAGAGAGAGAGAAATTACCTCTTGAATCCTCCTCTTGAGATCCTCCTTAAGGCGCCTAAGCTTGGTATTTTGATGAGACCAGTAGCTCTTGGAAGTGGGGGAGGGGATAGGAATGATTTGTGGGTAGATTTTATAAAAGGATTCAATCTTGAGAGGTGTGAGGAAATGATGGTGTGAAGGGTGGTTTTTATAATGAAGGGGAGAGGGGTTTCCGTAATATAAAATTCATTAGTTTATTAATTAACCCTAAGACGAGGAATAACGAGTCTTAAATAACCATGAATAGTAAAGAGGGCTCCTGTGTTTAAGATTTTGGTGCTTACATCACTTGTGATGTCAGGAATAGTGAGTTTAAATTATATTGTATTTATTAGGTAAATTAAAGTATTTTTTTATATACCAAAAATTCAAGTATTTTAGAAAAATCCCAAAAATTTACCAAAACCATTTTCCGACAATTAGAATCAAAAAAATGTAGTCCATTTTTCGAAAATAATTTATTAAATATGATTAATTTAATATTTAATTAAAATCATAATTTATTATTAAAAAATAATTTTTAAAACATTCATTTTCATATTCGAAAAAATAGGTACATCATACTTTCACTTGAATATTATCATTATACATTCATACGTTAGGTAACTATTCATTAGGGTATATCACTATTCATAAGGGTAGGTTACTATTCATAACGGTAGGTTACTATTCAGAAACAATTATTTTTGTTTTATTAGACTCCAAAAAACATCAGGAACACAACCGTGTATTTCATATTTTCAAAATCCCCAATACAGAAGTGAAAAACATATTTCTAAAGGTCACTTAGCACTTATTAGTTCATTATGTTGTGTTTTCATTTGATTTTATAAAATATTTATAAGAAGGTAATTTCCATTGAAAATATTTGTGTCGTTACATTCTTCCCCCTAAAGAAATTTTGCCCCCGAAATTTTAATTTACACAAACTGGCGAGGGCACTTCTCCTTCATCACCTCTTCCAGTTCCCAAGTAGCTTCATCAAACCTATGGTTCCTCCATAACACTTTGACAAGGTGGGTTGTCTTTTTGTGTAGAACCTTATCTCTCTGGTGTAGAATCTATTTTGGATTCTCCCCATAAGAGAGATCACCCTCCAGCTATACCATCTCTGAGTTTTGTAAATGTGAGGGGTCTGGTATGTACTTCCTTAGGATTGATAGCTAAAACACATCATGAACTTGAGCCATATTCGGTGGGAGTGCAAGCCGATATTCCATGGATCCTATGCGGTCAAGGATCACAAAGGGAACAATGTACCTTGGGGTTAGCATTCCTTTCTTTCGAAAATGCATGACTCTCTTCCATGGTGATATTCGAAGGAAGACTTTATCTCCAATGTCAAACTTCAAGTCCCTTCGATGGTTGTTAGCATAGCTCTTTTTCCAACTCCGAGCTGCTTTGATGTGTTTCCGGATGACTTGAACCCTCTCTGTCATCTCTTGTACAAGATCGGGTCCATGTAGATTTCTTTCTCCAACTTCATCCCAACAGGTTGGAGTTCTACATCGCTTTCCATACGAAGCATCATATAGAGCCATATGAATACTCAAGTGGAAGAAATTGTTGTATGGGAACTCAACCAATGAGAGATGATGATCCCATCCACCTTTTAATTATAGATATAAGCCTCTTAGCATATCTTCAAGAATATGAATATTCCTTTCAGACTGGACATTGGTTTGGGGGTGATAGGCCATGGTGAAATTTAATTCAATACATAAATCATGTTGAAGGCTCGTCCCAAATTTACATGCGAACCATGGATCACAGTCAGAGACAATTGGGAGTGGAACACCATGCAGTCTCACTACTTCATTCACATATATCATTGCATGTTGTTCAAGTGGGAGATCTTTTCGAATAGTGATAAAATTGTAAGTCCTGGTGAGTCGGTCAACCACCACCCATATATCATTATTTTCCTTTTACATCTTCAGGAGACCCCTGACAAAGTCCATAGTAACATTTTCCCATTCCACATGGGTATAGGCAATGACTGCATCATCCCTTTGGAATTTTGTCACTCTTCTTTAACTTGCGGACATACCAATCACCTTGATATATATTCAGAAATCTCATTCTTCATGTTATCCCACCAGAAGTGTTCTTGGAGATCATGGTACATCTTGGTACTCCTTGGACGGATAGACAAGGTTGAACTATGTGAATTTTCCAATAGCTCCTTTATCCTGGGTTATGAAGGCACACAAATCCGCAATCCAAACCAAATCACACCAGCATCGTTGATATGGAAGTCTTACAGCTTCCCTTCATTTATGGAATTCACCCTATTTTGTATATCCACATCATCCATTTATGCTTCCTTAATATTCTCTTGGATGTATGGTTGCACAATAATTTGGGAAAGGTAGGATGTATCGCCTTCCCTTATGATTTACAAATCCATCCTTTAGATATCTAAGAAGATAGGGTCTTTCTCAATCTGTAACATGGATAGAGTAGAGAGTTCTTTTCTGCATAGAGCATCAAATACTTTTTCAACTTTCTAGGATGGTAGTGAATATAGCAATTTTAATCCTTGATTAGCTCTATCCATCTCCTTTGACACATGTTGATCTCCTTTTGTGTGAATATATACTTTAGGCTCTTATGGTCGGTGTATATTTCACACTTCTCACCATAAAGGTAGTGCCACTAGATTTTCAAGGAGAAAATCATGGATGCTATCTCTAGATCATGTGTCTGGTATTTTTTCTCATGGATCTTCCAATATCGGGAGGCCTAGGCTATCACATTGCCATTTTTCATGAGTATGCAACCCAATACTTTCTTTAAAGCACCATTTTATACCACAAAAGGTTCTCCACTTTTCAGTAGTGTGAGTACATGCGTAGTGATCATCCTTCCCTTTATCTCCTTGAAGATTCCCTCACATTCTTCCATCCATACATACATTACCCCTTTCCTTGTTAACTTAGTTAACATGCTTTATAGTCGTGAGATGTTTTTCGCAAAACGTCTATAGTACCCAGCTAATCCAAGAAAACTAAGGATTTCTGTGACACTAGAGGGCCTAGGAAATTCCTCAATCACCTTTGTCTTTGAATTTTCCATAGAAGTTCCCTTACATGTGATCACATGTCCCATGAATGTGTCTTCTTTCATCCAAAAGTCACAGTTTCTGAACATGGCAAAAAACTTCTCCTTTATCAATGTCACCAACACAAGTCTTAGATTTTCTTGATGTTCCTCCATTCTCATGGAGTAGATTATAATATCATCAATAAAAACTACAACATATTTTTAGAGGTAATGTATACATACTCTATTTATCAAATCCATGAATATTGTAGGGGTATTAGTATGTCTGATGGGCACCACTAGAAACTCATAATTCCCATAGCTTGTACAGAAGGCAGTCTTATGAATATCTTTGTTCTTCACCTTTAACTAATGATATACAGAATAAAGGTCCACCTTTGAGAAGTATTGATCATAACTTAACTGATCTAAGAAGTAATTAATCCTTGGAAGACAATACATGTGGATTATGGTCATCGTGTTGAGTTCCCGATAATCGATGCACAACGGCATTATTCCATCCTTCTTCAAAAAGAGCACTGGCGCACCCCAATGTGATGTACTAGGGAATATGAACCATTTGTTCAGATGATCTGGCATCTTCTTCTTTAACTCCTCCAGTTCGACAGGAGCCATTCTATAAGTACACTTCGAGATAGGAGTAGCTCTGCATATGAGTTCAATTGAGAAATCTACCTCACGATCCGAGGGAATTACGGGTAACTCTTTGAGAAATACATCATTGTATTCCCTCACGATGTGCATTTACGTAGGGTTGGAACCTTCATTTGACTCAACCAATTGAGAGATGTATGCTTCTTCGTAGGGAATCAACATCCACACAGATTAAAGATTTTTCAAAGGAGACTCATGATATTCCTTTCATTTGTAGAGGTGCATGGGATGTTTCAAAATATGAAATGATATTTCCTTTTCCCAATAGTTTATATATGTTTTATATAATGAGAGCCAATCCATTCCCATTATAGCATTGAATTCCAGAAAGGGAAGTATTATGAGATTTTCTGGAAGAATCAACCCACATACGCCAAAAAGCGAAGAGTCAAACACTTGGGTTGCAATGATTGCACCACTTGGTGTTTTTAAATATATCTATACTTCATGGTTTCGAGTCTTCGATTCTATAGTTCTAGAAAACTTACAAGATATAAAGGAATGCATAGAACCAGAATCAAATAATACCTTCACCATTATTAAGTGAACAGGAAGTGTACCTTGTAAGACTTCATTATCTTGCTATACTTCCACAGTAGTGATGGAATAATCCTTCCCTTGTTACTTCGGCTTTGGTGGCTATTGACACTAATTACCCTCAAGAACTCGAGTTTTAGTGCACTGTCTTGCATTGTACCCTAGCTCCCTACAGTTTTAGAATTGAACCATGGGTGTTTCTCTCCTTTCTTCCACTACACTATCCTTCCTTTTCAAGTCATTTAGACACTCTTGAGCATGATGTCCTTCTTTCCCACACTTGACGAATTTTCCCATCCCATTAAGGTAGTTCCCATGGTGCAAATTCCCACATCTTTGGCATCTGGGTCATTGATTTTTCTTCTCACCTTTATCATTAGATCCACCAAGATGAAAATCCATCTTTCATTTCTTATCACCATATATGTGGGGCCATTATCCAAACTTTATATACACATTGAGAGAACACTGAACAACTTCTTCGTAACTCTCTAAGTCTCAAATTTCTAGACACTTTCAAAGGTGTGGTTCTTAAATTACAATTAAATTATTTTATGATAAACAACATAACAATATTACAAATAGAGTATCCAAAGGTTTAGTGTCTTGGGATTTCTAGGACCATATGTAGCAACTACATCATCAAGAATAAACATTTATTTAATTTATTCTTCACTAGCTTCTTATTGGAACTTGAACTCTCCTTAGTATATGTATCGACATGAGGATATAAATCAAAAAGGGTGATCTGAAAGCCCAGTAATTGAATAGATAAGAACAATATAGCATGGGGTGAGCATAATCACAAAATGGGAAAAAGATCATGAACATTAGAGGAAACATAAATAAAAGACATGAAGTGTGGAAATGCATAAAAATGAAACAACAAGTCTTAGTGGTAAACTAACACACATAATTTTCAAAAAGATAGCATCTTTTCAACATCATTTCACATTTAATCATGAGATTCATCACTTTACCCAATGCATTGGAGCATTCTATAATTCCGGGTGCACCCGTCACCTCATAATATTATCATTATCATGCATGCCACATATAACATATATCAATAATGAACATAAATAACCCATGTAAAGGAAATTTTTTCATCTCATAATATCACATTAATAAAATTTGGGTACCCAAAATAAAGAGGGAATAAAACACTTGATACAAGAACCATCAACCTTGAATGAGAGGTAAAAGGTGACTTCTTAAAAGAAGAGTTCTTTTGGAAAACATTTTGTTCGACATAAACAATAGATGTAAACATGTATATCAAAGAAAAGAAAATACAATTATGAAAAAAATTATTTTTTAGGAGTAAACATATCAAAAATGGAGTGAGAGAGGTAGAACCAAAAGGATGAAATGTGGGTTTGAGAATTTCCCCTTACCTTGTATCCGAACACATATTTCTATTTAATGTCTTGTATAATGATGTTATATTCATTAATTAGAAATTCCAGAACCTCTTATTCATGAATAGGGTTCATTTTGGTTTCATTATGTCATTTTATTGGTATTTTGATGAGTTATAGGGTTTATAAACATTGTTCGGTAATGTTCGTTTTTAGGGTCTACTTCAGTGGTTAACCCATATTTTTAATTGAATGTTCTGTTTGAACATGGGTAAACATCCAGAACTGATATTACATGTTATTAATGACATTACAAAATTTAAAATTATCTTATAATGAATTGTATTATATACCATGTAGATGAATCATTAGATAAAAATTAAGTGATGATTATTTGGGTTAATTTGGGCTGTTTTTTATCACAAATAACTTGTTTTAGTTTATCACTCAGTAATATGTACATAAGTAAGTTCCAGAACTATTAATAGGAAATAATACATATAAAATATTCTGGTTCAACGATAAATATGGTTTCATGACTAGATCTAATGGTTTAAATGGAAGAATAAGGCTCGTCGTTCTTGAAGGTGATAAATTAACACCTCACGAACAACGTTCAATTTAATAAAATAAAAATAAGATGTGAAACATGTTGGATGATATAATATCCAATTATTATCATAACATTAAATTATATGTATTTTACTAGAGTTTACATACCAAGTGGAAAAAGATATGTGGGTATAGAATAAGAAAATAACTTTAAATAGAAAGGGAATTAAAGGAGAAGAGGGAGAGAAATTATCTCTTGAATCCTCCTCTTGAGATCCTCTTTAAGAGGCATAAGCATGGTTTTCTCATGATACCATAATCTCTTGGACATGGGGTAGGGAATTGGGATGTTTTTTGGGAAGAGTTTAGACAAGGATTCAATCTTGAGAGGTGTGAGGAAATGAGAGGGTGAAGGGTGGTATTCATAGTGGAGGGGAGAGGGGTTTTCTTAATATTAAATTCATGAGTTTATTAATTTCCCCTAATACATAGAATAGTGAGTCATAAATGACTAAGAATATTAATGAGGGAATGTGAGTTCGAGATTTGGGTGCTTACATCACATGGGATGTCAAGAATAGTGAGTTTAAATTATAATGTATTTATATGGTAAATTAAGGTATTTTACTATTCACCAAAAAATCTAGTATTTCAGAAAAATCCCAAAAATTCACCCCAACCATTTTTCGAAGTGTAAAATTCAAAAAATGATGTCGATTTTTCAAAAATAATTTTCTAAATATGATTAATTTAATATTTAATTAAAATCATAATTTATCCATAAAAAACAGTTTGAAAATTCATTTACTTATTCTAAAATATAGGTACATCATACTTCCACTTGAATATTATTTTTATACTATCATAGTTTATGTTACTATTCATTACTATATATCACTATTCATAAGGGTAGGTTAATATTCATAAGGGTTGGTTACAATGCACCAAAAATTAATTTTCTTTTATTAGACTCCAAAAAACATCTTGAATACAACCGTGTGTGTCATATTTTAAAAATCCCCAATACAAATGTGACAAACCTATTTTTAAAGGTCACTTAGCACTTATTATCTCATTATGTTGTGTCTTCATGTGATTTTATGACATATTTATAAGAAGGTAATTTCCATTGAAAAGCTTTGAGTCGTTACAATTCTTCTTGATTATTATTCTCATATATCATGTTCACCTCTAACTCTTGAAATTTTATATTAAGTTTTTACTTATTTCATTTCAGTTAGTTTTCCCTTTATTCACAATATCTTTTCAACATCATCATTTGATCCTCATTTATCTTACCTATCTATTGAAGAGACTAATCCATATCTTTTATTCCCTTAGTTTTTTTTATTCAAGATATATTTCCTTGGAATTTAGGGAGACTTTCTACAGTTTCTACAATGCATTGATAACTATAATAACAACATTCATAATGAATTAATTATCATAAATATCACTTATTCTAATTTTATTAATTATGGAAATTCATTCCTTATAATGTGAGATTGATTCTTGCTAAATTTTACCTGGTTTTATGAGGGTACTATAACTACTCATATTTTTAGCTAATATATCTTCTATAATGTCCCCTTATAAATCTAGCTATGACTGTTCAACATGTTTTCCCTTGAAGTATAAAAATATTGACGTGATAATTTCAAATGAAAAATTCATTAAATAATATTTTACATAATTATAAAAACTTTAAGTATTTCATTAAATAAATCTTCATCAAAACTTTTACTTGATTTCCGTTTAAAAGTTATCTTAAATATGTTTTACAAAAATAACATCAAAAATGATTAAATTCTGATTGTGGTGTTTCCATTTTTAGTTTTAAAAAAATTCTCAACATCACTTATAATTTTTCTTATTATTTTTCAATGTATTGGTAGAAACCTAGAAATTATTTTTGATTGATATAGTGCTATAATTCTCCATTGTAAGATCATCTATAAATATGTCAAAAATACGCATAATTTATTCCTATAAAAAATCAAGGGAAAAAATTGATCCAATCAGAGGGAACCCTATAATCTAATACCACATGATATTTCCTATAGAATCTGTAAAACACCTAGGGGTTAGTCATGTGTTTCCAATATATTAATAAATTAGAAATTAATATATTAAATCATTATACCTCATTTAGTCAATGAAATTATACCATCAATTAGGTTTTGAATAGATTATTTTTACAATACCTAATCACATACCCTAAATGCAATTTAGAATACAAATAATGATTATAGCATATTGTTATTACAAGGATCATCCCAACTATTTGATATTTACTGCTTACTATAATTGGGATGTATGATTCACATATTTTTCATCATTATCTTATGATAAGTTACAAGTGGAGTGAGATGGTATTATCTTATACCCATGTGTTTAGACTACACTAAAGTGGTAGTTAATATCATATATGATATTGGTTATGCAATATGAAAAAATTATTTTATTCTCTATAATCCCACTAGAGTTAAGTCGACAAAATGTTACCTCAATATTTTTATACTAATTGATGTAAATTTTCATTCCAATGTAGAATACACTACATAAACCAAATTAAGCATAATTATGAAACCTAAATTTATTGAAATCCTTATGATATTTTAGAAATAATAATAAAATTAAGTATCTTAAACCTATAGCACTTTCATATATTATTCAGAATCAATTAAAATTCATTACTCAATTAAATATCAAGGTATTCAAAATGATATTTATATTCTATTTTACTACGTACAAATAACCCATTCTCATGCATTATTATTCATCTTATCATTAATAATATTAAACCAATAAATCCTTATTCCTGTATTTATATTTCAATAGTCATGATCACTAGAATCAAATCATCATCCTCTACTATTCAATTAATTTTATGATTTATCCTCTTACAATAATGGTATTAGATTTTTCTCTTATAAGTACTGTTCTCTTGTGTTCTATTATACAATATTTTTTATAATTATTCTTTGTGAGATCAATATTATTTATCTCTCTATATTGTTTTTATTTTATACATAGGTCACAATAATATATTTCTTTTATTTTTTAATAAAGAAAATAATTTAAAAAACATTAGTTACGAAATTTTCACTTATATTTCTCAATAGCATCACAAGGGTATGCTTCCATATTCAAAAACATCTTATTTCATTCAACAGTATGTATCTATAAATGTTCCTCAAATATCATTCAATTAATTATTTCTCATTTTTCCTATTCTTGAATATCACTATTATTAAATAAACTATGGTATGTTTATATAAACAAATCTCTACAAATATTCAACACTAATTAAATTTTAAATCTTATAAGAAAAACATATTTCATTATAATTTTATGCATCAAACATCTCATTCATAGAACGATGCTTCTGAAATAGAAAAAATATCCACATAAAATCATTGAAAAGTATACTAAAAATATTCTCCTTTCCACACTAAATCAAAAATCCATTTATGATATTTAATGCATTCGAGAATAATACATGTATCGTTAGGTTTAGTTTGACCTTCATTATTTCACTCAAAAACATATCCAACATTTGTCCCCTTTGAATTAGTCATCTAAACAGACTTCTAAAAAAATAAACATGATTAACAAGTAATTTTTTTATATTTCATTCATTTAATATCATCTCTAGAATTATCTCATTTTATCACTATTTTGATAACAAAAAATTATATTCAAATATTATCATTTTAAAATGGTTCCTTAATATAACATTTATCTCCTATAATATTATTCTCATTTACCCTTTATCAAATACAATCTTTAATCATGAATTAACATAGCATCATGATGTTTTTTCATAAGGATGAACTTGAACATCATCAAATTTGTTTTTCTTTTTTTTATATAAATAAAAAAATCTTATTTATGTTCATATAATTATAAAATGTCTAATTTATTCTTTAGATAGTATATATACCATTTAATAATACTATATATTACTTTTATAATGATATATAATATGTATACAATTGGGAAGACAAATTAATAATTGTAGAGTAAAATATCCCTATATGATATCAAGAGCCCTATGAAGGTTTTAATCAAATTCGTATACTCATAGGATGTAGCCCATTAATTTTTTATATTTTTTAAAACTAAAAATTTATATACGATTTTAGAATTATTACATGAAACATAATGTTTTACATGTTATTATAAAATACTTATTTTCCCAGGATGATTCCCAAACACAGTCATTTTTATTTATCAAAAAAGTATTATGAGAGTGTTGAAAATGTTTTACATGATTTATAAAATACTTAATATCCACCCATAAGTCATAAAAAATGTTTCTAATTTCTAAAAAATAATAATTATAAATTTAGGTGATAATTTATTTTGATATTCTCATAATTTATTACATAATCCAATCTTTTTTCCGAAAACCTCTGGATTTCTATATTCTCTTAAAATAGGTTCAGACATTCTCAAACCATCTCAAGGACTTATCAAACACTGAAAATATACTCAAAACACATTTTTTAATTTATAAAACATTCCTATACAACATCATTTCCATTTAAAAGGTATTTCAACATATTAAATTCTCATGTTATATCATTTCTAGAAGCTCAATGCCCTCTCTATTTGAGCCTCAAATTTATCCTTAAAACCACCATCTAGATGTAGTTACTCACTAATTTAAGTAATATTACTAATAAATAACATAGATATATATTATCTATCATTAATCATGCCCTTATTCAATTCATAAACCGGATTTGATCCTTTTGAATACTGTTATGCAATCTGTCCGGTACAATACATTTCTGTATCCAGCTTCATTCGCATCTTCTCCTCTTCTTGTAAAATATTATAGAATTGGTATTACACATTCATACAACACTTGTCATATTTTATTAAATTCTATATAATTTTTTTTCTAATTAAATTTATACTATAATGAATATTATTAACCAGGTATTTATCGACAACTCTCATAATGTAGAAGAGTTATATACTCAAATACATGGGAAGGATCCTCATGTCCCATATTGCATGTATTCTTCCTCCATCACCCACCACACCATCAATCATTCTAATTCACATTGAAAAAAATATAACATCAATTCGATAAATCCCATTAAATTGTTCAATATTCATAACATTACAAATGTGTCAAGATCTAACCCAACCTAGGGCGTGAGCTAAAACTACCTCAAGCCCACCTTCATAGGCCAGGGGCAGAGACAAGAGATAAAGGAATAAATAAATAAAGGAGGTCGTTTCCTCAGTACCTATACAAAAACATAGAAACATTTAAATTTATAAGTTCATAGGGAACGATTAAAAGATATAACATAGCTATTATGTAAACCAACTATGCAGGAACCTCTATACAGTACAAAAGTTAAGTAGTGTAAATTGAAAAGAAAATGGGAAAAATAGATTGACAACCAAAAAATATGTCCCAACCTAACTAACCAAGAAAAGTAAATAGTTTAGAGAGTCCATAACCTGAATCCCAATCTACGAGCACCACACACTGTCTTAGCACCCAGTATCCCAAAGATCCAATGAATTCAAGATTGACCTATAATTCATCTCCCAAAGATAAGACACATGCAGGAAAAGACCATTATGTGGCGAATACATACACACCCAGTTAAACACCCCAAAAATATTTATGAGGAGCAGTAAGATATAATATATTAATAGAAATATAGTATATTCAATATACATTCAAAGATAATATCTCAACCCAAACGAAGAGAGAAGGTATCCTATTTCAAACACAAGGGGGTGAATATAGTGAGTAGATGAACTAATAATCAAGACTTTGGAACCTATAATAGGAGATTAGACTCATCCAACAATGAGAAGCTAAACACAGAAAGCACGTCGAATACCCTGTGCATATTAAAATCTTTTATAAGGAGAGTTTCCAATATTTGTTGTAGATATATAAGAATATATATATTCTTAGTAAAAATAATTGTAAGCGAGAGAGTAATGGGATTTCCATTTCATACCTCATCCGAAGAAGAAGAGTAGACAAGAATTCCAAAATTCCATCAATGATGGAAATCATCTCACATATCTACCCATAAGTAACTATGAAAGTCAAAAAATGCCTCTTCACTATTCTACACAATCAAGGGGGAAAAAATCTATGTTGAGGACCCATTCCCTACTGTGTCAAGTGAGTTTCACTATGTAAGTATCTGTAGAGGACATGTGCCCATGTCAATCGGGGGTACAAATCTAGGGTCACTAGGACAAGCACCATATCTGATAAGGGGGTTCCACTTATTAAGGTAGAGGAACTACACCCATGCCGATGGCTGTTCCACTCTAAAGGTCAAGGACCCGCACCCCAGTGTGACAAGGGGTTACACTCTGGTCATAGATGACTTGATGCCTATCCAATATAGTGGTTCCACATAGAAGTAGAGAACCCAAACCCTAGTACATTAGGGTGGTTTCACTTTGTTCATTGATGACCCACACCCTATCTAATATGGGTGTTTCACTCAAACACTGAGGACTTTCACCCTAGTACAACACGGGGTTCTACTATGGTCATCATAGACGAGAGCCTTACTCGGTATGGGGTTCCACTCAGAAGGTAGATGAATAGGACCAATATCCACACCTATTGGGAGTCACTCTTAATATTGACGACTCCACTGTCCATATAAACTTTAGGTAACAACTCATTAGTCTTTGGTGATTCATCCTAATCAATCCCATCATCAGGAATCACTTCAAAGAATCATGCAAAAAAAAATTCAAATCATATCCTAATATCCAAAACTGAAGGCCCCATCACATCTATGTAGAAAAAACACTTAGAATAGGATACTTGTGGGATAAAATTTGAGTTCAAATTATGGATATATGAATTATTGATGTTTCCTCAAAAGGGATCAATGGGTACACGACAAGTGAGGGGACCCAAACAATATGTGGTCCTACTTCACCGACTGGCAATGTCCATGGATAAAACATGGCTCCCAACCCACGTATTATCATATTATATATAGGTGGAATACATATCATGTTTAGGAAAACTGGGATCTAGCCATGGCCATGTACTGGACACCGAATCTGTGAACTCTATAGATGATGTTTTGCCTCACACGGTGTCTCTCGTGTGAACTAGATTTCTCTGTGTACATTGATACATGTCAATGTTCCTAACCATGTACCTGCACATGGATTCATTCCCATGTTATCCTTTAAATAGGTTTTAAATCTTGGAAGGGGTAAAAAACTTGTAAAATAATGTGCACGTCATGTCATTATTATGTATTCCAAAATTCTAGCCACTAATGCTGAGGGGGATACATACCATGTGTTCATCCATGCACATGGTGCGTATTTGGGTTTTCACTAAATTTATAAGATCTGACCCTCATGATTCAATCTACTCATGTTTTCATAAATTTCACCTTTAATCATCCTGAAAATCATGTATCTTTCTAAGAATCAGGATCTCCAGTCATCGTTCCCTAGAAATAGGTCCTTGTTCTTTAGATGTCCACCGTACTTTTGGAATGATAATTCACCATAAACCATATATTCCATTACATTGAATCAAAAAATAAACTATCCAAAACTCGCAAACACTCCGTATCTATGTTAAGAGTCATGATTTGCTACCTGTTCCCAAAATCACTATGAATTCGGTGGTCCGATCAGGCTCAGTACAACCCTTAAATTTATGAATCGGGGCCTTGAGGTCCAACTGGTGATGAATGAAAAGAAAAAGGGGGAAATATAATAATAAAGTTTTAAACAAACTTGGTGAAGTGTTTTTGGCCAAAAAATCAGGAGTGGGAAACTCAGTTTTAAAAACAATTGAGATTATCAAATTAATCGGTACCCGGGCACATGCAAAGGCTACAATTTGACACAAATCAAAGAAGGGGTAGATATGCTAAAAATATTTAATCAAAAGTGCATAAATCACCAATTGATGATTCATTCCATGGTCTTGGATCCTTCATTGTTGAATAACATTCTCACCAATGGTGTAGAAGGATCATTGCATTGTTTATATATTGATCTGGTCTGATTCAGTGTTTCATCATCATCTGTTGAGATCCTCCAATAGAAGGATAAAAGAGAGTGTTATTATAATTTATAAGATTATGAGGCTAATGATGAAACTTTTTCAACAAGAAGATATTTATAAACATATTGTTTAAGTAAAAAATAAACAAATTAATTAATTTAATTATTAATTAACTCACTCAATGCACCGCTAATGTGAGTGGAGGCTGAACACCCCACACTGACCCATTTTATGTCCTACTCGGAATAAAAAACACATTCTAGACTCAATTGTTATCTTAGATTTATGATGCGATATTCCATTAAATATTTACACTATTTTCTATAAAAATAATCATGTATATAATATAAAATATATTTACTATTTTTATAAAATTAATTCTGGGCAGCCTTTCCCATAGAATTGCAACCTGTCTCAGACCCTAGCCCTAGAGATATATATTGAAATGTGTAAAATTATTAGATGGAAATTTTTAATCTCTAAATCATTTCCTCCAATATTTTCATCCATTAAAGGAAAAACTATGAAAAAAATCAACATACATACCCCACACTAGGATACCATCCCCATGGAACTCTACTGCACATTCACATGAAACCACAACAAGAAAACTATGGGGATGGTCCTTCCACATAGGGTCCTCTCATTCCAATCATTCATCTCCATTAGGTGCTCTACAAATGTGGTACTATACTCGATGTACAACTCTCCCCAATCGATGACGTGCTAGGGTTCATGAACTTATCACCTCAGATGTGACTCATGGAAGACAACATCCATCTTCTCCAGCTGTGGTGGTAGTTAATGGTGGTAAGAAACATGGAAAACCCTTTGAATGATCTCAAACAGAATGACGAACCTTGGGATTTGTTTTCCTCCCAATATAAACCTCCATAATCTTCATCATGGAGAGACACTCAAGAAAAAATTTTCTGCCAACTCAAAATCCAAGGAACTAATACATTGATATGCGTACGATTTTTATCTTCTGAAGGCCATCCTCGTCTGCTCATGGATGACCCAAACATTATCCATCATCACATGCACCATCTCTGATACAACATGAGATGTCTCACCGATCTATTTTCTATACAATGTTAACTTGTAGGGTATCCTATATAGGGACTCAAAAGGGTCTATGTCGATGTTAGAGTGGTAACTATTGTTGTACGAAAACACACCTGGTGGAATGTGATCCCCCCAAATCTGAAGAAAGTGTAACAAGAAATCCCTTAGAATATCCTCAAACACCTAGATTGTGTGTTCGGTCTTCCATCGTACTTGGGGTGAAAGTTTGAACTCATCACCATTTGGGTCCTAAATGAATCCAATATGCATCTCAATAATAGTGACATAAAAAACCCATCAATATTGGAGGAAATTTTTAAGGGTACCCCAGGAAGGAGAATGATCTCCCATACATAAAATTTCCCCAAACTCTCCAATGAACACTTCTATCTGAAATTAAGGAAGTGTTATAAATTTTGATGTTGGTCAACTATCATCTAGATGGATTTTGGAATTCATTGTGCATGGAATACCTATCATAAATTCCATGGATTTGTCAGTTAATTTCCAATCAGGATCTCAAGGTGTAGCAAAAAACCTGCTAAAACTTGGTGCTCATCCTTAACTGGTTGATAAGTGGGTCATCAAGATATGAAATTGAATGTTCTTCATGTCATGTCAGACCAATAAAAATAACACTAATGTTCATTGTATATCTTCCACACATCAGGATGTACAACTAGATGATAAGTGTGGAACTCTTATATAACCAATTTTTGCAATGTGCCTGGAACCACCGTCCACCTCTGGAATAAGATGATGTGATTCCCAACTTCCGAATATGCATATTCTAGATCATCTTTAGATATATAGTCACATAAGTCCTCAAATGTGATATATCATATTTGGGAATCTCTCACGCACTTGATAATCAGAGTATTCAACACCATCGATAGAAGAAAAGTTGAACGCTTCTCCTCCACCAGGGTCAGCTACGGGGAAGACAACTATTCTGAAGCCTCCGAAACAAAACAAGCGTAGGAATTCATGTTAAGGGATTCTTCTAAAACTTTCCACTTACCTATAGTATAGACTATCTTGAAGTCAAAGTTGGATAATAATTCCATCCAGAACAATTTTCTCAGTTTTATGTCTATCTAAATGAATAGGTACCTCGGAATCTGGGGATATGAGTAAACCAAAAAGTGTTCTCCAAGAATGCAGTTTCTCTACTTCATCGGGATGAAGACTACCACTACCCGCTCTAGTTCATGAGTTGTGTAGTTATAATCGTGGGGTCTCAACATCCATGACTCATTTGTGATAAATTCTTATTGTTACATCAACACCCAGCATAGCCTATCTCCAGAGGCATCTCAATACAAAACGTACTCTATGCCTTCCTCTAAAAGTATCAATACAAGAGAACTCATCAACCTCGGCCAAAAATCCTCAAAGGCCCTATGAAACTGCTCAGACTATATAAATAGATACCCTTTTCACATTAAGGTAGTCAAAGGGGTTGTGATTATATAGAACCCTACCATAAACCTCATATAGTACCCTTCTAATAACAGAAAATACCACACCTCCAACATGATCTTGGGTGTCTCCCAGGAATGAACTACATAAATCTCCACTAAGTCCATGGATAAACCATTCCCTGAAATTAAATTCTCTAGAAAGTTAACCTCATTAATCTAGAAGTGATACTTTGTTACATTTTCCTAAATCCGGTGCTCTTAAAGAAAATATGGGACTATCCCCTTGTGATTTGTATTCTCCTCCTTTGATGCATAGAAGATGAGTAAGTCTTCGATGAAGAAAACAAAAAAAATGGTTCATATATGGATGGAATACATAGTTCCTCAATGACATATATATGAGAGGGTAATTATTCACACCAAAGGGAATGACTTGGAACTAACAATCATAGTAGTGATGTTGGAATGCCATATTTGGAATATTAGCCTCAAAAACCCTCAACTGGTGGTAGCCGAATCTGACATTGATATTCGAGGACCATCTCATGACACAGAACTAGTCAAAGATGTCTTCAATCAGCAGCATGGGGTACTTATTATTTATCATGTTCTAGTCCTGGTGATGATAATCCACAAAATGTTGTATTCTCCCACTCATCATTTCCCAAAAAAAACATAGATATTCCCATGGGACACACTGATTCTGATAAAACCATTCTATCGAAGGTCCTCCAACTAAAACTGAAGCTCATAGAACTCATTATGGTCTATATGATATTCCATAAAATGATATCAGTGTAGTCTAGGAATTAAAGTCGATGTCGAAATACATATCCCAAATCTAAGGTATTATTAGAAATCCATTGGGTGAAACATTGATACAATTCATCAAAACTAATGCAACCCAGATTCTTGAAGAGATGAAACACCAGGGATACACTCATGAGCTAATGGGTGATGGGATTCAACCTCTTTCTTGTAGAACCCACATTTCATACCATGAGATCTCTCTCATAAGAAAAGTATAATCTTTTCCCATCGGTGCATAGGAATCTAAATTTTATAAAGTGACTATTAATCTATTCTCATACCATGGACAAACAATCCATACCCAAGATGAAATCACAAGGTTTTATCATGATGACCAAAATTTCACACATGAAACCATATTCACAAAGAGATAGCTCTCAATATCAGAAAATAAATGATATATAAGAGGTGTTCACTATATGAATCTCACGATGTAGTTTCTAGGATATCACCTCAATTGGGACCTCCAACTCTCTCACCATGAGTATAAAGATAAATGAACGAATGGAACCTATTTATACTAATACCCAAGCAAGAGTAAAATAAACATAGATCATAACTATAGTCATCTTGTTCATTAAGGGATTAAAAACCTCCAAAGAATTCATATATCTGCAGTTATATTGACCATGTCCTTTTACAAATAACATTACATGACTTTACACATAATTATACATCAGAGTACAATCTAGGAATCATAAAGTCTAGTGTCTTTGAAGACTAGGTACATAAAATTGAAAACATGGGACTAAAAAAACACTTCTTTATCTAATCTTCATGAAGACATTATAAATTCCTTTTATCCCTTACATATACATAGGGAACCCTAGGGATCACATGAATGAAGGGATGAGTTAAAATTACAATAAGGGAATAAACATAACAATAAATCTTTAGCACAAAGGTTAGAGATCGTGATATAATGATATAAAATGGAAAATTGAATAAAAAAAATTATCATGGGATCATATAAACAAGAATTAATTGTATTTTGGTAGCAACATGAATCATTAATTTAGCATGATTCAATGCTGTTTTCACATATTAGAGCACAAGTCATGGTTATCCACCTAGACCATTGCACAAGGTAGCCCGAGTCAAGGCTAACTGCCAACACCATTGCATATAACGTCTCATGAGACTAATATGTACCCAATATATTTGAGAACAATCTATGTTCACCCATATTAACATGTTCTTGAATATTCTTTCCATATATAAAATCATACATAAGCAATCATAAACATAGGGTAACCCATGGAATGAAATGATTATCATAATCATGTCATAAAACATAATGAATGAGTGCATCATAAAAGTGTCCATGAAAGAAAGAAATTATAAAATTCATGGAAAATCATAATGTAAAATGAGAATATATCATTTAAAGTGATTTCAAACATTAGTGGTAGGATGTAAAATGAGTATATAAGATTTTTTAGCCTTAAATCATTTTACTGTAGATTTAAGGAAAATACTAACAAGAATTTAAAATACAAAAGGAAAATAATATTTTTTTTAAACCAGAAGTGATACAAGAATGTTTTCATAGATAAAACTAGTTTTATAAAACAATTGTATATTAAAACATATGGTGAAGTTCACTTGAAATTGTGTACGAATTCGTGAATTTCCCTTAAAATGGTTTGTCTTATTAGGAAGTATTTAAGAGTTAATCATTTAATACAATTAATATCCCCAAAAGAGAGAGGATAATGGATCAAGATAAATGTTTTTGGAGAGTATACATAGAATTTATAAGATGCACATAAATATAATATAAAATTTCATTTGGTTAGAACGAAAGATAAGGAAATTCGAATGAACAGAGGAGGTTTTGGTAGAACCCCTTACTTATTATCATCATGCTATCGAGAGTACTTAAGAGGGATTAATGAGAGAGAAATAGGTTTCTAATAACATATAAATCATGAGAAAATTTATGTGGAGTTGTGAAATCATACCCCATCATTAGGTATTACACATAAAAGGGCATAACATAGAAGACATTCTTGAAAAAAAGTGAAATTGAGTGGATCCCTTTCCTTAAGTCAGATGTTGTTCTCCACTTGATATTAACGACCTGAATAATCTCATTAGGTTCATTAATTAATAATTATAGAACTAATTATAGATTTAAATTATTTATTATAAACTTTTTGAGTTCATTCATAGCCTTTTTGTTTGGTTATAAGGTTCAATTTCATTGTTCGAGTTCATTTGTTTCCTTGGTTTTAATGATCGGTTCACTTATATTCATGTTCATACACACATGTATGATGAAGGTGGTTTTCCAGAATTGATGTTAAATGAAAATATTCGACATATATAAAATTAAATTTTTAAAAATTTAATTATGTTTTTTGGAGTTATGGTGAGTCATTATTTTAATCATTAATGATTAACACTTGGATTAATTTGGTGATTTTTCTTACAATTAAATTACTTTCTATTATTATTTTACATCCTATGTGAAAAGTTATTCCATAAAAACACATAAGATAAAAATACAGATTTATATTATATATTAACCATAAAAATGATCTAATTACCAGATTTGAATATGGTAATATTAATTGATAACCTTTCATCCTTGAATTTGATAAGTTAACAAATCTCGGACGATGTTTTCATGACTTTGGTATAAACGGATGGGAAAGGTGAGATGATAATAACATATTCCATTATAATAAAAAAATTATTTTACATGTAAGTTACAAAATTTTTCATAAATGGTTTATGAGGAGAGGTAAGGATATAAAAGAAAACAAATGAACTTGAAAATAAAATAAAAGAATTTAAAAGGGGAATTTACCTCTTGAATCAATCTTACATGATGGATTCTTAAGGAGAGAGTATTTTGTATTTTGAGGAGACCAAGGCATATTGGACATGGGGGAGGATCTTTGGGAGATATTTGGGCAGAATTTTCGGAACACACAAGGCTTGAGAGGAGTGAAGAAAAGAGGGGAGTGTGGGTGGTTTTTATAGTGGAGGGATGGAGGGTTTTCTTAATATTTTAATCATTAGTTTATTTTTTTCATAAGACAGGCAATAGTGATGATTCCATGAAAAAAATAGTAATAATAGAATTTTAATTCAAACTAAGGATTCTTACATCATCCATTATTCTCGTAATATTCCATTTAGCTAATAATGTATATATACGGTAAATTACCGTATTTCAGTATTCATCAAAAAATTTAGTATTTTAGATAAATCCCAAAAATTTACTCTAACTATTTTTCAATGTGTAAAATCCAAAAATTAACTACATTTTTCAAAAAAAAATATGATTAATTTATTTTGTTTTAATTAAAATCATAATGTACTTGAAAAATACAAATTTTAAATCTATAATTGATTTTATAATGTTTTCAAAAATTACATAATGTTTTATAAAATTATCTTAAATCATGATGACATAAAATGATTAATTTATTAACACCTTTTAGGAAAATAAGTTTTCTTTTAAATTAGTTAATTAATCGTAATTAATTATTTATAAATTAGAAACCAATGCTTTTACTAAGTTCATATAATCACTTATAAGATGCCTGAATTTTATATATACAATCAAGGGTAATGTTACTATTATTTTTGATGATTTATTTTTAATAAGTATCATATTACTATTTATAATGGTAGGCTACCATTCATAAGGGAAAGTTACTATTCACCAAAAATTAAGTTTGTCTTATAAGACTCCAAATATCTTATTGATTTCAACCTTGTATGTCAGATTTTTAAAATTCTAAACACAGAAGTGACAATAGTATGCCTAAAAGTCACGTAGTACTTATTTGATCCGTATGTTTTGATTTCATGTGATTATTTGAAATATTTATAAGAAGGGAATTTTAATTGATAAAAAAGGGTCATTATATTATTCCCCACTTATGAAATTTCACCCTTGAAATTATGTGTTACATTCCATGATATAAATAGGTGTGGGTAATTTTTTCTTCATTTCCTCCACTAGTTTCCATGTTGCATCTTGGTACTTATGGTTTCTACATATTACATTGACCAGTTGAGTAGTCTTGTTACATAGAACGTTATCCATATGATCCAAGATCATCAATTGATGCTCCCCCTATGAAAGAACATTCACCAACTGTACCACCTCTATAGATATTAAATGTAAAGGGTCTGGTATATACTTCCTTAAGAGGGATATATGAAATACATATTGTAAATTTTCCACAATTAGTGGAAGTTATAGTTGATAGTCCATATACCCAATACGATCAAGAATCTCAAAGGGGAAGATGTACCTTGGAGTTTTCTTTAGATTCATCCCAAATCTCATGACCGTTTTCCATAGACATATGCATAGAATTAGCATGTCTCCAACATTGAACTCAAGTTATCGTCGATGATTGTCTGAACAACTATTTTGTTGACATTGGCCTATCTTAGTGTGATGCTAAATGGTTTTCACCATCTCCACCATTTCTTAGACCATTTCAGCTCCTAACTTCTTAATCTCTCCATTTTCATCCAAATATTTCAGTGTACTATACCTCTTCCCATAAAGGGCTTCGTATGATGTCATTTGGATGCTCGAGTGGAAACTATTTTTGTAGGAGAATTAAACAATTGGAAGATGTTGTTCCCATACTATTTTGAATTATATAGAACATGATCTTAAAATATATTATAGTATCTGAATAATACGCTTAGATTATCCTTCTGTTTGAGGATGATAGGTCATACAGAAGTTCAATTCACGGATTAGAGAATATTGAAGACTTTTTCCAGAACATCGAGGTGAATCTTAGATCTCTATCAGATACAATAAATAGAGGAACTCCATGCAGACTTACTACTTATTTAATGTATATCTATGAAATTTGATCCAACAATAAGTCCTCTCGAATCATGATAAGGTGACTTGTCTTTGTAAGATGATCCAAAATGTCCCATATTGCATTGTTTCCTTTGGATATCCTTGGATGTGTAGCTACAATGTCCAGGGTGATTTAATCCCAGTTTCATGTTGGAATGGGTTATGGTCTCACAATACCCTTAGACTTCTATCTTTAATCCTTCACATTTTGACATACTAGGATCTTTGATGTATACTCAACAACCTCTTTCTTTATATTGTCCCACCGTAAGTTCTCTCAAGGATCTTGAATCATCTTTGTGATCACTGGATGGATAGAAAAGTTCATGCTATGTGCATAATTTAAAACCTAATTTATATATGGATCATATGGTACACATAATCATGAACCAAATCATAGAACTCATTCCTCATCAATCAAAAAATTTGAGGATTTTCCTTTTCTAATGGCTTCCACCCCTTTCTAGATTTCCACAACTTTTCATTGAGCATCCTTAAATTTCTCCACGAGTGATGGATCATAAATAATTTGAGAAAGGATTTATGATTTTCCTCCCTTAATGATTCCCATGTACATACTCTAAAAATCAAATAAGATCGGATCCTTTTCACTCCTCATCATTGATAATGATGGAGGATCCTTTCTATACAGAGAATCTCCCACCTTATTTTCCCAACTGGGACGGTAGTGGATTGAGCAGTCATAATACTTGATGATCTCTATCCATCTACAATTTTCCATATTAATCTATTTTTGTGTGACAATATATTTTAATCTATTGTGATCAATATATATCTCAAATTTCTCCCTATAGAGATAATTCCACCAGATGTTTAACGCAAATATCACAACCTACAACTATAGATCATGCGTAGGATTGTTTTGCTCATGGATTTTCATAACCCCTAAGTAATAGGAATTAACATTATCACTTTGCGTAAACACATAGCCTAATATTTTATTTGAAGCATAATCATACACTAAAAAGAGTTATCCACTTTTTGGGATTGTGAGTGCTAGCACTGGGATACACATCTTCTTCAACTCCTTAAAACAACCTTCACATTCCTAAGTCTAGAAAAACTTTACTCTCTTCTCTGTCATATTTTTCATTGGGTTTTAAAATCATTAAAAGTTCTTGAAAAATCATCTATAATACCCAACTAGAACTAGAAAGATATGGATCTCCATTACATATATTGGCATGGGCCACTCTTCAATTTCCTTTGTCATGGAAGGGTCTATAAATATCCCTTTATTGGGGATAATATTCCCCAATAATGATACTTCCTCCATCTATAACTCGCATTTATTTTACTTTGCATAAAAGTTATCCATTCACAAATTTTTTAATAGAGTATTCAAATGGTCCTCATGTTACTCATTTCTCTTGGAGTATATCAAAATATCATTGATAAAGACTTCCAAAATATTTCGAGGTAATCTCTAAAGACTCTATCCATTATATCTATGAATATTTCTGGATCATTAGTGATTCCTTAGGGAATTCCTATGAACTCATTGTGTCCATACCACATTCGAAAGGAATTCTTGGGAGTATCCTCCCACATCACCTTTAAATGGTGATATCCCGATCAAAGGTCCACCTTAGATAATTAATTGGCCCCATGAAGTTGATCGAACAAGTCATCTATTTTTGGAAGGGGATACTTTTTCTTTATCATGATTTTATAGAGTTCACTATAATTAATGCATAGGTTTATTAATCCATCATTATTCTTGAAAAAGAGGAATGGTAAACCTAATGGTGAAGCACTCGGGCGTATAAAACCCTTCTACAGATTCCCCTATAGCTGCTTCTTTAGCTCTTCCATCTCTACAGTGGCCATTCTATAAGGTTTCTTGGATATAGGTAGAGATCCTAGAATAATTTCAACAAAAAACTCAACATCTCGATTAAGAGTAATACCAAACAACTCTTCATGGAATACCATAGTGTAATTCCTCACTATGGGCATGTTTCAAGCATGATTCTCTCATTTTCCTCAATCGTTTAAGCTAGAAATACTTTCTCATAAGGAATTAATATCCTCACTAAAGACACTAATTATAATGTGGATTTGTATTCCTCCTTACACATGTAATGAATTGGAGGATGATTTTGGACGTAAAGAGTGATCTATCTTTCCTGACAGTTTATGTTGGATTGGTATAATGATAGATAATCCATGCGCAAGATAGTATCAAACTCCACTAATGAAATTATGGAGAGATTTACTAAGAGGATCATTCCACAAATATTAAATAGGGAGGAGTTATAAACCGTGGATGAAATAATTTCTCCATACACTATTCTCATAGATAACTTATCCTTTAAATTTTTAGGTGGTTCTTGAATAGATCTACTAAACATTCAAGATATAAAAGAATGTGTAGAATCTGAATCAAATAGTACATTCACTATTCTTTAATGAATAACAAGCATAACTTTCACCACATCATTATAAGGCTCCACCTTAGTAGTAGTGATATCATAATATTTTTCTTGTTTCCATGGAGGTTGTTGTTGATTGCCTCTAATAACCATTGGATTAAGAGAATTCTTCGCATAATATCAATCCTCCTTGTAGTTTTAACACTACACTAAAGGCTAAGTGTTGATCTAAACCTTCTATTCTTCTTCCACAATAGTAGGATTATACATATTCTGTTATAAGTTTTTTTCTATATGTCCTAACATTCCACATTTTATGCAATTCTTGACTCCTATTAGATAGTTCCCAATAATTTTCTTCCCACAATTTTTACATGTGGGATGGTAGGGCTTCTTTTCATCATGAAATTTTATTTTGGAACTACCCACATTATATTATATTTTCCTCTTCTTGTCATTGGTCCCACGATACCACTTAGAATCACAGATCTTGATTTCAAATGTGAGGGCCCAAAAAAATCTCTTCATAACTTTCAAAGTCTCAAATCACCAATAATTTTCAGAGAATTATTTTTAGCCTACTAATGTAGTGAACAAAATTTATTTTTCTGTTCATGGAAAATCCATAGGCATTCCTTTCAATCCTTGTGTAGTTTTCTTCATACACCCTGATGGAATCATCTTCCTTATACATCAGTCTGAGGAACTCTCCTTCCATCTTGAGATGGCGGGTTCGGGGAAAATATTTATTGAGAAAAAATTATCTCGAATGCCTCCCAATCCATGGAATTAATTTCATCATGGGGATTAATATTCATCATCAGTTTCCACCACAGATTATCTTCCCCATCAAAATGATAGATCGCTAGTACGAATTTCTCTTCTTTTGAGCAATGGAAGACAAAGAATTTATCATCCCCATTGTATCAGGTATATCATTATGGGCTTTTTTCATTCCTTTAATAATGGTTTGTACAAAGCTTATGAATTTACCAAAGAATATCCCCTAGGATTTTAAAACCAATAGTAAAACAAGGTCCGTTGTAATGCACCAATTCCCATTTTGAGTTTATCTCAAAGCTGTGTTTTTATATTTTACCCCTAGATACATCTGTTCTAGAGCCACATCTACTTATTTGTATGTATACATGGATTTATTTGTTTGATAAACGACTTACTCTATACTTATCGAAATTTAGGGGTGTTTTCATATCCTTTTTTTATCCTTAAGGTTCTTACTAAAGTTCTTTATTCATAATCTCAAAAAATAAGAATAACATCCTATGATACCAATTATAGTGATCCTAAAATATTATACATAACATCACAAGATTTTAATCATAATTAAACATTATATTACAAGACAAGGATCGTAATGTCTAGTGTCTTTGAAGACAAGGTGAATAAAATTGAATATATTGGACAAAGAATAACACTTCTTTATTTAATCTTCATTAAGAGATTACAAATAATTTTGAGCCCTCATATATGCATAGGGTACCCAGGGGATCAAATGAATATAGGGATGTGTAGAAAACCCAGTGAGGTAATAAACATAAGAATAAGTCTTTACCACAAGGTTTAGAGATCATGACCTAATGATATAAAATTGAAAACAGAATCATATCATGTAAACATATGATCATATAAACATGAATTCATAGTAATGTGTAAAAAACATAAATAATTACTTTAGAACAAGTCGAGGATCATTTAATATAGAGGATCACAAGTCATGGTTAACCACCAAGACCTTTGCACATGGTTGCACGAGTCAGGGCTAACCACCAAGACCGTTTCACACAAAGTCTCATTTGAGTAAACATTACCCAATGAATTTGAGTGCTATCTAGGTGTACCCATCTTAAAATGTTAATGAATATTTTTTCAACATATAAAATCACACATAAAAAATCCTAAACATAAGGTAACCTAAGATAATAAATGAGTATCATAAACATGTCATAAAACATAATGAACGGGTGTATCATAAAAGTGTCCATGAATGAAAAGAATTAGAACATACATGGAAATACATAGGGTAAAATGGGAATATATCGTGGTATGTTTTTTCAAACATAAGTGACAACATGTAAAAGGATTATTCAATAATTTTTTTCTTTAAAACATTTTTGTACGGTTTTAAGTAAAACACTAACAAGAATTTAAAATAGAATAGTAAATAATATTTTTTTTAAACCAGAAGTGAACCAAGAAAGTTATCATAGTAAATAAATGGTTTTAAAAAACAATGGTGGCTTAAAACATATTGTAGTGTTCACCTGAATTAGGGTACATATTCAGGAAGTTACCTAAAAACGGGTTGGCTTATCGGGAATTATTGGGGAGGGAATAATTTAAAAACATGTATATCCCTAAAATAGAGAGTTTAATGGATCTTGATAAATGAGTTTTAAGAGTATAAATATAATTTTTAATATTTACATAATGATAATAGATAAATTAATTTGGGTAAAAAGAAAGAAAATGCATCCTGATGGAAAGGAGGTTCATGTAGAATCCTTTATGAATTATCGGCAAGGTATCAGGTGTACATAAGAGGGATTAATTGGATATAAATATGTTTATCACAAAATATACATTATTATTTCAGTAGGTGGGATGTGAAAAATCATACCCCATCAATATCTATTACACAAAATAGGACGTAACATAGAGGACATTCTTGAATAAAAGTGAAATAGAGTGGATCCCATACATTAGGTCTGATGGAGTTCTCCACATGATATTAATGACAGGAATAATGAAATTAGGTTCATTAATTAATAATTACAGAGCATATTTTATATGTAAATGATTTAGTTTATACTTTTTGAGTTCATTCCTAACCTTTTTGATTGGTTATGAGGATCAATTTTATTTCTCGAGCTCATTTGTTTTGTTTTGGTTTTAATGATCAGTTGGCTTATTTTCATGTGCAAACACACATGTATGATAAAGGTGGTTGTAAAGAATTGATGTTATATGAAATGAGTTTAAATATAATAAATTATTTGGTAATAAATTTCAATTGGTTATTTGGACTGATGGTGAATCCTGATATAGAACAATAATGATAAACGCTTGATTTAATTTGGCGATTTTGCTCACACTTAACTTGTTTTACATTATCATTTTACATCAAGATTGAAAATGTATTCCAAAACATCACAAAATATAAAAATTCATATTTAATTTTATAGTTCAACCATAAAAATGGTTTCATGATTATAATTGAATATGGTAATAGAAATTGATAACAAGTTGTCCTTGAATGTGACAAATTAACACATCATGGACAATGTTTTCATTTATTTGGTATAAAAGGAGGTGAAATAGGAGATGAGAATAACTTATTAAATTATCATATAATAATTATAGTGAATTTAAAGTAAATTATGTTTCATAAAATTTGGATGAGTTGAAGTAAGGATAGAAAATAAATGAAATGAACTTGAAAACAAAGTAAAAGAATTGAAAAGAGGAATTTACCTCTTGAATCAATATTTCATGAGAGCCTCTTAAGGGGAGAGGATTTAGTATTTTGAGGAGAAAAGGGGATATTGTTTTGGGGGGAGGATGATGGGGATATATTTGGGCAGAATTTAGGGAAGGCACAAGGCTTGATAGTAGGGAAGAGAAGAGGGGAGTGTGGATGGTTTTTATAGTGGAGGGGAGGAGGGTTTTCTTATATTTTTATTCATTAGTATATTATTCTTTCATAAGAAAAAAAATATTGATGATTCAATGCCCAAAATTAGTAATAAGTTCATGTGAATTATAGATAAGGTTTATTACATAATCCATGATGCTTGGAATAGTCAATTTAGCTAATAATGTATATATACAACAAATTACTTTATTTCACTATTCATAAAAAATCCAATTATTTTAAAAAAATCCCAAAACTTCACCCCAACCATTTTTTGATGTGTAAAATCAAAAAATGAACTCCATTTTCCAAAAATTATTATCTAAATATGACTAATTTAATTTTTTAATTAAAATAATAATGTACTTGAAAAATAAAAATTGTAAAACTATAACTGATTTTAAATTTTTTCAAAAATTACATTATAAATTTATCATAAAACCAAAAGACATAAAAATTTTAATTTATGAACACATTTTAGGAAAATAACGTATATTTTAAATTAATTAATTTATTGTAATTAATTATTATGACATAAAAATACCAATACTTTTACTACGGTTAGATTATCACTTATAAGATGACTAATCATTATTTATGAATTCAAGGGTAATGTTAATATTATTTTTGATGATTTACTATTAATAAGTGTCATATTACTATTAATAAGGGTAGGTTTCTATTCATAAGGGTATGTTACTATTCACCAAAAATTATTTTTGTCGACTCGGACTCCAAACATCTTATTGATCACAACTGTGTATGTAAAAATTTTGAAATTCTACACGCAGAAGTGACAATGTAATGCTTAAAGGTCACATAGTATATAGCTACACATTGTGTTGTGATTTCAGGGGATTATATGCCATATTTATAAGAAGTTAAATTCCATTGATAAAATGTTGGGTCATTACAGAATCCCCAATCGGTATCTCCTTGAGCCTAATCTGGGCTATCTAGTTGTGGGGATGGAGGGATATCATTATATATTACACCACTAATATCTCCTCCTTCTCATCTACGAGATCCACCACCATAGGGACCACCCTATCCTCTCCTAGGAAATTTCTAATCATAGAAATTCATCTACCATGGTGGTCCATTAGCTATCAGAATGTGTTTCTCAGTACGTATGGAAGGGAATTATTGTTCTATGTGACCTCTCTCGTCACATGTAATGAACCTCCCCTCTCTAGGATAACCTAGCACTATGTACTACCTCTGACCATGAGCCTAAGTCTGATCATGGGGAGATATCCAGTGTCGATGCTGTGGTGTCTTACATCTACTAGTCGTTAAAAACGACTCATCCATGTGGCACTCACTTCCAGCTTCAGTTATCATCCAATACATAGAAAAAATTCTATTTTTTACTAGTTCTCTCTCCATCACCCCAGTATAGGTGGGGATGCACAGGTGAAAAACACTTTCAAAAATCTATACACATAGTCTCTTATTGAACACCCATGCTCATAATTAGCCATCATGGATGATGTCAAGGGAGTATCAGGTATGGTCTATGAACCCCCTTGCATATTCTTCCACCATCATACCTCTAAGTTCTATATCCAGAATCACCTAGAACTGAACTGAGTAGAAAAAGGTGGGGTAATAATCCTCATGGAATACATGATAGAATTTGGTCCATGAGAGTGTGGACTCATCATTCATCTACATAACAAGACTCCAAAAATTCATAAATTCTCCATTGAAAAGGATAGCTTTGAGTGCAACCCCCTGATCCATCGAGGCCCAAAAAATGCCAGAAGATACAAACCACTTTATCTAGATAGCCCTAAACTACCAGAGGATCTGGCAGATCGAAGAACCTTAGTGGCCTCTAGGACTATAATTTTTAGATTTCACTAATCCTTTATAAGTCCTTAACCTTCTCTTCTTGAACAATATACCTCTTAATGGGTGTATGTGCTACTACCTTCCCACCTGGAGGATGGGGATCTCGGGATGGACCCTGAACTGAGGCCTCATCCCTCATCAAGTCATCATCATGATCCAGAACTGGTATCCTTGTTGGATGTCATCACAAAGTCATCCTATTATTTATCAAGATGTGACATAGATAAATTAGCATACATACATATATACATACATACATACATATATATATATATAAAACAATAAGGGGGAGATGACTCAAAAAGGATAGTCAGATACTCAATCCTAAATTATGCATGTACCATTGATCCCTGTATCCAATGTCTCTATATATTGAGTTGACAATCAAGTAGTTGAAGTCCTCATGAATGGACATGTTGGATTAAACACCGTCTCTAGAATCCATAGCCAGAGGGCCATATTCAAGACACTTTGACATTATTTCCTTAAACTCAACAAAATATTTTTAAGGGGAAATGTCTGAAAACATCCAAAAGGAATGAAATTTCTGTAATACAAATCTATCTTGAACCACGCCATTCCAGATCTTGAGTTTCAACTACCCCAAACCCACCTATATAGTCTAGGGGATGAGACAAGCACTGAAGACATGACCAACTCATGCCGTCCTTTTCTTAGGTACATAAATGCACAAACACAACCATCTCGATGCAAACATGTATAGGGAAGAGTATATGATTATATACATATATAAAGTAAATAAAGCATGCATGGACCTTTAGACAACACAAAATTATAATAGTTTAAACTAAAATGTGATTGGAAAAAAATACACTCCAAACCATAAATATTTCCCAACTTGAAAAAACTAGAAAAATAAATTTCTAAGAGATCCCTAAACATGAATCCCATGATACGACGACTATACAAAGTCCATGCACCCAGTATCCCTAGATCTTATGAAGTGACGATTGATCTATCCATTATCTACATAATATTAAACACATGATGGGAAATCCCATGCAGGGGTGATTATATACATACCCAATAGTACACCTTGAAAGTTTATGGGGAAGCAGTAAGATATACAATAGAAATAAAAAGAAAATATATTAATGGTATAGTCAAATAGAACAGCTCAAACCAAACCAAGAGTGGAATTAACCTCATCCAAACACAAGGATATTGACATGGTGAGTAGATGAACTAATTTTCAATTCATATCCATATATATAAATAGAGTAGACTCATCCAACCCTAAGAATATCAACATATAAAGCGTGAGCAATACCCCACAAGTCTCTGCCTGTCAGAGAAGGAGGGTAACCTAATCAATGGTGTAGATACCGAATATTATATATATGCTCAGCCAAAATAATCCCAAAAGAGAGAGTAAGGGGATCTCCGTCTCACTACTCTACTCAAGAAGAAGAGTAGCCAATAGTTTCAAAATTCCATCTACAATTCTAGGCATCTCACTTGTATGCACAAAAGTAATCATGCATGTCAAATGATGACACTTCATTATACTGCAAAGTCAAGGGAGAATTAACTCAGTGTAGAGGACCCATTCCCTAGTGTGTCAGGGGGTTTCAATTTATAAGTATCCATAGAGGATCCACACCCATAATAATGGTGTAATATAATTTTGTGTCAGCAGGACTCATGACCTATATAATAGGGGGTTCCACTTGGTAACATAGATGACCCACACCTATGCCGATATGGGGATCCACTCTAATGGTCGAGGTCCCATGCGCTAGTGTGACAGGTGGTTTCACTCTGGTCATTGAGGACCTGATTTAATCCTATATGGGGGTCAACATGATTGTTTAGGACCCACCCCATGGTACATTAGGGGGTTTCACTATGGTCATCAACGATTCACACCCTGTATGAATGGGGGATCCACTCATAATTTGAGAACCTTCACCTTGGTACAATTGGGGGTTCCACTATAGTCATCAAAGACCCATGCCTTACCTAGTAGGGGGTTCCACATAGAATGTAGTTGTTGATGACATGTGCCCATTCCAATGGGGGTTCCACTCTATGGATCAAGGAACCCACTATCTAACTCAAATATATTGTAAACCTCATTAATCTCTTATTATTCTCACCAATCACAACTATCATCGGGTGTCGCCTTAAATTTCCTTGACCAAAAAATTTCACATCATATCTCTATAGCGAAAATTGAAGGAGCCATCACAATATATATAAAAATACAAACAGGATAGGCTACTGACATTCCAAAATTAAAGTTCAAATGAAGATGATAAGGACAATTTATGTTTCCCTAAAAGGCATTAAGGGGTACACGTCATGTGAGGGGACCCACATGATGTGTGGTCCCTCTCTATCGCATGGTCATGTCCTTAGCCATAACATGGATCCCATCCTATGTAGTAGTACATGTCATGAGGTTGACTACAATACATGTCCAGGCTAAAAGGGCCTGGTTCATGTACTACTTGTTGTGTCTGTGTACCAAACCCCATTTCTGTGTACTTTTTACATGACATGTTTCCTCACATGGGGTTGTACCCATGTGACTTGGCCATGTATGTTTAACATGAAAAATGACCATGTACCTGAATATGTACTTTTACAAGGCTTCCAACCCATTTGATCCTCCACATGGGTTATCCAACTTTTTAAGGGGTACCCAATATGTTGGAGGTCATACACACCATGGCATCCATTAGTTTTATAAAACCTGAGACACCACCACAAAGAGGGATACACACCATGTGTTCATCTATGTACACGGTGTATAGTAAGGATTTTGTCAAATTTCATAGATCAGATCTTCACCCTTTAATCTTCTGGTTTTTTCATGTATTTCACTTTGAATTTGTCTGAAACTCACAGATCTTTCTGAAAATCAAGGTCTCTGGTTATCCTTTATTAAAAATTGGCCTCTCTTAATTAAAAATACATCACACGTCCTGCACACCACTACACCATCAAACATTGATTCCATAATCTTGAATCAGAAAAACCATCATCTAAAACTCACAAATACTCTATATTTTTGTAAATATTGTTGATATGCTCTTTGTTCTTGAAACCGCTACCAATTTGGGGGTTTTATTGGGCTGGGTACCTCCTATAAATTATCAAACCAGGACTCTGAGGTCTAACAATTGATGAACACAAAGAAACATGGGGGAAAAGAATAATAACATAGGTTTAAAAATCAGTGGATAAGAGTTATTTACCAACAATAAATAACAGACAACTAGGGTTAGAAAAAAATTGTGATAATCAAATTATTCAGTACCCCAATGCATACAAATTCTATAATTTGGAACAGATCAATATAATAGGTCGATATTATCAAACTATTTAATAAAAAGTCTGTAAATCACCAATTGATGAGTCTTACTTCAATTTTTGATCATTATTTTATGAAGAATGCACTAACCAACAAGGAATAAGGATCATAACATTCATTATGTTCTAATCTAATCTAATCCCACATTACATCATCGAAAGATGAAATCCACCAATGGAAGAAAGAAGAAGAGTTTTTATGTAATTTCCTAAGATTTGTAACCATGGAAATTTCTCCATGATGATATATTTATAAAAATATCATTTGGAACAAAAAATGATTTAATTAATTGATTTAATAATTAAGAAACTAACTGATCATACCTCCAACAAGCATGGATTCCAAATATCCTACACCATTTTATGTGGCACAAATGGTGAACTCCTCGTTCCGAACTCAACCATGGTCTCAGATTTATGATATATACGTCTGTTTAAGAGTTATCACATTTTATTTAGAAAGTCATGTGTGCACAGTATAAATCATATATAATATATTTTTTTAAATTAATTCAGGGCCCAATGGGCCTTGAAATTTCATGTTATCTCGGCACCTAGTCCAAGAAATATATATAGAAATATTTCAACCTTTCCCAAATAAATAGGTCTCTACAGGCTGAAGCTAACCAAACCTTATACACGCATAACAATATTGACATTAAATACTTCACTAGGTCCAAAAAGTTTCATTTTTTCAGATATTTTACATTACCAAATAGATTGGGGGACTATATAATTCTGTTCTCATCCATAATGCTTATTCGTTCCACATTGCAAAGACACATACATAAAACATAAAAATGAAATAAACTGATGATGGGTAAAATAATATGTCCACAACTCATTAACTATTGAGGTATCAAATTGGATCCCTAGACAAAAAAGGGATTATGGAAACTTAGAAATTCACTATAACAAAGTGGATAAATAGTAAATAAAATTTATCTCAGTGTGAAAAAATATCTTATGAAAATATGATGAATGTGTCACTAAGTCAAACTCATTGACTAAAATATTAAGAAAAGGGGAATATCGTCATCAAAATGTTTAATAATATAGTGTTTCTATAAAATAAGAAATAAATCAATATATTTTATTTTAAATAAAAAGTTTTTTAATTGGAAATAATAAAGAGAATATAACCTTACAATAAGAGAACAAAAAATATAAAAATATGAAAAGGAGATAGATGTTGTAAAATATTCCCTTAAAAGATTCTTAATTTTTACCAAAAATAAGAAATAAACGAATAAAAATAATTTAATGTATATCCAAACATAAATAAATAGAAAGAATTAAGAATAAAACATAAGTCTGTTAAGAAGGAACAAAAAGGAAGGGAGGGAGAGATTGAGAGTGAAAGAGAATATATCTTCAAAAATGAGAATGTGCAGGGAAATAACCCTTACCTTGAGTCCAAAATTAATTTATAATCTCGTATATACTCTCAAATAGTCAATTAAAATTCATCAATTTCATCAATATTATTTAAATATTTATTTCATCTCATATAATCCATTTTTTCATTTCTTATTCATTTATCAAATTATAATTGTTTATGCAAACTATTTCAATCGTGTTTAGTTCATGGTTCTAAAACATCTTTGATATAGAGGTAAGGATTGAATGTCAACATCCAATGGTTTATGAAGCTCCAAATGTGACATTTTCAAATTTTAATATCATTACCAATGTTATGGTATTCTGTATACTTAATGTTAGTTAGATTTCAATGAATATTCATCAGTAAACTCATTTTAGAAACTTAAAATTTACGAGGATTGTTTTCACTTAATACCATAGTCATCAGAAATATTCTATCATCATAGAAACAAAGAAATTAAATAAATTTATTATTGTTTTATTTTAAATCATTGAATCAATTTTTTTTTTGAATTTCCCTAAAAGGAATAAGTGAAAAATATTTATCATCTTTCTCTTAACTAACAAAAAAATAACATGGTTAAAATGATATTTTTAATTGTGTTTTAAAATGGATAAGTAAACTAGTAATATTAGAGTTTTATAAATAATTAAACCTATAATTAATACCATATTTTAATTTTAGTTTTATAGATTAATTCATTTAAATGAAATGGTAATATAAAAATAAAAACAAAAACATGGGTTTTGAAATCAATATTTTCCCCTTAATGATGACTTTTTAAAATGGGATTAGTGAGAGGTAAGATCTCTAATCATTCCTGGATGAAAGGGATGTTATTAAAAATATAATAGAATCTTGGATGAAAATAATAATCGGTTTAAAAGATATTCCAAGGAAAAAAATAAAAAATATTAAGTAAATAAGAGGTTTAAAAATCAAACATTTATCATTGAGTTTCATCCTTTGGATTATTATTAATACCTTCATTGGAGGCAATATCAATCACAATAGGGTCTTAATTATTTGTTAAGAAGAGTGTAAAGAGTTATTTGGGTAGATTATAGGGAAAATATTTAATTTTTAATATGATGATAATGGATTTTAGGATGGGGATTATATTTCCAAATGGGAGGGTTATTTTAGAATAAAAGATGATTATTTTATCATTTATCTAATGAATATGAAGAAAAAATATTTCAATGGATGCCAAAACCATATACAATCTATTGGTGAGTTCAATAAAGCTTCTTCACTTCACAATGGAACACTGGTCGCTCGATTCTCAAAAAGGAGGCCCTTAGTGGACACTTTTGATATGTTTGTTTTTAGATATTGGAATTTATAGGAATAAACTACTCTAGGGTTAATGGATAATAGAAATATAATGATTCATATCATGTTGAATGATGACTTGATTAAATCATGGTCAGCTGCTCCCTGCAACTACAATGGTTCCATTTTTTATCAGCATAGATGGTCTTACGATGTCCAAATGAAGCGTGACTCTCCCTCGGTGGCCATTTTGGTGATATTTAGCAATCATACACTTCCTTTTCAAAATCCATCAATAATTAAAATGATGGGGCACATTTTCAGTAGATATTTGTTTTATGATAACAGAACCAAGGCAGTATGTCATCCAGGGAATCCTTGTGTGTGTTTGGAAGTCGATGTTTCAAGAGAGCCATCTGATTTATTATGGATTATAGTTTGAGAAGAACATCATTGTAAGAAACCATGTCTTTTATAATAGTGGGTAGATTTCTGTCTAGATTACAAGTGGTTGGGCTATGAGTTGTAAAACTGTAGATTTGGGTATCACAAGATTGAAAAACAGATGGTTGTTAGTACTGGTGGAAACAATTCTGTGCGTAATCCAATAGATGGACCTATTAGGAAGGGGAAAGAGAGTGTGGAGAATAATTAAAATAAATCTACTGTGATAATGAATCCTCATAGTGAATTGTAGGAGAATCCTTTGGTGGATGATGTTTTCCATGGGTTAGGGAAAGATCTTTGACTTCCTGTGCAGGTCTCGTTGGAGAAAAGGTGGACGAAAAACATTTTTAAACCTATGGTATCTGAGCATAACCAGGGAGGTAGTGGGCTAGTGGAGGGAGGATACAATATAGATTCATCTAATGATGATGTGGGTATGCAGGGAGTGGTAACAATGAAAAGGCTGAAGAAGATTGGACACCAAGGGATACACATATAGGAATTCCTTCTTTGAGAAATGGTTCAGTTTGTGAGTTTGTTCTCAGGGTAAGTCCTAGGAGGGAGGTTGATACTATTGCACTCAAAAACCATTTTCATGACAATTTAATGAGTTTCCTTAGGATGCCTCAGATAGTGTAGTCATGAATCAGACAAAGGTTCTTGGAAATGTACTTAATGATGACTACATTTCTACAGGTGATTCGAAGGAGGAGGTACTTTATGAACAACTCCCTAGTCTAAGGAGGAGCAAGATCAAGAGGGGAAACCCGAAAGAAGGAATGACTATTCTCACATACCTCTACCAATGGAGACATTTTTAGTAAAGAAGATGAAGGATAAGAAATTATTCAATGATTCTCAATCCATCTCTAAAGATGCATGTTAGAAGTAGGAGTTTGATTCTATACCACACCGCCTTTTGAACTCCTCATGAGTTCAGATGAGGTAATTGAAAACTCTTCTGGCAATTAATGCTCTTGATGAAAAAGATTAAAGAATGATGGTAAGGCCCCTAAGGGTGAATCTTAATGATGAACAAGTCACGTGGATTTAAAATAAGGATCTCCTCTTAATAAAAATGTTCAATAAAAGGAAAGTCAACATTGAGGAGTATATCCAAACATGGGAAAAGCTGTCGTCGAGGATTGAGTAACTTTTAATGACAGATCCTAACAATCCATGAAGCTATTTATCATTGAATGGTTTTAGGGATACTGATACTGGAAGGCTGAAATTTCATTTTAATGTCTCGGTTATCTCTTTTTTTTGTGGTATTTCGTTTCTCAATTTTCCCTTAAAAATTTAGGATAATTAAAGTTTTAATTTTGAGTGAGTGAATTGTATTGATTTATGATTTAAAAATGTTTTATTTTTTTCCATTAAACTAATTCAAAAGTTATTAACATCTTCAAAACACTAATTTAACCTAATGAAATAAAAAATATCCTTCAATTAGAATAAAATATTACTATTATTAAACGTTAAAATATAGATTCATATATGAAACTAATTATTTTTTAATTATTTACATTAATCCATAAATTAATTTTAAGTTAATAAAATACTACATAATATTTAAGTCATATTTACATCCTGATGATATTGTAAAAGTTATCACATTCATAAAAGTATATTTATTTATAATTCTCCAAAGGTTGTCCAATTAATAAAAATATAAAAATCTCACCCTTAGTTAACATTGACATAGTCATTATTAAATGAAATTCCATTTTATCGAATTCAATTACTATATATTATAAATTTTAAAACATATAATACATTTAAAAACGTATTTATTTTGAATAAATATTATTTCATTTACTATGAGTTATCACATTCTCAGTTGTTATTATTTATTAATTTTTACATGATTGATAATTTAATTATATCATGAATTTTAATCAAAATAAGTCTCAAATTTATATAATTAGATTTTTACATAGAAATTAATACTTGACAAAATAATTTAAAACATATATTAACAAAATTTATACTTCAATTTTGTTTAATTAATATGATACAAAAGTTCTTTTTCAAAAATTATAATATTTATATTGTCAGGTTTTTACTCATTGTAAATTATAATGGTTTAGGGATTTTACCATTTTCATCAATAAAATTAACATTTCAATGGTCATATTATATTCCCAATGGTCATATACTAATACATCAGTCATATAATCACTACAAATCCAATTAATACATCATGTTTCCTTCATTATTCATTAACTATTTTTATAATGGTAATTTATATTTCAATTTTAAATTAGAATAAAATTTCTAGTAGTTAGTTTTATTTTTATAGTATTATTCATGTTAGTTTTAATATTATGGGGCTATGAAAATGTAGAATATCAATTTATAGTTGTATTATTTACCTATTCTTATTACCTTACTATACTAATTTAAATTATATAAAGTATATTAATACTTCATATTTAATGATTTATAATTTTGTGATAGAATAATATTTCTTTTGGGGTGATTTATACTATAAATTATACTACACATATATTTTAGATGGAAAATTTTCATATATGAAAATTATCAATCATTGCATTCTTCACCACATTATAAATTTCATCTTTCAAAATTTAAATCAATTATGATGTAATAAATATTTGAAGGTATTTTTGTTTCTTCATATCCTTGGATTCCCATGTCTCTTCATGGTACATTTGATTTCTATATAGAATTTTGACAACACGAGCCTTCTTGTTTAATAACACTTTATTAATATGATCCATGATATCTAGTATTTTTTTGTTTTAAGAGAGATATTTATATAGAAATACCACCTCTAGATTCAACACATGTGTGGTATCTGGTATGAAATTATTCAAGAGAGACATGGAAAACCCATCATTCACTTGAGACTAGTTTGGTAGAATGGAAAGTGGGTGTGTTACTTCTCCAACCTGACTAAGGATCTCCAAAGGTATTTTCAAACTGGTATTTATCTTTACTTTATTTTTAATCATCATAATTGTAATTCATATAGATATTATATAGAATACCATATACCCACCATAAACCTCTAGGTCATATTAATGATTATTAGTGTAGATATTCTATTGACTCTGAGATGTTATGATGTATTTTTGAGTAACATTGACCTTCTATATCATCTCTTCTATTAGTTATGGTCCAAATAGAATCATTTCTCTAACTTCATGAAAAATTGATAGAGTTTCACATTTATTTACATAGAAAGATTCAAAAGGATCCATCTAAATTATTGAGTTGAAGCTATTGTTTCATGAGAACTTGAACATCATAAAGTGTTGATCCCGACCTCCTTTAATGTCCATAGAGAAATTTTTGAGCTGATCCCCCATAATTTTAATGGTCTATTTAGACTGATCATCAGTATATGGATTACATGTAATAATAGAGTTCAACTATATTTTCAATTCCATTTGACAGATCCTCTAGAACATCGAGATAGACCTTGGATCTCAATCATATACATTCGATTTTTTTAATCTATACTACCTCATAAATTCTATGTTATATATATTGGAAATTTGATCCAGTGAGAAGATCTCACTAATGATGATGAAGGAGGTAGTCATTTTAAGAAGATCCAAAACAACCCATATATAATTTTTCATGTTATATTCCTTTAAAATACTTTTGAAAAATTCATTGATGATATTCTCCAATTTCCATATTGGTATGGGTAATGGTCGAATATTCCCCTAAGACTTCAACCATTTTTTTAACTTATTTCCATAACCACCTCATGGATGAATATTTTTTAATATACTTCTTCATATTATCCAACAATATGTTTTTCAGATATCTCTATAAATCTTTACAATTCATTGGGAGTGAGGAATGTTGATCTAAGAGAATCATATAATAGGTTATTATCTATCATTGACATAGATAATACACATAATTATATCCCGTTTATTTAAAATCATTCTTTTTCAATATTTTACTCAAATATTTTTCGTTTATTTATTACTTCCACCTTATTTTATATCCATATATCATCTTTTTTCACATTCTTAATTATATTTTGGATATATTGATGATAAAAACTTCGATCAAGGTATAAAGCATGTCCTTCCATTATAATTACTATATACATCCTTTTCATTTCTAAGAAGGACGGGACCCTTTAAATCCTCATCATGGTTAACATTATCAGATCTTTTTGATTTTATATAATCTTCAACATTATTTTTCATTTCCTATATGAAAATTTATAAATTACTAATACTAATTGATATACTCGAACAACATTCAATAGGCCATGTTGTCTTTTTTCTGGTTGAATATATACATTATAATTTTATAATCAATATATATGTCACCATATTCCATATATAGATAACTCTTACAATCATTCTTGGAAAATATTATTATTTCCATATATTTATCATTATTTAAAGGATATTTCTCTAGTACCGTCAATTGACATGAGGTATATGATAAAACATGATCATTTTTCATGAGTAAAAAACTAATACATTCATAAAAGCATTACTATATTTCAAAAATACTTCCCCACAAGAGGTTAGGGTGAGTAAATGGGATTTTACTATAATTTTTTCTACTTTCTTAAATACCTCTTCATATTCATATATCCAAAAAAACATATCTTGTTTTCAGTTTTTCATGGTTAGTGAGTTTGAAATTGTTTATAATTTTCTCAAAAACATGCAATATTACCCATCAAATATGGGAAACTATATATCATTGTTATATTTTGGTCCATGTCATTCTTAAAATTATCATAGTATTTAAAAGATAAAAAATATCTATTCGAATTTTATAACTTCACCTAGAAAGAAACATTCTCTATCCATAGCTCACATGTAAAAATCATTGTATAGAACATCTTCTTTTAAATTTTATTTCTTCAAGTGTTATTAATGTTTTTGATATATTTTTTAATTAAAGGATAATATCATCTATAAATTCCATAGAAAATTTATTGAGTTAATCTAAATAGAAACTATTTATAGTGTCCATAAATATTTTCAAAGAATTAGTGCGTCATAAAATCATCACCATGAACTAATAGTATGAATATATAGTATGGAATGTAATCTTGGTAATATACTCTATTTTCACCACCAATTGATGAAATATCGATCAAATACTAATCCTTGAGAGATATTTAACCCCATTTAGTTTATCAAACAAGTTTTCAGTCACTAGAATAAGATACTTGTACACTATCATGATATTGTTAAGTTCACGCTAATCAATATAAAGATAAATTGAACAATAAGTTTTGAAGAAGTGTAATAGATAACCCTAGGGTGAACAAGTAGGGTGTATAAAAACAATATCTAAATGTTCTTATAGTTTATTAATTAACATTTCTAGTTTAATTGGGAAAAGTCTATAGATACCCTTGGATATGGTCATAGACCTAAGTCTATTTTTAATAGATTTATACACCTCTTGATGATGCGGAATACTATGAAACTCTTTAAAAAATAAATCAACATATTACCTTACAATATGCATTTCACAAAGGATAATCCACTCTTTGTCATCAATAATTTTAGCAACATATCAAAACATGAGGAGTTTCCCAATGTGTATAATAACTATCGTTGAACTTGAACATGATAAAGATAAATTTTTTTATTGATATAAATCTCACTTTCCTAGTAGTATATATTTTCTTTATACTAGGTTAACAAGTCCATTCCAAATATAAAATAAAATTATACCATATAGAGAATAATTGTATCTTCCAGAATATTCTTTCTAAAAAGGATATTTTTGGAATTGTACTATAATTAAGATAAACTAATTTCAATGACATCCCTATATTTTATGATATATTTACCTTTAAATAAATTTAATTTATTTGATATCTTTTTTATATTCAACATCGAGTTTAAATAAATTATGATATGCTATTAAATTATATTAATTAATGTACTAGTTATATCCTAGTCATTAGATTCGAGATTATGAATAAGATTTTTTAAATTATGAGAAATTATTGAATACATTTGTATAAAATTAATTCATTTATTATTAATTGGATATAAGTAAATATAAAATCAATTTAAAGTTAATAGAGTTGTTTTTCGAGAAAAATATTTTCAAACAAAAAATGTGTTCTTTTATTTATAAATTTGATTAATCTCTTTTGATTAATGGTTTTAATGAAATATATAGATTATATATTCATTAAAATAGTTTATTATTCAACAATTTTATTAAATGGAATGGAATAATAAAAAATCATGTCTGATGCTTAAAAATTAATGTTTAGAAAAATAGTTTTCATAGCATTTTCCACTCTTAGTTAAAAATAAATTTCAACCGCATATATAAATTAACTATTTTAAAATAAATTCCATGTTTTAATTAAAAACATAATATAATATAATAGGTTAAATTTAATGTTTTCTATAATAAAAAGTGAAAATAGTAATTTTTTTACCATGGTTGGGGTTAAAAAGGGTTTACTTGGGGTTAACCTAAGAGATACGGTTCCAAATATAAAAAAATGACTTTCTTAAATTTAATCTGTTGAATTAATTTCAACACTATACTTCTTATATTTGATGATATGTAATTTTTTAGGAACATTACATGGGTAAGACCTTAATATATTTTTATCATTCTTAAAATTCCATGTGTATACTCTTCATCCCATAAAAAAAGGATACCACTCCTACTCCTCCCTTATAAAAGGATACAACTTATCCACTCATAATCATACATAATGCACCTTATATATTTCTTAAATCCTACCCGAATACCCTCTAAATACCCCACACATTTAATATTTCATTTTTTGTTCATGATTTTATCCTTTCATGGCTTGAGATGTAATCCAAATGAGGTTTCTCAATGAAGAGGTACAATAGTTAACAAAGAACATGAAATTTTATTTATTCATCCACTATATCTAAATATATAGTAGACATTCAATATAATGAATTTATTGTATTAAATATAAATAATTTTTATTATTATTCTGGACCATTTATTCTCCACCTCATTATCATCAAATAGAAATTGAATGTATTTATCGTGTGTACATGTGGACTACTGCCTCCACAAAGAAATATGATTCATTCTCCATCACCATCATTCATGGTTGGTTATAATGATAGATTTAATGTTTTAAAATGATATTTCTGGCTAAATTATTATTCAATAATTATATAACCATATAATCTTTTTTAACTTTCCATCTATTGGAAAATGGTATAGTCTCTCATGTGTATGTGTGGACTACCACTTCCATAAAGAAATGTTATTCATTTTTTTTCAATTACATTATAAATATATTGTAATAATTTAATATTTAATGAAAATAAGATATATTGATGATTTAATAGTTATTCATAAAAGGTTAATTATTACTTTACTATCTTTTATTCCAACCATAGAAAAGTGGAAACATCACTTGTGTATGTGTACACACTTCCATATCCATGAAGTGATGTATTTTTTTCATCACCTATTAATATGAAAAATAATAAATGTATATATCAGGAATAAAAATGATGCTTATTTCATTAGTATGACATGAAGAAACAATGAAACCATGTCTAAGGAGAAAGTACTAGAACCATCGAGTATAAATTTGTTTGGAAAATAAACAATTTTTCACTCAAATGTTCATTTTAATAAAGATATTTTTAATAAATAGGTAATTATAATTTATAAATGAGTCAAACGTAATTGTGATTTATGAATATTGTTCTAGAATTTATGTATAATAAATCTATCTTTATTATTCCAACTATTTTAATGTGTATAAATAAATATAGGACTTAAGTTAATAGGTTTATGTTACAATCTCATTTCTTTTCAAGATTTTTTATGATAAATATCTGTTGACGGAAATTATATAGATCATATAATTTAAATTCCATACATTTTTTTATAATCTAGTATTTTCATGATTTTTTATGAATTTTAATCATTTTCCTCTCATTGGTACTTAAAGTGTTGAAGAAAATATTTCTATTGAAAAATCAACCATGGTCGAGTGATTTTTCTTCCATGTCCATAATCATATAACCTATTTTATGATATTTATTACTTATAATAAAAAATCCACAATAATTTCATTATAAATAATTTTTAATTTTTATAATTTTTTTGAAAATAAATAATTTTAAAGAAACTTTTTTTCTGATCATGTCTTTTTTTACTTTTAATAAACGTATTAAAGGAATGATTTATTTTAACTTATATGGTATGAATGCATTTTACCACCATCACGTCCATTATTTTCGTTGAATATTATATTACATATTCAATTTTTAATTTTAAAATAAGTTAATTTGTCAATATTCTGGGATTTGATTGTTAAAATGTTTTCTAAAGTAAATGAAATATTTCTAATGTTTTCAAAGAAAGGATTCCATGATTATTAAAGGTGGTATTCATCTATATAACCATTTTTTAAGAATTATTATGCTTCTCTAGGGATATGATCATATGATACTATCCACTTTGTTTATCTATATGGATTATAATGATGTAAATTTAAGGATGATTCTATGAAACTATTTTTATTATGAAGGGTTAGTTATGTTATGATAAAACCTTTATGGAACTCGATTTATTTTCCATCTGTTTTTAAATTTTGATGTAATGACATTTTTATAAAACTCATATCAATTTCATATGTTTTGATATGATGACATGATGATTAGATAAATGTTTTATGATCTTCAGTTTCACATATGTATTGTTTTCATTGTGTGGCATGTGCCTTAAGGCCTTCGGTCCACCTGATGTGCAGAAGAAAAACAAGACAACTTCTACATGGAATAAGCTTCAGAGTGAGAGGACCAGTTTGGGATATACCTAACTCTGATAGGGGGAGAATCAATCTTTGGGACCTTTTTATACCAATTTCAACATTTTATCCTGGTACCTCTTGACCAGTTAGGATATTTATTCTATTATTCTATTTTCCCTCGCATATTAAATAATTTGAAAGTAGTAAAATATGCACACAATGTTTTTACAAGGATCACCACTCAATAATAGAAGATACATCCTTACCATGCATGGGAATGACAAATTCATGGAATCTACACTACAATATGATATGTAGTTACAGTGGGATGACTAGGAAAAAATACTCTAGTTAGTGTGAGTCCCTAAACTTTAGAGGGGGTAGGAAACAATCCTCGACCCCATACTTGTGATAGCTTAGTCCAACATGCACCTTCCTTGCTGGTTCTTAATACTTCCTATGGGGACCGTCTTCTTCTTTCTTCAGAATGTAGGTTCTACTCATGATCTTCTTAAGTGACCTTCGATTTATTATTGGAATGTAGTTGGTATGTAATTATCTTCCTTTTTTCTAGTGAAAAAACAACTACACTACTCTTATTCTTTCTTCTTCTCCTTTAGTGAAATAAACGAATGCACTAACCTTCCTATTTATTTTTATATAATCACATATACCAATTTGATTCTTCAAAAACTAAGAATCAGTTCACATGGCATCAACAGAGTCATTCTGTCCTGAGTAATAATCAGTCTCTAAGTGGGAAAACTTGATTCCACTTGGGCATACAGTGATATAGAATAGTGTAGTGGTGTCGTCCCAAGCACTAGTTCAACGAAACCATGTTTTCAAAAATACTTTTTTCAAAGGTCCTTCATAGAGATACTTCGCAGAGCACACTTCTTTATAGAGATCACTACATCCCATAGCTCACTCCTTTGTAGAGCTACCTTTGCGGAACCCACAACTATAAGGGCCCGACCATAAAAAATTACATAATATTGAATTAAATCAATAATTCACATTGAAATGTAATGTAATTGAAAAAATGGATACTAAATTATTAAAAAAATTAAAAATTAGACACTAATACCCAGTATCCATTTTTTCATAAAATAAAATCTCTTACAAAAATGTAACATGTCTAGTTCCATGTTTTAGACAACAAGAGTTTTTCCTTGATCCCGTCCTTCTCCCTATTCATCTTTAATTCATGTGAAATTTTATTCAAAACATGGGATGAGAATAAAAATCTTAGTAAGGGTTATAAAATAAGTAATGAAAACATTATCCCATAAATAAATACGAATCATTGAAACCATACTTTTCATTCATAACATACCTCGTGAAATAACAAGATTTATGAATAACACATAGAGACCATAAATCATAACAGTAATAATACATAAATTCTAGCTATCACAACATTGTATGAAGTTTCATTGGAATACCAATCACATTATATTCCCTAAATATCTTAGAAAAAATATTAACCTTTACCACTATCACGTTACCCAATGCATTGGAGAGCTATCTCGGGCTCACCCGCCCTAGGTTTATCACAGAACCACCTGTATATGTAAACAATTCCCAATAACCATAAAATATTCATAACACATAAAACAAGAATAAAATACATATAATATTTCGACATTTCATTCAAAATATATAATTTCAAGATATTGACATAATCAATGCTTTATCAAACCATTTTCAAAACCATTTAAAACATTTAATAATGAAATTTTTAAATCAAAGTGTCCCATACCACATTGATGCTCTTAAATGAGTTAAAATTTTAAAACATTAATGTCCATATAAATAAATCCATAAAACCATTCTAAAAACATGTATATTAATTCTATATATTTATAAAATTTAGTCATTAAAACATTTAAGATGACTTTTTAGTTGGATAGTTCCTAACAAAATGCGAGACTCATGAATAAAAATAATTGAGGAATAGTATTAATAAAAGCTTATAATATCACGAAAATAAATAGATTCATGATATAATATGTCAAATGGATGTATATACAGCATATAAACATGAATTGGTGTATAAAAACAAATTGGCCTCAATAGAATGTAAATTGAGACAAAGTCTCTTGGAAATATCATATCCACAGATTAAGGACAATTTAATCACACAATTATGAGTGAAAAATATGAATAAACCTAATATAAGTGGATATTAAGTGTAAAACAATCATAGGACATTCACACATATTCATATAACGATATAATCATGATTTAAATGATTAACCCAAAGAGTTGAAATTGGGTTAAGACGTTCTCTTACAGAAATTCGACAGCCTAACAATGCCACTTTTAAATTAAAAAAATGAGTTGATGAGAGAGAAAAGGGTCTCTAAAAACATGGACATAATATTTATACCAATAAGGATATATAATAACATATCCCAACACAAGATGATTTAAATTAAAATACATTACAAAAAAGAAGTCTTTTAATAAGATGAGGGTGTAAGGTTCCCTTACCGATTTGGTAACTTACGAAACATACAAACCATGACAAAAGGATCATACAATGAAGATGTAAATACCCATAAATTATGTTATATTAAAAAATTAATACAATCATGGGCAGTACATAAACCACAGAAAAGGAAATAGTGTCAAATATTGCTTGAATATCACGAGAATAAAAAGTCAGATGAAGACCCCTTACCACAATGTAATCAATCGAGTCATATGAATAAAAGTTAATAAACCAAAATTTAATCACAGAATAGCATGAATATAAAGGGAACCATGATATTATATATCAAATAGAATTAAAAATTACATAACATGCAATAAATAAGTGGCAAACAATGAAAATATCACGAAATTAAATGTGAGATATGAAACCCTCTTACCTAATGCCCGACATGAACCATTCGCTCTTTAATATCATAAATAATATAATAAAGGTAATTTCTACTTTATTAAGAACCTTTTTAAAGTTTATTATGTCTTTTTTATCAATTATTAACATGTTATAAAAATTATTCAATCATTTATGTTAATAATGCCCTTTTGGTTGATATTTGATACTTGAGTCAAAAATGAACATCTTATAATTACAAGTTGTGCTTTTGGTCAAAAGTATACTATATCCATAATGATATTAATCATTTAGATATATCATATATATTATATATCTATTATATATATGTATTTATAATATTACATAACATTTGTAGATATGAAATGAAATGCACCGTTTATGGAGACAGTAAGTCGTACATATGCATGAACGCTACTTTAATATCTATATCATATTTAATGGAATAAAAACTTAATGATACATATGTGTATTAAAATAAAATTATAATATCATATGATATATGTGTTACATTATTTCATTAATGGCATCCTTTATACATTCCCTGTATGTCATGAACGAATCATATCACCTTGAGGAGGTGGTAGTCTGCACTTCCTCAAATGAAATTATCATATGTAGACATATTGGAAAGCATAAATGTATGATTGTAAATAAAAATTACAGTTGAATAAATAAAACATAAAAATATGATATATCATATATATATATATATGCAGTGCCATCATAATGGACACCATGAGAGGTGGTAGGAGATAATTGAACAATCATTGTTTCGTGAGGCAGTAGTTCGCCATCCAGAGAAACAGTATGTTCTTTAACCATTTGATGGAGGTGTATGTATGTGTTGTTTGAATAATTATCATAAAAAAAACATAGTATATTTATGATATGGTTTTTGTGATAAAATAGATGAATAGAAATATTTTATGAGGTTGGAGAAGTAAAATAAATAAAATAACTTAAGAGAACACGTTACCTTTAAATCTAGTATCTCCCTTGGTTTTGAACCAAGAGATTTACTTGAGTTGCCTTATGCTTAGGGTAAGGCTTCTAGGAGGATTATAGAGATTAAGGTAGATTAATTGGGTATAGGATGGATGATCCAAGGGGCTTCAGAAGTGTGTGGAATGTGTTAGAAGTGAGGTATTTTTATAAGGGGGAGGAGGGGCTCTTTATGAATGTTTAAATATATTATTTTATTATATAATTATATTCGGTTTATAATGTTCAAAAACTCATTAAAGTATAATATAATATGACTCATTTTCTAAATAAAATCATCCAATAATAATATAACATGTTTTGGATATTTTTTTAATCTTTATAATCTTATTTCTTAAAATCATTCATTAATGAGGTAAACCCTTCATCATTATTATGTCATAAATAATTTTATTTATTTGATTTCTAAAAATTATAAAAAAAATATAATGATGTTGTAAATCTTTTTATATTTAAAATAAATATTTATAGTAGAAAAGTAAACTTAAATAGCCCCATGTAAATAGTTATTTACTAATATATATATGTTTATGTCATTTTTGTCTTTACTTTAAATTAATTAATATAAAGTGTCATTATGACTCTCATGTGGCTCCATGGGGTCCAAAAAGAGACCGAAGTATTCCCATGCTTGTACATGTATCACCCAATATGATGACGACATGTTTTAGGGTAATTTAATATTATTTATAATATTATTTTGTTACCATTAGTTACCAGATTTACCTTTTAACCATGGTAAATAAAATTTTTTACTGAAGTAAATATTCATAATGTCTTAATATAAAAGTTACCTATTTAAAAATTTTGGAAATCATGATTCCAAATATGGAATCCATTTTTCCTAATTCAAAACATAGAAGTATCAGAAATTAATTTAAAATTAATTCCCGTTGTCGACACAAAATGTGTGTTTCTACGAAGAAATAACTATCAAAATATTGACACTATTTTATGTCCAATTTCAAAGTGAAATTACTTAAAATGAACAAATATAGATTAAATGGTAAAATTATATTCTAGTTACACATTATAAACATTTTAAAAAATAATATATTCATATATAGAATAGATTAAAAGGCAGTTTTGAATTAAAATAAAGTATTTGTCACTATTCATAAAAAAATAACTTTATGAGAAATATACCAAAATTTTATCCAAAGTAAATTATTATTTCTCTATTCTAAAGAAGAATATTAATTTTTCAAATAGAACATATTAATGTTTCTAAAACTATATTTAAAGTGGGTTCGCAATCAAGCGGCGTTAAATCGACCTTTTATGGAATATTAGAGTATTTTTGTTTAAAATCGAATTATTTCTTATTTGAAGCCTCTAAAATTTATTAGATAAATATAACAAAATTTAATAAACATGTATATTCATATTTTATTTAGTTCTGTTCATTATCTCCAATATAATAGCTAGGCATTAACTACCATTTAAAATAATATTTTATTATTATTTTACAGTTTGACTCACCATTGTGTGCGATAAAAGATTTCAGAGAAACCAATTGTTGTGTATCTGGTACACCATCGAACAAAAAATCCCCAATAAAGTAAAAATAATATTTAATTCAAAAATAATAATAAATATGAAAATTTCATATTCATTATTTACCTGGGATGTTACATCCTTCCCCCCTTTTGGAAATTGCGTTCTCACAATTTTAAAATTCGGCTTGGAAACTTCATTAAAAGTCCCACATCAAAAAAAGTGTAAACAAAAATATCACATTAAAAGAAAGGAATATAAGTACAAAGGTAACATGAGACAAAATATACTAGGATCCCTTGAAAACATTGATATTTAAGAGAAACTAAATCTCAATGATTAATAGAGAGTGATAGAGAACATGATCATGGAATGTTAACCACCACAATACCATAAATTTTGGGTTGGGTAAAAGTTTGATGATAAAAGAGAGCTTATAACATTTTTTCTTCAAGATCCTTTTCATAGAGTTGAAATTTTTAATTAATAACTATACTAATTTCTTAAGAAAATATAGTTACTTGTCATGTAGAGTGTCATCCAATAATAAAATTCCAACACAAACTCATATTTTCTTTAAACGGTAAGTATTTAAGATGACTTGGTCACACCTAAAGTGCTCGAATAATATTCTAGATTATCAAATAATCTACAAAAGATAAACTATATATTTCCACTATCTTTAGACATCAATGGAAACCAAATTTGGTTAGCACAAGATTAGATAATCCCCAAAAGGAATATCTTTTATTAAAAGTAATACCACTCTTATTCACCTAAATTTAAAAAAAGAACAAGAAGTTCAAGAAAGACCACTCAATACACAATTACCCTTAAAAATATTCAAAATAATCCTGACTAATATTGAAACCAAAAAATCAGAAGGAATTAATCACATAGTCTTCCACAGTAAATCTTAAAATTTATCTCCAAAAACATCAACTACTCTTAAAGTCTCATACTGAAGTGTAATTAACCAAATCACATATTCTCTTTGAAAGGATAATCATTTACATAAATAAATTGAATCGTTATAAGTTCATAATAAAAACATAGATTCATCCAAAATAAAATTTCAACAATTACTCCATAAATGAAATCCCATTGTATTCTATTTTTCATAATCATATAGTGTTCCCAAAATAGTGAATGTCTTCCAAAATAACATTTGTCACTTAATCACCAAATAATTTTCCTATACTAAGGATGTTCATTTGATAAAACATAAGATCCCAAGTAAACTTATTCTTGATCCATAAAATCATTTAACTAAAAAGGATTACGCGTACTAACCTGGGATGTCATGTTGTCTTGTGGTAGGCGATAAATCCCAATCACACTTTGGTTGTGGTTTCTATTCCCTTAGCATTGTCCGATGTGATGAGTTGTCACAAGGTATATGCGTTGTCCTTTTTATAAAACACAAAAATAAACCTAACAAGTTTTATCCTCAATGTTTTTATTATACCATTAATTTTCATCCCAATACATTAAGACTTCAACATATTATATATTGTCATTTTTAACTCCATATGATAAAATAAAACAATTCCCAATAGAAAGAACATCATATGTTGATCATGGGGTCTATATGGTTTCATCGTCATCTTGTTCGCATTGGTAAAAGGTCCATGTATTGCAAAAATGAATTAGAGATCCTTAAAAATCATTTTCTTCTTTTATCCAAATTTCATCTTGTATAACTTGGGTCATATGGGTGATCATAGAAAATTAGATTCCAAAAATAATCATGTAAGACATATAATTTCAAAACATCTGATAAAAAATGATTTTTATAAATCAATCATACCAAGTTTAAGTTGAAAATTTCAATCAATGGTCCTTTAAAAATACCATTAGTATGGGCTGAGGGATAATATTATAAAAGAAAATATAAATAGGTTGCACAAGGATCTCCCTATTAGTCACATTTTTCAAAATCATAATATTCTTCAAAATCGTGTGATGAGGTAAAATATTTTAAAATGCCATGATAATATTTACCTTTCATGAAAATATGAGAATACTATGAAAATAGGATTTGATTAGATTCGACCCAAGATCAACGAAGTTATCGAGGTAGAGTGGAGGTGTTTGATATCTCAAACAATTTCTTTCAAGTGAGTTGTATGATTGAAAAAGTTTCAAAATCATCTAAACATGACTTTGGAATAATTATTTCAATCATGTCTTGAGGAAGAGATAGAAATATCATTTGAGATCCTCCTCCTTCCATTTGTAATTGACATTAATTAATCTGAAAAAGTTATAAAACAAGCATTTAACATAAATAATAATCATAGGGACTAACCATGTGTTTAATGAAAACTCTTAATCCCTAAAGTGGTCTAAACCGACCTCTATTACCAACTATAAGGACTAAACCTTAAAACATTACATAAGCTTGAATTAAATTAATAATTCACATTAAGGATATTTTAGGTTTATAGTTTTAGAGAATTAGGCCATATCTATTACATTACATTTTAAAAATTACAAAATAGATTCTTCCACTCAATATCAGTTTTTTCATAAAATAAAAACTATTAAAAAAAGTAACATGCCTAGTTCAATGTTTTAGATAACCTGAATTTTTCCTTGATCCCATACTTGAACCAATTAATCTTTAAGTCTAGTGATAAACATTTCAATACTTGGGATGAGCCAAAAATTCTTAGTAAGGGTTATAAAATAAATAATGAAAACATTATACCATCAACAAATAAAAATCAATGAAACTATACTTTTCAATCATAACATACCACATGAAATCATAAGATTTATTAATAACACATAGAAACCTTAAATCATAAAGGTAACTTGTGGCATCCATATCATACATACATTGTAGCTATAAAAAATATGCAAAGATTTATGTTGGAATATCCATCATAGTATATTCCCTAAATCTCTTAGGAGAAACATTAATATTTACCACTACCACATTACCCAATGCATTGAAGAGTTATATTAATCTCACACGCCCTAGGATTTTCACAGAACCACCCGTATATATAAACAATTCCTAATAAACTCAACATATTCATAACACGTAAAACAATAATCAAGGAAATATAACTTTTCCACATTGCAATAACAATATATCATTTCAAGATATTGACATAATCAATGCTTTATCAAACCATTTTCAAAACCAATTAAATCGTTTAATATAGATATTTTTGAATCAATGTGTCTCAAACCAATTTTATTCTTTTAAATGAATTAACATTTCAAAAAAATAATTACCTTATAAATAAATCCTTAAACCCATTTTGATATCATGTACAGTAATGATAAATATTTACAACATTTGATCATTAAAACATTTAAAATTATATTTTTGTTAGAGAGTTCCTAACCAAATGAGAGAGGCTTGAATAAAAATAATTGAGCAATAACCTTAATAAATGATTATATTATCATGAAAATAAATATATTCATAAAATAATATGTCAAAGGGTTGTATATACACTATCTAAATGTGAATTTATGTATCGCAACCAATAAGTCTCAATGGAATGTAAATTTAGACCAAGTCCCTTGAAAATATTATTTCCTTAGATTAAGGACCAATCAATGACATAATTATGTGTGAAAAATAATAATAGACCCAATATAAGTGGATATTATGTTCAAAACAATCATAGGACATTCACATATATTCATTGCATGACATAACCAAGAAGTATAATTTTAACCCAAAGAATTGAAATTGGGTTAAGATGTTCTCTTACAAAAATTCGACAGCCTAACAATGTCACATTATAATTAAGAAAATGAGTTAATGAGAGATAAATGTTTATATAAAAAAATGGACATATGATTTATAGCAATAAGGATATATAAGAACATATCCCAACACAAGAATATGTAAATTTAATGAAATAACAAAAAAGAAGCCTTTTAAGAAGTCAAGGGTGAAAGGTTCCCTTACCGATTCAGTAACTTACGAAACACACAACCCATGAAAGAAGGATCATACAATAAAGAAGTAAATACCTATAAATTAATTTATATTAAACTATGAATATAATCATGGTTAGTACATGCATCACACAAATGAAAATATTGGAAAATATTGCATGAATCTCACATGAATAAAAAGTGAGATGAAATCCCCTTACCATGTTTCAATCAATCGAGTCGTATGGATAAAAGTTAATAATCCCCAAATTAATCACAAAATAACTTGAATATAAATAGAATCATTATATTCTATATAAAATTTAATTACACAATACAACATATGAAATTAATAAGTGGAAAACAATAGAAATCTCACAGAATTAAAAGTGAGATAAGAAACCCCCTTACATCATGTCTGACTTAACCCATTCATTCTTTAACCTCCTGAAGAATAGAGTAATGTTAATTTATAATTTGTTAAGAACATTTTCAATGTTTATTATACCTTTTATATCACTTATTACCATGTTATAAACATTATTCAATTATTTAAGTTAATAATGGTTGTTTTTTCGATATTTGGTACTTGAGTCAAAAATGAACTTCTTATAATTACAAGTTGTTCATGTGGTAAAAAATCCATTATCTACAGAATTATATTCATGATTTAGATATCATATATATCCAGGATATGTATTCATTTATAATATTATATAACATTGGAATATAAGAATAGAAATGCACCGTTCATAGAGACGGTAAGTCGTATAAACAAATGAACACTACTTTCATTTCTATTTAATATTTGATGGAATGAAAACATAATGATATATATGTATATTATAATTCAAGTATAATATCATATGATATATATGTTACATGATTCCATTAATTACATCCTTTATAAGTTCCATGTATTTCATGAACGAATCATTTCATCTTAAGTGGGCGGTAGTCCGCACTTCCTCAAATGATATTATCATATTTACACATATTGGAAATAATAATGGTGTGTTTGTAAATAAAAATTAAATAAGCATAGAAAATAATAATAATAATATTTATCATATATAAATATAGTTCCATCATAATATCCACCATGAGAAGTGGTAGAAGATAATTGAACAATCATCATTTCGTGAGGCAGTAGTTCTCCATCCAGAGAAATAATATGTTCTTTAACCATTAGATAGAGATGTGTGTAAGTGTATTTATGAAACATCTCATAAAAAACCTAGTATATTGAGGATACTAGTTTTTTTATAAAATAATGTAATTAAAATAGTTTATGGGGTTTGATAAGTAAAATAAAACAAAAGAACATAAGATAAGATGTTACCTTTCAATTGGGTATCTCCCTTTGGATTGAACCAAAAGGTTTATGTGAGATGCCTTATGCATAGGGGAAGGCTTTTAGGAGGAGGATATGCATGTAGGGAGATTAATTTGGCAGATTTTGGATGATTAAAGGAGATTTATAAGTGTGTGGAATGGCTTATAAGTGAGTGTTTGTTATAAGGAGTGGGGAGATGCTCTTTAAGAATGCTTGGAAATATTATTTTATTATATAATTATTTTTGGATTATAAAGGTCCAAAACACATTAATGTCAGATATTAGATTACTCATGTTCCAAATAAAAACTTCTAATAATAATTGGATAGGATTTGTATATTTTTTTAATCTTTATAATCTTATTTATTTAAATCATTCATTAATGTGGTAAACCATGCATCATTATTGTGTCATAAATAATTTTATCTATTTGATGTGTAGAGATTATAAAAAAAAGTAATGATATAGGAAATAGTTTTATCATTGAAATGAATATTTATAGTCGAAATTAATACTTATATAACTTCATGTAAAAATTGATTTTCTAAAAGATATATGTTTATGTCATTTTTGTCTTTACTTTAAATTAATTAATATAAAGTGTCATTATCACTCCCATGTCGCTCCATTGGTCCCAAAATCGACCCAAGGATGCCCTTGTCCGGAATATATAATCCAATATGATTATTACAAATTTTACAGTAATTAATATATTATTTTGTTACCCTTATTTACCAGATTAACCTTTTTACTATGGTAAATAAAATATTTACTTAAGTTAATATTCATAATGTCTAAAAATAGAAGTTACCTATTTACATAATTTTTACCTCCTGATTACAAATATGGAATCAAATTTTCCAAATTAAAAACAAAAAAGTGGCTGAAATTAATTTAAAAAAAAATTCTTGTTGTCAAAACAAAAAACGTGTTTTTAAAAAATAATAACAATCAAAATATTGACACTTGTTTATTTCCAATTTCAAAGTGAAGTTACTTATAATGACCAACATTGGATTAAATGGTAAAAATATAATCTAATTAAACTATAAAAAAATATAAATATAATCTAACCAAATAAAAAAATTAGATCAAAAGGTAGTTTTGAATTAAAAACATTATTTTTCACTATTCACAAAAAATGATATTTATCAGAAAAATACCAAAATTTTATCCAAATTAAATTTTCATGTCCTGATTCTAAATAAGAATTTTATTTTTTTCTAATAAAACATATAAAATTGAAAAAAAAAACTAGATTTAATGAGGGTCCTCCATCAAAAGGTAGTAAATCAACCTTTTAATGAATATTGGAGTATTTATGCTTAATAGCGAATTCTTTATTATTTTAAGCCTCTAAAATTTATTGGACAAATGTAAAAATATTTAACAAACATATATATTCTTATTGTAGTTAGTTATGTCCATTCCAACTAATACAATGACAAGTCGTTAACTACCATTTAAAATAATATTATATTATTATTTTTCTGTATGACTCATCATTGTGTGAAACATAAGATTAGAAAGAATCTCGTTGTTGCGTATCATGTATGACATAAATCATAGAATCCCCTTGAATGTAAAATTTATATTTAATTCAAAAATATTAATAAATTTTAAAATTTTATATTTTTATTTACCTGGGATGTTATAAAAACCACCTCAAAGTAAACTGTCTTTACAGTTCTCATAACTTCACAAAGCTCCCTGAGTCTTTGCAGAACAACCTGTCATCTTGAGGCATGTTGTCTTCATGGAACAACATACCATGTGAAGCTTCTTCGCTACTTTCGAGCTCTAAAACTATCATTAAGTATATATATTTTTCTCACGGGGATGGGGGGGTAGGGTCCGATTTATTAATGTTTCCCAATGAATCTAGAACCTTACAGAAACCTTAGCACTGTGTTAGCACAAAATCGAAAAGCATAAAAATTTATACTAAAATTCACTCGGTTTCACGACGCACTATGGCAATTTTCCATATTCTCAAATATTTTTATAATTACGAAGCATTCTGTCAATTTCGTTGCACCGCTGCGATGCCCCTTCTTCCTTTCCATCACCACAATGCTCTTCACCTTCACCGCCAAAATTCACACCCTCAATGCTCCATTCCTCATCCATTTTCAATTATCGTCGTAATTGAGAAGAACACCATGAACATTCTTCATGTATTCACAAAATCTACTTCATGAATCCCGTATTTGTGAAATTCATTCCCTTTCCATATTTTCATGTGATCTTCAAGGAAATCCAGTTTTCGAAATGCTATCCCAACTCAAAATTTTGGACCCCAAAAATTAGGAAACAACTAGAAAATGTTGCCATCTTAGACACCGTATTCTTCAAGAGAAACCATGCTGATAGACAACATCATTTCTCACCCTTTCCATCATAATGATTTCATCACAAGTTCTCCAACAAACATACGATCTTTGTGAAATACAGACCAGAAAATCATTGTTAGATTTACTAAGGAAAGTATACTAAGCTCCCTATCATCTAAAAACATCTTTCTTTCCAAACATAACTGAATATGATTGGAATAAACTTAACTCTAATCTCATGCATGTCCATTTAGAATGTAAATCCCATTAGTGAAAACCTCTCTATGCTTATTTTTCACTTGGTTTGAGTGTTCTTAATTTATGCACATGATTTCATGCATGATGTGTTCACAACCAAACTGAATTCATACTCTTATCTTCTTCTCTCTACTAATCTTCATTAAAATCAAATAATTCATTTCATTTTCATGATCACAAAAAGAACCTCACCTTCCAACATTTATTCTTCAAACATCTTTATAAGGATGATACTTCACCATTATTCATTGTTGTAATCAATGTGTCACCTTTTACACAATTTCACTGAACTTTAAGAAAGGTACATCAATCATCTAATATGACAGTATAGAGAACTTCCCAAGAATAAAATCTAATGTTAGGATTTCATAATTTTTTTCTAGGCATGATCGTTTCTGAAAATATCCATTAAAATTAGAATTATCCTTAATCTCCTTCTCCGTTTTGACCAATATTTAAAACCATTGAAAAAAATACAACCTTATACAAAAATTAGTCCAAAAACTTTCCCCCTTTGTATTTTGTTGTCAACACCTTAAATTTATCCTCAAATGAATGTGTCAATATCCAAATGAGAATCATTATCTCCCCCTTATTGAAAATAAAAAACAAAGTTCATAGTTGAGAGGGTATTAGTCCAAACATAAGCATTGTGCCATCAATCATTTCACTCTAAGTATACTTAAGTAGTGCTCGATGTAGAAAAAAATATTTTATTTAGATAACAATGTTGTACATTATATACTGATCATAATACCTCATAAGATGATAAATCATGCACTTGTATTCAAAGGATGTCTACTTTCATTCCAAACATATGTTAATGAATGTGATATAAATATTCATCCTGAAACACCAACACTTACTTCAACAAATGGATCAAAAATATTCAAGTGAAATTAACAAGATAAGTGGACTTGGGGAACATTCTTTCTTCTTATGCCACAGACTGACTTAGTTACTCCCCCTTTTTAAAAAGATCATTATTTTGAGTATCAAATGATGAGAAATTAAGAAATGACATAACATTTCCAATGGAATATTCCTTAGACAATCATCAGATTCGTTGAATTTAATACCAACTAAATATGATACATATTAAGATAATGACTTTGGAATCTTCTTCATTTGTCTCCCTTTCAAGGGAACACTTTTCATCACTGTTTCTCAGGTTCTCCCCCTCAGATCCTGATTCACCTTCAATTACTTGTATCATAAGAAAAAATACAATACACAAATATTTTTGGGAATATGGTGGTTCTTCCTTGCTCCATTAAAGTGAACAATAATTTTGAGATGAGTTTCTTACCCTAGATGCTCCATTCTTCACACTAACACAACTGATCTTCAATGATGACTGTGATTGCCTGGATCTCACTATTTCTTTCATCTCTATTTATTTGAATCTTCTTTCTTAAAAGGACTTCATAGAATTAGAGTATCCTAGTTAACCATTCATCTTCTTGAAGAATTCTTGTTGGTATGGTAAAAAATCAATGCATTTTCTAACATTATGACCAGCCTTGTTTCACCTCACACACAGAACTTCTTTGTCTTCATATATAATTATCATTTTGTTTTTAGCACTATACTTAGCCTATGCATATTCCACATTTATCATTCTCCCCAAATATTTTGTACAAATAACTAATACATCATTAGAAACCGATGCATGAGGATTGGATCTTCTACATTTCTCTTCTGAATGAAATCCTTCTTAGTAGTTATTTTGGATGCACTACCCCTCATATTATTGGATTTTGAATTCAATGGATTCTCAAAATTCCTCATTGGAGTCTTCTTGTGAGTGTATTTTTCTACATTTTTCTACCTACTTCCCAAGGATGTCTCATCTTTCTTATCTAGATCCTGTGATTTTATTTTCTTATTAGCTTTGGGTACCTCTTGAAATGAACATTCACCATTCATATGGCCACTCCTATTGCATAAAACACAGATGTTATCTAAAATTATAATTTTTTGCAGTATATTGATTCTTTTTGATTTGTGAATGTTGGTTATTATTCTATGGCTTTATCCCCCTTGATATTGTATTTCTTTATGCTTTTACATTTAATGGATTTTACCAACAATCCAGCTCACAATGCCCAAATCTGTTATGGCACCAGCATTGACCAACAAACCTTGACTTCATGATGTCTTCTTTATATGGTTATTGAGTCTTCTTATCGATATGTTATGCTTTATGTGGGTATATATATTTCATATTCATATTTTTATTCACCCTATCCATGGTTATAGGTAACTCCTCACTTTTCTTCATCCATATTTGTTTACAGTTTTTCCTGCAGCCTACACTATTTGTAGAAAAAAATTTAGAAACATTAGTACATGTTGTTATGGATGGTACCTTATTCTCACATTCTTGTGATAGATCAATAAGTGAAGAAATGATCTTATTATAAAATGTTGTAGGTCTTTTGATAGTTGAATCTTACAGTGAAAATTGAGTTCCAGCAGCAGCTGTTTCCTTCTTTTGTGGTGCCTCAATACGTGTCATCTCAAGATTTGTCAACTGAGCTTCCAATTCCAGAAATCTCATATTGAGGATGAATTTATGGTCTTTAATCATATTAATGTTATATTTACATGCCTTATTTAATCTTTTAACTTCATATTCATGTAGCATTACATTCTTTTGTGACAAAGAGTCACATTATTTGATCTTTTTGGATTTTTCTTTAAAATATAATCACTTGACTTCAATTCACTTCTTAAACTCGTTTTCAAGTGCAAGGATGTTATCATCTTGAGTCTTGTTGAATCCCTCATTTTCATCAACATATTTGAGCGATTTTGATGAACCAATTTCAAATATCATCTTTGTTGCTTCAAATGATCCAACTAATCTGGAGACCTTAAAAAATTCACAAATTTTCTCTTGTAAGCCCTTCTCGAAAACGTCATTTGATTCTTCTAGTTGGATAATATCTTTTTTCATGAATTCAAATACTTTAAAAATAAGTGAAAAACTTTCTTCAAAGATGCTATGTAGAGTCATTCTATAACATAAACTGATAACTCTTGAGAATTTTTAGATTGATCATAACCACTTCTGATAGAATTTTCATCAGGAGAATTATTTTCAAATTAATTAACACATTGCTCTTTATCACTTGAGGTGGGATGTTTATTTATCTTAGTGGTGGAAACGTGATCCACCTTATCATTACATCCATGTATGATATGTCTTCTTTTTCAGCAAGGTATGGAGATCCAGATGATTTCTCTTATTTAGATAAGATTGAATTTTTAATAAACATTATATTCTTATACTTTTTCTTGTTAACCATGGTCTTGGTAGATATAACCTTCTACTCAGAGTTAAATGAATCTTCACTGAAAGTTCACTTCATTGAAAAATTAGGAAGGAAACTCAGGTCTTCATAAGATAATAACTTCACTGTAGAGAATCCAACAGAGGTGAACCTCCCTCTGATACAAATTGATAGGACTAGTTTGAGGTATACCTAACATTGAGGGGTGGGGGTGAATCAGTGTTGGATACCATTTTAATCCAGTTTCAAATTTTTATCCATATACCTATTGACCTGTTAGGATCTTAATTCCCTTATTATTTTTTCCCTATAGAATTCAATAATATAAAATTAGTAAAAAAATCACGTGATATTTTTTCAAGGTTCACCAATCAATAAGAGAAGCTAGCTCCTTACCACGCATGGGAGTGACCAGTTCATGTATTATCCACTATAATGTGATATGTTTTTATAGTGGGATGACTAGGAAAACAATACACTAGTCAGTGTGAGTCCCTACACTTTGGAGTGGTGGGAAACAATCCCCTTCCCTGGACCTATGATAGCCTAGTCCAATATGCAACTTCCTTGCTGGTTCTTTATACTGCCTATAGAGACAGTCTTTTTCCTTATTCAAAAGGTATGTTATTCTCTTGATCTTCTTTAGTGCTCTTCACTTGATTACTTTAAATGTTGTAGGAATGTAATTATATTAATTCTTCCTAGTGCAAAACCAAATGCACTACACTTCTTCTTTCTTCTTCTCCTTTATTGCAATGAACAAATGCACTGACCTTCTTCAATATTTTTCATGACTCACATATACCAATGTCATTATTAAAACACTAAAAATTGGTACACTTTGAATCATCATAGTTATTCTGCCTGGAGTAATAATCAATCTCTATGTGGGCACACCTAATTCAACATTGACACACAATGATATGGAATAGTGTAGTGGTGTCTTACCGTGAACAGGTTCACCTAAACAGGGTATCCAAAACTACTTTTTTCAATAATCCATCATGAAGTTCCTTCACAGAGCTCCTTAATAAATAACAATACTTCCCAGATCTCACTACATCATAGATTTTCCTTTATGGAACCCACCGTCACCACAAATCAAACTACTTTCTCAGATCTCACAACTTTGGAAAGCTAACTGATCCTTTTCTGGACAAATAACCTTCACGAAGCACATTTCCTTCATGGAACAACATACATCATAAAGATTATATGAAATTAGAGAGATCTAAAATTCTTTTTATGTCTCTATATTTTTCATGAGGGGTTTGGGACCTATTTATAAGTGTTTTCAAATAACTCTAGAACTTTCCAGCCACCTCAGCACCATATCCTCACAAAATATCAGAGCTCAAAAATTTCTGCAAAAATTCACTCTGTTTCATGAAGGACCTTGTCTATTTTCCAGATTTCAAAATCTGATTTTAATTTCTAAGCATTCCATGAAATCATTTTTCCACCACAACACTCATTATTTCTCTACACCACCACAATGCCCTTCACCATCACCACTATATTGCTCACTCAGAATTCTCCTTTCCTCATCCATTTGTGAATCTCATAGTAACTGTGAAGAACACCGTCAGCATTCTTCATTTCTTCAAAAAGAATATCATAGGAATCCCATATTTCCAAAATTCATTTCATTTCCATATATTTATTTGATCTTCATGTAAATACAGTTCTCACAATGCTAGAACAACTAAAATTTTGGATCCCAAAAAATCAGCAAACACTAGAAAACTGCACCATATTAGACACCTTATTCTCCCAGAGAAGCCATGCAGATGGAAAACATAATTTCTCACCATTTCCTTCATAATTCATATATCACAAGATCTCAAACCAACTTATGATATTTTTAAAATACAGACCAGCAAAGCATCGTCATATTTACTGAGGAAAGTATTATAACTTCCCTATCTTCCAACAACCTGTTTCTTTACAATATTAAATGAATATGATTTTAATAACCTTAATATAAATCCCATGTATAGAAAAATATAACGTAAATCCCATGCATGGACACCTCACTCTGCATTTTTTCACCTTGTTTGGGTGTTCATAATTAATGCACATGACTGCATGCATGATGTGTTCTCAACAAAACTGAATGCACACTCTTCAATTAGTATATCTTCTCCTCTTCATGAAAATCACATAATTCATATCTTATGAATGATCACAAATAGAACTTCACCTTCCACCATATCATATTTAGTCATCATTATATGGATGACACTTCACCATTATTCATTGTTGTAAGAAATGTGTCGCCTTTGACACAAGTTATTTGAAATTTAAGATCAGTGCATTAATCATCTAATTTGATTTCATGGAGAATTACCCAAGAATGACATCCTATTTTATGATTTCATAACAATTCTCCAGGCATCCTCATTTCAGCCAATGTTCATTAACATTGAAATATTTTTTCACCTCTTATTCATTTTGACAAATATTGACAATAGTTGACAAAAAATACAAAATTATACAAAAATTGGTCCCAACAAAGACGAGGATTTAGAGAAGGATAATTCCCCAGAGTAGATAAATTCTATTCGGAATAATGAGAGGGAATAGAATTTTAAACCATTATCAGTCTTGTACATCTGTGCACTGGATAGCTACCCATTCAACCATATAAAGGTGGGGAGCTAATCACAATGCAGATTCTAGGGAGGGGTAGTTTCAAGTTTTCATAGTCTAGGATGTATTATTATATGATTTTTTGGTCCTTTAATGTCACAAATCCTATGAGAAATGTAATAGTTCCCCTTCAACCTTTAAAAGGTGTATTATGAAAAATGAATAAAAAATGAAGGCCTTTTAGAAATTCAGTCAGTAATGAATAGAGAACCTAGTTCAGTAAGGGAATTTTTCCAATAAGAAAATCAAGGAAGTGAATCTTGACTAAGTAAATGATGGATTGGGGAGTGAACATATTCCCATATGGTAGTCTCGATAGTGATCCTTGAATGATGAATTTTTTATGATTATTTTTATTCAAAAAACATATGTTTTATACATATGATATGTTCCATTGGGACGTGATTGATATTTTTTGATTTCACATGATTTTGAATTTATATCATTTTATGAAAAATACTTAATCAATGACTTATGATTAATGATATTTAACTATGTGTGTACGATATTGTAATTGATGGAAATTTTCTCCTTCCATTCTGCTTACCTAATTCTCACTTATAAACATATATTGATATCTTTTATATATACCCATATAGAGAATTTGAGATGAAACTTTCCAATGTATCCTTTAGCCATGGTATGATGAATAGTTTTAATTAGGAAATTTCAATGAAGTATACTATAATATATGAAATTTACAGTAGATATTTAAAATAATTAATGAAATAAGGTGATTATTTTTTTAGTCTTATTATAAACTAATAATTTTTGTTTCTTGGGTGTGTATTATTGTGAAATATATTGAATATTCATAATAAATGATTAAACATTAATTTATGAAAGTATTGGGTTTCCTCAATTGGTATTAGAGTCGGGTTCAGTTACTTTTTGTGGCTCATGATTAGAGAAATTTGTTAAAAACAATGGAGATAAGTCTATGAATATGATAACATTATGATGCTTTGGTAAATTGTAGATGTTGTCATTTTCATAGAAAATATATCTTCATCCATATATTGTAATATGGATGTGATTATGGAATAGATTCACCTTGAGGTAATAACTTAAAAAGTGAGAGATTGATTCTACTCAATCATAATTGCTGAATGATGACTGTTACTAAGAATGTACACCTACATTGGAAATCCTGGATGATATTCTTAGGTTAATACACATTTAATTTATGAAAAATAATGAACGAAATGAATAGATGATAATAATGAATGACCTAGGCTAAAACTATGGTTTCATATATTTATTATAAGATGTAATGATTTATACAACCTATGAATGAATTTTCCTAAATACATGATTACTCATTATGATTAATGTTTCTCAAAAAATAGTTTCGGTCATTGTTAATTATTGGAATGAATAGAATTAATGTTAATGATGAATGTAATGGAAAATGCAATGACTAGACTCATGAGAATCCAAATAAAATGGTAAATGAGATGATAAATCTTATTGTTTTGATCACTAAACTCCCACAAGATATGAATAGAAACATTAAATATATTGATATTTTAAAATTTTGATGGAATGAATAACTGACTATTGAGTATTTAAATGTATACAACCACCTTCCTTTAGTGGATCCTTTGAGCCGCCAATTTTTAATAAATGTATCAGTAAAAACAAAATGACATTTATCATTCCCCAACTTTATTAATATGAAATTTTTTCCTAGATTTATATCATTTGGAAGGTTAGTCAGATCAATGGTGGACTCTTATCATGGATATTAGGAATGAATATGAAATTGGATCTATACGATGAGAATAATTTAATATTTTTTCTATAGTAAGTGTTTACCCAAAACACTTTACATGAAAATTAAAAGTGAATTCCATGAACTAAATTATAAAGATGAATAATTCAATAGTATATATCATTAAATTTCACCATACATGTAAATTATGCTTTAGAATTTATCATTGATCCTTCAGAAAAGTTGACCATTTCTTTAGTGTCTTGATACAAAGTCTCCTAAATGGATCAGATAAAATAGAAATCAATAGCTATAAAGAAGCCATTGAATTTTATATTAAGATACAAATAGAAATTGAAAGATCTCATGGTTATCAGAATTATGGGGGAAAAGAGAAATATGGAATTTTGATGAAATAATAATTATAAAACTCATTTAGGAATGAAAATTAATCTTTCCTCGTGTTAGAATTTTGGAATGAATAATGAAGAAAATTTACTTATATTGTTTAATAAGTTTTTTAAGTGTGTAAAAGATGTCTATTGATAAAAATAATTCTTATTTTATTTAAAGTGTACAGTCATTGAAATAAACGGTGAAAATATCACCCAAATTCCAACACACATACCAATGGAATAATTTTAAGAAGTTTGTATGTTTTTATAATTATTGTATGAATGATAAATATAATGATGAAAATTATCAACCTTTTGATCTAAGAGATAAATTGAAATATCATGTGATTTAAACTACAAAAGTATAAAATGAGAATAATGTGCGGATAAGTATACATAACATCCACTATAAAATTTAAAATACTATATTTGATTCAAACTATATCCAATATTCTATATCTAAGGAATTATTTAAGGGTGTCACATCACCGCCTATAATTTTGTAAGATGATTTGGTATTAATAACTTCTAATAGTACGATGATCTCATCTGAAGTCAAAAATTCATCTCATATTTATGTTTGTGGTAATATACTTCATAATAATCTTATGATTCTTCCTATAGTTAAATTTGTAGGGAATTCGGTCATGGTTTGGCTCTATCTATATAGATTCCATATCAATCACTATGGAATGAATGTCACATTCGATTATCTAAATCAACCAATGATCATCTTTTTGTGAGATAATGAATATGATATTATAATGGATGATTCGTCATTAGTATGTGTCTTACTACCTAATAATGATGATTATTTATCTCAAATGATCTAGGAAAAAGTCAAAGTTGAAGATATTCATATAATTCATAATTATTATAATTTATCTCTTGAATACATTCTTAGTTTTCAACTGAATCATGACGTTGAGTTTTCAATAGAATGTATTCATTCTTACACATATTTCGAATAATCTATATATAATGGACCTAATTGAGTTATAATATTTGAATAATAATCTATTGGATAATTTGGTTAAGGAATTAATATGACCAATTATGTCACCGTAGATTTCATATGTTATGTTTTATAAAGAATGATTGTTCAATGTTAATTATATTTAATTATTGATATCTTAACAAGATCAATATTAAGAAAAGAATCATCTACCATGTATAAATGATCTATTTCCTAAATTGTGATGATATCAATTTTTTTCTCAAAATTTGTCATCAATTTTGATATCATCAACTAAGAGTCATGAAAAATGATATGCCTAATACGTCCTTCTATATGATGTATTGTCATTATGAATTTATAGTTATTCCATTTGGACATACAATTTCTCATATTATCTTAATTAATTTAATCAATATAGTATTTATATATTATTATGAATAATTTATAATTGTATTTAAAGATGATATTTATATATATTTGAAGAGAAAGGAAGATGATGGAAAAAATTTAGGATTTCACTGAATAACCTGAGGAAGGATAAGATGTAAGAAAAATTTACCAAGTGTGAATTATTGCTTGAAAAATATTTATTCTTATGTTATATTGTCACATGATATGTTATATAGATGGATCCATCATAGATATATATTGTTGACCAATAACCCAGACCAACCATGGTAATTGAGATCCATAATTTTCATGAAGTGGTTGGACACTACCAATACTTTATTATGGATTTATCATCACTATATAATATGATAACTACGTTGACTCAGAAGATAGTCATGTTATTTTAGGTAGATGATTTTATTGAATATTTTAATGAGTTGAAAATAATATTGGTCGGTGAAAAAATCCTTACACTACTGAGTAGTGTTGAAGAGATTGTGATATATATTGATGCATTGAGGAAGAGTCACAGATTAATCCTCATTCAAAATTATATGTTTATAGCTTTTTCATCATTCCAAATGAAAAATAACGATAAAAAGTACCTAGCCTATGAATTGGAATTTTCTACATTAGTTTATGAATTAAAAATATAGAGGTAATATATTTAATTTGAATGGTGTGATATATAATGATCATAAGGCCATAAAAAATATATTTATATAGAAATAGTTTAATATGAGGTAAAGGATATGGTTATAATTGATTAAATTTAATGAAATGTAAATAAAAATACATGATGTTAAGGTGAAAAAGGTGGATGGTGCTCCTAGTCAGTAAGATGATCATAGTTTGTGAATGACAAGGATTGAAAGGGGTCCAATATTGTTGGGTTTACAAAAGATTGATCTTGAAATAACATGTAAAAGAGAAAGACCATATCATGATTGGATGAAGTTTCACCCATCCACCGATGATTGTGTTAAATTGGTGCAAAAGAATACTGGGGAACCGTAGAAGAAGGTGAGAAATATTCCTGAGATTGACCATGATTTAGATGAATAATAAGGTTCAGGAACCAGTTATTTCCATCAATACTAGAATTGAAGAAGTGTTTATTGTTTTAAGTTCATATTTCATCATTCACTATTCATCATGGATGTAAAATGTTGTATAGAGGCTTGAAATAGTATTTCTGGATCGATAAAACTAAAGGTATCTTATAGAGTTTTTATCTCGATGCGTGTTATGCCAGCATGTTATTTCTTAGGAACAGAAGTCCAAGGGGATTTTATAACCACTACACTTACAAAACATTAAATAGAAATATTATAATGGATTTCATCATTATACTCCCCATAATATCTAATGGGAATAATGCTTTTTGGGTTTTATTTGGTCATCTTATGAAATAAGTTCTTTTCATTACCATATAAGAATATTTATCTCTTCATAATATTTAAAAAATATACATAAAGGAAGTGGTAATGTTACATGGAGTAAAAATTCTATTAAATATGATCAGTATTCAATAATTACCAAGATGATCTATAGAAGTGCTTAAAAATATTTGAATATAGAGTTCATCATTAGCAATTTATGCCATCCTAACATAGACTGTTAGTTTGAAAGGACCATTCAAACCCAATGGGACATTCTTAAATAATATTATATGGATTTGAAAGGTAGTTCAGATTAACACATTCATTGGGTATAATTTATTTATATTAATATCTTTTCCTCCATTATTCATATGGATCCGTACAAGTACCCCTAAGATAGTATATTAAAAACTACATCATATTAGGATGAGGTTGCACAAAAAGAGTTATTATGACCTAAGCTAGATGAAAAAATAGTAATGACCCTAACCCCAAAACCCCAAAGCATGAGTTTACATTATTATTCTATCATATGATAAAATGAATTGCATCCTCAAGGACTGAATATTAGTAATGGTAAACAAGATACATAATTGAATCACATTTTTATTTGATAGCATAGAATACAAAGTAGCATTTTCATGATAACACCATTGTTATTCTTATCATATCCATCCATATTGTAACACACCGACCGCAGTTACCCAATGTTGGTGCATTATTACATAACAGTGGCATGATCACAAGAGATCAAATCTCAAAAGACTGATTAGTTTAGTAGCCTTGGAATCACTAGATACATTCATAATGTTTAAAATACATCATCAAATGAAAACTACAACAAAATAGTATCAATATTCCAAACTAATAACCCCCATACTATCCCTTCGTGTCATTCATAAAATACTTCTTCGCAACCTGGGAAAAATAAAACATAGAAAGGGGTGAGTTCAGATGCCCAGTAAGGATAACAATATAGCAGAAACTTTCATAAATAAGAATAAACATTCAAGGCAATGTATAATTAAAAAATATCCTTTTAAACTTGAAATTCAGCATAATATGGTAGAAATAAAATTAAATAATGCCATTTACTTATTCACATGTATATTCTACTAATCAAATAATCAAATGCAATATCAATAACCACTATCATAATGAAGGAATGCATAATTTCAGACTATTATAACCACGTAGCCAAGGCCTCGTGCCAAGAATACAAATAAGATTTTTCCAAGGCCTCATTTCTAGAAATTATTTTTTCTAATGAGACCTACCAATGCATCGAAGAGATATAGTGGTATCCACCCTTCACATATTAATTCCAATTCATTCCTCATATGAACAGTTTTAAACATAACATAAACATTATTATAAAAACTAGAATACGAAATGTCAATAATTGATCCACAAACCATGAATGGTATAAATATAACACATCCACAGTCAAACATATCACAAAACCATCAATACAATATGGAAGTTTTGTATCATAATAAATAATCTTCAAATAAGCTTAAAATCCATCAAAGGATGTTGACATAGATGAAATCAAAATTATTTGAGAGAAATATCTCTTTTTTTAATCATTTATAAGTCACATAATTATAAAATAAACCATTTACTTTGAAAATATCATTATAATCTTGTAATGGAAGCTTCGACGATTTTATAATTATTGAAAATAGCTGCACCCATCTTATATGTTTAAACAATATTCTTCTCTTAATTCTGTCGTAAAGGTTAAAAAGGACATTTTTTGGAAAACGTCAAAACGATTCCTTTTTAAAATTATTATAAAAAGTCAAAAATGGTATAAATGACATTAAACCTGATTCTATAAAATAGGTATAATTTTTTGGAATACATTTTTAAGAAACATGGATGTGGATGATAAAGAGGTCCTAGTATATAATTACGTATAAACAACCTCAGATAATGAAGAGATTTTGAAATAAATCCTTAACTGGTACTTTTCCTTGGTTGAGGGTAGGTTAACCTCTTGTATAATGGTGAAATTTTATTATTAAATTATAAAAGTATCATATAAATTTTACTCCTAGATATTAATCGTGTCTCTCAGATTTTCTAAATTCCACTCATAGAAGCGGTAAAATTATGTTTTATGTAAATTTTCAGATTCTCCTAGGAGGTGGGTAAAAGAGGGTGAAAAGTTCAATAAAATTTTTATATATCTAAAATTATTCTAAACTAACTCTAATGAATTACTTTGAGATTATATAGGTATTATGTATCTATTTTGACCATAATTAAATTTAAATAAAATAAATAATTATTTAAATAAAAATATTGTTTTGAACTATAACTCAATGTTTCTTCACTATTCATCAAAAATTGAATGTTTTTAGAAAAATACCACAAATTCACCCTAAGATAATTTCGATATTCTGAATAAAAAATGAAGTCCATTTTGAATGATAAAATTTATAAAATTTCAAAAAGTGAGTATTACTATTCATAACGTCTAGTTTGATTGGTTGTGTTGTGTGTTAGAACTTGAAGTTGCATACAAAACACGCTACTATATTATTCACAGAGAAGTGTGCCATAGAAGCTTGGGGTGTTATATTATCCCCTCTTTCAAATAATTTCGTTCTCAAAATTTCTAGAATACTACCACATGAAAAGACTCAGGTGGTTCTTCATCATAAGTTTCTTGGGTTCCCACGTTGCCTCCTCCATATTATGGTTTCTCCATAGAACTTTTACCAGACGAGTCGTCCGGTTTCTCAGTACTTGCTCTCTTGTATCATGAATCCTGATGGGCTCTTTGCAATAAGACAGATCGGGTTCCAGTTCTAATTCCTCATATGTAAGTACAAGCTTTGGTTCAGGCATGTATTTTCTCAACAGTGATACGTGGAACACATCGTGAACTTTGGAGAGACTTGGCGTCATTTCCAAACGGTAAGCTACAGCCCCAATTCGTTCTAGAATTTCAAAAGGTTCGATGTACCTGTGACTCAATTTTCCCTTCTCTAAAAAACGGATAACTCCCTTCCATGGAGATACCTTCAAGAAAACATGATCTCCTACCTGAATTTCCAAATCCATCCATCAGTTATCGGCATAGCTCTTCGGCCTACATTGAGCTACTATGATGTGGTTTTGGATAACCATCACCTTTTCCATCGTTTCCTCCACCATTTCTATACATACGAGTTTTCTTTCTCCAACAAAATCCTAATAGGTTGGTGTGCGACATCTCTTTCCGTATAACGCTTCATATGGTGCCGTCTGAATACTTGAATGGGAGCTATTGTTATAGTAAAACTCAACCAGAGGTAAATATTGATCCCACATACCCTAAACATCATGTGAGAAGGATCTCAACATGTCTTATAAGGTTTGAATAGTCCGTTCTGATTGTCCATCTGTTTGAGGGTGGTAGGAAGCGCTCAAATGATGTTCAGTATCCAGGGCTTTTTGAAGACTTTTCCAAAATCGTGAGGTAAAACGGGGATCACGATCAGAAAATATTGATAGGGGTACTCCATGAAGTCTCACAACTTCATTAATATATAGCCTTTCTAGACATTGAAGTGGTAAATCTTCCCTTATTGCATGAAAATGTGCTAATTTGGTAAGACGATCAATAATGACACATATTGCATTGTTCCTTCTAGGAGTCTTTGGTAGTACCATGAAAAAGTCCATCATGATATTATCCCATTTCCACTCAGGTATGGGAAGAGGTTGCATGACTTATCCAGGCTGTTGCCTTCCAGCTTTCACTTGTTGACAAACTATACATCGTGACACAAAATCAGCAATCTCACTCTTCATGTTGTCCCACCAAAAATGTTCCTTCAAATCTCTATACATTTTGGTGCTCCCATGGTGTATAGAGAAATTGGAATTATGAGCATCGTCAAACAACTCTCTTTTTAGATTAGGTATATTGGGAACACAAAGTCTCTTCCCAAATATCAAAATTCGATCTTCATACATAAAGTCACTCAATCTCACATCATTCACAGCTTTAATCTTCTTTTGAAACTCTTCATCACCAGTCTGAGAATTCTTTATCCTTTCTATTAAATATATTTCAACAACCATTTGAATAAGTATTGAGGTTTCACATTCCATGGTGATTCCAATATACATCTTTACTATATACATGTATATTGGATCCTTTTCAACTGACATCTTGTTCAAAACTCCATGATATTTTTTCTCAAAGCATTTTCCACCTTAATTTCCTTCCTCGGGTGGTAGTGTATCATACAATCATAATCCTTGAGTAGTTCAAGCCATCTCCTTTTCCTCATGTTATGTTCTTTCTGTGAGAAAATATGCTTCAAACTATTTTGATCAGTATAAATCTCACATTTTTCACCATAGAGATATTGTATCCAAATCTTCAAAGTAATGATTACAGTAGAAAACTCAAGATCATGAGTAGGATAGTTTTACTCATGAATTTTCAGCTTTCGTGATGCATATGCAATAACTCTATCATTCTGCATAAGGATATAACCAAGTCCTTTCTTCGATGCATCACTATAAATAACAAACCCGTCATTTCCCGATGGTAGAGTCAAAATTTAAGAATTTACTAATCTTCTCTTCAGTTATTCAAAAAATTATCCACACTATTTTTTCCAAACAAATTTAAACCCTTTACGTGTGAGCTTCGTTAATGGGTTAGCTAATCGGGAAAATTTCTGGAGAAAACGTCGATAATAACCTACTAAACCAATAAAACTGTGTAGCTCAGTTATACGTGTCGGTGTGGGGAATTATTGGATTTTTATTGTCTTAGAAGGATCAACAGAGATTCCATCATTGGAGACAGTATGGCCATGAAAAGAAATCTCTTGAAGCCAGAATTCACACTTTCTAAACTTCCCATATAATTTATGTCTTCTAAGAGTCTTCAAGATAATGCGCAATTGATTTTCATGATCTTCGTAGCTTTTGGAATATACCAAGATATCATCAATAAATACCACCACAAAATCATCGATATATTCTTTGAAAACTCTATTCATTACTGTAAACTTGTAATTCCCGTACCTGGTACGAAATGTTGTCTTCACAATGCCTTCCTTCTTCATACACAACTGATGGTATCCAGATTGAAGGTCAATCTTTGAAAAGTATTGACCTCCATGCAGTTGGTCAAATAATTCATCAATGCGAGGTAGGGGAAACTTGTTCTTTATTGTTATGGCATTGATCTCCCTATAGTCGATATATAACCTCATAGATCCATCTTTCTTATTAAAAAAAGAACAGGGGATCCCCATGGAGAAACACTATGGAGAATAAATCTCTTATTACTCAATTCCTCTAGTTATTTATTTAGTTCAACTATTTCCACTTTTCCCATTCTATATGGGGTCTTCAATATGGGCCGTGAACCAGGAATTAAATCAATGGAAATATAAATTTCTCATTCTGGAGGATGTCCAAGAAAATCTTTTGGAAACACATCAATATATTCTTCACAAAAGTTACATTATATATTTGAACATTACATTCCTTACCCATAGTTATTTCATTCTCTTCATCCGCAATAATTGAATTTAGTTGAGCCATTGGGGGTGGATCTAGGTAAGAATTAGGTGGTGACAATTCTACACTAAACATAAAGTGTTCCTTATCATCATCATAAAAAATCATAACCTTATTATTCATACAATAAATCTTCACATCATGGTCTGAAAGCCTATCCATACCAAGGATTATATCAAACTCAATCATAGGTATGGAGATGAGATCAGAAGATAAAGAACATTTATGTGCTCTAATGGGTACGGATCCACAGATCATTGTAGCAATGATACTTCCCTTAGGAGTTTTAACTGACAACTCTCTTGTCAAATCAAATTGGAAGTATCTAATTTTCATAGAAAACTAGGAATATATGAAACAATTTGATGATCCAGAATCAAATAAAGCATTTGATAAACTTGAGGAAAGCATTAAATTACCTTCCACTACGTCTTTCGAAGCATCTACCTCAGCAGTAGTGATAGCATAATCCAGGCCTTGATCACTTGGCCTTTTCTGAGGTAATTTTACATAGTGATTAAGACATTCATATGCATAATGTTACATCTCCCTACAATTATATCATTGGACATCGGTAGCTTCCTTATTCACCTTGCAATCACGAGCTTGGTAACCTTTTCACCACACTAGTAAAAGAATCCAATTAATTTTAAGCAATTACTGGGGTGTTTCTTCCAAAATTTACTGCAGGATGGATATTCAAATTTTCCCTTCTTCCCCTTATTTCCATTTCCATATTGATCAGAAGATCACTTGTTCTCTTTCTTTTCTTTAATTTAATAAGACTTAGAGAATTCTTTTTCTATCTTGATAAAACATGAGACAATATCTTCGTACGATGAGAAGGACTGTGACACTAATGATTGAAAAAGAAATGGTTTTAACCCATAAAAGAAACATTCAATATTAATTCTTGGGTTACATATATAATCTCCAGCATACTCTGCTAACCTTGTAAAGTTAGCATCATTCTTTGCGACATTCTCATCCTCATTTTGTATCAGACTTAGAAATTGCCTTTCCATATCATCTTGATGGTCACGAGAAAAGTATTTTTCTATGAAAATCTCTTTGAACTCTCTCCGTTCTATATTTGATACTTCATCATCTTCCTTTGTGTTTTGTATCAATGACCACCATTGATCAGCATCTCGAGTGACGTGATAAACTGTCATTATAACTTTTTCCCTTTCACTACTCCCAAAGCCTGAAATATTTTCTTTAGGGAACTTATCCGTTGGTCAGCTACTAATGGATTTGTACTCCCACTGAATATTGGTGGTTTTTCCTAATTAAGCGATCTAACATTGATCCTCCATGCTACGGATCTGGGTGCTCCATACGGGTAATTTTATTATTCCTAACCTGAGTGAGTTTTCCCAGTGTGGTGATTAGCTATTCAGTACCAGTTGCATTACCAACTCCCCTATAATTATCTTGAGCAGGAGATAAATCCCTATATGGAGTGTGTGCATTGATAATGCTTCCATTTCTTCTACCAGGAACCATTTCTAAACAATGTCATACAGTAGATTAGTTTATGAATCGAAATACGTAAATCCAAACTTGTAAAACACTTAACATAAATTGAACTATTTTTGGATATAATCCATAATCATAAAAATGTTTTCTTTGAAGATTTATTTACTCATAAACCCTTCATAATGGTTTTTAAGTAAAATGAGAATTATCCAAAGCATATCCCACAGGAGTGTCGTAACCAAGAGTGCAGTAAGGCCCGTTGACGTGCACTAGTTCGCGTTTGAGACTAGCTCAAAGCGGTGTTTTCGGGTTTTACCCATAGGTACATCTGTACCAGAGCCTCCTATACCTGCTTGTATCTAGACAGAGATGTATTTCTGAGAAAACTCACAAAATCTCTACAATACCAAAATTCTTGGAAGATCTTTTATACTAATCCTCAACGTCTATCTTTGGTCTATGTGGTCTAATCAGAGTTTATCTAAATCTAGCTCCCAACGTTTGTACTAAACATCCTCTGATACCAACTATAACACCCCTACCCCAGTTACCTAATGTCGGTGCATTATAACATAACATTTTCATGATAAAAAAAGATCAAATCTCTAAAGACAGATTAGTTTAGTAGCCTTGGAATCACTAGATACATTCATAATGTTTACAATATATCATATAATGAAAATTACAATAACATAGTCTACATAGTCCACACTCATAACCAATCATAATATCGCTACAGTTCATTCATAAAATACTTCTTCACATCATGGGAAAAAACATAGAAAGGGGTGATCTCAGATGCCGAGTAAGGATAACAATATAGCAGAAACACTCATAAATAAGCATAAACATTTAAGGCAATGTATAACTAAAACCAAAGCCTTTTAAACATGAAATTAAACATAATATGGTAGAAATAAAATGAAATAATATCATTTAATTATTCAAATTGATATTCTACTAATCGAATAATCACATGAAATATCAATCACCACTTTCATAATGAAGGGATGCATAATGCCAGACTTTCATAACCACGTATCCAGGACCCTGTGCCATGACTACAAATAATATTTTATCAAGGCCTCGTTCCAAGACACTAGTTTGTCTCATGATACCTACCGATGCATCAAGGAGCTATAGAGGGCTTCACCCATCACATATTAAGTCCAATTCATTCCTCATATGAACAGATTTAAACATAACATAAACATTCATAATAAAACTAGCATATGAAATGTCAATACTTTCTCCATCAACCATGAATGGTATAAAAATAACACATCCATAGTCAAACCTATCACAAAACCTTCAATACAATGTGATAGTTTTGTTTCATAATAAATAAACTTCAAATAATCTTAAAATCCATCATAGGACGTTGAAATAGATGAAATCAAAACAATTTGAGAGGAATATCTCTTTTTTTTAATCATTTAAAAGTCAAATAATTATAGAATTAAACATTTACTTTGGAAATATCCTTATAATATTATAAGGGAATATTTGACGATTTTATAACATCAGAAAATAGTCGCACCCACCGTATAAGCTAAAAAAACATTCATACCTTAATTCTGTCGAAAAGGATAAAAAGGACCTTGTTTGGAAAAAGACTGAATGATTCCTTTATAAACTTCATATAAAAATTCAAACAAGGGTATGAATAACTATAACCCATATTCTGTAGAATATTAAGAATGCTTTGAAATACCTTTTTAAGAAACATGGATGTGGATGATAAAGAGGTCCTAGTAGATAATTACCTATAAACAACCTCGGATAATGAAGAGATTGTGAAATAAATCCTTACCTTGTAATTTTACTTAGTTGAGTATAGGTTAACCTTCTGTATAATTGTGAAATAATTGTTATTAAATTATACAAGGATCATATACTTTAATATGATATCATATATGACCTTTAAACATTGACTGTTAGTAATATCTTAGTATTGTCATCGTTTCGGGTGTTAACGGATTCATTTTCCTTTATATTATTTGTTATGTGAACCATATTTGTTATGGATGAGATGTATATTATACATATCCAGAATGATATCATGTCTATAATTGTTTTTAAACATCAAATGAAATTTAGTCTTGAATGTATTCGATGGGGAATGAATCTCATCGCGTTCGTGGAGACGGTAATCTGTACGTACGCACGAGCGACAATATCATTCTTTTGATATTAAAATAACATAAAATTGGATGGTATATCATATATACAGAATAATTATCATTTTATATTTATTATTTACAAGAATTACAAATCATTATTATACTCATCAAAATAATAATGTTTTGAATAACAATTACACCACGACGTGGAGACAGTAAGCCGTATGTACGCACGTATGGTGACATGTCATTCATAGGATGGATAGAATATTAAATATGGTTGTACCCTATTTTTAATAACATCACAGTATATAAAAGATACTGGAGTTATTATTTTAGAATTGTAATAACAATGAAATAAGAATCTGAAGATGAAAGGAACTTGAAAGAGGGTGGTGATAACATTACATCTTAATCAGGTTCTTCCATTTGATTTTATCAAAATGGATCCTTAGGTTGGATTTAAGATGAATATAATACCTCTAGGCAGAATTGAGGGATGTTGAGAGAATATATGGGCATGGGTTGGCCGAGCCAAAAGGCTATGAAGGTGTAAATTATAGAGAAGTAGGAGTGCCGTTTTATAAGAGGGGTGAGGGGCACCATTGGAAAATCTAGAAATATTGTTTTATAATAAAGTCATATTCGGTTTATAATGGTTCCGAAGATGATTATTTAAACGTTATGGTGGGTATGGGTCTCAAAACACTCAACCAATAGGTTTTAGACAGGTTTGGGTCTTTATATTATCCTCATCTTTTAGTCTTAACTCTTAGTTAATTAGTTTGACATTTACCATGTCACTTTGTATGTTTATATTATATAGTTAATAAACTTACTATAAACTTTCATGCTACCCCCAAGTGGTTCGTTAATGATACACCTATCATTATACAAGTCCTTTTTCCGAACAGTAGATTTTTAGGAATATAATATCAATTAATAATATAATATTCGTTTTAAAAACTCTTTTATTTCAATTTTCACACTATTTGGAATTTTATTTTTTTGAAAATCATAATAGAATTATTACGTCGAAAAAATTTAATTAAATCAATATTAACATGTAATATTATCATAGAAAAATATTTTAATTCATAAAAATTCTCAAATTTCATTTATTTTGATATTTATTATATCAATTATTTTAATATTTCATTAATCTGGTAATTACTGCATCACCATTGTGTTATAAATAAATTAAATTATTTATTGTCTAAAAATTATAAATAAACTAACATTATGTAGAAAATATATTTATCTTTCTAATGAATATTTACAATCAAATTTATCTTATGTATAACCCTTTATTAAAAAACATTTAGTAATTAAACATTGATTTTAACTCTATTAACTCATCTTTGAATTAAATAATAATAAATGTCATAATCTAATCCACGTGGACCTAAATGATAATATTTTCTTCCTAATATTGTTTTTGGTCGATATACACTTCTCTAATAGAATTAGGACATGTGTTAGGGTAATATTAATATCATTTTTACCCTTAATTACCATATTTACTTTTAACTGTGGTAAATAAAAGTAAAACGTTACTATTCCCCAAAATTTATTTTTATCTTATTGAACCACATTTTACACAATTATATTAACCTTGTCTCTCATAGTTTTGAAATTCCACTCACAGAATCATTAAAATTATGTTTTATGTGAATTTCCAAATTCTCGTAGGAGGTGGGTAAAAGACGGTGAAAAGTTCAATAAAAATTTTATATATCTAAAATTATTCTAAACTAACTCCAATGAAGTAAATTGAGCTTATATAGGTATTATGTATCTATTTTGGTCTTAATTAAATTTAATAAAAATAAATTATTATTTAAATAAAAATTTGTTTTTGAAAAATAACTCAGTGTTTTTCACTATTCATCAAAAATTGTATGTTTTCAGAAAGATACCAAAAATCCACCCTATTCTAATTTCGATATTACGAACCCAAAAATTAAGTCCATTTTGAATGATAAAATTTATAAAATTTCAAAAAATGGTTATTACTATTAATAACAGCTAGTTTGATTGGTTGTGGTGTGTGTTAGAACTCGAAGTTGCGTACAACACATGCTACTTTATTATTCAAAGAGAAGCGTACCGTAGAAGCTTGGGGTGTTACACATATCAATCATAAAATACATACTTGTTACCTGGGAAAATAAAAATAATAAAGTGGTGAGCTAATATTCTCAGTAAGGGAATGCACACAATGAAGCTATGAATATGTAAGTAATAATACATATAACTAAGACACATGCCATTTAATCAAAACATATATATAATATAGAAGGAATAAATTTTGATGAAATAATTCCATATAAATAATTACATGATCATAAAACTTAACCATGGTTATTATAACAAATCAAATAATCACATGAAATATAAATAACTAAATTCATACTAATGGAATGGATAGTGATGGAAATCTATAACAGATCATCAATGCCACATGTAAAGTATTTTAATACCATTAAGGGCTTGTTACAATACATCTAAAACCATCAATTCCTTATTCCAAGACATCTATATAATTGGGTAAGGCCTCGACCAAAACCATATCTAGTTTTTCTCATGAGAACAACTTATGCATCACCGGGATATAGAAGGCCCCACCCATCACTTACAAAGTCCAATGCATTCCTCACTTAAAAGGGGTAAAACATAATGCACATAAAAATTTATACTAAAAAACACTATCATAATAAATGATAATACTTACCTCAATCAAAAAAAAATCAACATAAAATATTTCAAGTAAAATGTTCCAGGGAAATAGATTTGTACATACTTAATTAAACTGATCATAAAATATCTAATAAAATAATAATAATGATAGAAATACAAAATATATCTAGTTGATCATTGTAAATTAAACGGTTGATGTCATTGTTTAATATAAAAACAATAAAAATATATTTAAAAACATTCTTAAGAAAAAAACCCATTTCATTTTCAAAAACACTATTTTAAAACATAAATCATTTCAAAAATAAATATCATTGAAAATAAATTTTTAAAAAATAAGAATTTATAGAATACTACAAAGAAATTTCTTTTAAAATAACATTGTAAATGAAAAAATAATTAATCAAGGAAATTATGGTCATGTTGGTAGGTAATTTTGTACAAGTTGTACAAGTTAAAATGAATAATCCTTTTCCACTATAAAAAGTTTAGAAATGTGCCTCATTTGTAAAATGAAATGAATATTCCTTTGAAAATATTTTTTGTTAAAAATTAAAAATGGGTAATAATTTAACTAATAATTAATTTTTAAATAGATATAAACATTTATGAAAACAATTTTAGACAATATTGTATTTTCAAGAAAATTATTTTCGACCGATGAGAAAAATGAAGCCAACTTTTCTTTAAAAACTATTTATAAAAACTTTTATGTACCAAACAATGTAAAAATGTTAAAATTACATGAAAACATCATGAATAACTAGAGGAGTATAAAATTAAATTGTTTTATTAGATAATGATAAAAATATTTCCATCAACTAGAATTCATAAAGAAATAATATTGATTGGAATGAGATTATGGAATAAATCCTTACAATGATTATAATTTTGATGTGAGAATTAATCAACGAATCAATTATGTGCATCAAATATAAATTCAAATAATTAAATTGGGAATATAATATATTCAAAACTTGTAATACACATAATGTTATTATATTAATGACAATGAAGAATTAATATAACCTAATGAAAAGAAATTGAGTTATAAAATTCATTACCACTTGGTAATTATCATATCAAATAATTGAGTATGAAATAATCCAAATTTTAACTAAAAATAAAATTAATTATTAATTAATACTGATATAACATTTCAATGAGGAAATATATACAATATATTAATGTAATTAGGTTCATAATAGTATAATACATGTTAATGAATGGAAATTTAGATGATGTCCCTCACATCACGATTAATTTGAATTGAAAGTTTTTTAACATCATGTATAGTGGTTCTAATCATGTTATTAACTTAAAAAATAACCATATTAAAATTTATAATATAATATTTCATCCTTTTATAACATCTTATCTCCCATTCATGAATAATATTTTATTATTGTAATTGTTTCGGGTGATAATTTCCTTGTTTTCTTATGCATGTTTTTTCAATAAAGGTCTTGTGCTTAAACATATTTCATAATTTAATTATCTCAAAAATAATAATAATGATATAATTATATTTTTTATACATGTATTATAATTTTAATACTAATCTTGAATGTTGGTTTGTTAAATGAATTGTGTTACAATGATGGAGACGGTAGGCCGTACACACGCATGAGTAACAATTCCATTTTTCAAGAATCATTATAGAATGAAGGTAATTAATATATAATATTTAAATAATTATCATAATATAATATATACCATATAATATATACTTATATATATCATCTATGTGGTGTGGTGATGAAATGTTAGTCACATCACATCGTGAATGTGGTAGTCCACACGTACACAAAAGATGTTATCATCTTTAAGTGACATGAAATGTAAGAAATAAAATTATAAAATATATTAACATAATGATATATAGTTAATTAATATAATATTTATTTAATAATATAAATTTAAATATTCTTCTTTATTCTTACGAACTTCCATGGGAAGTGTTAGTGAAAGATGAATCAAATCTCTCTATGAGAATGTAGTCCACCGAACACATTAGCGATATTATCATATATCTTATGGAATGGAATGTTAAAATATATATTTGATATAATGGATCAATAGGTGTAAATATGTTATAAATATCATATATATATTTTATATCTATCCTTATACGAAACCATGAAAGGTGGTAATGGAAGAAAAAATGACATTAGTTCAGAAAACAATTGTCCTTTATACAGATGAATGATTATTTCTTAATAAATTTGACAGAAGTGGAGATGGTTATAGGTCATTAAATTATTATAATAACATAACAATATATGGTAGATACTGAGGTTATTATATTAGTATGGTTTAATATGAATTTGTGTAGGTGGTAAAAGAAATAAAACAAAGACGCTCGTTGAAGATCATTACCTCTCCTTCGGTTTTTCTCCTTAGGTTTTCACTAAAGCCTTCATAGGATGGATTTATGACCCAAATAAAGAATATAGAATGATATGATAGAATTTTTAATGTTATTTGTTTTTGTATTAGTGGAACCAAATAGGTTTTATTGTTTGAATAAGAGAGTAGAGGGGTGGTCTTTTGTAAGAGAGGTGAGTGGTACACTTGGAATTGTATGAAATGATTCAATCGTACCCATGTTTTTATATTTAACAAAGATTAAAAAATGGACCATTCTAAAAACTATAATATACAAGTTGTAAATATGTTCATATAATGGGTGTTGGAAAAGTTTTTTTCGTAATTTTTAACCCTTATCATCTTAGTTTAACCTCCAGTAAATCCATTTTTACCATAAACGTGTCAACTAATTTTTACTATTTTTACTATTCATTTTGGTCAAAACTAAGTTGTATTATTTATAAATTATAAATTATTTTATTCTAAATATGTAATCTATTTTACAATAATCAATTTGTAGAATTGGATAATTTTTATTCAAAATTGATCCTATAGATGTGTCAAGAAAGTGGGTTTTAAAAGAGAAAACGTTAAAAACATTAAAATGTTTTTAAATATAAATAAAATTTGAAAATAATTCAAATTAAATAAATTATATTTATTGAAATATAATTTTAATTCAAAAAATTTAAAATATAATTTAACATTATAAATAACTTAAATGAAAAATAAAATATCAATTAAAATTTAGATTTTTTCACTAGTCATCCAGAAATAAAATATTTTAGAAAAATAAAAACACATAACCCTAATATAATATTGGTATTATGATTTAAGAAATATATTTACCTTTCCGTATATTTTTTTAAAATTTTAAAAAATTAATTTTAAATTCTTTTAGAAAAGTGTGACTAAGCCCACTTTTAGAAAAAAAATGCAGTTTTTCAGAAAACATTTCTTTTTCTTCTAAATGATCCTTATTTTATTTATAAAAAATATATAACAAGTAAATGTGTGAGAATTATATATTTCCATAAGTATTTTAATCCTATTAAAACCCTCCATTCTAACAACTATATCATTATTGTAATATTAAATAACAATATTAATAGTAAATTGATGTTTGGTAAAACTCATTCTTTTGTGTAATTGAATAGAATGAAGAATATCATTATTTATTGTATGAAAAATTAAACTATGTTTTGTTTGGAATATATTCTATTGAATAAAATGTTACTATTTTAGAATTTCAGGGTGTTATATTCTCCCCACCTTAAATAAATTGTTCCCTCATAATTTAAAATTTATCTTGAAAATCAAGTGTTTGACATTTAAAAATTCTTCTATTGAAAACCAACATCGTAAAAATAATTAATAAAACATCCTCTTAGTAAGAGTGAAATTGAAGTATAAGGGTCATATGGGATAACACATAACTATGATTATATATATAAAAATAGGTGTATGTGAAGATATGGAAATGGAGGAAAAGCAGTAATAATTAAAGACTATGATAAATGTCATTAATAACAAGTAAGTGAATGATAGATGGAATTTCAGGGAGATAAAAACCATAAATTTTTTATGATTTAGAAGACTATATGATTAATTGGATATTAATGTAATATGATATAATAATTTTTTTCAAAATCTTTCTTCCTAATGTTGAGGAATTATTTTTTATCTCATAAGATAAGGAAATATAATAACTTGATATGTATCTACTTCATAATCACAATTTCATCATTTTAATGTGGTTCAATAAATTTTAAATTCTCCATTACTCTAATAAATGAATATCCAAAAAACAGTTTTTTTATTCCCAAATAAAAAAAGTTCACTTTTAATGTATCATAATATCATTAATAGGATGATAATTTATTCTTTCTATCTCTAGTTATTATTATAAAAATATGGTTAGATCATGTTATCCAAAATTAATAAATATTCATATACTGATGTAATACATTAATATCTAACACCTCATCCAAATTTTAACATAATACATTTCATAAATGGTTAACCATATTTTCCTTCAAAAATATTATGATTCTTAACATTAAAAAGGTGGTTAATAAATTTCCTAAAATGAACATATCAATAATTAGTTCCAAGGTAATTTATTCTGTCATGTTTAATTTATCAATAATTATTGTCTATTTATCATAACAACTTTATATCAACATCAAGAGAACTGTAAGGGATATAATTTCTTTAATCATGTTTTATCATGAAGTTCAAATTTCTACTAAATTATTTATCTTTTCCGTCAGTATCATTCATCCTACAGTTTCAAACCCATAAAAAATACAATACAATCCTTATAAATTTCATAATTATTATAAAAAAATGTAATTGAAAAAATAATCCAAATATATAATTATTGTATACAGAAAAATTACATTAATCATTTCACTTATTTTGTTATAATAGAATTTGATTAACCTTAATCTCATAGCTTCTTCTGAGGTATATATCCTTGATGATTGGGAAATTCATTTTCATATTTCCATATATCCTTAGGGCAGACAAATTAGATATTGGAAAATTCATTATTTCCCTTGAAATCACGACCATGGTGTCATTTTTCTCTAAACATGAAGAAAAATCCTTTTACTTTTAAGCACATAAAAAGGTTTTTCCTTCCATATATATCACATGATGGAAAATCCCTTTTTACCTTATTACCTTTTTCAGTATTTTTATCTGATGTCCTCTTCTTATCTTTCTTCTATTAAAAGTTATAGGAGTTGGATAATTGTTTATATATCATGATATCACATGATACCATTTCCTCATATGATTATAATGTTTTGGAGACTTGTTCCTTTAAAATGATTCTCTTAATACCATTAAATAAATAGTCATTATTTCTAGTTGTATTACACACATAGTCTTCATCATTCCATTCTAACCTTTTAAAGTTGGTTTCATATGGGGAAATATTTTCCTCAACTATATGTTTTATACTCAAGAACTATCCTTCCATATACACTATTTTATCATGAAGAAAATAGTTCCCCAATATGATTACCTAGAAATAATACCACTCCATGATTGATATTTCCTCCTCATCTTTACTGTTTTGAATCAATGACCACCATTGATTCGAATCTCCTAAGAGATGATAAACTGAAATGAAAACATTATCCCTTTCACTACTTACCAAAGTGATAAATCTCTTTTTTATTGAAAATATTCATTTCATAGATAAAAATAGATGTATAGTCCTATAGAATTTATGATGTTGATGAGTCATAAATTGATTTATCATTTTTACACCTTGTGGTGGATCAACATGCTTCTCCATACAGAAAAGGTTATTAATCTTAACCTAAGTCTGTTTTCCCAATATGGTTATAGTTTGATCATTTCCAATTATAGATCTATCTCCAGTTTCATTATCTTTCAAAATGGTGAAATAATACATATACTATGTGCATTGATGCAATTAACATTTATTCCATTATGTTCCCTTTCAAAAATAATTACACACACTAAATCAGATTATAACATTATGAAACATAATTTATAATCCCAAATCATGGGAAACACATAATATAAATTTTAACGATTTATGCATCGCAAATCTCATAATTATAAATATGGTAAATTTTTGGATGTATTTATATTCAAATATATAGTAATTATTTTTATGTAAAATGTGAATTATTCTAATAATATCACATAGGAGTGTCAGACCAGGTTCATAGAAAGTCCCATTGTTGTGCACTAGGTGGTGATCAGGTCAATCCCAAATCCCCCTTTTTGGAGTTATTACCCCAAGGTACCTATGTACTAGAACCAAAACCACTTTTATTATCTAGATAGAGATTTATATTTAAAAATCTTGTACTATCTACATAAAAAAAACTTGAGGTTGTTTATCTAAACTTATCCTCATAGCATATCATAGTGTTACATCCATTAATATATGTTTTCCTAAATCAAGTACTAATGTTTCTACTAAAATTCCTTAGATTCCATTTGTATCAAACCTAACCCTTGAATGTTGTAGTTGGATTCTACTTTATTACATTGGTATAAGATATATGAAATATCCTCTCAAAGGACAAAATAGTTTAGTAGTCATAGTAAACTAGATACATAGATGAGTCACATTACATATGAAAACATAAAATAAAAAAATTATTTTCTTGAGAAGTCCATCATTCAACATAAAATATAATTGAATAAAAATCATAAAATACTTCTAGTATCCTAATTAAAATAAATATAAGAAATGGGTGAACATAGATGCTTAGTAACGGTATGTCTGTAGAGAACACTATAAATAAATAATGCATAATAAATATAATTGAAACACGTGAAATTTAATCAATTACTGGAGAAGAATATGGAATAAATAAATGATGATAAAATAATTCATTATATATAATCACATGAGTGAAAATCTTAGCTAAGGATATTCTAACAAATCGAATAATCAAATCAAATATCAGTAAATGACTTCATAATGATGAAATGAAAATATTTGGAAATCTAAAATATATCATTGAGTCGTCATTCTAAGATATCTAATACAAAAAAGGCTTCATTCTAAGATATATAATACCATTTAAGATTCATGATTATACATCTATATAAATTAGTAAGGCCTTAGAAAAAACTTTATCTAATTTTTCACATGAGACCTACTAATGCCTCAAGGGACTGAACAGGCCATGCCCATCATAATCCAAGTCTAATTCATTACTCATATGAAAGGGGTGAAACATAATTCACATAAACATTTTTATTGAAAAAAATAACATAATAGTTTTTTTATAATTTCCCCAATTAATAAATATAATCATAAACCATTTATTGTAAAATGAATGATAGTAGTAAAACTATACATCTTCAGTTAAACTATTCACAAATAATCCAAGAAATGAATAAGGATGATATACATACAATGTATCCTCAATTGATGAGAAATACATTAAAGGGTTGATGACAATGCTTAATAAAAATTCCATAAGAATAAATTTAAAAAAATTCATTGGGAGAATATCCTTTTCAATTTGAAAATATCTTTTTTAAACATATAAAAATTAAAAAAATAAATTTTTTTAATGCAATTTTAAAAACTAATAAATTATAGAATGATGGGAAAAATATTTTCTTTAAAAATATTCTCATAAATGTGAAAATCAGGATTCGAAGAAATTATGGTCATGTCGACATGTAATTATAAACATGTTGTACAAGTTAAAAATAACATTCCTTTTCCATTACAAAAAGGATACAAAATTAATTTTTTTGGAAAACATAAAGAATATTCATTTGAAAATATTTTTTAATAATAATAAATTCTAAAAAATTAATTTAATAAAATATTTTTAAAATGTTAAAAAATTAATTTTTTAAACACGGTTTTATGTGAAAATAGATTTCTTACTGAAGATATAAATAAACCGGATTTTCATAAAAAAAATTATATGACATTTTAAGTAACTATGATTGGAAGAATGGTACTATTACATGTAAATATCATGAATAACAAGATTAGATGAAAATGAAATGATTTCATGTAAAGAAACAACCATAAACATTAACTATTCTTATGATTTTAAACTTGAATTCATATTTTTCCAAAATATATTTGAGTTCATATTTTTAGATCATTTTTAAAAAGTCAATCAGAGTAATATTTTACATTACAGGATGACACTTCTTCTCAGTATCAACTTTTTCCCTAAAAAACCTATAAAAAAAATTGAGTTCCTTTCATGACAAATATTCACTATTTTTAAACAGACCTCATACTTTTCCCTACTCATCTCGTGAAAAATATTTTAAAAAATGGGATGAGTACAAAAATCTCAGTCAGGTATATAAAAAAAGAAAACATATTGTCTAGTGAAAAACATGAAAACCCATTAAAAACTATTATCAAAATATAACTTTTTATCTAAAAGAGAATAAATTTTCTTAAAAAATTCATTATCTTAATCTATACAAATAAAAACATTTCCATGAAAACTCGTTAATAGGTATATAAGGTCATGAGGGTTACATGGGGCATAAGTTTTCCATATCACAATTATAAAATGATTAACCATTATAGTGAACCTCAATCTCTGGAGTACCTAATGCACGAGAGATTATAACATAACCACCCATCATAGGATTATCACAAAACCCCCTATCAGTGGTCAATAATGTGACCACCCATCCTTGGTTTAACACAAGAAATACCTACACTTATAAAAAATTCTCAAGATACATAACATAATCATACAAAATGAAATTTTACATCATAAAAACACTTTTTTAATAAAATAACCTTTCAATTTTGGAATTATTTCTTTAAAACAAAAAAGTGCATACATATAAAAAAAATTCATTAAAAATAAACATATAATGATGTAAAATATTATTTAAACACTACTACAAAAACAAGAAAGGGATGCGCTTCAATTTTATCAGCGCTAAAAAAGCACTGATAAAGGAGGCCTTTATCAGTGATAAAAAAAGCGCTGATAAAGGGTCGATTTTATCAGCGCTAAAAAAACCGCTAATAAAGGCCCCCTTTATCAGCGCTTTTTTTAGCGGTGTTAAAGGCCCCCCTATATCATTGTTTTTTTAGCGCTGATAAAAGGGGTAACCTTTATGATTGCTTCTTTTAGTAGCACTGATAAAGGGGGGATTTATCAGTGCTTTTCCCGAGCGCGAATAAAAGTTAAATTGCAAAAACAAAATCCATAAAAAATAATATTTTGTTATATAGTAATATTTATATTGATATAAATTCAATTTATATTTTTTAAATATGTTATATACACGTATAAATATATTATTACATTTAATATATATGAAATTTAATGAAAATGGTTTCAAAATATTTAAAAAAATATTATTAATTAATAATTTTCTAATTATTATCGATTAAAAATCATTTAATAACAATTTGAGGACACAAAAAATCAAAATAGTTAATAAAATATCTAAAATATGTTGAAAATGTAACTAAAACTTCAAACGGTCATAAATTTTGATCCGGTTGTCCGTTTGAGCTCCACAGCATATCAAGCCGAAGTCTACGACGAGCTCTAAGAATTAGTGACCAAGGAAAAGCCTCTGTCACATTTTTCGAGCCCAAATGTCCTAGAAGGACTAAAAATAGAGTTTTTAGTCAGGATACCCCGATTTTTCCATATTCAAATAAGTATAAATTCTGATCCGGATGTCTGTTTGTCCTGTACCACATATCATATCGAATATTGTTACATTTTTTTTGATTCGACTGGTTGTAGCATTGAAATGGTAATCTACATTATAAGATATGGTCTTTTTAACATACTATGGATTTTCAAATACACATATATATGTATTTATTCGTAAATATATATGTGTTTGTGTGTGTGAGAGTGTCTATGTGTGTGTCTGTGTGTTGTCTATATGTATATATGTATGTATTTATTTATTTACTTATAAACACACATCAAAAACATATTTTTTCCATAAATTTATTTAAAATTAATCATATAAGAGTACATTCTATGGCTTTAAAAATACATATATATATATATATATATATTTATTCGTAAAAATATATGTGTTTTTGTATGTCTGTGTCTGTGTGTTTTATATATCTATGTATGTATTTATTTATTTATTTATTTATTTATAAACACACATAAAAACATATTTTTTCATAAATGTATTTAAAAATAATCTTATATGTATATATTAATATAAAAATTAATATTCATATAAAAAATTATAACTAAAAATATATATATATATATATATATTAATATACTAATTAATATACATATATACTAATATATGAATATATATATTTATATTAATATGAATCTATATCAATATATGAATAAATATAACTATATATATAGATATATCATTAAATTGAGAACAAAACGAAATGGTTTAGTGGTAAAGGTATAGCCACGAAAGGGGGGAGGTCCCGGGTTTGAGTTCAGGTGGAATCGAAGGGGGTCCGTGCGTATAAGGATGCACGGGAAGGGCAGAGTGCAAGAGACCTCCTAGCCCTTATTAAGGGGGTGTAAAGCACTGATAAAATCACTCCGCACATTATATTTAATTTTTTTATTTTGTTTTATTCTTTTACCTTTATCTGCTCTTTTTAGCGAACTAATAAAAGGGACCCCCTATATTAGCACTGAGATTTACAATGCTTTTTTGGTGCTGTTAATTCCCTTTTTAGTACTGTTAATTCCCTTTTTAGTACTGTTAATTCCCTTTTTAGTGCTGATATATGCTATTTTTGTAGTAGTGAAATCATTATGGTATCATGACAGTAGGGAAATATTATCATTCTGTATAAGTTAAAAATAAATTCCTTTTGATTTTTTAAGAATAGTAGAAAGATGTATTTTAAAAGAATATTTTTAAAATAATGTCTATTACCATGACCCGACACATCACATTTGTTCGTTATATTCATGAATAATAAACTTAGGTTAATATTTTTACTTATTTAATAAAAAATTTTATGTTTATTATTATTTTAATGTCACTTATTAACTTTTTAAATATAATTACTCAATCCCTTATTTTCATGTTGTACATTTTGAAAATATTTGGTAGTTAAGTCCAAACGGACTATTGTGTGTTAACTATGGTCAAAGAGAAAATTATTACTTTTTATTAAAAATATTAAAAAAGAAATAATTATATCTTTTATATACCAATTATACCATTAAATACAGTCATTAAGTATGTAATGAAAAATAAACTATGTTACAATTATAGAGACGGTAGGCCATTCGTAGACCTGAGTAATATTCCCATTTTTAATGACCAATGTGGAAAGAAGATAAATATTATATTATCTTTACAGAATTATAATAATGTCAAAATACCATATTAATTATTTAATTATACTTTTATTTTTTATTCATGCGATGTGACGATGAAAAATGAATCACAAAAATTCGTGGAGGTGGTACTCCACACGTACAGATGAATTACTTTGTTATTATTTTTTGATTGAAAAGGTAAGATGATAAATATATTCTCATTTTATAATGAAATATATATCATAAATATCATATATATAAATTAATATCACTATTATATCCATTATTGACAGATGGTGTTGGAAAATCAATCACATTGGTTTGTGAGGTGGTATTCGGACGTACACACGAACAATAAATTCATCTCCCATTTGTTGTAAGAGGAGATGTATATAGGTAATTAAACTAAAATAATCACATCTAACTATAAGTATGATACTATATTTATAATTTTATCATTATTGAATAATTTTTTAAGGATGTGTAAGAAGAAAAAAACTCTAAATTAAAAACGATACAATTTCTTCATTCAATCTTCTTTTCATAACACCTTAAGACCACTAGTGTTAGTGTTATGTCAAAAATAAGGTCTCTATAATTAGGTGAGTGAATATAATAATATAACTGAGTAGTTAATGGCTGAAAAAAATGGTTTTTATGTGTGATGAAATAAAAAGTAGAGGTTCCTATTTTTAAGAGAGGGGAGGGGCACTCTTAAAATATATTAAAATATTAAAGTAATATAAATTAATGTTCAATTAAAACTGCCTTGAAAGTGATTTATATAGAATAAAAAATTATTAAGAGCAGAAATAAATCATACCAAACAGAAGAGATATTTTTTACTATATTTGTACCCTTATCTTTTGTTTTTAACCCTTATTTAACATTTTTAACACTTACCATGTCAACATGGTTTTATACTCCTTGATGGTCAATATAATAACGATAAAATAACAAAATTCAAAAAATAGAACATAGTTGGTATTTTAAACCTTATCCTGAACACTAGGATGATTTTTTTTGGGATTTTATATCATTTAACAATATTTTGTTTACTATAAAATATCCATAATGTTAATTTGATGAACTATTCATTACATTGCTTTTAATAATATCAGGACAAAAGTTCTAATTCAAAAATATTACTTTGTTATATCACTGACCAGAAATTTTATCTTATAAATTATTTAGATTACATTAACAATAAAAAATTATATTTTTAACATTATAATATCATTTATTTTATTTTTTTCCAATAACAGAATAATTACTGCATTAGTTTTGGGAAAACAATTCATATAATTATTTCAAACCTAAAAATTAAAATTAAATTTCCATGATTAATGTAAATATTTTAGATTTCAAAATAATATTTATGGTCGAACATATAATCTAGATAACATAATATTAAAGATATTACAGTTATTTAAAATAAGAGTGTGACATAATTGAATTTTCTTTATATAAAATATTTTGAAGGTAATAATCATATCCATGTGGCCCCAAAAAGTCATAAATAAATTTAAATAATGAAAATTAGAATATTAAGATCAAATTTATTGAGTAATTTTGACTTGTCTGGTCATTCATAAGTATGACACAAGCATTGGGACAATCCACTATTTATATAACACTAAAATTTGGGTCTAACCATAAAAATAAAAACCCATATGTTATAATAAATATAAAATTAGGGAAAGGGATTATTTCATCCTAATTACTATTTCAAGGATACCCAATTTTACATTTCTAGTGCAGCGTAGGCTCTACGTCCGCACTAAAAATGTTATATATATTTATAATTGAATAAATTATATTCTCTTTTTTTCAAATCATTATGCAATCTTATTATATTATTTTATAATAATATATTCATTTAATAAGTTTGTAAAAAATTTGTATTATTTCAATGTCTTGGAGATATCATAAATGATACCATATTTCATAAAAATAATATTTGTTTTACTATTTGGTAAAAATTTGACATCATCAGAAAAATGTCAAAAAAACTCATAATATTACTAATTTGGATTGGTGAAACTGAAATTAAATTCCATTTCACTAAATTAAATTCCTATAATTTATATAATTTAATTTTAAAATTAGTGTGTGATGTAAACAACTTATTATAAATAATATATTTTTTAGTAAAAATTCCTATTTATGTTTAATAAATGAATTTTTACCAAATTAAATTATAATATTGATTCAAATAAACAACATTTAATTATAACAATCACATTTAAATAATATTTAGTCATTCATATAAACTTGATGTGTCTTATCTTATATCCTATCAAACATATTATTTCCATTAAAAAAATAGAATGATACATTCTATCCTACCTGTTTCATCCTTTTAATTTTGAACCCATACTCAGTAACAAAGTTTTTGACTTTTCAAAAAACATTGTTGAGATCTTACATAGTAAAAAAGAATTAATAATGATTATATTTGATAAGAGAGAAAGTTAAATACAAAGATCACTTGATATAAAACATACTAGACTTACATATAGGAGAACACGGAAATTGAGTAGAGGATCTAAAGCCTAAGTGTTGATATATAGTGATAGAGAACATAGTCAAGAGAAACTTAACAATCACAAAACCATTAATAAGTAATAGTTTAAAATTCCATTGATTACTTGATATGAAAAGTAAATGAGAAATGTTTTTGTTTTCAAAATCAATTTCATAATGTTAATAAATAATTTTACTATCTAGAATAAAAATATAGGGAAATATAATTACATTACATGAATATTTTCGGCCATTAATCAATTTCCACCCCAAACTCATCTGTTTTTTCAAATAATGAGTATTCAAGATGAATTTTTCTTCCATAAATCATTAGAATAAAATTCTATAGATAAAAAAAATCCAAAAAAAGAAAATTTATTTCTCATATGATTATATTTTAACCAAAACCAAAATGGTTATGATAAGAAATTATAATTCCCCAAAATTAGAAATACTTCATACTATGAAAATCTATTTTAAAATCCAAAATTCAACAGTAATACACAATGTTCATGATAGATAATTAAACAAATAAATATCCTTTAAATTCCATAATATAGTCTATTCTAATATTGAAACCCAAAATATGGATGTATTTGATCACATAGTATTCTCAAATAATTGTCATATTTATCTCCAAATCACATCAATGGCTTTTAAAGTCTTATACCAAAATGTAATTTTCTAACTCACATAATATCCAAGTATTTTAATCATTTCAAAAAATAATATATATCAAAACAAATCCATAATATCACCTTATATACTTCCAAAATATAATTAAACCTTTATTGCTCAAATAAAATCTCAGATTATTTTGTTTACCTTAATTATACAAGGTTTCCAACATTGATAATGTCTTCTAAAGCAATATTAATCACATAATCAGAAAATCATTTTTCAATCACATGTTTATCTATTTGATAAACAATATTTTCTAATAATCAACCTTTTCTTCATCTATAAGATATTTTAAGTTAAAAAATTCATAATAAATGGGACTTCATGTAGGAGAGTGGGAGGTGATGCACCATTTTCGTCCTTCAGTTGCGGGTTCAAACCTCACATATTTTTTCTGGATCTGATGGGATGTCACTTAGAATGAGGGTTGAACTTATTCTAAAAATTTAATCCTTATAACATTCCACAAAATCAGAGAAAAATCTTCAAAAATAATATTAATATATAAAACATTATAATACTATATTAACCTATGTTGTTACCTCATACATTTAATTTTTTATCCCAAAAGAATAATAACACATAACTAACTGGAAAGAAAATATCATATAAACCCATTTGGCACTGATATTCGTGCTACGCCCAAGCGATGGAGTAATACAAAGAGGAGGTCATACATGAAGGCCTAGGGTATGAAGAGACATATCCTGGACTTGACATTCTACTAAGATCGTTATTCTTAAGATGTTAAATTTCTTCTTTTGATTCAACCGTTAGCCAAAAAATTATGGCTAACCCCCCAGCCATCCTGGCTGCTTCAACCAAGGATGATGTGGCTAATTCAACCAAGTTTCATTTAGGAAATTAGCCAAAAAAATATGTCCATCCCGCTATCCATCCATGCTGATTCAACCAAGGATCATGTGGGATGAGAGTTATATGATATTTTATTTTGAGTTAGTTAAGTGTTATTTTTTGGGGATTAAAAATTAAATCATGAGATAAACATAATATATAAATCATTATTGGAATGTTTTAACCTCTAACTTTTTCTCATACCCTTCATTTTTTATCCCAAAAAAGTAATAACACGTAATTAACAAAAAATAAATATCATATAAACCATGTTGGCACCGATATTCGTGCATTTCCCATTTTTCCACTAAAGATCCAAGCACTATGCCAAACGATGGAGTAATACGTGAAGGTGTTCATAGATGAAGCCCTAGGGTTTGAAGAGACATATCTGGACCCGAAATTGCACTAAAAATTTTATTCTTAAGTAGTTAAAATTATTTTATGATACAACCATTAGCCAAAAAAATATGACTATCCCACCCGCTAGCCAGACCGATTCAACCAACGGTCATTTGGGACCAGGTCGACCCATGGGAGAAAATCTAGGTCCACCAGCAGACCACATAGAATAGCTCATGGAAGACATGAGTCAAGCCCGTTTATAGGGACCAAGGTATACAAAAACCCATCCATTTGTGAAATGGTTGGTTAATTCCTGTTGGGTGGATGGTGATGTATATGATATGGGTGGCCACCCCATTATCAGCTCAAGAAAACAGCTGCCAAGGAATAGTTTTTATTCTGTAGGAATGAAGGCATGAGAATTTGATTTGGGATGTAATTGTCCAGGAGATTAAATCAGGGATTCCTGATCAAGATGATCAATGATTTTTTGTCATCCGATCTCACCTCCCGCTAATTCTAGTTATCCACATGACCCCTCTTATAATAAGTTCAAACCCGCTCCCGTGCGTCGCATGATACCCATCTCTAACCTCCAACTGCACTGGTTCGATAACCCAAGGAAAACCTGATGCTCTTCACATGTTTTTTCCACATCTCTGGCACTTCTCTGACATCCAAACGAGTCCAAAGAAATCAATTGAGGCATACGCAAACCCCAGTGGCCTCTCACAAGACTCACCGACAGCACTCGAAGTCGTTGCATGATCAATCTTTGATCATGAGACCAAGCCAAGGACAACTGCAAGAAGCCACTGTAAGCTCTTCTAGTATTCTTTGAGTTTCTCAATCTGAACCCTAAGCCATCGCATGATCACCCTATGATCATTAGACTAAGATAAAGACAACCAACAGGTCATCACAAGTCATATTATGACTGTGAACCACTTCCACCTCAACGTATTTTTATCCTATTTTATTTGTATTTTTTCTGCATCATGCGATGCCATTGCAAGGGAATGAAATTCAATGCAATGAAAACACATCCTTTATCCCAAAATAATTGGCATTTCCCTCAGCCTCATGCGGCATATATAAACCCATTCGCTTTATCAAAACACAAGAAAGGGGGAGAGGGGAAGAGATCAAAAAATAGTGGAACACTAGAGAAAATAGAGGCACCAGTTACAGACATCAGAGATCACCTATAGGTAATAATATGGGTCCCACCCACATGAATCTTCCATAGGATGTCTTTGGTAGAACCTATCGCGTGATCTGTATACCATCACATGATCACATAACAGACCCCTATGAGTGCTCGTGGGGTCCTCTGCGAAGCCTCCTCACAAATCATGTGACCTCAGAAACCATGGAACATCATGTAGTGCATCCATACCCATGGTAGTCAAAATCGCGATTCTATAGTACGAGTCTACTCTGTCCACCAGGTGAGTTTACACCGAGTCAATATACTTACACACGAGATTACCACGAGTCAACGAGTTTGCTATTGTGCCCATACCCTGTTGAACACATGCAAGTTTCATAAATAGGATGGCCTCAGGGTTTCACAAACTCACGATCACATGGAATGGAATATTTGGATTTTGAGGGCCATGACAGATAGTCCCCGATATGGGTGTCCTGCACCAGCGACACCCTCATGCACCGTCAGACACACAACCATGCAAGCCTCCTTGAGTTCCATGTATATGTCTTCCTCAATATATGAAAACTCAATAAGTAGACCTGTTGAGGTTCATAGAGTCCATCGCAAGACCCCTTCAAGGTCATGCTAGTAACGAGACATTAATGGAGAACGGTCATATGAACCCCCATGAGGCTCAGTACGAAGCAGAACCTTAGCCATGAATCCTTCATTGAAAACCATGATTCAGACCTTATATATGTTTGAGGAGTCACATTCAAAATCCTTTTGAGATCATGAACATACATGATTTATCATACGACATGTAGAAGGATCATTCGCCAACCCTGTTCGGTCATCCAAAGATAAACCATAATGCTTTGGAATGAGTACTCCATGTTCCATGCAGTGAAAAGCCTTCCCCCACCCATATTTGTGTAGACTTTAGGATATAACCCTCATCACATGACCGAAGATCCTATAACAAGACCCTATTCATGATCATTTGAGAAGCCCATGTGGCCCGTGATGTCTGCATGCGGCCTTGTAAATGGACACCTCAATCTGTATTATCCCCTCAGACTCCCCTGTAATGACGACCAAAATTGAGGGTGTAAAAACCATTGGCCATGCGCCCCTCACCATGAAATTCATGCCTCTACCCAAGAAAGTGAAGGATTTGACACACACATACTCTTTCATATCACAGTATAAGTTCATCATGATACCTCATAAAAGTCATGCATGTCACAAGTATGCGGGCATCATTAGACATCATAAAGACACCACCAAGTGTTCATGTTATCTAGTGTGTTAATCCTTGTCTGCATGCACCAAGAAGGCCCAACCAAGCCTTCCATGTCATCATAAAGCCTTTTATCACATCAACATACTTCTCGTTGATCAATTTTTGAGCTTATGAAAGTCACATGAACAAAGGGATATCATGCGAATGCCCCCTTAGTGAACGTAGGAGTCCATGGATAGGTCATACCTTCTCCATCAAAACCCTAGAGTGTATTCCTTCATCACGAGCACTCGGGTGCATATAGATCTTATACAACTTAAGTCATAATCCCTTTGGATAGGGAAAGGAAAATTGTTTAGGAGAAACCCCCTTATCATATCTCCATTATCAGAAGGCAATGTCTGGACAAGTTATGATGAACTTGCGACAGAGTCATTGGTGTGTGGTAAGGACCACATAATTGTTTGAAAACATGTCCATGGTGACATGCGACAAGCCAATTACAAGTCATATTGATCATAAAACAACCCCATCGCTTGTTAGCGTCATCACATGGAATCCCTAATGTATGGTCTGCAGCTCCATAGTGATCTAAGGGACAAATCAATAGACTTTCTCATGCATGTCTTGTGTACTATCCATGTGACCCATATTGGTCACACGAAACATCATCAAGAAATTGATTAAAAATAATATTCCTTACTCTTACAAACTCACATGATCCCAACAATTTGTAAAATAAAACAAAGGAGACCAAAATAAAGGAGGCAAGAGGTACTTGTGTTCACTAGAAGCCATATGACGCGCCTTGGATGCCTGAAACCATACTCAGGAAGACCCCAAGGAATGTCCCCCCAACCTCCTATTTTGGTCATGCATGAGAACCCCGGCATGTCTTCCCGATCATGTGAAGCACCTTTTACATGTCTGCCTGAATCAAGGAAAACCCCAAAGACAAGTTAGTTGATCATGTGCAGGACCCCTGATGTGTTCACTTAGGTCATGCAAAGCATATTGGATGTGATGGATCACCCAGAAAGACAAATAGGGAATGCCAATTGAATAGTAATCCATCCATGGAAATTTCCACTATGTCATACAGGTTCCCTAATATATCGGGTGAGTAATTAGGACTTTCTCAGTATATGGCCAAGGCATGTCATAAAAGTCCTCCCGGACATGACAACCTTGTATGAAATTACTACTTGGACTCATTCCATGTGAACCCTGACTATGAATATTCATCCACATACCCCTCTCATAAGGGAATTTTCCTTGATGATCTAGGACCATTCCCTCATACGACCCTACCAATAACTTTATTTTGGATATATTAACATCCCCATCACCGCCTCTCTTCAACCTTACAAAGGGTAAAGATTGATTGTGCCCCATTTGAACCCTTAGAGAGTAATCCCTGCCCGATGACATGATATGAGTACACCCCATGGGAATTCTCAGAGTGCAATCCCTAACCAAGGACATGATATGAGGGCACCAATTGGGCATCATCAGAGTGTTAGTCCCAACTACTTTCATTATATAACATTTCACTGATCAAGAGGGCCTCCACGATGGTATAAGTCCCTAGAACTCCATAAACCCAGGTGGTGTCCATGATGCCTCTAAGTGAAACCATTTACCTTAAATCCATTAGCATGTTTGTGATTAACTGAACTATGATGACTCTGATTCATACTATATCTAGGATAGGTTGGAAGCCATCCTATGGTCCGAGCTCTAGTGGGCATTCACTCTCGTATAAGACCATTCCCATTCCAAATATTAATAACATATAGGATCAAATCCTTACATGAGTTTTTAATTCTCCCTTATCCATCAGAAGACAAGAAAATGAATTATACACATGCATTATTCTAATTATAAACCCCAATCATGCTCTCGAGTACCTCAAATCCATCAACAGGTTTGAGATGAACTGAACTATGAGAACTCTGATTCATTCCATATTGGAGATATTATAAAAGCCTTCCTATTGCCTGAGCTACATACCATATACACCATATGATGGGTGACCATTCCTCTCAAAGGGAGACATTAATGTGTAAGACAAATATGAATATGCTCTCATTTAATGTGTCCAATCCATCATTGTATCATGTTTCTCATACTGAGCATGGATCACGATGCCTTAGGGATTAGTGGTGATTAGACTAATAACATGATGAGAATTGAAAAAATATGGTACCATCACCATCAGGGTGTAAGTATTATTACATCCCCTCATAGCTCAAAGGGAACCATTCCTAAAGAAGCAATCCAAGGTAGCCTCATATACATAAGTCCCTTCTAGGTCCTCTGTTTCCATATAACTCATAACAAAGATGCCTGTCATAAGAAATACATGGGCTCTGATTCCTGTATTAAACTAGATATGTAGGACACCTCATTGTGGTCCGAGCTCGATAATTACATCCTCACTGTATGACATTAAACTACATTTATGGGTCTAGGAATAAAAATTTAAATTGTGTCAAATGAACTACGTGGGTTTTTATACATATTCTCACAAGATATGTAGGACGCCTCGTAGAGGTTCAATCCTATCATCAAGACACCAACCATCTCCCTGGACAACAATAAACCCCAGAGTACTTGAGCATGGAAAAGGTTCAAAGCATCATATATAAATAAGAGAGTGATATAAAACCCATGATATACACATGATAATACCTATAGATAAATTTTTGTAATCAATCCATGGACATAGGGGTAACCATTCCCGCATCGGGGTCTGGGAAGGATTTCAAGAACATATAGTAAATCTATAAGAGTGTCCCATAGTATGAAGAAATTCCACCCCAAAAGGGTACGATGATCCCGATATCCCATCATCTTGGCCAATGAGATTCCTTAAGAGTCATTGGGTTAAATAAACCAAAGGACCATTGGCCTTTGGAAAGCAGGTCTATACCTAACTACAGATGGGGGAACTTTTGGACGTTTAAGGGAAAAGTGACCAAGGTAACACAATGAGCATAACCCATTCAACACAATACTTCTTGATAAGACCAAATTGGTGAACCCAACATGAATTCCTTTAATTGTGTTATACCTTTAATGCGTTAAAATAGGTAGATTTCCATAATCCTAATCAGGCAAGATTTTATTGTTCGTGTCTCATGAAAAAATAGTTAACCCAAAATGTTTCTTTTAAACACACTAAACTATACATAAAAAGACAGGACCACCTCCTTATTTTTTAGCTGTGAAGGTAATTTATTGAAAATGTTCTCTTCTATACATTGTTGTACTGATAAGTTGTATCTTTTCCTCCCTCTAGGACTTATCAAGTTTCTTTAAAATCTCCATGAATTCATTGAATGAGTTTGAAGGTTCTGATATGATTGGAATAGATACTTTTGACTTTTTCCCCTAAAGTACATTGTCACCAACACACCGCCTTCATTATCTGTTGGTGAGTGGCCTAGAATTGAAGTGTCGCATCAATAAATCCTTTACGACTCTTGAATTGGCTCATGAAATCATTCAGAGGGAGGATTCACACCTACTGTATTTACAACGACATGCCGTAGAAGAGGGAGTGGCACTTTTAGCCACATTCTGCTAATTTAGGAACCTATCATTAGAGGGAAGTTACATACTCCTTCACTATGTCTGGGAGGTGTATGAGGATAGTCCACGTGACAACTCAATCACCAAATAGTTTCCTTGGATTGATCCCATCCATTCTGACCATCATAACCAATGTGCGTCCACGCTCCTGCAAGGAACTACCGAGGAGGTTATGCCTATGCGAACTATGCAGGATGGAGAACCCAACAGGAGGGCCCACTTGGGGCATCCAGACAATTCAGCTCCAGGGAAGCCTCAAATCCCTGCTCATATCAATCTGTCTAAGGCCCACCAGTGTGTCTCAATGGTGTCCTAGGACCAATCCCAAATCACTACCAGTCAAGAGCCTCTAGCTTCATCTCATCTAGCCGTGGAAATATCGAAGTTCCAGGGAACACCCCAACCCATCGGGATGGGGGAAATTTTACCATATTTTACCCAAATGACATATTAATCATAGTAACTGGCCCCTTAAATGGTATCATGGAAACCAACCCCTCAAAGAGTATCATGGGATTCGACCCTCAGATGGTATTCTGGGAACTATCCCATCAAACGAGGCACTCCATCAATGAGGAGCACCAGCCTGCTTCTATTTCGGTCAATATGATATCAGTATAATCTAGATAATCCCCATCATATCTATGTGAGAATGATCTTGAAGTGTACAATCCTACCATCTTTCAGTCATCTGATTTATGAAGGTTTGTCCTATCTTCTACTACTGGAATAAGAGAAGAAAGGCTCACCGGTAGTAACCAGACATCTATAGAAGGTGTTACCAATACTATTGGTATTCCAAAATTATAGGAAATTGGAAATTGTGTAGCATGGTAGTAGTGGATTCGGTCTCTAGGATCCATATTGGAACTCCCATCATAATCCACTCACCATGCCACCAAAATATGAATTGGTCTTTTCATGGATTCTTCCATCTGACCCCTTGGGGATGAAAAATCAGTTTCTATAGAAGAATAGATCTCTCATGTCCAGTGTGAGAATAGTTATATTCAGGAGATAATGGGAGGAATAATTTTGAGATATCCACCTAGGGATGATGTGCCTGTCTCTACTTATGAATTATATCATTGTAGTGATGTTCGCTAGCCTATATGGCTGGGGAATTTTCATATTTTTCATCCCCTCATACAGAATGATTTATAAATTGTTCCACCTCACCGTTGCACATAGTGTTGGGGGAATTTCCATATTTTCCACCCCCAGATCGAGGATATTTTGGAAACCGTCATACCTCAGATGTTGACACAAAGCCTCTTGGAGATTCAAGATATTTTAATCAACGAGAAGCATCTGTATCATCTAAGACCTCCAATTCTCTATCACCTGACGCCAGACCAATGATGATTGGGATCCTTTACCCCAAATAACAGACTAAACCACACACTCGAACCAATGATAGAATGGATAACAGATGGGGGAAGTGGTCTGGTCACCCATCTCTCAAAGACATGTAGTGAAAAACCTATTCCTTCCAAACAATGAATGTCTCTAAATATTTTGACTGTTCCTTGGAGAATGGTATGATGAATCAACCATTAATGAGGAAGCTGAACGAGGAAGGGTTAGTAGTCTATGAAGACTATTTCCATTACCACTGATGTCTCAGACACACAATCGAAAACAACTTTGTCTTTAAGGACAAATTAGAGGAATATGTATCTATAGTGTTGATAGAGTTGAAAGATCAATAAACTCATTCAATATTCAAAATATTTTTCCATGATCCTTTGGTAGATCGAATCTCTAGATATGTTATTTATCCATCATCCTGGTAGTAAGATTTTAAAATTCCTGGAACCTTTATTCCTCATCGCATGACATTAAAATGCATGGAATATATCATCTTGGAAGTAAGAAATTAAACAAAATGGAACCTTTTCTCCTTACCCTAAGATGTTAAACTATATATCTATCATTCTGGTAGCAACACGTTACTCTGTATTATTCCTTTCATCATTGCTGCATGACGTTAAACTTGTTGGAATGTATCATCCTAGATGTAAGATGTTAAACTGCGTGGAACCTTTAGTCCTCATCACATGAAGTTAAACTGCATTGAATATATCATCCTAGAAGAAAGATGTTAAACTATATGACACCTTTCATCTTTCACGCATGACGTTAAACTTCATGTAATGTAGCATTCTGGAAACAAGATATTAAACTACACAATGCCTCACATCCTTACCACAATATGTTAAAATGAATTTCCATAATCATGACCACATGACATTAAAATGTATGTACCCCATGTCCGTACCACAAGACATTAAACTGCATGGTCATCGTCCTATCAACATGACACTAAAATGAAACATTCCTCTTGAACTACATACAGTTGGATTCTCATTTTACATGAGATGGGTAGGAATTCATTGATCCTATATCTTGTCCGAGCCATCATACAACATAAAATACTCCGATCCTATCCTCCATTGCCTCTGAATGTGAAAGGTACCCTTGTAACTCCTTTTTTCTCGTGCCGATCATGGATCAAGAATGATTAGGAATTTCGATAAGGGTTTCCCTACACGGAACAACACATCGAGGCTTGGGATGAGCTCATTATCATCCTAAATGGAATATGATAAAGGGTAGACTATGAGTCCTTACTACATGATGTTAAACTATATGGTCGATGTCCCCTACATGACATTAAACTATATGTTCCTATTGAACTCATCTGAGAGAAACACCACCACTTGTGTTAGTCTCCTACCGCACATGAATTTCTTGAACTACGTATGGATTGATTTCCATCCTTATGGAATACATAGTTTCTTCTATAGACTTTTAATCTAGGCCTAACCATTGGCCTTCCCTGTGAACATACGGAACAGCATGGATTTTCATGGATCACGTTCACATCTGGTTATAATAGGTTTTTTCATACATACCCATTTAGATGTACTCCCCCTTCACATCTTTATCGCAGGACGTTAAACTACACGGTTCTCTAAGAACTAAATATAGCATGATTATTATCATCATAGAATATGTACTAATGCCTAGACCCCTATTTCTAGGTCCAGTCATAGGATTATCTAACCTACACATTTGGTGATCCAATGTCCTTACTACAAGACATTAAATTGCATGTCCAATGCCCATACTATATGACATGAAACTACGCGAATCTATGATATCCACCTCCATTCACATCTAATCACACACATCCTTACCTCATGATGTTAAAATACATGGAAATATGTCTTTACTGCATGAAATAAAACTACATGGGTCCATAACGCCTTTTCCAATTCACAATGGGTAATCCATCATCCTTACTTCATGACATTAAACCACTCGATCCTTCTAGAACTACGTATTGATTGATTCACATTTCCAACGAGATACATAGGTTTACCTTGATCCTATATCTTGGTCTATCCACTACATGTTACATAATTTCATTGAGTCCTTTCAACATGATGTTAAACTACACAGTACCCCAAGAACTATGTGTGGATTGATTCTCATCCTCATGAGATATGTAGTGACACCCAAACCACCACTCTTGGGACCAACCGTGACATTCCCATCCATTCATGTCGGTCCACCTTCATCTTTACCATATGATATTAAACTGTGTTCAAGTACACCCATAATTCATGATGATAAACTCCATGGAACTCGAAGAACTACGTGTGTCTTGATTCACATCCTCATGAGATACATAGTGATGCCTAGGGACTTAGTCTTTAGGCCTAACCGTAAGTAAGACCTCTTCCATACCATTGGCCACGTTTTTCCTAGAAGGTGTGTGGTTGGGTTGAGACTTATTTGGATCTCATTCATCATATGTTACCTCATAGAACCACACTATGCATCCCCACATTAGGAACTCCATATTACATTCAAAATCAAATGACCCTAAACTACCCACATATGTCCAAACAACAGGACATTAAATTGTGGCACATCATTCTCAACATATAATGCTAAACTTCATGGAAGTATGTCCTCTCCACATTATGTTAAACCGCATGGAATTAATTCATCAGCACAAGATGTTAAATTACATAACCTTCTAGAACTACTTGTGGATTCATTCACATTCCTATAGGATACGTAGTGACACCCAAATCCTCATCCTTGGGCCCATCTACAACACTACCACCTTTTGCATCAAATCTCCCATCCTTACCACATGACTCTAAACTACATGAAAGTACATCCTAACCACAATAAATTGAACTGCATGATATTTCATACCCACTATAAGATGATAAATTGTGCAGGTCATCATCAATCACCCCTCCTTATCAAAGGACCACAAGAACCTTACCCTATACAACCAGAGAATGGAGTGCTTTCATCATATTTTTGAGAACCTAAATTCATGATTCAAGAATATCATTTCATAGAAAACCATTCACTACCTTTGAAGTATAAAATAGGTATCTTTTTTTTGGCCATGCTAGTGATGCAAGGCCTTAGACCCACCAATCGGAGACATCTTGGCATGGTGTAAAGAGATTTCTGATTCTTGTAACCCTGACATCATCAAGATGGAACCCATCACCCCATTTTATTATAGGTAATCCCCAGAATGATTTTCACATATCATCACCCGTGACCTAAGAACCTTGATCCATGATTTACAAGAGCCTCACATCACGCTCCTGAGGATGTTAGATTACTTTTGACCCTAGTCATCTTAATTAGAATCTTGTATAACATCTCCTATGATTGGTCCACAAGTGGCATGACATTAAACTTCTCACACCTTGTTCAATTTTTAACAACCTTAAACTCTAGCACATAATTGTCGAAATTAAAAGTCCTTAAAATTCTAAAAAATGAGATGAAAAACTCATCTGACCAAAAACTAGCAATGGGTGACCTAAAAAAAAGTCAATTTTCTTCCCTCTAAACCCTTAATCTTTAGAGGTTAGGAAACAATTTGGGAAAAAATATGAATAAGGCATAAATATCATAGGGTTTACTTTGTATCCCTAGTAAAATCCAAGCTATTCTCACTGGACTCCCTGGTCTAGGAAAAAATAGATCAATGATTTATCACATTTCCTAACTGTGATAATATGACTGACTGGTGGTGGTGTAAATTTTAGGGTGCTCAAACACATCCTGGATCTTACATTTTCTATACATACCACTACAGAATATAAGTTTCCTCTGGTCATCACCATTCATTCATTTCCCTAGAATAGGAAAAGAGAACTCTCTGCTTGTCCATGCTACTAATGCAATGGCTCATACCCACCATCCGAAGACATATTGTGTCTGGTGTAAAGGGTTTTTAATTCTTGTGAGTCTAGAATCTCCCCATTGTGTTATGGTTTATCTCCATAATGATTGTCACATACCTTCCTCATGACCAAAACACTTTGGTCTATGATTTATAGTCTCTATATTAGACTATCTAAGAGGATCTGATATCCTCAACATTGCATCACCATGTTTAGTAACCTTTCTCAACGATGAATTGTAACCCTTCATTATTGAAGCTTTAGATGAATCAAACTTTATGATTTCAAACGACAAGGAATAGGGCTTGAGCTATTCAATTAAGATCAACGTTTCCCTGGGGTGTTAAAACCCTTTTGGGATATCCTTCTTTCCATACCCAACATCATCATATTTATGTTTGATCCTTCATAAACATTTCATATCCCCTATAAAGGAAAAGAGATATCTCTAATTGGAAAGCTATTGATGCAAGGGATCAAACCCACCAACTGGAAACATCTTGGCCTCGTATAAAGGGCCTCATAATCCTTTTGATCCTCAATTATGTAATGGACGAACCTGAAACCCCATAGTGTTAAGGTACGTACCCCACATATCTACCCCATTCCATATCACTCAACTCAAAGACATACCCTCCTTATAAGAAATGAACTCCAACAGTTGTGAGCCCTAAAAGCACCACGACAGAACTCCACACCCCATAGTGTTTTGAGTCACCCCTAGTTTTTCATCCCCATATTCCATAAAATTTTGGGCAATAAGACTTTAATATATGTGTGACATCAAAGTGATGGTGGTAAGAACATAAACTACATGGGACACCAATGTACTAGCTGTAAGACATTAAACTAAATGGGACCCCAATGTCCTGGTGGTAATACATTGAACTACATGGTGGTAAGACTCTAAACTACATGGAATCTCAAAGGATTGAGCTATAAGACCCTTAACTAAAGAACAATGATGGTCTAACTTGCAGGACCTTTGAACAATAGGAGACATAATGCTCTCCAAGGTGACAACTTGATAAATTATTCTTGGAAGAAACTCATGTTACCGCTAAATAGACATAAACGTTGTGTGATCCAAAAATAATGAGCATCTATAAAATGAAAGAGGTATAAAAACATGTCGGGTCAAAAACCTGTAAGAAGGTGGCATGAGAAAAAGCCAAGTCCATGCTCACTAATTCTTACCCCATTTTAAGTTTAAGCAAATGTTAGGGAAAAGTAAATTGAACGATACAATTATTATGGGTCCCACCATAGGGCCTAAAAAACATAAATCCATGCTCACTATGTCCCCTGAATTATGAAATAGTTAAATCATTTCTCCTCTTAGAAGGATACCATGTCCAAACTATCCTCTTAAACCAAGTGATCTAAAAATTAGTAGTGAAGAAGAATCAATGAGTGATTTCATATGAGTGGTAATTCATGAACATTCCTTGAAAACCAACCTATTAGGAGATGAGAAATAAAATACATGCAATTGGATCTGTTTGGTGTTACACACGAATGAAATGCATAGTGGATGATTTGATCAACATATCTTCTAAAACATGGATCTAATCCATGGATTTCATTATAATATATAGTGATACCCCCTCTATGAATGAGTTAGATATTCATAAGGAAATTCGCAATAGATTTACATATCCATGGATCTATTCTTCTTATGCATGATCTTGATATACATAATCACATATTTAAAAACTATGTGAGCCTTGATTCCCATACTCATGGGATACATAGTGACATCCAAGTATCTTACATCGGATCTAGCCAAAAGTTTCTCTCCACCCAAAACCTATTTCTTTTTTGAATTTATGCACATTCCATTCTCTGGGTATCCATGCTCCGAGCCAAAGATACTTCCTATATTGTTCATAGTTGAGTAGTTTTGACTAGATGTACCACCTTCATAACATTTTTAAGTTCCTCAAACATACTCGGTATAGATCCTCTCAGGTAGTTCAGTATCATGAATCATCAGACATTCGGATATGTGGAAAAATGATTAAAATTTACCTTATAATAATAATTTTTTTCTATAAAATCTCATTCTATGGGGGTATTTTTTTTGTGATCGATATTCTTTCATGTCCCCCTTTACCGAAAAAGATCCAAGCACTATGCCAAACGATGGATTAATACATGAAAGAGCTCATACATGAAGGCATAGGGTTTGAGGAGACATATCTTGTACACAACATTATACTATGAATTTTTTTATTAATAGTTAAAGTACTTCTTTTGATACCACCATTAGCCCAAAAAATATGGCTATCCCACTAGCCAATCAAGCCAATTCAATAAAAGCTCATGTGAGAGAAGGTTGACCACACCCATGGTTGTTAGCCAAGGATGAATGGTGGACCAGTGGGGGAGCATAACTCTTACAAGACACATGTTGGGCCCATGTATAGGACCGGAGGTGCTCAATCACATAGGAACACTCGTATAGGTGGGTTGAGTCCCACTGGGTGGAGGGTTTCATAGATGGTTCTTGTGTTGACCCCATTGCGGGCTTGAGAAAATATCTAAAATAGAATATATTTTATACGAGAGGAATGAAGTCATGAGAATTCGATGTGGGACACTATTTTTTCATGAGATCAAATTTGGGTTGTCTGATCAGGACACTCGATGATCTACATCATCTGATCTTGCCTCCCACTAATCCCAACCATCCGCTTGATCCTGCTGATCACATGTTCGAACGATCCGAGCCAGTGCACCACATGACCCTTATCTTAAACCTCCCACCACATTGGTTTGATACCTTGAGGAACACCTGAAACATTCACTATAGCGCTTCCACCTCGTTGTCAATCCTCCGACATCCACATGAGTCTGAAGCAATCAACAAAGGCCTATAAAACCCCTAGGGGCCTCTCACAAGACTCCCTAGTAGCATTCAAATCCATCACGTGATCATTTTGGAATCATGCGACCAAACTAAGGACAACCTAGAGAAGCCAATACAGGCTATTCCAGTCTTCTGCGAGCACCTCGGGATGAACCTGAATTTGTCTCATGATCTCCCATCGATCATCTGACCAATATAACGATAAAAAATGGGTCTTGGAAAAAAAAATTATGACCGTGAACCCCTTTAATATCCATGTATTTTCTATCCGATTTTATTCATATTTTTCCCTAATCACGTGACATCAACGTAAGGGAAGGACATACGATGACATAAAAATTCATCCTTTATCCCATAAAAATTGGCACCGCTCTCAGTCTCATGCAGCCTCTATCAACCCATTACCTTCATAAATATTCACGGATGTGGGAGATGTGAAGAGGTCATAAAAAAGGGGAACACTAGAGAAAATAGTGGCACTGGTTGCAACCATCAGAGATCACCTCCATGTAATTAAATAGGTCCCTCCCATAAGAATATTCCATAGGATGTATTTGGCATAACCCATAATGTGATCATTAGATGATCACACGATCACATGCCATACCCTTGTGAATTCTTATTTCCATGCCTCCTAATAGATCGTCAGACTGCAATAAACATGGAACATCATGTGGTGCACGGATACCCTGTTGATGGCATGTGAGTTACCTGAACATGAGGGCCTCAGGATTTCAAAAACCTATGATCATGAATAATGAAATCTTTGGATTTTGATGGTTGAGTCCAGTAGTCCCTGATATGGATGTCTCACACCAGTGAAGCCCCCATGCACCTTCAGACATGTGAACATGTTGGCCTCCTTCAGTTCCTTATATACATCCTCCATAGTATATGTAGACCCAACATGAAAACCCATTCATGTTCAATGATTCCATAAAAATAACTTTTTGAGGTCATGTTTGTAATGGTAATTCAATGGAGAACAGTCACACGAACCCTCAAGAGGTATAGTATGAATCAGACCCTCGACCATGCATCCTTCATTACAAACTAGGACACATAACTTATATGTTCTTGTATATTCACTCACACAATCCTTTAGAGATCACACAGTTGCATGATTGGTTATACAACATCTAGAAGGATCATGTGACACCCCCATTGGGCCATCCAGAGACAAACCATCTTCCTTCTGGATGTGTACTCCATGAGAAATGTAGTGAAAAACATCCCCCACCCATACATGCAGAGTATTTGGGATATAACCCCCAAAACATGACCGTAGGGACTATTGCAAGACCCTATTCATGATAAAAAAGAATCCCCTTGGGCCCATGACATCTTCATGCGGCCTTATAAATGGTCGCCTCCACATGGAGTATCCCCGTGAACTCCGCTGGCATGAAGTCCAATATTGAGGGTGTGCGACACATGGGTCATGCACCCCTCACCATGAAATTCATGCCTCTACCCATGAACATTAATGATTTGAAACACACATCCTCTCACTTATTATCGTGGAAGTTCATTTTGATACCTCATAAAGTTCATGTAGATCACAAGTATAAGGGAATCATGAGATATCATGAAGACACCACCAAGAGTTCATGTTATCTAGTGGGTTATCCCTTGACTGTATGCACCATGAATCCCCACCCAAGTTTGTAGTGTCATAAGGAATCTTCAATCATGTCAAAAAACGTCTCATCGAGCCTGTTTCGAGCTCATGTGAATCACATGAACTAATGGGTATCATGTAAATTCCCATATTAGTGCATGTAGGAGTCCATGTATGGAGCCTAACTTTTCCATGAAAGCCCTATGGTTTACATCATTAAGATGACCACTTAGGTGCATCTTCCTCACATACAGCATAAGCTATAGTCCCTTTGGATATGCACTTCCAGTAATTGAATGAGCTCAAGACCCTAAACACACTCGTGAGACCCTTCGTTTTCTTGCGATGTCCTTAAAAAACCTTGTACATGCCATGGTGATCACACGAGAAGCCTTAGCCAAGTCAAGATGGTATCACGAAAACACGTCAACATGTCACCCTGGTCTATAAATGAACCATAGTGTATCTCAAATTGATTGGGTGACACCCCCTTGACATATCTGAATCATCACAAGGAAGGATTTGGACAAGTTGGGATGAACTTGTAAAGGAGTCATTGGCATGTGGGAAGTAACACAAAATTGTTTGCAAAAATGTCCAAGATGGCATGAAATAACCTAAGGAAAATTCATATTCATCATGTGACTTCCCCTTGGCATGTTATCTTAATCACATAGAAGCCCTTCGGTATGTTCAGTTAGCTCTACAACACTCTAAAAGATAGATGGATTGGATTTCCCATGACAAGCTTCTGTACTAACCATGTGGCCCATATTGGTCACACAAAATATCAACAAGAAATTGAGTAAAAAAATATTCCTTACTCATGAAAAATCTCATGATCCATGGCCTTTGTAAAATAAAACAAATGAGTCCCAAATAGAGGAGGAAAGAGGTACTCTCTATTGCAGTAAGACATGCGATGCACCCAAGATTCCCACAACATTACTTCGAAAGACCCTGGAAAAAGACACCTAGACCTCTTATTTTGGTCATGCGTGAGACCGCTGACATATCTTCCCAGTCATGTTAACACCTTTGACATGTCACCCTATATTAGATGAAGACAGCTGAGACAAGTCAGTTGATCTCATGTAATGTGTCTAATCCATCACTGTCTCTTGTTTCTCACACCGACCATGGATCACGTGGGCGTCGGGATTAGTTGTGATTGTATTAATAGCATGATGATAATCCTTCAGTGACATGACGTTCACCATAAGGGTGCATGAGTGATTATATCCCCTCAATGATCATAGGGAAACATTCCTGAGGATGCAATACATGGCAGTCTCATATGCATAATTCATGTCTGGGGCCTCTATTGTCATATCTCTCACAAAAAAATTCATGTTATAAGAACTATGTGGGATCTGATTCTTTTATTTAAGATGGTACATATGATACCTCATTTAGGTCCAAGCATCACAATTATGTCCTCACCGTATAATGTAAATCTACATGGATGGGTCTAAGAATACAACTTTATGCAATGCCCAATGAACTATTTTGGTTTTTATTCCTATTCCCACAAGACACGTATGATACCTCATAGAGGTTCAATCCTGTCCACAAGACACTAACCATCTCCCCAGACAACAATAAAATCTATAGTAATTGATAATGGACATGGTTTAAAGCATCATATTTAAATAAGGGAGAGATATAAAACCTGTGATATTCAAACAATAATCCATATTGATATATGATTGTAATCAAGCCATGGACACATCGGTATCCATTCCTACATTGGGGTCTGGGAAGGATTTAATTAACATATCTTAAATCTATAAGAAATTCATGGAGTAAGAAACAATTACCATTAAAATCATGGGATGAGCCCGACCTCCCATCCTCTCGACAAATATGAGTGCCTAAGAGCAACTATGTCTGATAACCCTAATGACAACTATCCTTTGGAAAAAATTCCCCTACCCAACTACAGATGGGGGATCCTTTGGATGTTTTATGGAAAAGTGACAACGATAATGCAATGAGAAGAACCCAATAATTGTAATATTTCATAACAAAAAAGTCCTAAATGTTATCTATAATATTGAAAGTTATTTCCCAAAAATTTAGGAGTATTATTCATAAAAAATAGTTTACATTAAACTTAAAGGTTATATAAATCTAAACCCTATAAAGTGTATACCAAAATTTCATAAATGTACACAAAATTTCATAACATAAATAATCAAATGTGGTGTCTAAGTTATTGAACTTATTATAATCCTCAACATTATAAAACCATGATATGATCAATAAATATTTTGTCAACCTCACATGAAAGCATCATAATCTCCAAATTTATTTACACCCTACTCTAATACCAAATATAATGACCAAGACATAAATATTACATATTCAAGTGATTTTAAACAAGAATTAATTTTTTTTTCCAAATATATTTCGACTTTAGAGTTTTACTGAATTAGGATAAACTCTTAAATAGTAAACCCATACATTACAAATGGAAAATTCTACTCAGTATCAATTTTTTCATAAACCAAAATAATTTAAAAACAAGATTTCTTTTTATAAAAAATATTCACTATTTTCAACTAAAACTCATATTTGTCCCCAAGAATCCTCTGAAAAAAATTTAAAATTTGGTACGAGATCAAAAAGCTTAAGATGTTGTATAAAATAATAAAACCATTATTCTATAGAAAAACATGAAAATTCATTTAAACCATTTTTAAACATAACTTTTATCCACTAGGTTAATATGTTTTCATAAAATATTAATATATTACACTTTAAAAATCAAAAATATTTTCTGATATCAAATTAATTAACATAGAAGGTCATGTAGTTAACTCGAGACAACATTTTCCTAAATCACTCTTAAAAATGGAGTAACCAATATGGACAACCAACAACTTCGGAGTACCTAATGCAATAGAGGTTATAATTTAAGCATTTGTCCTTGGTTTATCGTAGAAGCACCCATAGTTGGTTAATAACATATCAACCTATATTTGGATTATCACAGAACCCCAAATCATCATAAACAATTCTATGAACTATTACGTAATCATTAAACATGAAATCAAGCATAATAAAAACACTGTTTGAAGAAAATAACCTTTCTATATTAAAATCATTTCTTAAAAACTAAAAATTGAACACATATAAATAAAACATTTTCTTAAAAAAATAAACATAGATATATATATAACAGACACTTTAAATAATTAAGGCATCATGATGGATTGAAAATATGCTCATTCCATATATGTTATAAAACATTAATTTTGAATTTTGTAAAAAGTGTTTACAGATAAATTTTAAAAGTGGATTTAAAAAAATCCTCTCACCATGAGTCTTACACACCACATATATTATTTAAATTCATGAATAATAAATTTATGTTAATTATTTTGTTGTTTAATAATATATTTTTTTATTATTCATTTCATATCACTTATTTCCTTTTTTATAATTAATTAATCACTTATGTTCAAGTTGTATATTTTGAAAATATTTTGTACTTATGTCCAAAATGACTACGATAATTTGAATATGGTTAAAGAGGATGTTAGTCCGTCATATAAAGAAATATAATAATGATATAACAATAATTTCTAAATGAAAATTATTCCATTAAATCAAATAATAAAATATGTTAATGAAAAATGAACTACATTATAATCATGGAGATGGTAGGTCGTATGTACGCATGAGTAGTGCTTCCTATTTTGAAGGATATTATGAAAAGAAGGTAAATATTATTTTACCTTTATAGAATTATTATAATATCAAAAATATCATATTAATTCTTTAATTCTAATTATATTTTTTATCCATGAGATATAATGATGAAAAATGAATCACATCGATTGGTGGAGGTGGTAGTCAACACGTATGCATGAATGACTTTATCATTTTTCAGTGCAGGGAAGGGTATGATCATATATTTTATATTATCATTTAATAATGATAGATATGAAATCAATATCATTTATCAAAAAATTCCAACATTATAACCATTCTTGATAGATATTTATAGAAAATGAATTACATCAGTTCATGAGGCTGTAGTTTTCCATAGACATGAACATTGAATTCTATTCCCATTTAATGAAAGAAGAGATAGATATAGAAAAATTAATCACAAATAATAATATATTTATATATTTATGATACTGGATTTGTTATTTTATTATGGCTTAATAAGTATTTATGGATGTGTAAGAATAAACAAAACATAAACTCTAAATTAAAAAGAATACATCTTCTTCGAACAATCTCTATTTCTTAACTCCTTAAGACCACTAAGGATTTTTATTCATAAAATAAGCCCTATATAATGATGGTGGGGGGATTATATTATGGTATGTTTCTGGTAATGACAAAAAAATGGTTTTCATGTGTGTTGAAATGATAAAAAGATGTTCCCTTTTATAAGAGAGGGGAGGTGCACTCTTTGAATTTCTAAAAATAATAATTTAATAAAACTTTATTTTAAATTAAAAATGTTTAAAAGGATATTTATGTTGAATACAAAACTATTATGGGTCAAAAATAATTACAAAATCAAAATTGGATTGGTTTTGACTATATTTACATCCTTATCTTTTAGCTTTAACCCTTATTTAACCATTTTAACTCTTACCTTGTCAACATGACTTCTTTACACTTTGAGAGTAAATATTGTTAATATAAAATGAAAAATACCAATTAATAAAACATGATTAATTTTTAATACAATATCCTAATAAATTTATGATCTTCATATTTTAATATATTTTATATCATTTAATTAAATATAGTTTATTATGAAATACCGATAATGTTAAATTTATGAACTATTCATTACTTTGACATTAATAATATCATAATAACACTTATAATTATAAAAAATTATTATATCAAAAAAATGAAAATTTCATCTATCAAATTATTTTTTACATTATTTATCCAAAATTATATTTATTTTAAAATTATAATACCATTTGTTTGATTTTTTTAATAATTTAATAAATACTACCTCAGCGTTGTGAAAGAATTTAAGGTAATTATTTCCACTATAAAAATTAAAAATAAATTACCATGATTAATATAAGTATTTTTTATTTGAAAATACTATATATAGTCAATAATTTCCTTTGGATAACATGATATTAGAAATATTACACTTATTTAAAATTGGAGTGTGACATGTTTGACTTTTCATTATATAAAATACTCTAAAAGTCATAATTAAATCCAAGTGACCCGAAAAGTCCATAAATAAATTTATATAATGATAATAAATTAATTTTTATTGAAATATACAATAATAATCGTTAAATATTAATTTTTACTCAAATAATTTTCTTGAAAACACATTTAATGAGTTGTTTTTTCTCTACTGGGCTTTCACAAGCATTTGAATCAGCCACCTATTATATAACTCCAAAATTCATGTACAACCATAAACATATTTACTAATACACAGTATTTAATATAAATGTTGATAAATTACTTATCTCATAACAATTATTATTTTTAGGATATGAAATTTTACTTTTCCAGTGTAGTGCAGGCTCTACGTTAGCACTAAAAAATTAAAATATTTATTATGTGATAAATTATAATGTCTATTTTTTGAAATTATTTATAAATTTTAAATATAATATTTATCAATAATTGATTTATTTCATAAGTTTCAAAAAAATTAATCTTTTTTCTATATCATGGTGATATCATAAAAGATAACATATTTTATAAAAACAATATTTGTTTTATTATTCACTAAATATTTAACTCTTTAGAAAAATGTAAAAACTCATCCTAGTGTAAATGTGGACTTCAGAAACAAAAAAAAAATTCCATTTACTTAAATTAAATTCCTATATGTTATGGATACTAATTTTAAAATAAGTGTGCAAAATGCGATGAAATTTTTTTTAGAAAAAATATAATTTTTCTTAAAAATGCCTAATTATGTTTATGAATTGATAATTTATCAAATTAAATTATAAAATTGAGTCTAATTAGACTTAATTAATTATACATAATATTATATAACGAATATTTTATTTTTAACCACTTTAAAACAATATGGACCTTCGCAAATGGTTCAATCAAAATTCATTTTTTAATAAAAATGCCATATTTTTCAATACTCACTAAAAAATAAATATTTTCTAAAACAATAGAACATATAACCAAATATAATTATGGTATTATGGTTTTAGAAATTATATTATTTTTATAAAATAATTTTTTTTAGAATTTTCAAAAATTTATTATAGTATTCTCTCATAAAAGGAAATAAACCCCATTTATGAAGATGATGTATTTTTTAAAGAATTAATTTTATTTATAAAAAAATAATGTAATTGTTTTCTAATCTCTTACCAATAAAATTATTTTTATTAGTACCTATATATTTATATTATAAATATGTTTTTCCTATCTATAACCGTCATATTAACAACTAGGTTATAACTGTCACATTTAAAAAATATTTAGTTGTTATTTTAAGCTCTTTGAGGCTTATCTTGTATGCTATCAAACATAGAACAAATTTATTTGAAATAAATCAACAGATGTTATAATTTATTATAATATGATCAAGTAATTTCATTTAAATTAATTTTAAGAATAAACCATCTTTATTAGAAGGATATTGTAAAATAAACCCATACTATGATTATAATTTTGAAGTAAGAATTAATCAATCAATCGATTATGTATATCATCAATAAATCCACATAGAAAAGTGGAAATATAAGATAATATAATCTCATTATACACATAATAATATAATATAAACTATAATGAAGAAGTATTATAACCTAATTAAATGAAATCGAGTTACAAAATTCCTTACATGTTGTTAATCTTCATGTAAAATACCCTTAGATGAAAAAAATTCAAAATTCAAAATAAAATACAATGAATTATTAATGAATCATTTGATGGAATTTGAAATGGACAATATATACACCATATAAAAGTAATTAGGTGTATAACATTATAATATACCTTATGGAAGGGAATTGTCTTTAAGTCCCTTACCTCACGTTTTTTTATTTATCATTCATTAACATCATGTTTGGTGGCTTTAAATTTGTTATTAACTTACAGAAAAAATGATATTACAATTTATAATATCATATGTGATCCTCTTATAACATATTATCACCCATTAATTAATAATATTTTAATATTTTCCTTATATTGGGTGTTAATTTCCTTATTTTATTATTTGTGTTAGGTTATATAAGATATGATTCTTTCACATATTTTATAGTTTCATCATCTCCAGAATAACAATCCTAAAAAATTATCATATTTATACATCTATTATAATTTTATGACCTATCATGAAATACGGTTTTTATAAATGAAGTATCTTAGGATAACATAGAAAGTAGGCCGTACATATGCATGAGTAACGTTTCCATTTATCAATGATCATTATGGAAATATTTAAGTAATATATAATCTTTCCAAAAATATAATAATACCATATATACCATATTATATACTTATACATACAATCCATGAAGTGTGGTGATCAAATGCGAGTCACATTGCTTCATGAAGTCCATAGTCCACACATACATGAATAGTGTAATCATGTTTAAGTCAGTGGAAATGTATGAAAGAAAATAATATAATACATTTATATAGTTATAAATTATTCATTAAGATCATAATTATATCATTTATATCACATATAGTCATTAATATTATACTTATCACTTTTGTGAGGTTGAAGTTCACCGTACACACAAGGGACATTATCGTATGTCCTATATAATGGAAGTTGAAAGGTTATATATGATATAATGACTCCATAGGTATAAATATATTATAAAAATTATATATTTACGTTTCCCATACTCATAACGAAACTTTAAATGTGGTAATCGAATAACGAATGATATCGTTTCTTGAGGTAGTTCTTCATACACATGAATAATGATTTTGTAACCCATCTGATGGAAGTGATGATTTTTTTAGGTCTTGATATTATTATAAAATCATCTCAGTATATTGTTGATACTATGGTTTTTATATCATAATGAATTACTAATAATTAATGGAGGTGGAGAAAGAAATAAAATAACTATGCTTGGTGTAGAAAATTGCCTCTTCTAATGGTATCCTCTTTAGGTTCTCACTAAATAATTCTAAGGATGGATTTATTTCCAAAATAAGCCTTTTATTATGAAATTATGGAATATTGGAAGTTATTTGGGAATTTAATTTCTAAACCAAATAAGTTTTAATGTTTAAATAATAGAGGATAAGGGTGGCCTTTTATATGTGAGGTGAGTGGTACAATTGTAATTCTTTTTTGAAAAGATTCAATCATAAACATGTAGTTATCATTCCAAAAGATTAACAAATTGTCTGTTATCAAACCTAGGATATATAAGGAGGAAATATAGTGAGAAAATTGTTTTGGAGAAATTTTTTTATTAAATTTTAACCCTAATATCTATAGTTTAACCCCTAGAAAATCCATTTTTTACCTTAACCCAAGAAATTGATTTTTAATATTTTAATTACTCATTTTGTTCCAAAATTATATAGACCATATTAAACATTATAAATTATTTTGATTAAAAATATGGAATCCATTTTTTGAAATTTGATTCACAGAATTGGAAAATTTTAATTTAAAATTAATCCCACATTCTTGTTGAGAAAGCAGGTTTTTAAAGAGAAAATATTTGAAAGTTTACAATATTTTTATATCCAAATTAAAAATAAAAATAATTAAAATTTCATAAATTGTAATTATTTTATTTTATTTAACAAATTAAAAATTAAAATTAAAATTAAATATAGTTTATCTGTAAAACATATTTAAACAAAAATTATATTTTCTTTTAAAATTCAAAATTTCCACTATTCATTAAAAATGATACATTCCAGAAAAATCCCAATATTAAGCCTCTGATATTTTTGGTATTAAAATTTCAAAAAATAATTTTATTTTTTCAAATAAATTTTATAAAATAGGTAAAGAAAAATATAAATTATGTACCCAAAGAATGATTAAGTTGTCTCTTAGTGAAAATAATGTTTTTGAGAAAACAATTATTTTTCATTTAAATGATCAATTTTTTATTATAATCAATTGATAAAAGATAAAATTGTCTAATATATATATATATTAATAAGCTATTTAATCCTATTTATACCCACCATTCCTATGTGAAGTCTATAACATTCATATTAAATAATAATATTAATAGTATATTGTTGTTTAGGAAAACTCGGTCTTGCATGTATCACAAGCTATCGAAGAAACTCATTGTTGTGTGTAACACATGTTACACATAGTTTTCTATGAAATATACGATATTTAATAAAATTTTATTATTTTATTGATTTAGGGGGTTACCAAAATTGTATTATCGGTTTGATATATTCAATATAATACTAGGGAATCTTAGAGTTGACCGAAACATTATATTGACAATTTCTAGAGAGATCTAGAATTTCATATTATTTACGATATTTTTTTTTGAATATTAACATGGAATAATTTTATTATATTTTTAAATTAGATAAATTTTAATCCGATATATACCATTCTCTTTTAAAATCATCATCATATCTGGATGGTTTCTCAGGTGTTTCCACCAAATCTCTCTTAAGTTCACATTGTGTTCCATGTATCTCACCAGAGGGAGTGCATGCCATTTTATTCAAATGTATTGAACATTATTTTTATTATAATAGATAATGATAAATATTATAATGAACAACTTATGTATATTCTTAATTTAACAGATAATGTGCTTTGAAATAATACTACTCACTTGGTAATTGATTTTTTTGTGAAACTATAAATTTTATGAAGCTTCATGGGAACCTGTAGCTATGATGGGACATAAGTATCCTTAGATGTTTGTAAATAAGTTATATAATTTGAAGATATAAGTTCATATAATGGGTTTATATGGTATCAACATGATATTTTATTATGTAAAACTATTAAAATAAATTTAATTTCATTAATTGTTATCTTTACAAGATAAAATGTGATTAAATGAACTATGACATAGTATTAAAATATTATTATTTTATGTGATAGTTATCACCCATTTTTTGGATTGAATAGTGTGAATATTAATAAATAATTTTCTAAAAAATAGTTTTTATATATATGTATATAATTAATTCATTGGTTAGAAAATGGTTATAACTGAAAATTAAATCATATATTGGTAAATAGATATGTTTTTTTAAAGAATGTTAATAATGTGTTTATATCATAAAAAATTGAGTAATATATATTGATTACTAGTTTTCATTGATTTTATATATATTATACATTCAATAAAATTGATTGAAATTTGTCTAATTGTTTTTAATAGGATTGAAATAAAAAAGACATCTAGTTTTATGATAAAAAATTCATTTCATAACAACGGGTTTCATTGCGTTTTACAATATTACTTTAAAATAATTTTTTAAAAAACATAGAAATGGAATATTTTAAAAATGAGAGAATTTTTTTAATCTTTATATTAGTATAATTTATCAGGGTGAACATTTTCATTCAAAATCAATAGTAAAAACATAAACTTTTATCACTATGATTATAGTTTAAAAATGTTTATCAGAGAGGTTAACCTAAGAGATGAGGTTTAATGTTTCACAAGTTATTTTAAAAAAAATATTAGTTGACTCGATTATTAAGAAATCCTTATCATTTTCCATTATTTTGAATTTTTGACACACTTGAATGTTTTACGACATTAACTTATTTAAATCTTTTGAGAAAATCCAAGTGTGTCCTCTCCATCAATTATATAATGACTATAGTTCTCCTCTATTCCTAACACTCCATTGGCATCACATATCATCTAATACCTACCTTAATAAAATTTTAAAATCCCTCCCCACATCCTAGAGGTCTTAATTTGATTAAAATATTATCCTTACATGTATAAAGGTGTAATCCAAATGAGGTTTCTCAATGAAGTGATATAACTCTAAAGATGTACATTATATTTTATTTCTTCTTCCACCATCTATAAATATTATTTACCCATTATAATAGAAATAAAAAAACATTTTAAATATATTTAATTTTAATTATTATAAAATATCATCCATTTTTACCCCATTCCATTAAATGAGAAATGAAAGTGTAAGTCGTGTGTATGTGTTGACTAAGGACTCCACATAATGATATAATTTATTTTCCATCACCATTTTTCATTTCTGGATATTATGATATTTATTACATATTTATAATTCTTAAATTGTATGATATTTTAAACCTTTTTACCTTTCCATCCATTTGAAAAATGATATTGTTACTCATGCATATGTGTTGACTACCACCTTAATGATGTGATATGATTCATTTTTCATTTCTATTTTACTTGGATGGTAATAAGGATAGATTTAATGAATATATATATATATATAATATTTATGATATGATAATTATTATATAAATGTTAATTATTATATACATGTTTTTCTTTCTATCCATCCAATAGTGAAAACATCACTCGTGTGTACGTACAGACTACCATCTACATGAAGTTATGTGATTCATTTTTCTTCACCACAATGTATAAATAATTATAAATGTGTATATGATTAATAAATATGATAATTATGTTATGATTAAGATTTTTTAGATTATGTAACCATGACCAAGGTGTATGTACTAGAACCATCGAACCAAAACATGCTTGGAAAACAGACAAAATTTTATAAAAAAATTCATTTTAAAGAAACAATTATTAATAAAAGGGTAATTAAAATTTATAAAAAAGTTATATATGAAATTTTATTTATAAATATGTTTATTGAATTTATTTTTATCAAATAATTATTTATTATACTGGTTATTTGAATGTGTATGATTCAAAATAAGACTCGATGTATATGGTATATGTTAAAATCTTAATTTGATTTGGGATTGTGTATCCTAAATTTTTATTGAGGTAAATTATATGTATCAATTTTTTTAAAAGAAAATTTTTTTTCACCATTATTTATTTTTTAGTTTTCATATATTTTTACCATTTTTTGTCACGACTCGCCCTCGGGGCCCGTGCCGTGACTACCCCAAGCCCGCCTTCCATAGGCCAGGGGCTGGTGACTAGCACCAAGGCGTAAAATCCCGGTAAACAGGGAAGGCATTGCCTTTATGAGTAACAACCACCACAGAGTCAGCAAGCGGAAAGTAACTAAAAAGTGCAGAAAAGTAAAGGGGGCCGGAAATACAAGCCCAACTGTAAAGTAAAGTACAACTCGAAAGGGAAAACAGCAACTGAAAGTACAAGCGGCTCCTGGGACGTCCTCCTCGATTCCTACCTGAAGGGTAGGTACAGATGGCTCAGCTCCTGGATCGTCCACCACGGATCCTACCTAAAGGGTAGGTACAGATAGCTCCACAACTCCTCGGGTCCAACTGTCCGCTCCGAGCACGTCCCGCTCAGTGGTCCTCCTCCGGGTACCGACCTACTCCGAAAGCCTCAACCGCAGTCAGCGCTGTCCGTCGTCTGCAACCAACACAACGAAGTGCGGGCATAGCCCGTGCAGGGGTGAGTATAAGATACTCAGTAGGGACCCCGAGACCCTCGAAGGTCTCCCGAAATCCACAAAGGATAAACCACAAGAAGATACAAACACGAAGTAACACCCGACGATGATTAGGTATATGACCATACATATACCTATGTCACTAATTTCCGTTCGGCTCCAACACCGAGCCCAAGAACAACCCAATCCACAAAGAAGAGTAAACAGTAAAACCACACAGGTTATAACAAGTTTATGAAATCAACGGATTACCATTACCCAGGTATATGCCCAAACATATACCTAAGTTATCAAGCGACCCATCTCAATCACGAGGAATCACAAAGATCATTGACTCAGCTCAAACCAGGATTTTTATTATCGAAACCGTAACTACTGAAGAGCTCCGTCTCTAGAGTGTACAGTGGTCCTGTCACGACTCCGAAGTACTGCTCACTAACCTAAGACTGTTGAAGTACTCCTCCTGTCGAGTACCGCGGGTCTGCTGCCAACTACCGGGCGCTCCGTCCGCTGAGGGTCTGCTGCCAAATACCGGGCGCTCACCCATATAGCCTACTGAGGTACTCCTCCTGTCGAGTACCGCGGGTTTGCTGCCAAATACCAGGCGCTCCGTCCGCCGTGGGTCTGCAGCCAACTACTGGGCGCTCCGTCCACTGGGCTAGTCGACTCACTCCAAGTCGAGACGGTTAAGCAGTCGTCAGGTCTCAGTCATCTACACGGTCTCCGTACTCCGCACGCACGCCTCCACCGTCACGGGTCTGTCGCTACAACCAAGCGCACACACTCCGTAGAGTATCGCGGGTCCGCCGCTACAACCAAGCGCTCCACCGCCAAGGGTCTGCTGCTGCATCCAAGCGCACCACCACTGTCATGTACCACGGGTCCGCCGCTACACCCAAGCGCTCCACCGACCAAGGTAAACAGAAGATTCATCTCACACAGGTTCAGTAGCACTGTTCCACGTAGGATCGCTGAGTACTGTAGTCGTCGTCGTCGAATCCACACAGGATCTCTGTACTGTCGTCGTCGCAGTCACAGTAGCTGTCGTAGCAGTAGTAGTAGCAGTCAGTCGCAGCCAGCACTAGGGTTCCTGCATACAGTAAGCTCGTTCGGAGGATCCGCTCCACGAGCCGAGAGACTGATACATCAACTGTCACAGAGACCAGAGTTGATGTATCCAAAAGTTCTGTATCGTCAACAGGAACTCAACGCAACAGACGGCGCGTCGATCGGACGTCCGGTCTGAGAGTTATTGGCATTTTCGTTCCCGGGGCCCGGTTGGTTTTTAAGGCAAAACCAACCCGACCGTACTCCACCTGCGTCCAAACCTCGGGCGGAGTATGCCAAAAGATCCGTCTCACTTAGAGGATTCCATCAAAGTCGACGGCACGTCAATCAGACGTCCGGAACTCAAGATATGAGCGTTTCCGCTCCGAGGGCCCGGTTGGTTTCGTGAACGAACCAACCCGGCCGTACTCCACCTGCGTCCAAACCTCGGCGGAGTATGCCAAAAGATCCGTCTCACTAAGAGGAACACAACGCGACTGACGGCGCGTCAATCGGACGTTCGTAGCTCAAGATATGAGCGTTTCCGCTCCGAAGGCCCGGTTGGTTTCGTGAACGAACCAACCCGGCCGAACTCAAAGTAACCCGAAACCTTGAGTGCGATATACCGAAACGACCGCCTCAATCCAAGGATCGCGTTGCCTCTGACGGTTCGTCGATCGGAGGTCCGAGGCTCAAGTTATGGCCCAAAAACCAATTCTGGTTCGAAACGGGGGGGTCCGGGTCCGGGCCGACCCGGCCCGACCCCCCCTGGGGCGGCCGGCGGCGGCGGCGCGGCGGCGCGGGGAGCCGCGGCGGCTTGGCGCCGCGGGTTGGCTGCACGCGGGGGCTAGGCCCCCCGCTTCCTTGATTGGCGGCGCGGCCTAAGTGCCGCGCCATTTGCAAATAAAACGGCCCCCGCACGTGGGGGCCGGCTGGAGACAAAACCGGGGGGGGCGGCTGCCCCCCTCTCTTCAAAGAATCGCCCCCCTCTTAAAGAGGGGGGTTTTTAAGGGTTGGCCGGGGGATTAATTCCCCCGATTTTTAAGACATCCGGCCGGCCAGCTGGCCGGCCGGTTTTCTCAAACGGGACCGGAAATTCCGGTCCCCCCTTCGGCTTCCGACGTCGGCGGCCCAGCCGCCGGTCTTCTCTTCCGCCGCGGCCCGGAACCGGCTGCGGTCTCCTCGTTCCGCCGCGGCCCGGAACCGGCCGCGGTGTTCGTCGTCCGGCGCGGTGCGACGGCACCGCGCCCCTTTCGTCGTACCTTGATTCCTTTCAACGCGGCGCGACGGCGTCGCGTTCTTGAAGATTCTACCTCGGCGTGGCGCGACGGCGCCGCGTAAAATAAAAGTACGATCATCCGCGTGGTGCGACGACACCACGCCACTTGCTTCCATCCGCAAAAATAAAAAAGAACGATGGAGGGGGGGTGTCGGCCGTGTTCGTGCGGTCCGGCCCCCCTCGCGTTAACAATAACACTTATATAAAATATTCAAAAGCCTCACGTAGACATGCGATCCAAGAGCAAGAAATGGAATAATTAAAGAATAAAACAACAACCCCTACCTCGAAGGAAGCTCGCGGAGCTCATCAACGATCCGCGAAGGACGAGCGTCGTGGAGGTCGGAGAAGTCGTCGTCGGCATCGCGGTTATGGCGTCGCGGTAGACGGACGTGGGTTCGCCGCGAGAGGCACGTCGCGGAAAGTGCGTTGCGGCGTCGGACGTAGGTTCGCCGCGGAAAGCACGTCGCGGAGAGGATGCGTTGCGGCGTCGTGGAGGAAATCCAACGCGTTGCAGTCCGACGTCGTGGAAGAAGGATGCCGCGTTCTTCGTCGTGGAGGAAGAACTCACAAGAAGCCTCCCTCTTTTCCTCTCCGCACAGCAAATGCCAACCCGCAAAGGAAACTAAAAACTGAATTAAATAGAAGGGTTTGGAATTTCAAAGGTTTGAAATTCAAACCTCTTCATTTAATTCCCCACAATTAAAACTTAAGTTATAACATAAGTTTATTAAAATTAAAGCATGACTTTACAACTTAACACAACACAACTTAAGTCTTTTGAAATTCAAGAGTTTGAATTTCAAAACTTTAATTAAACTCACTTATTAATGACATAAGTTATAACCTAAGTTTACATCATTAATTGTGAGTTGGGGGGGGGGGGTTAGAGGATATGAAGGGGTGGGGTTCGTGTGGGCCCCACCACCCTCTTAACCTCCCAAGGGAAGTTGGGTTGTAACCCAACTTCCACCCAAAGGATAAAAACACTTAAGGAAGATAAAAATAAAAATTGAAGTTAAATTTTTATTTTAACATTCACAATTTTATTTTTACAACTCCCCTCGTGTAAACACAACTTCGGGAAAGGTCTCCTTAATTGAATATCGGCACTACGAGTTCATCGGTGTCCTCGGATTTCAATTCCGAGCACCGGATCAAAAGTTAGGAAATCCCGCTCGTTCGTTCACTGAAGGTACCTGAGCCAAACTTCGGAAATTAATTCCGGGCACTCCGGGCCTCGGAATCAGGTGCCGTCTGAAACTGCGGACTCATAAAATTCCAAAGAAAATTAACAAAAAAATTTCCTTGAAATTTCCGGGTCTTTACATTACTCCCACCTCAGGGTTTTACGTCCCCGTAAAGCTCCAACTCACACTTAAGGGAAACAAGCAGTACTTAGCACGCAACTGAGCTTTACGCTCTCATATGCTCACTTGAAGATCTCGTGCTACCCGCGAAGCATACCCGAGTAAGCAACCGTTCATGTAGAACCTGCTCCTGTCGATCTTCGTTCTCTACTAGAACCTCTGTGCTTGTCGCCCTGTCATCGACGTCCAACTTCCCGAGGTTGATGACGTGTGAAGAAACATACACGTATCTCCACAGCTGAGACACGTGGTGGAAATTATGCACCCGGTGCAACTGAGGAGGTAGGGTCAAGCGGTAAACCTCTTCGCCTACCCTGCTGAAGATAAAAAGGGTCCATCAAACTTCGGAGATAACATGCCGCCTCGGCCACATTTCTGAAACCTCATCGGGTTGAGACCGTATAAGAACGTGTTCGTCACCCTCGAACTCAAGAGGTTTCCCTTTTTAGGTTAGAACTGAAACTAAAAACTCCTGCTGCCACAAGGGTAGGGTTGACCAACTCAAGAGTGATCGGTCACACCCTCTTATGCCTGTGTTTAACATGTGCTGCCCAGGGTTTCCTTTTTGCCGACCAAGGAAAACCCATTCCGACGTTTGCCTAAAACAGTCAACCGGGGTATGATTTGTGAATCAAAACCATACCCAGATCAACATCGTAAGGCCGCTACGCTGCCACCAAGAGATTCCAACCGAAACTCTCGCCTCGAGGTCAAATCACACCGTCGGCGTAAGTGTGATTATCGAGTCTCCTCCCAAAGGTATCTCCAGACGTGAGGGTCAAGTCTACGGCTTACCCGGAACCTCTAGGTCTGGGACATGATTCGTGGAAGGGTAGAATGATTGGTTCCTATGTCTATAGATATGGCAGCTCGTAGTAGACATAATTCGTACCCCGAATCATTCTTAGAGCTCCTGGGTCACACTCCTTGACCGCAATGCAGCTACTCTCCTCCCCAGCCCTCCTGCTCCCTGAGCCTGGCGGGGACTACTAAGTCGGGTGGTTGTAACATGTCGAAATGTACACCACCACATGCTGCTCTCCAAGCTCCGCTTCCACGTCTGCTACCCTGCAGATTCATCTGTCCTTAGCACTTCCTCCTCCTGAAACATTTTACACGCCCGAGTCTCTGAGACTGGCGCTAGTTTTCTGCCTTTCACTGCTAACGTTCACAACCACAAAGGTTCTCTCTAGCATACTAGCATAGGTAGGAATGCATAGAGGAAAAGTAATGGTTCGGATGTCCTTTAGACACACTTCGCTCAGAAGTTCGAGTCTAAAGAACTGATCACAACGTAACCAACGAGTACCAAGATTGATTGGTAAGCCACGTTGAGTGCTCTACTTCCGACATGTCGTACTGTCGAAGCTGTATTAGCTCCAGAAAACTCACAACCACCTCCTCAAGCCAGTCCTCAGCCGCCTACGAGTCAGGATCACCTCGAAACTTGAGGGATATCTGGTGCTAAAACATATGTAAGGCACTAAGCCTGTGAGTCTCTTCTACCGGTACCGCCGGTAGTGTCTGCTGACTAACAGGTAGTGACATAGCTGGCGCACTACCCGTAGGTACTATCCCAGGTATCAGTTCACGTACCGAAGTCTCATTACTATAAGGACCAACCTCATGGTCACTCACTGGAAACACCAGGAGATAAGATCATCATCCGCTCTAATAGTATCCAAGCTAGGCGTAGAACTCTAGCAATCGCCTCCATCCAGTCCACTGCTGCCTGGGAAATCTGTCTCGCCTCGTATCCTCAGAGGCCTCTACTGCTGGAACTCGTGCATCGCGCTCTGCTAGCGTGCACCGTCAGCTAGTGGCATCTGCTGCCTAACGGGTGGTGGTGCTACTGGTACACCACCCGAAGGTGCCAACACTGAAAAAGGGCCCTGCACCGGAGTCTCGCTGCTCGGTGGGCCACCATCGAGAACTCTCTCGGAACTCCAGCTAACTATCTGCATGGTGACATCCTGAACAGTTGTGTCATGGTCAACGATTTATACCTGGTGAGCTGACCTGGTTTGAGCTGACTTTAAACCTTTTGGGAAACACACACGCAATCAGTGTTTTCATGCATTAAGTCGGAAATCAGAAGTCAGGGTCCTGGTGTACGGATACGTCGGCCGCCGCACCAACACTGGACTCCCTGGACTGATAACCACACTCAATACACTAAACACTATTGCTTCACATAGAAAAAAGATCAGAGTCCTGAGTTCTGCGGTAGAACCGAACTCTTCTGATACCAATTTGTCACGACCCGCCCTCGGGGCCCGTGCCGTGACTACCCCAAGCCCGCCTTCCATAGGCCAGGGGCTGGCGACTAGCACCAAGGCATAAAATCCCGGTAAACAGGGAAGGCATTGCCTTTATGAGTAACAACCACCACAGAGTCAGCAAGCAGAAAGTAACTAAAAAGTGCAGAAAAGTAAAGGGGGCCGGAAATACAAGCCCAACTGTAAAGTAAAGTACAACTCGAAAGGGAAAACAGCAACTGAAAGTACAAGCGGCTCCTGGGACGTCCTCCTCGATTCCTACCTGAAGGGTAGGTACAGATGGCTCAGCTCCTGGATCGTCCACCACGGATCCTACCTGAAGGGTAGGTACAGATAGCTCCACAACTCCTCGGGTCCAACTGTCCGCTCCGAGCACGTCCCGCTCAGTGGTCCTCCTCCGGGTACCGACCTACTCCGAAAGCCTCAACCGCAGTCAGCGCTGTCCGTCGTCTGCAACCAACACAACGAAGTGCGGGCATAGCCCGTGCAGGGGTGAGTATAAGATACTCAGTAGGGACCCCGAGACCCTCGAAGGTCTCCCGAAATCCACAAAGGATAAACCACAAGAAGATACAAACACGAAGTAACACCCGACGATGATTAGGTATATGCCCATACATATACCTATGTCACTAATTTCCGTTCGGCTCCAACACCGAGCCCAAGAACAAACCAATCCACAAAGAAGAGTAAACAGTAAAACCACACAGGTTATAACAAGTTTATGAAATCAACGGATTACCATTACCCAGGTATATGCCCATACATATACCTAAGTTATCAAGCGACCCATCTCAATCATGAGGAATCACAAAGATCATTGACTCAGCTCAAACCAGGATTTTTATTATCGAAACCGTAACTACTGAAGAGCTCCGTCTCTAGAGTGTACAGTGGTCCTGTCACGACTCTGAAGTACTGCTCACTAACCTAAGACTGCTGAAGTACTCCTCCTGTCGAGTACCGCGGGTCTGCTGCCAACTACCGGGCGCTCCGTCCGTTGAGGGTCTGCTGCCAAATACCGGGGGCTCACCCAGATAGCCTACTGAGGTACTCCTCCTGTCGAGTACCGCAGGTTTGCTGCCAACTACCAGGCGCTCCGTCCACCGTGGGTCTGCAGCCAACTACTGGGCGCTCCGTCCACTGGGCTAGTCGACTCACTCCAAGTCGAGTCGGTTAAGCAGTCGTCAGGTCTCAGTCATCTACACGGTCTCCGTACTCCGCACGCACGCCTCCACCGTCACGGGTCTGTCGCTACAACCAAGCTCACACACTCCGTAGAGTATCGCGGGTCCGCCGCTACAACCAAGCGCTCCACCGCCAAGGGTCTGCTGCTGCATCCAAGCGCACCACCACTGTCAAGTACCATGGGTCCGCCGCTACACCCAAGCGCTCCACCGCCCAAGGTAAACAGAAGAGTCAGCTCACACAGGTTCGGTAGCACTGTTCCACGTAGGATCGCTGAGTGTTGTAGTCGTCGTCGTCGAATCCACACAGGATCTCTGTACTGTCGTCGTCGCAGTCACAGTAGCTGTCGTAGCAGTAGTAGTAGCAGTCAGTCGCAGCCAGCACTAGGGTTCCTGCACACAGTAAGCTCGTTCGGAGGATCCGCTCCACGAGCCGAGAGGCTGATACATCAACTGTCACAAAGACCAGAGTTGATGTATCCAAAAGTTCCGTATCGTCAACAGGAACTCAACGCAACAGACGGCGCGTCGATCAGACGTCCGGTCTGAGAGTTATTGGCATTTTCGTTCCCGGGGCCCGGTTGGTTTTTAAGGCAAAACCAACCCGACCGTACTCCACCTGCGTCCAAACCTCGGGCAGAGTATGCCAAAAGATCCGTCTCACTTAGAGGATTCCATCAAAGTCGACGGCACGTCAATCGGACGTCCGGAACTCAAGATATGAGCGTTTCCGCTCCGAGGGCCCGGTTGGTTTCGTGAACGAACCAACCCGTCCGTACTCCACCTACGTCCAAACCTCGGGCGGAGTATGCCAAAAGATCCGTCTCACTAAGAGGAACACAACGCGACTGACGGCGCGTCAATCGGACGTTCGTAGCTCAAGATATGAGCGTTTCCGCTCCGAAGGCCCGGTTGGTTTCGTGAACGAACCAACCCGGCCGAACTCAAAGTAACCCGAAACCTTGAGTGCGATATACCGAAACGACCGCCTCGATCCAAGGATCGCGTTTCCGCTGACGGTTCGTCGATCGGAGGTCCGAGGCTCAAGTTATGGCCCAAAAACCAATTCTGGTTCGAAACGGGGGGGGTCCGGGTCCGGGCCGACCCGGCCCGACCCCCCCTGGGGCGGCCGGCGGCGGCGGCGCGGCGGCGCGGGGAGCCGCGGCGGCTTGGCGCCGCGGGTTGGCTGCACGCGGGGGCTAGGCCCCCCGCTTCCTTGATTGGCGGCGCGGCCTAAGTGCCGCGCCATTTGCAAATAAAACGGCCCCCGCACGTGGGGGCCGGCTGGAGACAAAACCGGGGGGGGCCGGCTGCCCCCCTCTCTTCAAAGAACCGCCCCCCTCTTAAAGAGGGGGGTTTTTAAGGGTTGGCCGGGGGATTAATTCCCCCGATTTTTAAGACATCCGGCCGGCCAGCTGGCCGGCCGGTTTTCTCAAACGGGACTGGAAATTCCGGTCCCCCTTTCGGCTTCCGACGCCGGCGGCCCAGCCGCCGGTCTTCTCTTCCGCCGCGGCCCGGAACCGGCCGCGGTCTCCTCGTTCCGCCGCGGCCCGGAACCGGCCGCGGTGTTCGTCGTCCGGCGCGGTGCGACGGCACCGCGCCCCTTTCGTCGTACCTTGATTCCTTTCAACGCGGCGCGACGGCGTCGCGTTCTTGAAGATTCTACCTCGGCGTGGCGCGACGGCGCCGCGTAAAATAAAAGTACGATCATCCGCGTGGTGCGACGGCACCACGCCACTTCCTTCCATCCGCAAAAATAAACAAGAACGATGGAGGGGGGGTTTCGGCCGTGTTCGTGCGGTCCGGCCCCCCTCGCGTTAACAATAACACTTATATAAAATATTCAAAAGCCTCACGTAGACATGCGATCCACGATCAAGAAATGGAATAATTAAAGAATAAAACAACAACCCCTACCTCGAAGGAAGCTCGCGGAGCTCATCAACGATCCGAGAAGGACGAGCGTCATGGAGGTCGGAGAAGACGTCGTCGGCATCGCGGTTATGGCGTCGCGGTAGACGGACGTGGGTTCGCCGCGAGAGGCACGTCGCGGAAAGTGCGTTGCGGCGTCGGACGTAGGTTCGCCGCGGAAAGCACGTCGCGGAGAGGATGCGTTGCGGCGTCGTGGAGGAAATCCAACGCATTGCAGTCCGACGTCGTGGAAGAATGACGCCGCGTTCTTCGTCGTGGAGGAAGAACTCACAAGAAGCCTCCCTCTTTTCCTCTCCGCACAGCAAACGTCAACCCGCAAAGGAAACTAAAAACTGAATTAAATAGAAGGGTTTGGAATTTCAAAGGTTTGAAATTCAAACCTCTTCATTTAATTCCCCACAATTAAAAATTAAGTTATAACTTAAGTTTATTAAAATTAAAGCATGACTTTACAACTTAACACAACACAACTTATGTCTTTTGAAATTCAAGAGTTTGAATTTCAAAACTTTAATTAAACTCACTTATTAATGACATAAGTTATAACCTAAGTTTACATCATTAATTGTGAGTTTGGGGGGGGGGGGTTAGAGGATATGAAGGGGTGGGGTTCGTGTGGGCCCCACCACCCTCTTAACCTCCCAAGGGAAGTTGGGTTGTAACCCAACTTCCACCCAAAGGATAAAAACACTTAAGGAAGATAAAAATAAAAATTGAAGTTAAATTTTTATTTTAACATTCACAATTTTATTTTTACAACTCCCCTCGTGTAAACGCAACTTCGGGAAAGGTCTCCTTAAGCGAATATCGGCGCTACGAGTTCATCGGTGTCCTCGGATTTCAATTCCGAGCACCGGATCAAAAGTTAGGAAATCCCGCTCGTTCGTTCACTGAACGTACCCGAGCCAAACTTCGGAAATTAATTCCGGGCACTCCGGGCCTCGGAATCAGGTGCCGTCTGAAACTCCAGACTCATAAAATTCCAAAGAAAATTAACAAAAAAATTTCCTTGAAATTTCCGGGTCTTTACATTACTCCCACCTCAGGGCTTTACGTCCCCGTAAAGCTCCAACTCACACTTAAGGGAAACAAGAAGTACTGAGCACGCAACTGAGCTTTACGCTCCCATATGCTCACTTGAAGATCTCGTGCTACCCGCGAAGCATACCCGAGTAAGCAACCGTTCATGTAGAACCTGCTCCTGTCGATCTTCGTTCTCTACTAGAACCTCTGTGCTTGTCGCCCTGTCATCGACGTCCAACTTCCCGAGGTTGATGACGTGTGAAGAAACATACATGTATCTCCACAGCTGAGACACGTGGTGGAAATTATGCACCCGGTGCAACTGAGGTGGTAGGGTCAAGCGGTAAACCTCTTCGCCTACCCTGCTGAAGATAAAAAGGGTCCATCGAACTTCGGAGATAACATGCCGCCTCGACCACATCTCTGAAACCTCATCGGGTTGAGACCGTATAAGAACGTGTTCGTCACCCTCGAACTCAAGAGGTTTCCCTTTTTAGGTTAGAACTGAAACTAAAAACTCCTGCTGCCACAAGGGTAGGGTTGACCAACTCAAGAGTGATCGGTCACACCCTCTTATGCCTGAGTTTAACATGTGCTGCCCAGGGTTTCCTTTTCGCCGACCAAGGAAAACCCATTCCGACGTTTGCCTAAAACAGTCAACCGAGGTATGATTTGTGAATCAAAACCATACCCAGATCAACGTCGTAAGGCCGCTACGCTGCCACCAAGAGATTCCAACCGAAACTCTCTCCTCGAGGTCAAATCACACCGTCGGCGTAAGTGTGATTATCGAGTCTCCTCCCAAAGGTATCTCCAGACGTGAGGGTCAAGTCTACGGCTTACCCGGAACCTCTAGGTCTGGGACATGATTCGTGGAAGGGTAGAATGATTGGTTCCTATGTCTATAGATATGGCAGCTCGTAGTAGACATAATTCGTACCCCGAATCATTCTTAGAGCTCCTGGGTCACACTCCTTGACCGCAATGCAGCTACTCTCCTCCCCAGCCCTCCTACTCCCTGAGCCTGGCGTGGACTACTAAGTCGGGTGGTTGTAACATGTCGAAATGTACACCACCACATGCTGCTCTCCAAGCTCCGCTTCCACGTCTGCTACCCTGCAGATTCATCTGTCCTTAGCACTTCCTCCTCCTGAAACATTTTACACGCCCGAGTCTCTGAGACTGGCGCTAGTTTTCTGCCTTTCACTGCTAACGTTCACAACCACAAAGGTTCTCTCTAGCATCCTAGCATAGGTAGGAATTCATAGAGTAAAAGTAATGGATCGGATGTCCTTTAGACACACTTCGCTCAGAAGTTCGAGTCTAAAGAACTGATCACAACGTAACCAACGAGTACCAAGATTGATTGGTAAGCCACGTTGAGTGCTCTGCTTCCGACATGTCGTACTGTCGAAGCTGTATTAGCTCCAGAAAACTCACAACCACCTCCTCAAGCCAGTCCTCAGCCGCCTACGAGTCAGGATCACCTCGAAACTTGAGGGATATCTGGTGCTAAAACATATGTAAGGCACTATGCCTGTGAGTCTCTTCTACCGGTACCGCCGGTAGTGTCTGCTGACTAACAGGTAGTGACATAGCTGGCGCACTACCCGTAGGTACTATCCCAGGTATCAGTTCGCGTACCGAAGTCTCATTACTATAAGGACCAACCTCATGGTCACTCACTGGAAACACCAGGAGATAAGATCATCATCCGCTCTACTAGTATCCAAGCTAGGCGTAGAACTCTAGCAATCGCCTCCATCCAGTCCACTGCTGCCTGGGAAATCTGTCTCGCCTCGTATCCTCAGAGGCCTCTACTGCTGGAACTCGTGCATCGCGCTCTGCTAGCGTGCACCGTCAGCTAGTGGCATCTGCTGCCTAACGGGTGGTGGTGCTGCTGGTACACCACCCGAAGGTGCCAACACTGAAAAAGGGCCCTGCACCGGAGTCTCGCTGCTCGGTGGGCCACCATCGAGAACTCTCTCGGAACTCCAGCTAACTATCTGCATGGTGACATCCTGAACAGTTGTGTCATGGTCAACGATTTATACCTGGTGAGCTGACCTGGTTTGAGCTGACTTTAAACCTTTTGGGAAACACACACGCAATCAGTGTTTTCATGCATTAAGTCGGAAATCAGAAGTCAGGGTCCTGGTGTACGGATACGTCGGCCGCCGCACCAACACTGGACTCCCTGGACTGATAACCACACTCAATACAGTAAACACTATTGCTTCACCTAGAAAAAAGATCAGAGTCCTGAGTTCTGCGGTAGAACCGAACTCCTCTGATACCAATTTGTCACGACCCGCCCTCGGGGCCCGTGCCGTGACTACCCCAAGCCCGCCTTCCATAGGCCAGGGGCTGGCGACTAGCACCAAGGCGTAAAATCCCGGTAAACAGGGAAGGCATTGCCTTTATGAGTAACAACCACCACAGAGTCAGCAAGCGGAAAGTAACTAAAAAGTGCAGAAAAGTAAAGGGGGCCGGAAATACAAGCCCAACTGTAAAGTAAAGTACAACTCAAAAGGGAAAACAGCAACTGAAAGTACAAGCGGCTCCTGGGACGTCCTCCTCGATTCCTACCTGAAGGGTAGGTACAGATGGCTCAGCTCCTGGATCGTCCACCACGGATCCTACCTGAAGGGTAGGTACAGATAGCTCCACAACTCCTCGGGTCCAACTGTCCGCTCCGAGCACGTCCCGCTCAGTGGTCCTCCTCCGGGTACCGACCTACTCCGAAAGCCTCAACCGCAGTCAGCGCTGTCCGTCGTCTGCAACCAACACAACGAAGTGCGGGCATAGCCCGTGCAGGGGTGAGTATAAGATACTCAGTAGGGACCCCGAGACCCTCGAAGGTCTCCCGAAATCCACAAAGGATAAACCACAAGAAGATACAAACACGAAGTAACACCTGACGATGATTAGGTATATGCCCATACATATACCTATGTCACTAATTTCCGTTCGGCTCCAACACCGAGCCCAAGAACAACCCAATCCACAAAGAAGAGTAAACAGTAAAACCACACAGGTTATAACAAGTTTATGAAATCAACGGATTACCATTACCCAGGTATATGCCCATACATATACCTAAGTTATCAAGCGACCCATCTCAATCATGAGGATTCACAAAGATCATTGACTCAGCTCAAACCAGGATTTTTATTATCGAAACCGTAACTACTGAAGAGCTCCGTCTCTAGAGTGTACAGTGGTCCGGTCACGACTCCGAAGTACTGCTCACTAACCTAAGACTGCTGAAGTACTCCTCCTGTCGAGTACCGCGGGTCTGCTTCCAACTACCGGGCGCTCCGTCCGCTGAGGGTCTGCTGCCAAATACCGGGCGCTCACCCAGATAACCTACTGAGGTACTCCTCCTGTCGAGTACCGCGGGTTTGCTGCCAACTACCAGGCGCTCCGTCCGCCGTGGGTCTGCAGCCAACTACTGGGCGCTCCGTCCACTGGGCTAGTCGACTCACTCCAAGTCGAGTCGGTTAAGCAGTCGTCAGGTCTCAGTCATCTACACGGTCTCCGTACTCCGCACGCACGCCTCCACCGTCGCGGGTCTGTCGCTACAACCAAGCGCACACACTCCGTAGAGTATCGCGGGTCCGCCGCTACAACCAAGCGCTCCACCGCCAAGGGTCTGCTGCTGCATCCAAGCGCACCACCACTGTCAAGTACCACGGGTCCGCCGCTACACCCAAGCGCTCCACCGCCCAAGGTAAACAGATGATTCAGCTCACACAGGTTCGGTAGCACTGTTCCACGTAGGATCGCTGAGTGTTGTAGTCTTCGTCGTCGAATCCACACAGGATCTCTGTACTGTCGTCGTCGCAGTCACAGTAGCTGTCGTAGCAGTAGTAGTAGCAGTCAGTCGCAGCCAGCACTAGGGTTCCTGCACACAGTAAGCTCGTTCGGAGGATCCGCTCCACGAGCCGAGAGGATGATACATCAACTGTCACAAAGACCAGAGTTGATGTATCCAAAAGTTCCGTATCGTCAACAGGAACTCAACGCAACAGACGGCGCGTCGATCGGACGTCCGGTCTGAGAGTTATTGGCATTTTCGTTCCCGGGGCCCGGTTGGTTTTTAAGGCAAAACGAACCCGACCGTACTCCACCTGCGTCCAAACCTCGGGCAGAGTATGCCAAAAGATCCGTCTCACTTAGAGGATTCCATCAAAGTCGACGGCACGTCAATCGGACGTCCGGAACTCAAGATATGAGTGTTTCCGCTCCGAGGGCCCGGTTGGTTTCGTGAACGAACCAACCCGGCCGTACTCCACCTGCGTCCAAACCTCGGGCGGAGTATGCCAAAAGATCCGTCTCACTAAGAGGAACACAACGCGACTGACGGCGCGTCAATCGGACGTTCGTAGCTCAAGATATGAGCGTTTCCGCTCCGAAGGCCCGGTTGGTTTCGTGAACGAACCAACCCGGCCGAACTCAAAGTAACCCGAAACCTTGAGTGCGATATACTGAAACGACCGTATCGATCCAAGGATCGCGTTTCCGCTGACGGTTCGTCGATCGGAGGTCCGAGGCTCAAGTTATGGCCCAAAAACCAATTCTGGTTCGAAACGGGGGGGTCCGGGTCCGGGCCGACCCGGCCCGACCCCCCCTGGGGCGGCGCGGCGGCGCGGGGAGCCGCGGCGGCTTGTCGCCGCGGGTTGGCTGCACGCGGGGGCTAAGCCCCCCGCTTCCTTGATTGGCGGCGTGGCCTAAGTGTCGCGCCATTTGCAAATAAAACGGCCCCCGCACGTGGGGGCCGGCTGGAGACAAAACCGGGGGGGGGGGGGCGGCTGCCCCCCTCTCTTCAAAGAAAAGCCCCCCTCTTAAAGAGGGGGGTTTTTAAGGGTTGGCCGGGGGATTAATTCCCCCGGTTTTTAAGACATCCGGCCGGCCGGTTTTTTCAAACGGGACCGGAAATTCCGGTCCCCCCTTCGGCTTCTGACGTCGGCGACCCGGCCGCCGGTCTTGTCTTCTGCCGCGGCCCGGAACCGGCCGCGGTCTCCTCGTTCCGCCGCGGCCTGGAACCGGCCGCGGTGTTCGTCGTCCGGCGCGGTGCGACGGCACCGCGCCCCTCTCTTCGTACCTTGATTCCTTTCAACGCGGCGCGACGGCGTCGCGTTCTTGAAGATTCTACCTCGGCGTGGCGTGACGGCGCCGCATAAAATAAAAGTACGATCATCTGCGTGGTGCGACGGCACCACGCCACTTGCTTCCATCTGCAGAAATAAACAAGAACGATGGAGGGGGGGTGTCGGCCGTGTTCGTGCGGTCCGGCCCCCCTCGCGTTAACAATAACACTTATATAAAATATTCAAAAGCCTCACGTAGACATGCGATCCACGAGCAAGAAATGGAATAATTAAAGAATAAAACAACAACCCCTACCTCGAAGGAAGCTCGTGGAGCTCATCAACGATCCGCGAAGGACGAGCGTCGCGGAGGTCGGAGAAGACGTCGTCGGCATCGCGGTTATGGCGTCGTGGTAGACGGACGTGGGTTCGCCGCGAGAGGCACGTCGCGGAAAGTGCGTTGCGGCGTCGGACGTAGGTTCGCCGCGGAAAGCACGTCGCGGAGAGGATGCGTTGCGGCGTCGTGGATGAAATCCAACGCGTTGCAGTCCGACGTCGTGGAAGAAGGACGTCGCGTTCTTCTTCATGGAGGAAGAACTCACAAGAAGCCTCTCTCTTTTCCTCTCCGCACAGCAAACGCCAACCCGCAAAGGAAACTAAAAACTGAATTAAATATAAGGGTTTGGAATTTCAAAGGTTTGAAATTCAAACCTCTTCATTTAATTCCCCACAATTCAAACTTAAGTTATAACTTAAGTTTATTAAAATTAAAGCATGACTTTACAACTTAACACAACACAACTTAAGTCTTTTGAAATTCAAGAGTTTGAATTTCAAAACTTTAATTAAACTCACTTATTAATGACATAAGTTATAACCTAAGTTTACATCATTAATTGTGAGTTGGGGGGGTTAGAGGATATGAAGGGGTGGGTTCGTGTGGGCCCCACCACCCTCTTAACCTCCCAAGGGAAGTTGGGTTGTAACCCAACTTCCACCCAAAGGATAAAAACACTTAAGGAAGATAAAAATAAAAATTGAAGTTAAATTTTTATTTTAACATTCACAATTTTATTTTTACAACTCCCCTCGTGTAAACGCAACTTCGGGAAAGGTATCCTTAAGCGAATATCGGCGCTACGAGTTCATCGGTGTCCTCGGTTCCGAGCACCGGATCAAAAGTTAGGAAATCCCGCTCGTTCGTTCACTGAACGTACCCGAGCCAAACTTCGGAAATTAATTCCGGGCACTCCGGGCCTCGGAATCAGGTGCCGTCTGAAATTGCGGTCTCATAAAATTCCAAAGAAAATTAACAAAAAATTTTCCTTGAAATTTCCGGGTCTTTACATTTTTTATATCTTTATTGATTAAAATTATAGGGAATGTTTCTTTAAATAAAAGATGTCATATTTTTCTTTTTTGTCGATAAATGTTATATTCCATATCCACACTCTTCAAATTTGTTTTATAAAAGTTACTACATATAAATTAATTTTTTCTAAAAACATCATTTTCTCAACCTTTTTCTTTATTTTGGATAGTTTAAAAACATCTATTATTAATGAAACTTATTTTGAAAAATTCATTTTTTAGTTTTTAAAAATCTATTAAATGACGGTTTCCTTTTAATGTATATGTCATGAAAAAATTCTATTATCATCATGGTCTTTATTTTAGTTGAATATTTTTGTACTAGTTTCCTTGGTTATTTTAAAATTATTATATTGTCTCTATATTTTGGTAATTGTTAGTTAAAAACTATTAAAGGAAAATAATATATTTCCCATTTTCATAAAGAATGGTTTGAATGTTATTTTAAAAGTATTTTTCATGTATGTCAATATCTTTTATGGATTCTTATGCTTCACTAGGGATACAATCATATGATACCATATCGTTTTCTTGATTTGGATGTATTATGATGATTACATTTTATGTTTGATTATTTAAAACTCATTTATTTACCATGAGTTAACTATTTTATGATATAACCATTATAGAACCTATTTCTATTCCATGATCTTTGATATTATGAAATTATATCTTTTTTTATAAAATGAGTACCCTTTAAATTTTTATTATATGATTATATGATGATTTTTTATGATCTTTTCTCACATATATGTTTTGGCTTTCATTATGTGAAATTTTGGAACATAATTATATATCCCTCCATTGAACTGGTTAAAGATGAACATCTCATGAGAAAATAATTACTAGAATAGGGAGTTATTGTAACAGCCCGAGATTTTATGAAATTTTTTTTTTTATTTCACTAATGTATTGTGTTGTACGCTACACCAAAAGGAGCTTTCACAACACACATCCTTGACTTTCCTTGCATTACACGCAATCGCGACCTTCCTCGATAGCGTGTGTAATACGCAATACCGAGTTTCACTAAACAACGATATGCTATTAAAATATTATTATAACTAGCCGTTATGAATAGTAATAACCACCTTTTAAAATTTTAGAAATTTTATCTCTCAAAATGGACTTCATTTTTGGATTCGGAGTATCGAATTTATCCTAAGGTGAAATTTTGGTACTTTTCGGGTAACTTTCATATTCTGATGAATAGTGAAAATTACTAAATTATAATTAAAAATAACTTTTTTAATCAAAATAATTAATAGTGATAAATCATTAAATAGAGTGGTTTTAAAGTATATTTAGAATATATTTTTACAATTTAATACGATGTTGGTCATTGGATGTAATTTCACATTTAAACCAGACATAATCAAGTGTCAATCTTTTGATAGATATTGTTTCTTAAAAACATGCTATTTGTTTTAACAACGGGATTTAATTATAAAATTAATTAATGCAACTTCTATGTTATTAATTTGGTAAAATAGGCTTCATTTTTGAATTCGGAATATGAAATATAGCTTAGGATGAAATTTTGGCATTGTTCTGAAAAACATCAATTTTTGATGAATAGTGAAACCACTAAGTGATAGGTTAAAAACTGAATTTTACATAAAACATAATTTTACCGCTTCTGTGAATGGAATTTCGAAAATCCAAAATACATATTTAATATCAAGGACTAAAATGCGGTTCAATGAGATGAAAATAATTTTTGGTGAATAGTAACTTTTTACTTTTTTACCACGGTTAATAGTAAATAGGGTAACTAAGGGTAAATATGATAATACTATTACCCTAACACATGTCCTAATTCTATTGTATAAGTGTAATTCGACAAAAAAAACAACCTTATGAATATAATATGACCATTTATTTCCACTTAGATTAGATTATGACATTTAATATTATTTTATTTAATGAATAGTTAAAATAGTTAAAATCAAAGTTTAATAACTAAAACATTTTTAATATGGGGTTATACATAAGATAAATTCGACTATAAATAATCATTAGAAAGATACAAAGATTTACTACATAATGATAGTTTATTTATAATTTTTAGACTTTAAGTAAATTAATTTATTTATGACACAACGATGATGTAGTAACTACCCTTTTAAAGAAATATTAACATAATTGATGTTATAAATGCTCAAATGAATGTAATTTGAGACTTTTTATGACTTAAACTAATTTTATAGGTTACTATGATATATTAGTGATGATTTAATCAACGTGGTTCGAACATATAATTCTGTTATGACTTTCACAAAAATCATATATAAAATAGTGTTAAAATTGACACAAAATAGTTTTTAAATCAAATATTATATTATTAATTGTTATTTTATTCTTAAAAATCTAAGGTTCAGCCAAATGACTTAGATAAGGATATATATATTAATAATAAACAATTTGGGGTTCGTTTGGCATGTTATAGTATGTGTATTAACCATATAGTGAAAGAGAACAAAAAGACACGGTAAAAGTTAAATTATTTAACTTAGAGTTAAATCTAATTGATAAGGTTAAAATAATACCCTAAACATGTCTAAATCCTATTGATTGATAGGATTTCGACCCATCCCCACTTTAGCTTCTAAATAAGACCCTTTGGAACCATTATAAACCGATTTTGACTTTAATATAAAATAATATTTTGAGATATTCTTAAGATGCCCTTCTCCACCCTTATAAAAGGACACCTCCTCCCCCTCCTCCTCACACCAATTTGAGCACTCAAGATCGGCCAACCCCTGCCAAAATATCTTCTCCAATTCCCTAGAAACATCATAGAGGTTCTGTTCTTCCTCAAATACCAATTTTAGTGCCCTAAGAGGAGGTCTCAAAGAGGCGCTTCAAAGAAGAGGTAATTACCGTTACCAATTCTTTCATCTTTATTTCTTATTCCACTTCTTCTTCTTAGGTTGTTTCGTTATGAAGTAATAAAATCAGTATCACTCATATACTGATATGTTATTATAAGTATGAAACAACCCTATTTCACCATCTATCCATCCTACGGAAAAAGAAATCACCGCGTGTGCGTACGTACGAAATACCGTCTCCACACCGTGGTGTAATCTATTTTCCACCACCACCTTACATGGATGGGTATAATGGTGTAAAGAATAACTGTAAATAGTTATTACAACATCATATTGATTCTGATATATTGTATAATCCACTCCAATTCAATTCAATATTTATGGAAATGATATCATCGCTCCTGCGTATGTACGGACTACTGTCTCCACGACGTGATGAGATTCATTCTCCATGTTAACCATTTAAGAATGATTATAAAGTATATATAAGAAATAATAATGAAATAATTGACATTATAAAGCTACTGGATTTATTTATATATATATATATATGTATGTATGTCATCTACATACTTCTATTCAAGACAATAATGAAAGGAAAACAACGTTCATGCGTACGTACGGACTACCGTCTCCATGAACGGTGTTTTTCATTTCATTTATCTATCTATTATATATATATATATACTGAATATATATGATATATAAATAATATTTTATATTCTGGAAGTAAGTAAATCATGATATAAGTAATTATAATGTCATGAACAACAAGTCAAAACACCTACGATAAATGAATCGATTTTACCCAAAGCGCTTCTTTAACATGGAATTTACAAAAGAACGGGTAATATAATGTCATAAGTGAACCATATATTATATAATAACAATGAATATGATTCTGTAATAAGTAAATGACATTATTTAAATCATTATACAGGAGGTTCGGACACATACGAAGCAAATCGGACCTAAGGTAAGGGAAATATCACAATCTCACTTTTATCCGAGATTGTTTTTACTTTGGTATTTACTGGGGTGTATTTTATCATCCACATCCATGTTTTCTCAATATGTAATATTATTTCCATCCACCTACAATTTTTTAAATCCTATTTTACCCTTCGGTGAGTTTTTAGTAAAAGTTATGAAAGGAATCTTTTGTCGTTTTTCATACGAGGTACTTTTTTTACTTTTCCGACAAAAGTATGAGAAGAATGTTTTTATAACTTATACGGCATGAATGGATTTTAAAAAAAATAATTTCCAAGAAGCTTCCATTACATGTTTTCAAGTTTATTTTTAAACAACTTCTTCTAGTTTAAAGTTGTATGACATGTTAAGAAAGGAAAAATGTTTTTGAAGAAGAAAGGATATTTTCCTCAAGAATGGAGTTCAAGTGTTTTATCAAAATTATTTTTAAACTAAGATAATAAAGGGTTCTGTTTTTATCCCTATTATTACATTGATTTGATATTGTAGTTATGGAATTATTTTTATGAATTCCTTTATCTTATATGAATTGTTTTATGATGTCATGATGTTTAAGATTCCCATTTTTATTACATGGGTTATGCAATGATGTATGGTTTATGATTTTGTGGCACAAATAATAATGGTATCATTATGAGATGGGTGGGACCTATATCTCCCTCCAATGCATTGGGTAAAGATTTTATATCTCATGATATAGACAGGGCTGGAATGGTAGGTTATACCGGTTCAGTGAAACAGGACTGAAACGAGGGTTACTCGATTCAGAAAGGGACTTTGTCCACTAAGATAGTCTTGGAAATGAGTCTTGACTAACAAGAAATGATTCTCTATGATTACGTGTGTATGCCACAATGTTTAATGTTTTAAGTTATGATTATTGTGAATACATTTCACTACCATGAGTTATCCCAGGTTATGAAATTATGATCTCTTTTGCAGGTTAAGATTTCCCAAAGTTATGTTCTTATGAATATGATGTGATTTATTTTTCTTTTGTTTACCCTTACTGAGCATTTGAGCTCACCCTTTTATGTTTTCTTTTCCCCAGGATATAAAGAAGGGTTTTAGGTAAGAAAAAAAAGGGAAGATCTTTATGAGATATATTGAAGATCTTTCACTAGGATTAGAAGATTACGTTACGTGTTTCCAAAGACACTAAACTATTACGGTCCTTGTGTGTGTGTTTTTGTTATGTACTAAGTATTCCGAAAAAGTAATGTAATGTACATGTACGTCAAGCTTCGGGTCTCTACAGTTGGTATCATAGGAAAGGTTTAGTCAACCTTTGGAAACTAGGATGCGATATCTTTAGTGAGATCCCTAGAGATATTTCTAAGGTATGTCTAGGGATGTCTCTAAGGTTAAGTATACGTATAGGTTATAGTCCTAGAATTGTGCTAACGATATTAGAATTTCTCCTAAGATGTTAGATATTGAGGGTACTCCCCCTTTATTATGTTGTTTTCCCTAGCATGATTTTTGCCTCTCACACTATTCTTTTTGGGTTTTAGATGATGGCTGGAACCCGAAGGAACCGTGTTGATCAATGCAATGGACAATGCAATGATTGTCCTCCTTAACAAACAAATGTTATGGGAGATGGAGTGAAAAATCTTATTGCTATACTTACACGAGCTATGAATCATTCTGGACTTCCAAATGAGCAGAGAAGGGAACAATATTCTATTGAGTCCTTCATGAGGCAACGCCCACCTTCTTTCAGTGGGTCTTCTGATCCACTTGTTGCTGAACAATGGATCAGTACCACTGAAAAGAAATGTTCAGTTCTTCAATGTTCTGAACATGATAAAGTCATCTTAGCAGTATATCGTTTGGAAGGTCAAGCTGATCAATGGTGGAATCTTATCAAGAATACAAGGCAAAGAGATGAAATTGACTCCATGGAATGGGACGAGTTCAAGAACTTATTTTTCAATAAGTACTTCCCTCGTATTCTTCGAACAAAGATGGAGAAGGAGTTTCTTGAACTTAAGCAAAAGGATGATGAATCTGTTGGTATATACGAAGCAAATTTTACAAGACTTGAAAGGTATGCATCTGGCATTATCATCCAACCTGAAAGTAAAGTTGATCGATTTTTTAGTGGCTTAAAACCAAGTCTTCGAAGGGCATTAGCTATAAGAGACTTCAGTAGCTATGAAGAAATTGTGCATTGTGCTATCAAGGTAGAAATGGAAGTTGGTGTTACATATCCATCTCATGGTTTTGACAAGAAACGAAAGATGGAGTTCAAGGAGAAATCTCGGAATAATGGTGAAAAGAAGATGAATGTTTTCTTATGCACAAAGTGTGGAAAGTAGCATGGTGGAGATTGTCTTAAAGGGACTAGAAAATGTTTTAAGTGTGGAAAAGAAGGTCATCGAGCAGCTGAGTGTCGAAGTAATGGAAAAAGGGTTTCTAATGATGTGAATAAAGCAAACACTGCAGAGAACGCACCACCAACACTTCAATGCTTCAAGTGCAAGGAAATGGGGCATTATGCTAATAAATTCCCAAATCCAAGGGTTAGTGATGATCAACATGAGCAACCACTGAAGGCAAAGGATAAAGGGAAGTCACATGTGATCACTATTGGAAATGATGAATATGACAACGATGTGGTGGAATGATTAAGTGTTTATGTAATGGGATTCCAAAATAATGTTGTATCATGGAGTATTGGAATATTTATGTATTGGTCTAATGTGGTATTCAAAATGATTGAGATATTTTTGGAAATAAGATGATATGCGCATAATGAAGGGAAAACGAGAAAATGAAATGTTTAACAGTATTCATGAGCTCATGATTGATATAAGGACTAAGTGATATCATGGTTTGAGTATATAGAATTTTGAGGATTTTGGTATATGGAAAGTGTTAACTTTTAACTGCATTAATGTTTTCACTAAGGTTCAATGGGTATTCATTCTTCAAGAGAATACATGATTAAGGTATTCACATGATTGGAATGTGACTAACAAGATATATGGGGGATAAATGATGGTATTCACATTCTTGGTTGACAGCATTTCAAGTTATCATTTTCTTTATACTATGAGATTGGACAGAAGTATTTTATATAAGCCTAAAGATTGGAATGGATTATGTTAACCATAAGTTAGTATTGTTTAAGGATAGAAGTTTTTTCGATATTATTGATGGGATGTTATAGTAATATAGTTTTAGAAAAAAGGACAACCTGCAGGACGGGCGAAAGCCCATCGCGTTGGACAAGGCTGTGGGAATCGAACCCACAACTGAAGTGCGACTGGCCTTTATCGCCTACCACTGGCCAACAGGAAGTCCCTGTTTAGTAGAAAATAGTTTTATTATATTAAGCAGTATGATATATGAAGTATAAGTCCATTTTAGGAACCATATATGATTAATCTCGCTATAGAATGACTTATGTATATTTAATAACTTTTTGCTAACCTTTTATTTGAGACAGATGGAATGACTCGTCATTCTATCACAAGATCTGCTAACACTTCACGAATAACAAATTCAACTTTATTTATTTAAGAGATGAAGTGGAAATTTTTCAAGGCACGGACAACAGTGAGATTGTACCAAAATAAAGTAAGTATTTATTCTAATTCAAATTCTTCAACTTTAGGGAAATGATCTTGAAAACCAAAAATGTTGTCCTAGTGCCCTTATATCCGATTAATCAGACGGTACCCTAGATCATCACAAATTTACGGCTTTGTGGTTGATGGCTTTTCCATAGCCATGTTCTCTACCACTCTCCATCAGAACATGATGGTTAGATTTCTCTTCCATATCCATATTTTCACCTATGTGGAAACCCAGTGATTAGTTTATTTGGGTAATCGTTACATTTCATACTTTAGTTTTTAAAGCCATGTTTTGGTATTCCATTTTACGACGTGGGTTTCTATTAAAGAAACTTTCGAATAGTAAACCATTTATAACCCCGACGAATTTCGAGGGCGAAATTCATTTTAAGGGGGGTAGAATGTAACAGCCCGAGATTTTATGAAAAATATTTTCATTATTTCACTAATGTCTTGTGTTGTACGCTACACCAAAAGGAGCTTGCACAACATGCATCCTTGACTTTCCTTGCATTACACGCAATCGCGACCTTCCTCGATAGCGTGTGTAGTACGCAATACCGAGTTTCAATAAACGACGATATGATATTAAAATATTATTATAACTAGCTGTTATGAATAGTAATAACCACCTTTTAAAATTTTAGAAATTTTAGATCTCAAAATGGACTTCATTTTTGGATTCGGAGTATCGAATTTAGCCTAAGCTGAAATTTTGGTACTTTTCGGATAACTTTCATATTCTGATGAATAGTGAAAATTACTAAATTATAATTAAAAACAACTTTTTTAATCAAAATAATTAATAGTGATAAATCATTAAATTGATTAGTTTTAAAGTATATTTAGAATATATTTTTACAATTTAATACGATGTTGGTCATTGGATGTAATTTCACATTTAAACCAGACATAATCAAGTGTCAATCTTTTGATAGATATTGTTTCTTAAAAACACGCTATTTGTTTTAACAACGGGATTTAATTATAAAATTAATTAATGCAACTTCTATGTTATGAATTTGGTAAAATAGACTTCATTTTTGAATTCGGAATATGAAATATAGCTTAGGATGAAATTTTGGCATTGTTCTGAAAAACATCAATTTTTGATGAATAGTGAAACTACTAAGTGGTAGGTTAAAAACCGAATTTTGCATAAAACTTAATGTTACCGCTTCTGTGAATGGAATTTAGAAAATCTGATAGACACGTTTAATATCAAGGACTAAAATGTGGTTCAATGAGATGAAAATAATTTTTGGTGAATAGTAACTTTTTACTTTTTTTACCACGGTTAATAGTAAATAGGATAACTAAGGGTAAATATGATATTACTATTACCCTAACACCTGTCCTAATTCTATTGGATAGGTGTGATTCGACCAAAAACAACCTTATTAATAAAATATGACCATTTAGGTCCACTTGGATTAGATTATGACATTTAATATTATTTTATTTAATGAATGGTTAAAATAGTTAAAATCAAAGTTTAATAACTAAAACATTTTTAATATGGGGTTATACATAAGATAAATTCGACTATAAATATTCATTAGAAAAATAAAACGATTTCCTACATAATGATAGTTTATTTATAATTTTTAGACTTTAAATAAATTAATTTATTTATGACACAACGATGATGCAGTAATTACCCTTTTAAGGAAATATTAACATAATTGATGTTATAAATGCTCAAATGAATGTAATTTGAGACTTTTTATGACTTACACTAATTTTCTAGGTTACTATGATATATTAGTGTTGATTTAATAAACTTGCTTCGAACATATAATTCTGTTATGACTTTCACAAAAATCATATATCAAATAGTGTCAAAATTGACAAAAAATAGTTTTTAAATCAAATATTATATTATTAATTGTTATTTTATTCCTAAAAATCTAAGGTTCGGCCAAATGACTTAGATAAGGATATATATATTAATAATAAACAATTTGGGGTTCGTTTGGCATGTTATAGTATGTGTATTAACCATATATTGAAAGAAAACAAAAAGTCACGGTAAAAGTTAAATTATTTAACTTAGAGATAAATCTAATTGATAAGGTTAAAATAATATCCTAAACTTGTCTATATCCTATTGGTTTGTATGATTTCGACCCATCCCCACTTTAGCTTCGAAATAAGACCCTTTGGAACCATTATAAACCGATTTTGACTTTAATATAAAATAACATTTTGAGATATTCCTAAGATGCCCCTCTCCTCCTTTATAAAAGGACACCTCCCCCCCTCCTCCTCACACCAATTTGAGCACTCAAGCTCGGACAACCCCTGCCAAAATCTCTTCTCCACTTCCCTAGAAACATCCTAGAGGTTCTGTTCTTCCTCAAAGACCAATTTTAGTGCCCTAAGAGAAGGTCTCAAAGAGGCGCTTCAAAGAAGAGGTAATTACCGTTACCAATTCGTTCATCTTTATTTCTTCTTCCACCTCTTCTTATTAGGTTGTTTCTTTATGAAGTAATAAAATCAGTATCACCCATATACTTATATGTTATTATAAGTATGAAACAACCCTATTTCACCATCTATCCATCCTACGGAAAAAGAAATCACCGCGTGTGCGTACGTACGGAATACCGTCTCCACGCCGTGGTATAATCTATTTTCCACCACCACCTTACATGGATGGGTATAATGGTGTAAAGAATAACTATAAATAGTTATTACAACATCATATTTATTCTGATATATTGTATAATCCACTCCAATTCAATTCAATATTTATGGAAATGATATCATCGCTCGTGCGTACGTACGGACTACCGTCTCCACAACGCGATGAGATTCATTCTCCATGTTAACCATTTAAGAATGATTATAAAGTATATATAAGAAATAATAATGAAATATATGACATTATAAAGCTACTGGATTTATGTATATATATATATGTATGTCATCTACTTACTTCCATTCAAGACAATAAGGAAAGGAAAACAGCGTTCATGCGTACGTACGGACTACCGTCTCCATGAACGGTGTTTTTCATTTCATTTATCTATCTATTATATATATATATACTGAATATATATGATATATAAATAATATTTTATATTCTGGAAGTAAGTAAATCATTATATAAGTAATTATAATGTCAAGAACAACAAGTCAAAACACCTACGATAAATGAAACGATTTTACCCAAAGCGCTTCTTTAACATGGAATTTACAAAAAGAACGGGTAATATAATGTCATAAGTGAACCATATATGATATCATAACAATGAATATGATTCTGTAATAAGTCAATGAAATTATTTAAATCATTATACAGGAGGTTCGGACACATACGAAGCAAATCGGACCTAAGGTAAGGGAAATATCACAATCTCAATTTTATCCGAGATTGTTTTTACTTTGGTATTTAATGGGGTGTATTTTATCATCCACATCCATGTTTTCTCAATATGTAATATTATTTCCATCCACCTACAATTTTTTAAATCCTATTTTACCCTTCGGTGAGTTTTTAGTAAAAGTTATGAAAGGAATCTTTTGTAGTTTTTCATACGACGTACTTTTTTTACTTTTCCGACAGAAGTACGAGAAGAATGTTTTTTTAACTTATACGGCATGAATGGATTTTAAAAACATTATTTCCAAGAAGCTTCCTTTAAATGTTTTCAAGTTTATTTTTGAACAACTTCTTTTAGTTTAAAGTTGTATAACATGTTAAGAAAGGAAAAAATGTTTTTGAAGAAGAAAGGATATTTTCCTCAATAATGGAGTTCAAGTGTTTTATCAAAATTATTTTTCAACTAAGATAATAAAGGGTTCTGTTTTTATCTCTATTATTACTTTGATTTTATAATGTAGTGATGGAATTATTTTTATGAATTCCTTTATCTTATATGAATTGTTTTATGATGTCATGATGTTTAAGATTCCCATTTTTATTACTTGGGCTATGCAATGATGTATGGTTTATGATTTTGTGGCACACATAAGAATGGTATCATTATGAGATGGGTGGGACCTATATCTCCCTCCAATGCATTGGGTAAATATTTTATATCTCATGAGATAGACATGGCTGGAATGGTAGGTTATACCGGTTCAGTGAAACAGGACTGAAATGAGGGTTACTCGATTCAGAAAGGGACTTTGTCCACTAAGATAGTCTTGGCAATGAGTCTTGACTAACAAGAAATGATTCTCTATGATTATGTGTGTATGCCACAAAGTTTAATGTTTTATGTTATGATTATTGTGAATACATTTCACTACCATGAGTTATCCCAGGTTATGAAATTTTGATCTCTTTTGCAGGTTAAGATTTCCAAAAGTTATGTTCTTATGAATATGATGTGATGGATTTTTCTTTTGTTTACCCTTAGTGAGCATTTGAGATCACCCTTTTATGTTTTATTTTCCTCAGGATATAAAGAAAGGTTTTAGGTAAGAAAAAAATGGAAGATCTTTATGGGAGATATTGAAGATCTTTCACCAGGATTAGAAGATTACGTTCCGAGTTTCCAAAGACACTAACCTATTACGGTCCTTGTGTGTGTGTTTTTGTTATGTACTAAGTATTACGCAAAAGTAATGTAATGTACATGTACGTCAAGCATCGGGTCTCTACAGTTATCCCAGTTCAGTAAGGGACTATACTGAATAAGATAAACATAAGAATAATTATTAAATAAGGAAATGATTGAATATGGAGTGACCCATTCCAATATGATAGTATCATTAGTGGTCCTTCACAAAAAATAGTTTTATAAGTTTCTGTGTACAACCAAAACTTATGTATATGATTATGACATGTTCACATATATCCCTATTTCTTATTGAATATATTTGTAAATTATGAATTATATACTTTTATGGAAAAGAGTTATTTCTTGGTTCATTAATAATGATCATTGAATGATTCGGTATGATTATTTTATGTTATGATAATTCTCCCCCAACCTAATGTGCGAAAAACCAAACTTGAATACCCTCTAAAACTACTACCTAACATGAGTGGCACATACTTTAATGGAATTGTTGATTCCAAAAAGCTAGATACCTGCACCAATGTAGTTGAAAACAACTAGATGGAACGGTTTCTCTGAAAAAAATTGACGCCATAGAATACATGTACATAAGATCGAATGAAAAATAGAAAAAGTGATACATATATTCCATAACTGAAAGAAGACAATAGAAATCATACATCTCAAAATTAGTTAGAACAAACCAATGTAAATATCCAATCATAAATGTACAATTGAAACATAGAGAAACTAATCCATGTGATAGCATGGGAAAAATACCACAATCACACAAATAGCTACCCATACACAGTTGATAGAAAACTACGCTGCCTCACTTATGCACCTTTCTTTTCCCTCTATAAAAAAACATCCAAAGATGTATGCACCACTTAAGGGGTGTGTAAGGTGAGATAAAACAAGATTATTATGATCTCAGCTAGGTATTCCATGAAAAATCTCTGTATAATAATTTGAACAATATTCATCATTAAATAAAACAATTCATGATAAAAAGTTTATTGTTTTTATATCAAAATCATATAAAAAATTAAAATTTCCCATTTCCTATTTTAAAATAAAACAGGTAGAATGGTTTCAATGCATTTCATATACATATATCAAATTAGATAAATAATTTTAAATAAAATAATATATCACATATTGTATTAAATACATGGTAGTACAACAAAATAGTACAACCTAAAATAACAAGTAACATCAATCTTAGGATCACACTATGTCAGGATAACTAGGACACTCATACCCCCTATATAGAAAATATCTCATGCATCATTCCCCTAGAAATATTCATTGAATATAAGAATCATAGGAACACACCCGAAAGAAAACAACCCAATAGTTTCTATCATGTCTCTAGGACAATAGGCCTAAGTGTAGGAGAAAACCCTAGGAGTGAACCCCCTAATCATATAAAAAGACTTGGAGTTTTACAACTCCTTAAAACTAATAACAAAAGGCTTACCATGTGTTATGATTTCAAAACCAAATAATCAATACCCTGATTTGAAAAAAAAATTCATAATTCCATTTCACAATTCTTTGAAAATACATTTTCTTTTATCAAAATAAAAGAACAACCAATATTTTATCATAAACACCTTTCCATAAACACACAAATGTATCAATAAGTAATTCCATTAAATTTTTATTTTTTTCTAAATTATATTAATTAATTTCATTCAACATAGAATAGAGATGGAACCAACTACCTCAAAACACTTGTCACACAAGCCTGTAATGGGATCCACCAACAATGAATAAAATAACAATGACAATAGAGGCCCTATAATAAATCAAAAAATGTAAATATTTATTTTATTTACAAAAAGGATTGTGGAATAGGTAGCCAAATCTCATGCCTCAATGAAACTCACCAACCACAGCATAACAAACATAAGAGTTAGCCTCCAGTGGAAGGTCACATGAAAAATCTAGAAAGAAATGGAGATAATTATCATCATAGATCAACATATCCATAACACAATGATTCTATTGTACAAAAATCAGAGAAAACAATGATTCATAAAATATTACTCACATAGAGAAACACACCATGACAACAAAAAATATCTACTGCCGAATGAAATAATTTGGAATTATTATAGGTCTCCAAAATCTCACTTTAGAGCCTCTTGGTCTATAGAGAGAAGAGATTCAAATGAATAAAATAATAAATAATCTATGAATAACTAAGAAAGCCTAAATCATGATGATTACAAGACTTTTAATCCCATTACACATCGTGTTATCCAAAAATATCACGTACATTGAGAAACCAAACACATTTTAATTACAAATACAACTTTTATCATAACATGTCCCGAACCAGAGACATGGCATGTAATTTTCATGTGGTATACCAAACTCATGACATTTACTTTGAAATAATTACCTAGATTGTAATACCATTACACAATGTATATTTCTCCTACAGACTACAAAAGTCTAGTATTTAGCAGAAAAGTACAAAACCACATCCAATTTTCTCCAGACCTAGGGAGAACCTAAAAATCCATTACATGTGTATAATTAAACTCCATTAAGTCAAAAAATCATTCAAAACTTAACTTTAGACAATTGTTTCCAAAAAAAACTCTCTCCATCATTTGGAGTCATAAGATTCACTGAAATGAAGAGGGAAAAAATAACGAGAAGGTAAAAACCTTAGATTGAGTAAAGTGTTGTTACAAACTCCCCACTGTAATACTTTCCATCCCTATAAAATTATGGGGAAGAATGGTGTCCAGAAAATTTGTGAGGCCACTATTCCCTAATTATTGGCACATGATCCCATTTCTTGTGAGAATATGACTCATTCTAGAAAAACACCCTAACTAATGAAATTGAATTATAACACAATATATTCACTTGAGAGTCGATAATATTAATTTATTCAACCATAATAGAATTTTATATCATTAATGCAATATATTCCCAACACCAAATTTGAGAGGGATCTTGAAGGTATTTCCATAGATGAAATATATGGAAAACATCATGAATGATTGTAAAATAAACTAATAATAATGACCCATAATAATCTTTCCTAAGATTCCCAGTGACAAAAAATAGTCCAACATATCTCGGAGACAATTTTCCTTATTTTCCAAGCCAATAGTGACTAGCTGAATAGAAACTATAGTGATAACCTAGTAAATTGAAGTAAAAATTAAAGAAATACAGCATTGATCGAGATAAGATTTTTTTGACTCTTATTTGTAATGAGACACCGACATAAATCCGGAATGCTCAAATATTTCTCAAAACCCAAACTTTGTTTCACCAAAGAGGATTCCCCCATATATGCCCAACATAGAGGTGATTTTCATGGATGATCATAGAAAGCCTCTGAGGGATCCATCTTGATCGATGAATGAAAATTATTGTTATAAGAAAACTCAAATAGTCCCTAATGGTTGTCCTAGATTCACAAAAATCCAAGACATAGTAACATATCATATCCTCTAGGCCTTGAATTGCACACTTCATCTGACCATCTATATATCAATAGTAAGGTGTAATCAACCTGACTTTAGTCCATATTAACACTTATAGACTCTTCTGGAAACAAAAATTAACCATAGTATACTATATAAAACAATGGTAGAAGGAACCACATGAAACCTTAAAATATTTTTCTCGTATAACATACCATGATCTTTAAATTTAATGGTGTTAGCGATTCTAATAAAAGGAGGTGACTTTGTCAACCAACCAAGCACAACCAGGATTTAATTTTGTAGAGACCCGAAGCTTGACGTACATGGAAATTACATTACATTTGCAGAATACATAGTACATAACAAAAACACACACACAAGGATCGTAATAGTTTAGTGTCTTTGGAAACTCAGATATAATCTTCTAATCTTGGTGAATGATCTTCAACATATCCCATAAAGATCATACTTTTTTTATACCTAAAACCATTCTTTGTATCCTGGGGAAAAGAAAACATAAAAGGGTGAGCTCAAATTCTCATTAAGGGTAAACAAAAGAAATATCAATCACATCATATTCATAAGAACATAACATTTTGGAATTCTTAACCTGCAAAAGAGAGCATAATTTACTAACATGGGATAAATCATAGTAGTGAAATGAAATCCCAATAATCATAACATAAAACATGAAACTTTGTGGCATACACACATAATCATATAGAATCATATGTTATTATTCAAGACTCATTTCCAAGACTATCTTAGTGGAAAAAGTCCATTTCTGAACCGAGTCACCCTCGTTTCAGTCCTGTTTCACTGAACCGGTATAACCTACCATTCTTGCCATGTATATCTCATGAGATATAAAATCTTTATTCAATTAATTGGAGGGAGATTTAGTTCCCACCCATCTCATAATGATACCATTCTTATGTGTGCCACAAAATCAAAAACCATACATCATAACATAACCCATGTAATAAAAATGGGTATCTTAAACATTGTGACATCATAAAACAATTCATATAAGATAAAGGAATTCATAAAAATAATTCCATAAAACATAATCAAATAAATGTAATTATAGGTATATAAAGAGAACCTTTTATTATCTTAGATGGAAAATAATTTTGATAAAACACTTGAACTCTATTCTTGAGGAAAATATCCTTTCTACTTCAAAAACATTTTCCTTTCTTAACATGTCATAGAATTTTAATCTAAAACAATTTGATTAAAAATAAACATGAAAACATTTAAAGGAAGCTTTTTGAAAATAATGTTTTAAAAATCCATTCATGCCATATAAGTTAAAAAACATTCTTCGTACTTTTGTCGGAAAAGTCAAAAAGTACCTCGTACGAAAAACGACAAAAGATTCCTTTCATATCTTTTACTAAAAACTCACCGAAGGGTAAAATTGGATTTAAAAAATTGTAGGTGGATGTAAATAATATTACATATTGAGGAAACATGGATGTGGATGATAAAATACACCCCAGTAAATACCAAAGTATAAACAATCTCGGATAACAATTAGATTGTGATATTTTCCCTTACCTTAGGTCTGATTTGCTTCGTATGTGTCCGAACCTCCTGTATAATAATTTAAATAATGTCACTGGCTTATTAAATAATAATATTAATTGTTATTATATCATATATGGTTCACTTATGGCTTTATATTAACCGTTCTTTTGTAAATTCATGTTAAAGAAGCATTTTGGGTAAAATTGTTTCATTTATCGTAGGTGTTTGGACATGTTGTTATTGACATTATTATTAATTATATCATGATTTACTTAATTCCAGATTATAAAACATGATTTATATATCATATATATAATATATATATATATATATAATAAATAGATAAATGAAATGAAACACACCGTTCATAGAGACGGTAGTCCGTACGTACGCATGAACGCTGTTTTCCTTTCCTTATTGTCTTGAATGGAAGTAAGTAGATGACATACATATATATATATATACATAAATCCAGTAGATTTACCATGTCATATATTTCATTATTATTAATTATATATACTTTATAATCATTCTGGAATGGTTAACATGGATAATAAATCTCATCACGTCGTGGAGACGGTAGTCCGTACGTACGCATGAGCGATGATATCGTTCCCATGGTCATGGAATTGTGTTGAAGTGTATGTATACTATTTCAGTATCAATATAACTTTATAGTAATAATATATAGTTACTCATTACAACATTATACCCATCCAATTATGGTGGTGGCGGAAAATAGATTACACCATGTCGTGGAGACGATATTCCGTACGTACGCACGCGCGGTGATTTCCTTTTTCCGTAGGATGGATAGAAGGCTAATTAGATTTGTTTCATATTTATAATAACATATCAGTATATAATAAATACTGATGTTATTATATTATCATGAATCAACTAATGATGAATAAGTTGAAGAAGACAGAAATTGAAAAAGATCGGTAATGGATATTACCTCTTTTTGATGCACCTTCACTTAACCTCCACTTAAAGAACTAAGGATGGTCTTTGAAGAACACCAGGACCTCTAAGATGATACTAGGGAATTGGAAAATAGATTTTGGAAGGGGTTGGACGAGCTTGAATGCTCAAATTGGTGTGAGGAGGAGAGGGAGGAGGTGCCCTTTTATAAGGAAGGAGAGGGGCACCTTAGGAAAATATCAAAATATTATGTTATATTATGGTAAAATTCGGTTTATAATGGTTCCAATGGGTCTTATTTCTAAGATAAAGTGGGTATGGGTAGAAATACTCTCATCCAATAGGATTTAGATATGTTTAGGTTATTATTTTAACCTTATCAATTATATTTAACTCTAAGTTAAATAATTTAACTTTTACCGTGTCTTTTTGTTTCTTACATTATATGGTTAATAAACATACCATAACAAGCCAAAAGAACCCCAAGTTGTTTATTATTAATATATATATCCTTATCTAAGACATTTTTCCAATCCTTAGATTTTTAGGAATTAAATAACAATTAATAATATAATATTTGTTTTAAAAACTAATTTATGTCCATTTTGTCAATATTTGGTACATGATATTTATGAAATACATAATATAATGATCAGTTATAAAAAAGTTACTTAAATGAACAATCACATGTCATATTAACCTATAAAATTATTGTAAGTCATAAAATGTATCAAATTACATTTATTTGGTCATTTATAACATCAATTATGTCAATATTTCATTAATAAGACAATTACTGCATCATCATTGTGTCATAATAAATGAAACTTATTTAATCCCTAAAAATTATAAATCAATTTCTATGATGTAGATAATTGTATTATCTTTCTGGAGACTATTCATGTTCGAAGTTTCATGAAGTTTATCACTAAATAAAAATTATTATACTTATAATATTTAAGAAAGTGACATGTTGTAACATTCTTTGGTTTTAATAATAATTAAATTATTTTCATGGACAAAAGTCCATAAAATGAATCTAATCCGACCATTAGGTTATATAGGTATACTTCTATCCATCCAATAGGATTTTTCCAAGTGTTAGTGTAATTTTATAATCTTATATTTACCCTAATTACCCGATTTACCTTTAACTATAGTAAATAAAATTTACCGTAGTTACTATTCACAATGCCCAAAAATAAAAAGTAGTTTATTAACATAATTTGGACCCACTGATTCCAAATATGGAATCCATTTTTCCAAATTCAATACACAAAAGATGCTGAAATTAAATTAATATTAATCCAGTTGTCGAATGAAAACGGGTTTTTCTTTAAAACATTGCAAAAGATTGAATTGATTTAAACTACAAATTCAAGGTAAAATCCATTCTAATGAAATAAATTATATTAAATGGTAAAAATATATTCTATTTATACTTTAAAAAAATTCAATATTATAATTTAACCACATAAGATATTACGATGATAAAAGTTGTTTTTAATTAAAATATAGCATGTTTTTACTATTAATTAAAATATGAAAGTTATCAGAATAATATCAAAACATTATCTAATGTAAATTTTTATATCCTGATTCAAAATAAGAATTTTATTTTGTCATATTTAACATATAAACATGTCAAAAACTAGATTTAATGTGGGTGCGCCAACAAAAGGCGGCAAAACTGCATTTTTTTAAAAATACTTATTTTACCCGAAAAATTTATTTTCTTCTTATACCATGTTCTAGAAATGTGTAAGAAGAATAATAATGTTATAAAATTCAAAATTTAGTTAACACTATTCATAACGGCTAGTTCATAACAATATTATAATAATATATCGTTGTTTAGTAAAACCCAGTATTGCGTACAACACACACTATCGAGGAAGGTTGTGATTGCATGTAATGAAAGCCAAGTCAGGGTTGCGTGTAGTGCACAACTCCTTTGTTGTTTCATATAACAGAATCAAACCATATTTTATTTATACATTAAATATATATATATATATATATATTCACTCAATGTTGTGTAGAATGACTTTTATCAAACGAACTTGAAATTGTGTGTAACAGGATCCAAGAAAAGTGTTGTGTATACTGCAAGCTAATACGATGTTGAGTATTGCGCAAGGTAATCTTGGTGTAGAATACAACACAAGACATTAATGAAATTAAAAGAATATTTTTCAGAAAATCTCGGGGTGTTACATTCTACCGCCCTTAAAATGAATTTCCCCCTCGAAATTCGTCGGGGTTATAAATGGTTTACTATTCGAAAGTTTATTTAATAGAAACCAACATCATAAAAAGAAATACCAAAACCAATCTTTAAGAAAAAAATTATGAAACGTAATGGTTACCCAAATTAATTAATCACTGGGTTTCCACATAGGTGAAAATATGGATATGGAAGAGGAATCTAACCATCATGTTCTGATGGAGAGTGGTAGAGAACATGGCTATGAAAAATCCAACAATCACAAATCCATAGATTTGTGATTAACTATGGTGCCATCTGATTCATTGGATATAAGGGCAGTAGGACACCATTTTTGGTTTTTCAAGATCATTTCCCTAAAGTTTATGAAATTGGAATTAGAAGAAATACTTTCGTGATTTTGGTATAGTCTCACTGTTTTTCATTCTTTGGACAATTTCCACTTCATCCCTTAAATAAATAAAGTTGAATTTGTCATTCTTGATGTTTTAGTAGATCATGTGATATAATAATGGGTCATTCCATCTGTTTCAAACAAATGGTTAGAAAAGTTATCAAAAAAATACATAAGCCCATCTATAGTGAGATTAATCATATATGGTTTCTAAAAAGGACTTATACTTCATATATCATACTTCTTAATATAATAAAACTAGTTTCTACTAAATAGGGACTTCCTGTAGACCAGTGGTAGGCGATAAAGGCGAGTCGCACTTCGATTGTGGGTTCGATTCCCACAGCCTTGTCCGAGACGATGGGCTATCGCTCGTCCTGCAAGTTCTCCTTTTTCTAAAACTATATTACTATAACATCCCATCAATAATATCTAAATTACTTCTATCCTTAAACAATACTAACTTATGTCCAACATAATCCATTCCAATCTTTAGGCTTATCCATAATACTTCAGTCCAATCTCATAATATAGTGAAAACGATTACCATAGATTTAATACCGTCGTTGATCCCCATATATCATAATATATGTATTGTTGGTCACATTCTAAACATTCAAATGCCTTAATCATGTATTCTCTTGAATACCCATTGAACCTTAGTGAAAACATGAATGCAGTTAAACGTTAACACTTTCCACATACCAAAATCCTCAAAATTCTCTATACTCAAACCATGATATAACCTTCTCCTTATATCAGTAATGAGCTCATGAATACTATCAAACATTTAATTTTCTCCTTATCCCTTCATTATGCACATATCATATACATTCCAAAAATATCTAAATAACCTTTCATGGATACTAGTATCATTAATCATACACTTTCAGATCTCAAGGAAAGACAATAGTGTAACAATCCTTAGATTTCTATTTATTCCATATTACCATGAGATTACTTATACAACATTACACATTATAAACATGTAATCATTCCACGACATTCTTAAACCATTGACAGAGATTCAACAATTCTTTCATCTCACATATCATTTGTAGTCTCTTCATCATCATCCAGGTAAATACTACCCATACGACCATACTGATTCTCTTCATGAGACTTTCCCTTAGGGCGTTGGTTTTCATAATTCCTGTACATTCCACATTTAAAACATTTATCCATTGTTGATGTCGTAGAAATACCATTATCCTCATCTCTGGTGTTAACTAAACCTTTTCCTTTGCACTTACTGGATTTGGGTCCTTCTTTTCCACAACCAAAGCATCTTCCAGTTCCTTTGAAACATTGTCCTTGATTCCTCTTCCCACATGATTTACATAGTGGAAATTGAACTTTCATTCCTCTATCATCATCATGAAACTCCATCTTTCTCTTATTAGCTGAGTCAGGAAACTTACCAAATTTTACTTTATTGATCATATTATGAGATTGTTGATTCGGCATAACAATGATGTTTGGACTTCAAAATACTATTTCATTTGGTTTCTCATGAATAATATCATTCCATTGTCCATCATATCCTCCATTATCGTGAATCATCTTGTTTCCACCCATTTTCTAAAACCCAAAAAGAATAGTGTGAGAGACAAAAATCATAATAAAGGGGGAGTAACTTCAATATATAACATATTTGGTTTAATATAATATCATTACCATAGTTCTAGGACTATATCCTATACGTATACTTATCCGTAGGGAAATCCCTAGACATACCTTAGAAACATTTCTAGGGATATCACTAATGTTTTCGCATCCTAGTTTCCAAAGGTTGACAAAACCTTTCCTTTGATACCAACTGTAGAGACCCAAAGCTTGACGTACATGGAAATTACATTACTTTTTTCAGAATACTTAGTACATAACAAAAACACACACACAAGGATCGTAATAGTTTAGTGTCTTTGGAAACTCAGAATATAATCTTCTAATTGTGGTGAAAGATCTTCAACATCTCCCATAAAGAAATTAATTTTTTTATACCTAAAACCTTTCTTTATATCCTGGGGAAAAGAAAACATAAAAGGGTGGGCTCAAATGCTCAGTAAGGGTAAACAAAAGAAATATCAATCACATCATATTCATAAGAACATAACATTTTGGAAATATTAACCTGTAAAAGAGAGGATAATTTCATAACATGGGATAAATCATTATAGTGAAATGAAATCTCAATAATCATAACATAAAACATGAAACTTTGTGGCATAAACACATAATAATAGAGAATCATATCTTATTAGTCAAGACTCATTTCCAAGACTATCTTAGTGGACAAAGTCCATTTCTGAACCGAGTCACCCTCGTTTCAGTCCTGTTTCACTGAACTGGTATAACCTACCATTCCAGCCATGTCTATCTCATGAGATATAAAATCTTTACCCAATACATTGGAAGGAGATATAGGTCCCACCCATCTCATAATGATACCATTCTTATGTGTGCCACAAAATCATAAACCATACATCATAACATAACCCATGTAATAAAAATGGGAATCTTAAACATTGTGACATCATAAAACAATTCATATAAGATAAATGAATTCATAAAAATAATTCCATAATAACATACTCAAATCAATGCAATAATATGGATAGAAACAGAACCCTTTATTTTCTTAGATGGAAAATAATTTTGATAAAACACTTGTACTCCATTCTTGAGGAAAATATCCTTTCTACTTCGCAAACATTTTCCATTATTAACATGTCATACAATATTAAAGAAAAAGAAGTTGATTAAAAATAAACTTGAAAAATTTTAAAGGAAGCTTCTTGGAAATAATTTTTTAAAAATCCATTCATGCCGTATAAGTTGAAAAAAACATTCTTCGTACTTTTGTCGGAAAAGTGAAAAAGTACCTCGTACAAAAAACGACAAAAGATTCCTTTCATATCCTTTACTAAAAACTCACCGAAGGGTAAAATTGGATTTAAAAAATTGTAGTTGGATGGAAATAATATTACATATTGAGGAAACATGGATGTGGATGATAAAATACACCCCAGTAAATACCAAAGTATAAACAATATCGGATAAAAATGAGATTGTGATATTTTCCCTTACCTTAGGTCCGATTTGCTTCGTAAGTGTCCGAAACTCATGTATAAAGATTTAAATAATGTCATTTGCTTATTAAAGAATCATATTCATTGTTATTATATCATATATGGTTCACTTATGATTTTATATTACCCTTTTTTTGTAAATTCATGTTAAAGAAGCGTTTTGGATAAAATCGTTTCATTTATCGTCGGTGTTTGGACTTGTTGTTCTTGACATTATTATTACTTATATCATGATTTACTTATTTCCAGAATATAAAACATGATTTATATATCATATATATTCAATATATATATATATATATAATAGATAAATGAAATGAAACACACCGTTCATGGAGACGGTAGTCCGTACGTACACATGAACGCTGTTTTCCTTTCCTTATTGTCTTGAATGTAAGTAATTAGATGACATAAATATATATACATAAATCCAGTAGATTTAACATGTCATATATTTCATTATTATTCATTATATATACTTTATAATCATTCTGGAATGGTTAACATGGATAATGAATCTCATCGCGTCGTGGAGACGGTAGTCCGTACGTACGCCCAAGCGATGATATCGTTCCCATGGTATTGGAATTGTGTTGAAGTGTATGTATACTATTTCAGTATCAATATAAATTTATAATAATAATATATAGTTACTCATTACAACATTATACCCATCCAATTATGGTGCTGACGGAAAATTGATTACACCACGGCGTGGAGACGGTATTCCGTACGTACGCACGCGCAGTGATTTCCTTTTTCCGTAGGATGGATAGAAGGTTAATTAGAGTTGTTTAATATTTATAATAACATATCAGTATATAAGAAATACTTATGTTATTAATTTATCAGGAATCAACTAAAGAAGAATAAGGTGAAGAAGAAATAAATTGAAAAAGATCGGTAATGGACATTACATCTTTTTGACGCGCCTTCACTTAACCTCCACTTAAAGAACTAAGTATGGTCTTTGAAGAGGACCAGGACCTATATGATGATACTAGGGAATTTGAGAAGGTATTTTGGTAGGTGTTGGCCGTGCTTTAATGCTCAAATTGGTGTGAGGAGGAGAGGCAGGAGGTGCCCTTTTATAAGGGAGGAGAGGGGCACCTTAGGAAAATCTCAAAATATTATTTTATATTAAGGTTAAATTAGATTTATAATGGTTACAAAGGGTATTATTTCGAAGCTAATGTGTGGATGGGTCTAAATACTCCCATAAAATAGGATTTAGACATGTTTAGGTTATTATTTTAACCTTATCAATTAGATTTAACTCTAAGTTAAATAATTTAACTTTTACCGTATTTTTTTGTTTTCTTACACTATATGGTTAATAAACTTACCATAACAAGCCAAACGAACCCCAAGTTGTTTATTATTAATATATCTATCCTTATATAAGTCATTTGGGATAACCGTATATTTTTTAGGAATTAAATAACAATTAATAATATAATGTTTGTTTTAAAAACAAATTTATGTCAATTTTGACACTATTTGGTACATGATTTTTATGAAATTCATAACATAATGATAAGTTCAAAAAAAGTTACTTAAAAAAACAATAACATGTCATATTAACCTAGAAAAGTATCTTAAGTCATAAAAAGTCTCAAATTACATTTATTTGGGCATTTATAACATCAATTATGTCAATATTTCATTAATAAGAAAATTACTGCATCATCTTTGTGTCATAATAAATGAAACTTATTTAATCCCTAAAAATTCTAAATAAATTCCTATGATGTATATAACTGTATTATATTTCTGTAGAATATTCATGTTTGATTTTTCATGAAGTTTATCACTAAATTAAAATTATTATACTTATATGATTTAAGAAAGTGACATGTTGTCACATTCTTTAGTTTTAATAATAATTAAATTATTTTCATTGAAAATAGTCCATAAAATGAATTTAATCCGACCCTTAGGTTATATGGGTCTACTTTTATCCATCAAATAGGATTTTTCCAAGTGTTAGGGTAATTATATAATCTTATATTTACCCTTAATTACCTGATTTACCTTTAACTATAGTAAATAAAATTTACCGTAGTTACTATTCACAATTCCCATAAATAAAAAGTATCTTATTAACATAATTTGGACCCACTGATTCTAAATATGGAATCCATTTTTACAAATACAATACACAAAAGATGCAGAAATTAAATTAATATTAATCCCGTTGTCAAAAGAAAACAGGATTTTCTTTAAAACATTGCAAAAGATTGAATTGATTTAACTTAGGAATTCAAGGTAAAATCAATGCTAATGAAATACATTATATTAAATGGTAAAAATATATTCTATTTATACTTTAAAACCATTCAATATTATAATTTAACCACATAATATATTATGATAAAAAAAGTTGTTTTTAATTAAAATATAGCGTGCTTTTACTATTCATTAAAATATGAATGTTATCGGAAAAATATCAAAAATTTATCTAATTTAAATTTTTATATCCTGATTCCAAAGAAGAATTTTATTTTGTCAAATTTAACATATAAACATGTCAAAAACTAGATTTTATGTGGGTGCGCCATTAAAAGGAGGCAAAACTGTATTTTTTTAAAAATACTTTTTTTACCCAAAAATTTTATTTTGTTCTTATACCATGTTCTAGAAATGTGTAAGATGAATAATAATGTTATAAAATTCAAAATTTAGTTAATACTATCAGAACGGCTAGTTCATAACAATATTATAATAATATATCATTGTTTAGTAAAACCCAGTATTACGTACAACACACACTATCGAGGAAGGTCGTGATTGCGTGTAATGCAAGCCAAGTCAAGGTTGCCTGTAGTGAACAACTCCTTTGTTGTTGCGTATAACAGATTACAACCATATTTTATTTATACATTGAATATATATATATATATATACTTGATTTTGCATAGAATAACTTTTATCAAACGAACATGAAATTGTGTGTAACAAGAGCCAAGAAAAGTGTTGTGTATACTACAAGCTAATACGGTGTTGCGTATAGCGCAAGGTAATCTTGGTGTAGAATACAACACAAGACATTAATGAAATTAAAAGAATATTTTTCATAAAATCTCGGGGTGTTACAAATTTCCCTCTTATGGTTTTTGTAGTAATCTGACAACAATTTCTATTGATAATTTATCCCACTTCTAAACTAGAATTCGAAGAGGATTCAACAAACTAGAAGGTTTCATATTCTCTTCCTTTATCAATTGTCTAGTGTGACTACATGACACATAATCAGAAATTTCATGCATCATACCATGATATAGAACTTACTACTAATTCCATAATCCAACTTTTTAGTTCCTAGATGAAAGAACCACAAATAACTATGAAAATAAAAAAACTAATATCCTTTCTAATGATGGGATAAAACATCGATTTACAAAACAAAGTATACCATTCTGAGAGAGATACCATCAAAAAAGGGCCTCCCCAAAATATAGGGTTTCTTGAATTCCATATAACTCTTCATCCTTGTGTTGACTCTACATAATAGAGATGATGATAACTGAAAACTATCTGGAACCATACCAGAATCATCTTCTTGAACAACTCGGTGAAAATGAGAATAAATCCCCAAAAGGTTTCACTCATCCAAAAATTCAAAAACATCATATTATGGTACTTTCCTACTGAGAGTTTATATAAAGACATTACCCTTCCCTAGGGTATAGGTGATATAAAAGTCAAACTTTTGATGGTATTCCAACCATTTTTTCTATCTGAGATTCAATTATATCGGAGAAAATATATAACCCATATTCTTATGGTAAAAACATCCATGAATCTATCCCAAAAAATATAATTATACAGACACATAATAACAAGTATAACTATAAAAATCAATAAATCAAAATTATGGTAATTCATCTAATACGATTAAAGCCAATGTGAGTTGTAAGATACCACATGATTATCCTGCTTAAGCAAGAAACAGAAAATATCACTAGAAGAATCACAAAAAGTACATAAAACTTATTGGTATTTAGTAAGGTTAAAATATGAGTTTATATTAGAAGATATGAAATCTCATCAAAAGATGGATGACATTTTGGATCCTATTTGAATTTTACTCCTTTCATGGTATGAACCGTCAAGTGTAACACAAAATTTGAGAAATCCATAATGAACTGTAAATAGTATCTGGGAAGACCAAGGATTCATTGAATCTTAAAGTCATTTTGGGGATCTTATAAAGAAAAAACCCCCTTAACATTAGCATTATCAACTAATAATCCATGTTCTGAAATCATATTCCTATAGAAGTTCACTTCATGGGTCTAGAAATTTCATTTCAAAATTCTCCATATAAATGATGACTTCTCAGATTTTCTAGAAACAAACCCAAATGGTGTTAGATCTCATGTCAAGATCTTGAATGATCGAAAATATCATCTAAGAAAACTACTAAATTTTTTTCGATATATTGATGGAATATCTGATTCATGAAATCTATAAAAACTATAAGAGAGTTAGTGAGACTAAATGACCTCACAAGATATTCTAGATAGAAATACCAATTCCAAAATTACATCTTCGATATATCATACTCCCAAACTCTAAGATAATGAGAAAATGACCAATGATTTATCTTTAAAAATCACTTCCCCCATCAACTTATCAATAAAAATCGTCCACATAAGGAAAATGAAATTTATTCTTAATTGTTACCCTATTCAACTTCTGATAGTCCACAAAAAATGAAGTGATCCATCTTCCTTATTGACCAAGAGAATTGGGGATGCCCTAATGTGAAACACTAGGGAGAACAAAACCCTTCAATATCAAATCATATGACTGAATCTTGAGCACCATAAGCTTTCTTGATTCCATATGATAGAAAGGTTTCAAAATTAGCTTTGTACATGGAACTAGGTCAATCATAAAATCTATATCCCACTTTGGAGGAAGCCTAGAGAAATATTTTCGGGAATCATAGGGAAAATAATGAAAAATAGTGGAAAGATAAAAAAAGTGGAAAATCATATGGCTCAACTACTACAACAAAAAATAAGCTTTTGAGCACTGGGAAAGAGGGTCATGTATGACCAGAACTCCGATCCCACTATCCCTAAAACAGCCGTAAGATCCCATACTCTTTATGAAACTAGACATGCTAATGATAAAAATCGACCTCATCAGAATGATCAATAAAAAAATCCATCATCATGATTCTATCAAAAAAATACCAAATTGAGAATGAGAAAATCAAAGATTAACTCTGCATCAACAATCGATAGTGGAATCTAAAGACATAGGAACCCCTTATATTTCCTCATCCTGAGAGGTTTCCCTAACAATATAATAAAGGGAATGAGATCTATTTTATTTTTAATAATTTAAATAGAATAGATATATAAAATGAGTGGGGAGTACTAATATAAAATAATGAAACCACTACTGAATCTGAAATAATGATGGTACCTCTAACTATAAAGGCAACCGAGTCTACCTATATCAGAAATGCATCTACTGTATGAATATGATTTACCCCTAACACCTATGGATGTATCCATATAGTGTTTAATTCATATGAATACATGGAAGTGGCCTCTAGAGCTAATGATCCCTAACTATATCAATAAGAACACATAGCCTAAAACAATGATATAGATGACCAGAAAATCAACATCTATTACACTTATTTATAGGTGTAGGGTAAGACCATCAGGTGTCACTACTACAAAAATGGGCTTTATCATCACTCAAAACGGGCTTTATCAGCGCTAAAAAAGCATTGTAATGATCTGCACTGATAAGGGGGGTCCCTTTATTAGCGCTTATTGATCATAGATAATGGGTTACCTTATCAGTGCTAAAAAATAACTAATAAAGGAAACCATTATCAGTGATATAAAAGTGTTGATAAAGGAAACCATTATCAGAGCTAAAACTTCACTGATAAAGGTAGACTATATCAGCGCTAAAAATGTACTGATAAAGGAACCCTTTATTAGTGCTAAAAAAGTGCTGATAAATGTGTTTTTATCGGTGCACTTTTAGTGATGATAAATTCCCATTCTTCTATAACAAAAAATTCTGTAGAAACAGCACAACCGAACAACACCTACAAAAAATTCAAAATCTCATCAAGTATGTTTACCCATACAAAATTAACACATAAATCTTATGGTAATTACACCAAGTATACCCATACAAAAAGTATACCCATACCCCATTAACACATAATTCATATGTTAATTAAGTACATAAATAATTATATACAGAATTCAGGGGGTTGGGGGGATGTTCAGGGGTTTGGGGGTGGCTATTCTGGGGGGGGGGGTAGGGGGTGTCCGGGGGGTAGAGGTTTCCATGGGGGGTGCGGGTCCAAAAGGTTGGGGGTTGTCCAAGGATGGTGGGGGTCTCCATGGTGGTGGGGGTGTCTATGTGGTGGGGTGGTGTCCGGGGGGATAAGGGTGCCCAGGGGGTGGGGTTGGGGGTGTCCAGGGGGTGGGGGTGGTCCAGGAGGTTGGGGGGCTTTCCAAGGTGGGTGGGGTGGTGTCCAAGGAAGGAGGGAGGGGGTGTATAAGTGGGGGGGGGGGGGGGGGGGGGGGGTTCTATTCGGTGTCTAGGGGGGCTAGTTTCCATGGTGTGAGGGGAAATTCCAGGGGGATGGTGGGTGTCTGGGGGGTGGGGCGGTCTAGGGTGTTGGTGGAGCTGCCCAAAGGGGGGTTGGGTGGTGTCCAGGAGGGTGGGAAGGGGGTGTCTAGGGGGATAAGGTTGTACAGGGCGGTGGGGGCATTCCATGAGGTTGGGGGGATGTCCAAGGGGGCTGGGGTGGTGCCCAAGGAGTGTGGGGGGGTGATCAGGTGGGGGGTGTCTATTGGATGTCGAGGGGGTGGGCTGGTGTCCATGGTGTCGGGGGGGGGGGGGGGGGCTTTCCAGGGGTGGGGGTGTCTCCGGGGTGTGGGTACGATCCAAGGGGTTGGTGGGGCTGTCCAAGGGGGGTGTGGTGGTGTCCTAGACGGTGGGGGTGGCCGTCCATGGGGGGGGACTATCCATGGGCATGTCCAGTGGGTGGGGGTGTCTAGGGATTGATGGGGATTTCTTGGTTGTGTGGGTGTTTAGTGGGTGGGGGTGTCTAGGGGTGGGGGTTTCCAGAGGGGTGGGGGGTTCCAGGGGGGTGGGCAGTCCAGGGGGTTGGTGGGGTTGTCCACGGGGGGTGGGGTGGTATCCAAGAGGGTGGGGGTGGGGGTGTCCAGGGTGGTGGGGGAGGTGACCTGATGGTGGGGTGGTGTCTAGGTGGGTGGGGGCGTCCTGGGGTTTGGGGGGCCACACCATGCCTTGGATTGATATGAGGTTGACTCTTACATGTCCCAAAAGACCCATGGATCTTTCTCTTAAAGTATCAACATAATCCGAACAACTTTGGTCTGATTTTCGTTTGTCAGTTTTTGTTTTCACTTAAAATTCATGTCCATTTTAAACAAAATAGAGACCCTTTGAGTGATACCGGCCACACCATCCCTTGTATTGTGGCGAGGTGGACTCATACACATCAAAAATGACCCATGGATCATTATCATGAAGGATAAACACAATCTGAATGAGTTTGGTGGGATTTTCATAGGTCAATTGTTGTTTTCACCTAAAATTGTGTGCATTTTAAAAAAAAAGTGACAGAAACATTGAGTGATACCAGTGAAAACATTCCTTTGATTGAGACAGAGTTGAATCATGCACGTCACAAAAGATCCATGGATCATTCTCCTAAAGGATCAACCCAATCCGAATGCGTTTGGTCGGATTTTCATGTGTCAGTTGTTGTTTTCACTTAAAATTATGTCCATTTTAAACAAAAGAGAGACTCTTTGAGGTTTACCGGCCACACCATGAGGCATAGTTGACTCGTACATGTCAAAAAGGACCCATGGATAATTCTCCTAAAGGATAAATACAATCTGAATGAGTTTGGTGTGATTTTCTTAGGTCAGTTGTTGTTTTCACTTAAAATTGTGCCCATTTTATCCAAAAGACAGACTCTTGGAGTGATATCAGCCACACTGTGGCTCGGATTGAGGCAGGGAAGACTCTTACATGTCCCCAACGCACCCATGGATCATTCTACTAAAACATAAACACAATATTAATGCTTTTGTTCAGATTTCCGTACATCAGTTGTTGTTTTCACTTAAAATTTTGACCATTTTAAACAAAAGAGAGACACTTTGAGTGATACCGGTCACACCGTGCCTCGGATTGAGATGGGGTTGACTCATACACATCAAAAAGGACCCATAGATTGTTATCCTAATATATAAGCACAATATGAATTCATTTGGTTGGATAAGAGTACGTCAATTGTTGTTTTCACTTAAAATTCTGTCCATTTTAAACAAAAGAGAGACCGTTTGATTGATACCGGCCACAACGTGCCTCGGATTGTGGCGGGGTTAACTTGTACATGTCCCCAATGCACCCATAGATCATTATCCTAATGGATAAACACAATAAGAATGTGTTGGTAGGATTTCCATACGTCATTTGTTGTTTTCTCTTAAAAATCTGTCCATTTTAAACAATAGAGAAACACTTTGAGTAATACCGGCCACACCGTGCCTCAGATTGAGGCGGGGTTGACTCGTACACATCCGAAATTCACCCAAGGATTGTTCTAATAAAGTATAAACACAATATGAATGTATTTGGTCAGATTTTCATACATCATTTGTTGTTTTCACTTAAAATTCCGATCATTTTAAACAAAAGAGAGACACTTTCGGTGATATCAGCCACACCGTACCTCGGATTGAGGCGAGGTTGACTCGTACATGTCTCAAAGGACCCATGTATCGTTATCCTAACATATAAACACAATCCAAATTCATTTGTTTAGATTTTTGTAGGTCAGTTGTTTTTTCATTTAAAATTGTGTCCATTTTAAACAAAATACGTACACATTGAGTGATACCAGCCACATCGTGCCTCAGATTGAGGCTAGGTTGACTCATACACATCCCCAATACACACATGGATAGTTCTACTAAAGTATAAACCCAATCCTAATGTGTTTGGTTAGATTTACATATGTTATTTGTTGTTTTCACTTAAAAATCTATCCATTTTAAACAAAAGAGAGACACTTTGAGTTGTTCATCATTATTAGATGTTGCTGGTGCTTATCAGATGTTAAAATGGGAAAATGAATCATTGGAGAAAGAATGTTTTATTTAATAACAATTACAATTTTCCTAAAAACATTTAGATACACTAATGTTTTATATTTTGATCCTCTTAACCCCTCCCAAAATTGACCGCCAATTGTACACATCACCAAGTCAGATCTTTATGCTATTTGTGTACAATCTTCCATCAGGTATGCGACCCACTCATTTCTGAAAAAATCTATAACATCTTATTTGTAGGAGGATTTTCAGCAGTCAGATTAGTACTGTAAAATATAAAAATAATTAATTAATAAAAAAATTAAATGATATAGTAGTTGTTTTTTAAAATCCCTCTTTAGTGATGCTAGTTTGTTGATGAAAAATAATACCTTTCATAAATTTACAAACATAATAACTACAATCATTATGGTTTTTTTGTTTTGGACACCACAAAAAAATTGACCATTAGAAGAATAAGTAACTTGTGTTGAGATGTGTTTGTATAGTGAAAGTTTATTATATATACCTTGATATTTGTCTAGACATAGTACTTTCTCACCCCCTTATTCTTCGCCCCTATCCTCATTACTTTTTTTAGATGATAATTATACATCGTCCTATCATAACTGAATCCTCAGTAAAATATAATATAATTTATATTACATGATGTTTAGTCCTAAAACATTGGATGTAGGGTCTTACAGATTCAAAAACATCATCATGTGTGGTCTGTTTTATGGATATCCTTGCTTTGAATCCAGAAAATAAATCATTGGAGTATCCATGTTCACTGCAATTAGCATCCAATGTTTCCCAGAAACACAAAAAAGGAATAAGTAATAAAATAAGTGAAAATATAATAGATATTCTTTAATTGTAGAGGTTTACCCCTGCATGGTTGGTATTAAGAAGAGTCTGTCATCTGTAATATTCCTTTGAAATGCTTTCAGCAAGACAATAAATATTTCATTCTTTTTTGATGGATCTAATTTCGTTAGATGTTTTTATGTGGTATGGGGACTAAAGAGTCCGAATATTGGCTCATGGGAAAATTACTTCCACTATTTTTCATATATACGTCTATCAACAATATAAAATGCATTTATTCATAATTTTCACATTACATCAGATTTTAGAAAATCAATTCATGAAAACATACCTCATATATATATTTACGACTGGGATGCCTAACAAACCATTTTCAAGGATCTCATTTACATTTTCATCATTAATGAAATCTAGACTTTACTCTCCGTATATATTCTTTTCAAAAACCACTATATGACTACTACCACCTCTTAGCTTCATATCAACATGGGTCTTCAATTCTAGTAAATGTGGATTGAGAATAGGTGGAGTTATTGTGCTTTCAGTAGCTCCTTGGGATCGGTTGGTCGATCCTTTAGATGGTTTCGAGCTGACATTTGTCATCACCTTCCCTTTATCCATGTATAATAACATTCATTGGTTAAGACTCGTTTTTCATTAATTGTTAGAGGTGTAGCTTGCAAAAAGGTAAATAGAAACCTCTTTTTCTACATGTACTCTTACAAGTTGTGATGGCCATGCAATGAATGTACCAATAGAATTTTCTATCATATTAATATCATCGTTATCAAGTGGACTAGGTAGCTCTACATTTGGCCCATGATCTATAGTAATCGTCACTTTCAGATGATCTTTCGTAAGTGGTCTATTATGCAGTGTGTCATATGGGATGTTGAACACTGTAGCCCTCGCTACAAGGTGATAGGTGGGTGTTGATAGATATAAATTAAAACCATTATCACCCTATAGGAGATCAATACAGGAAAAGTATCATTGTTTGGTTTATTTACATTTCATTAAAACAATTATTAGAATATTTATTACTATGGCTAAGATATATCTTTCAGGGGAATGGATCACCTCAAAGCTGGTGGGTGGTGGGGTGGGATCTTCATGCACTGGTTGTTCCTGAGTTGTGTATTATACTTTCTTCCCACTCATAAATGTTGCTAGAAACTCTCCCTGCCATTGCAATCATTATTAAAGAGTTTCTAGTCTTTCTATAATTTGTTTCAAGTTTTCATCTCTTTCATATGTTTTTATGTTCTTCTCAAAATATTCTCAGGGTGGCACCCCAAACCCCACACCTCTAACACGACCGTATTGTTCTGGCTGCTTCAAAGCCGTCAATAATTGGTCTGCATCTGCTATAGGAGTAGTTGATTCTTGTGACTGTCGGATATAAGAAAATAAAAAATTGTTTTTATGTAATAGCAATTTAAAACAAATATTTTTATCATCCTATCATACTTAAAAATATTTCCCGCTCTTTTTTTGGTTCTCATCTTTTATCTTCCCTTCCTTATTCACATGTTCCTCCTTCTATATCACATGATGTGGGATGGAAGTGTCTTTGGTTTTATACTCATCAATATACATATAAACATAGATTGATAATTATGATGTTGTTTATTGGCAGATAACAATATTACTATAAATTTAAAATACATACCATTTTTTTTTCTAGTGAAGTGTACCCCATCCTTGCTTTACGATAGGGGTATATTGGTTTTGATGCACGTTCCTTATTTTCTGTACATAGTTTCTATTTCATAAATGAAATATTGACAATCAAAGTGATGAATACGTGTATCCTCAAACAACGTATTATCACCTACAATGTACCTAGATCTTATCATCTCCACGAAGGCCAATAAATGCATCCCACGATTCTTGGGATATCGGGTGAGATTTTACAATGGGTGGGAGTGGGTTTATTTTACCTTTGAAATATTTCAGGTGACATCTTGTTAAAATAGTGTGATAACCTCGATGAATCCTTCCTAAATGCCATCGTACATAATATTTTTGTGAAATGTCTACTATAAATGTATTCTAAAAGAGATTAATAAGAGTAAGACATTGATTCATTATTTTATTTTCTAGTAAATTAAAGAAATAATATCATAATGTCACCATAATTTCTTCCCAGATCACAGCCTTCAGCCCAGACATAACATGGTGCCATGAATCTAAGTCAATCATCACTCGTTGCCGAGTGACAACTCCAACGTAAATAATAAAATATCCTTATTGGGATTCACATGTTGGTATCACGCATTCCATCTGACATCAAATTTGATGTCTTTGCTTTTAGTCTTACGAACTATGGAAAACATCGTTAAACTATGACACACTATTGTTTTATGCGACATTGGTCCTTCATTCCCGACCATTTCATCGATATAAAAATCATCTAAATGTTCATTTGAAATGGTAGCAATGGAATGTGATGATGGTTGTTGGACCTCAACACTAGGATCAACAATAGGTTCAGATACTTGTTGTTGCTCTATACTGTGAACAGCCGCAGTAGGAGCAGCAACAGCCATAGCAGCAGTATCATCAGCTTAAGAGACTTGTTCAGCCTCAAGTTTAGGAGAACCAGAACATGAAAAAGTAATTATCTGCAAAAGTGGTTGAAAAGTTAATTGAGATTACATAAATTCAGTAATCATATGATAATAACATGAGATAATGAGATCTATATTACAAAAAAAAATAACCTATTTATTAAAATCGATTTCTTTTTTTCAAAGGCTGAAGGGATTTGACAACTCTTGATTATCCAAATACATTCATTGTGGTCTCCACTAACATAAAAAACATCATCTACATTGGGACCGCTGGGAAATGATTGCGACATACCACCGAAAGGATCATCCTCAACTGAATTTTCATCGGACCCTTCATTAGTTTTGGATGATAACAGAACAATCGACCAATTTCGGTTTGTGGGATCTGGAACATAAAAAACATGTACTACTTGTGATTCCATTATAAACGGTTCTTCTTTGCACCATTCTTTACTAAAATAAACATTCAAAAATCCCTATTCATCTATTTTATCACCACTGTTGTTATCAACCCATTTGCATTGAAAAATCAGCAATTGGAGTGTTTTATAATCCAACTCCCATATTTGTTTGATAATGCCAAAGTATGCCATATTTGCATAAATTGGATATCTGTCCTTACTACCAGAAACATTAATCGCTTCATCCACTTGTGAAACTCCACTATTTTGCATTGTACTATCTTCATCATGTTCATCTTTATAAAATGTATAACCATTAATTACATAACCATTGTAAGATAATACATACACCCTTGGTCCAACAGCTAGCCACTGAAGTCGTTCTGAAATTGAATTCGGATTTTCATCCCAACTCCTTAAAAATATGGTTCTAATACCATAATATAAACAAGTGATTATGTGTATTTGATAACCATTTTTCAGCCCTTTATGGATTCAACTACCTAAGAATTTCTTTGTCAGATTCAATATAGGGAGCAACCTCCCAAATGTTATGCAAAACATAAAGGTGGGCCTCCTCCTGATCTTTAATACTGACTGTCACAATATCTCTTCCAGAAAATCCTTCACTGCCAATACGTCCAGTGTAATGAGATTTTGGGAGACTAATGCTTTCCACATCAGATAGGAATTCGGTAAAAAATATAATGCCTTCCTCAACAATATATCTCTCCACTATACAAACCTCTGGATGACTTCAATTTTTGATATACCCTTTCAAAATCTTCATATACCGTTCAACGGGGTACATCCATCTATAGTGCATAGGACTATAAATTCGAATATCTCTCACGAATTGAATCATCAAATGAAACATCATATCAAAGAATATCGACTGGAAGAACATTTCTAATTCACATAATATGATGAAAATTTATTTTTACATAGTTGGCAATTTCGACGGGTCTAAAACGTTGCTACATATAGCTTTAAAAAAGAAAAAAAAATTCTTAATTTATGACGAACATTCTTGGGAAAAATGAAATGTAAATCTATAGGAATTATGTCTTGCGTCAAAACACGGAAGTCGTGTGATTTCAAACTGTTTAACTCTAAGTCATTCATTGACACAATCTTCTTGATATTTGATTAATACCCCTATGGAACCATTACATCATTGACAAAGTTTCAAAACTGATATCTCCCCTCCCTAGAAAGAGTATAAGCTGCAGGAGGAAGAAACATTTTATTTTCACCCTTCACGGGAGCCAACTCTTCTCGTATTCCCTTGTCAACCATGTCAAACCTTGCATTTATTCCATGCTTTGTATTTCTAGGGGCATTTACTAATGTTCAGATAACACTATCACATAGATTTTTTTCCACATGCATGACGTCAAGAGAATTTCTGACGTACAAACAATTCCATTATGGTAATTCCAAAAAAATTGATCTCTTTTTCCAACCAATTTTCAGATTTTTTTGTCAAAAATGGTTTACCAAAAAACAGTGTTCACATCTATTAATTTCTCAAACAGCTGATCACCTATTAGTGGACATGGTGATGTACGATGTTTTGAACTTCCATTGAATGATGTCTTCCAAGTTTGGTACTTATGCCGATGAGATAGAAATCTATGATGTCCTATAAACACAGATTTTGATGAATTTTTCAACCTAATTGATTATCTATCTTTTTCTCACACGTGACACCCTTGATTTCTTTTCACGCCATAGCCTAACAAATTTCCATATGCAAGGAAATCATTTATTGTCCCATACAACATTTCTCTCAACATGAAGTATTCACTTCTATAATTATCATACCACATAACACCTAAATCCCACAATAACTTCAAATCCTCGATCAAAGGAGCTAGATAAACATCAACATCGTTACCTGGTTGTTTTTTTCCTGATATAACCATAGATAACATGATTATTTTTGGATTCATGCATAACCAGGTTGGAAAGTTATAATTTACCGTCATAATAGGCCATGTACTATGAGTGCTGGTTTGAAAACCAAAAGGATTCACTCCATCTATTTATAACGCAAGATGAAGGTTTCTAGGATCTTTTACAAATTCTAGATACTCATGACCAATTTTCTTCCATTGAGGTGGGTCAGCTGGATGATGTAATTTCCCATCTTTATTTCTTTTATCTTCATGCTACGACAATTGTCTTACAATTTCTTCACTTCTATATGGATTCATAAACCTTGGAATGATTGTAAAGTACCATAAAACTTTCATAGGATTGGATAAAACTTTATTTTAATGAGAAGAACCATACTTTGGGCATTTATCAAGTGTTTTTTTCTCCTTGAGAAACAATATACAGTCTTTCAGGCAGGCATGTATTCTTTCAGAAATCATACCCATCGAGCATAGAATTCATTTAGCTTCATATGTCCAGCATGGGGGCTCATTATCTTCCGGGAGAATGTCATTAAAGAGAGAACGTAGTTCCATAAAAAATAAATCACTCCATCTGTTCCCTGCATTCAATTTATACAACTTCAGTACAACTAACAATGCTGTATATTTAGTGCAACCAGCATACAATTGCATCTTTGCACAACTCTTTAACTTCTCAAACAATTTTGGGAAATCACTGAGTTCATCTTCAATTGTCTTTGTCATGTACTCAATACGATGTTCATCATCATTGAAATCTATAATCACATCCTCTATATAGTATTTTTCATTATCCATATTTGTATTCTTATACAATGATCCATAAAATGCAGTTTTATCCCAGCTAGTAGCTACATTCTCTTTTTCTCCATGTTTATTCCAAAATTTATAACTCTGATCTTTTCCATGACATATAAAATGATCTTCCAACTATTCTAGAGTAAGTAGTCTATAATAACAACAACATAAACACAGAAAAAGAATTTTAGAAGGATCCATTGCGCGATCCTTCGCAAACTTGATGAACTCTTTCACTATGTTCTCATACTCTACTGTCAAACTAATAGCATACAATCAATCTTTATTCATCTCCATCCTTTTTAAATCTAAAATATTAGTGTTTATTGTTAAATTACACAAAAAAAGACTTCCAAATACATTAAATGAAAAATACTTCTACGATCAACTAGTCAATCATTTTATACCTCAACATGTCCAAAACTATTTTCAAATTAGGTATATGATAATCCACAGTTTTAGAATAAACCACGATGTCATCCATAAATACCATAACAAAATAGTTGAGATACTAGTGTAAAATCGTACTCATCATCACCATAAATATATATAGAGTGTTGTTTTAGCTGAATGGCATAAAAAATACTCATAGTGGCAATACGTACTCCTAAATGAGGTTTTTGGAATATCAAAATCTTTGATCCGGAGCTGGTGTGAACCAAACTAATGACCGATCCTAGAGAACCACTCCCCCTTTAGAAGATCTAATAAATCATAAATATAGTTCAACAAGATACTTTTTATCAATCATAACCCGATTGAGATTCTGGAAATCAACACACATGAGAAGGGTTCCAAAGACCTTCTTGGTGAAAACACTAGTTCTTCCCATGGAAACACACTGGGTTAAATAAAGAATTTGGAAACCAATTCATCCCACTGATTATTATGTTCCTCCAATTTAACTTGTTATATAAGGTAAGATAGAATAGATTTTGGTTTTGTACCCATCACCTGGTTGATAGAGAACTCAACCACCCTCTCTAGTGGTAGACCAAAAAAGACTAAAAAAACTTTTGGAAATTCAATAGGTAATAGGAGAAGTTCGCTATAATAAGGTTCCTACTACAGTTCAATAGCATAAAAGGATATCACTCCACTCATCTATGGAAGAAGAGGTCTAGCTCGACTAGACCTCTGGTCTGATTCTCTATGGAAAACATGGAATTCCCCATCAGGGGCAGTGAAGGACACCCACCGATGATAATAGTAAATCCAAGATTTATTAGAAACTGTCCAGTCCATTTTGAGAATAACATATAGGGGAATCATTTTAATAACCAAAAAATATCATATGATCTAAATCTCTAAAAAAGATAAATCATGAGAGGGGAATAAAAGACCTTACCCCCTCTTTATCTAGAGAGATGTTACAATCTCTATCACATAAGCCATGAGCTCTATTATGAGTTTCAAAAGTTCTATATTGAGGTTTGATATGAAATAATGATAGAAACCAATATAAAAAAACATACACTATAGAAAAAAATGGAAATTGTGCCTCTCACTATCGCATGACGCACATTGATTCCTACTGGAGATTAATCCACTGCATGAAGTTGTTTCGTTCCTAATAAATTTTTCTAGGATCCCATTGTTATTGAATAGTATTACTATGATTTAGTACCTCCAAATATTTATGATTCTATTCCACTACACAGGGTAGAAAACACATGCAAAACCCTCTTCAAGGGGGTTTAATGTATGTACGAGATGTAAATATTCAATGATTCCATTCAATGATTCTTTGAGTGATAAATCATTATACATAGGAAAGAGTCAATTGTCCTTTACTATAAAGTACAGATGATTTGAAGGAATATTTCTATAAACTACCACCACCACTATTTTCACTATGAGCCTCATTATACATTCTATTCGATTATAGAAACTACTAAAACTAACACTGGGAATATAAGTAACTCTAGTTAACAATGAAATAATAGTCATTCCAAATTCATCCATCACATCCCTATCTAGAACATCAAACTTTTAGGTAAATTTAGCACAAATAAATGATATTGGATATCTGATCGAAGACCCATATAAAACTTCTAGGACTTATGATTCTTGTTTGACACCACTTAAAGTGAATACTGAGCAAGATTAGCAAAATTATTAGTATATTGAGTCAATTTCTAATAACCTTAGATGAGGTGGAGAAACTCCATGTACATACCCGATACCATAGAATCTAGATATAATTTCTCTGTAAAAAATTTCATGAAGTATTTTCAATCTAAGACCCCATTTAGCTTAACTATAAGTATATAATCCCATCATATCCTTCTAGACCCACCATGATTGAATATGGCGCAGTTTACATTTGTGGAATATGACATCTCCAAAAACTCAAATAGACTTGAAATATTTCACAACCAATACACTTCCTCCAAAGGATCATTTCTTCCTTAGAAGGATGGTTATTTTAAATGAAAAAATCATAGGCCTGGTCTCCAATATTTTCTCTTTGAGGTGCCACCACTTTAGCCTAAATGGTGGTAGGTGAGGCTCCCCAGACCATAGCTCTGACTACGGGCACTACTTCTTCTACGAGGTTCAATTTGATAGGAGGATTCTATTTTTTAGGTTCATTAGTAGATCCCTCCTAAATCATGATTATAAGCCTTATTAGGGTCATGTTACGATACAATATTAACAAAAAACAAGGAAACATTATTCAAGAGGCACAAGAACATCAACAATATCAATTACAACTCAACCGGGGAACACAAACCTCATATTAGGATTTGGGAAAATTCTAGAATTATATTAATACATTCCTCAAAGAAACCTTCTTCAACCACCCATGGTAACTGAAGGATCAATGCAATAATATCTATTCAGAAACTCGCTCATAACCTACTAGTTAAGTCCCGAAAATCATATCCTTTACCAACCGTGTCATATCCAACCACATCAATCAACCATCACCCTTATATTCATTGTGAAAAGTACCCCATACATAGTAGCATGAAAGGGAAAACATATAAGAAATTCACACTAAAAGTACTATGTATGAACATTAACCATTAAAACTATAAAAGAAAAACACAAAACCCAAATCAGTGTTGTTGTCACATCCTTCCTAAGAAGAAAGTTCGAGAAGAGAATCAAGAACAATAGAAATGAAATTCACCTTAGAGGAGTAGAAGTAGGTAACCTTCTACGATACGTCGATAGGGGAAAGCACGACGGCTAGAGGTGGAGGTGCATGGGAGGATCCGCCAACCGAAGAGAAATGGAGGAGTAGGGTTCACGGGGAGTAGGGTCTAGCGAAGTGGAGGAGAAGTTGGATTTACGGGGAGGAGTATCTACCAAAGGGTTCGAGGGTGAGGATTAGGAGAAGGGATAGTAGAGGCGGTCCAACAATGCAATGATCAGGGGGGGGGGGTGGAAGTCCGTCCACATAAATATCGGGGGATAGAAGAGGGGAGTCACATTGTTACAGTACCGGAATAGCTTTAGGTTGTGATAAACTGAGGAAATTTTGTGATCGAATTTATAAAATATAGGACTACAGTTTTATCAGCGCTAAAAAAGCACTGATAAAGATTCCATGTATCAGCGCTAATATTTTAGCATTGATATATTCCTTCTTTATCATCTCTTTTCTAATGCTGATAAAGGGTCTCTTTATCAGCGCCTTTTTAGAACTGATAATGGTTACCATATATCAGGGCTAAAATTTTAGCACTGATACAGGGAAGCTTTATCAGTAGTTTTCTAGTGCTGATAAATAATACCTTTATCAGCATTAGAAAAGTGCTGATAATGATTCCCTGTATCAGAGCTAAAATTTTAGCGCTAATACATGGATTCTTTATCAGCGATTTTAGCTTAGCGCTGTTATAAGGTGGCACTTCCCTTGCTCGTTTTTCTATTAGTGTGTATCCAACCATGAAACATTGATAGCAATTAAGGTGAAAGCTACAAGATGTAATTGATTAAAAATAAGAGACCTTCCTCTGAGAACCACCTCCACTACTCATGTGATGATCTTTCCAATTCCACTTTTTTCATTGTGCACAAATAAAGATTACACTAGGTGATAGAGAAGGGACAAAATAACCATAATTTCCCACCATTTCATCTCTTCTATAATATCCAAGACCATAGTCTCCATATTCATCAAAAGCGTCAAAATTAAGACCTATGATATGATATCCAGTCACAATGCCTATAGGTACTTCAGATCTTTCAGCTCATCATGTTTTACCACCATTAGAGAAAAATGAATGATATCAACAAAACAATTCGTATATGCCTACACTGAACTATCTCCCTAATGAAAAGAGAGTAACTCTATATACAATCCCATAATTAGTGACTCTGGACGAAGCTGTTATAGGAAGAGAGTCTTAGAACCCCATTAGTTCAAGCCCACGTTCATATATACCTATACCATGGAATACAAATTTGATTTTTTCTTTCCCTCAAGTCTTTGATACACACACTTCACCTTGATACTCTCATGTGTATCTAGTAAGTTAAATATTTGATCAATTTTGTAATTATAGTATTCTTCCAATTCATTTTCATTAGTTCCCTTAAAAGACAATGAATTCTCATGAAAGAACAGTCATGATCAATCTATGATTCCTATAGAAACTCTTAGATATGTCTTAATAATAGTATTAAGGACTTACAGTATATTCTGGTCAACAACTTAAACATCCAACATAATACCCTTGATAATATTATATTCAACAAGAATATTTTGTGTAGGAAAATATTTTGTACCATCTTGAATAACCCTTAGAACTCATTTTAGAGGAATTATTCCATACACAAAAGTAAAATAAATTATTATATAAATGAATAAGCTCATTTAAAACTAAAAAAACATAAGAAAAATTGAGATTAACATCAAGAACTCAAAATAAGAGACACACATGTCAATCCCCATGAAAACTTTAGTCTCTCCAAAAAAATTGATTTCCATTAACTCATTTAAACCAACCTATCAAGTCCCTACAATCCAATCTCAAGTCTACCAAATATCCCAAGTTATGGACTCTTTAGGATAGACCACCTTTGTTACCAAACAATGATGAACATGACTCAGATACACTCTCAAGCTGGTACCCAACCAAAATTTCTACATAACTGATGGGTATTCCCGACCCCCATGGGATGGTTATTAAAACCTAATCACCAAACAACAACCATAGGGAATTAATTTTTCCAAACTAAATAAAAAAATGATATACAAATATATATGAAAAAACAAAAGCAGTGGACGAGATACATATATTCTATAACTAAAAGAAGACTGTGGAAATGATACAACTCCATAGTAATTAGAGAATCCAAATGTATAGGTCCAAACATCAATGGAGAACTAAAATATAAATACATATAATCCAAGTGATGTCATGGTAAAACTCCCACCATATCAACTCCATCTACAAAGACATAGCTTGCAGAAAACTTCTCTACCTCATCACGATGCCTTTACTTTCCCCATATCAAAATACATGCAGTGGTCTATGCACCACCAAAGGTATGTGTATGGTGTGATATAATTGTCTTTGTAGGATCCCACGAGACATTTGAAAACATGTTTTTGTACAATAATATGAATAATTCCCAAATTTTTAGAAAAGAGGCTTGATAAACAGTTTATAGTTTTTATATCAAAATCAAGAAAAAAAATTAATCTTATCTTTTTTTCTATTTCATATAAAAATAGGATAATAGAATCTATACATTTCATACAAATTTTTGAAATAAGATATAAAGATCAAAAAAATCATATACCACAGATCCTATTAAATCGATGGGAGTAAAACCAAACAGTACAATCCAAATTAATTGGAAGCATCGAATGGAGGATCACACTAGGTTGGATTATTTTAGACAGTCATACCCCTAACATAAACTATAATATATACACCAATTCCACATATATAGGATTTAAATCAAGGAATCACCGACACTCATCAAAAGGTGGACCTCCCAATCATGTCAATCATGTCCCTAGAACAATAGGCTTTGGGAGAAATATAACAATAAAATATTTGAAACCCCCAACAATATCAATAGATGAGGCATATTACTACTCCTTCCATATATTTACCAAAGGCTTCCAATTATCGATTTTTTACAAACCAAATCATAAAAACCATGTATTGGAAACCCTTTTATAAATCCATTTCAAAATGCATTTAAAAAACCTTTTCTTTTATGAAAAAAGGAAAAATCATCTTTTATGAAAAATCCTTTCAAAAAATAGAAAAATATATACATAAATCATTAATATGAATAATAAAATAATTCATAAAACTAAAGAAATTATTTTCATCCAATATATTCTAGTCATTGAATCACCTGCATTAAAAATCAATTTTTACACACCCACAATATGATCCAACAAAAAGGAATAACACAATAATGATAATGGAGGCCCTACAATCAATCCACACATATCATATTTGATTTGATTTTTAAAAAGGATGGGAGAAGTGGAAGAAATAATCTATACCACAAAGAAATCGACCCACTAAAGCACAACCTACATGAGGGTAACCCTACAAAGGAAGAACAGATGATGAATACAGAATGAAATGAATATAATTATCATTACAGATCAAAAAAATAACATAATTAGTCCAAAATACAATGATAAAGTGTTAAAATAAATAGAAAGTATTACTCACTCATATAAACACACCACAACCATGAAAATAATGAATCATCAAATTAAAAAATTTGAAAGGGTTATAGGTCTCCAAACATTCCCCAAAGAGCCTCTAAGTTGAGAGGGATAACGTTTTTAAATGAATGAAATAATATATCAATTGTTAATAACCCAAAAATACCAACCCACAATGATTACACATAATGTAATCCCATTATACATCATGTAATCCATGATGCTATAGTATTCTGAAAAATCTACTGTATTGTCATTAATAATTTGAATTTTATCATTTCTTGTCATGAACCAGAAACATGACATGTAATTTTAGAACTGTGTACCTAAATCACCAAATCTTAACTATAGAGATTATATGGAGTTTAATACCATTAAATGGAATGTATTTCTCCCTCATACTATAAAAATATAGGTTTTAGTAGAAAAATCCAAAATAACCTTTAGTTTTATCCATGATGAGGTTGACCCTTCAAAGAAATTACAGGTTTATTCCCTGAATACATTAATTAAAATAAATATACATCAATAAATGTTGGACCATATTCCCAAGAAAATTATCTCCATCCTCGGTAGTCCCAAGACACACTCAAAAAAAAATAAAAAATGAATAAAGATAATGAAAATACCTAAAAATAAGTAATAGGATGTTATATAATGCTTATATTATTCTCACATATGATCCTTCACTGATTTCAATTATGTTTACCCATACTAAGAATCTGATCTCCCCCTTTATTATCTTTACATTACAAAGGTTATGTAGTACGGGTTTATGTAAAATCGTTCTAATAAGTGTACTATGTGTGAATAACATTGTGGGATATAGTGAATATAACCCATGAAATAAGATGATTTTGAATCTAGTCTCTAAAGAGGCTAAACATTTATATTCCTCAAGCTTGTATTATTGGGGGATGAATATAATATTTATTAAAAAAAGATTCAATATCAATTCATGAAATTACTGAGATTAAATAATTTTACAACAAGATATTTTTATATGAGCTCAAAGTTCATGTATTGAGGAGGCATGAGAATATTTGTAGTGAATATACATTATATGAATAAATTTGCATGAAATATAATCAAACAAAACAGTTGATATTTTTGAATGGATATTAGAATACATATCACATTTTGGTTTTGGTTCTAATAATTTACTAAAAACTGAATAATTCCACAGGTTGATAATACTAGAACTATTATGATTATAAAAAGAACCATTGAAATAATAAATCACATGCATATCCATGTTTATTACTTTCTAAGATTTGATCATGGTTATTTATATTTCATTCCTTTTAGTTTTTCTTAAATAATCCAAAAAATAAACAGGATTTTCTATTATACAAACTACAATAACCCATGTCTTATACACACTATATAACATCCATTATTAATAATAATAACCATAAAATACTCTATGTAATCTATAGGTATAGTTTTATTGGGAAATTAGGTACATTATAGAAAACTCTAATATAATAACATAATATTATATTTAAATATTAAAAACTTCAAACTCAAGATTATCATACTCTTAATTATTTATTATATTTTCTAGTGACTTATATAAATTATGGGGTGACCCATATAGCCTAGTAAGCCTATAAAACAAAGATTCCTCGGGAGAGACAATATGAAAACCAATATTCATAGAATGGAATAATAAATTAATGATCATAGAAAATCACATAAAAACAAGACAAAAGAGTTGAGTTTCTCAGGATAATGGTAAAAATAACAAATCATACAATATAGAAAACGTATAAGGCCTTAAATCATAAAAATAGTTCAGGGATCACTTACATTCCATCATAGCATTCTAGATGAGGCTAACTACACTAGGAACATGAATAATATTTTGGATGGGGAAAACTGAACCAATCATACACATAACATTATATATGAGGCTAACTAAACCAAGACCATATTTAACATTGTGGATATGGCCTATATTTCCTTACCTAAATATAATTATCTCAGGTTATATTAATTGTTACACAATAAATTTATGGGTTATATAAATTGAAGACCATTGATCAAAATTATAATCAGGTATATGTTTACCAAATAGAAAAAAAAATTACAAAAATAATAAATATGAAATAACCCTAAAATGGGTTACATAAGAATTCAATAAATCATAAAATAGAGGTATTATATAGCATACCATGAAAATAATGGAATCAATAATATTGAACATTAATTATCATATAGAGGACCATTTTTTATATAAACCAATCTTTAGGTGAAGGATATAACTTAAGAATATATGATAGTGATGTTATGAAATCAAACTCATTTCCTAATATTTTAAAAAAGTTTAAAATAGTCTATAAAATTGTTAATAATATAGAGTTTCAATAAAACCATAAGTAAAAAAAATTATGTTAAAAAAAATTATTTTCTATGTAAATATTTAAATTAGAATATGCTTTGTAATATTGGAAAAACCAAAGAAGAATTTTCAAAAAGGTTCAGATGTTAGAGATGTTTTTTAATAAAATTTATAAGGTTGAAATAAAGAAATAAATAAAGGGTAACATAATTAAATATATATACCCAATAGTAGAAAAAATAGGCAGTATGAATTCCTTAAGGTCATCATATTGTAATGTTGGATAGAGTAAGGAAGATATATATATATATATATATATATATAGTGATTGGGAATATATTCCCAAAAAAGAAGGAAAATTAGGAACAAAACCCTTACATTAAGTCCTTAATTTCTTTAAATGCTCCCCTAACCTCTATAATAGTCTTGTTACATTCAGTAATTACTTAATTCAAAACATTTTCATATTTTTCATCTCTTATAATTCATTTTCATCATTTTTAATTATTTATTAAATTAATATTTTTAGCATCAATCGTTTCAATATTGTTCAATTCATGCTTCTAAAAATACTATAATGTAGATGTAATGGTTGAAATTAATTTACCAATGGTTTTATAGGCTATAGATTATTTTTATTTTTTATAATTAAATATGTAATTCAGTATTTTAGAACATTAATTAGTTATAATTCATGGAATATTACATGATATGAATGTTTTAGACACTTAAAATTAATAAGGATTGTTTAAATTTAATCTCATAGTTATCAAGACTATTTTATCCTCATAAAAATGTAGAAAATATATAATTAAATAATTGTATATATTCATTCATGAAATAAATTTTTATGAATAGATATGAAAGTCATAAGTGAAATATAAAATATAATCATTCATGAAGGTAGCATATAACATCTAAAAGAGAAATAATGATTTTATCAGTGTTTTAAAATTATTGGTATTATAGTTAATCATAATGTTTTACAAAACAATTAATTATATAAAAAACCATTTTTTAAATTTACTTATAAATATTAATTGAGTTAATAGATCTGGTAATGGAAGAATGAAAATTTAAATCATGGGGTTTTAAACCTATATATTTTATATAGTAAATACTTATCAAAATGGGGTTGGTTAGAGGTAATGGATGATAAATAATCTTTTATCTAGAAAATAGAATCATTAAATAAAAAATAATATGTGTTTTAAAAGATTTTCAGATCAATGGGTATCAATTAATGATGGAAAAAGTGGAATGGAAACCTTACCTTATGCTTTGTGTCACCTATTTTGGATAATGTTTAAATCCATTAGAGGAGGGGAGTTTGGTCTCACCTAGTGCTTAGGAACATGTGAAGGGAAGTGTACAAATATATTTTGGGAGACACATTCAATGGAATGAATATATTAAATTATTAGAAACCTGTGGAGGAGAGGTGTTTACATATCTAGGGGGGTATTTTAGAATAATGTAATTATTATTTAGAAATTAAGGCCAAATAATATGAATTATATTGATTATAATGAATTTTATTTTTTTATTATTAAACAAAACATGTTTACTTGAAATTAAAACAAATAAAAAATAAAATTATATCTTGGAAACATGTAATTAAATGTAAAGAATCAGAATTAGTTTTTTATTTGAATAAAATATAACAAAGGCTTAAATATTTAAAATTTAGGTTCATAAATTAAAATTATTATTTTAAAATACATTAATTTACTTTTTAATTCAATATTTAATTGATAACAAGTTTTCATATGTTTTTTATGTAATATTTAGTACATAAATTTATCAAAACTGTTACTGTGTTCCTAAAAAGGGTGTTTTTTATTTACTAATTACTAAAAAATATATTTTAAAAAATCCAAAATATTTACGTTATAAAAATCATATTGTGATGATTCTATAACTGATAACCATTTTATAAAGCTAAAATTTTGAATATTTTAAATTCAAACAAAATAAATACATATTTTTTTCTAAATAAATACTATTTAACTTTCTTTGAGTGATCATAATCTTATTTATTAACAAATATTAATATTTTTTGATTGATAATTAAATTAATAATTATTGTTTAGGACCATATATTTCAAAATTATGTTTGTGCATTTTAACATAAAAATAATATGTTTAAAAAATTTGTTAAAACATAAATTATTAAAAGTAATGTTTAGTTTTTTTAATGTCATTTGATTTTTTTAATTGTTTTTAAATAATAATAATATTTATATATACTTAATTTTACTCATTTTAAATAATAAGTATTTAGTAATATTTCTATTTTATGTGGCCTAATTCACATTATAATGATCAATTATTAAGTCTAATGGTCATATATGATTCTACTGATATTATAATAAATAAAATCCAAATAAATACACATTATTTAATTCATTATTCATTCAATAATCTATTAAGTTTATTTATAATTTCATTTCAAAATACCATTGTATTATATAATAATTTTTTAAAAATCTAGAGTTTTTTCCCCTGAGTAATCTAATATTTTTGAACCTAAATGTACAAGAATATCATGTTCTTGTTTTCTTATTTACCTATTGTAATTCCCCTATTATATAATTATTTATTACATGGAGTATATTCATACTTTATATGTAATTATTGATATTAATGCAATAAAATGATGTTTGTTATGTGTTTTGTATACTAGAAATTATTCCATAAATATATTATAGATATTAATATTTCATATAAAAGAAATAAATGTCATTATATTCAACATAATGAATAAAATTTCCAAATATTAATTCATTCCCAAATTAAAAAAAATTAGTTTCATTTTAAATCATTACTTTTTTTTAATTTTAATTAAAAATTTCGTAGATAATATTTAGGTTAAAATAAATCTGGTGATCATTATCATGCTTTTAACTAGAGTCCAATGGAAATAGAATAAATTTATAGATCTAGGATAACGTTAATACATAAAATGAATGGATATTTTGTAATTATATTGTTTAGAAAATTATTTCTTCCAATCATTATTTATAATCTTATATAGCCATAATGAAATTTATTCTTCTAAAACATAATTTATCTGATTTAGTTATTGTATACTTCATTAAATAGTTATATAAATATATTGTCCAATCAAAATATTATATTATCAAAATATATGATTTAGTGGTTTTTGATTGAAGCTTTGGTGTATCTGGTTTTCATTTTTGTATGGGTTTCCACTTTGACCATTAAATTTTTTTATTTTGGAAAAATAAAAAAGATAGATATAGAGATAGAAAATATCACATTGTTATGTAAGTGTTTCGAACTCAATTTTTATTTTAATGGATTTATTTCTTGGTGTATTTTTATTTTACTTTATTTTATTAATCCAATATATAATATCAATATGGTTAGAAAATAAAATTTTAGAATGATCCATGAAAAATATTTGATTACCTGAATAAGTTGTATTTTATTATTATTTTTCAATTTTATATTTAAATTATATATATTTAATAAATATTACTTGTTTTATAATCTTTTCATAGAGTCTTGGCTATGTTATAGATGTATGGTCCACTGTAATGTGCACTCAATTACAAAGATGAATGAAAAAGGATTATTTAATTAACATATCATGTTTGATTTCATAAATGATAAAGTATTTCATCCCATATAAAATGGGAAGCAATAATAGAGTTCTGTTAAACAAAAGAAAAAGGTTTATATCACACATGCTTTACATGTAATTTATAAAGATATTTTTAGATCTTATTTTATTCTATTGGTGTAAAATTATTGTTATGTTGTTATTAATTGATATTTTAGATTCTCCATTTTTTTATAAATCTCACAAAAATTAAATATTTAAATTATGCTCATAAATTTAAAATTTTATTGAAAACCCAATGTTTTATTAACCTTAAAAAATTATAAACCGATTATTTCATTCTCTTTGAAAAATATAATTTTGAAAAATAATCTCATCATTTATATAATAATAACATTTTAACCTCTAAAGAATATCATGATTGGGGTAATTGAATGGATAAATTGAACTATCTATGAAATAATTGAAACTATAATGAATGATTGTGACCTCACATGAAACATGTGGATGCATTGGAAACCATTTTAAATATTTCTCCCATCATTAAATGATTTGATATATATATTTTTCATTAAATTAGTAATTATAATGGATTTATGGCCATAAAATAATATTTTAAATCATTTTAAAAGAAGGATTTATGTTAAATTATGGAAACATAAAAAAATTACCTCATTATTTAAATCATGTGAGATTTTATAAAAAAAATATATTCATGTATGGGAGTTTTTTAAAAATAATTCTAGACTATTGTGAATTGTTATAACTAAGAAGAACATATTGATCAGAAATAATGTTTTCTGACTGGATATTCAAGAATCCAAAAGAATCATGCTTTTATATATATCACATATAGATTTTATATCATATTAATTAGATGAAATTATTTATTTATTAAATGGATGTATCTTGAAGATATTTCTCGAAAAAAATCATTTTTTAAAAATATTGAGACTATCACATCATGTTTAAAAATTATATAATTGTGTATATGGTCTTAATAATTATGAAATATATTTTTATGATATGATTTATATAAGGAATGACTTTAATCATAATATAATAATGAGTTTTAGTCATGAATTTATTTTCTTTCACTTTGAGGTTATTTTTAGGTTTAGTGTTTTAGATAAATGGACAATAAATCGTACATAAAAACCCATAAAATAAAATATGGACACTTAAAATTCATAGAAATGTTCCCCTGATATGAAATTTTTTAAATAAATCATTATTTATTTTCATAGAGAATCTCTAGAACTTCTAACTTGATCTCTTCATTTACCTTACCAATCCTTAAACCCTGTGAAAAACTTTATAAATGGGGGATTACAATGAAAATTCAAGTAAGGAACCTAAAGAAAGAAAGAAAACCATTAGTATAATGAATAATATTAAAATTCATATAAATTTTACCTTTACTACCAATTTTCTTAAGTGTGTGTAATAAAACACTTTCACAAGAAAAACATATATATGTTTTGCTCATGTAAATATTTTAAAACCCATAACAAGAAATTAATAACCCTTTTGGTGACATTGCGAATCAAATTATTAAAACCCTTTAAAAACCACTCTAATTATAATATCTTTATAGTTTACTTCCAATTTAATAATTTCCCAATTCATAAGATAATAATAATGAAGATCACCATTCTTATAAGCTATATGGGGATCACCATTTTTCCATGAGTTATAATGGGGCTCATGAATAGTCTATATAGGTCTCACCTGTAATCTATAATAGGGCTCAACGATTCATATAACATGTATCAGGATCACTAATTCCATATAATTCTCAAGTACCATGACATGAGTAAAATATTTTCATCATAAAACCCCTTTAAAAACTCTAATAAACCCATATGAGAAAAAATATTAAATAGAAATACCCTATTATTTTAAAAACATACTTTCTAATAAAAAATTACCTAAAAATGAAAAAGAGGATGTTTTATTGAATAAATCATTAAATATTTCAAGGTAATTCATAAATAAACAATGGAAAGGGAGTTGTAAAATATATTTTTGTTGTGTACAGTAAGAATAGAATATACCTTTTATCATATGTCAAAACATTCCTTATAAAACACATAAAAAAGAATCATTTTTTAAATCTATAGAAATAAAGTAAAAGATACATAAAATGTAAATTATAAAATAAATTATGTCATTATGAATATTTTAATAAACTAATTTTAAACACATGAACATGGAACAAGAAGAGTGGAAAGGAAAACATTAAAAGTGTAATTTTTTAATATATTTTTCTTATCACCTTGGAAATAATGGAATTAGAAACCCCATGAAGGAATAAAACATAAAAAAACATTAAATTAAATGAGAATAGGTAACTTCATGACATAAAATGAAAAACGGGCTATATATACACCTTATAAAAGAATATAGGTTCTTAAAAACAAATATTCTTTAATGAATGAAAATTTAGATATGTCCCTTACATTGAGTCCTACTTACCACATGTGTCTTTATCACACAAAATAATAAAATTATATTAAAAAAAATTAAATTCTTGATATCCATTTTCAATTTTATTATTAAATTTTATTTCACTTATTACAATGTTGTATAAAATTACATATTCAATTAATTTTACATTAGATGTTATGACCATATTTTTCTTATGTGTCAAAATCGATTTTAGAATGTTGGCTATGGTCGAAGAGGATATTATTTAAAAATATAAAAATTAATAATCATTACATTGTTTTCAAATTTATACCTCATTTTTTCTTTTAAAACCAATCATGAAATATGGTCATGAAAAATGAACTACGTTATAATCATGGAGACGTTGAGTCATACATAAGCATGAGTAACATATATATTTTTAAATGATAATTAAAAAATTATTGTATGTAATATATTATCTTTTCCCAAATAATAATAATATCATATATATCATATTATATACTTATATTTATAACCCAAGTGGTTTGGTGATAAAAATAGAGTCACATTGCTTCGTGAGGGTGGAAGTCCACATGTAAATGAACGACATTATCACATTTTCAGAGAGTGAAAAAGTAAGAAATGATATGATATATTATATTTAATGAAAAATAAATATGTAATTAACATAATAATTATGTAATTTTTATCAATAATAATCATTAAATTTATCCTTTCACCTACCAAGTGAAGAGTTAGTGAAATAAAAATCACATATCTTCGCAACACAGTAGTATGCCACACACATGAGCGACATTATCGTATCTCATACGAAATAGAAGGTAAAAAAAATTATATATGATATAATGAATCCATAGGTAAAAATAAGTTATAAATATTATATTATATATATATATATATAAATTTTTTATCCATCATCATACCCAACCTTGAAATGTGGTAATGGAAGAGTGAATGACATCAGTTCGCGATGTGGTAGACTGTCATGCACATGAATAATTCATTAGTAACCCAATTTATAAATGAGGAAATGGGTATAGGTAACGAAATTATTATAAAAATATCATAGTATATATAATATACTTATTTTATTATATCATCATTGTTTACTATGAATTGAATTAGGTGGAGAAAGAAATAAAATAAAGACGCTTGTTGAAGAACATTACCTCTTCCTCAGGTATCCTCCTTAGAATTTCACTAAAGCCTTTCAAGGTTGGATTTATTCAAGAAATAAGAATTATAAGATGATATTAGGATATTTTTTATGTTATTTTGGAAATTATTTTCCCAACCCAAGATCTTTGATGGAGTGAAGAAGATATGAGAGGGTGACCTTTTATAAGGGGTGAAGAGGACACACTGGGCATTTTGGAAAATAAATAAATGCTCCCAAATTTTAAATATTTAAAAAAGTTCCAAAATATAACATTATAGAACCATAGAGTATTAATGGTCAAAATAATTCTATCACATAATTTTTTAGAAATGATTATAGTTCATTTTACCCTTACCTTTTCATTTTAATTCACAATAAACTATTTTTACCTTAAGCGATGTAATTTAATTTTACTACATTCCCTATTAATATTTATAAATAATAAATTTGTACTTACTATAAATTATAAAATATTTTTAATAAAAAAATTTAATCCATTTTTACTAATTCAATTCCCATGAGTGGAAAATATTAATTTTAAATTAATCTCACATGCATGATGTGAAAGCATGGTTTTAAAGTCAACATTTTAAAAAGTTTACCAAGTTTTTATTACAAAATTTTAAGATTAAAATTATTTAAATGACCTAAATTAAATTAAATTAAATATAATTGAACAAATTTTATTTTAAATAAAATCTGAAAAATAATTTAACCTTATAATCAATTTAAATTGAAATGCAGTTTTAAATTAAAATTCTATATTTTTTAGTCTTCAAAAAAATGAAACTATTTAGAAAAACCAAAACATTTATCCTAAGATAATGTTTGAATTATTATTTAAAAAATGAAGTTAATTTTTTTAATAGAAATTTTCTTAATATTGTCAAAATTAATTTAAATTTATGTGTGGAAAACACGAACAATCCATCTTTTAGAAAAAATATACAGTTTTTCAGAAAACATTTTATTTTCATCTAAATGATTTTTATATTATTTCTAATAAATCTATAACCATGTTTTTGATAATATAATTACTAATATACATAACTAAAATTTTATGAAACATGTTATAACTATAATATTAAATAATTATAATTTATTAATATATCACATTTCATTTAAAATTGGTCTTTCATGTAACAAAAGATAAACTGAGTAGTGAGTGTAATGAAAGCTAAAATGGGGTTTCCTAAAATGAAATATGAAATTAGTGTTTCATGTAAATAAAAATATTTAAGATATTTAATTTATTTAAAAATAAAGATTTCATAATGTCTTACAGTGCTACATAATCCCCCATTAAATAATTGCATCCCCAAAGTGGCGCCCCAGTGAGGCCAAATCACCGGCAGTATGCAAGACTACTTTGGAACCACCCATCCTGCGCACAACTACTTGTACGCCCCACTGTGGGAGCACAACGTACTTGCATGCCCAAACTCCTTTCACCCAGGGTCATATTTTTTCCTATAAATAGAATCTTAGGGCCCTCATTTGTACAAACAAATTTCCCTGAATCCCAATTGCATCTTTGTTTTCCCTAGTACATTGCCCCAGTCTTCCAAAACATTCAAGATAGTTATTAAAAACCCCCAATAGAGTATTTATGGGAGGATCATTGAAATTATGTTTTTTTAGGGTTTGAAAACCATAACACTTGCGCACCTAAGCTTCCTAACCTCCTCAAATCAGAAATACTTGCATGTATCCCATTCCTCCCATAGGAACTTGAGCGCCCCACTTCTAGGATCATCTATGAATACTCTTGAAGTCTTAATCAAGGTCTCTCCTAATTATTACCATATAGGTTTTTTTTAACTTAAGTGAATATCAAGTCGGTCAAGTGTACTTGTGTTCCCATACTTATTTTCCCTTGCCAAATTGGGTTCCCCTATTTGATTAAATTATTCAATTTGGTTTACAAGACATCAAGACATCATCAAAGACATTCATGGAAAGGCTTCTTCTTACTTGAATCCATTATCTGAAAGGGATTCTTTTGAGACCTAAAGAAAAACCTACTGACTAATCAAACCATTGGGAAAGGAACATCAGTGTGTCTCTTATTTGGGATTGTATTTACACAGTTAGAGGGTTACCACATTTGTTATAAAATGGGGTTATGATTCATGGATTGTATTTGGGTTTGTATATCCATAGTCACATGGACTATTTACCAAGAAATATTGCTGGGAAGTTTCCTGTTTGGAGGAGGGTTGGGTCCCAACCTCTTCCTTCTCAAAGAGATAGCCCGAAACCTCAGGTCTCTGTTAGGGAAGGTAAAGTTCAATCTTTCTTTTTCCCTTTTGTAAAAAAGTAGAAGTCTATCTTCCCATAAAAGGATAAAGTTTATGGAAACCATCCTGGAATAATTACATAGATTTTTTTTGCATGAGGTTGCATCATTGATCATTCTCTCTTCTTCGGTGCCAAAGACCAGAGGGAAAATATGGACATTGATTTTCGTTACCATTTCCCTCTCTCATTGGGAATTGTCACCATGGGAATCAATCCTGGTGTAAGACCCCAACCATCATCCCTTCCTCCTTTCATTGTATCCTTGTCCAATGTAAAGTGAACAGAGGGAAGGCTCGTCGCCTCGCCCTCTTCTCAGGTTTCCTCAAACTCTTTCACCTTGGAAAACATGGGTGCACCCTCTTCCACCAGCGGAGGATGAAAATTTTGAAAGTGTGAATTTATTTTGTGAATCGTTGACGTCCTCTTGTTCCTCAAACCAATAATAACTAACATGGTCTTATATATTTTTCATGGTCACAAAATTTTCACAATTTATGGATATATAATAACTCTGATTCATCTTCAAACTAGGATACATAGGCAGCCCTTTTAGAGACCAAGCTCACTGGACATCCTCTTCAGGAATCCAAACCTAATTCCTTTAATTTGGGAATCCTCCTTATGGATAAGCCCCAAATTAAAAACTTATATCACCAAGGCATCCTTTTCAGGAAGGAAGCCCAAACTCATTTCTCTCAAAAGATTATAATCTCCTATGAGACAAAGTGAACTATGTGGGATTTGATTCCCATATATATGGGATACGTAGGAAACCTCATTGAGGTTAAAAAACAATACCCAAAATCAACCTTGTTCTCCTTGGGTCATATTCTCAACAGGGTCTGATCCTACATTAAAACCAATATTATTTAAAATCTCCATTGGGATGCTTCAGTATAAGTCCCACATTATGTTTTGACTAATCGCCTTATGCTTAGATTTGCATAAAATATGAAATTAAACTGTACGGCTAGGTGCTTATCACAAGAAATTAAATGGTATGATTTGTTTCATTCAGTGGCACCGAACTACGGGGGTTCTGATTCTTTTTATTATGACACTTATGTAGCCCAATTTATGGGCACAATCCCAAAATCAAACCAAACCGTCGTCTCCCTGGATGACACCAAATTCCATAGTGCTCCATTGAGTGTTTTAAAATCCAGTATCATTACAATGATGATTAAAATAATTTCTGAGTGGTATATTAGAGGATACCACTGATGGAAAACCTCAAGTACATATATATATTTACATTAATGCAGAACCTTGAATGCATACTGATGATTCTAAATTTTACACATATTAATAAGTGATTGTAAATTCCAAGGGAAAATTATGTTATGCTTAGTGAATTAATAAGGATTCATGAATATATCTTAAATATACAATGAGAGTCTCAGAGTAGACAGTAACTCCCCCCAAAAGGGTGTGATGAGTCTGACCCCCATACTATCGACCAATTCACCTTCTTATGTATCATAATGTTCAAACATAACGAATGCCTACCTTTGGAAAGAAGGACCCCTTTAGATAACAAACTATTGGAAGGTTCTGGTTCCAAAAATTAATCCAATGGAAACTGTCTGGAAGCAGTGATTCTTGAAACTAGAATATAGGTTTCAAGGAACTACAAAACAAATATTGTGAACCCGATGTGAATCCTTAACCAAGTTAATAATGTTACCCACATATTATGACCCTGTCAATTGATAAGGAAATTCCAGACAAAGGAATCAATCACACTTGTATCTATCATAAAACTTTATTTAATTATGTGAGAAGTAAACACATATGGAATTTATTTTCTATAAATGTAACTTGTTTGATGATGACAATGATACAAAAACTATTTGGGGGAAGAGTGTAAATTAATTATAATTTATCTTATTTCCCATAAGATTATGATAAATGAATGTATGCACACTATGAGATGTATGTCATTGATATTTAAGATAATCCTTATACAATATATTACTAATGCCTCTAAAATATGATTATTTGTTTGGTAATGGGTAATTAAAATAGTCTAAAACAGAAAATGTCATAAAACATTTTACTCTGGACTAGTTTGTTAGAAATGATATTTCATTCTTTTTTTTGGAAAATGTAAAAATTATACATGGTTCACACTATCCATTGAATATTTTTAAAATAATGTTTTTTAAGACCATTGAAAACATTTCCATATGTATTTTTATTATTATATTATCATAATTTATTAATTTATATATATTTTATTAGAAAAAATAGTGAGATACAATAAGGGATTTATTGTCACCTCCAACCTTTACCATCAGACATTTTGTAGATTTTCCTACGTCAAACTCAATGAAAGGAAGGTAAATTCTTATAGGAGGGGGATAATATTTATTAATGAGATCTTACTATTTGGAGGTTATTATTGGTGAATGTCATCTACATTATTCATAGATAGTGTATGATATTTTCATTGATTTTTATGGGATGACTTGTTCAACATAAAAATTGTTAGACACATATCCATCCACTGATTATGTTTCTATATTATCTATATTGTACCGAACCGACAATATGATGAATATTATCCCATATGTTTTCTTGATTACTTATTACTATGGTTAAATCATTCCATATTTATTTTATATTACTCATAGGAAGTAGTCCTTATCAAATGGGGATTACGAATGACCTTCGACCATGTTATGAAAAAAGCAGGCACCGTTTAGTCAGGATATCCATATATATTTTTGAAAACATATTTAAAAATGGTTTTTATGTCCATTAATGATGTGTGTATTATGTTTGGTATGTCATTTTGGATATGTTATAGTATTTTTTGTATTATGGTGTTTTCTATGAGTGAGATCCCTAAGACATCTCATCGCAATGAGCCGTCAGTTACCATTGGTTGATGGGAAAACATTAATCGAGGCAAATTTAAATTCAATTCATGTCTTTATACAAATATTTGGTCTAAGAATTCTGTTTACTAGTTTTATTTTTATTGATAGATTTTATGATCTCATGTCTACTATTTAATTTTTTCATTATTGTCTATTAATATTGTATAGTACCACCCCCCATAAGAAGTTGATTGAAAAGACCTTGGTAGAGTGCTTCTAACCAACCACTATCAGAAAACCCACTAGTTGATCAGATTTTTTTTGAAATTATTATATCTGTAGTTGATGATTGGGGCCATGTAGGTACACATATTATCATTCCGGGTCTATATTTTTTACTTTGGAGGGGTCATAATAGAGATCATGCGTAACATACCAGGTAAATAAATAATATGACATTTTCATATTTATTAACATTTGTGAATTATATATTAATTTTACATTAATTGTGATGTTATGTTCGATGGAGTACCTGATACGGAACAAAAGGTTTCATTGAAATCTTTTGTTGCACACAACATTGACTCATGCTAAAAAATAATAATATAATATTATTATTATAAATGGTAGTTAACGCCTAAAAGTTGTATTGGAAAGAATGAAAAGAACTAACTTCAATATGATTACACATGTTTTATAAATTGTTTTAAATTTATCAAATAATGGTTGAGGCTTAAAATTTTAATGAATCCAATTTTAATCTTAAATATTCTAATATTCATTTAAAGTTTGATTTACCGCCATTTGGGATGAAAAACATTTAAATCTAGTTTTTTTATATTTTAAATGTTTTATTTAATAAAATAATATTATTCATTAGAATAGGGACATAAAAGCTTAGTTTGGATGAAATTTTGGTATTTTATAATAAATTCCATTTTTAAAGAATAGTGAAAAATACTGGATTTTAAATCAAAACATCCCATTAATCTAATTTTTTTATATAGATTGATTATAATTTTTATTTGATTTAAATTGTAATTAGATTATAGTTGTACCATTTAATCCAATTTTTTTCATTGGATATAATTTCACTCTTAAAATGGACAAAAAATTTCAATCTTTTGAAAGGTATTATTCCTAAAAAACACATATTTTGGTTTTGAAATATGATTTTAATATTAACTTAATTTATTCCACTTATGTGTTTTGAATTTTGAAAAATGGATTCCATATTTGGAATCAAGAGGTATGAATTTGTAAATTGGTAAAATTAATTTTCAAACATTATGAATATTTACATTATTAAATATTTTATTTACCATGGTTAAAAAGTATATCTGATAAATAAGGGTAAAAATTAATATTATAATAGTAGAAAATTATCCATACAGTTGCCGTAACCCTATTGGATACGATAGTTACAACCATGGTCATCCTTGGGTCGATTTGGGGTCCCCATAAATCCACTTTGGAGTGATAATTACACTTTATATTTATTAATTTAAAGTAATGACAACAATGACATAAAAATATATATTTTAGTAAATTAATATTAATTTTTTTATTTAATGTATCTCCTTCACTAAAAATATATATATTAACTCTAAAAAGGATTTAATACATCATTGTATTTTATTTATAAATTTTAGACCTCAAATAAATAATTTTATTTATGACATAATGATGATCTAATTATTTCTTAATTAATGAATGTTTTAAATAAATTATATTATAAAAATTAAAAAAATAATTTTAATCTTTTTAGGACATCCAAAAATTTTAGGGATGATTATAACATGTTATCCTCGAATTAATGTTGATTTTTGGATATAATAATGTTGTTATATTTTTTTTAAACCATTGATCTGAATAGTTTATAAATTGAAATAATTGAGTTTTTAAAATGAATACAATTTTATTATATGATATAATAGTCCTAAAAATATAATATTCAGAAAAATTTAATATAAAACGTTAAAAATGTCATTAATGATTCATTTTGGGTCTCTTGGAATTTTATTGTAAATATATTAACCATATTGTATGAATATATAAGAGGACATGGTAAAAGTTAGATTAGAGAACAAATGGTTAAATAAAAATGACAAGGATTAACAAATATACAAAACCTATAAAATTATTATTGAATGATTTATTTATAGTTATACGAACCTTATATGAAAATTAAATATGTTTTGGAACTTTTGGAACCGAAAATCTATTTATAATAAAATAGTATTCTCCAAACATTCATAAAGTCCCCCTTCTCCACCTAATAAAAGCCACCACCTCTAACCCATTACACACACTTCTCAAGCCGCTTGGATCATCCATCCTCTGCTCTTTTAAGCACCCAAAATCATTCACTTCCACAAAAAATCATTACTATATTCATTAGGCACTTCAAGAAATCCTTTTGGTTCAATCCAAAGGGAGTTACCCGATTTAAAGGTTACGTCTTCCCTCAAGTTCATTTCTTTTATTTTACAACTCAACCCCTAAAAACCCTTTATTACATTAATTTATAAAAACACTAGAATCTTTAATATACTATAAATTTGTTATAATAAGGATTTGAACTACCCTTCCACACACCTCCTTCTAATGGATAAGAACACACTGTTTCTGTGGACGTGGAACTACTGCCTCACCAATTGATCATTGTTCAATATTCTCCTACCACCACTTATGATTTTCATTATAATGGAACTATATTAATATGTGATATATATTAAATTTATATTGTCTCTATACTTATTTATTTTTAATTTATAACATAACTTTAGAGTTTCCATAATGGGTAAACACGATAATTTCATTTCAGAAAGTGTGGACTACCGCCCATCAATGTGATATGACTCGTCCATGCCATATATTGAATGTATAAAGGATTAAGTGAACTAAATTATATATGATATTATAATTAAATTATAATATAACTATTTATCATTAATTTTTCATTTCATTAAATATTAAATAGAAATGAAGACAGCGTTCATGCATACGTACGGCTTACCGTCTCCATGAATAGTGCATTTCTTTTATTATCTCCAATGTAAGGTACTATTAAAAAATATATATATATATACTAGATATATATTAAATATATTATATCTAAATTCATTAATATCATACTGGAGATAATTTAATTTTTACCACATGGACAACAAGTAATTATAAGAAGTTTATTTTTGATTCAAGTACAAAATATCGACAAAATAATTGTTATTATCATAAATGATTGCATAATGTTTATAACATGGTAATAAGTGATATAAATGTAATTATAAAAATAAAAAATATTATAAGGAAAATATAAATCAAATTTAGTTTATTATTCATGATATTAAAGAATGAACGAATCAAGTCGGGCATGAGGTAAGGGACTTCATCTCAATCTCCTTTCATTGAGGAATATTTTGATTTATATATGACATTATTTCATATGGTGTATAAAACCCTTTTAATTTTATTTCATTTAAAGGGAATCTTTTTATATAAATCATTTACTAAAGTAAAAAAGGAAGAATGTTTCTTTTTAACGTACGTGGTCAAAATGACCTTTCTATTTTAGTGGGAATTATTTGATCTTTAGCTTCCTTAACAAGAATTTTCTTTTTTAAAGAAAATTAATACCATATACCCTTCTTAAGTATTTTTATTTTGAAAATGGTTTTAAGAAATCATTGATTAGTTCATTATCATTATATGATATATTTTTATTGAAATGTGGAAATTTTATCTTTCCATTATGATTGTTTTATGTGTTACGAATAAGTTATTGTTCTTGGGCATTGTTTTCTTATAAGATTGGTTCCGTGATAAACCTAGGGTGGGTTAGCATGAGATAGATCTCTAATTCCTTGGGTAACACGACAGAGGTAAATGTTAATATTTCTCCAAAGAGATTTATGGAAGAGACAATGATGGGTATTCCAAACGTAACTCCATATATAGGTGTGAAAGATACAATGTAAATATGATAATGGATACCAAATGTTTCCCTTATGATTTATAATTTCTATGCTTTATTCATAATTATTATGATTTCATGAAGTATGTTAAAGACCTTATAAATTTTTTGTGTTGATGGAATAATGTTTCCATTCTTTATTTAATAATCCATATTGATCTTTAAATGCTCATCCCATGTTTTTGAAAAATTTTTCATGGACATAAAGATGAATATGGTGAAGAATGAGATCATGGAAAAGTCATTATGTCTAAAACATGGAACTAGACATGACTCTTTTTTAATGAGTTTTTATTTTATGAAAAAATGGACACTGAGTAATGTGTCAACTTTGTAATATTTAGGAAGTAATGTAACGGTTATGGTATACTTATCTAAAACTCTAAACCTAAAAAGATCCTAAATGTGAATTATTAAATTAATTAAAGATTATTTTATATTCACAGATGAGTCCATATAGTTGGTATCAGAGTATTTTCTAGAGATATTTAGATGTTAGGATATTGTTAAATTAATATCCATAAAACTAATTTATGGTATGATTCAAATGACATAGAATTTATAGAATACCATTTTGAATCAACTATGATATTTTTGTGTTCAAAATGAATTTTCATAGTGGAAATATGGAAGCTTTTCTTGGAGGGCATAAATTGGGAAATTACTTTCCAAATATGCATCTTGATATTTTCAGAATCAAAATTGAACTATTTGTTGCAGTGATAGAAAAGTGGGCTCAAGTGATAAATTGTAGTTTTGTTTATAAAAGATATTTTTTTATATTCTAAAAATAAAGGGGAGCATGAAAGTCATTAAATAGTTGTCCTTCAAACATTAAAAAAATAAAATGTAAGGAAATTTCTGCAAGTGTGAGTTTTGGTTACAAAAAATATCATTCCATGGTAACATAGTTAAAAAAATGGTATAACTATTGATCCTTCTAAAATAAAAGTTGTTTACGAATGGAAAATAGCCACGAATATAACTAAGATCCATAGTTTTCTTGTTGTATCATGTTATTACTGGAGGTTTGTTGAAAATTTTGCATAGTTATTTAGCCCACTGACTACATTAACTTGAAAAGGTGATAAGTTCTTTGGGGAAATAGAATGTGATAATTGTTTTTAGGAATTGAAAATAAGATTGGTGAATTCTCTAGATTAGGTATTACCTTACAGAGATGGTGAGTTTGTTATTTACAGTGATGCTTCTTGGAAAGGACTTGGTAGTGTTCTAATACAGAATTATCAGGTAATTGCTTATGTTTCATGTCAGCTGTAACCTCATTAGTTAAATTACCCAACACATGAATTGGAATTAACTACTATTTGTTTCATTAAAATTTTGGAATATTAATTTGTATGGATTAAAATGTGAAATATATATTGACCACAAATGTATGAAGTGTATATTCACTCAGAAATAATTGAACATGAGATAGATGAGATGGATTAATTAATCAATGATAATTATTGCATGATCAATTACCATCTAGGAAAGTGAAATAAAGTGGATTATGCTTTGATCCAAAAGAGTAAGGATACATTAACCATGTTAAATTTCGATCATGACCCTTTGTTTAACAACCTGATGAACTTTGGCATCGAAGTTGGTGTAGGAAATTCCTCTGTTTTGTTTTAGGTGTTAGTGAAATCGTCCCTATCAGACTAAATTAATCTTGCACGGATGGAAGATAGAGAGATGCAGAAAATGGTAGAGTTGGTTAAAAAGGGTATGTGGCATGATTTTATCATTGATAATGATTGTATTTTGAGATTTGGGAAGAGATTATGTGTGAATTATGATTCATAGTTGAAAAATGAGTGGTTTTGTGAAGCTCGTAGTTCTTTGTTTTCAGTTCATCCTAAATGTACTAAGATATACATAGATCTTCAAGAGTATTGATAATGGGATGGAATGAAAAGAGATTTTATTGACTTTACTGTGAAGTGTTGGACTTTTTAACATGTTAAAATAGAGAGACAGTTACTGAAATGTATGATTTATCCTTTACCAAAGCTAGAGTGGAAATGGGAAAATATATCCATGGACATTGTCATTGGATTACCAATGAAATCTCGAGGTAATAATGCATTCTGGGTTATTATTGATCAATTGACTAAATCTACTCATTTTCTTCCAATTTGAGATACTTTGTCTATAGGTCAACATTCATGGTAATATGTTAAATGATAGATAGGTTTCTTGGAGTTCCCCTCACTATTGTATTTTATTATGATCCCAGAATTACTTATAACTTTTTAAAAGGACATCCGAAGTTGTTGGGAACTGAATTAAATTTTAGTACAGCTTTTCATCCTCAATTAGATGGGCAGTCCGAACGAAAAATTCAGATATTAGAGGATATGCTACGTTCTTGTTCACTTGATTACCAAGGAAGTTGGGACTAACATCTTTCTTTGGTTGAATGCTCTTATTATAAATTTTCATTCTGGTATACAGAAGGATCCATTTGAGGAATTATATGGAAAGTAGTGTCGATCCTTTTCTTTTTTGGATGAAGTGGGTGAAAGGAAGTGGATGGGACCAGAATTGGTAGAAGATATGAAAGAGAAATTTCAATTGATTTAGAAGCACCTAAGAACATCTCAGAGATGGAAGAAAATTTATGTGGATAACTGGATGAAGGATCTTTCTTTCAAGGTTTATGATCATGTCTTTCTCAATGTTTCTCTATGGAAAAGTGTCATGCATTTTGGTAAAAATGGAAAGCTGAGTCTGAGGTTCATTAGACCTTAAGAAATACTGGATAAGGTTGGATCGATTTTCTATAGAGTGTATTTACCACCATGTTGATCCTAGGTACACGATGTTTTTCATGTTTCAATGTTGAGAATGTATATTCCAGATCCATCTCATGGATTGAGTCTAGAGGGAGTTCAGTTGGAAGAGAATCTTTCTGATGAGGAACAACCGGTCCAGATTCTGGACTGTAGTGAGAATGTGTTGTAGAGTAATGTAATCCATCAGGTAAAAGTGTTCTGGAAAAACCATATGGTTGAAGATTCTACGTGGGAATCTAACAATTCTTTAGGGGGATACACACAATAATTTATTTTAAAAGTAAATAAACTTGCGAGGATGCAATTTGAAAATGGGGGAAGGATGTAACATCCCATGTAAATAAAGAATATGGCACTTTCATATTAATTAATATTTTTAAATTGAATATTACTTTTACTTTAAAGGTGGTGATATGATCTATGGTGTACTTGATATGCAACACTGGTTTCTTTGAAATCTAATGTTGCACACAACATTGAGTAATTTTTAATAATAATAGAATAATATTATTATTTTAAATGGTAGTTAAAACCTAGCTGCCGTATAGGAGATAATGAACAGAACTTACTATCATATGACTACACATGTTTTTTAATTTTTTTAGAATTTATACAATAATGTATAGAGGCTTAAAATTTTAATAAACCCAAATTTATGCTTAAATACTCAAATAATATTTAAAAGGTCAATTTACCACCTTTTGATGGTGAAACAATTTTAAATCATTTTTTTCAATTTTATATGTTATATTTGACAAAATAATATTAATCTTTAGAACTGGGACATCAAAATTTAATTTGAATGAAATTTTGTATTTTCGGATAAAGTTAAAATTTTAATGAATTGTGAAAAATAATACTCTATTATTCAAAATTGCCTTTTAATCTAATTAATTTTTATTGATAGATTATTATTTTAATTTGTTTTAAAGTGTACCTGGATTATATTTTTACCATTTAATGCAATCTTGTTCATTGGAAGTAATTTCACTCTTAAATTGGATGAAAACAAAGGCCAATATTTTGATTGGTAATATTTCATAAAAACAAGATTTTCAGTTTTGAGAGTTTTAATTAATTTTAAATTAATTTATCACACTTATGTGTATTTAATTTGGAAAAATTGATTCCATATTTGGAATCTATATGTCCAAATTCTGTACATAGGTATCTTTTATTTTTATACATTATGAATATTTACTTCATCAAATATTTTATTTTCAATGGATAAAAACTAAATTCGGAAAATAAGGGTACAAAATTAATACTATAATAAAAGAAAATTAACCATACAATTTTTCTAAACTTATTGGATGAGATATGTCCAAAACCGGGCATCCATGGGTCTATTTGGGAACATCATGGAGCCATAGGGGAGTGGTATTGACACTTTATATTAATTATTTTAAAGTAAAGACAAAAACGACACAAACTTGTATCTTTTAGAAATTGATTTTTATATGTGGTTATATAAGTTATATCTTAGACAATAAATATTAATTTTAAATCTAAAAATATTTTCAACATCATGGCCATTTATATATATTTTTAGTCATCAAATAAATAAATTGTTTTATGAAACAACGATGATGTAATGATTACTTCATTAATGATTGATTTAAATAAATTAAAATATAAAAATTAAAAATAAAATTATTTATAGTTTTTTAATGCCATACACGAATTTTATGGATTATTATAACTTTTTATCATTTAATTAATGTTTATTTTTTGAAAAAAATCATGTTGTTATATATTTTTTAAATGTTTTGAAATGAATAGTTTATAAATTGACATAAATGTGTTTTTAAAATGAACGTATTTTATTAAATGATAAGATAGTCATAAAAATATAATATTAGTCCAAGTTAAATATACAAGGTTACAAATGTCATTAATGATCTATTTTTGGTACCATTTCATTTTATAGAAAATATATTAACCATATAGGATGACTATTTAAGAGGGCATAGTAAAAGTTATATAAGTTAACAACAGGTTAAATAAAAATGATAATAATTAAAAATATCCAAAACAATTCCAATTATTATTGGATGATTTTATTTCAATTTATATGAACCTTATATTCTAATAAAATATGTTTTGGACATTTTGAAACAGAAATTCAGTTTATAAGAAAATAATATTTTCAAACATTCTTAAAGAGCCCCTCCCCCCTTATAATAGGCCACCCTCTCTAGCCCATTACACTTAAATTTCAATCCCATTGGCTCATACAAACCCTACTCCAATAAGATCCCAAAATATCTCTCTTCCTCCTTTAATTTGTACCTTAGGCAAAAGAAACTTCAAGAAATCATTTTGTTTCAAACCAACGAGAGTTACCCAATTTAAACGTACAATCTTCCCTCAAGTTCTTTTCTTTTATTTTACTTATACATCGCCCTAAAACTCTCTATATTCCATTATTTTTATGAAAAAACTAGTATCATAAATATACAATGATTTTTTTTATGAGAATTATTCTAACTAAAATTCCACTAACCTCCATCTATTGGATTTGATCATATTGTTTCTGTGGATGGCGAACTACTGCCTCACGAAATGATGATTGTTCAATCTTATCCTACAACCTCTTATGGTGGACATTATTATGGAACTATATTTATATTTGATATATATTATATTTATATTTTCTAAATACTTCTGTATTTTTCATTTATATAATACCTTTATGATTTCAATAATGGTTAAACACAATAATTTCAATTTGAGGAAGTGTGGACTACCGACCCCTCAATGTGATATGACATGTTCATGCCATACGTGGAATGTATAAAGGATGGAATTAATAAAATTATATATGATATTATACTGTAATTATAAAATACCTATTTATCATTATGTTTCTATTCCATTAAATATGAAATAGAAATGAAAGCAGCATTCATGCGTAAGTACGACTTACCATCTCCATGAACAGTGCATTTCATTTTATATGTCCAAATTTTATGAACTATTAAAAATACATATATATACTAGATATATATGATATATATGATATACAAATCATGAATATCATTCTATATATAATGTAATTTTGACCACATGGACAAAATGTAATTATAAGAAGCGCATTTTTTATTTAAGTACCAAATATCGACAAAATGACTGTTATTAACATAAATAGTTATATAATGATTATAAAATGGTAATAAGTGATATAAAAGGAACAGAAAACATTATAAAAGTTATGAGGAAAGTAGAAATTAACATTAGTTTATTATTCATATGATTAAAGAATTAACCATTCAAGTCGGACATCAGAAAAGGGACTTCATCTCAATATTCATTCATTGAGGCTTATTTTTACTTTTACATGAATTTATTATATATGTTGTATATACCTGTTGGAATTTTTATTTCATTCAAAGAGAATATTTTTATATGAAGAGTTTTACTAAAAGTCAAAAAATGAGTATTTTTAATGTATGTGGTGACAATGACCATTCTTCTACTGCGAGTACTATTTGATATTATCTTTCCTTTAAAAGATGTAGTGTTTTTTAATGAATAATAAATACCATATACCCTTTTTCCAATTTTGGTTTTGAAAATGGTTTCAAAAAAGCAATTATTATTTAAATATCTTAAAATGATCTATTGTTATTGAAATGTTGAATTGTAATCTATACGTTATGTTTGTTTTATGTTTTATGAATTTGTTATGGTTCATGGGAATTGTTAAAATATATGGGTGGTTCTGTGATAATCCTAGGGTGGGTGAGCCTAAGATATCTCTCCAATGCATTGGGAAGCTGAAGAAAATAAATGTTAATGTTTCTACTAAAATATTTAGGGAATATACCGTGATGGGTATTCCAAATGTAACTCCCTATGTAGATTTGAAAAATAAAATATAAGCATGATAATAGATGAAAAAAATTGCCTTTATGCTTTTTGATTCTTTGTAGTATTCATAAATATTATGATTTCACTAGGTTTGTTAAATTAATTATTCTCGGTATGTATTGGTGGACTAATGTTTTATTTCTATATTTCATAATCCTTACTATGCATTTTATGCTCATCCCAAGTTTTTAAAATTGTTTTTCACAGAACATACAGATGAATAATATCAAGGATGGGATGAAGGAAAAGTTATGTTGTCTAAAATATTGAAATGCAGATGAATTTTTTTTCAAGAGTTTTTATTTTATGAAAAATGGACACTGAGTAGAAGTCTCTACATTATAATATTTGTGATGTAATGTAACAATTAAGGATTTATTCTCTGAAACTCTAAACTTGAAAAGATCCAAAATGTGAATTATTAACAGAATTAAAGATTATGTAATATTTATGTTCGGGTCCTTATATCGTGCTCCATAAATTATTCATCTGAATACACTATAATTATAGGATTCCAGTGATCCTCTAGAGGCTAAGGATTGGATGAAAGAGGTTGAGAAACTCTTTATGATTATAGAGACACCAAATTCTATTATAGTGAAATATATCGGCTTTAGTCATAAGGGGAATATTATGTTGTCATGGAATTTTATTAGTCCTTGTATGGAATAACGTTTTCTAATATTGTAAGGAATTGAAGTAAATTTTCTTTAAGTAGATCTATCTGAAATTTATGAGGATTGATATGTTTTTGGTGTTCATTAACATTTAACAAGGTGATTAGACTATGGATTAGTTTTTCAATTGTTATTCCTTGATTTTTCACATCTTCACATAGGAAGTATAAATTGATAATTTGAATGACCAATGGTCTATGAATTTTATTTTAGAAAATATATGACATCAAGTTCTAATATTGAAGCTCACTTTTATTTTTAGGTCTTAGAAAAATCTTTAACTATAGAATGTTACTTGGATGGAATGTTAGGTCTGATGGGAGTTCCACCAACTACCATTGGTATCTTGGGTGGTCACATTAAAGGGTATAACAAGTGGGATGAGTCTCTTGTTGGATGATGTAGTTTGTTTTTAGTAGAAGAAGTTTTATAAATCATATATTTTATCCAAAAAAGGACCACTAACTTATTTCCAATGTGGAAATGTTGGGAAATAAAAACATTCTTTCCCCATGGAACCAAATATTTATAGCTCTTCTGCATTCTCTAGTCATATTAAAATGGTTTTTCCATATTTCATAGTCCTCATGGTGGTGTGGGATCAACAGTGATAGGAGGATCTGTTGTGTAGTCAGATACTTCCAAAATGAAGTGGTTCTAGCCAAAAGCATCCAAAATTATGCTCATTCTTGAAATGGATGAGTCTCTAGGAGTGGATGATATAATCCCAGTTACAGGGATAGATACCATTACCATTCCTTCATCATTATTGAAAAATTTATTTGATATGAGTGCCTATCATTCATTCATATTTACCAGTTATATGGATCTATTGAATCATTTTAAAGATCTCATTTTTTATGTAATGTGGATTTGTATGCCTCCTAATGTAAATAATGGGTTATTTCTTTGATACCATAAGTGAACAAATTTTTTTTGAATGTGGTATTTGTTGGAATTGTTTACTCTATATATGAATTATTTTGAATTTCATATTATGGTAGGATTTAGATATTTTTTACAATTAAGGATTTGAAAGATATCTGCATCATGCATCTATTGCATTCCCTAATAGTGAGTGTCATGTCTTTCATGTTGAATGGGACCCATTGTACAGTCATTATTGGCCTCCTAATCTATATTTTGGGAAGAAGAAATCATTATTTTCTAATGAATTGGTGAAGGAATCTTTTCATTATGATTTTCTCATAATAGTGGATGAGTTTCAGATTGTCTTCCCTTATGACATTTCTGGTTTTCCACCTATAAGGGAGGTGAATTTTTCTATCGACTTAGTACTATGAAACCACCTTATATATATTTTAAATTAAAATCTAGAATTAAATGAATTGAATTAGTGATGAATTACTTATATGAATTTTTGTCTAAGTGATTCATCTGGCCTAATGGTTCAACATGTTAAATTCCTATGATTTTCTCCAAGATGGTCAATGGAAACATATGAAACAATGTTAATTAGTGAAATATCAATTTGGTTACAATCATGAACTCAAATCAGTTATAATGTATTGAAGAATTTTTTTTTGACTAGTTGAAATGGGTTATTTGGTTCTCAAATATATATCTTCACATAGGTGATCACCAACATTATATTATGGAGTCTAATATCCCCACGATTATATTTAGAAATATTTAAGAAAATTTTAGTACCTTGTTGTACTCATTTAGTTTGAATAATGATCAATAATGATTATGTAATTGAATTTCCCACCAGTATCTCAAATCATGTGTAGTGTTATATAGGGAAAACATCACAGTTTACATAAAAACCAATTAGGATCTTGGGAATCACATGAGAGCTATTCTTGAAATCATGATAAATCACCAAATTTATATAATTATTTTTATTTCAATCTTATTGACATAGGAGGTATAGTTAATGGTAAATGATGTTTCATAAAATGTTTAATTATTTGATCCTAATAAGGTGAAGTTTATAATCTCATAGTTGGAAATAGATAATTATTTTTATATTCCATTTTTCTTTGTCTTGGAAATGTATTATTGTAAAATTTTTTATTCTTTATTCACAAATTTATTCTCTATTGACTTCCCTCACATTGAATGTGGCTAAATATTTTGGTATTAAAAATAACATTATTCCATTTATGAGTTGAAAAATAATTTCATACTATCTCCAATTTTGGATCTAAAAGAATCTATACAAAGATATGTGGTCTACAATTATGTAATCAGGTTTGGGTTTCGATTGAATTATTGTAACACCCCAAGATTTCATAGAGTGTTATTTCTTCAAAATAATTCAATAAATTTCTCTACACTCAACAACGAGTTCAATAGCACCATGACTTACCAAACAAGCCATTCAAAAGAGGTTATGAATAGTATTAACTAAATTTTAATCTAATATATCCTTATAATTTTAGAATCCATATTATGAGTTTCATAGACATAATGCAAAAAAAATTCATTTTCAGTTTTTCACTTTTATCAAATATTAATAGTGAACCCTTTTTAATATACAATATTTTAAACTAAATTTAAAATGAAACATCTCAAGCTTCCACGGTACGCATTCCTTTGAATAATATAGTAGCGTGTGTTGTACGCAACTTTGAGTTTCAACACACACCACAACCGATCAAACCAGTCATTATAAATAGTAATACCAAATTATTTAAATTTTATCTCTCAAAATAGACTTCATTTTTGGATTCGTAATATCGAATTTAGCCTAAGCTGAAATTTTGGTACTTTTCGGATAACTTAAATATTTTGATGAATAGTGAAAATTACTAAATTTTAAATAAAAACAAATTTTTAAATCAAAATAATTAAAAGTGATAAATAATGAATTTGAGTGGTTTTAAAGTATATTTAAAATATATTTTTACCATTTAATACAATTTTGGTCATTGGAGATAATTTTACAATTAAACCGGACATAAACAAGTGTCAGTCTTTTGATAGTTATTATCTCTTAAAAACAGGCTTTTTGTTTTAACAACGGGAATTAATTTTAAATTATTTTCTTCCACTTTTTTTTGAATTTGGAAACATTGATTCCATATTTGGAATCGTGATGTTCAAATTGTGTAAATAGGTAACTTTTATTTTTAGACATTTTGAATAATTACTTCGGTAAATATTTTATTTACCATGGTTAAGGGTAAATCTGGTAAATAAGGGTTAACAAATAATATTATAATAATACTAAATTACACTGAAACGTGTCCTAACCTTATTGGTTGATACATGTTAGACCATAGGCATCTTTGGGTCGATTTTGGGACCCCATGGATCCACTTGTAGGTGATAGGGACACTTTATTTTAAAATAAGTACAAAAATGACATAAGCATATATCTTTTAGAAAACCACTTTTTACATAGGGTTATATATGTTGGATTTTAGACTATAAATATTAATTAGAAATATAAAAAGATTTCCTAAATAATTATATTTTATTTTTAATTTTTAGACTTCATACAATTTAATTTATTTATGACAAAATGATGATGCAGTAATTACCATAATAGTGACAAATTAAAATAATTGATAGCATACATACCCAAATAAATATAATTTGAGACTTTTAATGAATTAAACTAATTTTATAGGATAATATTACAAAATAGGATTAATTTAATTGACTTTGTTCGAAGTAATAATTCTGTTATGAGTTTCAAAAAATTCAATTATTGAATAGTGTCAAAATTGACACAAAAGAGTTTTTAAGACAAATATTATATTATTAATTGATATTAAATTCCTAAAAATATAAGGTTAGGACAAGAGACTTATATCATGATATTTTAATCACTAATGGACCACTTATGGGGTTTTATGTTTGTATATAGTATGTTCATTAACTATATAATATAAAAATACAAAGTGACATGGTAAATGTCAAACTAATTAACTAAGAGTTAAAACTAAACGATAAGGTTAATATAATGACCCAAACCTGTCTAAATTCTATTGGTTGAATGGTTTTAGATCTATCCCCACCTTAAAATTTAAATAATCCACTTTGGAGCCATTAGAATCTGAATATGAATTTATTATAAATTAATATTTCTAGCTTTTCCAAAGGTGCCCCTCACCCCTCTTATAAAAGGGCACTCCTCCTTCTCATTTCTTCACACCTTCAAAGCCTTTTGGTTCGGCCAAACTCTTCCCAAATACTCTCCCAACTTCTCTCAATACAACCTAGAGGCCTTAGTTTGATCATAAAGACAACCTAAGGATCCCTTTTGATCATATCAAAAGGAAGAACCCGAAGAAGAGGTAATGATTTCACCACCCTTTTCCATGTTCCTTTCTTCTTCCACTTCTTCTTACTATAAAATAATAACTCCAGTATCATATATATACTGTGATTTTATTATAATTATGGTAAAACCATATTCAGTATTCTATCCACCCTTTGTATAACATGTCACCATACGTGCGTACGTACGGCTTACCGTCTCCACGTCGTGGTGTAATTGTTATTTAATATATTATTATTTGGATGGGTATAATAATGATCTGAAACTCATGTAAATAATAAATATAACATGATAATGATTCTGTATATATTATATACCATCCAATTATGTATTAATTTAATATCAAAAGAATGATATTGTCACTCGTGCGTACGTACAGACTACCGTCTCCACAAACGCGATGAGATTCATTCTCCATCGTATCCATTAAAGTATAATTATCATTTGATGATTTAGAAATAATGCTTAAAGACATGATATCATTATGTATATGAATAATATACAACCTATCCACGAAAAACATGGCTTATGTAACAAAACATATAAAAGAAAACGAGTAAGTTAACACTCGAAACGACGATAATACTACGATATTATTAACAATGCAATGTTAAAAGATCATATATGAAATCATATGAATGTATATGATTCTTTTATATTTTAATAACAATTATTTCACTATTATACAGGAGGGTAACCAACCCCAACCAAGGAAAAGTACAAGTTAAGGGTTTATTTCACAATCTCTTCATCATCCAAGGTTGTTTATGCGTAATAATCTATGGGTATCTCTTTATCATCCACATCCATGTTTCTTAAAAATGTATTTCAAAACATTTTTACAATTTACAAGAATATGGGTTAAATTCATTTATACCATTTGTTGACTTTTTATAAGAGTTTTATAAAGTAATATTTCCGTCTTTTTCCAAACAAGGTGATTTTTAACCTTTTCAACAGAATTAAGGTAAGAATGTTTATTATTAACTTATACGGAGGGTGTGGTTATTTTACACCCTTATAAAATCATCGAAGCTTCCCTTGTAAACTTATAAGAATATTTTCAAAGAAAATGTTTTACTCTTAAATGAATTCAAAATGAATATTTTAAGAATTTTTTTAAGGTACTCTTTATCATGATCATAATTTTAAATGTTTTAAAGATTTATCTTTCTAAATATTTTTAATTAATGTCCATGTTTTCAAAATGATTTTAAGGATTTATTTATATGGACATGAAGGTTTTGAAATGATTTTTCTATTCAAAGGTTTCAATGTGGTATGGGATAATTTGATTCAAAAATATCTTTTAAATTGGTTCCTTTATAAATGTGTGACTTTTCAATGATTTCGAGAAAAGAGATATTTCCCACAAATAGTTTTGATCTCATCTATGTAAACATCCTTTGATGGATTTTAAGCTTATATGAAAATCATTTATAATGATACAAAAATTCTATATTGTATCGATGGTTTTGTGATATGTTTGACTATGGATGTGCTATTTTTATACCATTCATGGTTTATGGTGAAAATATTGACATTTCGTATGCTAGTTTTAATAAAAATATTTATTTTATGTTTAAACCTTTTTATATGGGAATGCATTGGACTTAATATGTGACAGGTGGAGCCCGCTATAGCTCCTCGATGTATCAGTAGGTCTCATGAGACAAACTAGAGTCTTGGCACACGGCCTTGGAAAAATCTTATTTATAGTCTTAGCATGAGGCCTTGGCTATGTGGTTATGATAGTCTGGCATTATGCATTCCATCATTAGGAAAGTGGTTATTGATATTTCATGTAATTTTTCGATTAGTAAAATATCCATGTGAATAAGTAAATGGAATTATTTCATTTTACTTTTTCCATACTACGTTGAAGTTCAAGTTTAAAAGGCTTTTGTTTTAGTTATAAATTTTTATAAATGTTTATGCTTATTTTGGAAAGTTTACGATATATTGTTATCCTTACTGGGCATTTGAGCTCACCCCTTTTCTATGTTTTATTTTTCCCAGGATGTGAAGAAGTAAGTTATGAATGACCTCCAGGGATATTGTGAGGGGATAATTGTGTGGCCTATAGAGACGTTATGTTGTTGTTTTAGATTCTCATTTTATGATGTAATGTAAAACTTTATGAATATATCTTGTGTTTCCAAGGCTACTAAACCAATCGGTCTTTCGAGATTTTACCTTTCATGTGATCATGCCAATGTTATGTAATAATGCACCGACACTGGGTAACTGGGGTCGAGGCATTACAGTTGGTATAAGAGAAATTTTAGTACAATCATTGGAAGCTAGATTTAGATAAACTCTGATTAGAGCACATAGACCTAAGATGGACCTTGAGGATTAGTATAGAAGAACATACTAGAATTTTGGTATTGAACAAATTTTGTGAGATTTCCAAGAAATATATCCAGGTCTGGATACGAGCAGGTAGAGGCGGCTTAGGAACAGATGTACCTAGGGGTAAAACCCGAAAACACCGCTTTGAGCTAGACTCGAATGAGAACTGGTGCACGGCAACGGGCCTTGCTGCACTCTTGGTTACGACACTCCCGGGGGATATTCTTAGGATAATTCTCAATTTCATTACAAATCATTATGAAGGGTTTATGAGTATATAATTCCTCAAAGAAGACATTTTTAGGATTATGGATTATATCCATAAACTATTTAATTTATGTTATGTGTTTTACAAGTTTGGGATTAGGTATTGTTATTCATAAACTAATCTAGTGTATGCCATTGTTTAGAAATGGCGCCCAGTAGAAGGAATGAGGACTCCAGCAATGCACATGATCCAAAGAGAAAGAAGGATCATATCTTTCATGGTCTTAAGCCAGAATTTATAAGAGAAATAGTCTCCCATATATTATAATCATATGAAGAAATAATATCATGTGTTGATAAGATAAGTAAAGAGTTTACTGAGTCCTATGGCTTTGATGGGAATCAAGAGAAGAAAAGGATGGAAGAGAGAAATATGGGTAAATGGAAGAGGCAAAAGAAGAATTTTCCCATATGTGATAACTGTGGGAAGAAACACCCTGGAATTTTCTTGAAAGGAATGGGAGTTTGTTATAAGTGTGGAGGAAAAGGGCACAAAGTACGTGACTACAAGGGTAAGAAAATGGTTTCAAATGTACAATGCTTCATTTTCAAGGAGTTTGGACACTACACGAACCTATGTCCCAGTCAACAGACTATGCCGCAAATGATGCTATTGGATAATAATCATGTTATGATACTACCACAGATGAAAATGAATTATTAGGGTTCTTATGTTGATTATGTCATTTGAGTGTTGTATCAATAATGTACTTGTTATAATAATTATGGAGTTTATAAGGATTGTACTGCAGTACTATTTCATTATGGACTTGAGATTGTGTGGAACAAAGAAAAGTGACTCAACAGCAGGTTAATTTTTTTTGGAAAATATATGGTTGAGAGAAAGATAAACCATAATATGGTTCTGATACCGAGGTAGTGATTTTAGAATAATACATGATTGTTTTGGATAAATTATATTGGATATTCTTGACTACCTTGAAACTGATTAATGATTTGTATATTCCATCATTGTTGGGGTTTACAACATTTTTGGATTGAAGGAGTATAACTATTATTCTATAAGGAATAAGGGATCATGAATGTAATCAATAAGGTTTTATGATAATTCAGGATGTTGCAGTGTTTTAAAAGAATACATGATGAAGGTGATCACATGTTATTACGTGGAAAAAAAAGGATCTTCATTGTGTTTACATTCCTTATAAATTTTGGACTGAAGTATTTTGGATAGTTCTAGTCTGGATTATTTTGGATTTCCATAAAAGGACAACCCAGAGGTCGGGCGGCAACCCGTCACATCCGGCAAGGCCGCGAGACTTGAACCCACAACCGAAGTGCGACAAGGGTGTATCACCTACCACTGACCCACATAATGTCTAGGATTAAATAATGTAGTTTTTTTTAAAAGATCTCATTGATGAATTATAAATTCGTTTTTTTAACCCTATACCAATAGGATAAATAGAATATTTTTTTCATTCCATAAACATTTAGAGAGAAAGATGAGTTTGTGGTAGAAATTAGTTAATGGATGGAACTCTACTTGTCAAGAATATGTTTTTCTTCTTCTCTTATTCTATGAAGAAATTAATTCTTATACTTTATTTAAGGAATCCTAAAACCAAAATGTGTTATCCTAATACACTATTTTTTGTTGAACCGATGGTATTTCAAATAATCATAGACTGATGAATTTAAGGACCTCAATTTTTCACTTTTTTGTGATTGATGACCTAAATCACAACCTATAAATATTTACATTTTTCCTCCAATTATATGTCTCTAATTTCCACCAATGTTCTCCTAATAGAGATCATAATTTGGTGGTAGACCATTCATTTATCTTTTCCTCATATTAAGACTAAATTTTAGTAACCTAATTTCCGATGTGGGTTTTCCCACAAAGATATATTCTATTTTCAACCTTTTATTTTCGAAGAACAATTTCAAATTGTGAGGACGCAATTTATTGAAGGAGGGGAGAATGTAACACCCCAAGATTTCATAGTGTGTTATTTCTTAAAAATAATTCAATAACTTGCTCTACACGCAACACCAAGTTCAATCTCACCATGACATACCAAACAAGCCATTCAAAAGAGGTTATGAAAAGTATTAACAAATTTTTAAACTAATATATCCTTATAATTTTAGATTCCATATTATGAGTTTCTTAGACATAATGCAAGAACAAATTCATTTTCAGTATTGAAATTTTATCATCTTTTAACAGTGATCCCTTTTTAAATACAATATTTTAAACTAAATTTAAAATGAAACATCCCATGCTTCCAGAGTATGCTTTCCTTTGAATAATATAGTAGCGTGTGTTGTACCCAACTTGGAGTTTTAACACACACCACAACTGATCAAACTAGCCAATATAAATAGTAATAACTAATTTTTGAAATTTTACCTCTCAAAATGGACTTCATTTTTGGATTCGTAATATCGAATTTAGCCTAAGTTGAAATTTTTTTACTTTTCGGATAACTTTAATATTTTGATGAATAGTGAAAATTACTAAATTTTAATTAAAAACAACTTTTTTAATCAAAATAATTAAACGTGATAAATAATGCATTTGAGTGGTTTTAAAGTATATTTAGAATATATTTTTACCATTTAATACAATGTTGGTCATTGGAGATAATTTTACAATTAAACCGGACATAAACAAGTGTCAATCTTTTGATAGTTATTATCTCTTAAAAACACACTTTTTGTTTTAACAACGAGAATTAATTTTAAATTAATTTCTGCCACTTCTGTGTTTTGAATTTGGAAAAAAGGATTCCATATTTGGAATCAGGATGTTCAAATTGTTTACATAGGTAACTTTTATTTTTAGACATTTTGAATAATTATTTCGGTAAATATTTTATTTACCATGGTTAAGGGTAAATCCGGTAAATAAGGGTTAAAAAATAATATTATAATAATACTAAATTACCCTAAAACGTGTCCTAACCTTATTGGTTTATACATGTTCTACCATAGGAATATTTGGGACGATTTGGCGACCCCATGGATCCACTTGTAGGTGATAGGGACAGTTTATTTTAAAATAAGTACAAAAATGACATAAGCATATATCTTTTAGAAAACCAATTTTTACGTAGGGTTTTATATGTTGTATTTTCGACTATAAATATTCATTAGAAAGATAAAATGATTTCATACATAATTATATTTTATTTATAATTTTTAGACTTTAAATAATTTATTTTATTTCTGACACAATGATGATGCAGTAATTACCATAATAGTGACAAATTGAACTAATTGATATTATAAATACCCACATAATTATAATTTGAGACTTTTAATGAATTAAACTAATTTTCTAGGATACTATTAAATATTTGGATTTATTTAATGGACTGTTTTTGAAGTAATAATTCTGTTATGAGTTTCACAAAAATCAACTATTGAATAGTGTCAAAATGTACATAAAATCATATTTAAAACAAATATTATATTATTAAATGATATTAAATTCCTAAAAATCTAAGGATTGTCCAAGAGACTTATATCATGATAGTTGTATCATTAATGGACAACTTGGGGGTCTCTTGGATGTATATAGTATGTTTATTAACTATATAATATAAAAATACTAAGTGACATGGTAAATGTCAAACTAATTAACTATGAGTTAAAACTAAAAGATAATGTTAATATAATGACCCAAACCTGTCTAAATTATATTGGTTGAATGGTTTTCGACCTATACCCACCTTAAAATTTAAATAATCTACTTTTGACCCATTATTAACCGAATATGAATTTATTAAAAATTAATATTTCCAGCTTTTTCAAAGGTGCCCCTCACCCCTCTTATAAAAGGGCACTCCTCCTTCTCATTTCTTCACACCTTCAATGTAGAGACCCGAAGCTTATCGTACATGGACATTACATTACTTTTGCGGAATACTTAGTACATAACAAAAACACACACACAAGGATCGTAATAGTTTAGTGTCTTTGGAAACTCGGAACATAATCTTCTAATCGTGGTGAAAGATCTTCAATATCTCCCATAAAGATCTTCCTTTTTTTTACCTAAAAACCTTTCTTTATATCCTGGGGAAAAGAAAACATAAAAGGGTGAGCTCAAATGCTCAGTAAGGGTAAACAAAAGAAATATCAATCACATCATATACATAAGAACATAGCTTTTGGAAATCTTAACCTGCAAAAGAGCTCATAATATCATAACATGGGATAAATCATAGAAGTGAAAATGAGATCCCCATAATCATAACATAAAACTTGAAACTTTGTGGCATGCACACATAATCATGGAAAATCATTTCTTGTTAGTCAAGACTCATTGCCAAGACTATCTTAGTGGACAAAGTCCCTTTCTGAATCGAGTAACCCTCGTTTCAGTCATGTTTCACTGAACCGGTATAACCTACCGTTCCAGCCCTGTCTATCTCATGAGATATAAAATCTTTACCCAATGCATTGGAGGGAGATATAGGTCCCACACATCTTATAATGAATCCTTTCTTATGTGTGCCACATAATCATAAATCATACATCATCGCATAACCCATGTAATAAAAATGGAATTCTTAAACAACATGACATCATAAAACAATTCATATAAGATAAAGGAATTCATAAAAATATTTCCATCACAACATAATCAAACCAATGTAATAATAGGGATAAAAACAGAACCCTTTTATTATCTTAGATGGAAAATAATTTTGATAAAATACTTGAACTCCATTCTTGAGGAACATATCCTTTCTACTTCAAAAACATTTTTCCTTTCATAAAATGTCATACGACTTTAAAATAAAAGAAGTTGATTAAAAATAAACTTGAAAACATGTAAAGGAAGATTCTTGGAAATTTTGTTTTAAAAATCCATTCATGCCGTATAAGTTAAAAAAACATTCTTCGTACTTTTGTCGGAAAAGTCAAAAAGTACCTCGTACGAAAAATGACAAAAGATTCCTTTCGTATCTTTTACTAAAAACTCACCGAAGGGTAAAATTGGATATAAACTATTTTAGAAGGATGGAAATAATATTATATATTTAGGGAACATGGATGCGGATGATAAAATACACCCCAGTAATTACTTACGAATAAACAATCTCGGATAAAAATGAGATTGTGATATTTCCCTTACCTTAGGTCTGACTTGCTTTGTAAGTGTCCGAACCTCCTGTATAATGATTTAAATCATGTTATTGACTTATTATAGAATCATATTTATTGTTATGATATCATATATGGTTCACTTATGACATTATATTACCCGTTCTTTTGTAAATTCCATGTTAAAGAAGCGTTTTGGGTAAAATCGTTTCATTTATCGTAGGTGTTTTGACTTGTTGTTCTTGACATCATTATTACTTATATCATGATTTACTCACTTCCAGAATATAAAATATGATTTATATATCATATATATTCAGTATATATATATATATAATAGGTAGATAAGTAAAATGAAAAACACCGTTCATGGAGACGGTAGTCCGTACGTACGCATGAACGCTGTTTTCCTTTCCTTATTGTCTTGAAATGGAAGTAAGTAGATGACATACATATGTATATATATACATAAATCCAGTAGCTTTATAATTTCATATATTTCATTATTATTTCTTATATATACATTATAATCATTCTTAAATGGTTAACATGGAGAATGAATTTCATCGCGTCGTGGAGACGGTAGTCCGTACGTACGCACGAGCGATGATATCATTTCTATAAATATTGAATTGAATTGGAGTGGATCATACAATATATCAGAATCAATATTATGTTGTAATAACTTTGTATAGTTATTCTTTACACCATTATACCCATCCATGTAAGGTGGTGGTGGAAAATAGATTACACCACGGCGTGGAGACGGTATTCCGTACGTACGCACGCGCGGTGATTTCTTTTTCCGTAGGATGGATAGATGGTGAAATAGGGTTGTTTCATACTTATAATAACATATCAGTATATGAGTGATACTGATGTTATTACTTCATAATGAAACAACCTAAGAAGAAGAAGTGGAAGAAGAAATAAAGATGAAAGAATTGGTAACGGTAATTACCTCTTCTTTGAAGTGCCTCTTTGAGACCTCCTATTAGGGCACTAAAATTGATCTTTGAGGAAAACCAGAACCTCTAGGATGTTTTTTAGGGAAGTGTAGAAGAGATTTTGGCAGGGGTTGGCCGAGCTTTAGTGCTCAAATTGGTGTGAGGAGGAGGGAGAGGAGGTGTCCTTTTATAAGGGAGGAGAGGGGCACCTTAGGAATACCTCAAAATATTATTTTATATTAAAGTCAAAATCGGTTTATAATGGTTCCAAAGGGTCTTATTTCGAAGATAAGGTGGGGATGGGTCTAAATCATATCAACCAATAGGATTTAGACAAGTTTAGCGTATTATTTTAACCTTATCAATTAGATTTAACTCTAAGTTAATTAATTTAACTTTTACCATGTCTTTTTGTTTTCTTTCACTATATGGTTAATACACTTACTATAACATTCCAAACGAACCCCAAATTGTTTATTATTAATATATATATCCTTATCTAAGTCATTTGGCCGAACCTTAGATTTTTAGGAATAAAATAACAATTAATAATATAATATTTGATTTAAAAACTATTTTGTGTCAATTTTGACACTATTTGATATATGATTTTTGTGAAAGTGATAACAGAATTATATGTTCGAAACAAGTTGATTAAATAAACACTAATATATCATTTTAACCTATAAAATTAGTGGAATTAATAAAAAGTCTCAAATTATATTTATTTTGGTGTTTATAACATCAATTATGTCAATATTTCATTAATAAGATAATTACTGCATCATCATTGTGTCATAAATAAATTAAATTATTTGATGTCTACAAATTACAAATAAAACACCATTATGTAGTAAATCTTTTTAGCTTTCTAATTAATATTTACAATCGAATTTATCTTATGTATAACCCCATATTAAAAATGATTTACTTATTAAACTTTGATTTTAACTATTTTAATCCTTCTTTAAATAAATTAATAATAAATGTCCTAATCTAATCCAAGTGGGCCTAAATGGTCATATTTTATTCCTAAGTTTGTTTTTGGTCTAATTACACTTGTCCAATAGAATTAGGACATGTGTTAGGGTAATATTAATATCATATTTACCCTTAGTTACCCTATTTACTATTAACCGCGGTAAAAAAAAGTAAAAATTAACTATTCACCAAAAATTATTTTCATCTCATTGAACCACAATTTACTTACTGACATCAACCGTGTCTCTCGGATTTTTGAAATTCCATTCACAGAAGCGGTAAAATTAAGTTTTATGAAAAATTCAGTTTTTTAACTACCACTTAGTAGTTTCACTATTCATCAAAAATTGATGTTTTTCAGAACAGTGCCAAAATTTCATCCCAAACTATATTTCATATTCCGAATTCAAAAATGAAGTCTATTTTACCAAATTCATTACATAAAATTTGCATTAATTAATTTTATAATTCAATCCCGCTGTTAAAACAAATAGCGTGTTTTTAAGAAACAATATCTATCAAAAGATTGACACTTGTTTATGTCTAGTTTAAATGTGAAATTACATCCAATGACCAACATTGTATTAAATTGTAAAAATATATTCTAAATATACTTTAAAACCACTCAAATTAATGATTTATCACTATTAATTATTTTGATTAAAAAAGTTGTTTTTAATTATAATTTAGTAATTTTCACTATTCATCAGAATATGAAAGTTATCCGAAAAGTACCAAAATTTCACCTTAGGCTAAATTCGATACTCCGAATCCAAAAATGAAATCCATTTTGAAAAATAAATTTTAAAAATTTTTAAAAATTGGTTATTACTATTCATAACAGCTAGTTTTAATAACATTTTAATAGCATATTGCTGTTTAGTGAAACTCGTTATTGCGTACTAGACACGCTATCGAGGAAGGTCGCGATTGCGTGTAATGCAAGGAAATTAAAGGATGCGTGTTATGCAAGCTCCTTTTGGTGTAGCGTACAACACAAGACATTAGTGAAATAAAAAAAAATATTTTTCATAAAATCTCGGGCTGTTACATTCTACCCCCCTTAAAATGAATTTCGCCCTCGAAATTCGTCGGGGTTATAAATGGTTTACTATTCGAAAGTTTCTTTAATATAAACCCACATCGTAAAAAGGAATATCAAAACCAATCTTTAAAAACAAAAGTATGAAATGTAACGGTTACCCAAATAAACTAATCACTGGGTTTCCACATAGGTGAAAATATGGATATGGAAGAGAAATCTAACCATCATGTTCTGATGGAGAGTGGTAGAGAACATGGCTATGGAAAAGCCAGCAATCACAAAGCCATAAATTTGTGATGATCTAAGGTACCATCTGATTCATCAGATATAAGATCACTAGGACAACATTTTTGGTTTTCAAGATCGTTTCCCTAAAGTTAAAGAATTTGAATTAGAATAAATACTTACCTTATTTTGGTACAATCTCACTATTGTTCGTGCCTTTAACAATTTCCACTTCATCTCTTAAATAAATGAAGTTGAATTTGTTATTCGTGAAGTGTTAGCAGATCATGTGATATAATGACAGGTCATTCCATCTGTCTCAAACAAAAGGTTAGCCAAAATTATATTCATAAGTCGATCTATAGTAAGATTAATCATATATGGTTCCTAAAATGGACTTTATACTTCATATATCATACTGCTTAATATAATAAAACTAGTTTCTAATAAACAGGGACTTCCTGTAGGCCAGTGGTAGGCGATAAAGGCCAGTCGCACTTCGGTTGTGGGTTCGATTCCCACATCCTTGTCCGACGCGATGGGTTGTCGCCCGTCCTGCAGGTTGTCCTTTTTCTAAAAATACATTACTATAACATCCCATCAATAATATCGAAAATCTTCTATCCTTAAACAATACTAACTTATGTCCAACATAATCCAGTCTAATCTTTAGGCTTATACATAATACTGCAGTCCACTCTCATAACATAGTGAAAACGATTACCAGAGATTTAATACCATCGTTGATCCCCATATATCATAAGATATGTTTTTTTGTCACATTCCAAACATTCAAAGTCCTTAATCATGTATTCTCTTGAATACCTTAGTGAAAACATGAATGCAGTTTAAAGTTAACACTTTCCACATACAAAAATCCTCAAAATTCTATATACTCAAACCATGATATCACTTAGTCCTTATATCAATCATGAGCTCATGAATACTATTAAACATTTCATTTTCTCGTTTTCCCTTCATTATGCGCATATCATCTTATTTCCAAAAAATATCTCAATCACATTGAATACCACATCAATAAATATTGCAATACTCAATGATACAACATTATTTTGGAATCCCATTACATAAACACTTAATCATTCCACCACATCGTTGTCATATTCAACATTGCCAATAGTGATCGCATGTGACTTCCCTTTGTCCTTTGCCTTCAGTGGTTGCTCATGTTGATCATCACTAACCCTTGGATTAGGGCATTTATTAGCATAATGCCCCATTTCCTTGAATTTGAAGCATTGAAGTGTTGGTGGTGCGTTCTCTGAAGTGTTTGCTTTATTCGCATCATTAGAAACCCTTTTTCCATTACTTCGACACTCAGCTGCTCGATGACCTTCTTTTCCACACTTAAAACATTTTCTAGTCCCTTTAAGACAATCTCCACCATGCTTCTTTCCACACTTTGTGCATAAGGAAACATTCATCTTCTTTTCACCATTATTATGAGATTTCTCCTTGAACTCCATCTTTCGTTTCTTGTCAAAACCATGAGATGGATATGTAATACCAACTTCCATTTCTACCTTGATAGCACAAAGCACAATTTCTTCATAGCTACTGAAGTCTCTTATAGCTAATGCCCTTCGAAGAGTTGGTTTTAAGCCAATGAAAAATCGATCAACTTTACTTTCAGGTTGGATGATAATTCCAGAAGCATACCTTGCAAGTCTTGTAAAATTTGCTTCATAGGTACCAACAGATTCATCGTCCCTTTGCTTCAGTTCAAGAAACTCTTTCTCCATCTTTGTTCGAAGAATACGAGGGAAGTACTTACTGAAAAACAAGTTCTTGAACTCGTCCCATTCCATGGACTCAATTTCATCTCTTGTCCTCGTATTCTTGATAAGATTCCACCATTGATTAGTTTCACCTTCCAAACGATATACTGCTAAGATGACTTTATCATGTTCAGAACATTGAAGAACTGAAAATATATTTTCAGTAGTACTGATCCATTGTTCAGCCACAAGTGGATCAGAAGACCCACTGAAAGAAGGTGGACGTTGCCTCATGAAGGACTCAATAGAATATTGTTCCCTTCTCTGCTCATTTGGAAGTCCAGAATGATTCATAGCTTGTGTAAGTATAGCAATAAGATTTTACACTCCATCTCCCATAACATTTGTTTGTTCAGGAGGGCAATCATTGCATTGTCCATTGCATTGATCAACACGGTTCCTTCGGGTTCCAGCCATCGTCTAAAACCCAAAAAGAATAGTGTGAGAGGCAAAAATCATGCTAGGGAAAACAACATAATAAAGGGGGAGTACCTTCAATATCCAACATCTTAGGTTTAATTCTATGATCGTTAGCATAATTCTATTACTATAACCTATACGTATACTTAACCCTAGGGACATCCCTAGACATACCTTAGAAATATCTCTAGGGATCTCACTAACGTTTTCGCATCCTAGTTTCCAAAGGTTGACTAAACCTTTCCTTTGATACCAACTGTAGAGACCCGAAGCTTATCGTACATGGACATTACATTAATTTTGCGGAATACTTAGTACATAACAAAAACACACACACAAGGATCGTAATAGTTTAGTGTCTTTGGAAACTCGGAACATAATCTTCTAATCGTGGTGAAAGATCTTCAATATCTCCCATAAAGATCTTCCATTTTTTTTACCTAAAAACCTTTCTTTATATCCTGGGGAAAAGAAAACATAAAAGGGTGAGCTCAAATGCTCAGTAAGGGTAAACAAAAGAAATATCAATCACATCATATACATAAGAACATAGCTTTTGGAAATCTTAACCTGCAAAAGAGCTCATAATATCATAACATGGGATAAATCATAGAAGTGAAAATGAGATCCCCATAATCATAACATAAAACTTGAAACTTTGTGGCATGCACACATAATCATGGAAAATCATTTCTTGTTAGTCAAGACTCATTGCCAAGACTATCTTAGTGGACAAAGTCCCTTTCTGAATCGAGTAACCCTCGTTTCAGTCATGTTTCACTGAACCGGTATAACCTACCGTTCCAGCCCTGTCTATCTCATGAGATATAAAATCATTACCCAATGCATTGGAGGGAGATATAGGTCCCACCCATCTTATAATGAATCCTTTCTTATGTGTGCCACATAATCATAAATCATACATCATCGCATAACCCATGTAATAAAAATGGAATTCTTAAACAACATGACATCATAAAACGATTCATATAAGATAAAGGAATTCATAAAAATATTTCCATCACAACATAATCAAACCAATGTAATAATAGGGATAAAAACAGAACCCTTTTATTATCTTAGATGGAAAATAATTTTGATAAAATACTTGAACTCCATTCTTGAGGAACATATCCTTTTTACTTCAAAAACATTTTTCCTTTCATAACATGTCATACGACTTTAAAATAAAAGAAGTTGATTAAATATAAACTTGAAAACTTGTAAAGGAATATTCTTGGAAATTTTGTTTTAAAAATCCATTCATGTCGTATAAGTTAAAAAAACATTCTTCGTACTTTTGTCGGAAAAGTCAAAAAGTACCTCGTACGAAAAACGACAAAAGATTCCTTTCGTATCTTTTACTAAAAACTCACCGAAGGGTAAAATTGGATATAAACTATTTTAGAAGGATGGAAATAATATTACATATTTAGGGAACATGGATGCGGATGATAAAATACACCCCAGTAATTACTTACGAATAAACAATCTCGGATAAAAATGAGATTGTGATATTTCCCTTACCTTAGGTCCGACTTGCTTTGTAAGTGTCCGAACCTCTTGTATAATGATTTAAATCATGTTATTGACTTATTACAGAATCATATTCATTGTTATGATATCATATATGGTTCACTTATTACATTATATTACCCGTTCTTTTGTAAATTCCATGTTAAAGAAGCGTTTTGGGTAAAATTGTTTCATTTATCGTAGGTGTTTTGACTTGTTGTTCTTGACATCATTATTACTTATATCATGATTTACTCACTTCCAGAATATAAAATATGATTTATATATCATATATATTCAGTATATATATATATATAATAGGTAGATAAGTAAAATGAAAAACACCGTTCATGGAGACGGTAGTCCGTACGTACGCATGAACGCTGTTTTCCTTTCCTTATTGTCTTGAAATGGAAGTAAGTAGATGACATACATATGTATATATATACATAAATCCAGTAGCTTTATAATGTCATATATTCCATTATTATTTCTTATATATACATTATAATCATTCTTAAATGGTTAACATGGAGAATGAATTTCATCGCGTCGTGGAGACGGTAGTCCGTACGTACGCACGAGCGATGATATCATTTCTATAAATATTGAATTGAATTGGAGTGGATCATACAATATATCAGAATCAATATTATGTTGTAATAACTATGTATAGTTATTCTTTACACCATTATACCCATCCATGTAAGGTGGTGGTGGAAAATAGATTACACCACGGCGTGGAGACGGTATTCCGTACGTACGCACGCGCGGTGATTTCTTTTTCCGTAGGATGGATAGATGGTGAAATAGGGTTGTTTCAAACTTATAATAACATATCAATATATGAGTGATACTGATGTTATTACTTCATAATGAAACAACCTAAGAAGAAGAAGTGGAAGAAGAAATAAAGATGAAAGAATTGGTAACGGTAATTACCTCTCACTTTGAAGTGCCTCTTTGAGACCTCCTATTAGGGCACTAAAATTGATCTTTGAGGAAGACCAGAACCTCTAGGATGTTTTTTAGGAAAGTGGAGAAGAGATTTTGGCAGGGGTTGGCCGAGATTGAGTGCTCAAATTGGTGTGAGGAGGAGGGAGAGGAGGTGTCCTTTTATAAGGGAGGAGAGGGGCACCATAGGAATACCTCAAAATATTATTTTATATTAAAGTCAAAATCGGTTTATAATGGTTCCAAAGGGTCTTATTTCGAAGATAAGGTGGGTATGGGTCGAAATACTATCAACCAATAGGATTTAGACAAGTTTAGGGTATTATTTTAACCTTATCAATTAGATTTAACTCTAAGTTAATTAATTTAACTTTTACCATGTCTTTTTGTTTTCTTTCACTATATGGTTAATACACTTACTATAACATGCCAAACGAACCCCAAATTGTTTATTATTAATATATATATCCTTATCTATGTCATGTGGCCGAACCTTAGATTTTTAGGAATAAAATAACAATTAATAATATAATATTTGATTTAAAACTATTTTGTGTCAATTTTGACACTATTTGATATATGATTTTTGTGAAAGTCATAACAGAATTATATGTTCGAACCAAGTTGATTAAATCAACACTAATATATCATTGTAACCTAGAAAATTATTGGAATTCATAAAAAGTCTCAAATTATATTTATTTTTGTGTTTATAACATCAATTATGTCAATATTTCATTATTAAGATAATTACTGCATCATCATTGTGTCATAAATAAATTAAATTATTTGATGTCTAAAAATTACAAATAAAATACCATCATGTAGTAAATCTTTTTAGATTTCTAATGAATATTTACAATCTAATTTATCTTATGTATAGCCCCATATTAAAAATTATTTACTTATTAAACTTTGATTTTAACTATTTTAACCTTTCTTTAAATAAATTAATAATAAATGTCCTAATCTACTCCAAGTGGGCCTAAATGGTCATATTTTATTCCTAAGTTTGTTTTTGGTCGAATTACACTTGTCCAATAGAATTAGGACATGTGTTAGGGTAATATTAATATCATATTTACCCTTAGTTACCCTTTTTACTATTAACCGCGGTAAAAAAAAGTAAAAAGTTACTATTCACCAAAAATTATTTTCATCTCATTGAAACACATTTTACTTACTTACATCAACCGTGTCTCTCGGTTTTTTGAAATTCCATTCACAGAAGCGGTAAAATTAAGTTTTATGAAAAATTCAGTTTTTTAACTACCACTTGTAGTTTCACTATTTATCAAAAATTGATGTTTTTCAGAACAGTGCCAAAATTTCATCCCAAACTATATTTCATATTCCGAATTCAAAAATGAAGTCTATTTTACCAAATTAATTGCATAAAAGTTGCATTAATTAATTTTATAATTAAATCCCGCTGTTAAAACAAATAGCGTGTTTTTAAGAAACAATATCTATCAAAAGATTGACACTTGTTTATGTCTAGTTTAAATGTGAAATTACATCCAATGACCAACATTGTATTAAATTGTAAAAATATATTCTAAATATACTTTAAAACCACTCAAATTAATGATTTATCACTATTAATTATTTCGATTAAAAAAGTTGTTTTTAATTTTAATTTAGTAATTTTCACTATTCATCAAAATATGAAAGTTATCCGAAAAGTACCAAAATTTCACCTTAGGCTAAATTCGATACTCAGAATCCAAAAATGAAATCCATTTTGAAAAATAAATTTTAAAAATTTTTAAAAAGTGGTTATTACTATTCATAACGGCTAGTTTTAATAACATTTTAATAGCATATTGCTGTTTAGTGAAACTCGTTATTGCGTACTAGACACGCTATCGAGGAAGGTCGCGATTGCGTGTAATGCAAGGAAAGTAAAGGATGCGTGTTGTGCAAGCTCCTTTTGGTGTAGCGTACAACAGAAGACATTAGTGAAATAAAAAAAAATATTTTTCATAAAATCTCGGGCTGTTACATTCAAAGCCTTTTGGATCGGCCAAACACTGCCCCAATACTCTCCCAACATCTCTCACTACAACCTAGAGGCATTATTTTGATCAGAAAGACAACCTAAGGATCACTTTTGATCAAATCAAAAGGAAGAACCTAAAGAAGAGGTAATGATTTCACCACCCTTTTCCAAGTTCATTTATTCTTCCACTTCTTCATCCTTTGTTATTACCATTTTAAAATAATAAATCCAGTATCATATATATACTGTGATGTTATTATAAATATGGTACAACCATATTCATTATTCTATCCACCCTTTGAATAACATGTCACCATACGTGCGTACGTACGGCTTATCGTCTCCACGTCGTAGTGTAATTGTTATTCAATATATTATTATTTGGATGGGTATAATAATGACGTGTAACTAATTTAATAATAAATATAACATGATAATGATTCTGTATATAAGATATACCATCCATTTATATATTATTTTAATATCAAAAGAATGATATTGTTGCTCGTGCGTACGTACGGACTACCGTCTCCACGAACGCGATGAGATTCATTCTCCATCGTATCCATTCAAGTATAATTATCATTTGATGATTTAAAGATAATGTTTAAGTACTTGATATAATTCTGTATATGAATAATATACAACCTATCCATGAAAAACATGGCTTATGTAACAAAACATATAAATGAAAACGAGTAAGTTAACACCCGAAACGACGATAATACTAAGATATTATCAACAATGAAATGTTAAAAGATCATATATGATATCATATGAATGTATATGATTCTTGTATAATTCAATAACAATTATTTCACTATTATACAGGAGATTAACCTACCCCAGCCATGGAAAAGTACAAGGTAAGGGTTTATTTCACAATCTCTTCATTATCTAAGGTTGTTTATACGTAATAATTTACTGGGTTCTCTTTATCATCCACATCCATGGTTCTTAAAAATGTATTTCAAAACATTTTTAAAATTTACAAGAATATGGGTTAAAGTCATTTATACCCTTGTTTGACTTTTTATAAGAGTTTTATAAAGGAATCTTTCTGTCTTTTTCCAAAAAGGTGCTTTTATACCTTTTCGACAGAATTAAGGTAAGAATGTTTTTTTAACTTGTACGGCGGGTGCGGTTAATTTCCGCTATTATAAAATCATCGAAGATTCCCTTATAAGCTTATAAGAATATTTTAAACGAAAATGTTTTACTATAAAATTATTTCAAAATGAATATTTTAATAATTTTTGAAAGGTACTCTTTATCAAGATCATAATTTTAAATGTTTTAATGACTTATCTTCTAAATATTTTTAATTAATGTACATGTTTTCAAAATGATTTTAAGGATTTATTTATATGGACATGATGGTTTTGAATTGATATTTCTTTTCAAAAGTTTCAAAGTTGTATGGGAAACTTTGATACAAAAATATCTTTTAAATTACCTCCTTTATAAATTTGTGACTTTTCAATGATTTGGAGAAAAGAGATATTTCTCTCAAATAGTTTTGATTTCATCTATATCAACATCCTTTGATGGATTTTAAGCTTATTTGAAGTTTATTTATTATGATACAAAACATCTATACTATATTGAAGGTTTTGTGATATGTTTGACTGTGGATGTGCTATTTTTATACCATTCATGGTTTATGGTGAAAATATTGACATTTCGTATACTATTTTTAATAAGAATGTTTATGTCATGTTTAAACCTTTTCATATGGGAATGAATTGGACTTAATATGTGACGGGTGGAGCCCGCTATAGATCCTCGATTCATCGGTAGGTCTCATGAGACAAACTGGTGTCTTGGCCCAAGGCCTTGGAAACATCTTATTTGTAGTCTTGGCATGAGGCCTTGGCTATGTGGTTATGATAGTCTGGCATTATGAATTCCATCATTATGAAAGTGGTTATTGATATTGCATGTGATTATTCGATTAGTAGAATATCCATGTGAATAAGTAAATTGCATTATTTTATTATAATTTTGTCACACTACGTTGAAGATCAAGTTTAAAAGGATTTTGTTTTAGTTATACATTGTCTTACATGTTTATGCTTATTTTGTAAAGTTTCTGCTATATTGTTATCCTTACTGGGCATTTGAGCTCACACCTTTTCTATGTTTTATTTTTCCCAGGATGTGAAGAAGTAAGTTATGAATGACCTGCAGGGATATTATTAGGGGATAATAGTATGGAAAATGGAGACATTATGTTGTTGTAGTAGTTTTTCACTTTATGATGTAATGTAAAACTTTATGAATATATCTAGTGTTTCCAAGGCTACTAAACCAATCGGTCTTTCGAGATTTGATCTTTCCTGTGATCATTCCAATGTTATGTAATAATGCACCGACTTTGGGTAACTGGGGTCGGGGCGTTACAATTATTATGCCCGACTTTCCACATTTTTTGTTATTTTTATCAAAAAATGCTTCAATATGAGAGGAAATATCCCTAATGTGATCTAAAACAAAAATCCATGATTTTGTCTCTTCATAGTTGGTATCATTTAATTTTTTAATAAATTTAAACTATCTACTTATTTCATATAATATTGAGTTTAATCTTCTGGAGAAAATATATTAATCTTTTGTAGAGGTGATGGGTGTCATATCTATTCTATTTTGAATTGAATATTTCATACATACCTATTAAGGGAATTTTTTTTATGTATCATCAATAAAGAAACTAACATTTGAAAATATGAAGGAATATTTTGTGGAATATAATCTGATGGAATTTTTTATTATATGAATTTTGGGGTATTATAATATTAGATATAGGTTGTGTGAGTCAGTTTATAGTTGAAATCTTATATTTTTTAGATGATTATCATGGAATAATATAATGTTATAGAGTTCAAACGAATTATAATTTTTTAATATAGTTAGGATACAATCATAAAATAGACTCTATCTTATTTGGGTTTCATTTTCAACAGGAATTTGTATGTTGTTTTGTTACTTATGGGGGATATTATGATCTGGGATTTCTATCATTCCAATTGGGCAGTAAACCCTAGCCTGAAAAAAATGTATTATGGATATAATTCATAATTTATATCGAACAGATATGAAATATTACAATTTTTATTTTGTATCACATTATTATAATTTTTAAGAGATTATGGTGGACCATCAGAAAACTTTTATACTTATTCAACAACCTCCTATGCCAACTTGGATGTGGAATGTGATATTGATGGAATTATATTTGGGTTTCCACATAATCCTAAAATAAAAATTACTATTTTTGTGTGGATTATTCTATTTACTAACTCTATGAACATTATTATGACTCATGTTATGACTAAATTTCAGGAAATGGGAAATTATTATGTGAAATAGATCTTCATATTGAATGCAGTTCCATCGACCACACTTTATGATATATATTTCTTGTGCATATAATATTAATGTAAAGACCTATTGGAGGTGATAGTATAAAATGTATTGATGAAAATAAGGTTCCCTCCATTGATAGATAGACATACATATCATCCTATATAGATTCAATAAGAAATTATTCAATCTTTTCACTGTGAATTTAGAGGAGGATGTGATTTTAAATTGGGGTGGTAATGTTTTCCAAAAAAAAATAGTTAACATTTTTTCATTAGGGGGGAACTCTTTTGAGGCCTTGAGTATATGACTTTGTAAATCTCAAATCTGTAGGTCAATAACTGGTTATGTATCCTTGGTTGGACCTAGTTTAGTCTGAGAGACCATGATAATGATTCGGTTGATCCATCTAGAAAGTGTAATGGAGTTGATATGGTTAAAGTCATATGATGACCATCATCGATGCCCATTGATGTCCTCAACTAGTGGAAATATTTTTTTAGAGTTTTATATATAGTTTGGTCATCGATGTTTTGTATGAAAAGGGATGTTATCCCCTATATACGTAAAAGGGTCATAGATTGTTCACCAGATAAGAATGTCCGAAAACCTCTTGGATTATCCACCATAGATGACATCATTCCCTGAAATATTTCAATTTTTCTATCTCAATAGGTAATTTTTAAAATATATCATCTTTATAGCTTTTATGGGCATAATGAGTAACTTAATATGACCATGAATGACCTGATAGTATAGTTTATTGATTAATTTATAACGGTTCCTTGTGGAATGAATATACAAATAGTATGGGTTCAATGGAATTGTAGTTATAATTTTTATAAGATGTTGGTGCATGAGGCATTTTAAAGAGATAAATGACGTCAAAAAATTACTATAAGGTATTATTTATATGATTTAAGGGGTCAAAAAGCCTTCATGGTTGGGAGAATTGTGATATAACAACACCATACTTCAGATATAAAGTTTATTTTATCTTGTTTGTTCCTAATTCTTGTATTGATATATTATTGTCTCATTTATTCATCATTCTCCCATTTGAATATTTAAATTTTAATATGTTTTTCATAATTCTGAGGGTTCGAGAATTTGGTTTTGATCCTTTTCAGATATATCATTAGATGTTCCAGTGGTTTTATTATGAGGGAGGTCAATATCCAATATCAATAAATGTTATAGTAAGTCCACTGACAAGCTAATAAGGACCACGAACCAGTTAGTGACAGTCTTGAAATTTGGATTTCCAATAAGGAATCTATTATCTCACTAATGGGGTCCTACCATCAAGTTGTTGGGACTTATATAATTATGGTAATTCTATCAAACATTGATAGTTAGATAGTGGGATCAAGTGGCTAGCCGGTTAGACTAAGAGGGTTGATAAATGAAGTAGAAGTATCGTAATTCTATTTCATTTAATGTCACATTTATTTCTAAAACAACTATGTCAAATTTCATTTTACCCTTTACATCATGGTGGATCCCTTTTAGATAATTTGGATCTTCCAACTATAGATTCCTTATAGATAAAAGGAAGGTTTGATTTATTGATAATGTCTTGGTAAGTATATCTTATGTCTAGCGATTAATGCTCATATTACCTATTTCCCCTATTCACTATGTGTTTTGATATTTTCAGTTGTTGGATTTGGTTTTTGATTTAAGAATTGTTTTTCAAATATTCATTATTTTTCATTATATCATTAAAATATTTATTGTTGGATACTATATTTTGGGATTATTGATCATGATTTGAGATCGGTAGTTTATAGGTAAATTATAATCATTGAAAACTTCAAAATATTTTTGATTTTGTAATTAAATTTATAATTGATTTCTAATTATTTATTTTTGATTATTGGTAAAATTTAGAAAATTTAATAATATGTATGTGTTTATCCTTTTTGATACATTTTCAAACATAGCTTTGATTTCTATAAAAAGATTTTAAATATCTGAATGAATCGATGATATAATTTAACAATAATCTTTTATAAATGATTGTAATAAATTTTAAATGAAATTAAAATGAAATTAATTTTTTAATGACATGGGAATAGATGAAAAATAATTTTATTTTTTTATTGTAAATTTGATATAATCTTTTTGAAGCATTAACATAGATATGAAAAAACAATAGATTGATTTAAACAATTTAATTGTGATTGAAATGAATGATATCCCCTTATGTGATAGTTTAACTGGATGACCATGGGATCATAGTTAGTGATTTTGGATAAAAACATGAAAGAGATGTATTGGAAATACCTAGAACTGTTTTATTGAAGAAAATCATAATAAAAATAATTGAGGGAAGAGAATATCTTATTTAGGATTTCTTCTATTTTCCCTCGGATTGGGACCTATGAATGGGTGAACATCAGGAGTCATATTTCACTGGGGTGTGTGGTGATCCTTGTATAAATCTACCATCGGGTATCTTAACCATTTTTTACTGATAACAGACAATTAAATTGGTCTAAAAATTACAATGTCATGAATTATTTTATTCATTAATATTTTAATCAAAATTATAATTCCTGAATGTTTTTAGGATAATGTATTATTCTACTGGTTTTACTGCAGTCATTTAATGTTTTGAAAATCATTATTTTATGTGGACTATGATAATTTTTCAATGCCTAGTTTTATTAGTGATGTTTAATATTTGGATTTATTTATATATATTTATTATGGAATACTATTTCCTCCATGAAATTCCTTTTTGGGATAAAATGGCATTTTTTGTGTTGTTTGAAAAACCATTATATCAATCACATATCCACATCCCTTTCGGGAATTTTCAAGTGGATTTTATTCAAGGAATTGGAAACATCCAATGGTTCTATACCAGCGATAACTACAAGATCATCATTCCAATGGAAGGTCCCCATTATAGAACATGTCTTATGGTACTTAATAACTCACATAGGTCATGATGATGGGAGGACTAGATCATCAAACCCATTGGGGGGGTTCCTACTTAATGAATCTCTTATATATTTAAGATATGTTCATGATTCATTCATTAATTCTAATGTATTATGGGTGCAACCCATGAATTAATTATCATATTTTATCATGTATGGAATCTATAATCCCATGTTTATATTAGAGGGACTTCACTAATAGAGATATTTTCATTGTTTTAATGTTATCCAACAAGGGTAACTTATTATGTACTAATTATAAATTTTTTTGTCCTTTTATTATTATGTTTCTTTTATTCCACATAATGTGGTACTAGGAACTATGCCATCTTCCAGGTCAATGAGAGTTCTGTTGATGTTAGGATAAGACCCATGAATAGATTTTTATGTTTAATCCTGAATGGATTCACAACCCACATAGTTCATTTTCACATAACTGGACACATCATTACTTTTGAAGTCATGTGGTAAGGACCAAGCCCTGGAGTTTAAAATCATGCAGAAAGCACATCTAGGTGAAATGTTTATAGACAATGTTTGGTTGGTTACTTTGAGAGATTCATCCTAGGAAACCATAATGGGGTATGGACTCACATAATTAACTAAAATCTATTGGTAATGTGTCCAAGAGGGAGTTAGGGTTGATTTGTGGGGTCCGTTTTAGACCTCATGGAGGATTCCTACTTGTCCCACATGAAAGGTAATATAAGCGTACATAGTTTGGTTATGAGGACCCACACCTATGGATGTATTTTTACAGTTTTTCTCTTAGGAGTGTATGTACCTTTGAGAGGATTTAGTCGAGGATTACTCATAAAAGGGATACCCTAAATTAATTTGGGAGGTTTTGTTGGGGATTTTTCCCAGTGAGTATTCACATTGCTTGTTTGGGAATTATACATTGAATGATGCCCAAATGGGATTGACGTTGTATAGATTAAATGAAAAAACCCAACCTCTAATCCCATTTCATTCATGTTTAGTGTGATAAACAAGATTTTTCATTATATTGGGAAAATCACACAATTTTATTTTTTAATAAGTGGATGAATACTGGATACCAATTGTAAAGAGAAAGGCCTTTTAATTTGATTGTTTGATCGTTCATTTTGGTAACAAGTATAGTCTCATCTGATTATATTTCTGGTTATGACCTAGGTAGGAGAAGGGGATCAATAGTGTTTCCTCCCACTAGAATGAATATGGTCTTACTCTATGCAGGATTTTCTGGATTCGGATACATGTATTTGAGAACCCCCAGCTATTGGTGCCCTCTAAATGAAAGTGAGAGTAAGAGTTAGATGAATATTATCTTCTAAAGAGTTAATATGATTGAGTTGATTCCATGATCATGTAAATCATATAATCCCACCTAATTATTACATCAATGTGTGAAATAAGATGATGCCTAATATTCAAAAAACCACATCATACTTATCCCACTAGATGAAGTGGGTGGGAAGATGAGAGAATCAGAAGGGGTTATGATTTTCCTATTATATACCATCATTGTATCTTGGATTCTAAAGTACACCTGACCATCTGGATATAGCCTATGGGTGTGGAGAAGAAAGAAGTAATGAATTAGGATAGGTCCTATAACTAAATATAGGGTCTTACTCCTGTAGGGATACTTTTACCGGTTCATGTGGAAGAGAAGATGTAAATTAATTAATCATATAAGAGAAAAACAAGTGTGATACTCACCCTACCCACTAGGAACTAGAGTTTTGTGTTCTTAGAGATCGGTAGAGAAACAAAGTATTATATCCATCATATCCATGATAGTGAGATCCCAAAAACTACCCCAGGGTTTGGGTCCTCCTGAATAATGTAATTCATACTTCCTGGACCCCTAGAACCTTTATCGTCTGATATTAATAGAGTATGACACATCAGACAAGTGGAATGGATATCCAAATGGGAAACACACTATTATGCTTCATTACATTATTTTTTTTAATCTATAGTCTTTAAAAAAGGATTAAATTTGGTATCCCTAAAAATAGAGATCCAAAAAAAGAGGAACGGTACTATTGGTGGTTTATAAGATGTCTCAAACAGAGGCTCATGATGGTCCCAGCCTAGAGAGTGAAGGATCACCTCAAATGGAATTAAAGAGAATAAGGCTCTTCATGTAGAGGAATTCCTGTAAAATATGGTGATTCATTGCGAAATGGAACATTTATGAAACAAAACATGGGATAGGATTTATACTATGTACCAGGGGTTACCTCTGGTGTCCCGGGATTAGTTCCATATAGGTCCCTAATTAGGGTAGTGGCCATCACGTAAGTGGTGCCCACTTTCATAAAATGGTCCTTGCATAGGTGTATTGTGTTTTAGACCCTATAAGGTCTTTGATCATATTATCCACTTTATTTACCTAACATAATGGGTTGTAGAGGGATACTACAAGATTTTTTCGGAGACCATGGTGAAGGGACGATGCAACCAAAGCGTTAGAGATTTTTCTATTTCTCAATTCCTTAAATTAGGGTCTCTAGGGTCCAATTTATTTGAAAATCTGGGATCCTAGTCGATGGAGATAGCCCAAACGAGTCCATGGTGCTTTTCACTAGCATATACATCTTGTTCAAGGGTGGAAAAACTTATGTATTGCCTATGTACAATGTAAAATTGCATTGTGTATGTTTTTTTTTTGCAGAGGTGGAGGCCCCTTCTAGGCTGCATAGATAGGGATGACATGATCCTCCAGGATAACTGGTGGAGTGTGCATAAGACCACCTGTGTAAACTAGCTGGGAGAACTAATTGGTTCATACCTAATGGATTACCCCCACTACCCTTATTTTTATCAATGATGGATTGTGTTCCCATCCCTTTGGGTCTATCCCTTCGCTTCTATCATAGAACCCCATTATTAATTTTCAATCACATTGTCTTATATTCAAGATAGGTCAAGTATTTTTTGGGGTTTGATAAATAAAACCCCACCTCTCCTTCCAAATACCTATTTTTAAACTCATATGGAGGTCCACCCCACCAAGCTATTGGATTTAGAGTCATTTTTAGGAAAAATTATCCCTCGATCTATGAGAATTTATATAGCATGTGGAAATAAAATATTCTTTTCCTAGAATTAAGATACATTGCTACTCGAACTCATGATTTATCTATTGTGTGTGGATAAGAACATGAATTCTATTTAAAATATAATATAATTCATTTTAAAGTGGAAAATACCCTCCATTATAATTATATTCATTCAGATGGAAAATAAAATGGTTCTATAGTAATTATAGGGGCATTGATGCATTCCATCATCAGTTTCTGGGATTTGTATCTATCTCAACTATAGACGGATTCTCTATTTTTTTCATAATCCATGGGGACTAGTGTGTATTATTTGTATATTGATAAGTTCATGTGGATTACCCTACAAAACATGTTTCATCAGTATCAACACCCTAATTTCATTGAACTCTAATATGAATAAGACATAATAGATGAGACATATATTTTTAGTTTTCTATCCTTTGAAATTTTTCATCATAAAATTTTTTATGCCTATTCATTTTCATCAATGTATTATTTCCTAAACCAAAAGGAGTGTATGTCTAGGGAGATGAGACTCAAATTTTTTCCATGGATACCCTTTTTGGTTTTCAACCTTATGAGTACTTTTTCTCTTGTTGTTGGATGTTTAGTATCGTGCAAGAATGTATAACGTTATTGGTATTTTTTAAACAAATTTGTCTATATGTTTTTAAATGATGAAATAAATAAATGTTGTTGACCAAGAATGTTCTGACATTCATAAGATACCCCATGGCTATTTTCGGGGCTCTATTTTGTTGTTAATAAATCTCAAACATGATACACATAAAATATGTGAATAAAATCTATGGACCGTGTTGTAAAAGTGGTTTCCAGCATAATATTTTCATATTTTATGGGAATATATGGTGTATCATAAAAGGATGAATGTATTAATATTTTATTAACCAAATTTTTGGGTGATATTGTGCCAATACAACAAGGGTGTGTTACTGTATAGTCAAATAATGGAATCCACTGGGTGATAGGCCTTTCATTTGGGTGAATTATGAGAAGATATCTAGGGTTTTTTAATATATAGTTAGAAAAATAATTTCTGAGGAATTATAAAATTCAATTGCTTATTATGGAGGGATTTATGGAATCTCAAATTTCTCACAACCATTATTGGTGGTTTTCCTAGGGAAGATGTCTCGAAATGAAGGAAATATATATTGGAATTTTCAACGAGTAGGAAAAGTCTAATATATAAAATTCGATAATTAGAAATAAGTCAGATTTTGTTAAGTGACTTATGTTGGGGGTGCATATTTTTTATAGTTGTTGAAGCATCATGTAGTTTAATTTCATTTGATTAAGACATAAAACATATTATTTAACATTTAACGGTGATGAATTTAATATTGAATTTAAAACCTAGTGACTAGGAAATTATTCAATGAATTTTATTGTCACACAGAAATGAAATTGGGTTCTATAATTTAAGTACATTTTTCTTATGTTGAAAGATTAATTATTCTCCATTTCATGGTATCCATCCTGGAATGTTCAACAATTTTCCAATATGATGTGTAGAATTCTATAATATATAATATATTTGTATTTGGATCTTTAGAGTGGTATAGGGGAAAGGGATTATGGAAATAATAGAGGGTTATTCTGAGGGATAAACTATCACTATTTTAAAAAACATTTTTGTTGGAGACATTACACAATACAAACTAGGTTATTTTATAGAATAGTAAAAAAGTAAAATCCTATGATTGAAAAATCTGTTATGTGTATGACAAATGAAAATCCAACTAGGGTGTGCTACTATATATTATGGGAAAATTTTTCTTATAAATTCCTACATTATATTGATGATAGTCGAAGGAAGTTTATTGATATTCAGATTTCACAAAACACAGAGTTTGGTTTGTGGATGAAATATGCATGATTATAGGGGGTTTTTATGTCAAAATTATCCATGAATTGGTAATACGTCTCCTATGTAGGTTTTACCCAAAAACAAAAATATGGTTCACATAGTTTTACATCATACGAGTTGAACTGTAGTGTTATTGAAACAGTGAGTAATACGAGGCATATCTGACCTCGGTTTCTCGTTCAACCATTGGAAAAAAGGGAGGAATTTATAAACTATATTCTTGTGGGTTATTTAATTAGGATATTATATATGGGAAAATTATATATGGGATGACCATGGATCATGGTAGAACATTGGGTTTAGGTACGTTATCATTAGGGATCACAGATATAGAAAAGGATTCTCTCGAGGACCGAGGTATTGTTGGTTTATCAACCCATGTTGTGGGAAACATTATAAAAATCCATATTGGGAATATTACATCATGATGCCATAGTGGAGTCATATTTTTTTATCATTTATATCATGTGTTAAACTAATAAAAATATTATAGGATCACTTTACTTCAATGTTAGAAAAATTAGCCTCGGGTATCAGACATTATATTTCTAGTAGGTGAAAAAAGAATATGAAGATAAGTAAGGGTCAAAAATCTAGATATTAACACGTGGAAATAATATTTTTCAATAATAAATTAATCAATTCGTTCAATATTATCTATGACAAATTAAAATTCTTTACTTAGATATGAATCATTTATAGTAGGGGCATCTCTGTTTTCTTAGGTGATCTATAAACAATGTTGTCCAAAATTAATTACACATTCAATGATAATTGTTTCAGTGTAGGAGAAGAGGAAATTTTCATAACCCCAGAGTTGGAATTAAAAATATGGTCTATTTGTTAGTACCTATCTCGTTGGTATTGTAATAAATCCAAAAATTGTTCTTAGAAAAAAAAATTAGTTTATTTTCAATCAATGAAGACATTATCCATGTTGTTTAACATTATGTGGTCAGGATGAATATGATTCAACATGGAAAAGTAATATTGATGTTTTATTAGGGTATAGGACTCAATAATAAGTTTTTATCATTTTATATAAGGATACAATTCTAATATAGTTCTATAATGAATTACCCACAGTGATCGAATTAATTTCTTGATAAAGAGATTAGTTGAATAAGGCCTCACACATGGTGTGAGAACCCAAATTGGATTCTTTTATGTATATCTGACTCATACAAATTATTTTGGGGTATTTCCCATATTAATTTGTGCATCAACCAAGTATTGGAGATCCAAGTGTAAATATGTATCACTTTAGGGATAGAATCAATCCATGCATGGATCACGAAGAGATCATGCAGTATGTTGTCATGTGACAATTAGATTATCTGTTCATTTAAACATCCTTCAGTAAGGAAGCGGTTCCCCTAACGTTGAAAGGGAGGATTACAGAGAAAGGAACCATTATTAGAGGGTTGTATGTAACTTTGTATCATATGATGGTATTAATTGAGAAACATAAAGTTCATGTAAATACTTTCCTGCATAATCATTTTTTAACATGGTGGATGGGGACATTTCTATTTTCTAGAATATTGGATGTGATAAATAAATGAGGTCGTAGTGTTACTATGTGTTTCTTTGATATGTGAATCATTCCATATGATGTTCTGGAGTGAAGGTGTGCTTGCAGACCAACACCAAGTAATGTGACATACTCATGAAGAGATCATAATTGTATGTGTTTTTACATACGTAGAACAAAAGTGAATCATATTGTTTTATGTCAGGTGGTTTGGAAGATGTTGTATTGTTTAATGTATTTCGACGTTGAAAATAATTGATGAATTTCTAAATTCATGCATCAATGACCAGATTCATAGTTTAATATTTTGAAAATGAGATGTATAACATGTTTTTTAATGTTATATTGTCATGATGACATGCTACAGAGTTTATAGTCTTACAGATTTGGATATATATTGTTGTGAGGTTTAATTTCATACTACTAGGAATACTACTGTAGGATTACATGAATTTTTTAATCTTGAACCCAACATTGGTTGGGGTTGAAATTAGCTCTCCATCTATTCATATAAATGAATAATCTCTATTAGAGTGGCCTTGGTGTATGTAGTAAGTTCCTTACATCTTTGGATCAATCCATGGAGACTTATTTTCTCATATCATGAGATTCATAAGGATCAATACCAATTCCTATTACATTAAATAAATTAGGGGAACATTGTAGCTAAAATTCTGTCAGATTAATTTTTCATAGTCCTTTAATAGATCCAAGGTATGAAATATTACCTCATACAGTCACTCTAGGTCATCAAGTAATTTCTATAATTTCCAATCTATTGATATATGATCAAAAATGTTTACATGAAGTGATGGAAACTTCACATAAATGGGAATGACTACTTTTGTTCCATATATGATGGCATTTGGGGTTTCCTTTTTGGTTGTATAGATTACAGTATGATAATCCCAGATGTCATGAATGATCTTATTAGGAATATATTTATTATCTTTATCCACGATCATTAGGATTATATTTGATAGGGTCTTGTTGTAGTCCTATATCATTCCATTATCTATTTCTTGATTGATGGTGAAGTGGTTGTATTTCATATTTTACTCGTAATATAACAAGTCCACCTGGGAAAAATAAAAATGGCTATCTTTTTCAGATTATTATAATAGGGAAAACAAATATTTTAATGATTTTAGGTTTCTTGATGTTGATGAAACTATTTTATCTAACTACTTTTATGGGAATTGACTCACCCCATTTGGGGAATAAATACAGAGCTGTTAAGATAAATTTAAACTGCATGGATGAAGTTGGCATTTAGGGACACACAATATCCAATACAAATTAGGAAAATGGGTAGTATTATTAGGATTTTTATAGAACATCAAGGGTTTAATGGATGATGTTGTCTTTCAAATGGTAGGGTTGACATTTCTTAGTGAAATCATTGTAATCTTGTATCATAGTGGGATAGTAATATCTATGCATACATATTTTATGACAAATCTAGGACCCTGTCATGTGGATAACATAGGATCCCAAGTGTACATCTACTTTGACTATTTTAGTCTCTTCTCTGTATATACATCTAATATGGACTCCATCCAAACTTCATTTATTGACGAATTTCTAGTGATTTGGGCTATTATAAAGATTGGTGTTTTTTATGCGACCATATTTTCACATTCTGATCAATATCTAGTAGAAGTATTCCAATATATAGCTTGTCCATGATAGAAATCAACAACCATGTGGTAGGACCGTATGGTTTAATCATGTTGGATTTCATCAATTTCTTCTATTATGAGTTGAATAAAATGTGAAACCATTAGGCAATGTTCAATGATGATTACTATTTCATCTAGGTTTTGATATTCCAAATATATTGTTGAGTTTTACAATGCATCTTCTTGGACATTTTTCAATGTTGGTATGTGATTCAATTTTTCCTCTATATGTAAAAATGACATTAACCCTCAATCATAGTCAACAATATGGGTTCGATATTATTTTATAATGATATATGCCAAATTTATCTATTTGATTACCAACTATAAATCACATTTCACCACTAGATGATCCTTTACTATTTAGAGTCTCAGTTCGAAGCCTGTGATGAGGGACTGATATTCCACATAAATTTTGGTAAACTTTATAACATCCTAAATAAATATGAAAACCCCACATTTTCTAGAGAAATATGGATGACCCTAAACAAGACATTATTGAGCATATAGTCATCCATTATATTCCCTATTGGGATCCTAGAACCACCATCAAAATACAATTACAATGTTTGGGGTAATAATGAATATAAATATATATTCATCTGTAAATTGAGTGTTTAAGTTTTTTTTTTCGAAGATGAGTGTAATGAATGGAAATATTAAAAAACATATCATTTTATTTCATTCTTAGGAACAAACTCTATATAAAATGAATATAGGACAACTTCTCAACATTCAAAACATCCATTCAACATATGGTAGTTGGGAATAAATTTGGGTGGATTATTCAATGTGAAAAAATATTCCTCATGATTCTGCCACTAGTGCCTCAATTTCTAAACCATAATGATAAATGATATGAAACTCTTCTCATTATCCTAATAATGAGTTTCAGTACTATGAAATGTTTGACTATGATAATAAATTCAATGTTCATTAATATCATTAATATTTTTTTTGGGAAGGAACCTAGTGGTCCCTTGTGCTTGGTCACATATAAAATGTGTACATATCATTCATAGAATGGTATTATCACTAGGTGAATCAAGAGATATTTCTTGATACTCTAAACTTCTTATATAATTTCATTATTCCACTGATATGTGACATCGTTCATCATCCATTTTGTGAAGGGAAACATTAGTCTATGAGTTTGGATACAAATCATTGGACATTGGACTAGTTTTCTTGAATACCTCCCAAATCATTAAGATTTTTTGGAGGAAACATAATAAGGATAATCATTTTCTTCTCATGGTCGACATGAATTACATGATAAATTATGGCGATTCCATGAAATTTTCCTGAGGATTCCCTGAAGGCACATTTGAATGGATTCATATTTATGAAATTATATAATAGTTTATTGATGATTTTCTCTTGGTTATCCATTTAGTCAGAACGTTTTCAATACACAACTACTATGTCAGTAATGTAGAATTTAATAAAATCTCATAAAAAGGATCAAATATGTGAGGCGTGACACATTGGCTTGTAGCACTAAAATTTTCCATGATAACCATCATTAACCAATAACAAAATACTCGATGAGGGGACCAAACGTATGTTACTTCTTCATATTCTATGACCATCCATAACTGGTTTTACCTCGAATAGCCAACAATGAAATAATTTTCTTAATATCTATCTATTTCATCAATCATTAGCCATGTGATTAGAATTTTGAAGTCTTCCTTTGTAAATTGTTGACTGAGATCCTTAAAGATTATGAATACCCTTATTATTTTATTTCTATTCATTACAAAGACACTTTTAGATAGAAATTTTAGATACTCAACCTCTTATGTGAATTAAGCCTTGGTAATGTTTTCCAAGGCAACCTCAATTTTGGAGGCATGATTCGGGTGTGTTTTTTTTGGTTGGCAGTTTATATCCCCGATGGCCTTTTGAAAAACCCAACTGATGGGTGGCTACCATGACATTAAGGTGTGGGATCACAATGTAATTTCATGTGAACATGACCCAATGATGCTTCAATAAGGAGGTATATACCTCTTGTTATTTTGAATTTATGGTTGGACATATCAATGGGGGTAGATTATTTTCCTCAATAACCATATTTATTTCACTATGTTCTTAACCAGCGGTAGAGAAAAATCACATGAATACTATAAGGGGATCAATGAGGCCTCCCCCCTTCTCCTTCCTCATTATTGTCTTTTGTTTCCTCTACTTGGGATGTAGATGATGAAGAAAACATCTTAGTGTTAAGTGAGGAGTTAATTTTTTGACCATCAGAAGATGAAGAAAATAAATCCAACCCCTGTTTAAGATTATATTTTGGAGTGAAGGAAGTGTCACCCTAAAATTTGTCACCATCTGGAGAGTTGAAAATTTTCTTTTCACATCTGGGTTTAGTTTTCAGATTTGAAATCGTGTAAGTTACTGAACTTTTGTTCGAATATAGACCTACCACTTTTATTTGATTGATGGGTAACACAAAAATTGTATTAAGATGCTTGAATATATTAGCGGAGAACATATCCAGGCTATTTAGGACACTGATTCGAAAAATATTATTAGTCATGGTCTATTTCCCTTCACTATGTTAAAATCATGCATCATTTTATTGTGATTCACTTGCTTTAAATGGATCTTTGTCACCTTAAAATGTTTTTATTTGAACATTGATTCAATATTGGAGTAATTGGTTTTATGATGAGGGAATAACTACATGTTGATATAACCAATACCTTCCAAGAAAAATGTTTAAGGATGTGTATTTCCAAACATCCATTAATTATAATTTAGATATGAGATCCATGAATAGAGTCCTGAGTTTGATTTCAACAATAGGACTCTCATCATTCTTTACATAACACTATAACATTAGAGATGTATGGTACAATTTCTATTCATTAAGAACTAGTTAACAAATTGTTCAGAATGGAATAAATTTTATCCATATACATTTTTAATGAAGGTTCATCAAATATCACCATCATTTATCTTTCCATATACTTACAATTTTATAACAAATACCTATACGATGGTATATTCTATTTATTTTATTAATGATATGATAATGTAGAATTATTATTGATATACTCCAGTAGTACAAAAAACAACCTAAAACTGTTTGGGGGTTTTATGAATTATTTTTGATTGTTTCTTAGGCCTTTTCATAGACTCAAAGATTTCAGAACTGATAACTTGGATAACATCCTAGATAATTATATCAAACATTTATACCAATAGTCCATTTTTTGGTACTAATCATGTTGAATATATTTAGTATGTGTTATAGGAACTGATGTACATGATATTGATGAATCAACCATTAAAATAAGAGCTTAATATTTATTTTTCTCTTTGTTGAATATTTTCACTAGGTATACATGCACGATGAGGATGATTAGGAAATGATGTTTCCTCTGGTTGATCTACAAAGATTATCATTGTCATGACCCATCCCCCTGGGACTATGTTGCGACTTCCCCAGGCCAACATCAAATAGGACAAGGTTTGGAGACTTGTACCGGAAAGGAGTTTCCATAAAATGGGAAGGAATTTACTCAAAATTTGTACTCATACAGATAGGGTACACTGTGCACATGTAAAATACAACAAAAGAAGAAATGAGAAACCACAACTAAAACCCAACACAGGGTGTAACATCAAGTACTAAAACTAAAGTTTCCAGAATACAATACCAACTAAAATTGGAAGAAAAAAATAGTGAAAATAGATCCTGAGGCCGTCTACCAAGGATCCTACAAGGAGGGTAGGTACATCTCATCACTAAGGCTCTCTATGTCAATCGGTCACCTCCGTACATAGTCATGTCATGGATCCTCGAGACTCAGTCAATGATGCCTGCCATCTGCACAAGACAGAACAAGGTGTGGGAATAATCCCTTGCAGGGGTTAGTATAAAAATACCCAGTAATGACCTCGAGACCCCTAAAGGTATCTTATAATTCCACAAAGGAATAACCATAAAGCATGATCTCAATCACATAGCATAAATAATAAGATAACTCACACAAGGTATACAACTCAGAGATGAGGAATAAATATGATTAGTCTCAATAAATATCATTTTATTCCATTAGGATGTTACATAGGTGAACCACAAAGAAGTTTTTTCATTGTCGATCCACACATGGTCATATGTTTCTGATCCACAGTGGGCCACGCTAAGGCTGGTCCTCATTGGGTCATGCACTGCTGATCCATACAGGGTCACTAGGATGCTGATCCACATATAGTCATTATGATACTGATCCACACAGGGTCATTAAGATGCTGATCCACATATGGTTTCTATGATGTTCATCCACAGAGGGTCGATATGATGTTGATGCACACAAGGTCTCTTGGATGCTGAACCAGACAGGGTCAAACTTCAATTGACACTCAGCCATAGGATTCCCCACACTGTGTGCATTTGAATTTCATAGAATCTGCTCCTCAAGATATCATTTGTGCCTTATCTACCACAATGTTCCAAAAAGGAGTAACCCAATAGACCGACGTATTATAAGTGTCCCAACACAATAGAGGAAATGTTAATCAGATGCCCAGTCTGTGAGTTATAAGAATTTTAGTACTCATGGCCTGGTTTGATTCATGTTCTATACAACCTGGTTGTACTCCATTTTTCTACAAAACATTGGTTGAGTATTTCAAAATGGCCATCTTCCAAGGATTCCCGCTCCATAGAGGGTTTTTCAAATTAATGTTTGGTTAGTGAGATATGAACTTTTAAGAGAAACTGGGTTGAAAGGTGTCAGGGTCCGCTTCGACCCAATCCGACCGACCTGACCCGACCCTTCTCGACCTGACTACCCATGACCGGTCCGACCCGTTGGGTCGTGCGAGGGTCAGATCCCCTCCCAAATAGATGAAAGTCTGTTCGGTTTGCAACAGCAGTGACACGTGGCGCCAGCCCCTCTATTAGTGGGACAGGAGGGGCGGGGTCCCCTTTCACCATAGGGCATGGGTCCCCTTCTACTATAACTTGAAGATGCGGCCTTCTACCATGGAAGTGTAGAGACCCGAAGCCTGATGTACATAGACATTACATTACATTTTCGGAATACTTAGTACATAAAAAAACACACACACACAAGGATCGTAATAGTTTAGTGTCTTTGGAAACTGAGAACGTAATCTTCTAATCGTGGTGAAAGATCTTCAATATCTCCCATAAATATCTTCCCTTTTTTTACCTAAAACCTTTCTTTATATCCCGGGGAAAATAAAACATAAAAGGGTGAGCTCAAATGATCAGTAAGGGTATACAAAAAAAAACCAATCACATCATATTCATAAGAACATAACTTTTGGAAATCTTAACCTGCAAAAGAGATCATAATTTCATAACATGGGATAAATCATAGTAGTGAAATGAAATCCCAATAATCATAACTTAAAACATGAAACTTTGTGGCATACACACATAATCATAGAGAATCATTTTTTGTTAGTCAAGACTCATTGCCAAGACTATCTTAGTGGACAAAGTCCCTTTCTGAATCGAGTAACCCTCGTTTCAGTCCTATTTCACTAAACCGGTATAACCTACCATTTCAGCCATGTCTATCTCATGAGATATAAAATCTTTACCCAATGCATTGGAAGGAGATATAGGTCCCACCCATCTTATAATGAATCATTTCTTATGTGTTCCACATCATCATAAATCATACATCATCGCATAACACATGTAAAAATGGGATTCTTGAAACATCATGACATCATAAAACAAATCATATAAGGTAAATGACTTCATAAAAATAATTCTCTCACAACAAAATCAAATCAATGTAATAATAGGGATAAAAACAGAACCCTATATTATCTTAGATGGAAAATAATTTTGATAAAACATTTGAACTCCATTCTTAAGGAAAATATCCACTCTACTTCAAAAACACTTTTCTTTTCTTAACATGTCATACAATTATAAACTAAAAGAATTTGATTAAAAATAAACATGAAAACTTATAAAGGATGATTCTTGGAAATAATGTTTTAAAAATCCATTCTTTCCGTATAAGTTAAAAAAAACATTCTTCGTACTTTTGTCGGAAAAGTCAAAAAGTACCTCGTATGAAAAAACGACAAAAGATTCCTTTCATATTCATTACTAAAAACTCACCGAAGGGTAAAATTGGATTTAAACTATTGTAAGTGGATGGAAACAATATTACATATTGATGGAACATGGATGTGGATGATAAATTACACCCTAGTAAATACTTTCGAATAAACAATCTCGGATAAAAATGAGATTGTGATATTTCCCTTACCTTAGGTCCGATTTTCTTTGTACGTGTCCGAAGCTCCTGTATAATGGTTTAAATAATGTTATAGACTTATTCCAGAATCATACATATTGATATGATATCATATATGGTCATATTCTTAGCTTCTTGTTAGTAATATTTCATTGTTACTTGTTACTCGGGTCTTTATTGCCTTTTTATCTTATGCGTGTTTTTCCGAATAAATTCTTATTCTTATTTTATGGTTATAGATACCTTGTAACATATATCATATTTATTCATTAAATTAATTTATATAATTACTATGTAATGATGATCATGTAGAACGAGTCGCATCACATCGTGGAGACGGTATTCCGTACGTACGCACGAGTGATGATATCGTTCCTATGATCGTGGAATTGTATTGTAGTATATGTATATTATTTCAGTATCAATATGACTTTATAATCATCATAAATAGTTACTCATTACACCATTTTACCCATCCTTGTAAGGTGGTGGTGGAAAATAGATTACACCACAGCGTGGAGACGGTATTCCGTACGTATGCACGCGCGGTTATTTCATTTTTCCGTAGGATGGATAGAAGGTGAATTAGGGTTGCTTCATATTTATAATAACATATAAGTATGTAATTAATACTGATGTTATTACTTTATCATGAAACAACTAAATAAGAATAATTTGAAGAAGAAAGAAATTGAAAAGATCGGTAACAAATATTACCTCTTCTTTGGAACACCTCTTTAAATCCTCCACATAGGGAACTAAGATTGGTCTTTGAAGAAGACCAGGACCTCTAGGATTATTCTAGGGAATTGGAGAGGAGAAAATGGCAGGGTTTGTCCGAGCTTGAGTGCTCAAATTGGTGTGAGGAGGAGGGTGAGGAGGTGTCCTTTTATAAGGGAGGAGAGGGGCACCTTAGGAATACCTCAAAATATTATTTTATATTAAAGTAAAAATCGGTTTATAATGGTTCCAAAGGGTCTTATTTCGGAGATAAAGTGGGGATGGGTCGCAATACTATCATCCAATATGATTTAGACAAGTTTAGGGTATTATTTTAACCTTATCAATTAGATTTAACTCTAAGTTAAATAATTTAACTTTTACCGTGTCTTTTTGTTTTCTTTCACTATATTGTTAATACACATACTATAACATGCCAAAAGAACCCCAAATTGTTTATTATTAATACATATATCCTTATCTAAGTCATTTGGCCGAACCTTATATTTTTAGGATTAAAATAACAATTAATAATATAATATTTGATTTAAAAACTATTTTGTGTCAATTTTGACACTATTTGATATATGATTTTTGTGAAAGTCATAACAGAATTATATTTTCAAACCAAGTTGATTAAATCAACACTAATATATCATAGTAACCTATAAAATTATTGGAATTCATACAAAGGCTTAAATTACATTTATTTTGGTATTTATAATATCAATTATGTCAATATTTCATTAATAAGGTAATTACTGCATCATCTTTGTGTCATAAATAAATTAACTTATTTGATGTCTAAAAATTAAAAATAAAATACCACCATGTAGGAAATCTTTTTAGCTTTCTAATTAATATTTACAATCGAATTTATCTTATGTACAAACCTATATTAAAAATGTTTTAGTAAATAAACTTTGATTTTAACTCTTTTACCTCTTCTTTGAATTAAATAATAATAAATGTCCTAATCTAATCCATGTGGGCCTAAATGGTCATATTTTATTCCTAAGCTTATTTTTGGTCGACTTACACCTGTCCAATAGAATTAGGACATGTGTTAGGGTAATAATAATATCATTTTTACCCTTAATTACCCTATTTACTTTTAACCGGGGTAAATAAAAGTAAAAAGTTACTATTCACCAAAAATTATTTTCATCTCATTGAACCACATTTTACTTACTGACATCAACCGTGTCTCTCGGATTTTTGAAATTCCATTCACAGAAGCGGTAAAATTAAGATTTATGAAGAAATTAATTTTTTTAACTACCACTTAATAGTTTCACTATTCATCAAAAATTGATGTTTTTCAGAACAATGCTAAAATTGCATCCTAAGCTATATTTCATATTCCGAATTCAAAAATGAAGTCTATTTTACCAAATTAGTTATCATAGAAGTTGCACTAATTAATTTTATAATTAAATCCCACTGTTAAAACAAAGAGCGTGTTTTTAAGAAACAATATCTTTCAAAAGATTGACACTTGTTTATGTCTGGTTTAAATGTGAAATTACATCCAATGACCAACATTGTATTAAATTGTAAAAATATATTCTAAATATACTTTAAAACCACTCAAATTAATAATTTATCACTATTAATTATTTTGATTAAAAAAGTTGTTTTTAATTATAATTTAGTAATTTTCACTATTCATCAGAATATGAAAGTTATCCGAAAAGTACCAAAATTTCACCTTAGTCTAAATTCGATACTCTGAATCTAAAAATGAATTCCATTTTGAAAAATAAAATTTACAAAATTTCAAAAAGTGGTTATTACTATTCATAACGGCTAGTTTTAATAATATTTTAATAGCATATCGTTGTTTCGTGAAACTCAGTATTGCGTACTACACACGCTATCGAGGAAGGTTGCGATTGCGTGTAATGCAAGGCAAGTCAAGGATGCATGTTTTGCAAGCTCCTTTTGGTGTAGCGTACAACACAAGACATTAGTGAAATTAAAAAAAAAATCATAAAATCTTGGGCTGTTACATTCTACCCCCCTTAAAATGAATTTCTCCCTCGAAATTCGTCAGGGTTATAAATGGTTTACTATTCGAAAGTTTCTTTAATAGAAACCCACATCTTAAAAAGGAATACCAAAACAAATATTTTAAAAGAAAAGTATGAAACTTAACGGTTACCCAAATAAACTAATCACTGGGTTTCCACATAGGTGAAAATATGGATATGGAAGAAAAATCTAACCATCATGTTTTGATAGAGAGTGGTAGAGAACATGGCTATGGAAAATCCAACAATCACAAATCCATAAATTTGTGACGATCTAAGGTACCATCCGATTCATCAGGTATAAGATCACTAGGAAGACATTTTTGGTTTTCATGATCATTTCCCTAAAGTTGAAAATTTGAATTAGAATAAATACTTTCTTTATTTTGGTACAATCTCACTGTTGTTCATGCCTTGAACAATTTCCACTTCATCTCTTAAATAAATGAAGTTTAATTTGTTATTCGTGAAGTGTTAGCAGATCATGTGATAGAATGACGGGTCATTCCATCTGTCTCAAACAAAAGGTTAGCAAAAATTATATACATAAGTCGATCTATAGTGAGATTAATCACATATGGTTCCTAAAATGGACTTATACTTCATATATCATACTGATTAATATAATAAAACTAGTTTCTACTAAATAGGGACTTCTTGTAGGCCAGTGGTTGGCGATAAAGCCCAGTCGCACTTCAGTTGTGGGTTCGGTTCCCACAGCCTTGTCCGACGCGATGGGCTGTCGCCCGTCCTGCAGGTTGTCCTTTTTCTAAAACTACATTACTATAAAATCCCATATATAATATCGAAAAAAAACTTCTATCCTTAAACAATAATCACTTATGTCCAACATAATCCATTTCAATTTTTAGGCTTATCCATAATACTGCATTCCACTCTCATAACATAGTGAAAATGATTTCTAGAGATTTAATACCATCGTTGATCCCCATATATCAGAAGATATGTTTTGTTGGTCACATTCCAAACATTCAAAGTCCTTAATCATGTATTCTCTTGAATACCTTAGTGAAAACATGAATGCAGTTTAAAGTTAACACTTTCCACATACCAAAATCCTCAAAATTCTATATACTCAAACCATGATATCACTTAGTCCTTATATCAATCATGAGCTCATGAATACTATTAAACACTTCATTTTCTCGTTTTCCCTTCATTATGCGCATATCATCTTATTTCCAAAAAATATCTCAATCACTTTGAATACCACATCAATAAATATTGCAATTCTCAATGATACAACATTATTTTGGAATCCCATTACATAAACACTTAATCATTCCACCACATCGTTGTCATATTCAACATTGCCAATAGTGATCGCATGTGACTTCCCTTTGTCCTTTGCCTTCATTGGTTGCTCGTGTTGATCATCACTAACCCTTGGATTAGGGCATTTATTAGCATAATGCCCCATTTCCTTGCACTTGAAGCATTGAAGTGTTGGTGGTGCGTTCTCTGTAGTGTTTTCTTTATTCACATCATTAGAAACCCTTTTTCCATTACTTCGACACTCAGCTACTCGATGACCTTCTTTTCCACACTTAAAACATTTTCTAGTCCCTTTAAGACAATCCCCACCATGCTTCTTTCCACACTTTGTGCATAAGGAAACATTCATCTTCTTTTCACCGTTATATTGAGATTTCTCCTTGAACTCCATCTTTTGTTTCTTTTCAAAACCATTAGATGAATATGTAACACCAACTTCTATTTCTACCATGATAGCACAACGCACAATTTCTTCATAGCTACTGAAGTCTCTTATATCTAATGCCCTTTGAAGACTTGGTTTTAAGCCACTGAAAAATCGATCAACTTTACTTCCAGGTTGGATGATAATGCCAGATGCATACCTTTCAAGTCTTGTAAAATTCGCTTCGTATATACCAACAGATTCATCATCCTTTTTCTTTAGTTCAAGAAACTCCTTCTCCATATTTGTTCGAAGAATACGAGGGAAGTACTTATTGAAAAATAAGTTCTTGAACTCGTCACATTCCATGGACTCAATTTCATCTCTTTACCTTGTATTCTTGATAAGATTCCACCATTGATCAGCTTCACCTTCCAAACGACATACTGCTAAGATGACTTTATCATGTTCAGAACATTGAAGAACTGAAAATATCTTTTCAGTAGTACTGATCCATTGTTCAGCAACAAGTGGATCGGATGTCCCACTGAAAGAAGGTGGACGTTGCCTCATGAAGGACTCAATAGAATAATGTTCCCTTCTCTGCTCATTTGGATGTCCAAAATGATTCATAGCTTGTGTAAGTATAGCAATAAAATATTTCACTCCATCTCCCATAACATTTTTTTGTTCAGGAGGGCAATCATTGCATTGTCCATTGCATTGATCAACACGGTTCCTTCGGGTTCCATCCATCCTCTAAAACCCAAAAAGAATAGTGTGAGAGGCAAAAATCATGCTAGGGAAAACAACATAATAAAGGGGGAGTACCTTCAATATCTAACATCATAGGTTTAATTCTATGATCGTTAGCGTAATTCTAGTACTATAACCTATACGTATACTTAACCTTAGGGACATCCCTAGACATACCTTAGAAATATCTCTAGGGATCTCACTAACGTTTTCGCGTCCTAGTTTCCAAAGGTTGACTAAACCTTTCCTCTGATACCAACTGTAGAGACCCGAAGCCTGACGTACATAGAAATTACATTACATTTGCGGAATACTTAGTACATAACAAAAACACACACACACAAGGATCGTAATAGTTTAGTGTCTTTGGAAACTCGGAACGTAATCTTCTAATCGTGGTGAAAGATCTTCAATATACCCCATAAAGATCTTCCCTTTTTTTTACCTAAAACCTTTCTTTATATCCTGGGGAAAAGAAAACATAAAAGGGTGAGCTCAAATGCTCAGTAAGGGTATACAAAAGAAAAATCAATCACATCATATTCATAAGAACATAACTTTTTGAAATCTTAACCTGCAAAAGAGAGCATAATTTCATAACATGGGATAAATCATAGTAGTGAAATGAAATCCCAATAATCATAACATAAAACATGAAACTTTGTGGCATACACACATAATCATAGAGAATCATTTCTTGTTAGTCAAGACTCATTTCCAAGACTATCTTAGTGGACAAAGTCCCTTTCTGAATCGAGTAACCCTCATTTCAGTCCTGTTTCACTGAACCGGTATAACCTACCATTTCAGCCATGTCTATCTCATGAGATATAAAATCTTTACCCAATGAATTGGAGGGAGATATAGATCCCACCCATCTTATAATGAATCGTTTCTTATGTCTTCCACATCATCATAAATCATACATCATCGCATAACACATGTAAAAATGGGATTCTTGAAACATCATGACATCATATAACAAATCATATAAGGTAAATGACTTCATAAAAATAATTCCCTCCTAAAATAATCAAATCAATGTAATAATAGGGATAAAAACAGAACCCTATATTATCTTAGATGGAAAATAATTTTGATAAAACATTTGAACTCCATTCTTGAGGAAAATATCCTTTCTAATTCAAAAACACTTTTCTTTTCTTAACATGTCATACAATTATAAAATAAACGAAGTTTATTAAAAATAAACCTGAAAAATTATAAAGGAAGATTCTTGGAAATAATTTTTTAAAAATCCATTCTTGCCGTATAAGTTAAAAAAACATTCTTCGTACTTTTGTCGGAAAAGTCAAAAAGTACCTCGTACGAAAAAACGACAAATATTCCTTTCATATTCTTTACTAAAAACTCACCGAAGGGTAAAATTGGATTTAAACTATTGTAAGTGGATGGAAACAATATTACATATTGATGGAACATGGATGTGGATGATAAAATACACCGCAGTAAATACTTTCGAATAAACAATCTCGGATAAAAATGAGATTGTGATATTTCCCTTACCTTAGGTCTGATTTGCTTTATACGTGTCCGAAGCTCCTGTATAATGGTTTAAATAATGTTATTGACTTATTCCAGAATCATACATATTGATATGATATCATATATGGTCATATTTTTAGCTTCTTGTTAGTAATATTTCATTGTTACTTGTTACTCGGGTCTTTATTGCCTTTTGTTCTTATGCGTGTTTTGCCGAATAAATTATTATTCTTATTTTAAGGTTATAGATACCTTGTAACATATATCATATTTATTCATTCAATTCATTTATATAATTACTATGTAATGATGATCATGTAGAACGAGTCGCATCACATCGTGGAGACGGTATTCCATACGTACGCACGAGTGATGATATCGTTCCTATGATCGTGGAATTGTATTGTAGTATATGTATATTATTTCAGTATCAATATGACTTTATAATAATCATAAATATATACTCATTACACCATTATACCCATCCTTGTAAGGTGGTGGTGGAAAATAGATTACACCACAGCATGGAGACGGTATTCTGTACGTACGCACGCAGGGTGATTTCATTTTTTCGTAGGATGGATAGAAGGTGAATTAGGGTTTTTTCATATTTATAATAACATATAAGTATGTAAGTAATACTTATGTTAATACTTTATCATGAAACAACTAAAGAATAATAAGTTTAAGAAGAAAGAAATTGAAAAGATCGGTAACGGATATTACCTCTTCTTTGGAACGCCTCTTTGAATCCTCCACTTAGGGAACTAAGATTGGTCTTTGAAGAAGACCAGGACCTCTAGGATTATTCTAGGGAAGTGGAGAGGAGACAATGGCATGGTTTGGCCGAGCTTGAGTGCTCAAATTGGTGTGAGGAGGAGGGGGAGGAGGTGTCCTTTTATAAGGGAGGAGAGGGGCACCTTAGGAATACCTCAAAATATTATTTTATATTAAAGTCAAAATCGGTTTATAATGGTTCCAAAGGGTCTTATTTCGGAGCTAAAGTGGGTATGGGTCTAAATCCTATCAACCAATAAGATTTAGACAAGTTTAGGGTATTATTTTAACCTTATCAATTAGATTTAACTCTAAGATAAATAATTTAACTTTTACCGTCTCTTTTTGTTTTCTTTCACTATATGGTTAATACACTTACTATAACATGCCAAACGAACCCCAAATTGTTTATTATTAATACATATATCCTTATCTAAGTCATTTGGCCGAACATTAGATTTTTAGGAATAAAATAACAATTAATAATATAATATTTGATTTAAAAACTATTTTGTGTCAATTTTGACACTATTTGATATATGATTTTTGTGAAAGTCATAACAGAATTATATGTTCGAACCCAGTTTTTTAAATTAACACTAATATATCATAGTAACCTAGAAAATTAGTGTAATTCATAAAAAGTCTTAAATTACATTTATTTGGGTTTTTATAATATCAATTATGTCAATATTTCATTAATAAGATAATTACTGCATCATCATTGTGTCATAAATAAATTAAATTATTTGATGTCTAAAAATTACAAATAAAATACCATCATGTAGGAAATCTTTTTATCTTTCTAATTAATATTTACAATCGAATTTATCTTATGTACAACCCTATATTAAAAATGTTTTAGTAAATAAGCTTTGATTTTAACTCTTTTAACTCTTCTTTGAATTAAATAAAAATAAATGTCCTAATCTAATCCAAGTGGGCCTAAATGGTCATATTGTATTCCTAAGATTATTTTTGGTCGAATTAAACTTGTCCAATAGAATTAGGACATGTTTTAGGGTAATAATAATATCATTTTTACCCTTAAATACCCTATTTACTTTTAACCGTGGTAAATAAAAGTAAAAAGTTACTATTCACCAAAACTTATTTTCATCTCATTGAACCACATTTTACTTACTGACATCAACCGTGTCTCTCGTATTTTTGAAATTCCATTCACAGAAGAGGTAAAATTATGATTTATGAAGAAATTAATTTTTTTAACTACCACTTAATAATTTCACTATTCATCAAAAATTGATGTTTTTCAGAACAATGCCAAAATTTCATCCTAAGCTATATTTCATATTCCAAATTAAAAAATGAAGTAAATTTTACCAAATTCATTATCATAGGAGTTTCATTAATTAATTTTATAATTAAATCCTGCTGTTAAAACAAAGAGCGTGTTTTTAAGAAACAATATCTATCAAAAGATTGACACTTGTTTATGTCTGGTTTAAATGTGAAATTACATCCAATGACCAACATTGTATTAAATTGTAAAAATATATTCATAATATACTTTAAAACCACTCAAATTAATAATTTATCACTATTAATTATTATTATTAAAAAAGTTGTTTTTAATTATAATTTAGTAATTTTCACTATTCATCAGAATATGAAAGTTATCCGAAAAGTACCAAAATTTCACCTTAGGCTAAATTCGATACTCCGAATCTAAAAATGAATTCCATTTTGAAAAATAAAATTTAAAAAATTTCAAAAAGTGGATATTACTATTCATAACGGCTAGTTTTAATAATATTTTAATAGCATATCTTTGTTTCTTGAAACTCAGTATTGCGTACTACACACGCTATCGAGGAAGGTTGTGACTGCGTGTAATGCAAGGCAAGTCAAGGATGCGTGTTGTGCAAGCTCCTTTTGGTGTAGCGTACAACACAAGAAATTAGTGAAATTAAAAAAAATATTTTTCATAAAATCTTGGGCTGTTACAGGAAGGCATCTGCGCTCCGCCATCTTCCAACACGGTCAGCCAAGGGCCCGTCGCAGTACCAGTGGGGCCTTCTTGGGCCACCAGGTGAGCATCCGTTGTACATTTTGCCATCTAATTGTGCCTACAGGACTCCCAGGATGCTACCATCACTGTGTGGCTCCGATATTCAAGTTTCTATAAAGATAAAATTCCATCCATGAGAACGAGAAAAATCCAATAGTGGTGGAGGGTCTAGGAATGATCCAAGCCTCCATTCATCGTTGGACAGGATGATCATTGGAGCTTCATCGGAGTTCTATCTTGACATCTCACTACCCTATCCCTTTGACAACAATTTCAGGATCCCAATTTTGAGTTAAGAGATTAATCCTCTTTTCAATTAATGGTTTATTACTTGCTGTAATTATCGAATGAAGTTAATTAAATGAGGAGTGGTTACACAATTGATGGGTAACCAAGAATTTAATTTCCCTCATTAAATGTCCAACGACTTCTATGGTCCCCACCACCATCACTCTAGAGGTGGTAGAAAAATAAAATAACATATTATGTTATTTTATCATTATTTCATAAATTCCATGAAAATATTTTTTTTTTCTGTTCACCTACTACAGTTCTAGTTATGCCTCACATAACTGGATTCCATTGCTATGAATACAATGATGCCTTCATATTTTAATTCTTAGAACATGTTCCAAAGTTAGAAATTCTCTCTCACACATTTATTGAACATATCTAAAAAAAGATAAAAATTACATTCTGGGAAATCCAGGTCTCGGAATCATGTGTCGAAAATTTTCATAGACTTTTAATAATCCCAAATAATTTAAATTAATTATATGGAATTTTTTTTCATTAAATTCTCCAAACATTAGGTATTTTTGTCCACAAAATAGAAAAAAAATAAGGGAATCAAATGAGTGTACTGAGCAAACATCTGATCCTCTCATTCACATGTGCTCTCTTAAATGTTCTTGTGCTGCCACATAACTCACACCATAGGAATCGACCGCCCATGAAGGACCTTCTCTTGTTGATCCTCTATCTGTACCGGAATCTCCTCAAACATCACCCAAATATTGATTTCTAGCTTGGCCCATTCGATAACGTGTGATGGATCATGCATGTATCTCCTCATTTATGACACATAAAAAATATTATGTAGCGAGGACATCTATGGTGGAAGAGCAAGTCGATACACCACCTCGCTTACTCTGCTGAGGATCTGGAAAGGTCCGATAAAACTTGGGGAGGGCTTGTTACCCCTACCAAACCTCCATAATCTTCATTTGGGTTTGACGCATAGGAAGACATGGTCTCCCTAATCAATCTCTAAGGGTCTCCATCTTCTATCATCATATGACTTCCGCCTTCTCTATGCAGTCATCGTCTGCTCCTAGATGATCGACACCTTTTCCAAGGTAGCCCACACCAACTCTAGACCCGTAAGTATTGACTCCCTTGGGTCTATTCAGCATAGAGTTGACTTTCATGGTTTCCCATAAAAGGCCTCAAATGTTACCATTCCCATGGTTGAGTTTTAACATTTTTTGTAACCGAACTCTACTAGTGGCATTTCGTCCTCCCAAATGCGTGAAAAATCAAAGAAACAAGCACTAAGCATGTCATCGAGTGTCTGTATGGCCTGCTTCATCTGACCATCTGTCTATGGGTGAATGGTGGTTCACAAGCATATCTGAGTCCTGAACGCCTCATATAATCCCTTCCACAAGAAAGATGTACATCGAGCTTCACGATCCATGACGATCATCGATGAAACCCTATGAAGAAATACAATCTCTTATATGTAGAGACATTCCAATCACTCTATTGATCGCCGATCTCAGATTAGTATTTAGTGGGATGACATGGTGAGTTGGTCAACAATAACCCAGATGGAATCTTGGACCCTAGAAGTTTGTGGTAACCCAGTCACAAAGTCAATGAAAATACTATCCCACTTCCACTCGGGTACATCATGTGGGTGCACTTAGCCTACTGGAACCTGATACTCATCCTTCACTTGTTGACAAGTGTGGCATCGTGGTATGAAAATTCCATGACATTATTCATCCCATACAACCAGTACTAACTGTAGAGGTCCTGGTACATCTTCTCTACTCGTGGATTTGAATCCAAATGTGATGTGTGGAACATCCTCAATACCCCCTCTCACAGCATCACGGGTGCCATGGTGTTTCCTCTAAAGATACTGACATGCTCCCCACCTTCTTAAAATCCTTTAAGAGAGTATCCTAAGGTTATATGAGTACGTCAAGCATCCCGATCTACGTCCCCAAGCTATGTCTCCCATGAATTGCTAAAGGAGTGGGGGAGTAGCTATAATAGACTACAGGTAAGCTGCTTCATCACTATCCATGAAAGATATCTGCAACGCGGCTAGCTGCTCTGTCGCCTCACTCAGTATGTGTAGTCCAAAACTCCTATTGAGTGAATCTACTACCACATTCCCCTTCCCAAGAGTGTAGAATATCTCAAATTCATAGTCCTAGAAGAACTATATCCATAGTCGCTATCTCAGGTTTAGGTCATTCTATGAGAAGATATTCCAGAGACTCATGTGATCTGAGTAAATAATAAATTGTTCACCCATCAAGCAATGAAGCCACATCATCTACGCAAAACAACTATTTCTAACTCCAAGTCATGAGTAGCATAGTTATTATCATGATTTCTCAGCAATAATGAATCATAGGAGATCGTTGCTCGCTCTTTCATCCAGAAACATCCTAGTCTGGTCCCTGATGTGTCGTAGAAGACTATATACCCAATGCCCTCTTTTGGTAACCTCATGATGGGGACCTCCACATTATCTGTCTCAGCTCTTCCAAACCATAAAGGCACTTATCCTTCAAAAATAATGGCTTCCCAATCTTCATCAAAGATGAAAAGGGTTCATATACCCAAGAGAAGTTAGGTACAAATCTCATGTAGTACAAAGACAATCCCAAGAAGCTCTCCACGTTGGTCATAGTCTTGTGTAGCTCCCAAACAAGAACATTCTCTATCTTCACTGGATCCACTATAACTTCATCCTTCGAGATAACGTTCCCTATGAAGTGTACTTACTGTATCAATAGTTGGCCCATCGAAATATTACCTTAAAGATAGTCCTCTTAGAGTGTATCCAGAACCCCCTGTAGGTGTGTGGAATGCCCTCCTCCATCATCGAGTACACCAAGATTTCCTCAATGAAGACCATCAAGAAGTGATCAAGGTATTGCTGGAAGATCAGGTTCATGATCCTTATGAATACTACTGAAGGATTGGTCATGCTAAAGGGAATCACCTAGTACTCATAATAGACATACAAAAATCTAGAAGCTCTCTTCGAAATGTCCTTAAGTCGTACCCTAAGCTGATGGTAGCCTGATCTGATGTCTATCATTGAAATAACACTATGCTCCCTTATGTAGGTCAAAGAGATCATGGACCCGAAATAGAGGATAATTTTTCTTCGTGGTCACCTGTTTCAGGCAATGATGGTCCACACAATGACTCAAAAACTCCTCTACATTCCTTGTGAACAAAATCGGGGCTACCCATTGAGAAACATTGGGCATTATGAACCCCTTCTTGTGCAAGTCCAAAATTTAAACCCTCATCTCATTATGCTCCGTAGGAGCCATCTGATATGTTGGTAAAGATATTGGTGTCATACCAGGGTACATGTCAATGTAAAAGCCTACCTCTCTATGTGGAGGTAGTATTGAAATATCATCAGGGAAGACATCATCATACTAGTCCTCCACAACAAGATATCATGGACTCCTCTCGTCCACTAGTCCAAGGGTGAGTCTATCCAACTGATGAGTGATCAGTTGCACCCTCCTTCGATAAATACCATCTTGTTGGAGAAAATGTTTTCTTCTCACTATTGAAGGAAACCATGATCCCATCCTCACAGAAAATCCACACCTTGAACCTAAAATAGTTCATCTGAGAGTGGACTGTGGATAGCCATTCCATACCAATGATGACATTGTAAGGCCTCAACACCGCTACCAGGAGATCCCAACCAATGCCCTTGTCTCCTAGAGTAAGCTCACACTGATGACACCGATGAGTAATTGTCGAATCCTCTCTTGTAGGATTCTCTAATCGTAATGATAAATCCCCTGGATCTACCAGAATGACATAGCTCTGAACTACAGTCATAGAAATGATAGATTGAATAAAAGCTATGACTATAAATACTAAATATAGGGTGGAGTTGACACAGATCGTACCTCAAATTATTTAAGGACGATCATGGTCATAGGCCTTAGCTTCCTGAAGCTGAGTTCTTCACTGTTCGCCTACACCCAGAGGATGCGGTGGACCACATGGAGGTTGTGAAGATTGGACCTAAAATCACTGCCCACCGCCTGATGCACAACCTGAACCTATAGCATGTCCGCTGCCATGCGGACCTCCTTGCTTGAATATCTACCACTGCCTCAATGGTACCTTGACCGTCTACTAATTTTCGGCTCATTAGGTTGGGTAGTCGAGAGCCATGTGGCCCTGTCTACCACACGTGAAGCCCAGTCTGCTCCTCTGCTGGCCTACTCTACCTTATGAGCTCCGCACCACCGACCATGAATCCTAGGGTTATCCTCTGGAAGGTCTGTCCCACTTGGAATTCTACATCATCTTCTTATTTCCTACATTAGATGACTCTACTACCTATCATCCGGTGGTGGATCTCATCATTGGTTCTTGCTCAATATTGAATCTATGTCCAAATAATGCTGACTCGAGTACTCCATCCTACAGGTGGATATTGAGCGATATCATCGATTCTCTAATCTCCTACCAGAGACCCTACACAATGATTCGGGACCTAAATAAATGGTCTGGTACCATGTCAGTGGATTAGAGAGAGGGGTCAGTGAATCTCTCAGAGTATGCAAACACTATCAAGCTTCCATACTGTAAGGGTAGGAGCTCCTATAAACCCCCAGAGTATAGTGTCACTGAAATATACTCTGCCCTGAAGATGCTATTAAAGTCCGTCCAGGTTAGGTTCACCTCGTCATGTAACTAGAGTGTCAGGCTCCACTATCCCCTAGTTGTTCCTTGGAATAGACTAGCTTATAAAAACATCATTTTCTCTATTGGTGTCCCAACATGGTGGAAAACTCTAGCCACGACCTTCATTCAGCCCTCAGCAGCCTTTGGATCTCTCTCGCCTCAAAATCTCAGCAGCCTATTCTGTGGGAACTTGTGCAACACACTAAGTTGTCTTGCACCGTATGCTAGTGGGGATGGAGGAAACTAATTCCCTACGAGTGGTGGTGTTACTGGTACACCATCCTAAGGTACCAACATAGTGATATGGCATTATACCGAAGCCTCATCACTCGGTGGGCCATCATCGTGAACACTCTCAAGAACCATGGCCGGCTATCTACATGGAAGCATCCTAAAAAGAAATAGGTTCACCCCAGATAATAATTTATACCTGGTGAGCTAACACAAATGGGATCAAAAGTAAATAAATTTCCAATAAAAAACATAATCATTATTTTTTTCACCAACTCGGAAATCCAAATTCAAGGACCTAGTGTATGGATACGTCAGTCGTCGCACCAACACTGGACTCCCCAAACTGAAAACCACACTCGAAACACTTAACACTATTTCTCTACTCAAAAGATAAATTTCCAAGTTCTTTAGTTGAACTGACTCCTTGGATAACTATTTTTCACGACTCGTACCCTAGGGATCGTGCTTTGATTACCACCAATAACTCCTTCCATAGGCTAGGGGTTGGCGAATAGCACCAGAAAAGAATTTCCCTAAAATGGGAAAAAATGTTATCAAATCCAATGCACACATCGACAGGGTACACTATGCAAAATTAAAACTCAACAGAATAATATTGGTTTAATCACAACTAAAAACCCCCACAGAGTGTAAAAAAATACAAATGTAAAAGGGACCAGAATACAATCCCAACTAAAATGGGAATATATAAAAACAGAAAATAGCTCTTAAGGTCATCTTCCATGGATCCTACTTTAAGGGTAGGTGAAGCTTGTCACCGCGTCTCTCCACATAAACTGGTCACCTCCGTACACCATCATGTCCATGCTCCTCAAGACTTAGTCAATGATTCCCATCTATTATGCAAAACACAACAAGTTTCCAGTGAATCCTATACAAGGGTGAGTATAACAATACCCAGTGGGGACCCAGTGACCCCTGAAGGTCTCTCATAATTTCAAAAAAGAATAACCAGAATGTATGATATGAATCAATGGAGCAGAAAGAAAAAGACAGATCACACAATGTATACTACTCAAAGATTATTAATAAAGATGATTAGTCTTAAGATACATCATTTTATTCTGTTACGAAGTTCCAAAACTGAACCACAATGAATTTGTTCTATTTTCGATCCACAGAAGGTCGAATGTTGTTGATCCATGACGGGTATCTCTAAGACTGGTCCTTTCTTGTCGCACACTACTGCCCAAAACAAGGTCGCTAGGATGTTGATCAACACATGGTAGCCTGACTCTAATCCACACAAGGTCACTATGATGATGATCCACACATGGTCACTATGATGCTGATCCACAATAGTTCTCTATGATGCTGATCCACACAAGGTCGATTTGATGTTGATCCACAAAGGGTCTCTCATCAATTGACAGCCTCCCATAGGATTCCTCATACTCAGTGCGCTTCAATTCCATAGAATCTTCTCCTAAAGATATCGTCCATCCCTCAACTACCATGAAGTTTCATAAAGAAGTAATTGAAAGGAACACCATGTCATAAGGGTCCCAATGGGACAAATGGTGCATCAATCATATGCACTGTCTGTGAGTTATAAAAGATTAAGAATCGAGGTCTTGAATGGATTCATGTTCGATCCAACCAAGTCATACTCAAACATTATCCAACAATTAGGTGTAGTATCTCAAAAGAACCATTTTTATCCAATTTTTCCATCCCCATAGACAGTTTGTCAAATGGATGTATGGTTTGTGAGATACAACCTTTTAATAAAAACTAGGTCGAAAAGGGTTAGGGACCAGTCCGACCATGTCGGACCAAACCAACCCACCTCGACAGGGGCTGATCGGAACCAGTTCGGGTCACCCGAACCTAGTCTAGGTCCCACCTGGGTCTGACCCGACCTAGCCTGCACTTACTGGGCCGGCCCGTGCGAGAGGGGTAGCAAAGGGCTTGGCCCGTTGGGCTACCGACTGGACCGGACTACCTTGAGTGGGCGCGACCCGCCTGGCTATGGGGGGTCAGCTCTCCATCCGAACAGACAAATGTCCGTTTGGTTTTCAATGGTGATGCCACGTGGAACCACCCCCGATGTCATCGATACCTGTAGGGTGAAAGTCCCCTTTCTCCATGGCTTGAGCCAAGGCCTCCATCCACATCACGCGATGTCACACCACCCACTGCCAATGAGGTTGGCCAAGGGTTGGCCTCCCCTACTATCGTCCATAGCACCTTCAGGGACCACCTTCCTCCATGGACGACCCCACCTCCCTATGGAAGCAGTCTTCGGTGCTGCCATGCTAGTGTCGTTCTAGCTAGCCTTCCGCGGGCCACTGGGTGAACTCCTATGGTCCGTTATCCCTTCTATTTTCACCAACAAGCCTCCTAGGATGATTTTATCACTACATTGCTCCCAAATTCATTTTCCTGTATAGTTAAAAATTCGAACATAATGAATGAGACAAAGAATGTGGGTGTGGGACCGAGCCCTGTTTGGTTGGCCTACGCTCTTTACCTTATCAATCTAACAGGGGTGTGGTAATCAAATCATTAGAAGATAAATTAAAACCCCGTTCAATAATTCCTACATTATCCAATCGTAGTTTCAAACGAATCATGGATTAAATCTTATTTGGTTAATACACATCATTCATATTTTTTATCAATGATATATTGAATGAAATTCTCATGCATTTAAACAACAACCCCTACCAAGAATTTGTAGGATGTCATGATTGTTGGAGAAGAATGCATGCATGTTGAATCATTCAACATTCGTCGATCCTGGATGGATTTCCCCAATGATGTCGTCTAAGCCTCCATTCTTAATTGGAAGGGATGATTGTTGGTGCTTCATCAGAGTTCACCTACAATATATCACCACCCTCTCCTTTCGCCAACATTTATAGGATCTGAAGGGTGATTTTAGAGATTAATCCTCTTTTCAATTAATAGTTCATTAATTGATGTAATTAATGAAACAAATTAATTAAAATAGTAGTGGTTACACAATAGATGTGTAAGAGGGAATTTAATTTCCCTCGTTAATTGTCTTACAAAATCATTGGTCCCCAGCACCATCATTCAATAGGTGGTAGAAAAATAAAATAACAAATTTCATTATTTTATTATTCTTCAATAAATAGTGTGAAAATAACTATTTCTATCGACCTATTGTGGTCGATGTTACACCTACCTTAAGTAAATATTATCACGGAGAATTCAATCGTGCACTTAGATTTCAATTCCGAGAACCACTTCAAAATATTGATATTCCTGCTCGCACATTTACTGAACTTACCCAAAAAATATCAAAAATAATTTTTGGGACGACCGGGCCTTGGAATCACAAGTCTTTAATTTTTTCAAGCTCATAATAATCCCAAATAATTTAAAAAATTATATGGAATTACCTGGTATTCACAATCATGTTATGAAAGTCCCTATAATGTTAGGGGGAACATCATTGTTTATACTTCACTAACTAAAGAGAGCTCCCACATGTACCATCCATGTGTAAAGTTCGATAAGGGTTGTAGTTAGTGTAGTGTCTCTTAAAATGAACAATTCATATATTGTATCCTTGACTCTAATAGCCACTTCCCCATGATTTACAAAAAAATGATCAGAATTAAGGTTCACTGATTCACTCATTATCAAATAATGTATCAATAAAGTGAATATCAATAATGGAACAAAATCTCATCTACTTTTTGGATGATGATTCCATCTAGTGGAGAGAATCTTTTTGTACCATTTATAGGTGTGGTGTTCATGATTCTGTCATTTTATGCAACAATTTTTCAAAATTCAAAACTTTTATTATTATTATAAGATCATATTCATTTATATTATTTGAGCCTTCCCAAAAATAACATCTATTTAAATACTGACTATCAAAGGGATGAGATTATAATAATATTGGTTATGTCATAGTGGAAGCGGTTGAGGGCATGTTGGTTTTTCAAATTACACATTTTGTATAGCATGAACCCAATTCATCCTCTTTATATACATCCAGTCATAGAAAATTTATATACTATTGCTGTTATCTTTCTACTATTAATTATCCTCCCAAAAATTAGGGGAAAATACACATGCTACTTGTTTAGGGGGCTCAACCATCTTTACTTGTTCAATTTCCATCATCTTCTGCAAGATGGATTTAAAAATGAAACATTCTGGGATATTTTTCTCGAACTCTTAATGAAAGGGTAAGTATTTTTGGAGATCATTTTCACTATAATTATTGGACTTTCATGGGATTTGGAAATATAAAAACATTGTTCCCCAATGCTGAGATGTTGTAACTATGGATTTGGAACCATCAAAATGAATAAAAATTATTCTTTATCTCCTCAAACTATTTTCTTCTATTTTCCAATTAATCATCCAAATGAGGGAGGAATTGTTTCCAATACTCATGGGAATATCATTGTATAATGTGGGATTCAGTGCTACAGAGAATTCATGGTCCTGACTATTTATAATAGTGGTATAGTATACATTCCCAATTATCTTTTGATGAGTTTAAGGAATTACTCATTACATAGAAATAGTTTGTGCTATGGAGTCTTCCACTCTTTGAGAAATCATGACAATGTCACAAAACCCTCCTATATGTTTCATAGTGGTGAGTGGAATGGACATATAATCCTGATGATTCACTGTATTTATGGGTAACATGTATTCTTAGGGAATTTTCATGTTTATGGAACTTGTCAATCCTTTCCAGCATCAAAAGAAACTCGCGACCCTCTCATTGTCCAAATATTTTTTGTTAAAGAGGTATAGAATTTCATTCTTTTCTAATGTCGAGGAAAATTGTTAAAGAAAAATGTAATAGAGATCTCGCCACCTTGAAATTAACTTAGATGGTAATATATTTTAACATATAATGGATTGTAACTATACTGATTACACAAATCAAATGCTTTTCATTTCCCAGCCATGGGATCACAGTAGGACAAAAAACATTTCAGATGCTACTATGTGTCCCTCAAGCCAGTAGAGATTGGAAATATAGTGCCCCCAAAGATTTCCGGTTTTATATTCAGATTAAATCATTCTAGCTATGGATTCTTCTCTAGTTCTACTAGTGAACCCCATTCTTCCATTTCATCTGATCTAGTCATTAGTGTCTCAGTAGTATTTATGAGTCTATGAGGAATATATCGATACACTGGTGCTAGAATAGGTATGGAAACATGTAGATATATCTGTTTGAATTTTACTGGAATCTTCGATGGGTATCCTCTAAGGGAATGCATATATGGACGCATCTAACCTGGTTATGGTTTTGTAATCAATGGAGTGAACTCACTATCCACACATGTGGGGACCAATATATTTTATTTTGGTATCCCATGATGATAGTATGTTCTGATCCAATTTTTTTGATGTGAAAAAAACTATTTTGTGTGGATCATCAACTGGGAGTTCAAGTACATTATTTTTTTGTCGAAAATACCATGTATGAATGCCACCTCACAGTTGTTCTATATTGAGTCTTCTCAATACATCCAGTTCATACTCTGGATTAGAATATATTTCCCCAAATATTTGGGGATCAAGAACTCTAGGAGGTAGTTGAGGGATAATAATTCCTTTAATATTTTCTTTTTTGGATTATCTTTGAAGATGTAATGATGGATTTCTTGACGGAATCCTGAATTTCTAGGTTATCCTCTAGTTCTGAGTATGCACACATCCTTCAATATTATTGATGTGTATATTATATTGAATGGAATCCTCCTCCTATATCTCCTAAGAATTGGTCTCATGTTCATTATGGTTTGTAATAGTATTGTTAACAACATTTACGAATGAGAAATATATTATAATAATTTCATTAGTTCTTTAAGGGGACTACCATTTTTTACTCCCTCCATGAATCATTTCTCATTCCTTCTATATTTCCCTTAGATCCATTTAATGAATGGTAATCTAAATGGAATCTCCAGATAGACTAATTTTTTTCATCCCTAATTACTTTACCATATCCCTGGATTGAAATAATTGAGAGGATTCATTCTGTGGTTCTTCCACTAATTGGTAGAAAACTAACATTCACTGAGGATGTGGCTGTTGATGTGAAAAAACCCACATCCCTGAGCAATGTTATTTTTATTATCCCACTTTCACAACTCTTCGAGCCAAGTTTACTAAACTCAGTGGTTGTGTTAAAAAATACCACAGCCCTCTGGGATGATTCTACGGCCCATTTTTCATGGATGCTATTATCATGGATGCCCTTCAAATTTGAAAGATCATTTTTCCATGTTGGGCTAGTTGCATCATTTATTATACACCTAAATCTCACTGTTATATACATGATTCTTATATCTATAAAATATATTCTATATTATGACTGACATCTCTCATGTGGGAATCCATCTCAATATTTTTGGACCCTAAATCAAAAATGATTCAATTGATTGTTCTCTTTTGTCCAGACAAAGGTGAGAGTGGGTTGGGGCATGTTTTTGTCGATCATATCATCAGTTTTGAATATATTCTAATTTTTTATGATTTCATGAATCCATAAAATTTCTTGATTACATATTCTATTGGATTCATTGATTCAAGAGAAGTGTGAAATGAAATTTTCTTTTGATTACCCCATCCTCTGGTATTAACACTAGATGGTGTTTTTGTTATCATCTGGCACACTTTTTTTATCATGCTCAGGCATGCAAATCAACTGTCTCTATTTTGATTCCAAAAAATTGGATTTTGTTAATCCAGTATATCTGTGATGTCAATTTGTAATTATATCCCTTATTTTACTTTAATGTAAATTTGAAAATTGTGTAATGTTAATAAATTTTTTCTTCAGTGAAAAAGATTTTCCATGTGTTTATTTGGATACCATTAAGAAAATAATCCAATTGTTCCCATGGAATGATATATTAAGGTGTGGATAAATGCAAAGACATGACTGTTATTCCTTCTTTATCCAGTTCATTACTTATATTTAGCATGGCTCATTCATATCTATTTAGACGTTCCTCATCCGTATCTATGTAAATCAGACACTCATATAGCAATTTATTATAAAAGGAAGCCATTGGTAGGGACTTCCTCTCTCACATTTGAATGACATAGATCCAAGGGTGGTTCAAAGAATGACTATCTTTATGGCATGATTTTCTGAGGATAAGGGATTTCACTTATCAATGATAAAAAATCAGTCCTTATTTCGCATGTTTTCCAACATTCCTCATGGTGGGATGGTTTTATAATTATTAAATTAGTGTTTGGAGGACACTTTTGGAGATGTGGTACACTATAGTAGAGAGAAAATTCACAACGAAATGAAATCATGGGGAGAATTAAAATGGTGGATTATAGCAATGGGAATACACACTTTCTATTGGATATTCCTTATATATGGATGGATACCATGACACTCATTATTATATGGTCTGCTGAGAATGATCAAATTATGGAATGATTGAGTCCTTAATGTATATGTATCTATATAGGACCTACAATATTATTTTTATTGCTCCCTTATTTTGGAAATAAGAGCGTATAATCATGAGCATCCACAACAATCAATTTGTTAGATTCAAAAACACTTAAAATATTTAGAGCATGATCATAGATCAGATCATCATTTTATTGTCATCTATGATGAATTTTCTTTCTAGAATCCATTTAGGGGACTATTATGGCCACTTTTTGGAGAATTTGGATTTTGTGTATGGATGATTTATTGACTTTCTCTAGTGTTTCTGCCAAAATATAATGATAGTATTTTAGAAATTAGGAAGGGATTTGTACCTACCACAGAGTGGCCATCAGAATAGGATGATTAACACTAATTTAATGGGTATATATTTGTGATCCATTTATTTGTTCATCATGGAACCGCTTTCCCCATGACAATTCTGGAAGGTAGCAGAGTTGTGTATCTTATCCAGGGTGGCATGCAAACGAGTCACCCCATTTGTGGGGATGAATAGGGTGTCTTTCCTTCAACCAATAACATTGATACTATTATGATATCCTATATGGTTTTTAGTATCTGGGTAGGACTTCAGTTCTATCCTTTGACCATTTTCATTATATGCATGGTGACATTAGCGACACGAATGGGGGTATTTTATCATTATATATCTGTAGAATGGATATTCACCTCATCATTTCCTCCTATTATAACTAGTGTATACTAATTGTAAACATGTGTGGGGTGTATATTTTGGTTTCACCCCTAGTTTTCACTGGTATATTCTAACTAAATTCTCTGTGTGCTAAAAGATGTGTCTAATAGAATGCATGATATGTATGGGCATGTGTGTGTTCCTGCTCTTGGTTTTCCACCAGATATTAAGGATGACCATCATTGGAAACTTACAGAAGATCATGTTGGTAGGTTTTATTTATCATGGGAATTTTTTATGTTCTTTCTCCACGAGTTCTATAAAATTTGAATGGAGTGATTCAATGGATGCATCCAGACAAGTCTGATGGAGAAATGGAATCGTGAAGGTATGTGTATATTCATTCTCACAATTTTTCTAAAAATGGTTAGTGGGATACATTTGAGAGGACCTAGTTTTTTCCTATTTTCTATAGTTCATCTTCTTCATCTATATAGCCATATGGAATTCATAGGTCTAGATGACCAGGCCCAGACTACCAAAGATGAATCCCTCATCATGTAGAAAATTCACTACTGCACAACATTGGTAGCAATGACTGCTAATATGATCACCCTAGAAAGAGCCATGTATCATTGAGATGTATTTTTTAGTGTCCTCTTGATCTACCACCATAAGATAATGGAGGTAGTAGTTATTTTGTTCCTCATATAAGCTCCGGAAATGGTTGAGTACTGTGTTGAATCCATATTTCAAGCAGGTGGTTCTATCAGGTAGCCTCTTGAGAATAGATCGTACTATTGTGATGATACCCTAGAAGCAGTTCAATTAAAACCTAGTGTTGAAGATTCTATTTTGGGGAGGGAGTCATCTATTTGGATGAGGACCCAACATGAATGATATTTAGGGTGTATATCTGTGAGAGTTCGTACAACACCATTTGGATTGAATAGAGATCATATTTGATGTTTTAGAAATTTTGGTGCCAAAATTAATCATGAAAACCTCATAAAATTATCATATCATTAGATGAACACATGGATGATTGATTGTCAAGTCCATCCTTATTTCATTTTGAAAGTGAAAGGGGAATTATAGGTGGGTAACGTTGTCATCTTTTCTATAGATTCACGTTGGGTTCACTATTTGTTACATCCCTGAAATTCCTTATAGGGATGGAGTATTTTTTTGGTATAAAAATGGTCACGTAAAATATATATCAACATCCCTTTTCGGTGGTTTCCAATTGGGTTTATTCTGTGACCTAGAAACACACAATTTCACTATATCTCTAATGACAGAAGGAAAAAATTTCCAAAGGACTGTTCTCATTGGAAAACATTCGCAACGATACATAAGAACTCATGTTGGTCAAGAGGATGGGTGTTCAAGCTCATCACATGATTTTAGGGGGAATATTTTCCTACAACGTGACTCTATTATTGATTTAAAAAATTCTCATGAATCATTCATTAATTAAAAATTTTGACCGGTATGGCCCAATAATCAATTTTTTTTTACCATGTTAGAAATTTACAATCATATTTATATACATGTTTTTATACATTGATGGAGATATATATAATTAATTGAGTTTATAATCAATGGTAACCTCGTATCTAATAGTTATATATTCATTTTTCATTTGATTACAATGATGGTTTTGTGCCACATAGTGGTTAATTCAATCGTGTATCATCATCTAGGTAGTTGAGAGTTGTTTTGATGTCATGACCGTAATCAAGAATGTTTTTACTTTGTAACATCATAAAAGAGTTAATAAACCACATAGTTTGGTTACACATAACCAGAAACATCAAACAATTTAACATCATGTGACAAGGAACAAATGATGCAGTTTAATGCCATGTAGAATATATGTATTGGTGGAGTGTTCTTAGCCAATGTTCAGTGAGTGACATGTGTCAGTGATACTCAAACATATGTGAAGGACTATTAACTCCCTGGTTGAATAAGTCTCTAGTAGAAATGTGTCCTAGAGTGAGTTGGGGTGGATTTTGGCTTTTTGGATTTAACATCAGAGAGGAATCCTATGTATCCCAACTGGATAGGAATTAATGCCAATGTAGTTTGGTTTTGATGACCCACACCTATAGAGGTCAATTTATGGGTTGTCTTATAGGGGAGTACGAAACAATGATAGGATTGAGTTAGGGATTACTCTTTAAGAGGATTTCTTGAGGTGATATTTTTGGTTTGGATAGGGTATAATTCAAATGATGATTCCCATGGTTGGTTGGGACATTCATTTTTTAATGATTCCCAAAGGGGTATGATATTTGATGAATTTAATGAAGAACACCAACCTATAAGACTGCATGATTCATTATCAATGTGGAAACAAGGGGACATGGAAAATAAAAAAACACATAATCTATATTTCCCACAGCTGCATGAATGTGGGATCCTAATGAAAAAGTGAAATGCAATTGAATGTGCATGTATCCTCTTCGATTTTGGTAATAGGGATAGTCATATTTTTTGATATATCCAAAAATGACTCGATCAGTCGAAGAGGAAAAAGAGTGATGCCTCCTACTGGAGAGACTAGGGGCATAATATATGAGGGATTCCCTTGAGTTTGATACAAGTATTTGAGGACCCACGCCTTTGTGGGGTCTCTGAAGGAAGGATAAAATGATGATCTGTATGAATATTCTATGTCGAAGCATGAATTAGACTATGAAAATATAATAATCAAATCTAATACCTATGATCACATTATTAATTCATTAATTTTTGAAACAAGGGGATATGGATAATCTAGAAAAATGAATCATCCTTCTCCCACTAGTGGAATAGTGTGGGGGTGTGAGAGAATAAGAATGGGTTGTGAGGTACCTCTTCCCTCCCATCATTGTATCTAGGATAGTCAAGACTGTCTACCTATCTAAATACAACCCATAGTTTTAGAGAAGAATGAAGTAATGAATCAGGATATGTCAACCATGAATGGTTAGGGACATACACTAGCATGGATTCTCTAACATGTTAATGGGTAACATAGGGGGAAAATGAAGTAATGCTAAATCATAAAAATAGTTTTTAACCTAACACTCCACTCCTAGATCTAGAGTTAATTGGTATTATAGATGAAAATGGAACGACACAGTCCTAAACCTTGTATTAAAGTCATGTAGATTTCTGACATTCCCCCTGTATCATTGTCCTTGTATTTTAAGTAATTCAAACACACATTAACCTTGAGGACCATTGATGCTAGTTAGGACTTGTGCAGGGCACCACAAACCAAGTGAATCCATACCCAAATTTGAGACACGTCAGTGTGACACTTTCCGTGGATTTTCACTTATGGAGGATTCACTGACAATTTTTATTTTTCACATCAAAGATGAGGGGTGAAAAATTAGTGGATCCCTTATAATTTGGAATTGATGTAGAATCAAATGTAGTCTTGTGTAGCTCCATTATTCAGAGGCAATGGTGTTCGCACAGGGTCAGGGAGGAGCTGGAGGTGTTTCGCATAGGGTATAGGCCAATACAAGATGGATATTACATGATAAATTGAACCCAAGAGAAAAAAAACATGAATTTTTTTTTAACTTATTCACAATTTCACTCCTCAACTTTCCCTTGATGTATTCTGCAATGGTCCATAATTAGGATGGTCAACATCACACTTATTTTTCTGCACTTGGGGGGAAATTGTTATCATGAATGATTCTTGGGTTTTAGACCTTGGTGGGACTTTGACCCAACTATCCCACTTAATTCCTTATTTTCATGGGTTGAAGAGTGGTACATAATAGTTTTTTAGTGACATGGGAAAAGGGGTTGTGTGAACATAGATTTATGGTTTGTTTCATTTTTTCTATTATTGAAATGTGGATACCCAAGGTCTTATATATTAGAAAATATGGAACCTTGGTAAAATTAATTATCCAAAATTGGTCCCTAGTATAAGTGTCTTGCACAGGGACATAAAAACATCTTAGCCACATCGATCCAATGAAAAATTTCATTATCTCGATGTTGTGAAAAAAGTGTTTATGCTTTCGGTGAAATGCATATAAGGCATGCAAGATTCTATTTCCATGTAAGATGTATTCTACAAGACAACCTAGTAAAACCACCTAGTAAAACCAAATGATTCCTATCATGGGGGGATGCACCCATGTTCCAATTATTGATATCACTGTCGAGCTACTACCAAGGCACTTCATGTCTATCCCTTCACTACTATATCTAACTCCATTAAAAACTAAAATCCAAAACATCAATTTTTCATGCTGGTTCAAGGATATTTGGGGTTGTTATATTATAAAAAACCCAATATCCTTCCCAATATGTGTCATATTACCAATGTGAGGATCCCACCATCATGCCATTGGACTTGGAAACATTTATGAGGAATATCCATCCCTTGGTGTGGGATACTTCTTGTGTCACATGTAAATACAATCACATATATTCGGCATGATGATTAATTTATACTCGAACTCTAAATTTTGTGTTTAGTTAATAAAAATATATTAAATACCATGGTAATGATCATGAAACACATTCCAAGATGTCAAAAACTACTTGGTGATATAATTTTGATATTTTTTCTCACACCAAACCTTTTCCAATTGGGTATTTATATATTTTGTTTATTCCATATTAGGGTAAAGGAAATGAACACATGGTGGTGTTATATGTTTTTGATTGGGGGGAATGGAAGATAGTTTTGACAAGTGGAACAAGTGATCCACTTATTTCATGAAGATTTAGGATCATTTTATTTATTTGATGATTTGATTAATTAGGTGACATTCCATTTTTGATACATGGATCTATCTAATTGTGGTGTTTATCTCTTGAATATTGTTTGGAATACTAACATTTTATTTATTCTTATCTACTTATTTCTCTTGATGAGTTATCCTTGTAGTAACATGCTTCTAAATTTATTATATATGATTTACAAGAAATACTCTCTAGAACATGGGTTTTGGGATTTTACTTTGGGTCATAACAAGACTAGTTAAGGTACCATTTTACTGGGTTATTTGGGATAGTTCTAACATTTATCTTTTTATTAAAATTATTCTACAATAGAATAAGTCCAAAATCATATATTATATTATATTGTGTCTATTTTTTGATGGTATATATGAATGATTATATAGTTGTTTCATTATAAATTATTTAAAACAATCATAATATTGTATGAAATTGTATTTATTATGAATTTAGGTTATTTTATTAATTGTATACTATAAATTTATTTTAGTATATTCATTAGAAAATATATATCATCTTAATTATTCACCAATCATAAAAATGAAAAAATATGTTTATTTCAAAAATAGTTTCCGTAACACCCCTAAAATAATATTTAGAATCCCAAAATCTATGAAACATATTTGTATCTTATATAGAATAATTTTTAGGTGATGAAAATAGGATAAAGGATGATGGATTGAAATTGTTTTGTTAATGAAATCCTTCGACAAGTGGTATAATAAACACATGGATACCAATATTTTTTATAAATGGATAATAAATGGAAAATAAAGAAAATATAAATTAGTTATATTAATTTAAATATATATAAATAATTTCTATTAATATATTAATAATAATCCATTTTTCATTATAATGGAATTAACATCATGTAAAACTATTATAGAATCCATGGTAAGAATTTTTTGTCTCAATATACTTTTATTGAAGAACATTTAAAGTTATTCAATTTTTCTAATTTGATTTATTTACTACCCCAGGGTTGTATTCCATCATAATTTACATTTAATTCACTTATTTTCAAATTCCAATTCATTTTCTATCATTTTAGTGTTTTTATGCATATTTATTTTTTAATTCGAAAGGTTTTTTTACTCAATCTCTTTTCATTGAGTTAAAATCTGTATTCATTCACTTTGTATTCATGAATTTTTTAATTTCTAATACTTGAATTTGTGAAATTTTATTTATAATTTTTTTCTTTACAATTAACATATCTTTTAAAAACTATATTTTTAGTTGATTCATGCAACAATAAATACATTGTTATAATGGAAAACATCCATTCCAAAAAAAAATTATCTTCAATATAGATTTTATTTTATATAGTAATGTTTAATATTATTTACTTTGAAAGGATAAATTTAATATTTCTCTTTAGTAGTTTTCATAAGTCAATTTCATATATTTTTCATCAATCCAGAATAATGTAATATGTTAAATATAAATACATGGTATTTTATTCTACATCAATACTATTATTATATCTCGATCAAATTTTCATTTATATTACCATAATTTATATTAAAAGGTTTCATTGATGAAATATTTATTATTCAAACAATTTTTTATATTCTTGGTTTCACCTTTATCAAAATATTTTTAAAGAGACCTAAATAATGCCTTTTACAATGACATAACCATAACTCTAAGAAAACTATAATAATTACTCATATTCCATTTAATTTATATTTCTAATATATCTATCAGATATGTAAATTAAGTTTCATATATAAATTATAAAAATATATATTCATATACTTTTTAGAGACTTGTTTTATTGTTTAATTTGATCGTATTTATGAATACTTCTTATGGAGTACATGATTAACAATGTTATAGCATCCCGTCTTTTTATAACAAAACTTTCATTCCATTACACGGAACTGAGGATCTTTAAGGTTTAGTGTCTTGGAAACAAGGAATATAAAACATGAAAAAAAAATTCTTCTAAAACACTTGAATGGCTTCTCCTCATGTTCACCCTAGGCTCATTACTGCATCTCATAACCTGGGGACATACATCAAAAGGAAGGGTGAGCAGAAGGCCCAGCAAGGGAAACAAGTGAAACATTTTACATATGAACTTGAGATACATCAATAAAGTCATGAAAAGAACTTTAAGGCATGAAAATGAAATCATGAGGCATATCAAAATAAAAATAAAAATTATTCATAACTTGAAGATGTGGCTACATCATTTAACATAGAAAATCATGAACATATCACCAAGGTTAATCCCCAAGGTTTCATTTGAAAATTACCAATGTTATTCACCATGGTATCGTGAATATTGTAATCTCTAGTGGTTACATCATTACCCAATGCATTGGAGAGCTATCAGGGCGCACCCTTAAATTTGCCTTTATTATCATGTGAGCCACATATTTCATCAACAAACATTTCATAAATAACCCATATAGCATAAAATAAATGGGTTTCATTTCATAATCATAATATTTTAAAAACTGCTTTAAAGACATGATCTTTACATCACTTTAATACCCAATGAAAAGGAAGGTGGGTCTCATGTATGTAAATCCCATAATTTAAAATAGAACATTTTGGTATATATGTGAATACCCCTTTAGAAGAAAGAGCTTTGAGTATTCACTTAATAATATAAAAGAACTTTATAAAAAGAGAGAGACATTTTGAGACGGAAATTCCGCAGCATAACGGCTATGTTACGAGGTTTTAGAAGACATTAAAAAGAGAGGGAAAATGGGTCAAACATTCATAAATGACCCATAAAACAGTAGATGGACAGAATAAAAAGGATACATGATCATGTTAATGAAATTTAAAGGACATACCATTTGAAATGAAAAACATGGGAGGAAGACAAAAATTAGATTTCTCTTATGAAAGTTCGGCTGCCTAACGGCGTTACTTAAACTTCAAACAAAATGATTTGAAAAGATCAAATGGGGTCTCTAATCATGTGAACATAAGAGTTCAGTATGATAGATATAGATATTATTAAACAACATAATTAAAAAAGAACTTGAAAGACTTGACATGAAAGTGAAACTTTGAAAAGAAGGAGAAGGGTGAAAGAATCCCCTAAAAAATTCGACAGCCTAACGGCACCACTTAAAACTTCAAAATACTGAATTGAAGAGATCAAATGGGGTCTCTCATTATATGAACATAAGAGTCTAGAATGATATATATAGAGATCATAACCCAACATAACAAAAAGTAACTTGAAATAATTGACATGAAAGTAGAACTTCAAAACGAGAAGGGTGAAGAACCACTTAAAAATTCGGCAGCCTAACAGCACCACTTAAAACATCAAAATACTGAATTGAAGAGATAAAATGGGTTCTCTCATCATATGAAAATTAGAGTCCAGTATGATAGATATAGAGATCATACCCCAACATAACAAAAAGGAACTTGAAATAATTGACAAGAAAGTAGAACTTCAAAACGAGAAGGGTGAAGAACTACTTAAAAATTCGGCAGCCTAACGACGCCACTTAAAACATCAAAATACTGAATTGAAGAGATCAAATGGGGTCTCTCATCATATGAACATAAAAGCTCAGTATGATAAATTTAGAGATCATACCCCAACATAATAAAAAGGAACTTGAGATACTTTACATGAAAATAGATCTTGAAAAATGAGAAGGGAGAAAGAATCTGTTACAAAAATTTCGGCAGCCTAACGGCGCCACTTAAAATTTCATAAAACGAAATATTGAGGGAAAGAGGGGGCCTCTTATTATATGAACATGAAAAGGGCAGTAAGAGGAGTATATAATAACATCCTTTAACACAAGAACATGGAGCATAAAAAAATTACATTAATGAGATTTCTTGAAAAGAAAGAGAAAGATCAGATCCCTTACCATAAAACGTAACTCTTAAAACTCAAAGGTTTGGACCTTGAGGGCTTGGGGGAACCTTGGGAGGACTCCTTGGGAGGTAAGGAGATCAAAACTTCGTTGGTGGAGAGTGGAAAGTCGAATGGATGAGAGGATGGCTTGGTATTTATATGGAAAGTGAGGGGACAAGGCATTAATGGCCAAGGGACACCTCATTAGTCGTTTTGGCAAAACCATGGGCTTGCCCATGGTATTTGCCCATGGTATTGGCCACTTGGAACACCTCATACCTTATATTACTATTCATAAGTCTACCATATTGATTACATACTTAATATATCATTTAATGATGTCATTAAACACCCGTAACTTAAAAACTGTATTTTCACTATTCATCGAAAATTCAACTTTCTCAGAATATTCCCAAAATTTCACCTTAACCAAATATCAATGCTCTGATTTCAAAAATTAAATCCATTTTATAAAAATAAATTTCTAAATATTTTTAATTAAATTTTTAATTAAAAACACTATTCATCGAAAATTTATTTTTTTCAGAAAAACCCCCAAAAATTACCTTAACATAATATCGATGTTCTGAGTTCAAAAATGAAGTCCATTTTATAAAAATAATTTTCTAAATATTTTTAATTAAAATTTTAATTAAAAAACACTATTCATCCGAAAAATCTAATACTTGAATAATAATTTATGAAACCGTTATTTAACCATTTTATTGAATCACATTACTTAATCAAAGTGCCTATCTTATTTTAATACTTTCTTTAAGTGAGATTACTAATCCATTTGGACACATTATTAATCCTAATCATAAAATCACTATTCATAATTTACTATTCATCAAAAATCAAGTTGATCTTATTAGACTCTAAATTTCGTAATGAACATAATTGTAGAAGACCATTTTTTGAAAATCATTACACATTTTTAATTATTTAGGGTTTACATAAAAATATTTAAAATATCCTTTTTCTAAAATTCATCAAAAATATGCATACTATACTTATCCGGTCACTTGAAAATTCATAAAAGAAATCGAAATTTTTATTTAAAACAAAGGATTACACAAGACAGTTACGGTCTTCTTACATAGCCCATTATCACACCAGCATATGACCTAAGTGTAAGGTGTGCTAAGGTGAGAGAATCTGAGGGAGGCTCGGCCAACATCACACGAGTAGTAATTTCTATCAGTTTGAACTTCTCGCAAAATCGATCCTATTCTAGCTTTATACGATGAAGTTCAGCTTGGGTTTGGTCCAGAGCAAAGCCCAGTGGTGCTACCTCCTTCCCAAGTTCTGTTAGATGGGTTTCGATCGGTCCAAGACTACTGGGTAAGGCCATCGAATCTTCTTTCTATATTAATTAACCAATATTTCTTGTATTTAGAGACAATAGTCAAAACGTTTAGTTTCCAGCAGTCATATTGACCAATGGTCAAATAACAGTCAAAACCCAACAGTCTCATTTTAATTATACTCATGTTACCAAGTGAAATATTTTTGTTGAGTATAAAAATAAAATAAAATAACACATAAAATTAGGAAACAATATTTATTTAAAATTTCGGGTCGTTACAATCTTCCCCCCTTAAGAAATTGCGTCCTCGCAATTTTTAAAATTGGGTTTTGAAATTTCATTGAAAGTCCCACATCAGAAAAGGATTCAGTAAAACTATTACTTTAAAAGAACGAAAGGTAAGTACAAAGGTCACCCAAGTTAACCCACACTAGGATTCCATGTAGGAAAACATGGACATAGAGGAGAAAAAAAAGGGTCAAGTTCTGAGGGAGAGTGATAGAGAACATGATTAAGATAAAGTTAACCATAAGAAAATCCCAAACTTATGATGTGTGTAAACGGTCTTTGATTACCTAGTAGGAAACGTAAACCAACAACATTTTTGTTTTACATTTCTTTTCATAATTTTGAGGAATTCATTTACTACATAGAACAAAAACATAATAAAATATACCTACCTTCAAGTAGAGTTTCATCCTTTAATAAGTCCCTACCAACACTAATCTTTTCTCCAAATGATGAGAATTCAAAAACACATGGTCTCATAAAAGCACAAGAATCATCTTCTAGAGAATCACATAATCTACAAAAGATTAACTATCTATTTCTTCTATCTTTAAACATTATCCCAAAAACAGAAAGGTTAAGGTAAAACAACTCTTCAAAAAGAACGAATCTCATAGGAATGGAAACTACTTTTAAATCTTCAATGTTCCTTGGTACTACCCAAAGTTCATCATAGACCATTCCATAAATAAAGGTCCTCAAAATTCCTCAAAATAAACCAAACTAAGATTGAAACCCAAATACAAGAAGGATTTGATAACATAGTCTTCCAAAACAACTTCATTGTTCATCTCCAGACAACACCAACCACTCCTAACATCTTATAACAAAAGTAGCTAACCTAAACATATTTTACCCAAGATAGGTTAATCATTCCCATAAGTAACCTAAATTACTATAAGTCCACCTTAAATTCATAAATTCTTAAACATATAAGTCAACCTTACTCCTCAATGAAAATACTATAGTAATCTATTTACCTCGATCATATAGGGTCCCCAAAATAGTGAACGTCTTCCAAAATAATAATCATCTTTTAATCCCCTAATCATCTCTGTCATATTAATATGGAAATTGTCTCATTTCCTATCACATTGGTTGTTGGGACACGTTATTCCATTTCCCACCATTAACTAAGAAGAGAAAGTATAATTAGAGTCTTAAATACTTAACCAATAATCATGAAAAGGAACTTAAATAATATAAGGATAACTTGTAGAAGAAAAGTATACCCTAACTTGTGATCCCCTAGGTTCCCATCTAAGTTATCCATGATCATATATTCTTATGTGAATCTTTATTTTATTTTATCTTTGTTCCTTTAACAATGGTTCATACCAAGCTTATGAATTTACCAAAGCATATCCCCCGGGAGTGTCGTAACCAAGAGTGTAGCAAGGCCCGTTTTCGTGTACCAGTTCCCGTTCGAGTCTATCTCAAAGCGGTGTTTTCGGGTTTTACCCCTATGTACATCTGTGCCAGAGCCACCTCTACCTGCTCGTATCCAGACAGGGATGTATTTGCTTGGCAACCCCTTACTCAATACTCACCAAAATACCAGGAAGATTTCCTATATTTAAACTTTTCTATAGGGTTCTTCCTAGAGTTTTCATTTCCTAATTTCCACAAATAACTAAACCATCCTTTGATACCAACTATAGCATCCCGTCTTTTTATAACATAGCATTCATTCCATTACACGGAACCGAGGATCTTTAAGGTTTAGTGTCTTGGAAACAAGGAACATAAAACATGAAAAAAAACATTCTTCTTAAACACTTGAAAGGCTTCTCCTCATGTTCACCCTAGGCTCATTACTGCATCTCATAACCTGGGGAAATACATCAAAAGGAAGGGTGAGCAGAAGGCCCAGCAAGGGAAACAAGTGAATCATTTTACATATGAACTTGAGATACATCAATAAAGTCATGAAAAGAACTTTAAGGCATGAAAATGAAATCGTGAGGCATATCATAATAAAAATAAAAAATTTTCATAACTTGAAGATGTGGCTACATCATTTAACATAGACAATCATGAACATATCACCAAGTTTCATCCCCAAGGTGTCATTTGAAAATTACCAAGGTTATTCACCATGGTATCGTGAAAATTGTAATCTTTAGTGGTTACATCATTAACCAATGCATTGGCGCGCTATCAGGGTGCACCCTTAAATTTGCCTTTATTATCATTTGAGCCACATATTTCATCATCAAACATTTCATAAATAACCCATATAGCATAAAATAAATGGGTTTCATTCCATAATCATAATATTTTAAAAACTGCTTTAAAGACATGATCTTTACATCACTTTAAAACACAAAGAAAAGGAAGGTGGGTCTCATGTATGTAAATCCGATAATTTAAAATAGAAAATTTTGGTATATATGTGAATACCCCTTTAGAAGAAAGAGCTTTGAGTATTCACTTAATAATATAAAAGAACTTTAGAAAAAGAGAGAGACATTTTGAGACGGAAATTCCGCAGCATAACGGCTATGTTACGAGGTTTTAGAAGACATTAAAAAGAGAGGGAAAATGGGTCAAACATTCATAAATGACCCATAAAACAGTAGATGGACAGAATAAGAAGGATACATGATCATGTTAATGAAATTTCAAGGACATACCATTTGTAATGAAAAACATGGAAGGAAGAAAAAAATTAGATTTCTCTTATGAAATTTCGGCTGCCTAACGACGTTACTTAAACATCAAACAAAATGATTTAAAAAGATCAAATAGGGTCTCTCATCATGTGAACATAAGAGTTCAGTATGATAGATATAGATATAATTCCCCAACATAATTAAAAAGGAACTTGAAAGACTTGACATGAAAGTGAAACTTTGAAAAGAAGGAGAAGGGTGAAAGAATCCCCTAAAAAATTCAACAGCCTAACGGCGCCACCTAAAACTTCAAAATACTGAATTGAAGAGATCAAATGGGGTCTCTCATTATATGAACATAAGAGTCCAGTATGATATATATATAGATCATACCCCAACATAAAAAAAAGTAACTTGAATGAATTGACATGAAAGTAGAACTTCAAAACGAGAAGGGTGAAGAACCACTTAAAAATTCGGCAGCCTAACAACACCACTTAAAACTTCAAAATACTGAATTGAAGAGATAAAATGGGGTCTCTCATCATATGAAAATAAGATTCCATTATGATAGATATAGAGATCATACCCCAACATAACAAAAAGGAACTTGAAATAATTGACATGAAAGTAGAACTTCAAAACGAGAAGGGTGAAGAACTACTTAAAAATTCGGCAGCCTAACGAAGCCACTTAAAACGTCAAAATACTGAATTGAAGGGATCAAATGGGGTCTCTCATCATATGAACATAAAATATCAGTATGATAAATTTAGATATCATACCCCAACATAATAAAAAGGAACTTGAAATAATTTACATGAAAATAGATCTTGAAAAATGAGAAGGGAGAAAGAATCTGTTACAAAAATTTCGGCAGCCTAACGGCGCCACTTAAAACATCATAAAACGAAATATTGAGGGAAGTAGGGGGACTCTCATTATATGAACATGAAAAGAGAAGTAAGAGGAGTATATAATAACATCCTTTAACATAAGAAAATGGAGCATAAAAAAATTAAATAAATGAGATTTCTTGAAAAGAAAGAGAAAGATCAGATCCCTTACCTTAAAACGTAACTCTTAAAACTCAAAGGTTTGGACCTTGAGGGCTTGGGGGCACCTTGGGAGGACTCCTTGGGAGGTAAGGAGATCCGAACTTCGTTGGGGGAGAGTGGAAAGTCGAATGGATGAGAGGATGGCTTGGTATTTATAGGGAAAGTGAGGGGACAAGGCATTAATGGCCAAGGGACACCTCATTAGTGGTTTTGGAAAAACCATGGGCTTGGCCATGGTTTTTGCCCATGGTATTGGCCACTTGGGACACCTCATACCTTATATTACTATTCATAAGTCGACCATATTGATTACATACTTAATACATCATTTAATGATGTCATTAAACACCCGTAACTTAAAAACTGTATTTTCACTATTCATCGAAAATTCAACTTCCTCAGAATAATCCCAAAATATCACCTTAACCAAATATCAATGCTCTGATTTCAAAAATGAAATCCATTTTATAAAAATAATTTTCTAAATTTTTTTAATTAAATTTTTAATTAAAAACACTATTCATCAAAAATTTATTTTTTTTAGAAAAATCCCCAAAAATTACCTGAACATAATATCGATGCTCTGAGTTCAAAAATGAAGTCCATTTTATAAAAATAATTTTCTAAATATTTTTAATTAAAATTTTAATTAAAAAACACTATTCATCCGAAAAAACTAATACTTGAATAATAATTTATGAAACCGTTATTTAACCATTTTATTGAATCACATTACTTAATCAAAGTGCCTATCTTATTTTAATACTTTCTTTAAGTGAGATTACTAATCCATTTGGACACATTATTAATCCTAATCATAAAATCACTATTCATAATTTACTATTCATCAAAAATCAAGTTGATCTTATTAGACTCTAAATTTCGTACTGAACATAATTGTAGAAGACCATTTTTTGAAAATCATTACACATTTTTAATTATTTAGGTTTTACATAAACATATTTAAAATATCCTTTTTCTAAAATTCATCAAAAATATGCATACTATACTAATCCGGTCACTTGAAAATTCATAAAAGAAATAAAATTTTTTATTTAAAACAAAGGATTACACAAGACAGTTACGATCTCCTTACATAGCCCCTTATCACACCAGCATATGACCTATGTGTAAGGTGTGCTAAGGTGGGAGAATCTGAGGGAGGCTCGGCCAACATCACACGAGTAGTAATTTCTATCAGTTTGAACTTCTCGCGAAATCGATCCTGTTCTAGCTTTATACGATGAAGTTCAGCTTGGGTTTGGTCCAGAGCAAAGCCCAGTGGTGCTACCTCCTTCCCATGTTCTGTTAGATGAGTTTCGATCGGTCCAAGACTACTGGGTGAGGCCATCGAATCTTCTTTCTATATTAATTAACCAAGATTGCTTGTATTTAGAGACAATAGTCAAAACGTTTAGTTTCCAGCAGTCATATTGACCAATGGTCAAATAACAGTCAAAACCCAACAGTCTCATTTTAATTATACTCATGTTACCAAATGAAGCATTTTTGTTGAGTATAAAAATAAAATAAAATAACACATAAAATTAGGAAACAATATTTATTTAAAATTTCGGGTCGTTACAATCTTCCCCACTTAAGAAATTGCGTCCTCGCAATTTTTAAAATTGGGTTTTGAAATTTCATTGAAAGTCCCACATCGGAAAAGGATTCAATAAAACTATTACTTTAAAAGAAAGAAAGGGAAGTACAAAGGTCACCTGAGTTAACCCACACTAGGATTCCATGTAGGAAAACATGGACATGGAGGAGAAAAAAAAGGGTCATGTTCTGAGGGAGAGTGATAGAGAACATGATTAAGAGAAAGTTAACCATAAGAAAATCCCAAACTTATGATGTGTGTAAACGGTCTTTGATTACCTAGTAGGAAACGTAAACCAACAACATTTTTGTTTTACATTTCTTTTCATAATTTTGAGGAATTCATTTACTACATAGAACAAAAAGATAAGAAAATATACCTACCTTCAAGTAGAGTTTCATCCTTTAATAAGTCCCTACCAACACTAATCTTTTCTCCAAATGATGAGAATTCAAAAACACTTGGTCTCATAAAAGCACAAGAATCATCTTCTAGAGAATCACATAATCTTCAAAAGATTAACTATCTATTTCTTCTATCTTTAAACATTATCCCAAAAACAGAAAGGTTAAGGTAAAACAACTCTTCAAAAAGAACGAACCCCATAGGAATGGAAAGTACTTTTAAATCTTCAAAGTTCCTTGGTACTACCCAAAGTTCATCATAGACCATTCCATAAATAAAGGTCCTTAAAATTCCTCAAAATAAACCAAACTAACATTGAAACCCAAATACAAGAAGGATTTGATAACATAGTCTTCCAAAACAACTTCATTGTTCATCTCCAGACAACACCAACCACTCCTAACATCTTATAACAAAAGTAGCTAACCTAAACATATTTTACCCAAGATAGGTTAATCATTCCCATAAGTAACCTAAATTACTATAAGTCCACCTTAAATTCATAAATTCTTAAAAATATAAGTCAACCTTACTCCTAAATTAAAATACTATAGTAATCTATTTATCTCGATCATATAGGGTCCCCAAAATAGTGAACGTCTTCAAAAATAATAATCATCTTTTAATCCCCTAATCATCTCTTTCATATTAATATGGAAATTGTCGCATTTCCTATCACATTGGTTGTTGGGACACATTATTCCATTTCCCACCATTAACTAAGAAGAGAAAGTATAATTAGAGGCTTAAATACTTAACCAATAATCATGAAAAGGAACTTAAAGCATATAAGGATAACTTGTAGAAGAAAAGTATACCCTAACTTGTGATCCCCTAGGTTCCCATCTAGGTTATCCATGATCATATATTCTTATGTGAATCTTTATTTTATTTTATCTTTGTTCCTTTAACAATGGTTCATACCAAGCTTATGAATTTACCAAAGAATATCCCCCGGGAGTGTCGTAACCAAGAGTGCAGCAAGGCCCGTTGTCATGTACCATTTCCCGTTCGAGTCTAGCTCAAAGCGGTGTTTTCGGGTTTTACCCCTATGTACATCTGTGCCAGAGCCACCTCTACCTGCTCGTATCCAGACAGGGATGTATTTGCTTGGCAACCCCTTACTCAATAATCACCAAAATACCAGGAATATTTCCTATATTTAAACTTTTCTATAGGGTTCTTCCTAGAGTTTTCATATCCTAATTTCCACAAATAACTAAACCATCCTTTGATACCAACTATACCATCCCGTATTTTTATAACATAACTTTCATTCCATTACACGGAACCGAGGATCTTTAAGGTTTACTATCTTGGAAACAAGGAACATAAAACATGAAAAAAAAACATTCTTCTTAAACACTTGAAAGGCTTCTCCTCATGTTCACCCTAGGCTCATTACTGCATCTCATAACCTGGGGAAATACATCAAAAGGAAGGGTGAGCAGAAGGCCCAGCAAGGGAAACAAGTGAAACATTTTGCATATGAACTTGAGATACATCAATAATGTCATGAAAAGAACTTTAAGGCATGAAAATGAAATCATGAGGCATATCATAATAAAAATAAAAAATTATCATAACTTGAAGATGTGGCTACATCATTTAACATAGACAATCATGAACATATCACCAAGGTTCATCCCCAAGGTGTCATTTGAAAATTACCATGGTTATTCACCATGGTATCGTGTAAATTGTAATCTCTAGTGGTTACATCATTACCCAATGCATTGGAGCGCTATCAGGGCGCACCCTTAAATTTTCCTTTATTATCATGTGAGCCACATATTTCATCATCAAAAATTTCATAAATAACCCATATAGCATAAAATAAATGGGTTTCATTTCATAATCATAATATTTTAAAAACTGCTTTAAAGACATGATCTTTACATCATTTTAAAACCCAAAGAAAAGGAAGGTGGGTCTCATGTATGTAAATCCAATAATTTAAAATAGAACATTTTGGTATATATGTGAATACCCCTTTAGAAGAAAGAGCTGTGAGTATTCACTTAATAATATAAAAGAACTTTAGAAAAAGAGAGAGACATTTTGAGACGGAAATTCCGCAGCATAACGGCTATGTTACGAGGTTTTAGAAGACATTAAAAAGAGAGGGAAAATGGGTCAAACATTCATAAATGACCCATAAAATAGTAGATGGACAGAATAAGAAGGATACATGATCATGTTAATGAAATTTCAAGGACATACCACTTGAAATGAAAAACATGGAAGGAAGACAAAAATTAGATTTCTCTTATGAAAGTTCAGCTGCCTAACGGCGTTACTTAAACTTCAAACAAATTGATTTAAAAAGGTCAAATAGGGTCTCTAATCATGTGAAAATAAGAGTTCAGTATGATAGATATAGATATAATTCCCCAACATAATTAAAAAGGAACTTGAAAGACTTGACATGAAAGTGAAACTTTGAAAAGAAGGAGAAGGGTGAAAGAATCCCCAAAAAAATTCGACAGCCTAACAGCGCCACTTAAAACATCAAAATACTGAATTGAAGAGATCAAATGGGGTCTCTCATTATATGAACATAATATTCCAGTATGATATATATAGAGATCATAACCCAACGTAACAAAAAGTAACTAGAATGAATTGACATGAAAGTAGAACTTCAAAACGAGAAGGGTGAAGAACCACTTAAAAATTCGGCAGCCGAACAGCACCACTTAAAACTTCAAAATACTGAATTGAAGAGATAAAATGGGGTCTCTCATCATATGAAAATAAGAGTCCAGTATGATAGATATAGAGATCATACCCCAACATAACAAAAAGGAACTTGAAATAATTGACAAGAAAGTAGAACTTCAAAACGAGAAGGGTGAAGAACTACTTAAAAATTCAGCAGCCTAACGACGCCACATAAAACTTCAAAATACTGAATTGAAGAGATCAAATGGGGTCTCTCATCATATTAACATAAAAGATCAGTATTACAAATTTAGAGATCATACCCCAACATAATAAAAAGGAACTTGAAATACTTTACATGAAAATAGATCTTGAAAAATGAGAAGGGAGAAAGAATCTGTTACAAAAATTTCAGCAGCCTAACAGCGCCACTTAAAACTTCATAAAACGAAATATTGAGGGAAATAGGGGGCCTCTCATTATATGAACATGAAAAGGGAAGTAAGAGGAGTATATAATAACATCCTTTAACATAAGAACATGGAGCATAAAAAATTAAATAAATGAGATTTCTTGAAAAGAAAGAGAAAGATCAGATCCCTTACCTTAAAACGTAACTCTTAAAACTCAAAGGTTTGGACCTTGAGGGCTTGGGGGCACCTTGGGAGGACTCCTTGGGAGGTAAGGAGATCAGAACTTCGTTGGGGGAGAGTGGAAAGTCGAATGGATGAGAGGATGGCTTGGTATTTATAGGGAAAGTGAGGGGACAAGGGATTAATGGCCAAGGGACACCTCATTAGTGGTTTTGGAAAAACCATGGTCTTTCCCATGGTATTTTCCCATGGTATTGGCCACTTGGGACACCTCATACCTTATCTTACTATTCATAAGTCGACCATATTGATTACATACTTAATACATCATTTAATGATGTCATAAAACACTCGTAACTTAAAAACTGTATTTTCACTATTCATCAAAAATTCAATTTTCTCAGAATAATCCCAAACTATCACCTTAACCAAATATCAATGCTCTGATTTCAAAAATGAAATCCATTTTATAAAAATAATTTTCTAAATTTTTTTAATTAAATTTTTAATTAAAAACACTATTCATCGAAAATTTATTTTTTTAGAAAAATCCCCAAAAATTACCTTAACATAATATCGATGCTCTGAGTTCAAAAATGAAGTCCATTTTATAAAAATAATTTTCTAAATATTTTTAGTTAAAATATTAATTAAAAAACACTATTCATCCGAAAAAACTAATACTTGAATAATAATTTATGAAACCGTTATTTAACCATTTTATTGAATCACATTACTTAATCAAAGTGCCTATCTTATTTTAATACTTTCTTTAAGTGAGATTACTAATCCATTTGGACACATTATTAATCCTAATCATAAAATCACTATTCATAATTTACTATTCATCAAAAATCAAGTTGATCTTATTAGACTCTAAATTTCGTACTGAACATAATTGTAGAAAACCATTTTTTGAAAATCATTACACATTTTTAATTATTTAGGGTTTACATAAACATATTTAAAATATCCTTTTTCTAAAATTCATAAAAAATATGCATACTATACTTATCTGGTCACTTGAAAATTCATAAAAGAAATCAAAATTTTTATTTAAAAAAAAGATTACACAAGACAGTTACGGTCTCCTTACATAGCCCCTTATCACACCAGCATATGACCTAAGTGTAAGGTGTGCTAAGGTGATAGAATCTGAGGGACGCTCGGCCAACATCACACGAGTAGTAATTTCTATCAGTTTGAACTTCTCGCGAAATCGATCATGTTCTAGCTTTATACGATGAAGTTCAGCTTGGGTTTGGTCCAGAGCAAAGCCCAGTGGTGCTACCTCTTTCCCAAGTTCTGTTAGATGGGTTTCGATCGGTCCCAGACTACTGGGTGAGGCCATCGAATCTTCTTTCTATATTAATTAACCATGATTGCTTGTATTTAGAGACAATAGTCAAAACTTTTAGTTTCCAGCAGTCATATTGAAAAATGGTCAAATAACAGTCAAAACCCAACAGTCTCATTTTAATTATACTCATGTTACCAAATGAAACATTTTTTTTGAGTATAAAAATAAAATAAAATAACACATAAAATTAGGAAACAATATTTACTTAAAATTTCGAGTCGTTACAATTTTGTGGGCCTCATTTTATTTTAGGGGTTCATAATTATATCATCTGTGGTTTTTTGACAAGGCACATAGATATATGGATTTATCATTTTATTTTGGGTGGACCATAAATTTTATAACCTTTAAATTAATTTGGTAAAACATAATATCATAGGATATTTATATTTTATAGGACATTACTTGTTAACCTTGTAAAATATGTTATAGAGATTAGGTGTATAGCCTTGTCCATGTTATGATATTAATTTCACAGGTGCTAAAGATTACATATGTTGATGATATAATATTCTTATTTTTTACAATATTCATACTTCATAGAACATTCTTACATTATATATACTATGATCTTGGATATTTTCATAAGCATTCAGATTATTTTTGAATAAAATTTCTATTCTTCAATAATCATCATTTTATTATTCATGTTTATATTATAAGATTTAATATTTTGATATTATGCCTCATTTTTAATTCATATGATTTCATGAAATTGTTTTGTTATCAATTTAGTTCCCCCCCCATGTTCAATTCCATCAAATTCGTATAATCAGAGGATAAATCTTATATGTCTCATTGATATTATGTTCCAATATAATGGATTTGTTCTCTCCCTTTTAATTTTTATTGCATATTCCCATGAAATTAAGAAAAATGTTATATATTATTTTTCTAGAAGGGAATCATATTTGAGTATTATTTATGTTTGATATGTCTTGTGTATTAGAAAATTAGATGGTTATATAGATTATTAAGAAATAAAGTAAACCATTTTTATGGAGTCTATTTTATTGAAGTGATTAAATGTATTTTTATATAATCTGATTTGAGACATATTTTTACATTATTTAGGTCACTTTAATTTCTTTAAACTAATAAAATTGTGATGAAAATATAAATAAAAAATTTATGGGATCACTATCATATCCTATAGAGTCCACACACATATACCTTTAGTCACAGAAGTATATTAGATCATACTTATGTTAGAGACACCTTTTTAACAACACTAGAACATCATAAAATCCAATATTTTACATATAATGTATGGAAACATATTGACCATATAACAGTAAGAATATTTTTCTCCTAATTATTGATGCTCATACCACATAACCATGTTCTATATTGACAACATCTACAACCATTATCCTTAATCATGATCATGATTCCCAATTAATTTATTATAATCCATTTAAAAATTATTTGAATATTTAAACCCCAATTTATTTATTATGAAATAATTGGTTTAAACACAATTTTTTGAAAAATCCATGTCAAATACTAAGATACTAATGTTATGAGGCTTATCGACCACTATCACCCCATATGATATAAGAATACATAATTCCTTATTCATATTAATCCATCAATTCACCTAATATCTCTAATTTTCATTCATATAAGCAACTTGATCTTGATAAATTTCTTTCAGGAATTGGGTTTCCTCTTTTTTCTTAATCGTTTAATAGAAATACATCATAACATTAATAATCAAATGTTATTTTACCATTTTCTAGTGGTATTTCACAATAAATATAAAATTTAATCCCCCCTAAAACAATGTAAGAAAAAAATTTAAATAAGAGGATGATTTGGTGGTAGTACCTCTCGATCATAGAAACACAAACGCTTCCCAATCCTTCACATATTACTCAAGGATAATGTTTGGTTATGGTGAACATAGGAATACCACCACCATGGATATGGGTTATCCAAAACCAAAAAATCCAAAAAAGAGTGTATGAAAAATCCCACAAAATGACCAATACACTTCCTTTAAAAAAAATTAAATTTTCTTATTGAGAACCCCATGGTCCTCCAATAGCAACACGTAGGCTTGGATAATATATAAAAACCACTATTCTCCAAAATGAGTACATAGTATAACCACTCCACGTAAACTATGGAAAATTCATCCACCCACATATTACATTCAGAGAAATGAACATCATGAAATTCACATTTTGTAATTAAACAAAACAGCTTCTATAATATAATATAATATCATTTAAAACATTCCTATAATATAAAATTCATCATTGAAATAAAAATATGAAAAATATATGTGGATCATGTTATATTTTAGTATATGAATTCTCAACTTCCACTAACATCAAAAAAATTATTTCAATAAAAACAACCCACCAAACTAATTCTGAACCAAAATAAGCATAGAAAATCATCATTAATGACCTACATAAGTCAGAATGATCTAATTTGTGCTCTAATAATTTTATTCCAAATAGTTACAATATAAATGGAAAATCAAAGATCAATGTAACCACTAGGATGGAGAGGGGTGGATTAGAGGTTCCATTATCATCTATGTTAAATTAATATTCTACCATCCTTCACCTACACATAAATTATTATCACTATTATGAAATAAAAAAATCATACTTTTATATGAAAAAAAAATATTTACAAAGACCTCTACTCATTATGAATTGGTTAGTCCTTTTCGTGGTTTGTAAATAATTCATTTCCATGCAATCCAGAAGAGAATAATCCTTCTTTTTCAATATGAAAGTAATAAATACCCTTGATATTGTGTATAACTATGACCAATACAACATAACATTTGTTTCTTCTATAAAATATTTCGTATATATATATATATTTATATATATATGTTTAACTAATTTAGAAACCTTCACCGGTTTATTTTGAAAATGTAATTATGCTACATCAACAACATCAAATATTTAAATTCTTTAGAATAAAAATATTAAATTTCTTACCCAGTTGTAGATATGAACAACTTATCCTAAATTCATATAAAAACACGGTCTGATAACTCATTCTAATTATAAAGTTTGATTCTTTCATTCATAAATAAGTATAATTAGTTTGAAGGAAAAAATTACAATTCTTTTCATTATTTCCCATTGGTCAATCTCATTTATCCTCCATTTCCAGATAACATTAACCACAAATTCCTCTATCTATAAGACATGTCACCAATAGATTCTATTCAAATACTATCCTCAACTAATTTTGACTCAAAACTCACGAACTCTGTCTCTCCCACACATGAACTAAATTAGATTACATTTTTCTTTGACCTCTATTTATAGGTTCCACATAAGTGGAAAGAGAAGGAAAAAGTATTCAATTTCATAATAAAATATTTTAAAAACCCAAATTATTCATTCCATTTCAAGATCAGTTTGACATCTTTAGCACTTCACAACACTTCTGGATTCTTCAATAATATTTTTAAAACAATTTAAAACTTCATACTTTATCATATTAACAATAACATCTTTTTCTCAAAAAAGGTTTTCATTTGAATATTATTTTTCCAATTAGAAACATTAAAAATATAATACATTCAATTCTGATGCTCTAAAACTAGTTAAATAGTTATTCCATGAATATTATATAAACTTAAAATTAAATAATAACCAAAAAAGTGTTTGATTGAGTTGTCAATATGATTCCACTTTATTAATTTTTTAAATAAATCCTCAGACATATAGAACTATACCCATTGAAATATATACTATGGTGACTTATTTATTTTAGTATAATATATTGAATCGATCTTTTATACCCATATATTGAATAAATGTGAAGTATTGTATTATTAATCTTGGCCAAATTGAAATAATTCATAACACTGGTTCTTATCCAATTGAAAACAATACACCATGATGCCTCACTCCATTATTTTGTGTATCGTGAACTGGTTGACTACATTGTTGTTCATCATCAGATAGATCAATCTCAAATACCTTCTAATTCATTGATGTCAACTACAACTATGTTTCAGTATACTGAATATCATTAGTATGTATATGATAGTTTTAGGTAGTCTAATGATTTTCCTCTGATTTAACACTTCATCTAATGACTTTTTGGTGTAAGTTATTATCTGATTGATCAGAGTCAATATAGAATCCATTCATTTTGAAACAAAACCACCTATAGTTCAACAAATGAATCGATTCCTATGATGGAATGGATCATATTATAAATTTTGAGATCATAACTTCTTCCAAACATGTTTCTTCATCAAAATCTATATTTCTTCCTCCTTAAAAAGTATTCATCGAGTGAATTTCAAACAGATGATTCACATTCTAAAATTAAAATACTCATTTGTTCCAAAAACATTGACTTCTTCATTATGTTAATAACATTAGGATATTTATAGAATCATCTGACTAATGTTTTAATGTTCTACAACATTCTATTTTTGTTATCACCAACATTTTTCCATCAAAACCTCATTCTAATTCCCTTCATTTATGAATACCCAAATTGATCTCCTTTGCCTTTAATTCACAGATATTGGATTAAACGTTTCTACACAACTTATAATATTGTTAATATTTTCCAAAAAAAAATTGTTATATTTATGTTTAGAACATTTCTTAATACATTCTTCCACCCATGAAACATCTCACTATGATCGAAATCATTATTCCACAAAAATCACGAGTCTGAAAAATGACATAAAAAAGCTAAAATCATTAGAATAGAAAATTTAAAATGATAATCATTCCTAATAATTTTGTATATGATATTCTATTTTTTAGTTCTTTGTTTGATAACTAACACATATAATCAGATTTGATTTTTTAAAATGACAACAAAAAACAAAAGAATCTAATACCACTTGTTCTAGCTTCCAAAAAACCATTTATACCCAAATTGGACAACAAAATATTTCCTTTGGATTATATTTTCAAAAAACCTGTATAAATCACTAAAATATTGTAAAGCCACTCTATGTATTACTAATAATCAATGTTATTATTATGTGAGTGAAATCATTATAAGAAAAAATAATCATTTACGACAAACAATGATGTCATTTAGTAGTGACATAAGAATATAAAAAACTTTCTAGATTTCTTCAAAACTTCAATATTCCAATAAATAAATGTATTATATAACACTCTAAAAAAAGGTAGAATATATGAAACACTTAATGGGTCAGTTCAAAGATTACACAAAATTTCCCATAAATGAATGCATCTATAAAAGTATTAGTACATAAAAATGGATTGCTTCATGCATAAAAAATATTATCCCCCTTGAAATCACTGTCAAAAGTCTATATGAAATAAGGTATAGTGACATGTTCCAAAATCTTGTAGAGAATGTGGTTACACATCGTTATTCAATCATAATTAGAAATAATATTCCTTTGGTAAAGGTCTTGATAAGATTTCAGAAACATGATTCCTTATAGGTTGATATTATTACTTTTGTTCATTATTCTCAAAATTATCATCAATGAAATGATATTTGATATCAACACGCTTTTAATGATTATATTACAAATAATTTTATGTGAGGTTTAAAACACTCTATTTAGCATATACGAAGAGAAGGTGTAACATCTCTTCAATTAGTAAATTTTTCAACTGAGACATCATCCACAAAAATCATATTGCATCTTCACTAGTGAAAAAATATTTATATTTTTCCATAATTTGAGTTTATGAATATGTTTTCATATTATTCGAACATACAACACATTCTCCCAAAAATAAAACTCAACCAGATGAGAAAATTCTATCATCCGCACATCTTGACAAATCTTTATCTATTAATCCTAAAAAATAAATTATTTCATGAATTTTAATCTAATTCCAAAATATTTTTTACCATTAATATATATTATAAATCATTTTCTAGAAAATAGATGATATTCATTTGGTGTACATTGGAATCATTCGTATAAGGTGACCTCATATTAAATATATATTTTTGATGTTTTTAGATATAACAATCAACAAATCAGCTTCTAAAAATATTTAAAATAAAATTCCATTCCTTATCCATCTATAGAAAACATGCTTTACACTAATTGTTTTATAGAAACATATTCTGAATTCACCATTCTAGACATATTATTAATTTCATTACCATATTTATCTTGATATAGAAAACAAATTTCTTCTTTTCTGAGAATTTTAAACAAAGAAAATATATCATTTCACCTTGCATGATCATTTGAAGGAATTTAATCACATCATCAGAAAACCATTAAAATTTTCTTTCATCATTACCATTATTGATGATATCATCAACATATACACCACAAACTATAAAAATTTCTTGAATCACAATATTGTATAGAATACTCTCAACACATCCATTATTAAATTAAAAATTCCTTATATTGGTATCAAATTTGGGATACCAACCTCTTAGTGCTTTCATTAACAAGTAAAAATCATTCTTCATCTTACAAACATAACATTCCTATTATAATATAAAAAATCCACATGGGTTTTAATTATAAATTTATTGAATAGGTTCTCTATTGAGGAATGATGATATCACATACATCTTAAAAAATTTATAATAACATTGTGTATCAATTTCTATAATGATTCCATTTTTTATAACTTTTATAGTGAAGAAAATGTCTAATAAAAATAAATACCTTATACATGGGATTATCCATTGAAAGCTAATAGTTCATTGTTCTTTATAAAATTTTCCTCATCATTAAATTTTTCTCGACCAGAAACATTGTATGAATAACATTTTTTTTCATTTTGTTGGAATACAAGTTCACATGAATCATTATTATTAATTAGGTCAGTGTATTCATTCATATAATGAATCCACTCATGATTTTAAAATTATTGATTAAAATATATTGTCCAAACTTTTGAAGATAAGGGTATATTTGAAATGATTATGATGTCCTCTTATCTGAGAATTTTTTTGTCGATCACCTATTATGTTTTGAACATCCACATATTTCCTCTTATTATAATGAGATGTAAAAATTTATTTATAATCACTCTAGATAGTTTAGTGTTACAAATTTGTCTTTTTTGTATCAAAAGTGCGGGAATCATTTTTATTTTTCTTATCAAATAATTGTTCATCATCATTTCCTTTATTTTATTCTTGAAATTTTGAACCATATACTTGAACTTTTACCAGAACCATTACATCAATGAATTCAACTATTATTCTTATATACTTGTTAAAACATCTATATCATCTACCATATAGAGAATATCCATGAAATATTCCATATTTACATTTTTTATAAAAATTTACATGATTTACACCTTTATAATTTATGATGTAAGGACTAATAAAATCATTTTTGTGTTTTAAACATGAATTGTTAACATAGAAAATATTATATGGATTCATTTGAGTACATGGAATAAAGAACCATTGATTCTAAATATATTCATATGTATTCATCTCTTTCCATTCATGTATCGAGAATGTTCATGCTAAATTAAAATTGAACACCCCATCTCCTCTAAACATCTATTCTTCCATTGAGAAACACCATTTTCTTTTGGTGTGTATGGTGTACTTAACTCATGCATAATTCCATGATTTTTAGAATATCGTGAGAAGTCTTCATTTTTTTATTCACCATCAATATCAGTTAATAACTTATTCTTAGAACACAAACATTCCATTTATTATCTTCACATAACTCTCTAAAATATTTTTAGAAATTTCAATTTATGATTCAAATATATAATTTATATAATTTCAGTAAAATAATCAATGAAAGAAATAAAATACTTATCTAGGAAAGTTGATTATTATCTAATTGAAACATAAATCTAAAAAGGAATCAGTTCCAAGGAATTATATGAATGAATTTCAACATTCATATTCATAGATATTGCAATCCACCCTTTCTTACTATTTGACCAACCACAATCTATTCTTCTCCTCATGTTAGGAAAATCAAAAACCCTATATCACATTGTAAACTTACTTATATTAAATAGACTCATATGTCGTGGAATTTTATTCCAATTTTTTTTTCATCCATCGCGATTGGATAAGATTAATTATTTACTTTTACAAATTTAAATAATTTTACTATTTTATGTTTGCATCTTGTGACAAATTTTCCATCTTCAAATCTTTTTAAAACGAATACAATTTTTCTTTAATAAATATTTATTTCCATTATTAAAAAGTTTTAAAACATTCAAGAGGTTTTTTTTCTTTTAATCAAAACAATAATTCTTCTTAGATTTCAACTTTCTCCCCAATAATATTATGTTATACATCATTGGTTATGATTGATTCATCATTTAAAAACATCATTGTTCATTGTTGAAAATAATTCACATTCATCAATACTTTTGATCCTCCTATCAAATATGATGATCACCCAATATAAAAATTCTTATTTTGTTTTGATTTTGTAGATTATGGATAAGTTTCAACAATAATATATATTCATTTCATTTTATCTTCTATCACATAATGATTTTGAGAATTGTTAAAAACATGTTGTTGTCCTTATGAAAAAAGACATCATTTTGAAATATATTTATGTTGTTCAAATATTTCACAAATAGTTTCAAGATGTTTGAATCAATTAGAAAATTCAAAAAACATTATCATAATTCAATCATTTAGAGGATTTACTCCCCCTAAAACATTTCTTCGTGTAACTCATTAGGTTAAAGTACTATTGTTGATTGAACCAAATCCTATTTCCTATATGTAAATTTGAACCCAAATACCAGAATTAACAATAAAATAAATCCTTCCTTTATAAATTTAATACTACCTAGAGTTATATACTTTTCTTTTACAATATTTATACAATCATCATATTATATTTGTTGAGCTAAAAACATCATATTATCACTTTGAATGATCTTCTTCAATAAAAATTTCATCACAACATTAATGTAAACATATGTATTGTCAAATATTTTTTCATACTAGCAAATTTTAGAATATTCTAAATATCCTAAATTTTTTGTTTCAAAAACACACATGATTTTCATAACATTCCTTCTTTTAGTAAGAAATTAAATTAACTTTTATTCATTTGAATATAACATTTTTTGGTGTTTTTGATGTCCATAATTTTTAGAATGTTTCCCAAAATCTAAAATATTTCATGAAAGATAATTTTCTATATATAGATTTATAAAATATTTATTGGACTTGTTCGAACTCTTAAAAATTGTCATAGATATTTACTTTAACAGGTTTATTTTTATTAATTTCGTTTTCCAATGATTTCATAAACAATAAAATCACTTCTAGAGGATAATCCTTAACAGTAATAAATGTATCTTCATTTTTTATTGTACTTTAATTTTTCAACTTCATGATTTTTATTCCAAGACTTACTATCATTATAATACATTCTTTCAACTATCTTTTCTGATGAAATTCAAACTTAGATTATTCTTAATTGGAAACAAAACATTAAAAATCGTCTTCATTAGGTATTAAAATAAACGTAATTTATGTAGAAACATCAATGAATTTTTTATCTTCAATATGTATATAAAATATGAAAAGGAAAATTCATGCATACATTTATCCCAAACTATAGTGAAACAGCAGTACAAAAAGGGGAAAATAGGTCCCACCAAAAAAAATTACAAGGTGTCCAATATGCTCAGAAGGAGGGAAAAAACTTCCAAAAACATCTTCCAGTAAGCTCCTCGGCACAGCTCCGGTAAACACCCTGGTCAGTCATGCACACTAGGCTCCACCTACTCCATGTCCTACTAGAACTCCATCGAAAAGCCTTTGGTCTGTACAAGACACAAACATGTTCGGGCCAAGCCCGTGCAGGGGTGAGTATAACAATACTCAGTAGGCACCCCAAAAACCAAAAATAAAAATGGAGCTATTGTAAGGAAACATTCATCTCATCCCAACCAAAGGGAACCCAAACGAGGGAGGAACTCCATCTCGAGTCTGTCCTCGGCTAAACACGACTTGTCAAGTTAACTCAGGTGTATTCCCATACATACAACATGAACAACCAGATATACTCAACATTCACCAAGGCTCATGAGGTTCCTACCTCATAACCCGCAACAGGTACATAACTAGGAGAACACACTCCACAAGATCTAACTTCCCAGATGACACTCATCCGAGAGATACACGCTCATCGAATATCGTCACTGAGGAAACCTCACTAAAACAAAATAAAATCAAACTCCTCGGATATGGGATCGCTCCTAGGGTCCGCTAGGGGATACATGAACCCACACCGACATATTAAGTTCTCACAGATAGGGGATCACTCCTAGGGACCACTGGAGGATACCAGGACCCGATCTTACACATCACAGAAACATGACACTCATATAGAGGATTGTATCCTCTGTAATAGTTGTCACGATGATACTAGAACCCTATCTGGTACATCTCATGTCGTAGGTGACTGCACTGACGATGCCACAACCCAAGGGAAACCATGCCCTGAGTATGGGATCATATAACCAACGATACCACAAACCAACTAAAATCCTCATGCTGAGTAGGGGATTATATACCTGATGATGCCACAAACCAACTAAGCATGGCCCACCGTGTAGGGGATCATATTCCCGATGATGAGACAACCCCTATGGTGTTAACCCGCTAGATAGGGGATCGCTTCCCGTGGATATGTTGTCACAGCGATACCAAGAAACCGATCTTGGGAACCGATTCAAGAGTATCCCGCTCCAGGCCCACTGGATGGATGCCACAACTCTAACAGATTAAACATCCGATCTAGAGGATTACCAACCTATGCTAAGGTTGTGATGTTGCACGAACCCTCGTAATAACGTACCAAGGGAGAAACCTCAACCACTGCTGGTCTAAATGTATCTAACCCAACCGACCCACCACAATGCCACACTACGCACCTCTAAGGCCGATACCGGGGCCACCATCACAATACAAGCAGAAAAATAGTCAAGATAGGCTATTCACTCTCCCAAAATGGAGAACCAGTTAAAAGGTCAATATTCAACGAAATTAGCCCATGTGGGGCCCACACCATGATAGTAAATTTAGGCAGGCAGGTAGCACCAATGCGATCCTCTCGAAAAAACACACGGGATTGACTACCTGAACACTCTGAACTAATGTCAGGTGAAAAAGTGACCTTTCATCGCAAAATGTGCGAATTGGGCCCTGTGGGACCCGCACCCTATCATTAGCCCGAACACTGAAAGGAGCATCTCAAAAAGTTCGTACGAGGACTAGGGTCATGCTTCCATTGACTGCGCGTAAACCAGATGTCTGGTTCGCGAGGTACGCCTGTTGCATGCTTTAATACTAATTTAATATTATTAAATTAAAGAGTTTCGAGTCACCCATCCATAGGAGCAGAACCCAAAACCACAAAACCCAAATAAAAAACTCATCCTCACCGACACGAACCCATTTCTGCAGAAGGCACGTCAAACAGACGTGCCGTTTAAGAGATATGCCCCCTTGAACAAAGGGGGCCAAAAACTGGGCCGGTCCAGCATGCCGCGGCCACCCGAGAACCACCGGACCCCTCAGGTCCGGCTCTTCCATGTGGACCAGACAAGCGGTCGGTCTTTATTCCATGCACCTCCCCAGATGAACCCGTAGAATGTGGGTCCTTGTTCGCACTGCACCATTGAGGTCAGCGCTTCAGGTCTTCCGCCCCGGCTGTGACCGGTCGCGTCCACCACCTCCCGACCAGCCGAGCGCACCGCAACACGCAGGCCCGCTGAACACTGTGGCCGCCCAGGCCTCCCTGCTCCACCTCCTGGGTTCGCCACACTGCGTCGGCTATCGCTCTGCATGACATCTCTTCCGGACGCCGCCACACCTCACCGGCGCACCCTGGTGCACTGCTTCGGCCACCCCTGATTCCGATGTCCTCACCGGCCGCACCTGATGCCACCTCTCCACTCGACCACTAGCCGCTGCACACCGACCGAGTGTCTCCCTCGCGCTATCGGTGCAACTCCAGATAGTTCCTCCGCTACACCACACCGACCTCCGGCTACTACCCCTTTCCAGATCTGGGACTTCCTCCGGCCACCACGACCACTCTGATGGACAAATCTCAAAACTGAGGGCGGATTTAGACACCTCGGGATGAGGAATTCGCAACACCTTCCCCCGATCAACGATCCGACAGTCGATTGGGGCATCCGAAAAATTCGGACAAAGAACACATTGAACCCAGGAATTAGAATGAAACTCAGACAGTGACCGTGTTCGTTCGACCATCATCCCAATTCCAAAATTATAGAGTTTAAAATGACGAATTGATGAAAACCCAATAAATTGATGAAGTCGCATAAAAAAACAACCGAAAGCCTACCTCGATCCGGTCTTTTGTCGTTGGCGATGTGTCCGCTCTGATCCCAATTCGATCCGCTGGAGTTAGCTCCTCAATCCGGCAAGGAAAAGACAAGAACACCGAAGAACAAGAGAGAGAGAGAGAGGAGAGAGAAGAGAGAAGGTAAAATTATGGCTTTCCCTTAAATCCAACACTAAAGTGAATTTATAAACTCTCTCTGAAACTCTACCGATGGGCGAGGATTCCGAAACCTCTTCGCCCACCTATTTTATATCACGCCTTGGCAAAACAACCCAATGCGAACTCAACGGAAGTCTCATATTTCCTTTATGATACTTCGTTCAAAATATATTTGAAAAGAATGCGAGTGATAAAAATCACTAAGTCATTATTTCAAAATGAAGATTTTTCCCTTAGGTGACATCTCTCATAGTAGGACCACACACGCATCTTTTACACCCCGCCTAGGGTAAACGACACACTCTGGACGCAACCGTGACCTCCGATTTCTGATCTGAGTTACCGTTTAGGAGAAAACACAACCCTTCCATGTGAATAGTATAAAAATACTTAATATTTTTATAATATTAATTCTGGGTACACCAGGCCTCGGAATCGCACATTGTCTTCACGCCTAGCTCTGGAATTAATCATAGAAATCTTTCAAAGACTTACGGGGCCAACAACCGAGTTCCTATATCCTCCCCTCCTTAGAAATTTTCATCCCCGAAAAGCCATAAGCTCAATGAAAGCAACTAGACTCTCAACTTGGTCTCCCACACCAGCGAGTCTTCCATGAAACACCCATGCCCAAACACATAAGTCAGAGGGACTCATACACCATATATCAAAACTATTCTCTTTGGGAGGCACTAACTTGCCTGCACTGTTTTGATCCCGTCACAAAAACAGGTCTCGGTGGGGGAAGGATACCTCTTCATCACTCATTCAAAGCACGCCGATAAACACCCACATAGGGTCTTACCAACAACCTAAAGAAACAAGAGAAAACAATGAAAAGGAAGAGTATCGCTTAGAAATGTCTATCAAAACAATTGTACAAAGTAGAAAGGACACAAGGCATACCTCTATCCATCCGTGGAGCCTCTGGGTCAACAGTCTCTAGGGCATGCAGCTCTCCTCGCCCTCTCCCTCTAGCTCCATGAGCTTCTCATGGACCACCTGGGGGTGGTGGTGGTGGAATCTGATACTGTCTACCACCTCCTGCTGCTGCACCAGCTCTGTCGACCAGTCTGACTCCCTGAAGAACTCAAAACCTGAGACTTTTCTGTTCCTAAGGCGGCCCGTCCACCGGCTCCCACTCAGCAGCACTACGAGTTTGACAATCTCGTGCAAGATGTCCCAGACCGTCGCAATCATAACACAGCCTCTCCTGCGGCTAACCAAAACTGGTATATGAGCCCTGTGAGCCTTAAGACTTTGATCCTCCACCCTGGGGTTTCTTCCTAAAACGTCGGCCATTCCCATACCCATGTGCCTACCATCAGCTACCAGCTGCTGACGTCCCAGCTACCACATGCCCAGCCCTGACAGGATGAATCTACTCATCCAAATATCTCTCCACCACCAAGCCTCTCTCCAGCACTCCAGCATAGGTGGGTAGACATAAGGAAGCCTCACCTTCCTGGATGTCTATGCGTAGTCCCTTCTCTATGGTTCGAGCCCTAAAGCACGTGTCTCAAACTATATCCAAGGATTAGCGCGATAGGTCGGTCAACCTCGCTAAGTACTCTGACATAGACACGCCCTCCAGTTGAAGGTGAAAAAGCTTCTGAATCCGCACTGACCTCAGCGTCACTGGATAAAACTCTTACCTAAAGATCCAGTCAAACTCTGTCCAGCTTTAACATAGAATCTCTAAATAATCAATCACCCTCAATTACCATTGTGGTCTCACAACGGTAAACTACAAACACTCTGAAGAAGCACTCAACATCCATTTCCCCCTATGATCTCAAAACACAGAACTACAGAAACTCTGAGGAAGCATAGATGTCCAATCCCTCTATGGTCTCTCAACATAAAATTATAATAGACACTTTGTGAAAGCCCTCATCATCCAATTACCCTATGTTCTAATTACACTGGGTTCCCACAACCCTATGAAATTCAATCATGACCAAACAATATCCAGCTACCAATGTAAATCATTATATACTGCTTGGATAAAGAACTACAAGGAATGGAACAAGTAGGCATGATAATATCACTCCGTCCTAACAATACTAGGAATGAAAAAAAAGTAGCGTAATAAGAAAAACTAGACCCAATATCCAATATTAGTTCAAAAATAGGAAAACACATCAATATCAAGTCAATTAAACCTTATTCTCAATAAAGAGCCCTAACTCAAGAAATCCAGTCATAGAAGGAATTAAATGGTTAAATTATCTAAACACACAATACCCTAAAAAAGGTTATTGGGTACTTTTTCATGAATAATTTAAAGAAAATATACAGAAAGGCACAAAGCATCTACCATGAAGTTGTGTGATCAATATAGTTGATCCTCTGACTCTGAATTGATATTGAATGTCGTAGATGTACAAAAAATATAAAATGTTCAACCAATGATATCTCACAAATGATGATAAATCAAGATATGTGGATCTAGAAGAAGGGAGAACTCACTAATCTGATTCAAACACGAATGGTGGTGTTTGATTCAGTGAACTAACGATGATTCCGGGGATCATAGAAGAACCTACGATATTCATCACTCCTAGATGAGGAAAACTGAGAAGAAAATGTTTCTTCCAATTAGACGTGACCCTAGTACAATATAAAAAATAAAAAATAAAAATACATAATATGTTCCCTAAGGATACACAGCATGTATAGGCCTTTATAGGGATATTCTTTTAGTAGTCACCATGTCACCCCACACGACCATGTAATATTTTAAAGGTTGGGGCTGAAGCCTCATTTATTATTAAATAAAAGCAAAGACCTATTTAACTTGGTAGAGAGAGAACCATTACATAGCCCAAAGGACTATTGGGCATTTTTCCCATTTCATGGCCCGTATTCCCATTTTTTTGGCCCATATCCCATTCGGTGAATAGTACTTCTATAGTAACCGCGATGCTAAAGTACTGCATTGTACCCACCACTACTATAGTTATCTGTCGCCACTACAGTGACCTGCCACCGCTATAGTTCCCGTTGTTTCTACAGTGTCACCGCTACTACAGTACGCAACATTACCTCCACCCAATGGGTTTTCAACCCCCAATTTTTATGTAGAATTAAGGGGTGCTCACCACTAAGCCAAACCCCAACTACCACACGACCATGTACTTGGATGTTACACGGCCAAATCATGGATAATAGAGACAACCCGATACATGGTGTGTACTCCTCAATTCCTGGCATGTACTCATACAATTTCAAGAAACTCTCCATTTTCTAAAAAACACTTGAAAAACAAGATCGATAACTTAATGGAAGATCTGGAATCTTACATTAACCTTGAAAACAATCCTTTAATGTTGATATGAAATGTAGGAAATACACTTCCACTTGTCTTCTACAATGAAAAATACAATATTTCATGAGATTATTCCTTCACGAATGATGTTAATAGTATTTTGTTACTATTTTAGAACCCATCAGTAGCTGGTTCTGAACTCGTTACTGTGATTCTTTAGTAATGTAAATTTTATAATTATTTATAATAAAAATCTACATTTTCAATAATATAATATGATATGAACCACTTTATTAGAGATAATAAAAAACATTGTCTGATAACTCACTCTGATTATTAAATTTTATTACTTAATCAAGAAATTATTATGAGATGTTAATCTAGAAGAAATTCTAATTTTATTCTTTCCTTCCTTGAGTCGGTCAGTCTGATTGTTCAATCTAATATGAAAAACCTTTACCAATGATTTTTGTAAAACAATCCCTTTAATATATTCTATCTAGGATAATTCCTCAACCAATTAGTTATAAAAACATGTTACATCTGTATATTTTAATATGGAAACGGTATGTTCGATAACATACATGATATGCCACAACGAGCCTAAATGAAAAAGTAAGCATTATAATTGTAATGTTATGTTATACCCTAGATATTATAATTGAGAGTAAGAACATGATAAAATAAATTATGAAAATATTATTTATACATGTATATATATTGAATTATTTAGTGAACATTTCATTATAAATTAAAATAAAACCCATTTGATTTTTTTTCTTGAACACTATCTTCATGCCCACAAGTATATATAATTCCAATAAAATATTCAAATCACTCTTGTTGAGTTGTATTAATTATATATATATATATATAATATTCAACTATAATTTTATCTTCAGTCTTATGTGTTTTTTTGACATCATAATATAAGAAATATTATTTCTCAATTAAAACCTCTATTTTTCTAAAAACAATTATTACATTGTAATAGATCCCTTATATTAAATCTAAATTTTCATACATTTGTAATTTCTATATGGAAAAAAATTAAAATATTAATTTTATTTTATTCTTGGATTGAATTTTGTGTATTTCTATGATATTTTTCTTTCTTTGATGAATGATGAAAGATACTACATCTTAATTGAAAAATTACATTTCACCTAAATGATTTCTTAATGATAAATTGAACATTAAATTTTTTAATGTAAAATTAGATCTAAAATATATAAATTAAGTAAATTTATATCATTGGAATTATTTTTATATTATAATTAGATTTAAAATCTTTTCAATCATTTGAACATTTTAAAATTAAAAACCCACTTTCTCACCCCCGTCTATATGATTAATTTTAAATTAATTTTAGCCACTATTATATTTCGAATTTTACAAAGGGATTACATTTTTTTAATCTTATTTTGAAAATTTAATATATATTTCCCTTTTTTTGGAAAATATGAACAATTAATATAGTAATATTATTACAATAGTTAAGGGTAATTATAGGAATTTAGGGTAAAAATAAACTAATAAATTATATAAAATTACCCTAAAACATGAAATAATTTTACTAGAATTGAAAGTTTCTACCAAAATCAACCATTTGTGAAATTTATGAACTATTAAATCAAGTTTTATTAAATTAATCCCCCTGTAGTGTATTATGTTAAGAAAAGTAAAACATGTCACACTAATGTTTTTACGAAGTGTAATATTTCTAATATAATGTTATTCAGAATATATATTTTAATGAAAGAAATCATTTGGATATGTAAATATTTATCTACTTGATGGTAACTTATTTTTAATTTTTAGGCAATAAAAAATCACCTTAAAACTAAAATAACTCTAATGCATTAATTATTAAATTGATGGACAAATCAAATAAATGATATTAAAACTATTAAAATAAATATATTTTGAGATAATTAATTTTGTCCCCTATTGTTTTAGATTAAAATGTTATATTATTTATCTATTAAAAGTGGTTTATCAAATATTTCGGATTTTAGTGATATTTTTAAAATGTTAATGTAATGAAGAGTGTGAAAATTGAATTCAATGATATTCTAAAATAAATAATATTTTATCAAATTATAAAACACTATTAAAAAATATTAACATTATCCACATAATTGGTATGTGGTTTTTAAATTCTACCATTATACATTTATATCATTTTTTTATTTTATATTATCAATATTACCCTATAGATATTAATAATCCACTTTGTCACTATAAGATAAAAAGGGTAAAATATGGGTTAAAACCAATATATATGGATTAATAAATATTGAAATTTATAGTAATTTTACTTTTATTAATTTATTTTTTCCTGGTATCATCCTATATTTTATATAACTCTATTTGGAGGCATCTTAAATTTGAAATTAATTTATATTAATTTCATATTTTAAGAAATTCAAAGAGTTCCTCTCCTATCTCTTATAAAAAGGAACATCTTATTCTCTTTTCTTTAGACGTAAAAACATGTTTGGTTTAGAAAATACCCTATAAAAATCTCATTACAAGCTCCATACATTAAAATAGAATCATTATTTGTCTAATGAAATCCATATAAGGATTTCATTTGGCACAAAAAAAAGGAGATACTCAAAGAATAGGTGCCATTCATCAATGAATAATTTTTTTTAATTATCCATTTAGACACTTGATTTATTTTTATATCATATTAATATAAAAACATTAGAATCCCTATTATGTTGATATGTTTTAGGTTATGATTGTGACCAAAAATATCACAAACATCATTAAAATGAGATATTCAATAATCATTCATGTGTACAGTGGACTACAGCCTTGCGAAATGATATTGTTCATTATTTTATTAGAACCTTTATTAATTGAGAATAATGATGGATAAAAATCATATATATGGTACAAATTATTTTTAAGATGTTATTTTGTTTCTATAATAGATATATCGCATATTCCTTCATGCATTCCATTTTTTGGTAATACGACAGCGTCGTTCGTGTGTACAATAGATGAACACCTCATGAAGTGATGAGATTCGTTCATGAATTACATGGAATGAAATAAAGATAATTTTAAATAATAATATTTCATATATATGAAGTAAAAAGTATTATATAATCATTAATTATAATATAATATAATTTATTTCAATATGAAAAGATTATTAAAACAATGATCAATGTGTACATATGGCATAACATTTCAATGGAAGATGTATTTTATTTTATATCATTCATTTTTATTAATTAAAATAAAGATATATGTTGAATATATATGATATTTATATCATTTTTATCCTTATAGAGACTATTCAATCCTGCTCAATGTTAAAGGGCCAAGAGTAACATGTCAAAAAATTATATTGAAAACTAAGCAGTTATTACCTAAAACACATCATTATCTTGAAATTTTTAATAAATAATTAATATAAAGTCCTATGTAAATTTTAAATGGTATTATATATAAATATGGTTTTATGTTAGATTTACAATAAATATATTTTTATTATTCTAAAAGTTTTAACTTGTATTAGTGAATTTAAGACATAAAGTATGGTATTTCAATCTCACATTTTACTTTGTGAGACACATGCAATAACCCCCACCTATTTCTTCTAGGTGTTATATATACAACACATTAATATAAATAATGATTATTCTTAACAAATTTGTTTCCTTATTATATTTATTTGGGGATTCCAATTTAATGGTGTTATAATTTCAATGTTACCAAAGTGATAAGGGATTTTTTTTTGAAATTTCCATTTTTGGAGTCACGTGTTATGATATACCCATATATCGTTTTAAGAGGTTTATTCAACCCCATTTACATTTTATTTCTTGAATCTGAATATTTTCATTATAGTTTAACCCCAATGTAATTTTATTCTTCACTAGGATTATGATTCAATGTTACCAAAGGGGTAAGGACTTTTTTCTTCAATCAAATCATTTATTGGGATTATTTTTAATTATAAATAAATTGGTGGGATAATATTATCCACCCCTCAGAAATTATAATCAATTTTATTCTATAGAATTTATTCATTATATATTCATATAATTTAATATTTTAACACTCTTTGTTACTTGGGTTAAATAATAAATGTTTTAAATAAAAATATCAATTTAATTATATATTCGTTCAGAAATATGTGTTATTTAATAAGGATATATTGAAAAAAATTATTTACAACATTTGACATGATATTTTATGGTCATTTTCAAGGATAATTATTTTTTGAAAAACATTGTTATATTAATTTTTTAAACTTTTTCGAAAAAAAAATATTTATAAGTTTTCAAGGTTTTTTTCAATGAAACAGGGTTTCTAAATTTTATCTGATTATAAAAAATTCAACTCAAAAAGTATATTTTCCTCAATAAATTTTATTAAAATATATTTATAAAATTATTTTTCTTCCAATTTAATTTTTTGGATGTTACTTCTTCTTTACTAGGGATATTATTCTTGGATAATATGATCAATTTTTTAAATATGAATTATGTATATGATGGGAAGATGTTTATGAAACCCATTTATTTTTCTTGATTTATATTATAAAAAAATGATTATGAAACTCCATTATATACATGGGTTCTCATAAGATAAATTATTTTAGTTCTTATGGGATATATATGATTTTTTTTCATTATATGATGGGTGGGGATCTATATCTCCCTCCAATACATTATGTATAAATTATATCTCATTAGATATATATGGTTAATGTTGGGAGTGAAACCTATTCAGATAGGGGAATTGTTTACTAAGATGATCCTGGGTGGGATGCATTACTATTAATAAGGTATTGAGAGCGAACCATGAATACTAATATAGTCTTGGTTCTGATTCTTGACTACTAAGAGGGTTTGGAGAGTAAACCCATTTCCACTAAGGTAACATCAATGATGATATTGGACTACTATATAAATCATTTCATATAATTATATATTTGTCCATAAATACTTGTCCTATGATAATGTTTTGATATCATGGGTCATGTTTATTGATTTCCTTATTATTCATGTCTTATGAAATAAAATCTCTATACTTTGACCCATAAATATGATCTTTCACATTCATTATGTGTACTTCGAATGTTATGATCATGTTGTCATACACTTATGATCATGTTATTCTTGTATTTTCATTATGAATATACTTAATGAGCATATGATCTCATCCATTGTTATATATCCTTCCCTAGGTTTTGAATAATTTATAAGTATGGTCTTCCAATAAGGAGTACTAAATGGGAAGATATTTGTGTGAAACATTTAAGATCTATCCCCATGTTATAATTTTGTGTTCTAAAGTGTATTAATACACTAAACAATTACTTTACTTGGGAATATAATTTTTAATTTTATGAATATTTATCTAAAAATATGTAGTATACATTTATTTTATCTAGGGTTCACATCCCTAAAAACATGATATTGTGTTAGACTTGATCAGGGACTGGTGCACCCCAGCAATCCTTGTTGCACACCTTATTATACACTCATATGAGGGATATTAATTGAGAATTCAAAATCTCTTTATGAATCATAATGAACAATTTAAATAGATGATAAATATAAATTACCAAAGACCAGACAAAGGTGTCATAGATTGATTACTTTTTAATGGTTTAACATCCTATTGTTTATTTATGATGCTTATGTTGTTTCATACAATGCTATGTGTTAATCACACTATAGTTTTTTGTTATACAATGTTGGGAACAAGAATAAACAGGTTTATCATTGAATATGCTTGAAATTGTTTTCATGAATAGTGAAATGGGTAGATATGTAGTGTATAATTAGTTTGATTATACCTAATTCGTTTTCATAGAACATAATTTACAAATTTTACATTACTTGACTCTAAAACTCAATAAATTATATGTGGAATGATTATGATGATAGTTCAGGTAGTAAAGACTATGGTTTTAAATAGATTCAGATTCATACATGTCATGAATTTGGGAAGAAACACCCTTGGGGATGCCTTATAAGTGCAAAAATATGTTTCGAGTATGGATGAGAAGAAAAATTAAGTAGCATAAAATTAAAAAAGATGAGTTTGATTAATACAATAGATGAAAAATTGGTATCCATTTATTTTAATTAATTTATGAATTATTTAGATATGTAAATAATGGTAATTCAGAAAATAGAAGTCATTGGGGGAACGTTTTAATGGAAAAAAGAAATGTGGTATGAGTAATAGTTATATTGAGGATGTAAATGATAAGTAAAAGGAATGAACTGTCAAGGAATAAGATGATGAATATTATTTATTTTTTGAGAATAAATTGGTTTGTATAAATTAATTATGTACTAGAATTGAAGGATTATGATATACAAATAATGAAATATTATATTATTGTTCAATATATGTTTTTAATTTTTTATTTTAAATGTAATTTTTTATGATTATAATGAACTGGAAAACTGATTTAATTAAAAGTATTTATTTTTGAAGAAATCATGATTTTAGAAAATTTAACAATTAATAGGTATAGGATTATGGGATAATAATGAAACAATGTTTTAATTATTTTATGAAAAAATGAATGAGAGATTATGGAATACGTTAGAACATTTTAGTAATTTAAAGACAATGTAGTTTTAGGATTGTGATTAATGAATTTATGGATGGAATATATGAGGAAAGAGATAAAATTTTAATGGATACATGTTTTTACTAATGTTTTTATGGTAATTAATGTAAGTAAAATGTATTAATAAAATAAATTTTATAGATCATTACATGTTTGGTGTGTGGAAATTAAGATCTACATCATCTTATTTAGGGGAATAACGATGACTTATTTATGAAATTATAGTGAACTTCATTCGAATTTTTGGGATAATTCATTTGGAAGGTTCACAATGGTATCAATTTATTAAATGGTTTACGTAGAACATTGGATAGGGTATTATGGATTAATTTATTTATTTACTATATGAATATTTATTCTTATTTAATAGTATGTTCTTACCATTACATTATGTTAACTAATGACATAAGGAATGACTTGACATACCACTATGTATCTTATGAACCAGAAGCCCTCTAGGAATTACAATTTTATTTTAATTTCATAGAGTAAGATATCATTTGGATCTTTATCAATGAACAAAAAAAGAGTGAGATTATATATATGAGATGAAATAATGTAAGTATATCTTTTAGAAATTATTTTAAATAAAATTTTATACTACTATCATCATTTGTTATGATGTCAATGAAATTTCATTATAACAATTTGGTAAATATTTTTTTGGTCACTATCAATATAATGACCATATTATCTATCATTGTACATTAAAATATGATATAAATAACAATTTTACAAGTCTATGTTTTCACTTTCCATTATTGTTTTTCATTTAATAATCCTTATTATGTTGTAATCTCCACCAATTAATTTTTCATTTTAGGGTGATTTTTCATTGAACATTTTAATTATGTGTGTTTGCCACAAACAAATTCTAAAACAACAACCATTGATTTTAAATACATAATTCCTAATTTCTAGTAAATGATATCCTTTTTATATCCTTTATCATATTGGGGTGGCATCTTATCGATTATGGAATCTAATAAATCTCAATCAAGTCCTTGAGGTATTCCTTGTATGTCTCCATAAGATATAAAAACATGATCTTTCACATGTATTAAAATTATAGGACATAAAATTGTTGAAAGATATTTCTTTTGAGTAAGAATCGGTATAGATTCATGACCTGATTAAGAAAGTTCTATGAAACTAGACCACTCACATAATCAATGTTTTGTGGTGAAACCACTAGCTTGAGAATGCTACATGGGAGCCTGAGGATGTGATCTATGAGATTTATCCTCATATTTTTTATATTTTAGTGATGAATTTGGAGGAAAAATTAATTTTAAGTGAGATAAAATGTAACAACCTCCTATTTTAATAAGTAAACAGTATGTTTGATTGCATACTTGATACAAAACATTGATCTTCATTAAAAAATAATATTACTTAAATGTTATAATTAAAACAAATATTTATAATGGAATTTATGAATTGGATTAATTGAATTATGAAACTATGATTTTCACATTTATAGATAAAGATTTTTTTGGTGACCAGTTAATTTTTAATGATAATAATATTCTTTTGAATATAAAATACATATTTCTCTGAAAAACATTTAAAGGAACATAAATGTATTTTAATCCAAATAAAATAAAAAAAACCATTGGTGAATTATATAAACAATATATATATATATAATAAATTCAAAATTATTTGTAACATTCATCATATGATTTTTTGAGACATGGTATAAAAGTAAATCAAATTTTATGCTTAAAATGTATTTTTATAAAAATAGTTTTTTTTCAATTTTTATTTATTGAATTATTTAAAACTAAATTTGTAAAATTTTATTAGTTTTATTTTGAAATATAGACCTCCGTGTTTTTAGAAAACCATGAATGGACCTCCTTTTGTGAAAACCAAAAGGATATACTAGTGTAAAAGGATATTTCCATCAATGACCATTTTTGTTTCATTTAATATTTAATCCATTTTAATTATTTTTATATCGTGTTTATATATTTACCTCACAATATAAAATATATTGATTTGTTTTTATGTTAATATTTTAACATACAAATATAGAAAAATCCATCAAATGGGGTACATAATCTTCTTTCATTTGTATAGAGTATTGTCGCTTTGAGAACAAATATCATTCATTCTTCCATTACAACTATAAAATGTTGGTAATAATTATGGATTTATTATTCATATATGATATATATTATTTTATGATGTTATTAACTTTCTTCAATTTTTACATCCCACATACCTTCATTTTATCCATTTGGTTGGAACAAAATAATGCCATTCGTTTGTAGGGTGGACTACCAACCCACATATTATTGTGATAAATTCACACATTGCATGGAATGAATTAGGGATGCTAATAATTTTCATATCAGGAATATATGTCAAATAAATGATTTTGTAATGAGAATAAAAAATATAATTTTATTTCATTTAATCTGATAATAAAATGAATGTAGTACAATTGTGTATGTACGACCTACCATCTCTATGAATGATGTATTTTATTTTCCATATTTATCATTTTGAAATGACCTAAAATACATATTTTAAGAATATATATGATATTTAAATCATGGTCACAATTATGGATTTTTATATAATGATTTATGTAAAAGGACATAGAATAATAAGTCACAACTGGTATGAAAAGCAAAGCAGTTGTTACTCGAAACATAACACTAACAAAAAATTGATAATGAACATGTAATATAAATTCATATTTAAATGGTATAATTTATTATATATGATTTTGATTATTTTTTACATTTTTAACAATGTAATATTTAATTTAACATGAGTTTTGAACTTTTACGAAGGAATTCAATACTTTATGTCAAGTATTTATATCTGAGTTTTCACATTGTGAGACATATGATATATTCACCACTTATTTATTCTATGTGGTGTATATAATTACATTTAATGTGTTTTATGATTATTATACATAAAATGTTTTTATCCATTTGATGATCTCTATTTCATGGGGTTACGATCCCAATGTTACAAAAGTGGTAATGAAATTTTGTATATATTAGAATCTTGGAGACACATGTCATGATTTGCACATATATCCTTTTATGTGGTGTATATATTGATCCTTTGACATGTTATATCATGAATATATTTCCTTTAATTATATTGTATTCTTAATTTTATTTTATTATTTCATGGTAATTGTGATATAATGATAACAATGTGGTAAGAGTTTATTTTTAAAATCTCATCATTTATCTAGATTATTTCCAATCATATATATGTCGATGAAATATTATGAATTAACTATAAATAATTATTTGGAATTTTATAATCTCTCTTTCATGATATCATCATGCAATGGTACCATTTTTACACTCTTTAGAACTTAATATAATTATGAATATGTTTTTAATAAAATTTGGATATATTTCTCTCTTTGGTTTGAAATTTTTGTTCCGTAAAAAAAATTATAAATATGATTTAAAATATTTGAAAATATAATTTATGATAATTTTCAATGAAATGGATTTTTTAGAATGTATTTCATTTTTAAAATGTTTTAAAAAGGGTTTCATGTATTTCTCTATAATATTTCAAGGTTATTTTCAATGAAAATGTGATACAAAGTGATTTAGGATTTAAATATCATTTTTCAAAGAGAAATGAATATTTTCATCAAGAAATGTTTTTAAAATATATTTAAAAATTATTATACATAAATGCCTATTTAATTTCATGTTAGTTATGATTTTATGGGGATATTTTTTAGGGAAAATATCCTCACTCTCTTTATTGTTTGATTATATTTCTAATTGTATAATGTTTTTAAACCTATTTCTTATCCATGATTTTTGTTATGATGAAAAATTTATGATACTCAGTTCATTAAATGTGTTTTGATATGATTAATGAATTATTACACACATACATAGATTTTTCATTATCTAATTAGTGAGACATATATCTCATGTCACATGACATATTTTATTTTTTTCCTTTAGTTTGTAATGTAATTTTTTCTTTTTTTTCCATCAGAATAGGATATTTTTTATCAAAATTTTGAGTTTCAACATGTTTTTATTTTCTATAATTCATTAGGATTATGTTAAGTGTGACCTTTCAACCTCTTGAGGATGATTTCCTTTCATTTTAATTTTGATATTTTATGGTATTATATTACATTGGTAACACAGAACATGATCCAAACTGTGTGCCTTACATGAGAATCTATGGAGGTCATGGGTTCCCCTTGTTGAGGGTGATATACTTGAGCATGGTAGTTCAAAACTTGATGAGGTCACACACATGCCTCATTATGTTTTATATAAAAAATATATATGGTTGTTGAATGGTTCATAAAACCATCCGTCCCAAATATGAGGGTGTATAGGGGGTTAGTTAAGGGTTGCACAGTTGGCACAGGGTTTCCCATACCATGATTCCGAACCATGTGTTGTGCCTAGATAATTAAAATATTGAATTTAATATTATACCACTTTTAATAATTTACACCCAAACTATAATAACCCTACATTTTATTACACACTTAAACCTGATTTATTACAGAAAGTATTTACCTGATACAACATGGATGATCATGAGGTATAGTGACTTCTGGGATTTGGATAATTACATTAAAACAAAAAAATGAAATACAACATCATTATTGAAAACTTATTTTACCTAACTAGTACATTCCCTCGTACTTTGCATTTCATGGGATAACCTGAGGACATGTATATGAAAAGGGTGAGCTATAAAGCCCGGTAAAGGAATAAACATGGAATAACATGAGGAATACAATATGTGTTAGACAATAGGCATATCAATGGATCACAAGAGAAAAACTAACATAAAGGAATAATAATGTATGATAATCCTAACATGGAAAGGAATCAATAACACTTAATATGGAATTAGCATGAGCCAAGACACATTTCACATAGAGAATGAGTAAACCGTCATTGCACATGAAGCACTAGTAAAACATCATTACACTTGAATAAGAATTATTAAACACTAATCACACATGATTTATCATGATACAATACATTACCCAATGCATTGGAGCGCTATCAGGGCACACCCTTCTTAAACATTTCATTTCATGCATAAGTGTGACACATAGATAATATAACATGGATTTAATCAACATCATAAGTTATTCCACAATTAATTAATGTGGAATAAATACAATAAATTTCCATTCAATGTTATATATGCATAAATGTGAATACACATGAAAGAGACATGGGTATGGTATTCACTACACAATGATCTTGTCTTGGAAAAACACGGTTCAATATCGGTAGCATAACGGCGTGACATAAGGATTCTTGAAAATGTTTATAGAGAGATAAAATTGTGTCTCATAATATGTACATGAAAAGGACAGTAAGGGGGTCATATAGATACATTTCCCAACAAACTTAATGTAATTTAGATGCACTATACAAAAACATTACATGGATGTAAAGGATGAGAGAGAAACCCCTCACGGAATTTCGGCATGGTAACGAGTGTAAATGGGAGGCATTAATGAGAGAGAAAGGTCTCTAAAAAAATACTAACATAAATAAGTATGTATGGGGGAGTTTATAAATCATTCTCTAACATTTGTAATTGAAAACAAAAGGGAATAACAACTTAATGAAAATTGGAAAAAATAAGAAAGGAAGAAATCCCTTACATAGATGTGTGATGCCAAAAGCTTGGGAGAGGTTTGAGAGAGGCTTCCTGGGAGCTTGGTGAACCATGGGAGGAATGTATAGAGAGAATTTATGGGTTTGATCAAACACCAATGGCTTTGAGTGAATAAGATTGGGAACATGGGTGTGTTTATATAGGCAAGGAGAGGGAATTCATTATTATTTATGATTGGGACACCTCATATTAATCTAATCAAAACCACAAAAAAGCTCATGATTTTTTCCCATGGATTTTTAGAAAGGGGAGTGAAAAAATATTTTATAATTCCAATGGACTATCTTCTTAAATTATTTGGGTTTCCTATGTGGAGGTGAGTCAAACTCTCAAGGAAACTAATTTCAAAAGACCAAATGTTTTATAAGCCTTGAAGGGTACTCTAAAGCCTTGTAAAATAAATCAAACAAAACCAAAATTACATTATATTAATGGTAAAAAATATATTGGACGAAAATAATGTATATATTATTTTTTTACATTACTATTGGGTCATTATGAGGTTATAAAACACAATACATATTTAAACGTTATTTAATTTTTACCCAAAAATTCGATTGTCTCAGAAAATTATGAAAATTTCAATGTTGGATAATTTTGACATCTGAATTCCAAAAATAATATTCATTTTATCTAAATAATTATATAAATATGTGAATTTTTACTATAAAAATAAAAACTGACATTTCTAAAAATTCATGGGTTTTGACAAAAAGAGCATTCAAACTTTCTTAAAACATACAATTGCATTAATAAAATTATATTATGATTTATATTTTTTAAAAAGTAAATTAATAATAATAATATTTTTTTAAAATATTATTAAATTAACAAATCCATTAATTCATCAAAATATATTTCTTAGTATAACATTAACTAGTAATACTATTTTCGCTTAAAAAACTATTTATAAAGTAACAATAATAAAATGATTGCACATTATTTATTCAAATATAATTTACATAGTCATAGTTATAGGGTCTTGTTACATAAACCATTATATCACCCACATAATATCGAAGGGTATGGTGTGTGATGGTGACAAACACTTCGGGTAGCTCGAATAACATCGCTCGGTTGGTAATCTCTATTAACATCCACTTCTCCCATAGTTGGTTTTTATAAATCTTAATATGTTCATGCTCTTCATGGGTTTGGTTATGAGAGAAGCCCAATGAAGCTACCTCCTTTCCGAGCTCCGAAAAATGGGCTTCTTATTGGGCATGCCTACTGGATGAGGCCATCGCTTCCTATGTCTGCGTAAATTGGATTTGTTAAAGCCCTATATTTATACAAATAATGTGATCTATGATGAAAATATATATTAGCAACAGTCACAATTATTAATAGTATTTTAAAATCCAGACACATAAAACCAATGATGATCATATTTTTCAAAACCATAAAATGATATTCAATTAGATCAAGTGTAATTTTCATTAGTGAAATTTTGGGACGTTATAATATTCCCCCCCATAAGAAATTCCACCATCGAAATCTCCTTTTCCCACTCTAAAACAAATATGGGAATCATTGCTTCATCACTTGCTCTGATTCCTAAGTCGCTTCTTCAAACATGTGGTTTTTCCAAAACACCTTGATGAGGGGAATTGGCTTATATTTTAGAATGTTTTCTATATGATCTAAGCTCTTTAATGGTTGATCCTCAGAAGAAAGATCATCTTCTAGCAGTACTACTTCTAAAGAGAGTACATGTGAAGGGTTTGGTAGGTACTTCCTTAAGAAGGATAGATGAAAGATGTCATGTACTTTGTCCATGGTAGGTGGAAGTGCTAGTCGATAGGCGACAACCCCAACACAATCAAGAATCTCAAAGGTGATGATGTACATAGGACTGAACATACCATTCATTCCAATCCTCATGACTTTATTCTATGGATATATGTTTAGAAATACCATGTATCCAACATTAAACTCAAGGTCTCATTGATGATTATATACATAACTCTTCTGTCACCTCTGGGAAACATTGATATGATGTTGAATGGTTTTCACCTTCTCCGCCATTTCCTCGACCTTTTCTGGCCCTAGATGCTTTAGCTCACTGACTTCATCCCAACATGATATTTTTCTACAGCTCTTCACATACATGGATTCATAAGGCGCCATTCGTATTATCAAGTGGAAAGAGTTATTATAGATGAATTAAACTAGTGGAATATATTGGTCCCACCCTTCTTTGAAGTCCATAGAACATGATATTAACTTATCCTCTTGTTTTTGAATAGTTCTCTCAGATTGGCTATTAGTTTGAGGATGATAGGTTGTACAAAAGTCCCGTTCAGTATCCATATCATGTTGAAGACTCATCTGAAACATAGATGTGAATCATGGAACTCGATCAGATACAATAGATAGTGGGACCCCATGCAGCCTTACGACAACTCTGATATATATCCTTTCTAGTTGCTCCAATGAGAAATCCTCCCAAATTACAAGTAAGTGTACAGACTTTGTAAGATGATCCACAACAACCAACATTGCATTATTGCCTATGGATGTCTTTGGAAGTCCTGTGAAAAATCCCAGGGAGATGTTCTCTCATTGCAATGCCGGTATGGGTAATGGTTTCAACATCCCCTTAGAATTATGTCTCTTAGACATCACTTGCTGACACACCGAGCAATTTGATGTAAATTCAGCGATCTCCTTCTTCTTCTTATCCCACTAATAATGCTCCCGATGACCTCGATACATATTTGTGTTTCCAGGGTGAATAGAGAAATTTGAACTATGCACATCATCCAAAAGTTCCTTCTTCTGCTCCAGACTTGATGGAACACATAGTGTTTTCCAAAATCACAAAATTCTTTTTTCATTAACATTGAACTCCATGGATTTCCCTTTTTTGATAGCTTCTACTCTCTTCTGAATTCCTACATCTTCCTTTTGAGCATCCTTTAACCTTTCCAAAAGAGATGGTTCAAAAATCATTTTTGAAAGGATTGATGATTTTCCCTTCTTTATGATTCTCATGTCCATCTTCATAAAATCGTAGAATATTTGATCCTTATCAATTATCATCAATGATAGAATCACTGGGTCCATTCTACTTAGAGCATCTCTACCTTGTTCTCTTTCCTAGGGTGGTAATGGATTGAGTAGTTATTGTCTTTGATCAGCTCAAACCATCTTAGTTGGCACATGTTCTACTCTTTTTGTGTGAAAATATACTTGAGGCTTTTGTGGTCTGTATATATTTCTCACTTATACCCAAAGAGATAATGCCACCATATTTTTAAATAAAAGATAACTGCAGCCAACTCCAGATCATGTGTTGGATAATTCAACTCTTGAACATTCAATTTCCATGATGCATAGGCAATGAATTGGTCATTTTTTATCTACAAACATCCCAGGCCATTCTTTTAGGAATCACTAAATACCACCAAAAGTTCTCCACCTGTGGGTAATGTGAACAAAAGTACAGTGAAAAGCCACTTTTTTAACTCCTTGATGATTTCTTCACAAGCATCACTCCAAGAAAACTTTACCCCCTTATGAGTTATCTTGGTAAGAGGGTGGGACAATCATGAGAATTTTCTCACAAATAGTCAATAATTTCCAGCTAACCCCAAGAACCTATGTAAATAAATTTTCGATGATGGCCTCGCCCATATCTCAATTGCATCTATTTTGGAGGGATCTTTAGATATCCCATTTCTTGTGATGATATGGCCCAAGAATGAGACATCCTTTTACAAGAACTCAAACTACTTGTTCATTGCATTGAGAGTCTCCTTCCACAAGGTCTCTAGTACACTTCATAGATGCTCCTCATGATTCTCCATGGTTTTGTAGTATATCAGAATATCATCTATAAAGACTACCACAAATTTGTCGAGGTAATCCATAATGTCTCTATTTATCAAGTCCATGAAAATTATGGGAGCATCAGTGAGTCCTAAAGGCATTACTATGAATTTATAGTGCCCGTATCTTGTAGGAAAATATGTCTTGGGGATAAATTTCTTCTTCACCCTTACTTGATAATACCCCGACCGAAAATCCAACTTGGAGAAGTATTTTTCTCCACATAGCTGATCTAACAAGTCATCAATTCATGGGAGACATTACATGTTCATTATCATGATTTTGTTAAGCTCGTGATAATCGATGCAAAGGTGGATTGACCCATATTACTTTTTGACAAAGAGGACTAGTGCACCACATTGTGAAGCACATGTGCGTATAATCCCTTTATCCAGATTCTCCAATATTTGTTTCTTCATCTCCTCAAGCTCCACAAAATCTATTCTATACAAAGTCGTGGATATTGGAAACACTATAGGTATAAGATCAACTAAGAATTCCACATCTCTTGTAATGCCCCGACCACAGTTAACTAGAGTCGGTGCATTATTACATAACATTGGAATGATTACAAGAAAGATCAAGTATCTAAAGACTGATTAGTTTAGTAGCCATGGAAACACTAGATACATTCATAAGTATTATATTACAACGCAATGTAAAAAAACTACAACAACATCTTGTCTTCATATCCCCTCATACTATCCCTGTAGGTCATTCATAAATTACTTCTTCACATCCTGGGAAAAATAGAACATTGAAAGGGGTCAGCTCAGATGCTCGGTAAGGATAAAAATATAGTGGAAGCTTTCATAGACAAGCATAAACATTTAAAGCAATGTAAAACTAAAACAAAATCCTTTTAATCTTGAACTTCAGCATAATATGGAAAAGATAAAATGAAATAATGTAATTAACTTATTCACATGGATATTATACTATTTTAAATATCACATGCAATATCAATTACCACTTTCATAATGAAGGAATGCATAGTTCGGAACTTTAATTTCTGTGTCAAGGCCTCGTTCCAAGACCTAAGGGATAACTGTAACCGAAACCCAACCCGGAGAGCCTTTGTAACCGTACTCCATCCCGGAGAGCCTCTGTAACCGGACTCCAACCCGGAGCGCCTCTAATAATCGGAAACCAACCCGAAGTGTCTGCTTTAACCGAACACCAACCTGGAGGGATTACTTTTATCGGTCCCCAACCCGGAACATACTAGTCCAACACATTCATCTTAAGAAGAGGATGAAATATAACATAAACATTCATATTAAAACTAGCATACGAAATTCGAAAACATTAATCATAAAACATTAATAGAATAAAACTAACTCATCCATAGTTAAACATACCAAAAAACCTTAAATACAATATGGAAAATTTTTATCATAATAAATCAACTTCAAACAAGTGTAAAATTTATCAAAGGATGTTGACATTGATGAAATCAATACTATTTGAGAGAAATATCTTTTTTTTAAATCATTTAAATCTAACATAATTATAAAATAATAAATTTTCTTTGAAAATATTCTTAATAGATTTTAAGGGAATATTCAAAGATTTTATAACGGCAGAAAATATCTACACCCGCCGTATAAGTCAGAAAAAAGACATTCTTACATTAATTCAGTCGAAAAGGTTAAAAATGACTTTTTTTGAAAATGACGACAATATTCCTTTATAAACTTCTTATAAAAAATTCAAACAAGGGTATAGATGACTTTAACCCATATTCTGTAAAATAGTATGAATGTTTTGAAATACATTTTTAACAACCATGGATGTGGATGATAACGAGGTCCCAGCAGATAATTACCTATAAACAACCTCGGATAATGAAGAGATTTGGAAATAAACCCTTAATAATTTGGTAACGTACGAAACATACACCCCATGAAAGAGTTATCATAAAAATAATATGTAAATACACATAAAGTAAAGTTTATTACACAAAAAATACAATTATGGGCAGTACATACACCACAAAAAAGGTAATAGTGGCAATATGGTTTGAATCTCACAGGAATAATTAGTGAGATGAAAACCCCTTACCTTGTAATTTTACATGGTTGAGGGTAGGTTAACCTCATGTATAATGGTGAAATAATTGTTATTAAGTTATACAAGAATCATATACATTAATATGATATCATATATGATCTTTTATCATTGATTTGTTAATAATATCTTAGTATTATCATCATTTCAGGTGTAAACGAATTCGTTTTCCTTTATATATTTTGTTACATAAGACATGTTTGTTATGGATAGGTTGTATCTTATTCATATCTATAATTATATCAAGTCCTTAAAAATTATTTTTAATCATCAAATTAGAATTATAATTTCATGGATACGATGGGGAATGAATCTCATCGCGTTCATGGAGACGGTAGTCCGTACATACGCACGAGTGACAATATCACTCTTTTGAAATTAAAATAAAATATAATTTGAAATTATATCATATATACATAATCATTATCATATTATATTTATTATTTACATTAATTACACATCGTTATTATAACCATCCAAATAATAATGTTTTGAATAACAATTACACCAGGACGTGGAGACGGTAAGCCGTACGTACGCACGTATGGTGACATGTCATTAAAAGGATGGATAAAATACTGAATATGGTTGTACTATATTTATAATAACATCACAGTATATATATGATACTGTATTTGTTATTTGAGAAAGGAAATAACAAAGAAATATGAAGTCTTAGAATAAAGGAACTTGAAAAAGGGTGGTGAAAACATTACCTCTTCTTCAGGTACTTCCTTTTGATTTGATAAAAAGGGCTCCTTAGGATGGATTTATGATCAAACTAAGGCCTCCAGGTTGAAGGGAGGGAAGTTGAGAGAATATTTGGGAAAACTTTTTCCATGCCAAATTGCTTTTAATGTGTGAAATAATGAGAAGGGGGAGTGCCCTTTTATAAGAGGGGTGAGGGGCTCTTTAGAAAAAACATAAAGTATTGTTTTATAATAAAATCATATTCGGGTTCTAAAGGATCCAAAGTGGATTATTCAAAGTATAAGGTGGGTTTGGGTCTAAATCATTTCAAAAAATATATTTTAGATAGGGTTGGGTCATTATATTAACCTTATCATTTAGTTTTAACTCTTAGTTAATTAGTTTGACACTTACTATGTCACTATGTATTTTTATAATATATAGTTAATAAACATACTATATACATCCATGCGATCCCAAAGTGGCCCATTAATGATATACCAATAATTATATGAGTCATTTGTCTAAACCTTATATTATTAGGAATAGAATATAAATTAATAATTTAATATTTGTTTTAAAAACTCATTTATGTCAATTTTGACACTACCCAATAATTTATTTTTTTTAAGTTGTAAAAAATTTATTAATTCAAAACAAATTCATTTAAGAAATACTAACATGTCATATTAACCAATAAAAGTATTTAATGTAATTCAAAAGTTCATATTATATTTATTTTAACATTTATAATTCCAATTATTTGATTCTTTCATTAATAATGAAATTACTGCATCACTATTGTGTCATATAAATTTTTACTTTATAAATGTCTAAAAATTATAAATAAAATACCATTATGTATGAAATCTTTTTTGACTTCTAATGAATATTTATATTTGATATTATAACATATAAAACCCTATGTAAACATTGTTTTGTTAAAAGATATAAGCTTATGGAATTTTTGTATTTACTTTAACTTAATTAATATAAATTGTCCCTATCACCTACAAGTGGCTCCATGGGGTACCAAAATCGACACAAAGATGCCCATGGTTGAAAATATATCCAAAAAATAAGGTTAGGACATGTTTTAGCGTAATTTATTAGTATTATAATATTATTTGTTACCCTTATTTACCGGATTTACCCTTTAACCATGGTAAATAAAATATTTACCGAATTAATTATTCAAAAATGTCTAAAAATAAAAGTTACCTATTTACACAATTTGGAAATACTAAATCCAAATATAGAATCCATTTTTCATAATTCAAAACACATAAGTGGCAGAAATTAATTAAAAATTAATTCCCGCTGTCAAAACAATAAAGTGTGTTTTTAAGATATAATAAATATCAAAAGATTGACACTTGTTTATGTACGGTTTAATTGTGATTTTATGTCCAATGTACAAAATTTTATTATATGGTAAAAATATATTTTAAATATAATTTAAAACCACTCATATTCATAATTTATCACTATTAATTATTATGATTTAAAAAGTTGTTTTTAATTAAAATTTAGTAATTTTCACTATTCATAAGAATATAAATGTTATCCAAAAAGTTCCAAAAATTCACCCTAGGATAAATTCAATATTCCAAATCCAAAAATGAAGTCCATTTTATGAGATAAAATGTATAAAATTTCAAAAGGTTGGTATTACTATTCATAGAGGATACTTTGATAGGTCTCGGTGTGTTAGAATCTCGAAGTTGCATACAACAGATGGTACTTTATTATTCAAAGAGAAGCGTTCCGTGGAAGCCTGTGGTGTAACATTCTCCACTCTTTCAAATAATTGTGTTCTCACAATTGGAAATTTTTCTTTGAAAATAGAAGGTTGAAAATAGAGGATACCTTTGTGGAAAACCCATATCGGAAATAGGGTTAATAAAATTTTGTTTTAATAAGAGGGAGAGGGAAAGGAGAATTTCACAACCAAATTAGGGTATCGAATTGGAGAACATTGGTGGAAATTATAGACACGTAAATACAGGAAAAACTTAAATATTTATAGGGAGTTATTGAGGTCATCAATCACAAACAATTGCAGAATCAAGGGCCTCAAAGCCATCAATCTATGATGATTTAAAATATAATTAGTTCAACAAAACATACTGTATTAGGAAAACACATTTTCGGGCATAATATCCCTTCCCTAAAGTTTAATAATTAATTTATTCATAGAATAATATTAATATATATATATATATATATATCTTAACAAGTAGAGTTTTCATCCTTCATCTAATTTCTAAGAAAAACTCATATTTCACTCCAAAAGATAATAGAACTTAAAAATATTATATTTTTCCTAACAGTATAATGTTCTAATAATTAACACATACCATTATAATGAAAAAATATTTTTTAATAACCAGGGAATTGTTGTAGGCTAGTGGTAGGTAATAAAGGCCTGATGCACTATGGTTGTTGGTTTGATTCCTCCAACTTTGTATGACGCGACGGGTTATCGCCCGACCTACAGGTTGTCCTTTTCCTAAAACTATAGTATCATAATATTCCAAAAACAATCATAAGAAATGTTGTAACCTTGAATACTACTATCCAAAGTTCAACTTAATCCATTCCAAAACATTATAGTTATCCAAAGTAGCTCTTTCCATACTCTCTGTAAAATGTATCTAAATCCCAAAATCAATCGCAACGTTAGATTCCCCAGAAAGAGTATAGTTTCTCTTATTGTCACATACTGAAAATATGATTAACTTAGTCATATTAAACCCTTAATTAAAACAACAAGTACTGAAGTGCAATCCTTATATATATAACATTATTCTCATAACCAGAATATAATCCTCGAGTCCAAAAACACAAATACATTAATTATTCCTCTTCAACTACAGTAAAATCATAAGCTTGGACTTGATACCTTGGCCTTTTCTGAGGTACGTTTCCCTGATGCTTAAGACATTCATTTTCATAATTCCCCATTTCACTGCAATTGTACCATTCAACATTGACAGCCTCCTTCCTTCCCTTGCAATCACAAGTCTGGTGACCTTTTTCTCCACATTTGCAACAAACTCCCATTCCTTTTAGGCAAGTACCAGGGTGTTTCTTCGCACAATTTTCACATGATGGAAAATAATTCTTTCTTATTTCCCCTTTATCTATCTCTTGATCCATCGTTCTCTTCTTCTCTTGCTTTACTTTATTGTCATAAGATTTAGAGAATTCCTTTTCTGTCTTGATAGAACATGATAGTATATCTTCGTACGTTGAGAAATATTGTGAGACTAATGCACGATGAAGAAATGGTTTTAACCCATCAAAGAAATGATCAATCTTACTTCATGGGTTACATATATAATCTACAGCATACCTTGATAACCTGGTAAAGTTAGCCTCATACTTTGCGATATTATCATCCTCTGTTTGTCTCATACACAGAAATTACCTTTCCATATGTGCTCGATGGTCACGAGGAAAGTATTTTTCTAAAAACAAATCTTTTAACTCACTCCATTCCATATTTGATTCTTTATCATCTTCCTTCGTGTTTTGAATCAGTGACCACCATTGATCTTCATCTCCAGTGAGGCGGTAAACTGCCATGATAACTTTTTCCCTTTCACTACTCCCCAATGCCTGAAATATTTTCTCTAATGAACATATCAATTTATCAACTACCATTGGATTTGTAGTCCAATTGAATGTTGGTGGTTGTTTCCTCATGAAGCGGTCTAACATTGATCCTCCAAGCTGTGAATCAGGGTTCTCCATATGGGTAAGGTTATTATTCATAACTTGAGTGAGTTGTCCCAGTATGATGATAAGCTGATCAGCACCTGTTACATCACCAGCTCCACTATAATTATTTGGAGAAGGCAGGAAATCCCTACATAGAGTGTGTGCATTGATACAGTTTCCATTTCTTCCACTAGGCGCCATTTCTAAATAGTGGCATAAAATAGATCATTTTATGAATCAATATACATAATTCCATACTTGTAAAACACTTAACATAAATTGAACTATTTATGGATATAATCCATAATCATAAAAATGTTTTCTTTGAAGAAAAATATACTCATAAACCCTTCATAATTGTTTGTAATGAAATTGAGAATTATCCTATCCATATCCCCCGGGAGTGTCTTAACCAAGAGTGTAGCAAGGCCCATTTTCGTGCACCATTTCCCGTTCGAGTCAAGCTCAAAGCGGTGTTTTCGGGTTTTACCCCTAGGTACATCTGTGCCAGATCCGCCTCTACCAACACGTATCCAAACATGGATGTATTGCTCGGAAAACTCACAAAATCTCTACAATAAAAAAAGTCTAGGATGTTCTTCTACACTAATCCTCAAAGGCTATCTTAGGGCTATGTTCACTAATCAGAGTTTATCTAAATATAGCTTCCAAGGTTTGTACTAAACATCCTTTGATACCAACTGTAATGCCCCGACCCCAGTTATCTAGAGTCGGTGAATTATTACATAACATCGGCATGATCACAAGAAATATCAAGTCTTGAATGACCGATTAGTTTAGTAGCCTTGGAAATACTAGATACATTCATAAGTCTTACATTACATTGTAACGTAAAAAAACTACAACAACATCTTGTATTTATATCCCCTCATACTATCCCTGTAGGTCATTCATAAATTACTTCTTCACATCCTGGGAAAAATAAAGCATTGAAAGGGGTGATCTCAGATTCTCAGTAAGGATAACAATACAGAGGAAGCCTTCATAGATAAGCATAAACATTTAAGGCAATGTATAACTAAAAAAACCTTTTAAACTTTAACTTCAACATAATATGGAAAACATAAAATGAAATAATGCCTTTTATATATTCACATGGATATTATATTATTCGAATAATCACATGTAATATCAATAACCACTTTCATAATGAAGGAATGTATAATTCCGAACTTTAATTTCTGTGTCATGGCCTCGTGCAAAGACCTAAGGGATAACTGTAACCTGAACCCAACCCGGAGAGCCTCTGTAACCGGACTCCATCCCGGAGAGCCTCTGTAACCGAACTCCAACCCGTTGTGCCTCTAATAACCAGACACCAACCTAGAGGATCTTCTGTAACCAGAACCCAGCCCGGAGGGCTTACACTTACCGGTCCCCATCTCAGAACATACTAGTCCCACACATTCATCTTAAGAAGAAGATGAAATATAACATAAACATTCATATTAAAACTAGCATAAGAAATGCCAAAACCTTAATCATAAACCATTAATGGAATAAAAATAACTCACCCATAGTAAAACATAACACAAAACCTTAAATAAAATAAGGAAAATTTGTATCAAAATAAATCAACTTCAAACATGTGTAAAATTTATCAAAGGATGTTGACATAGATGAAATTAAAACTATTTGATAGAAATATCTCTTTTTTTGAAATCATTTAAATGTCACAAAATTGTAAAAGAAAAAATTTACTTTGAAAATATTTTTAATAGATTTTAAGGGGAGATTTAATGATTTTATAATGGTGGAAAATACCCTCACCCACCGTATAATTTAAAAAAAGACATTCTTACATTAATTCTGTCGAAAAGGTTAAAAATGACCTTATTTGGAAAACGACGGAAATATTCCTTTATAAAATTCATATAAAAATTCAAACAAGGGTATAGATGAATTTAACCTGTATTTTGTAAAATAGTAAGAATGTTTTGAAATAAATTTTTATGAAACATGGATGTGGATGATAAAGAGGTCCTAGTAGATAATTACGTATAGACAACCTCGGATAATGAAGAGATTGTGAAATAAACACTTACCAATTTGGTAACTTACAAAACATACACCCCATGAAAGAGGTATCATACAATTAATATGTAAATACACATAAATTAAAGTGTATTACACAAAGAATACAATTTTGGGTAGTACATACACCACACAAAAGGTAATAGTGGCAATATGGTATGAATATCAAGGGGAATAAGGATTGAGATGAAAACCCATTACCTTGTAATTTTCCTTGGTTGTGGGTAGTTTAACCTCCTATGTAATGGTTAAATAATTGTTATTAAATTATACAAGAATCATATACATTAGTATGATATCATATATGATCTTTTAACATTGATTTGTTAATAATATCTTAGAATTATCATCGTTTTAGGTGTCAAAGAATTCAATTCCCTTTATATATTATATTACATAAGAAGTGTTTTTTAGGGATACGTTGTATATTATTAATATCCATAATTATATCAAGTCCTTAAACAATATTTTTTATCATTAAATGAGAATTATAATTTCATGGATACTATGGGGAAGGAATCTCATCGCGTTCTTGGAGACGGTAGTCCGTACGTACGCACGAGCGATAATATCACTCTTTTGATATTAAAATAATCTATAATTTGAAAGTATATCATATATACAGAATCATTATCATGTTATATTTATTATTAACATGAATTAAACATCATTATTATACCCATCCAAATAATAATGTGTTGAATAAAAATTACACCACGATGTGGAGACGTTAAGCCGTACGTACACACGTATGGTGACATGCCATTCAAAAGATGGATAAAATACTGAATATGGTTGTAACATATTTATAATAACATCACAGTATATATAATATACTAGAGTTATGATTTTATGAAGGAAATAACAAAGAATTAAGAAGTTGAAGAATAAAGGAACTTGAAAAAGGTTGGTTAAAACATTACCTCTTCTTCGGGTTCTTCCTTTTGATTTGATCAAAAGGGCTCTATAGGTTGGATTTATGATCAAACTAAGGCCTCTAGGTTGAAGGGAGGGAAGTTTAGAGAATACTTGGGTAGATTTTGGCCGATCCAAATGGCTTTTAATGTGTAAAATAATGAGAACGGGGGGTTCCCTTTTATAATAGGGGTGAGGGGATATTTAGGGAAAACTTGAAGTATTATTTTATAATAAAATAATATTAGGTTTCTAAAGGCTCCAAATTATATTATTAAAATTATATGTTGTGTATGAGTCTAAATCCTTTCAACCAATAGATTTTACATAGGTTTGGATCATTATATTACCCTTTTCTTTTAGTTTTAACTCTTAGTTAATTTGTTTTGCACTTACTATGTCACTTTGTATTTTTATAATATATTGTTAATAAACATACTATATACATCAAAGAGACCCAGAAGTGGTCCATTAATGATATACCTATAATTATATGAGTCATTCAGCCGAACTTTAGATTTTTAGGAATAGAATATAAATTAATAATATAATATTTGTTTTAAAAACTCATTTATGTCAATTTTGACACTAGTCAATAATTTATTTTTGATAAAGTCTTAACAACTTTATTAATTTGAAAAAAAATCATTTAAGAAATCCTATCATGTAATATTAACCAATAAAATTCGTTTATGTCATCAAAACTTTCAAATGATATTTATTTTAACATTTATAATGCCAATTATTTGATTCTTCCATTAATAAGGAAAATACTGCATCATTATTGTGTCATATATATTTTTACTTTTTAAATGTCTAAAAATAATAACTAAAATACCATTATGTAGGATATTTGTTTATATTTTTAATGAATATTTATAATCGAAATTATAACATATATAACCTTATGTAAAAATTGTTTTTTAAAAGATATAAGCTTATGGCATTTTTGTATTTACTTTAACTTAATTAATATAAAGTGTCCCTATCACCTACAAGTGGCTACATGGGGTCCCAAAATCGACTCAAAGATGCCCATGGTCGGACATGTATCCACCAATAATGTTAGGACAGGTTTTAGAATAATTTATTGTTATTATATATAATTTTTTACACTTATTTACCGGATTTACCCTTTAACCATGATAAATAAAATATTTACCGAAGTAATTATACAAAAATGGATAAAAATAAAAGTTACCTATTTACACAATTTGTACATCCGAATTCAAAATATGGAATCCATTTTTCCAAATTCAAAACACAGAAGTGGAAGAAAGTAATTTAAAATTAATTCCCGTTGTCAAAACAAAAAGCATGCTTTTAAGATATAATAACTATCAAAAGATTGACACTTGTTTATGTCCGGTTTAATTGTGATTTTAGGTCCAATGACCAAAAATGTATTAAATGAAAAAATAATATTATAAATATACTTTAAAACCACTCAAATTCATAATTTATCACTATTAATTATTTTGATTAAAAAGGTTGTTTTTAATTAAAATTTAGTAATTTTCACTATTCATCAGAATATAAAAGTTGACCAAAAAGTTCCAAATTTCGCCCTATGATAAATTTGATATTATGAATCCAAAAATGAAGTCCATTTTGAATGATAAAATGTATAAAATTTCAAAAGGTGGTTATTAATATTCATAGCGGCTACTTTGATTGGTTGCGGCGTGTTAGAATCTCGAAGTTGCGTACAACACACGCTATTGTATTATTCAAATAGAAGCATATAGATGAATCTTGGGGTTTTAAATCTCTTCATGAAGTAAGACCAGTAAATTCCATGGGAAATAAATCAGTTAATTCCCTCATAATAGGCATATCATCAACTATGGTTACTTCCTTAGACTCAATCATCTCAGCCAGATATGAGGGATCATGAAGCATTAATATCCACGCTTGAGATGATAGATCTAAAAAAAATCATCTTCCTTCTTTCAAATGTATAGAATCAGTGGTTGATTCTCCACATGGAGAGTGATTTCCCTCTCACAAAAAATTATTTTGGATCTATATAAGGAAATCCAATCCATGCAATGAATTGCTTCAAATTCTACTAGTGGAAGTATGAAGTGGATCTTCGGGATATTCAATCCACAGATTATGAAAGGAGAGGAGCTATAATCATAGTATGAAATGATTTTCCGATTTACCATACTCACTGTTATCTTAACTTCCATGATTTTTGGTGGTTCTAGTATTGTTCTACTAAACTTTCAGGATATAAAAGAATGCGTAGAACTGGAATCAAAAAGTATGTTCGCTATTCAGGAATGAATAACTAGAGTATCTTTCACCACTTCATTGTCGGGGTTCACATCAGTAGTAGTGATAGAAAAATCTATCCCTTGATACCTTGGAGGTTGATGGTTTCCTCTGAAATCCCATGGCTTAGGGAACTGATTCACAAGATGCCCCAGTTCATTGTGGCCGTAGCAATGAACAATGCATTGAGGATCGAACGGAGCATTCCTTTAATCTGTTATAGCCGTGGGTTTTTATTGTCGGCCGTTAATATCTATGTGAACTTCTATTCAACACCTAAATCATTTCCTCATCCCCTACAGGCAATTTACAGGTTGATTCTTTCTGCACCATTGGCATGTTGGGTGAGAGATCTTTTTATCACGATTGGATTTAACCATCAGACCACTATCATTGAATTACGCCTTACTCTTCTTATCCCAATGATACCCATGAGATTTTCCGATCTCCATTTCTATATTGAGGGAACATCTGATAGTTTCTTCATAGCCGTCGAAGTCACAGATTTCCAACACTTTCCATAGGCTAGGTTTCATCCCACCAAAGAAGTATTCAACCTTGCATTTGGGGTAATGAAAAAGTTGGAGGCATAAAGTGAAAACCTTGTTAATTTTTCCTCATACGGTCTGATGGATTCGTCGTATTTTTTCCATAGGTCAAGGAAGTCCCTTTCCCTTTTAAGTCAGAGGGTGCACAGAAAATATTTAATAAAAAAGGTATTATAGAAATATTTCCATTACAATGACTCTATCTCCTCCTCAGGCTTCTTATATTTTATCAATGTCCACCATTGATCGGATTCACCCTCCATATAATAAGTAACCAGAAGAACCTTCTTTTTATCAGAAATTTGAATGATGGACAATATCTTTTCAATGGAGTTGATCCACTGTTCGGTGATTGAGGGATCAGATGATCCATTAAATATAGGAGGTCTTTGTCTCATGAAGCTCTCGATAGAGACTTTTTCTTTCTTAGGGGGTTTTAACCATTCTCTTGACCCATGTTTCTATTCTATTCTTGAGTTTATTGAGAGAGATATGTGACAAATTTTGAGATTTTCTCTCCCATCGGATTGGGCATCTCATTAGCACATTCATCACATTGATCTTCTCATAAGTTTTTAGAACGAGTCCTCCTATTACTGGCCATTGGCTGGAATAAAAGAGAAGTTAGGGTTAACACATAAAGGGTAATCGAAGGAAATAAATGATGACTTATATATAACTTTTATTTTCTTAACTTATGAATCCATAGGCTTCAATCTATTCTATTAATGATCTAAATTCTAACATATATTCTTAAGGTAATTTTTTTTATTCCCTTGATAATGGTTAAAACTATTCTTGTGAGTTTACCAAAGCATATCCCCCAAGAGTTTCATAACAATGATTTCATTAAGGCCCATTTTCATGTACCTGGAGACCCCGGGTCAAGCCTAAAAATCCTTCTCAAGGTCTCACCCCTATGTACATCTGGTCCAAAGCCGCCTCTACCTGCTCGTATCTTGACGGGGATGTATTTTCTTTATAGACCACTTACTCAATACTTACCAAAACAGAGGGATGTTTTTATTACACATAGTCTTGTCTCTAAGGCTTTAATAGTGTTTTCTAATCCTAATCCCAAAAATGACTAAACATATCCTCGGATAACAAATATAAAAACCCTTCTTTTTATTACACACTTAAACCTGATTTATTACATAAACTCTTCCCTTGATACAACATGGAAGATCAATAGGTATAGTGTCTTTGGGGATTAGTATCACTACATAACAAATTAAAACATGAAATACAAAATATTGATTAAAAACTTCCTTTACATGACCACTACATTCCCTCGTACTTAGCATTACAAGGAATAACATGAAGACATGCATAAGAAAAGGGTGAGCTATAAATCCCAATAATGGAATAAACATGGAATAACATGAGGAATAAAATATGTGTTAGAAAATAGGAATAATAATGGATCACAATTGAAACATGTACATAATGGCTTGATAATGCATGATAATCATAACATAGAAATGTGGCAACAACAGTCATAATGGAATTAGCATGAGCCAAGGCTAATTGACCATAGAGCATGACTAAACCATAATTACACATTAAGCACAAGTAAAACCTCGTTGAACATGAATTAGAATGAGTAATCACTCCTTGCACATGAAAATTCAGGAAACTATACTTTACCCAATGCATTGGAGCACTATTAGGACACACATTTCATAAACATTTCATTTCATGTATAAGTGTGCCACATGGATCAAATAAAATGGAATCAATCAACATAATTAGTTATTCCAAGATTATTTAATGTGGAAAAAATCCATGAATGTACCATTAAATGTGTATATGTGCATAAAGGTTAATACCCTTGATAGAGACTTCGGTATTGTATTCACTACACAATGATCATGGCTTGGAAAAAAGAGGTGCAATTTCAGCAGCATAACGACGTAACATAAGGATTCATGAAAATGGTGGATGAGAGATAAAATGGTGTATCATCATATGTACAAGAAATTTACAATAAGGGGGTCATATATTTACATTCACCAACAAGAGTTATGGAATTTAAATGCATAATATAGAAGAATTACTTGGATGTAAAAGAGGAGAGAGAAATCCCTCGCCAAATTTTGACATGGTAATGGATGTACATGAGAGGAATTAATGAGAAATAAAGGGGTCTCCCATCATCCCAAAAAAATCTGGAATTATGGAGGAGTTTCAAAATTATACCCCAACATTTGTAAGTAAAAAAGTTCATAACAACTTAATGAAAATTGGACAAAAATGAGAAACAAAGAAACCCCTTACTTGGAAGTGTTATCCCAAAGGATTAAGAGAGGCTTGAGAGAGACTTATTGGGAGTATGGGGAACATTTGGAGGATTCTAGAGAGAGTATGGAAGGGGTGGATCGAACTAAAAATGATTTGAGTGAAGATGAAGTGGGAGCTTGGGTGGGTTTATAAATGAAATGAGAGGGAATTTTTTATTATTTAGGTTTGGGACACCTCACATTAAACTAATGAAAATCACAACCGGCCCATGGTTTTTGCCCATAGTTTCTACCAAAGGGGAGTGGGAAAAAAATTTATAAATCCAATGGATGACCTTCTTAAAATAATAGGGTTTGTTATGTGGAGGTGATTCACACTCTCAAGGAAAACAATATAAAAATAGAAAATGTTTTATAAGCCTTGAAGGGTCCACAAAAGGTTTGTAAAAAAAATCAAAAAACAGAAAAATCACAATATTTTAATAGTAATACATATATTGGCCTAACATAATGCGTATATTATTTTATTACATCACTATTGGGTCATTATGATGTCATAAAACTCATTATATATTTAAACGATATTTAGTTTTTACCCAAAAATTCTACTTTCTCAGAAAATTAGGAAAAATTCACCGTTGGGTAATATCCACATCTTGATTCCAAAAATAATATTCATTTTATCTATATAATGTTATAAATATGTTAATTTTTACATTTAAATTAAAAACTGACTTTTACCCAACATTCATGTGTTTTGTCAAAAAACAACATTCAATCATTCATAAAAATTAAAATTACATTCATAAAATTATATGATAATTTATATTTAATAATAAGTAATTTATAAATAATAATATTTTATTAAAATATTTTTAAATTCAGAAATAAGTTAATTCATCAAAATATATTACATTGTTTAATATTAACTGAAAATACTATTTTTTCTTTAAAAACTATTTACAAAGTAACAATAATAAAAATAATGAAAATTCTTTATATAAAAATAATGTACAAAGTCATAGTGCTAGGGTCTTGTTTCATAAACCCTTATAACACCAGCATAAGATCGAAGGGTAAGGTGTGAGATGGTGATAGACTCTTGGGGTGGCTCGGATAACATCGCTCGGGTGGTAATCTCTATTAACATCCACTTCCCTCGTAGTCGGTTCTGCTCAAAATTAAGGTGTTAAAGCTCCACTTGGACTTGGTCAAGGGCAAAGCCCAATGATTCCACCTCCTTTCTGATCTATGACAAATGGGCTTCGTATGGGGAAAGTCTACTGGATGATGTTGTCGCTTCCTTTTTCTGAGTAAATCGGATTTGTTAAAACCCTATATTTAAACAAATAATGTGATCACACTTCAACAACTATATTAAAAATGGTCATAGTTCTAAACAGTATTTTAAAATCCATAAACATAAAACCAGTGAAGTTAACATTTTATATAACCATAATAAGACATTTAATTAGATCATGTGGAATTTTCATTAATGGAAGTTTGGGTCTTACAAAAACCCCTCATTTCATCCCATAGTGGCTCATGCAACAAAAATGGGGATCCTTCATTCTTCCATATGCCTCCCCTCCCCTTCCAATGGAGTTTTCAAGGGATTACACAAGTATTTGGGGTGATTAGTTGAGGTAATATCATCTTATATTCCACATATCCATTCTCCTTCCATTTTATCATGAGTTACACATAACCTGGTCTATTTTTTCTTGTGTTCATGATTAATTTTAGTTAAATTGGGCTTTTGTTATGTTTATGTCCTTTGTGGGTGCACATTCTTCTTTATAACCTCCTAGAGTTGTTTCGATTTAGCTTCATTGAGGCTCCATTAGTTTAATGAATTTCCCCTTAGGAATTTTCCTTTATATTTAAATAAAAATTAATTTTATGTACTTTATAACATTTATTTGTAGTATATATTGACATATAATTTTTAGAATAAACATGTGATATGAAATGAAATGGTTTCCTCCTAGTTTTGGATTAAATGTATTATTTTTTACAAAAACTCACATAGAATGTTTTTGATAGAATGTCTGGTTGGTATTTATAATTAATATTTTCCCTAATGTATGGTTTTAGAATTGTAAATGTGTTTTGGTTTCTTATTGGTTTTTGGTACATTGGAAGTGGTTTTTTACTCAAAAAATTGATGTTTCTTAATTGAAAGATTTAAATCCAATGTTTTTTATAGTAAACACCTCTTAAGTTGTGTGTATTACCTTGTTTGATGATAATGGGGTTAGGAAGTCCTTGGAATTACACTCGATCATGGGGAGATGGTTTTAATTGGTGATTCAGAGGTGATGTTTGTTTGTGAGGATCATGATATGGAATTTTCTTGTGATCTATATTCGGTTTTTTGGTTTGTATATACCCACTTTAAACATGATATGGGATCTTGGAATAGCTACTAAATGTTTTGAGAAATATTTCGATAATATTTTACATTATGCAGTGTATAGTGTCTCTTAGTATTTAAATTTCTCTCTATTGGGATTTTGATCCTCAGTTACGCTTGGCTGGCTAAGACTGATCTTTTTGTAGGGTTGATGGCATCAGGTTAGGAAGACCTATGTGATGAATCAGGTTTCAGTATGTTCATGAATATCCCCTAATAATTATGATTTCTCCTTCCCTCGAGAACATATATTTCTATAATTGATTACTTAGGTTCTATATATGGTTTGTTACTAATTTATATTATTTCCTATATCCCGTTTTGGGTGACCATTACTCCAGTTTTCTATTAGGGTTCTTTCTTTGATAAAAATGGATAAATGAGTTTTCAATGTTTATGCAAAATAGTTTATGAATTTTTACAATGACTTTCTATTTTCTAAATGAAATCATCTTTTTTACCAACCCTCTTTTGTCGAAAATTCACGAGCCTGATTTTGGAAATAGAAGCATGATTAAAATAAAAAGGATAGCGGACTAGTATTTCTCATAGCAATTTGTGTAAATCACTATTTATAAATTTAAATTGAAAAACGAAATTGATTAATATTTTCATCAATGTAAATGAATTAGGAAAATATTACATATCCATTACGATTGAGTTTTCATACTCATGTTTATACTTACTTATTATTTTTAGTCTTAGGGTAAGGTTTCTTCTTGGTCTTGATCACCATGGGGTATGTCTAGTTTGGGATTGGAGTATGAACAATGTAACGACCCAATGTTTTTCAATGGAAAATTCCCTTCTTATATCTATGTAATAAAAACACAAAATAATGAACTACTAAGTGATAAGTGACCTTTAAACAGAATTTTGTCACCCATATGGTTGTAATTTTAAAAATCCGACATAAACGGTTGTGTTCAAGATTGTTTTTGGAGTCTAATGAAACAAAAATAATTTTTGGTGAATAGTAACCTACCATTATGAATAGTAACTTACCCTTATTAATAGTAACCTAACCTTATGAATAGTAACATGACCCTTATGAATATTAAATAAGAGGAACATTACCTATGAATAATAAAATAATATTTAGACATCATATAAAGTGACAATTTGACCATAGTAAACGTTTTTGGTGTTTTATAAGTCATAAATAAATAATTAATTAATTTAATAAAATATTTATTCCCTAAAATGTATTCATAAATTATTGAATCAATGACTAATAGTTTTTAGATAATTTTATAAGACCCTACGTAATTTTTGAAAGAACTATAAAATCAGTTTTAATCTTAAAACCGTTTTTTATGTAAATGATGATTTTATTTAAATATTAAATTAATAATATTTAGAAAATTATTTTTGAAAAATGGGCTTAATTTTTATATTCTACACGTCGAAAAATGGTTGGGCTAAATTTTTGGGATTTTTCTGAGATACTTGAATTTTTGATGAATAGTGGAATCCGATAATTCACAATAAATACTAATTAATGTATAAATTGAGTCATTGATGAGGTTCTGCTGATGTAATCCCACTTGGCTCGGGATTACATTATAAAATTACTATTATTGGTCATCCAAGACTCACTATTCCTTGTGTTTTGTGAAATTAATAAACTAATCAATTTTATATTAAGGAAACCCCTCTCCCCTCCACTATAAAAGCCACCCTTCACTCCATCTTTTCCTCACACCTATCAAGCTCCAAGCCTTCTCTAAACTCTACCCAAACACCTTCCCTAGCCTCTCCCCCACGTCCAAGAGCTCCTGGTCTCATCAAAAGACCAAGCATAGGCCCTTAAGGAGGTTCTTAAGAGGAGGATTCTAAAGGTAATTTCTCTCCCTCTTCTCCTTTAATTTCCTTTCAAGTTCAAGTTCCTTTCTTGATCTCTCCCTACCTATCTTCATCCAAATTGTTCTGTAAATCCAGTATTATATATATACTGTAATATTATTATTCTAATGTTATATTATATCACCCCACACCCTTTCCCTCTTCCTTTTATTTTATTAAAGAGAACGTTGTTCATGTGGTGATAATTTATCACCTTCAAAAACAACATGTTCTCTTTTTTCTACCTTCAATATGGTCATGAAAACATATTTATGGTTGCAACAGAATATTTTATATTTATTATGTTCTATTTTAATTTCTGGAAATAACATATGGCCATATTACTATGTTAAATATTAAAACGAGTTCGTTGAGATCCAAAAACCGCACTAATTAACCCAAATAACCATCATTAAATTTTTTTCTAATGATTCGTCCACTTAGATCTAATATAATTCACGATATAATTATTAAAGCTACTGTAATAAAATTAATAACATGTAGTATCAGTTCTGGATGTTTACCCATGATCTACCCAAACATCAATTTAAGAATACAAGTGGACCGCTCAAGAAAATCATAAAAATGAACATCCCCGAACAATGTTTTTATACTCTATAAGTCATCCAAAGGAACATAATATGAAATAATGAAACCATAATGAACCCTATTAATGTATAGAAGGTTCTGGAGTTTCTAATTAATGAATATAATGACATTATACATGACATTAAAGAGAAGGATGCATTCATGTACAAGGTAAGGGGAAATCTTAAACCCAATTTTTCTTCCTTCGGGTTCTCCCTCTTTCACTCCATTTTTTATATGGTTACTCCTAAAAGATAATTTTTTCATCTTTTCCTTTACTTTTCTGGGATATACATGTTTGTCACTAGTTTTTATGTCCATCAAAATATTTTCCAAAAGAACTATTATTTCAAGATCTCACCGTTTACCTCTCATTCAAGGTTGATGGTCCTTGTATCAAGTATGTTGTTCCCTATTTATTTTGGGAACCCAAAGCTTATGAATGTGTTATTATGAGATGAAACCCATTCCATTCCATGGGTTATTTATGTACATGTTTGATATGTTTTCTATGTGGCAATCATGATAATTATAATGTTATGATGTGACGGGTGCGCTCGAAATTATTAAGCATAACATGAATGTTAAAATGTGACGGGTGCGCCTGGAATTATATAGCACTCCAATGCATTGGGTTAAGTGATGAATATCATGAGTAAATATGAAATTATGTGTGAACATGATGCTAGCTTTGTTCACAAGTATTTGTGGTAGTTAACCACTAAGACATGATGTTTCATTTTTATGCATTTCCACATTTGAAGTCTTTTACTTATGATCCTATCATGTTCATGATCTTTTTCCTATGTTATGATTATGCTCACCCCATGATGTATTGTTCTTATCTATCCTCTTACTGGGCTTTTATCTCGCCTATTTTGATGTATATCCTCAGGTGGCTATATGTACTGAGGAGGGGAAAAGTGCTACTAAGAAGCTATAGAAGAAGAAATTAAATAAATGTTTATGGTTGATGTTTTATTTGGTCATAGTTTTCCCAAGACACTAAAACTCTGGATCCTCCATGTGTAATACTATTATTTTTTTTATCTTTGAAATGATGTAATAGTAATGCAAGAAAAATCTGGGTCGCTATAGTTGGTATCAGAGGAAAGGTTTAGTTAATTTGGGGATTAGGATTAGTGGACCCAAGAGAAAACCTACAACATGAGACTAAGTACAATTAAGCACACAAGGATATTTTCCTAGAGATCCCATATGTTATGTTTTTGGTATAATTGTTTAAATGGATAAGTTATTCATGAATTTTTACTTATGTTTTGTTCTAAGCTTTTCTATTTTAGAAAATGGTGGGAACCAGGAGAAATCAGGCCAACAACTCTTGTGAGGGCCAATGCAACGATTGCCCGAATGACATCCCCAAGGACATTGGAGGTGGAGTTAAAAACATCATGGATATGCTTACCCAAATATCTCGGGTTATGAATAATTACCATAATAATGGGGAACATCCTCCTTCACCAAATAGGGAGCAACTAGCTATCGAATGTTTTATGTGGCAACGACCACCGACGTTTTGTGGATCTTCTGATCCACTAGTTGCGGAACAATGGGTCAACTTCATGGAGAAGATATTTTTTGTTCTTCACTGTTTCGAGATGGAGAAGGTGACTCTAGCCGTTTATCGTCTAGATGGAGAAGCTGATCAATGGTGGGCTTTGATTAAGAACACCAAGCCAAGGGAGTAAATTGAAGAGATGGAATGGGAAGACTTTAAGATAATGTTTCTTAATAAGTACTTCCAAAGAACTCTTCGCATGAATATGGAGAGAGAATTCATAGAGCTCACAAAAAAAGAAGGAGAATCTGTCACAACCTATGAAGAAAATTTCACAAGGCTTGCAAGGTATGATTCGGGTTTTGTTATCAACAATGATAGCAAAATTGATAGATTCTTTAGTGGATTAAAACCACATCTTTGAAAGGATCTTGAAATTCGAGACTTTGGGAGTTATGAAGAATTTTTTCGGTGTGCTCTCAAAGTGGAGATGGAGTTTGGAGAATGGTCCCATGGCTGTGGTGATAAGAAAAGAAAGATGGAGCTTTAAGCTGGTGGATCTAGTGACAAATGTGGGAAGAAAAATCGACCCACGTGCCAAAATTCTGGGATGTTTCACCATGGGAATTGCCTCAATGGTACGGAGAAATGCTGTATGTGTGGGAAGGAAGGACGCCAAGCTCACGAGTGTCGAAAAGACATGAAAATGAAGGATAATGTAGCTGATGAAAGGATAGAACCACTCGTGGTTCAATGCTACAACTGTAGGGAGCTAGGGAACTATTCAAACGAGTGCACTAAACCACGAGCTCTCGAGGGTAATCAAAGCCAACAACCACCCAAGCCAAAGGAACAAGGGAAGGCTTATGCCATCACTACTGCGGAGGTGGAACATGATAATGAAGTCGTACAAGGTACACTTCCTATTCACTCATGAATGGAAAAAGTCATATTTTATTCTGGTTCTACGCATTCCTTTATATCATTCCAGTTTTCTAGAACTATAGAATCGAACCCTCAAATCGTTGAAGTAGAGATATCTGTAAAAACACCAAGTGGTGCAATCATTTCAACCCAAGTGTTTTCTTCTTCTCCTGTTGAAGTATGTGGGATGATTCTACCAGAAATTCTCGTAATACATCCCTTGGTGGAATTCAACTCTATCATGGGAATGGATTGGCTCTCTTTATATATAGCGCATATCAACTGTTGGGAAAAGGAAATATATTTTCATATTCTGAACCATCCCATGCTCCTCTACAAATGCAATGAAGATCATGAATATCCTTTGAAAAATCCTTCAATGGTGTGGGTGTTGATTCCCTATGAAGAAGCATACCTCGCCCAAATGGTTGAGTCGAGGGAAAGTGCCAACCTTGAGTAAATGCCCATCGTGAGGGAATACAGTGATGTATTTCCCAAAGAGTTACCCGGAATTCCCCCGGATCGTGAGGTAGAGTTCTCAATTGAACTCATACCCGGAGCTAGTCCTATCTCGAAGTGCCCCTATATGATGGCTCCTATCAAACTGGAAGAGTTAAAGAAGTAGCTGCAAGAGCATCCGGAGAAAGGGTTCTTATGCCCTAGTGCATCACCTTGGGGTGCGCCAGTGCTCTTTATGAAGAAGAAGGATGGTACCATGAGGCTGTGTATCGATTATCGGGAACTCAACAAGATCCCCATGAAGAACAAGTATCCTCTCCCACGGATTGATGACTTGTTCGACCAGTTAAGAGGAGCTCAATACTTCTCAAAGGTGGATCTTCGTTCTGGATATCATCAAGTAAAGGTGAAGAAGGAAGATATTCAGAAGACTGACTTCCGTACAAGGTGTGGGCACTATGAGTTTTTGGTGATTCCCTTCGGACATAATAATGCACCTACAATCTTCATGGATTTGATGAATATAGTCTTTAGACATTACCTCGAAAAAATTTGTGGTAGTGTTTATTGATGATATTTTCATCTACTCTACGAGCAAGGAGGAACATGAAGAACATCTTAGACTTGTGTTGGCGACATTGAGAAAGGAGAAGTTGTACGCCAAGTTCAGTAAGTGTGACTTTTTGATGAATCAATTCATGTTCTTGGGACATATGATCACAAGCGAGGGAATTTGTGTGGACCCTTCAAAGACAAAGGCGATTGAAGAATGGCCTATTCCCTCTAGTGTCACAGAAATCCGTAGTTTTCTTGGATTAGCTGGGTACTATCGACATTTTGTGAGAAACTTCTCACGATTGTCAAGCCCACTAACTAAGTTAACAAGGAAAGGGGTATAGTATGTCTGGACGGATGAATGTGAGGGAAGATTCAAGGAGCTAAAGAGAAGGCTGATCACTGCACTTGTACTCACACTATCAAAAAGTGGAGAATGTTTTGTGATATATAGTGATGCTTCAAAGAATGTCTTGGGTTGTGTACTCATGAAAAATGATAATGTCATAGACTATGCCTCACGACAGTTGAAGATCCATGAGCAGAACTACCCGACGAATGATCTAGAGCTGGCAGCCGTGATTTTTGCCTTGAAAATATGGTGACACTGCCTTTATGGCGAGAAGTGTGACATATACACCGACCACAAGAGCCTAAAGTATATATTCACACACAAGGAGATCAGCATGCGTCAAAGGGGATGGTTAGATCTAATCAAGGATTACGATTACTCTATTCACTATCATCCTGGAAAGGCGAACAGGGTAGCTGATGCTCTAAGTAGAAAAGAACCTGCTACTCTATCCATGATGAGGATTAAGAAAGACCATATCTTCTTGGATATGCAAAGGATGGATTTGGGAATCGTAAGGGCAGGGGATATATCCTACCTTGCCAAAATGATTGTGCAACCATTCATCCAAGAGAAGATTAAGGAAGCACACAGGGATGATGTGGAGATACAAAAGAGCGTGAATGCAGTAAAGGAAGGGAAGTTGCAAGAGTTCCATATCGACGATGATGGTGTGATTCGGTTTGGAATGCGGATTTGTGTTCCTTCATCACCCGGGATCAAGAAAGAGTTACTGGATAATGCACATAGATCAAATTTCTCTATCCATCCTGGAAGAACCAAGATGTATCGTGATCTCCGAGAACACTTCTGGTGGGATAACATGAAGAAGGAGATTGCAGAATATATATCAAGGTGATTGGTATGTCAGCAAGATAAAGATAAGCGGAAAAAGTCCAAAGTTATGATGCAACCATTGCCTATACCCATGTGGAAATGGGAAAATGTTACTATGGACTTTGTCATGGGTCTCCCGAAGACGTCAAAGGGGAATAATGCGATATGGGTTGTGGTTGACTGACTCACCAAGACTGCCCATTTTATCGCAATTCGGGAAGACCTATCACTTGAACAACTTGTAAAGATATATGTGAAGGAAGTAGTGAGATTTCACGGTGTTCCACTCTCGATTGTCTCTGACCGGGATCTAAGGTTCACATCTAAATTCTGGAGGAGCCTTCAACATGATTTGAGTACTGAATTAAATTTCAGCACAACCTATCACCCCCAAACCGATGGCCAGTCTGAATGGACTATTCAGACGCTCGAAGATATTCTAAGAGCATGCTCTCTAGAATTCAAAGGTGGATGGGATCATCACCTTCCATTGGTTGAGTTCTCATTCAACAATAGCCTCCACTCGAGTATTCAGATGGCTCCGTATGAAGCTCTTTATGGGAAGCGATGTAGAACTCCAACCTGTTGGGATGAAGTTGGAGAACGAAAGCTACTTGGTCCCGATCTTGTTCAGGAGATGACAAAGAAGTTTCAAGTCATCCAGAAACACATCAAAGTTGTTCAAAGTCAGAAAAAGAGCTATACTGACAACCGTCGAAGGGACTTGGAGTTCGACGTTGGAGATAAAGTCTTCCTTTGAATATCTCCATGGAAGAGAGTCATGAGATTCGGGAAGAAAGGGAAGATAAGCCCAATGTACATTTTCCCCTTTGAGATCCTTGATTGTATAGGATCTGTGGCCTATCGTCTAGCACTTCCACCGAATATGGCTCATGTTCATGATGTGTTTCATGTATCAATACTGAGGAAGTACATACCATACCCCTCACATGTACTAAACTTAGAGGTGGTACAGCTGGATGATGATCTCTCTTATGAGGAGCAGCTGGTAAATATTTTGGACCGAAGTGATAAGGTTCTACGCAACAAGACAACCCGCCTTGTCAAAGTGTTTTCGAGGAACCATATGTTTGAGGAAGCAACTTGGGAACTAGAAGGGGCAATGAAGGAGAAGTACCCTCACCTGTTTTTCTAAAGTGAAAATTCGGGGGTGAAAATTCATAAGGGGGGAGAATGTAACGACCCAATGTTTTTCAATGGAAAATTTCCTTCTAATATATTTGTCATAAAAACACAAAATAATGAACTAATAAGTGATAGGTGACCTTTAAACATAATTTTGTCACCCCTATGGTTGGAATTTTAATAATCCGACTACACGGTTGTGTTCAAGATGGTTTTTGGAGTCTAATGAAACAAAAATAATTTTTGGTAAATAGTAACCTACCCTTATTAATAGTAACCTACCCTTAGGAATAGTAACATACCCTTATGAATAGTAACATGACCCTTATGAATATTAAATAAGAGGAAAATTACCTATTAATAATAAAATAAAATTTAGACATCTTAGAAAGTGCCAATTTGTCCTTAGTAAGCGTTTTTGGTGTTTTATAAGTCATAAATAATTAATTAATTAATTTAAAAGAATATTTATTCACTAAATTTTATTCATAAATTATTGAGTCAATGACTAATAGTTTTTAGATAATTTTATAAGACCCTATGTAATTTATGAAAGAACTGTAAAATTAGTTTTAATCTTAAAATTGTTTTTTATATAAATTATGATTTTATTTAAATATGAAATTCATAAAATTTAGAAAATTATTTTTGAAAAATGGACTTAATTTTTATATTCTACACATCTAAAAACGGTTGGGGTAAATTTTTGGGATTTTTCTGGGATACTTGAATTTTTGATTAATAGTGGAATCCGATAATTCACAATAAATGCAAATTAATGTATTAATTGAGTCATTGATGATGTTCTGCAGATGTAAGCCCACTTGGATCGGGATTAAATTATAAAATTACTATTATTGGTCATCCAAGAATCATTATTCCTTGTCTTTGGTGAAATTAATAAAAAAATCAATTTTATATTAAGGAAACCCCTCTCCCCTCCACTATAAAAGCCACCCTTCACTCCCTCTTTTCCTCACACCACTCAAGCTCCATGCCTTCTCTAAACTCTGCCCAATCACCTTCCCTATCCTCTCCCCCAAGTCCAAGAGCTTTTGGTCTCATCAAAAGACCAAGCATAGGCCCTTAAGGAGGTTCTTAAGAGGTGGATTCTAAAGGTAATTTCCCTCCCTCTTCTCCTTTAATTTCCTTTCAAGTTCAAGTTCCTTTCTGGATCTCTTCCTACCTATCTTCATTGAAATTGTTCTTTAAATCCAGTATGATATATATACTGTAATATTATGATTCTAATGTTTTATTATATCACCTCACAACCTTTCCCTCTTCCTTTTATTTAATTAAAGAGAACGTTGTTCATGTGGTGATAATTTATCACCTTCAAAAACAACATGCTCTCTTTTTTCTACCTTCAATCTGGTCATGAAACCATTTTTATGGTTGAATCAGAATATTTTATATGTATTATTTTCTATTTTAAGTTCTGGAAATAACCTATGGCCATATTAATAAGTTAAATATTAAAACGAGTTCGTTGAGATCCAAAAACCGCACAAATTAACCCAAATAACCATCATTAAATTTTTATCTAATGATTCGTCCACTTGGATATAATATAATTCACTATAAAATTATTAAAGCTACTGTAATATCATTAATAACATGTAGTATCATTTCTTGATGTTTACCCATGATCTACACAAACATCAATTTTAGAATACAAGTGGACCGCTCAAGAAAACCATAAAAACGAACATCCCCGAACAATGTTTTTAAACTCTATAAGTCATCCAGAGGAACATAATATGAAATAATGAAACCATAATGAACCCTATTAATGTATAAAAGGTTCTGGAGTTTCTAATTAATGAATATAATGTCATTATACAGTACATTAAAGAGAAGGAGGCATTCGAGTACAAGGTAATGGGAAAATCTCGAACCCAATTTTTCTTACTTCGAGTTCTCCCTCTTTCACTCCATTTTTATATGGTTACTCCTCAAAGATCATTTTTTCATCTTTTACTATACTTTTCTGGGATATACATGTTTTTCACTGTTTCTTATGTCCATCAAAATGTTTTCCAAAAGAACTATTCTTTCAAGATCTCACCTTTTACCTTTCATTCAAGGTTGATGGTTCTTGTATCAAGTATGTTGTTCCCTCTTTATTTTGGGAACCCAAAGCTTATGAATGTGTTATTATGAGATGAAACACATTCCTTTCCATGGTTTATTTATGTACATGTTTGATATTTTCTCTATGTGGCAATCATGATAATGATAATGTTATGATGTGACGTGTCCACCCGGAATTATATAGCGCAATATGAATGTTTAAATATGACGGGTGAGCCCGGAATTATATAGCGCTCCAATGCATTGGGTAAAGTGATGAATCTCATGAGTAAATTGAAATGATGTGTGAACATGATGATAGCTTTGTTCGCAAGTATGTGTGGTAGTTAACCACTAAGATATGGTGTTTCATTTTGATGCATTGCCACATTTCATGTCTTTTACTTATGCTCCTCTCATGTTCATGATCTTTTGCCTAAGTTATGATTATGCTCACCCCATGATGTATTGTTATTATCTATCCAATTACTGGGCCTTTAGCTCACCCCTTTTGATGTATATCCTCAGGTGGATATATGTACTAAGGAGGGGAAAAGTGCTACTAAGAAGCTATAGAAGAAGAAATTAAATAAATGTTTATGGTTGATGTTGTATTTGGTCCTAGTTTTCCCAAGACACTAAACCTATGGATCCTCCATGTGTAATACTATTATGTTGTTTATCTTTGAAATGAAGTAATTGTAATGCAAGAAAAAGTTGGGTCGCTATAAACAAGGGGTGAACATATAAATTTTTGGGCTATCAGTATTGGTTTGGATTTGTTTATGACAAGGTTAGATTATTAGTTAATGTATATTTTTTGTTCATAAAAGTTTCTTATATTATTGGGATACACTTATAGTAATCGATATTTCTCTATGTTTTTCATGAGGAAAATTATTCAAACCATTCACATGTGATACCTCTTACATAGTTTCTTGCCTAGGTAGATTGGGAATTCCCCTTGGGTATTGTTTTATGCGGGCTCATGTCACTGGTTCAGGGTAAACCTGGGTTGGGTTGTGAAAAAAATGGTAGTATAGGAATAATTTATTTAGGGGACCTGGAATTTAGATTGTCAATTATTATTTGGGATGAAACGGTAGGTGGATTAAGACTGTCAGAACATGGGTTGTATGTATAAGGATGTTTCTAGCAACACATTTTGTGATAAATCATAGGTTACCATGGGAAGTTGGGTTTTCATTAGCTTGTTTGGGTTATGTGGTTGTTTCATATCTAGGGAAAATATATGAGAGTCATGAATTTAGTCATAGTATGCTCTCTGGGCTAAGAAATCATTTTGGGTTCTGGGGAATGAACATAATGCTTTCTTCATGATAGTAGAGGGATTGGCATATGGTCGACAACCATACTTCCATGTGACTGATCCACACTAGTTTCCCCCTTTGTGAGCATGTATTGAGTCTTCTTGATTTTGGGAGCATTTTTTAAGCCATTATTTTAAAATTATGAAAACCTAATTTTAAGAAAAATATTTTTATTTTTGAAAATCATAAAAAAGTTTTCATATTAATTTCAATGAAATTTTAACACCCTAACCCCAAAATCCTAGAGCCAATGCATTATTTTAATACATTTCAATGATTATAGGCAATCCAATCCTAAAGTATTGATCAATTTATCAGTATTTGAAAATATATTACATAACTAGAAATTAAATTATAATTCCAATCATAAAATAAAAAATACACAATCCTTTGAGAAATACATTATTCATCAACATTAACCCTTAAAATCAGTCATAAAACATTAACTTGAATTCTAGGATAATAATACATATGAAAGGGGTGATATTAGATGCTCGGTGAGGATAAAATATATATCATAATATATTATAAAAAAATCATAAAAATTTAAGGAATGGTATAAAACTAAAACACAAGCCATTTAAACATAATATTCCTAAACATATTGAATGAATATTTAAAATAATTATATTTAATCATTCACATTTATATTCTTCTATTCTTATAATAACATGTAATATCAATAACTAATCTCATAATGGGGGAGTGGATAATGTCATATATCATAACCACACCATCAATATCTCATGCCAATACCACTAAGGACTATACCAACATGGCAGATTTCCAAGGCACTAGTTTTTCATAGGAGACCTACTGAGGAATCATGGGGATATAGTGGGCCCCACCAATGACATACTATGTCCAATATATTTTTATTATGAAAAGGGTAAAACAAAACCTAAAACTTTTCATTAAAACTACTATACAAATTGTTAATACATTAACCATAAACCATAAAAGGTATAAAAGTATCACATACACAATAAATAATATCATAAACGCTTCCATAAATTTTTTTATTGCATCATAAAAAATATTCTGCAATTAAGAAAAAAATACTAAAAAGGAGGTTGTAATATTTGAAAACAATATAATAAAGTCATTTTAAAATATCTTGAGACTAGTATACATTTTTTTTGAAATAATTTATTCAAAAGAAATGAACTTATAAAAAAAGAAATTTAAAAAGAGATTTTTGAATCAATGTTTTCCATGCCACATCGAATCTTTTTAAAGGAATGAAAATTATAAAACAGTCATGTATATACAAATAAATCCTAAAAACCATTTAAAATGATAGACTTTAATGATAGTTATTTTTATGAATAAACCATTAATTGTCTCAGATTTATGTTTTATAAAAAGTGTATCTTCCATAAAACCATAAAAAAGAATCACTTGGGAAAACTTTTATAATACATGGAAATTGATAATAAATATGTCCAGGTAATTACTTACGTATAAACAATATCAGATAGTAAGGATATTGAGAAATTAACCCTTACCAAAGGCCTAATTCCTTATATACATGTATGAAAATATTATATTATGGTTTTAAACATTTTATTAACTTGTTCCAAAATCATAAAAAATTTATGATATCATATATGATCCATTTGTAACATTATATTACCTATTTATTCATATTATTAATTTAAAATCAATATTATGGGTATAAATATCTTTGTTTATCGTACGTGTTTTCAATTTTCATTCTTAAAAATATTACATTGTTAATGATTTACTTATTTATAGAATGTATAATATTATTTATATATAATATAAACCCATTATATAATTATATATAATAGAAAGATATATGAAATGGAATGTACGGTTCCTGAAGACGGTAGGTCGTAAATACGCATGAAGGCTATTTCAGTTTTCATATTGTATTGAATGGAAGAAATTAAATTTAATATATATATATATATATATATATTATTTTGGTAGATTTATTATTTCATATATGTCATATTTATTCAGTATATACTTTTTTTATAATCATTCGTAAATGGTTTTATTGGAGGATGAATCTCATTACTTTGTGGAGACGGTGTGTCGTACGTATGCATGAATGAGATTATCAATTCCAAAAATTTTAAATGGTATGAAATTGGATGGAGTATAAATTACTCAGAAAAAAAAATCTTGTCATATTTATTATTTATATCTTTTATTTTTATCGTTATACCCATTGAAATAATGTATAGATGAAATATGGTTTAGATCATTGCGTGGAGACGGTGAGTTGTACGTACGCGCAAATGGTGATATTGTTTTTCATATGACAATTAAAAGGATATATATGGTTTTCCAATAATCATATAAAAAAATAATTTATTAAATTTATTATTTATTACTTTTGTATGTAGGAAACTTAGTAAAATTAAGTAGAATAAGAAAATATCATTGAAGGAATTGGTAAAACAATTACCTCTTCTTTGAGTGTCTCCTTTGGATTTGCACAAAAGGACTCTATAAGATAGATTAAATTCAAGGGTGTATCCAGAAGGATAAATTTGGGGATGTTGGGAGGGGAATTGGGTAGGACTTGGTAGAGAAAAAGGTATTTATAGGTGTGAATAAAAGGTAAGGGGAAGTTCCCTTTTATAAGATAATGTAGGGTCACTTTAGGAAAATCATAAAATATTAATTTATTATAAATTGATTTTTAGTTTCAAATTGAATGAATTTGAATTATTTTGAGGATAATTTGAGTATGGGTGAAAATATCATTAACCAAATAATTTAAAATATGTTTAGGTCATAAATGTAACTTTATAATTTGGATTTAACCCTTAGTTAAACAATTTAACTCTTACCATGTCTTCTTGTCTGTTTACACTATAGGGTTAGTATAGTTAATATAAAATGAAACAAGAAACGCAATTGGGTCATTTATCACATATTTGACATTATCCAAGCTATTTTAATGAACCATATATTTTTATGGATTGTATATCATTTAATTAATTTTTTTTTAGTTTAAAAAATCATTTATGTCAACTTTAATACTTTTCAATATTTTCATTCTAAAAAATATCAAAACGACATGCAATTATTGGACCGATAACTCCAATATGTCACTAACATATATAATATATCAATAAAATTAGTGAATTTCATAAATTAGGTCAAATTATATTTATTAAAATATTATTAATATAATTTATTTGATATCTCAATTAATAAAAAAATTATTGTATCATCATTTTATCAATATTTAATCTGTTCATATAATGTATTAAAACTATAAATAAATAATCATTATATTTAAAATTTATAAATATTTATAAATACTATTTATAGTCAATATTATGACTTATATTACCTGATATTTGAAATAATATATTTATTTAAATTTTATTTTGACATATTTAACTATTCTTTAAATAAAAGATATTAAAATGTCATCATATAACCCAAGTGGCTTAAAAAGTACCATTTTTTCTTAAATAATTTTTATTTAGGTCCAAAAATATATATCCAGTGAAACTAGGATGAGTTTTAGGGTTATTTGATATTATTTTAATACTTTTAATTACCTTATACACCTTTGACGGTGGTAAATAAAATTCATAAGATGCAATTAAAAAAATACATTGATCATATTAGACAACAATATTTTTCTGATTACAATAATTTTGTACATTTTTTAAAATAATATTCATAGAAGTGGTAACATTATGTGTAATAAAAATATGATAATGTGGTTAAAAGGTGGGTAAACATACATTAAAAAATTTCAATGAAGTTTTATATCTAATTATGTTATAAAAATGATCCAAATTACCTATATTTGTCTAGTATAGGTATTATTTTACTATTGTGACATTAAAATCAATTTTAACTGATATAAATTTTTAAATGAAGAATTCGGGTTTTTAACAATAATGTAGTGTTTTTAACTATTCATTTAAAATGGAATGTTTTTTGAAAAGTAACAAAAATTCATCCAGATCTAATTTTGATATTAAAGATTCAAAAATGATTTCTATTTTCCCAAATTCAATTTCTAATAGTGTATACAATTAATTTTGTTATTGTTAACAAAAGGACATAAAAAGTAGTTCATTTAAGAAAATCTCATTTCAAAACATATTACTATTTTACCAAAACATATAAATTTCCTAATAAATATGTTTATTTATGTAATAATATTGGAAATAATTCTTAAAAATTATTTATTACAATTAATAATACTATATGTAAAGGATAATCTATAAATATATCAACTAAATAATTTTAACATTAATGTGTTGTTTCATAGAAATTCAATCTTGTGTGTTAATCAATACAAGTTGATGATGCATGAATTACAAGAAGCTGAAGAAAACATGCCATGAAACATTTGGGTTTTACAATCTCCCATACTTCAATAAATTTCATCCTCTCATTTTGAACTCCAAATCTAAAATCATAGGTTGGACTTTTCCAGATATATTTTTTGAAATTCCACATGGGAAATGAATTAATGAGCCCTGCATTTTAAAATAATAAACATGAAGTATAAAGGTCACTAGAGATAATTCATACTAGTGTTACAAGTAGTAAAATAAGGCCACATAAGAAAAGATAACCATATATTTCTTATGGGGAGTGAGAGAGAACATTATTAAGAAAAAGTGAACAACCAAAAAAGCTATAAATCAATGATGATCTAATGGACAATTTAATACATCATATACCAAAGTAAAAAAGATAACATTTTGGATTTTACTATCCTTTCCATAAGGTTTTGGAATTAATTTACTACATACAATAAGATTAAATGGAAACATGATGACTTGAAATGTAGAGTTCCACCTATTAACTAATTTCTACCACTAACCTATCTTTCTCTATAAAAGGTAATAAATGTTAAAAATATTATATTTTTCATAATCGTATAAGGTTAAAAAAATGAATTTATACTTAACTTATAATATTAATTAAAAAAACTAGGTTAAACAAACATGGACATCATAAAGGCCAGTGGTAGGTTATAATAACTTATCGCACATTGATTAGGGGTTTGAATACTATAGCCTTGTCTGAAATGATAGGTTACCGCTCAACCTGCGGGTTTCCCTTATCATAATACACTATTATTATAAAAATCCAAAAAAAATATTATGAAATTTTTTAACCATAAACAATACTATCCATTTCTTAACATAATTCTTTCCAACCATTAGACTTATCAAAAATACATTTGTCAAAACTCACTATCCAAATATTTATAATGAAGGTAACACAACATAATTTAGATCATTTTGTCACATAATAATAATGTGAATACATTTATCCTATATTGAAAAAAATGGAAATACCCTGAATTACTATAAAAATCTATTTGATATTTTTTTACATACAAATTCATTATGTAAAAAAAGATTACTAGATATACTCCTTAATTAAAAAAATGTTGTAAACTCTATAAATTCTAAAATAAATAGACCATTAAAGAGATCATCAAAAATATTCGATATAATTTGTCAAAATAAATACTCTCTTTACTCTAACATTATTATGTAAATAACAGAAACATATAAAAGTTTATCCTTCCCTCAAACATATATTTTCCAAAAAAATTAACTTGTAACTGTGTCACTTTATATGGTACTATACAATTTCAAATCCTTAATGGAATAGAACTATAGTAAAATCCATATATAATTAATAATTATACAACCATTTCATTAAAAATAAAATATTCATATAAAATAATTCTTGAATTGGCCTATTAATAATTTATCATCATCTGTGGTATTATCATAACATGGACCTTATCAAATATCATTATCTAGTGTATATTCCATTTAATATTGGTACATTTAATTTAATAGTGTCTCATATCCTTGTATTTGAATCATTTTAAATTCTATTCCTTTTACTTAACATTCCAATCAAAAAACTAGAGTCCATTTTCTCAACAATTATATCAAACTCACATTCCCTTGATTTATTCACCAGGGTGGTTTTTTCCACAATTATCAGATGTTGGAAAATTCTTCTTTCCCCTTTTCACATTATCAATCTTTTTATATTCCATCATCTTCTACTCTTTCATCCATTAAAATCTATATAAATCAGATAATTCATTAAATATCTTACTAAAACATGATACCATTTCCGCATATGATTAGAATAAATCGGAGATTATTTCCCTTCAAATTTTTTGATTAATACCATAAAAGACAACATATGTTTTACTCTTGGGAGCATGTGTACTGGTGGAGTTCTCATTCCTTTCTCTAGGAATAATTTCAGTAAGATATGATATACGATATTAGTTAATAAAGTTTTATACATTGAATAACTGTAAATATGCTAAATCATGTAATATAAATTTATATATCTTAAATCATATAAACATAAACATTAGTTACATTGGGGATTCATTACATTTAAATAACAGTTTATAAATAAAATGTGAATTATCCTATGCATATCCCATAAGTGGGTAAAACCAGGTTCGTAGTAAAGACCTTTGTTGGGTACCAGGTTACCCCGAGTCAATCCCAGGACACGTTATCATAGTTTCGACTCCTAGGTAAATTTTTTCTAGAACCACATCCACTTGTAGTATATAGACAATGATGTATTTTCTAGAAATACCCACATAATCTCTACATTACCCAAATTTATGTATATTCCAATATAAAAATCCCCAAAGTCTATGTTAGGTTTCTGATCCCAAACCTATTTTTTTCAAAATCTATTTCCAATGTTATTGGTAAAATTCCTCTGATACTAGATGTAGCGCCCCGAACCTAGAAGCCCAAAGCTATTATATTATTTAAATACATTGTGATGATTATAACGAATCAATTCCCATAGGTCCAATCATTTTAATTGTCTGAGAATTTAGATTATATGCATGAATTTTATATAAGAATTTCAAACATAATATATAACATATTGAATCCTTATTGAATTCCATTATTCTCATAGATTAACCCTATATATCAAACATAAAACATTTCTTCGCATCTTGGGAAAATTAAACATATGGTATGGGTGAGCTCAGATTCTCAATAAGTAAAAACAAAATAGTAGAATCAATAATAAATAAGCATAAAATTTTAAAGAAATGTATGAAAAAGCTCAAGAACTTTTAACATAATCTTAAACAAAATATTGAAAGAATAAATAAAATATTTTAATTTAAGCGTCACATAGTTATTCTAGTAGTATAATAATCACATGTAATATCAATAACTAATCTCATAATTATGGAATGCATAATGGAAGACATCAAAACCATATCATCACGACCTCGTGCATAGACCATTCATAATCAAACCATAATGGTCTCGATCCAAGGCACTAGTTTTTCACATAAGACCTACTGATGCATCGAGGTGCTATAGTGGGCCCCCTTCACATACTATGTACAATGAATTATCTAATGAAGATGGTAAAACATTATCATAAACATTTTAATTTAAATGAGTGTATAAAATGTTTATAAATTAGACATACACCATGAATGGAATCCGAATAGAACATATATAGTCAAAAATATCATATACACTTAAATATAATATGTTAGATTCCATCAGAATTAATTAAACTTAAATAAGAATAAATTACAAGAAAAATATGTTGACATAGAGGAAATCAATTAAATACTGTAATGCAATACTAGGTTTAGAAAAATACCCAATTATCTTGGAAATAATTAATGAAAAAACCACATTGTTATAAAAGAACACATTTAAAATGAGATTTTTTAATCAAAGTATCACATACCACTTCGATAATTTTGAATGGAATTAATATTTTAAAATATCCATTCCCATATAAATAAATCCTGAAAACCATTTCAAAAACATGTTCATTAATGAGAATAATTTAGGTAAATAAATATTCAAAAAATTAGAACAATGTTATAGTCAAAGTGTCCCTGATATAAAACCATAAATATACTCTTTTTGAAAAAAAAATTATGATATATGGATGGGGATAATAAATATGTCTTCGTAAATATTTATGTGTAAACTGTCTCAGAAAATAATGAGATGGAAAAATTAACCCTTAACATATGTCTGTTTCCCTCACTACATGATGAACACTCCTCTATAGTGTGTTTCAAAATTTTATTAACTTGTAATAGAATAATAATAATGTTTATGGTATCATATATAACTCATTTATGACTTTATATTATCCATTTTGTAATTATTTTTCAACTTAAAGCAACATTTTGGGTAATATTCACTTTATTTATCATATGTGATTTGAATTTTAATTCATGATACAATTACATTGATTCTGATTTAAATACTTCAACAATGTATAATATGATTTATTAATCATATATATATTCAATATATAAGTAAATATAATATATTTATATATGAAATGGAATGCATTGTTCATCAATACTGTAGGTCGTACGTACGCATTTACACCATCCCAGTCTTCTTATCGTATTAAATGTATGAAATTAAATGGTATATATATATATTCTCATAGAATAATTATTTCATATATGTAATTTTTATTTAGTATATAAATTTTTATAATCATTCAGAAATGGTTGTAATGAAGGATGAATCTCATCACGTCGTGGAGATAGAAAGTCGTACGTACGCATGATCGACTGTATCGTTTCCTTAATTGTTAAATGGTATGTAATTGGATGGAATATGAATTATATATATTATCATGTAATTTTTTAATTTACATCATTTATATTCTACATTATACCCATTTAAATAATGTATAGATGACAAATGGATTACACCCCGACGGGGGGATGGTATACCAAACACACACATTCATGGTGATATTGTTCCTTATAGGACAGGTAAAAGGTTGAATATGGTTTTAATATTATCATAAAAATATATAATAATATATTATATGTTTTATATATAAATAATTTATGAATCCAACTTAGTAAAATTATATAGAACAAGAAAATAACATTGAACGAATCTGTAAAACAATTACCTCTTCTTCGAGTGTCCCATGTTTATTTGCACAAAAGGACTGCATAGAATGGATTCATACCAAAAGTGTGGCCTGTAGATTTAAATAGAGGATATTTTAAATATAATTCCATATTTATTTTATAAGAAAAAGGTATTTATAAGTGTGAATAAATCATAAGGAGAAGTGCCCCTTTATAAGACATGGGAGGGGAAATTTGGTAAACTCTTAAAATATTAATTTATTATAAATTTATTTTCGGATTAAAATACCTCCAAAATGATTTATTTCGAGTCAAAGATGAGTATAGTTATAAATTTCATCAAAAAAATAATTTTAGACATTTTTAGGTAATAAAGGTAAACATATATTTTGGATTTTAACAGTAATTAAACCATTTACCTCTCACTATGTCTTATTCAATTTTTACACTATATTGTTAATATATTTACAAAAAAAGGAAATAAGAACCCAAAATGGATAATTCATGAAATATTTGACATTATATAGTATTTTTTCCAGTCAATTTATTTTTATGACTATTATATCATTAGATAAATTAGTATTTATTTGAAACTATAATTTATGTAAATTTTAATACTATTCAATAATTTTATTTTAAAAAATATCCAAAAAATGATAAATTCTAAAAAACAATTAAACTATGTCAATAACATGTATATGTTATAAATAAAATTAGTGGATGTTTTATATTAGGTCCAATTATATTAATTTTAATTTTTTTCATGTCATATATTTGATATCTCAATTAATTAAACAAGTAATGCATCATTATTTTGTCACCATTAAATATAATTATTTAATGTATAAAAAATATACATAAATTATGGTGATGTATATAAATTTTTTAAATTTCTAAATAATTTTTAATGTTGATCATTCCACTTATATAACATCATTTAAAAAGTAAAATATATATTAAAATTGGAATATGACCATTTTAACACTTCTCCAAATAAAATGTATTAAATGTCCCAATATGACAAAAGTACCATAAAAAGGATCAATTTTTTGACTTATGGTTGATTTCAGTAGAAAATAATTATATAATTAAAAAAGAAAAATTGTTATAGAAATTTTACAGTATTACAATATTATTTTTACCTTTAATTATACTATTTACATTGAACTGTGGTAAATAAAATTTGATAGTTATAATTTACCAATAATTACTTTGAAGATGTTAGTCCAGATTTTTTAAACTAATTAAAAACTAGTATGCTTTTTTTTATATTCAATTCATAGAAGCTGAAAATGTTGTATAATTCTAATTTGAAAATGTGGTATAAAGGTGGATAAAAAGAAGTTAAAAAAGTTCATTGATTTTTTATATCTATGTCTATTATAAAAATGATTCCAATGACCTATATTGAAATAAAATATTTAATATTTATCTATTATTACATGAAAATAAATTTCAGGTAAGATAATTATTTAAATAAAAAATTCTATTTTTTATCCATCATCTAGTGTTTTCACCTTTCATAAATAATATATTTTTTTAAAAAATAACAAAAAATATCCAAAATATAATTTTGATATTCTTAATTGAAAAATGAATTATATTTTAACCACATTCAATTTATACAAGTGTAAGAAATTAATTTTTTTATTGTCTACAAAATGACATAAAAGTAGTTCCATTAAGAGAATATTATTTATAAACACATAATTGTTTTACCAAAACATATACATTTCATTATAAATAGGATTTATTTTTGTGAAAAAATTATAAATAATAAATAAAAATTATTTATTACTATGTACATTAATATATTTAATGAATATGTTACAAATATTTCATTTAAAGAATTTTTACAAAAATTTGTTGTTTCAGAGAAACATAATCTTTCTTATCATGCAAGACAAGTTATTGTTTTTTGCAAAACAATCTATAAAAGATAATGTACCATGAAATATTGGTGTGTTACATGAATCTATTGAATTTTTTTTAATAATTTTTTGTATGAAATGGATTTTGATTAATACATTTTTATAAAATGATGTTTGTTTTCATATGATTAAAATTGTTTTAACAAGAATAATTTGGTTTTTTTAATTAAATTAAATGGATTGGTTTATTGAATTATGTGAATTTGTGAGTGGAAATTGAAAAATAATTTTGAAATTCTATTTATAGGGATTTCTGAAAATGGTTTAGGAAAATTATGAATTTTTTTCATTTTAGTTTTGGTGTTTTCCTATAGAGTGTATTGGAAATATTATTAGTTGGGTTCCTTTTCTATTTGGTTTTTTCCTTTGAATATTTTTGGGATGATAATTTTGTTTTGATTAAGATATTGTTTTTCATTTTTTAGTGCATCCCCCCCCACGGATGGTTTGATTGATTTTAGAGGTGTAGCTATTGGTTGTTAACCATCAGAGGACCCTCAAGTTGATCATCCAAAATATTTTCTCCTGGAGTTTTACAAGATAAATATTCTTGTATTTTACGTTACATTAGATCATTTTAGAGAAGAATATTGGATACATAAAATTGAAATGATATTTGGTTTCCTCATGTTTTTTGAGTCTCTGATGGTTATGTTTGCTACCTGCATGCTCAATGGTTGAAGTTGGAAAAGGTGGATGTCAGTCACTGAACCAACCTTCGAGGAGGTATTTCCATGGAATTTATCATGGATCCTTTCATCGCACATTACATATCTAAATATGAGAAGGTGGAAAAGGAGATGGATTAGTGCTACCTTCAGCAGGTTTTCGGATCAGTATTGGATTTTGTTCATTATTTTATGTATTTTGATCCATATATTCCATAGTTGTTCAAGGAATATTTCATAAAGGGTCCACATTTTGAAAATTAGTATCATCATTATTGGCATTCAAATGTTTCAATGTTTTATCTATCCTCATTTATCGATATTTTGAGACAAGATATTTATGTCGAGGAAGGAAATCCTTCTTTAGTATCTCTACGAGGTAAAGGAAATTATAGTAAAGATAAAAAAATGAATTTTGAGGTTGGGTTGGATGGTGGTGTAATTATGTGGCCTTCAGATCATTTTGTGATGTTCTTCTAGTCAGGAGACCCTAGTGTGTAGACATTATGGAATTTCAGGTCACAAGAAGTCATTGTGTTCAAATGTACCAAATACATATTATAACTATGTTTTTTTTTGAAAAAAACGGTTTTGTCAGGTTATTTCTAGGAAGTGACATGGTGCCAGATCATCCCCTTCATAAAAAACCTCATCCCATTTGTAGGAGTATAGTATTTTGCTAGGTTAGGTGTGGTTTCATTTGTTGAAAAATTTTCATAATTTTTAGTATTTGTATCTTGTATTGTTATGTTTTTTTTGCATTGATGTATAATCATTTATATCTTTTGGGGACCTCTATTTTAATGTAGTGATATTTTTGGAGATTTTGAATTTCATTAGATCAGTGTGAAGAATGTCTCATCGTGTGAAAATTTAATTTGATTCTATCCGAGGTTTTTCTATATTATTTATATCATAGAGGTTTGATATTTGGTGGCTGGTTTTTATTGGGAACATGTCTAGAATTCTGAAGTGGTGGGAAGTCCGCCATTGCCTCCTATATTTGTTTAAGATATATCTTATTGTAATCATGTTCCATTAATTATTTATTTTTTGTGGAGTTATTAGAGGTTTAGATCTATCCTCCAGGGACTTCTAATTTCTATTTTTCCATATCCTTTGATAAACATTGAGCCCACAGTGTAGTCCTCGTGTTTTTGGTTGTATAAATGTGCTGAACTTATGGTCTAGGGATGATTAATGTCACTTTAATGGTGGTTGGAGTCTTCAGAATCATTATAGGAATGTTATATGAGTATTAATTTGGTTATTGTTGATGTTTAAATTGGATTAGGATTTGAATCACATGATTACGTGTGAATATTTTTCTTTAAATTTGATCAACTGGGTTCTTTGAGGCTTTCCCCAAAGATAAAGCTTTATGGTGGGGAGAATTATCAAACACTTATTTTAATTCCTTTCCATAGTTTTTCTAACTAATTTTTCTTTCTTATATACTATGTTTAAAAGTTTTCAGACCATTTTTTATGTTTTAGGATAATTTTAAACTATGGATGGGTTTAGGTAAATGGATAATTAGTAACTATATAGAATAAAAAAGCTGAGTTCCTTTACAATTCATTTATACCATTCATTTTTTGAGTTACAGATTCAGGGAATGGTTTGATCCAACCCATGCATCTACTAAAAGAAACTATGTAGTTCTTGGGTGTCCCTAGTTTAGGGAACATGAAATAATCATGATTTTTCCAAGAATTAATGTTTTCAAGTATGTCTAGAATGGGGAGTAGGGTTGGCCCACAGTTTCCCAAACCATTCATCAATTTTATCATCTTTTCCCAGTTCATTAAAATATTGAATTCACCTTTCTTACCCTCCCATAATTTAACCCCAAATCACTTCTATTTCATCACTTATTCGCATATGTGACACAAAGGGATATCCTCACTTCTTCTTCATGCCTCTCATCCTCTTCCAATGGTGGAATCAAATGATTGTATAATGTTTTTTGGTGATTCATTGATCTATTCTCCTTCTCTATTATCTCATTACCGTATCAATCAATTTGATCAGGAGTTCCTCTCCCCCTTGGTCTATTTGTTCTATTGTTATTGTTTATTTTTTTATTAATTCAGTTTTTGTAATGTTAATGTTCCTTTTGGTCGTTCCTTCTTCTCTAAACTGTCATGGAGTTGTTTCGATTTTGGTTTATTAAGGAAACTTGTGTTTGATTTTGGTTTACATATGCATTGGCGATAGAATTTAAAGAATAATTGATTTAATGTATACCACACCATGCCTGTTTACTATGTATTGATATATATATATATCAAAGAATAAATTATAAATATGAAAGGAAACATTTTCCTCATTGAATTAAATTTTTTGAAATTTTTATTAAAAACTCTGACTCACCAAGTTTTTGAAAATTTTTCTAGTAGAAATTTCTTATAAAACTATGGATCATAAAGTGTGTTTTTGGCTCTCTAAATTTATTTTGGTTTGAAACTGATTTTTTGTTCATTGGAAGTTTTTCGTTACAAAGGGTATAGAATGGTCCATATTAGGAATTTCAAATAAAAAGTTCTTTTTGGAAGAAATACACATTGATCATGCCTCATGATTTATTTGATTCTAATTTGATTGGGAGATCCATGAAAATGGATTTCCATTTTTTATGGTTTAATTGAATGGGGATACTGTTTTGGGTGATTTCTGGTGAATCTTTATTGTGTGGATCATGTTGTGGCATCTAATTGTGATATTTTAAAGGTTGGTTATATCTCACCCATACAATAGTAATCACATTTGAACCTGGCATAGCTAGAACATTTTCCATAACATATTACACACTATTTTAGATTACATAGTGGTTGGTGGTCCCTATTTTGGACCTTGATCTTTTTTGGGATTGGGACCCTCGGTTAGGCCCGATATGGTAAGACCATGAATTTGGGAAGGTTGATGTCATAGGGGTAGGAACACATATTATAGGAATCATATTTTAGTATGATTTATATTATCCCCTAGGATCATATTTTATAAAAAGTACACTAGAACTTATTATTATGTACTAGATAATGTATGTTCCTTGTTTGGTTGGTTACTCATGTGTGTTATTTTTATTTCTCACGTTGTGTGATCATTACTCATGCTTTCTTGTAAAGGGAATTTATTTTAAAAAATATAAAAATGAGTTTTAAATTTCAACAAAAATAAATTTAACAATATTTTACACTATATATATCCTTTTTAAATGAAAATATTATTTTTTAACCCTATCACTTTTAACTAAAATACATGATAATCCTTATTGGATATAAAATATTTTAAATTAAAATTTATGTGGACAATGATTTCTTTTGAATGTAAATGTGTGGAAATATACTTTTATATATTGTGTTTAAAAAATGAAAATGGTTAATATTTTTTTATAATAAATGAACTGGGAATATATTAATTGGTCATTCCTTCTATGTTTTAATATTTTCACATATACTTAAATAAAGTTTTTAGTCCCAGTTGTAGGCTCCATATTTTTCTTGATCATCATGAGTGATATCAGGTTTGGGGCTGGAATGTAAAACATGTGGTCACATAGAGATTTAGAGGTCATCATGTCAGGTTTGGAATTATTTTCATCTTGGTTGTATATTCAGATTATGTGTTGTTGCGGTCTATATGTTTTCTTTTTATTATTGTGATACTCTTTTAATCTTCCAATTTTTGGAGTGTTTATCATTTGACAAATTATTCTCATCATTCATATGTGATTCCATAGAATGAGTTACCATACTGAGAGGATCTCGAATTCCATATGGGGTTTGTTGCGGGCCAGCTCTGGAAACTAGTTTTTTGTCGACCCAGGTGAGTGCGTTACTTATCCCTCCAATAAATCATGTAAAAATTCATATATCCATAAATATAAATGGAGATAATGGATACTAAAACTAGTTTAGGATAACTGAATTTTTCTTCTATGATTATATTGAGAGTGACCCTAAACTACAATGATGGGTTTGGGAGTGTACCTTGACTACTATAATAGATTTTTGAGTGAATATTGACTACTAAGATGGTTTGGGGAGTGAATCCCTTTCCACTAATATTTACTTGTTTGTGAGAATAAACTAATATGGAGATAATTTCATATTTTAATTTTCCTTACTAAAATCAATCTCGCGTTCCAATGTTACGCTCTCATAAATAATGTTAAACAATTTCCATATGATTTATTTCTTATGAACAAAAAATCCTTATACCATGAATCAAGATTCTGAACATTTATATATAGGGTATGGTATTCAGATAATATTATCTTATTCTCATGCAATTATGTTCATTTATTCTTGCGTATGTCAAATGTTTAACCTTACTAAGTATATGAACTCATTTTTTTTTATTTTTCCTTCCCAAGGATTTGAAGAATATTTTATATAGTATATGAAAATGTTGAGATCTAAACTGGTTGATATATTTGGAAAACATTTAATTTCTCTCAATATATTTTTATATTGTGTTTCCTAGTTTTGAATTAAACTAAACAATTACATTATATAAGAAAATAATTTTGTAACATGTCAAATATTCATCTAAAATGGAGTAATATCAATGAATGTTGATTCTAGTGGAAATAAAATATATATATATCTCACACTCTCCCACATGTAAATACTATCATAGTATGTTATAATTTGAACTCTTTTTATTGGTTCTAAAAATGTATAATGAGCGGGAAATTAGTTTCACTTTTGCTTTCAATAAAATTACAAACAACCCAAAGTTCAATTCCATTTAATTTTTTTTGAGTGATTCTAAACATTTATATATTCATCAAAAATTTTATTGAAATGTTTAAAAACATCATCCTTCTACAAGTTAAGAAAAAATTATTTAGTTGGAATATGTTATTAATTTCAATCTTCTGATTTTTATTGAAAACATGTAAAATAAAATAATTAAAATTATGATGATATATACGAATTGAAACAGTTCATGCATTAATATATTTTCAAATTATAATGACATAAAAACTAAAAAACTGTCAAATGGAAAGAAATTATGATTCTAATTTCATATTTGTTCCTGATCTCCTATGATTTTTGGAATTGTGTCTAATGAGTCACATCTTATAATTCCTTCTTGATTTTTGGAGGATAAGATGGATCGGTCTCTACTACACACCAAATGAATTAGTGTTATTTCTAAAATGACGAATCATGAACTAATTAGAACAATTCAGACCTTTTTTTAATAGACATAAAATAAAACACATTGATACACCACCTGGATTTTTTGGATTTCTTCAAATTACTTAAATATAATATTATTCGTCATTAGATTTATTAGTCTTTTATCCCTTATGATTTGACAGTACAAACTACTATACAAATTTTCTATACTCACCAACTATGATCTTCCTCCTATCGATTTAGGTGGTCTGAATGGTCTGATTCAGATTGAACATTACATCAGATGACTTAATTGTTTCATCGATTGTCGGATTGATCAAATTCAATAGTGACTTCTTTCATTATAAAATACGCCAGGTAAAGGACCATCAAATGAATCAGTTCTTCTAATTGAACAATCATTCAACACTTCTAAAAAACATCTCACATCATCACATTTAATATTTTTTCCTCATACAAACTTCAACATCCAGTTCTTATCAAACCAATGATATATATTCAAAAAACAATAAACACTTTTATTTTATAAACACCATCTTGTGTAAGGATTTCTTCCTAATTAGAAGAACATTTGGTTTGGCATACCATCATCTAATGGATGTGATGATGTTCTATGAATTTATAATTTGATTAAAACGATCTATTTTTCTTTCAAAAACTCAATCTGATTTCTATAATATTGATTCCTCTAATTGATTCTATTCTAATATATTTCACAATGCATGGATAACAAGTTTATAGACACCGTATGATGTTTTTAAATTTCAAAAAATAAATTATTTATCAAGTTTCTGTGGCACACATATATTATCACATTCTACAACATATACAAAATCTCACTCTAGTAAAAAGATCATTCTAGAAAAAATATGTTTCAAAAATAAAAATTAACCAGAAAACATCTTCAAAACATAAAACCAAAAACGTTGAACATTCAAAAAAAAAGTTCTTTTGATATTCTATGTCTGGTACTGCCATTTAAAATCACCAAAACCTAAAAATTCATGTTATTTATATTAAATATAAAAAAAAATACAAAACAATTTGCAAATACTTCTTACAATATTAGAAGACCCATCTATATCGAAATGGGTCATAACTACATAGTACCATCTCCATGCCCAAACTAATGAAACTGTGCAATAATATATATATATATATATATCTTGATCTAGTGAAATTATATAAACTTTTATTTATTAAAATTATTCATCTAAATAAATTATTCTATTATACCCTAATTAAAAATATGAAAAATAATTTATTCCTAGAATAAACAATTTTTATTATTTATAATTAATCATTTTATGGATTTACATTCATCAATGATTTAACTAACTAAATTATTTTTGATGAAATTCATTTAGAAAATATATTTTAGTATATTTTAAATAAAATTTCACTAAATGAATTCTTTTTTTAAATTAACATATTGAAAAAATAATTGGATGATTTGTTTTGATGTTTACAAAAAAAAATATTTCAAAGCGAATAGTAAAAAATATCAATTTTTTGCAAATAAATCAAACTATTTTGTTAGAACATGAAATTGGAAAGAACCATTATATTTTTTATTTAGGTTTAATGTAAAATAGTATATATATTTTATGAGAAATTAAATAATAAATTTATCGTAATTAACATTATATTTGACTTTTATATATGTTCATTTTTATGCATAACATCACATTTGATTAAATTTTTTTCGTTATGTTATTTTCATTAATATTAGAGGTATATTTTTAGAATTATATAAATTGATTCATTAAAAATTTATTTTATATATTGAATCAGTTGATTATAATTTATTAATGATTTTTTTTTCAATTTACAGTAGTAACAATGATATATTTGTTTCAACACAGTAAAGGGTAAATAATGATAATTAATGAAAAAACTAACTAATAGTGCCACAAAATGAAAACGACATTTTCAATGGATGATTTAATTTTGGTACATAACACTATTATATTTAATTTTTTTGGTCCAATTTTATATTATTAATAATATATAACATCGTCATCTTTAGAAACATTATACGTGTCCCACTCCCCACACAAATAAAAGGGAACCTTCTCCCCTCTCTTATTTATTACTTTTAGCACTCTCTATTCTACAAGACCAAAACAAAAATCTCCCAAAAATATATTACCATGTAATATATGATTGTATCATCTCATAATCCTTGTCCTGGAATGCTTAAGGTTTAAGAAAAATGGGGATGTTTGAGGAGAAAATATATGTCATAACTGCCATATTGCATATTTATTTCTCTTTATACCTCCTTGAAATATTATTCAATAATTTTGAAATAATAATATAATTATTTTCCAATCAATTATATTTTATGAGGAGAGTGATCCAATATGTTTTCTTCTATTTTTACATCATTTGATAAATCAATTAATATGTCATGTGTATATGTGGACTACAACATCCATGATTTGATGAGCTATATTTTTCATCACCAGATTATAGGGGTGGATAAAATGATGGAAAAATGAATTTAAATGATTATTATGACATAATAATACATATAGATATTTTATATACCACCCAAATTCCTAATATTTCCTTTTATTGGAAACTTATAATGTGTCTCATGTTTAATGGTGGAATACCACCTCTATTAGGAGATGTTTTTAATTTTTCTTCCCCACCAGACATGCATGGTTATTAGTTATAGTTACTCAAAAAATTGACCCTCATATCAAATTTTTGATTTCTAAAAAGTATTATATTATTTACTTTATACCATTTCCATCTGTTATAAAAATGAAAATTTTCATTCAAGAATACGTGCAGACAACCATCTCCATGGAAAGATGTGGTTCATTTTCCATGAATACATTAAATTTTTTGTTTAAACTGATTATATAATGTATATGTATGATAAGTGTATCATATTTCAGAATCATTAAATAATGGAATAATAACCCCTATTACAATGGTTAACAGACCGATCGGGTTTGGAGGTTCTAAATATAGTATCCCTAAAACGTAAAATTTGAAGATAACAATTTTGCATACCAAAAAACATAGAAATAAATGATAAATTAATATTTTAAATGTAATTAAAAATAAAAATTATTTTATAAAATTATAAAACTAATAAGATTTTATTATTCTTTTGTTAGAGAAAGTGTGAAACTAGATAGGATTTATGGTAAGGTATTTCTCTTTAAAACACAATTTTAAAGCGTTCTGTTAGAGCATTATTAATATATGATCATGTTTTAAAAAATAATCCATTTATATTAATTATTTTAAATCATAAATTGTTGATGTAATTTAAAAAAAATTATGTTTCTTTTAATGTTTTAAATTTTATTCCTTGAAAAAATTAATGGTCAAGTCATTTTGATATATTTTTATGAATGGGAAAAACAAATATATATTTAATATATATGGATTAATTTATTTTCCCAAATACTATTAAATATTTGGATTCCTCTATTATATTCCATGCATATATTCAATGGGGATATTTCACTAAATATTCAGTATTTTTTTTCATAAATAAAGTTATATGGAAACATTATCATTTTTTATCTTTGTGAGATAGATGAATTTATTACATCATTTCTTATTCAATGCCAATTAAAATATATTTTTTGATTAAATTGAAAGATATAAGTTCTTTATTCATTCTATCATTCTTGGAAATTTTATATGAATGACATGTGAACACCTTATAACTCCAAATTACATAATAAATATAGATCTAAAATTTATTATGTAATATGATGGACTTTTTTTATTATAGGTTACTTCTATGAAATATATGAATTATCGTATTAGTATATTCACTTATATGTGTTTTTATGGTTGAATGAATGGATAATGTCCAAATGTTTTTACATGACATGGTTGAAATGGTTTATAATGGAAATATTTTGACTTTAACTAGTAAGAAAATGATTTTCTGTTTTTATGGAATGTTTATGAATTTATTTATAATTATGATGGGAAACTTTTATTGTAAATTTGTTCTTGATTTTTCATATTTCTTGATAAACACATAGTATTTGGATTTTACCATTATGATATAATATAATTTTTTTAATGCTATTAATAAATTGTGTTTTTTATTATTAATTTCTCTAGATTATTGAGATCATAATTGCATTCCATAAAAGGAAAACATTGATATTGATTTTTCACATTTACAAATTGAACAATGTGCTTCTTTTATTTTATTGTCATGGTAGAGATTTTTTTATCATCCCAAATTTTCAACATATTATTTAATAGGGAGTAGGGATGATTAGAAATGATTATAAATGTAGTTTTCCGGATATGGTAGTTACCTTGAACAATGAAGTTTTCTTTATAATGAACTAGAGATGCTCGAAAAATATATAATGTCTAAAAATATTAACTTTTTTATTTATTTATTTTCTAAATCTCTAACAATATTATGATAAAATACATTTAATATTTAATAATGTGAGAAACCTATTATAATTCTAGTAATTATAGGTCATTTAATATATGGGATCTTTTAAGGGGACATGAAAACATGACATTGTACCTAACTAATACAATTTAATCTATGAATTCATTGGATAACACATCGGGATATTGGATAATTTGAAAACACCTATGAAAATTTCCCAATTAGAAAAATATTTTTATTGAAAAAACTTTTTTACAAAAAATCTAATGGTTGATGTCAATAGTAAATACCCAATTATTATTTTTTCATTGATGAAACCAAACTATTATAGAAAATTATGACATCATATCTATCTTGAGACATAATCTATCAATAAGTTTTTAGTTTATAATGAAAATTTCAATATTCAATTAGAGTAAACAAATTATCTAAACCTGATACTCGTAACTATCCGTTAACTAATTTTTATATTCATCATTTTTTAAGCACACTGAATTTATATAAACCTAAAAAATAATCCCTTATACATTGGTATTTCCTATAATATTGGAAATCATATGTACATTCATTGATGAACTAATGAGAATCCAAACCCACAATTAGTATAGAGTCATTTTATACATCACACATTTTTTATTCCCCATAATTATTGTATGACCACCATGAAACTAATAATCTATTCACCTATATAGTATTTTTCATATAAAAATTCATTTCTCACTAACCTATCCATATTACCCCATTACATATTATATTTCCCATCCTAAGAAACACTTATTATAACCTGATCCACACATCCCATACGAGTCGCATGAGGGGATATAACCGTCATGTTATTTAGTAAACTTTTTCCCCAACTTCATCAAAAATCTATAATCATGACACCAATGTTGTGAAAGAAACACCTAAAAATTAGTGACCACACTCACTTCCATGATAAACTAATATTACATAATACTTTCGAATTTATAATATATAGGTACTAGTTTTATAATTTCACTATTAACCAACATTTCATAGTTATAGAACTCCCAATATTCCATTATTATCACACAAAAACCCAAAAAAGTAATTTATCACCCCATCACTCATTTTCTAAATCATATGGTTACACCTAACATAAGTAGATACTGAAAATATATTATTAACTACTTTACACATTCCACTTGGGTAATTATAAAATGTTATTATAAAGACCTCATATCGTGTAATTGTTATACCTCGGTAAAATAATTCTAACTAGTCTGTCAAATTTGACCATCTTTATAAAAAACCTAACTCCAACTCACACATTACATACGAGTGACGACCTAACTCCCTTATCCATTTTTCTATTAATATGTTGTGTCTTATATTGAACAATTTTTCTTAATGAAAAATCAAACCCCAATGTGATTTTTCATAGAATAATACTAAAACGAAATGAAATTTCATTAGTTTACATGTATATTAAGTATTCATAGTCTCTATCACAAAAAAAATAACTACTCAAGCTCCAACACTCACATAGTTAACATTGGGCCTACCATATATCACTATTCATGCAAACTCACCTTCTGGGAAGATTTCACATGTACACCTCTGGAATTTCAAATCACCTTCATGAATTCTCTAAAAAATCAATATGAAAAAAACAACTTATGATTTATCTTATAATAATCTTAATGTAATGTCTCATATTATTCACATGGATAGTCATAAATAATGAATGTTAATCTATCCATCATACAGATTATTTGGATATACAAACCCAGTTATATTATAGGTAATATAAATCACTACACCTTTATTTTAATGATAAGATAATGATATTAGTTAATCCAAAATAGTAAAAACTATAATTATTATCTATCAAATCATATTAATGTTATGTGATATTATCATTTTTATATTACTAAAAACATGAACACCTGACATCATGATCATTATTCCAATGTTCCTTGGACCTCTACCCCAATATCCAAACCAAACATCCCATTCAGATCATTCACAATCAATTATAACAAATATTTCTTCTTTCCTAACAAAATTCCCGAAGAAACTCAACTACAAATACTAGAACTAAATAAAATGGCACTCACATTTTTTTCCCATTGAATAAAGAATCCAACCATTCATTCCCTTTCTATATAACCAATATCCCTAGGATTACCTATACTTTTGGGTTATCCACACATTTTCATATATACATGATATGAAAATATAATAATCAAACTAAATTTGATATGCATTTCTCACATACCAAATTAACTATGATATTATTATTTCGAGGATCCCCTTGTTAGTTAATTTATTTGAACCTATATAAGTCATAGATCATAAAGAAACACCCATAAAACTTTATAAACACCACAAGTAGCACATTATTATAATTAATTTACTCTTGCACTATAATATATATTGAATTAAAAAAATACTAAACATCCCACTCTAGGGTCATTATTTCATCAATGTTCATATTGATGATATATTAGTCTAGAGATGCATGTATCAAAAGTAATCACAAGAAGGTCTGGTTTAGTAAAATGACAGTAATTTATTTTAAATAAGATAAAAAATTAACTTTTAAAGAATGGTTTAAAAAACCAATGATTTTTTTATTTTATCAAATAATGCATCCAAATTATAGATCATCATGAACCTATCATGTGATCTTATATGCTAGGTATAAAACTTGGATACATTCCATCACCAGGTTGGGACTAGTGAGAATAATTATATACTAAAACATCATATTTTATGAATTATGACTTAATATATATATAGTTAAAATTCAAAAACATAATCTTGTTCCCTTGTAAATAAGGATTTCATCAACTATTGTTGTTGTCTAGGAAAAATTATAACATATATCCATAATTTAGAAAAAAAAATTAGATCTATTTAATGTCAACATAATCATAAAAAAATATAAAAATTATTTAACAATATCATATAATATACATAAGGATTTCACCATCAATACAACTCCATCATAAGTATACATTACATAGTTCATATCCTTATATAAAAAAATATATTTACTTGAGGCGAGTGTTGGTTATAACCACTAAAGAGAAGGTACACTCAATGTCATCATAAATAATACAAGATACGTTACCCAAAAATCTATAACCTAATATAAGATCATAATAACACATATGGATTTATTATAGAAACTATTTAATGATAAATTAACTAAATATGTCAAAAACAAAATCAAACTAATCTGGATTTTAAATTCCTACATTAATGAATGATTTAAAAATAAAAAAAAGATATAAAATTAATTAATAAATAGAAAATTGTAATAATAATACCCTACTTCCATTTTGTAGCTTATCCTTGCTCTTATCTCTATATCCTTGTCAAGAGACACTATCCCTATCATTTGGTATATTGTTTGTGCAATGAAATCATTGAAAACATTAAACCTACAAATCAACAATTTTGTATGTGTTCGAGGAGTTCAATGTCCATTTTTCATTACAATTATTCATATAAAAAAAACCCTTATATTTTTTCATGCATGTGTTTTAGTAAATGAAATTTTTGAACCCAAAAGTATATTTAATAATATCCCTTAAACCAATGGTTACTCTATGAGACAACCTAGTGATAAAATTATAACTAATTTAGTTAATTTTAGTATATATTCTTAAAAGTACACATAAATGGTATGTTAGATACCCATATTTCCAAAAAAATAGTAACCATTATAGGATAAAAAGTCAGTCCCTTCCAACCCCATTTACTCAATCACTACGAGAAAACAAACATAGTCTCTTTTAATATATAAATTCATTATCAAATCATGTCATTAAGTTTCATCAATAAATTTTAAATTACCATATAAATTTGGGACATGATATCTATGGTAACTAGCTAATTTGAACTCATATGATATCAATATCCATGGTCTTCCCCCATTATCATTTCAATTTTCAAAAGAAATCATGGCCCTTAGTTTTCCTCCCCAAAACCATACATCTCCCACTATAATGGGGATCCTATTTTGGAATCTATTAACTCCATTATACTAAAATATTATTGGTATCAATGATTTTTCATTTTTCATTAATTACATTCATGTAATAGGCTCTGTATTATTTTGAACCATTTAGTCACACCCTCATTATAATGGAATCACCCACATCTGAAATCCACTTGTGACACACTAAATAGAATGCATGGACTAACAATTCATCTTATTATTTATTAGACACATCAAAATATATTAAATAAATTGAAAAATAATTAAAATTATACCCACACCCAATGCAATTCCAATCACTAGGATAATAACATCATAGCTCATATATATTGAATCATGATGTTACGAAATTCTATTCATTGAGAAAAATATATGTTATATTCAAGGCATCATTATAACTTTACACACCTGGATAGGATCACCCATTAATATCTCATCCCATCCCTCTAAACACCCACCAATATAGTTATGTATGACCCTATTCTACAACACCCAATTTCTCTTTTCCAATGCAATGGAATAGATGCCTCGTTTTGAAATAATAAAAATACCATTCCCTTTGTATTTAATTACTCCTAAAATAAAAACCCACATTTTTAAAAACCATGAATCTATACACATCACACAAGTAACCCCTCACTGATAATATAATATGATAATGTTCATTAATAGAAGACATTGGACAATATACCTTAGATAAATTAATTTTTGGGATGTTACTCCCTTATTCTAACATTGGTATAACTCACTTTATACCCCATCCTTATATCTCAATGAAATTTTCAATAATCCTAATTAAATAAATTGGTCACTCTTATTCATTATTATATATCCCTAATTGTTAAAAAACTATCCCATGATTATATCACCCTAATATATCAGTCACAATATCTCAATATATCTATTTATACGGGAACCCACATGGAAACAATATTCATCTCCCCATATTGAACACACTCCATGGTTATCCTAACTATTTATTAAAAAAAGTTACTTTACTCAAAGACATGATGTGACTAAATTATCAAGGTAATATATATAAAATTATTTTCATAGACATATTATGTAATACCATAGTCCATTTATACATTTAATCTAATACGAAATCTCTCTAGTTAGTCACAACTTCTTTCAACTACATGATCCATGTATGTGTATATATATATATATATATAATTTTTCTAAAATTATGACCACCACTATTTTACAAGAGTTATACACATTTATAGGATTCTCATGGAAAATTACATATTTTTTACTTTAGAAAAAAATATATCCATAAGCCCATACCCTGATCAAGGACCATATATAATTTATTATATTCTATTTATAATCATATTTAATATTTAGTTTACAATTAATTCAATTTATAAAAAAGCGAAAAACTCAATTAGTGCCGTATAATAATTAAAATTAAAGGATTACAAAAAAAAATGACTTGATTACTACACCCAACCCATTCATGAGATAAATCCAAAATTATATATTCATATTAAACTATCAACACCGAAAATTACAGAACTATTACTTAATGGATTCAAAATACCAAAAACACATAAAAATGAATTTTGACTTGGTTTTCCCCATTACCTAGTAGCCTCTAATACCAATAAATGAATATATTCAATATTTGAATATATATTACCATGGTTGAATAAAACATCACCTCAAATACCTAATCAAAACCATTAAAAATAGGTGAAAATTAATAAGAAATAAAAGGAATGTATTGGTAGAAGGAAGTCACAATTTGTTTTACACTAACAATCCATATTAAATTTAAAATGGATAAAATAATGTAAATATGGTCTAAGTGAAACACCTATATTCCGACATTACACCCAAAAATGAAGAACCCAAAATGGTTTATAAGACGACCAATAAAATTGACCATTTTAAAATAATTTAACAAAGACAAATTAGGCATATTGAGTTACAAGTGGATCTCAACCAGGGACGTAACTGCATGGATACAAGTGAATGATATATAGCCACCCCACTACGTATCTACAAGAACCATACTAGGTATATAGTGGAAACTACATCCACCGACATATTCCTTATATATTAAAAAACACAATAACACTATATTTAATCAATTTAAACTAAATTTCCCTCACTTACTATTAATAATTTAAAACATTATTATATAATCATATTCTCATTTTCAATTTAAAAACACAATAAAAAGATTTTTAACAGGGCCTATCCTATTTTTTGTTCCTATGATTCCAAAAAACATGGATCATTACAATATGAGTAATCCATGTTTTAATGATATTTTTATATGTAACTAATAAAGATAAATATATCATGTTGATTATAAGAATACCACACATCATAATTAATTTAATCAAATTGAATTTTTTTACTATATATATATATATTCTGGGGAGTCTGACACATATATATATTTTTAAAACTATTAAATATATAATGAGTGAAACATAAGAAAATTAAGTGATCATTCAGGGATAGTGAACTATCTTAAAATATAATGTTATGAAATTGCACCATGATGTGGAGTGTCTTTTCCTAATAAATATTTATCCACAAGAGAATTTCATATTAGTTGATTTTTAATATACCAACTTATATTTTTTTATTTTTCTTGATATTTTCATCACACTTGTGATTACTAAAATTAATTTCACTATTTTATTCTATAGAATCCCAATTAATAAAACATGTTGACAGTTGGTGTATTTGACATAATGATATACTGAAATGTTTTCCAACTAAAATTAAAACCAAATATATTGAAGTGGGGTGGGGGGATAACATAATGAGAATAAAACAATTAACCCTAATTATCATATCTGCGACACACTAATGATTTCTTTGGATTCACACAATAACACGATGGTATCAAAAACTAATATTTTGGCATAAGTATTTTGACATTGATTTCAATATAATAAAATCTATTGGTGAATATTTTGACACAAACTTATTTATAATTCATGATAATTTCATTTAATAGATCTGACATTAAGATTATGAATTTACCTATATGTTATAATATATAATAATTTGGTGATGAAGTTATATATATATTCATATTGATGTTGATTTTGAGAATTAATTTTGAGAGTGATAATGATGAAAAGGAAGAAATAATTTGGTTAGTTCCATGATGCAATGTGAATTTAATAACATAATTTAGTTTTCTAATACATGTCAATATTTGGAGAAAGTAATTTTTTCAATGGAAAATCCATAATATAAAAGTGATTTTATCTAGGTGATGTTACAATAATTTATGAGGATCTAATTGATCCACTATGTACATTAGGTTTCTTCATCATGGTTTTATGGTTATCATCCCCATCTTAAATATATTAGGGTATTCTATTCCACTTTTATATAGAGTTCCCATTCGACTAATTAATGTCTTTTAATAATTATTTGGAAAATTAATATCAAGTACCAAAAAATAATTCTCTAGATTCAAATAACAAAATCCCAACATATAATTTAAGAATACTCCATTATATAACTTTATCACTCAAATCTTGGTGTTATCGTAGATGATTTATTTTATTTTTCATTTCCATAAACATGTCAATGAATCTAGGTGTATGTGGTCTACAATATTGAACAAATTTATAAGAACAATTCATATCTAAGTCATTCTATAGTCCATTAAGGTTTTATCCAAATCATTTGAATTATATTATTATTATTTTTCATCATAGGTATTAATGATCTCATTGGATAATACATGTATATCAAAGTAATTATCTCTTTTATGTTACGATATTTTTGTATGACAACAATATCACTTTTGTTTTAGAACCACATGGTTCAGAAATTTATTAGTGACACCTCATGAAACATACTTAGTTTAGATGATAAGATACTAGATTTCATAAAATACATGTACACATACACACACACACACATATATATATCTAATTACATATATCAAATTTACTCACATTATAACTACAACTAGTGATGATAAATGATGTAAACCCCTTGGACTTGTAGTCTCAAAACTATTTATGAGAACACAAAACTCATCATACTAGATTTGTTACAGATATATGATGATAATACGTTTTTCAACATTCCAATTCATGGTCAATTTGGATTATTCTTTTATAGTTTTAGGAAAAACACAAACTAATAAAACCCATGTTTTTATCATCTAGTGTACTCTATTTTACACTATATAATATTATCATAAATCCATAATAAGTCATTGTGAAGTCCAATAATGTCTCAATATTAACTCCTCCTAGAAACACTAGTCATATTACATCAATTCATAACCTAGGGAAATGGAAGCATAATAATGGGTGAGATAACATTCCCAGTAAGGGTAGATAAAATAATAATTAAATACACGATAGATATGAGTAATAACATTATATAATATTGAGTATAATAAAATAAAAGGAATCATGGAATGAATATATTATATAAAAAGAACTTGGATTTCAAAATTATCATAACATAAGAGCATGTTATCATAGGTTTGTGGAGAGAAAATAACTATGAAATCATAAGCATAAGTGATGATCCATTCCGAGTTATATTAATATAGTTGGAAACGACAATGTCCCAAAAAACATAGTTATATAGGATCACTACCCTCACACCATGATAAATCATGATTTTTAAACATTACTCAACACATTGGCGGGATTTATAATTATAGGCCCACCAATCACATAATTTACATAACAAAAATATGTTCCACATGGTTTCAATAAACATATCATACAAATCCATTGAAATTAATTTTGTTTTATAACCACTTCATGTTATTCCATAATGAATACTTAATGATTTTATAAAAAAACATGACATAATAATCACATGGAAAATAAATGTCTGTCAAATTACAGTAGATATAACTAAAGGAAAATACTATTCAACAATGATAATTGAACACGTGTTATTTTCAAAATATTGGAAGTGTATATATGATTTAGAAAAATAATTCCTCCATAAATTGATGAATTGGGAATCTAGGAGACTACCATTCAGTAAATTAATGGATTATTGGGAGTTCATAGAAGAAAAAGTTTGAGAAAATCAATCTTATGAATGTGGATGATTAGGAATGGAAAATGTATCAATGGACCCTTTGATATATGTAATAGTTAATTTACTGAGATACATAGATAAAAATTTGGAAGGGTTAATTTTAATAATATGCCTGATCAATCATAAAAAATTGATGACTTACACTCTCATATGCATCAATAAACAATCCATGAATTTAAGAATTTCTAGTTTCTATGGAAAATAATTAAAATGGTTTATTTCATTGAACCATCAAAATTTTAATTTTATTTTTAAAAATTGGAGACCATAAAGATAAATTCTCTTAGAAAATGATAATGGGAGTGGGATGGTACATTGAGATTTAAGTGTGTAAAATAAATTCATTTCATGAAAAATTGTTTGATGTGAAAAGTGTTAAGAATATTTTCCTCTATTTAAAAATAATGATAATTTTGATTATTATAAGATAAGAAATTTATTTATGTTATAATTTTATGTATATTTATAATATTACATTAATAAGAAATAATTTTGGACAATTATCCAATAGAAAATGTTAAAACATTATTGAATACCTTTGTATGAAACCCACATAATTAAGGATAGAAAAATATCACATGAAAAAAGGTTAATGAAAACATGAAGTTCACTTGAAATAAATATTATTTGGGTAATATATAAAATTTTATATATTAAACATGGACATAGAGTAATAATATCCATTGGGAAGTATCATAGTTATTCACATATATATATATATATATATATAGGTTTTTTGAGGAAGTGTTGCATAAAATGGAAGTGTTATAATTTTGAGTAGTAATAACCACATAAAAATGTACCATTTTAAAATGTATATATAAGAATAGATACATGTAACATAAAAATCAATGAGATATTTCATGAGTCAAGTGAAAATAACATTTGTTGTGAAAAGAATTAGAATATTAGTAACTTTTGAATTAATACCATTAATGAAAAACAATCTCGAAACTGATCCTAAAATAAAAAGAATTAAAGATATATCATTATTACTTAATTATTATGAATTATATAATCCATATAAATGTAAGTTTTTGTATTAATTAAAATGTGTTCTTAATGAATGGTGTTTGAGAAAAAATCAAAACAATTACTTCTATAGACTACTCTACATATACATAAATTATTGTATAAATACATTATGTATTTTCAAACCATAATAAATAACTTCTTTTTATATCCAACGATTCCATGTGTGTATTTATTATAATAATTTTTCTATTAATAATATATATTTCTTTATTTAGTCATTTACTGAGGAGGTTTGGTAAATTTTTACATGATTTTCTGGACATGTTGACCATTGATGTGTTTTTATTAAAAATAAATTCAAATAATCCAGAATACAAATTATGTTATTAATATAATTTTATTAAATTAATCGCAGTTTTAATGTCATCCATGATGAGAGATAACAGACAAAATAATTTCTTTGATGTGGAGGTGTTAGCCTATATGTCCACATAAAAAGCAATTGTTTTCAATAAAACTGGTGGTGACTACATAAAATGATTAATAATTTAAGCATTAAAATTTATACTTGAACTACATATTTATTTATCATGTTCACCCTCATTACCATCCATGAATAAATGTAGTGAAAATCAAACCACATCTCTTCATAGAGATGGTAGTCTACATAAATTAACGATCGATGAATTTATTTTTTTAGTGAATTCATGGGGATGAATACTTATTGTTAAATAAATATAATGAAAACCTATTAAAAATAAAAATAATTTATTTATATTAATATTTTCAGGTTTGATAAGGAAAGGGAATATTAATAAAAAAACTAAGAGGATATTGATAGTCACATAGAGAAGTTTTATTTTATTAGAATTGTAATTTGAAATGATTGTATTTGAAATGAAAATAGCTATTATGAATAATATTCTCCCTTTTGTTTTAATTAAATTAAAAATATTTTAATATTGTTAATGAAAACAAATTAAAATTTTATGTTTTATTATATCCTATCATATTTAAATTACTGCTGAGAATATTTATTTGTTTACAAATGAACCATTAAAAATTGATTAGATGAATAGTATAAATATTTGGTTTTAATGAATCCAACTTTCATAGAAAAGGGGAGTGATTGAATCAACCAATAAGAATATACCATGTGAATACCTATTTTAGAGCATTCTGGTGAGATAGCATCATTAGAATTTCTTCACGACCAATCATAAGTTGGGATCCCTCAACATAAGCATAATCAAAACAGTTTACGAGAGAAGTTCAATGTCAGAAATGTCATGACCCAAACATTGTACTCTAAAGAATCTAATGAGATTCTCACTATCACAACCATAATTTTTGGAAAATTTCTATAATATTAAAGTGATATTTCTCAAGAAACTTGATATATTAGTGTGTTCTTTTTTTAAATAGAATTTAATATATTATCATCATATTATTGTTACTTTTGTAAATGATTTTTTTAATGAAACTCAAATATTAATTTTGTTAATATTTAATTTCAATTAAGGAATTAATTTTAATTCATTAATAGATTTTAAAATAGAAAATATTTTCATAAAATATATTTATTAAATATTGTTTAATAATATAATGGATCATATTATTTTTATGAAGTGAAATGTAATTTTTATAAGTGTTCCACAACTGTTGTTGTAAAAAACAATCATATCTTAAATAATGACAATTTTAGGGGTAAAATTGAAGATTCGCATAATTATAAAATTATTTTGATAAGATCAATATTATTGTTTTGGATCATGACATCAAAATTATTAAACTTTTATGCTTCCACAATTTTCTTATATAGTCTAATTTTTGGGTAAGATCTAAATACCATACAAATACACATATAGAATTATTACATAATAATGATAAAAAACTTATTAAATAGATACAATAAATTGGATCGAAGACCATATTTATGTTTTATTTTTAAATTAATACTATTTTATGATGTGTATTTAGTTTTATAATGACTCTATTAATCATCCAAAACCATTAATATATTATATGATTTTTAAAACATTACATTAAGATTATTAATCTTTTCTACATTTGAATGGGTATCATTTGACTATTTTCTAACATTGAACATATTAAATAATAAAAACAGTTCCCATTTTCAATAACCATGGAAATATTTTGGGTTATGTATGTGGTTTTTGTTATTTTATTATATAAAGTCCAATACCTAAATTTGAGAAATATAGATGAAATTGCCACACATTTATCTTTTAAAACAACCAAAACACCAATTTATCATCTCTAAAAATATATTAATAATTTATTTAATCTGACCTCCCCTTATAGAGTCCTCTTAATGTTCCCTGATCCTCAAAATTAGCTCCTCCATAGAATTTGGTGTAAAAAACACATGTATGTTATCCTCACTAACTTTTCATCATTATAGATTCATTATTATCTTATGCATTATATTTCAAATTTCATATATTTGGACATGTATTTAAATTTACATATTACATCCCATTTTATTTAAAAATTATTAAATAAACCTTTTTCTCTCATCAACCAATTTTTTGAATTTTTATGTGAGGATGTTATGTTGCATAATTTTCACTACAGTTTTTAATGCTAAAATAATTATGTTGTTAGTATCATACCCAATTCCTTTCACGGGGTGTCAAATTTATACACATAAACATATTTTACGTGGTACATAAATGTATTTATTCCAAAATCTACGATCATTAAATTAAGTAATTTTTTTGAGGAATTCATTTTATATGGTCTATGTGGCACACATAAGCACGAGAATGAATTGAATGAGATGGGTGAATCCAAAATTTATAGCACTCAAATTAATTGGGTAATGTTTAGTCACATGAGACATAATGTTGGGATAGGTAATGAACAAGATTCCATTATGATGAGTTTTACAACATTTTTCCTAGGAATTTAGTCATAACCAATTTTTATGATGTAGTGTTTTATGTTCATTCCACCTTTACTAGGTTTCATTTTTTGACTATCATTCTATATGATATGTCATTATTAATTTTTATTATTCTTAGACAATTTTTATATTCCCATTACCAAGATTTTATTATCATCTTCATGTTATCCCAATTTTTCCCTTAATGGACTTTATCGCTCACCCTTTTATTGTGTATGTCCCCTTGTTACCCCATTAAATTTTTTGTAAAATGGAATATTAAGATCATGATAATGAATTTTTCAATAAGGATGATCTATTTATCATTTTAATATGCTCTGTATTGTACCATATTCCATATATCACTAGACATGTTGATCATATGGTTTGTATAATGTGTAATATTATGTAATAAATCATGCATTAATGGGTAATAAAGTGTCAGGTTGTCATAGTTGGTATCAAATGAAATGTTTAGTAATTGATTGGATTATTATTTGAAACTTTGAGTGAATTTATTAGGTATAAGAATATGTATATGGAAAAATAACTAGATATTTTAATCTATATAGTATGTGGTTTATCATGAAAATAAATACATGCTTGGATACTGAGAGTGGATATGGTTCCGGTACATATGTTCCTAGTGCTACTAACACTAATAAGGTGTGTCAGGACTAACATGGTGTAACTTTTTACATAAAAATGGGACATAATATATTCCTGTATTGAAACTCCCATGTGATATGCTTTGGTAATTTCATATTATCATTAAAACCCATTATTATAAAAAAAATTAAAATATGAATATAATTTTGGAAATATATCGTTAATAAAATATATTGAAGCCTACAAGTTCGGAAGTTAATGAATCAAATGTATGCAATATGTGATCCGTTAATGTCATTTAATTCCAAATTAAGATTTTAATATTTTAAAAATTATCATCCATATATTTTCCTTTATTCTCTAAAATGGTCTAAATTTTGATTAATCGGGTAATGATACAATGTGAAGGGTAATGTAATGATTGTCCCAATGAGATTCCCAACCAAATGGGAGTAAGAATCGTGAACTTCAAAATGATAGTTTCCCTACTAAATACAGTTCTTAATTGACAACTAGATCAATAGGATAGTCCAAATAAACCTATAAAATAACAAGATATGTTTTATTCCTTTTTCACACAATGTCCATGGACATTAAATGGATTTTATTATACCTTAATCATGGAACAATTTATCAACTCCATTGGGACAATATCCTCGATCCTTTAATGTTCTGAAGAATATAAGTTCAACTAGATATTTTTTGTATAGAGATATAATATGATTAGTGGTGAAAATTTATTGGGAATATAAGTCTTGATGAATAGGTCCAAGATATGGGTGGGAAGGAATTATAAAAATAAACATGATTAAAATTTTCCATGAACTCTCCAAGATAAAATTGAAATGGAATTTCGTTCCATATTGAAAAAAGGAACATAATATATCAGTGTATACAAGGAAGACATCACTTGAAATTCATACTATACATTCATCTCTTTCCTTACCCCAAAATGAAAGGATAATCGATTCATCAGTGGTATAAAACCAAATAAATGAAAATCCCCTATGATCTCTAACATTTATATCAATGAATAAATTGGACTATTTTCCCTCAATGTAGAAACGGATATTAGAGAATATCAAGGGTATCATGTTGATATTAAGCAGAAAGTGGATTTTAATTCTGGCTGTATGATGGAGAAAATTAATGGGGCTATGAAATTTTAACTTCCCTCATGGAAATGGTGTACAAGGAACATTGAAAAAAATTTCCTAATGGGGACGAGTAAATGAGTTATCTTTGGAAATGAAGGGTACCAAGATCGAAATATATGATAGGAGAAAACCACCACTGAGATATAGGAAATAAATTATCTATTCAACCCACAATGCATTGTTCACCGATTCATCTTCATGGAACTAAGTAACATTGGAAACAAATCCAATAAACCAAGGGTTTTCATAGACAACCAACAACCAATGATATAGTAATGGAGCTGTTTTCCATCACAACCATTGAGATGGATCATTAAAATGAAGTGTTGAATGGTATGTAATTGATTCTTTCAACGATGTTGATTTTACTTTTTTATTCGGGTTCTATGTATTCCATCATACCAAAAAAGTTCAGTAGTACTATTCAAACACCAACACAAATCCGATAAGTAAATTTATCAATAAAGAAGGGAAATGGGACCATTATTTTATCTCATAGATATAACAACTTCCATATCAATGATTATGTGATAAACATCATAAGAATCCTTTTAATTCTACCTTTTGTTGAAATTTGATTCAATATTTGGAATGGATGGTCTTTACTTGTATAGAGACAACATAAATTCATATCATAAAGAAATACCTTTATTTATTGGGGATCTACCACCAATTGTGTATTAGTGAATGTAGGTGGATGGATAATTTTTACCACCAATATCTCATTCATGGATATTACTTCCCTATTAGAATGTGTATCTAACACAAATTATTGAGTCTAAGGAACCCTCATCCAATACATTTTATAGTGAGGGAATTCACAGATGTGTTTCCTATATAATTGACTAGTCTTCATCCTATTAAAGAAGATTAATTATCAATTAATTTTATACCTAGGGTGTTACCATTATCAAATACTCTATAAGGGATGGGTGTTATGGAATGGGATGAGCTAAATAAATAACTACAACAAAATCAAGATAAATGGTTCGAATTCCCATGTGATTCACCTGGGGGTTCACCATTCATATTTTATAAGATGAATGAAGATTCAGTATACTAACTCATTGACTATCGTGATCCCAAAGAATCATGACAAAAAAGAAGTATCCTTTTCCACGAATTTATTGCATTTTCGATGAGCTGCATGAAGAACAATAATTCTCCAAGTGAATCATCAGCCGAGATGTTACGATTTGTGGGTGAATATGGGGGATATCCCCAAGTAATATTTTAATGCAAAGTAGAAGCACTATGAGGTCAAAGTAATTCAATTCGGACTCACTAATTCTCCAAAAATATTCATTGACATGATTAATTGAGTATTTAGAGATTATGTCGACATGTTTGTGGTAATATTTATATATGATATTCTAATATCCTCCAAATTTAAGGGGTCTCATGTGGAAGTTATAAGTATTGTACTAAATATGTAATAAAAATAGAATAATTATTCCAAGTAATAAAAATATGAGTTTTAGTTGAAGTAATTCTCATTCATGATTCACATCAATAGAAGAAATGGGATAACTATGGACCCTGCAACATCTAAATCTATCAAAGGATGGTTGAGGTTATCATCTATGAAAAATGTATGTATTTTCCTTAGATTAGGTGGGTATTATTATCGATTTGTGATAAATTATTCATGATTGTCAAAACCTATAACCAATAATACTTCGAAGGGAGTAATGTTTTTTAGAATGATGAACAGGAAGTGAAATTCAAGGAGTTGAAAATGAGGATTATCAGGGCCCATGTGCATACACTAACCACATGTTGATAACATTTCATAGTATTTAGCGATTCTTTAAATAAGGGATTGGGTTGTGTGTTAATGTAAAATGAAAAATTCATGTCCTATGAATTTAATATGTTGAACAATCAGGAATAGAACTACCAAACACATCATCTGGAGTGGACTATAGTTATTTTCATTGAATATATTGTAGCATTGTATCATTGAGGATAAGTGTGAAATATACAAATATCACAAATTCGTGGGTATATATTCACTAAGAATGAGATGAATATGTGAAAAAAAAATATGGATAGATATGATCATGGAATAAGGATTAAAAATTAACTTCTATCCTGGGAATGTTAATATCATAGAATATTATATATTCACAATGTAACTTGCAATTATACCGTTAAATATAATCTAGAACTATTTAATCTTACTATATTTGGAATGGAAGGACATTAAAATCATAAAGGAAGTAACATCAACAATCCTTTCAAACATGATTTATCAATCGTCCCATTTGGATATGAGAAATGAATCTCGGTGGGATGATTTTTTAATTCATAAGAATGTTTTAACATTAAGAACATGGATATCATTAGAGTTCAATGTTAACAATGAATGAGATATGAGATTTGGTAAAAGAATACGTGTACCAAAAAATCATGAGTTAAATACGGTGTTGTTAGATGATGTACATATCTCAACCTTATCTATCCACCCTAGAAGTACATCAATGTATCTAGATCTCCAAGAACATTATTGGTGGGATAATATAAAGATGGAGATAGTGAAATATACATCATCCTATCATCTTTGTCAGCAAGTGGTAGTAGAAATGTATAAATACAAGGGGAAGATAAAATGACTCTCAATACCTACATGGAAATTGAAAACAACACCCTGTAGAGTGTCACTAGTCTTCCAAAGACAACAATATGGAATATTTTATATGGGTTATGGTAGAATGTATTACCTAGACTGCACACTTCACTACAATTTGATGGAACTTCCCACTAGATAATCAATCATGAATATACATTAGTGAATTCATTGGGATGAATGGAATACGACAATAGATTATATCTGTTAATGTAGTAATATTCACTTCTACAATTTGTTAATGTTTACAAAATGATCTAAAAACATAGATGAACAACATCAGGGATTATCACCCAGACTGATTGATAATATAAGTAGACTATCTTAACACATATGGAAATGTTAAGAGAATGCTATATTTAGGATGGAATTAATATCTTTTTCTATTCTATTTCTATAAAAAATATATTTCAATTAAATAATCAAAATGGCTCCCAATGATTTCATTTAAGGGATGAATTTCAGAACACCTGCATACTCAGGTGATTTTGGGGAACAAAAACCGTTACATCCATAATTGGTTATGGAAATGGTGTAAAAGATTATTAATATTCTACTGCATATCTAGGATAATCAGATTCTATAGAAGTGGTATGGTGATAATTGTTGACACAACCTTGAGAACCATGTTGGATACATGGAATTCCTATACATATATCCATGGAATAAAGTGATGTATTTTGGAAGAAGGTAATTCTTAGTCCAATATACATATAATCTTTTGAGATACATGATCTAACTGGATTGATGCACTGATGACGTTAACTTCCACCTAACCAATCTTAGGTACATTTTGTATTCTAGGAATCTCTCTTTGTAAACTACATCCACGAACCCTGACATGTACTCAATTCAGATGTGGTACTATTGGGAAATAATATTTCTTACGAATAACATCCTGTTAAAATATTAGATCATAGAGACCATTTTCGACGAAATAATATAGTGAAACTTGACAACATGATGTGGGGAAACTGAATTTTTTATGAATTAACATGGGAACAATAGGAAGTGATGAAATAGGGTCACACTCATTAGAATTTGTGCAAGAAATGAAACGTTCAAGGGTAATAATTATTAATGATGGAAGATTGTAATGACTAGAATTTTTATAAATAATCTTTCCCCTTTTATTTTTATTAAATTTCTTAGAATATAAAATGGCTATAAAAAACATATGAATATATTTTATTTTGTTATATCCTAATTGATTTAAATTATCTTTACCATTTATAGAATATTCATTGAACATTGAACTCATGACTAGTATAAATAATGTGTTTTAATAAATTTAATGGACAATAAAAAAGGAAGTGTCTTCCACAACTAGTTGAAACATGACCTGTGAAGCCCCTTTATCTGAGCTTTTAACAGAGATAGAACAATTAGAATTTTCCCTATATCATAAAAAAAATTATATCAAATAACATAAGAATGAGTGATACCATTTGTGGCATATGTTCATGCTCATAGAGACTGTGGCCCCAATAATGTACGTTGAACCATCCTATCAGTTTTTCACCATCACAAACCAAACTCTTAGAAAATTTGTTAGCGTATTAAATAAATATGTATAAAGACCCTATAAATATGATTATTTACACTAATTTTTAATATAATAATGAATATATTTCCATTCTATTATTATTACATTATTACATTATTTTATTTTGATACAATAATAAATAATAATATATTAAATAACCTTCAAATTATATTAAGTATTTTATTTTGATGAAGTAATGGATTTTTGAAATAAATAATATATTATTGAAATAGTATTAGTAATTAATATTTGTTAAATTAAAATTACCATATAATTTTTTTGAATCAAATGTAATTTTAATAAGTGTATGAAAAGAGTTATTTTCAACAAAGACATCCTTTCATAACAAATTCCTATTTTCTTTTTAAAAATGAAAATTCACATATTTATAGAATTAATTATATAGTATGAATATTATTTTAAGATTCAGAACATCAAAATTATAAAATAGATAATTTTTAATAATTTTCTGAGATATTCAATTTTTTTGAGTAAAAAAAATATCGTATAGATATACTTTGTGTATAATGCTATCATAATGAACAATAAGTGATATAAAAACACTATAAACGTGTTACAAGATCAAATCAATGTTCTCCAACTAAAATATTCATATTTTATGTTTTCTTTGGTAATTTTACAATTCAATTGTGAATCCACCAAGACCATCAATATACATTACTGATTCAATATCAGTTCTTTTAGGGTAGGACTTGCTTCCACATAAGAAAAGGTAATAATTTTTAATATCATCTAATGTACATGTAAAAAAATTAAAGAACTCCAATTTATAATAATCCTTTAGAAAAAACAATGTAAATATTTTAATTTTTTTTTCAGTATATAGACTTCGAAACCTTAGTCTGATAAATATGAAATAAAACCCCACTCATATACAATATTAACACAACAATTATCCCATTATCATCACTAAAATCCTTAGATAACATCCTTAGTCTTACTCTATCTATATTTCTCCCAAATAGCCTCCAATATATCATGAATATCTTCCCAATAATTTAGAGTCGCACACTGAAGTTAGTGATACTCACCTTCTATTCATCATTATGGTTTCTTTTATCTCTTATGTCTTATTTTTCCAATTTCTAAATTTAGGATTTGTCATTATATATCCCTATTACTGAAATTATTATTCCCAAATGGTAAAACGCCCTCTTCGCTCTTACCAACCAATTTTATAAATTTTTATTTGATGTTGTTATGCTGCAAAAATTTCATGTTGAATTTCACTGTCGAACTTATTTTGTTTTCAATAACATAAAAATTTATTATCATGGTTTTTAAACTTTATATAACTATAAATATTTAAATTGGGACTTAAATGTATATATTCAATAATCTTTGATGATTGAAAAAAATATAATTGGAAATTAATTCATTTTATGTTATCTATCAGGCACACTAAAGGATGAGACTAAAATGAAAGTGACAGGTGCGCCTGAAATTATATTTCATTTAAAATAATTGGGTAATTTTTAGTCTCATGAGATTCCACATTGGTACTTAGAGTGAACCTAATTCCATTATTATACTTTTCCCATCATTATGTCTCGGCAGTTATCCTTGACATATGTTTAAGATGCAATGCCTTATGTTATTGACACATTTCCAATATTCCCTTTAAAATTTCCATGTTATATTCGGTATCATTGTTCTCATGGTTTTGAGTCTTACACCATTTTGATATTACTATTATTTAACCTGAATTATTATCTTCATTTTATGCCATGTTTATTACCATAATGGAATTTATTACACACCTCTTTCTTCTATACCTCCTATGTCTTCCCATGTTGTCTTATGTATGATGGAATAATATGATAATATTAAGGAAGATGTCAATAATTATAATGTATTACCCATTTTAAGTTATTATTTAATTTACTTTATTTTGAAAGATACAACACTTCAAAATCTTCTTGTTTGTGTTTATTGTTAACAAACGTAGTAAATCATGTATTAATATGTAATAAAGAGTAGTGTTGTCATATATTTAATAAAAAATATTTGTACCCAAAGTAATAATTATTGGGATACAATTCTAGGATGATATAACTTGTATATTTTCACTAATTAATAAAAGTTGATGGGTGTGGAAAATTTGATATAACAGGTCCCTATTGGAAGCCAATTGATGGGTTGTCTTGTAATTACCTTAACTTATTAAATGATTTCATAAAACTATTTTACGGTCAATGTGTCTCATATTTTGGAAATATAGATTTTGAAACAAGTTATGGTCTTAATTTTTCCCATAAACCCACTTTTGATAAATTCATGAGTGATTTAGGGGCATTTAATTTTACTTTTCAATTTACCCAAGTGTACATTTACATTGGTAACTTTTCATCTCACTCATGTTAATTAATTACACTTTTATCCATTTTTTTTAAAATTAAGGACTAATTTGTTTATTATAATCCAATATCTTATATTTATTTTATAATTTAAAATTATTAGTATCAAATAATATTAAATTTAAAAATAAGAACACACAATACATATAAGAGTTTGTAAGATGATCATTTTTATGCATAAATTTTTATTCTAAGTTATGGAATTTAATTTATATAATTTTGTTAAAAAATAAGTTAGTTTTTAATAGAAATATATTTAGGTTACATTAAAATCAATCCATAAAAAAATTTATATTAATTTATTAATTAAATGAAAATACATAAAAATATTTTCGTTATAAAAGTAATATTTTTGTTAGTTTTTGAAATATTTCAAAAGAACATTATATATAAAATATTGTTATAAAATAATTATTTTTATTTTATTAATTCTTATTTTATCACTAAAATGGGTTAATTAAATTATAGGTTATTCTTATATATTTATAAATTCCTAAAATGTATATTTTTCATTAAAAGACTTTTTCAAATGAAAATCATTATTTAAAAAAATATAAAAAATAATAAATTTTAATTTTTAATATTATATGTTCAATGATAATTTTTAATTTATTTAATAATATTTATAAAAATAAAATATTTAATTCCTTATTGAATAATAGAAAACAATGTGATAAACTAAATATATTTCAAAAATGGAATTATTAAACATTTTGTGTTTCTAGAATTATTTTATAAAAATTATCTAAGTTAAATAATTTTAAAATTTATTATCATAAATAGATATATTATATTTTATCATAATTATCATTTAAATAGGATTATCATAATTAACTAATGTATCACAAACATCATTTTAGCGTGTGTGAATAAATGTTTCCAAATAAACATATTTTATATGAATATATATATATATTGATATCATAGGATGTTACACTGTACAAAGTTATTAATATTTCATCATATTTTTTAAAATACATTAATTAAGGATTTTATAAAATTATATACTTAAAATAAGAGAAAATTTAAAATTAAATGTCTATGCTAATATCATTAATAAAACTAGAAAACAAATATGCTTCCACTATGGTTTTAATAGAATGATTCATTTTCCTTCAAAATATTTATGTTTCCTATCCTCCTTTTAAAAAATTAATCATTGTATAGTTCATTTAATATGCTCCCCAATAAATTTCATCCAACATTTTTTATCATGATGGAAATTGAACATTTTTTCATAATATTGTCTACTCTATACTACATGAGATAATTTCCTTCTGTTCTGTGGTTTATTTTTGCCTTATACTATGTTCATATTTCCAATTATAATTACTGAATGTTTATTTGGGTTGATAATTATATGTATAACCCCATTTCTTGTTACGATGGTTTTTATATCGATATAATCACTAAATTTTCCATTATATCCAATATAAGATCTTCTCCATCTCACAACAACTAAAATGTAATATGTTAGATTATAAATGAGAATTATTTAATTAGAAAATGTAAATGATAAATCAATTATTTTATAAGGAAGGCTTCATAATTTCGGTGTATTCCCAATCATATGAGTATTTAAAATTAATCTTGTTTATCGATGATCATTTTACATTTTCTTCTATAATATATTTAACATCTATAAAAGCATATATTCATAGGTTTATAAAATGAATGAGAATTTCCAAATAATATCGCACATAGGGTCTGTCTAGATGTATTTTAGGAAACCATTTATTATGAACCATAATAATAACTGAGATATATCTGACCAACTATTTTCTGATATCATACACATAGAAGAATCTATTCTAAAACATTTTCCACATTCTTGTTAATAGAATGGAATTTGATTTCCAAACCCAATACACCCTCTACTTTGAGAAAATTTCACGAGGATACCCATTAACATGTCTAATAAAATTGGTTTTCAAAAAATTTATATAAACCCAATCCCCAAAAAACAAAAAATAGTCATCATGTACACAGAATTGATTACATATACCATTGAAACAAGGATAATTATTTACCAATTAGCAATTTATTTCATTTCTAAATAACAAATAATTATTAACAAAAAAGATCCTGAACATTATAGTTTTATAAATGTTTATCTGATACCAATAGCAGCACCCAAAAACCTACACTCCCTAATCCAGTGTGAAAATAACATACCATATAACAATTAATGTGACAAAAATCATTGATTATAATATTGTAATAATATTAAATTCCCAAATAAATGTTTGTTTTTCTTATTTTTGAATTTAGGAAAAATTAATTAATAATAAAAATTAAGTATTTCTTATCCAATCACATTTTTCCACTATATAATAAGATCATAAATCTAAAAAAGTTCTTCGATATGTCAAATAAAGTCTCCAAAAAACACAATCCTTCAAAAATAATTTATGTTCTACTTCTATTCATAACCTGGGGAGTGTGAAAAACAAAAATCGATGATCCCAAATTCTATATAAGGGTAATAATTATTATAAATCATAATCTAGGATATAAGAGGAAGAACATTATATAAAAAAAATATGATTTTAAAAGGTTATGGCCAAAGCCTGATTTATTTTTAAAGCATGGAAAAGACCTCTTTTAACTAGGCAGGGAGTGACCCATTACATAGCCCAAAGGCACAGGAGGAATTTAGCCCATGATATAGACCATAGGCTCATTTTTTTGTCCCAAGGCACATTTTTTGAATAGTACTGCTATAGTACCCGACTGCTATAGTACCCCAAAGTAAATGTCGCTCCTACAGTGCCATGCCACCACTTAAGTTACCTATCGCCGCTATAGTTCCCGCCATAGCTACAGTGCCCATCGGTTCTACATTAAGCTACAATACTGCTACAGTGTCTGAGCCCAATGGGTTTTGAACCACCATTTTTCATGTAGGGTTACGGGGTGCTTAATACTGAGTCAACCCCTAACTACAATCATAAAAAAGATGATCATATTCATCTAAGTGTTGATTAAAGTGATTATATCATATAATGAAGGACTAACTAATGATCCTATTATAAATGCATTGAATCATAGAAATGTAGTTCCGAAATAAACATGACATCCTAACCATAATTTGAGGATCAAAAAAATGGTAACAAAACATAGTTTTCTTGGAAAACAACCCATGAATCATTATTGGCTTGGAAGACAACCCATACATGATAATATTTCAATATAAGGAAACATTACCCTGACAAATGGAGAGAGATATAGTGTTGTGACCATAAATGAAATATTAATATTCACAAATATGTGTTCTATATGTTTTCTATAAACATATAAAAACGTTTTCAAATTGTTTTCATATCCTTTATTGTTTTTTAAAGTAATCCTTCCGAATTTCATCAATAAATATGAAATTATAAACATATGGAAAATAAATGAGTATGTAATGAATTTATGAATCAATATAGTTATATAAAACTCTAAAAATATGTTTACAATTATGTATTTAAACAAAATATAAAATTAATATATCGGTTATCGAACAAATTCACTAATCAGTTATTTTTATGAAAATCTAGTTGAACACCCTTCAATCATGTAATTGAACCATATGGAATTCAAAAAAAAATTGATGTAAATAATTCAAATAAAAGTGGATTATTTTGAAAGAAAAAAATGTGGTGGATTATAACATATTAATAAAAGACACATTCTTACGTTATCTAGATAATTAAGGTGGAGATTATCATTTAAATTATACATTGAGCATGCTTACCAGATATATAAAAAATTCTCTTTGATGCACTAGGGTATTTGTTTTAAAAAAAAATTTTACATTTCCCTTTGAAAAATTTTATAAAAAAAGTTTTTTAACCCGTGATAATAATAATGCCCTTTTTGAAAACATTCAATCACGTAGGGGAATTATCATTGAAAATTACTAAGGCATGTTAATGATACATTTACATAGAAATGTATAAATGATATTCCATTCATTGAAAATTTTCTATCTGAAAAATTTAAATATATTTATGTTTTTATTTTTTTTCATGAAAGAAAATATTTTTTAAAATAACAATAACAAATATTATGTAATAATTTTGAAAAAAATTATAACAATACATTAAAGAAACCCATTTTTTAATACTATCTGAGTTGAAAAAATTAAAACCCCATTAAAAAACTTTTTTAATACCACATTATAAAAATGGTAAAATTATACTCTTTAAATAGATGATGTTGAACATTATTATATTTTTAGAGGAATCATAATTGCGTTATATATCACACTTTCAATGGGTCAAACATGGAGATGGATGAAGAATATCAATTGGAATGTGTGAGAATTATTATCATCAACATCATAAATTTATTTTTAGAATCATTATTTCAATGTACATGATATTATAATGATAATTAATATCCCAATGTTAAACTGAAATCTACCATTTGAAAAGATAATAGTAGGAAATGTGACTTGAAGGATCAAAATCAACAAGATAATTCATAACTCATTGGAATAAGTAGTTCTGTCGAAATAATTAGTATGACTTGGGTATAATTTTACTCAAACCCCACGAAGGATAAATATATTTTAAGTGAACCTGAAAACAAGTTAACAAAATATATTTTTCCATAGCATAAAAATTGTGTATAATATAGAACATATAAAATTATAATGAAGAACATAGTAAAACATGTCTAAACGAAGGGAGTTTGAGACAAAAAATACTTTTCCTTTTTGTCTAAAAGCATTCTTCCCTTGTACATAACATCTAATATAAAAAAATTATGATAATTTAAAACTGTAATAGTAAACATATTAATACATTATACCAAATATAGGTCCATTTATTGTAATTTGTTGTTTATTTATTAATTATTTGACACCACATCGGTTACTATAGCATGTTTTTATGAATTATACATGATTCTCTTAACATCATGAAAATAGTTATTTTTATCATAAAAAATATATATCCACCATAATATCAATATATTTATATATATAATATTTTTTCATCAATTTGTTTTATATTAATACATGTTATGTGCTTCTAGAAACTGAAATACATTGTTGATGTGAACACCATAGTTTATACAAACAACCAGATTTTTTCACATGTATTTAAATAAAAATAAGTTGTGCTATATGTTGATTTTGATGCCCAAAAATACCCTTGATAGTTTAATAAAAAAAAAATTATTTATGTATGTTTCAATAATTTTGATATAAAAAATTATATGTTTCTTGTTTGATAAGATTTAATGTTATGGAAGGTATGATGGAAATAGATACTATACCCTATGTTTTCATATTGATTGAAATACCTATGTTTTCAAATGAAAATAAAACCCTATTTTTTCACACGGATCTCAAGCTGTATGTTTCTGTATGGATAAGAAAACGTAGGTTTGTATTAGAATGTCAAATTTCTATTCCATGGTAATTTTAATAAATTTATATTTATTCTTTATAAAATGAATATGAACCCTATACTACACAAAGGTACCCTATGATTAAAAAATGAACCATATGATATGAATTTGGAATCTACATTTGACTATATAATAGAAATTTTTTAATGACAATATTTTATTATTTTCATTCCACAATATTGAAAGAATTACATGTTGATTGCAAGATTATGTATAAATAATTAAAATACTAATTATGATTGATTAAAATAATTTTATTTCCTAGTGAAAATCACACATATTCTTTAGATATGATTCAACTCCACTGTACAATTTGAATTTGAATATCCTTAATCTATTAGGAAAATTTCATGGATCAGAAAAATGGAAGCAGTCAATCTCTAATATATATTCTTTCGTAATTTATTTTTTAAATATAATACCCACATAGATCCATATTTTTTAATATATGTTTTAGTTTTTTTATAATAAATGATCAAATCTGTTATTTGAAATAGAGGATATGTTTTGAATGTTCTACATATTTCAACCTTATACTAATGTATGACTAATTTTGATGTTTGTTTCTATTAATAATAAAGATAATTTACAACTGAGATCAATTAAAATTTATTCATTCAGGAAGACATTAATATCTAATAAAGAAGACTTATCTAATAACAACTATTGATGAAATTGGATGTACAACCTGAAACATCCTCAAATCAATTATTTTTTATAATTTGGAGTATCAAATAGTTTTACATAGTTCTGGTTTATGTACATGAATATAGTACTAATATATGGATAATTGGATCCCTATTAATGTACCAGAAGACTACGTTTTGTCTTATTATAAATTTTTCATCTTCTTTCACTCAGTTATGTATTTTAAGAACGTGTGATAAGAGAAAATTTCTATTGAGATTCACTATGCTTATAGAGAGAGCAGTGATGGAGTGGACTAGCTGATATTTATGCCCTGAACCACTATACAATTTCTCTGTTCAGTCATTCCATTTATCTTCTGCTCGTATTTCATTTAGATGAAAACAACTCAAATTTTCACAAAACAAAAATGGTGTCAAAATCTAGAATTAGTTGGAATTATTGAAAAAAAACAATTGGACCCCATCTTTTGTTATATATTGTTTAATTCTGACACAAAAATTTCAATCAAATGGTATATTTTTTGAAAAATCTCTAAAAAGCACAATTGATTAAATTCTATAATAATTGATGAAAATGTTTGATCTTGATGAAGTAATTTCAAACGTTTATACTCAATATTTTGATGGTGGATTCTATATATGACGTAATCATTTACCGTCATGTACTTGAAAAATAATTTATTTAAACTCTACTCAATGATCATTAATCCATTTTGAATTCTTTGGAAACTAGAGACCTAGGATGATGTTACAATAACATAGTATGATGTGAACATAAATGACATTGATGATGTTATCTTTGTACATGAACTATATAAATTTAATAGAGTTTCACATTGTATGATGCCTATAAAATTTTCTAAATAATAGTTTTCCCATAGGATGAAAAATAAACATCAAAAAATGAGATATTCTAATACAAAGTAAATTTATGAAACCTAGAAAATGTGTGAAGGTGAAAGCATGAGACAAAAAGTTTGAAGTTTAAAAATTATTATTAAAAATATTACTACATTTTGAGATCTGATCCTTTAATCAGATCAACCACTAAATGTACATAGTGTACTCCTCCCAAAATGGGATGGAATATAAACAAATATTTGAAAATCATCACTTGTCAATGATTTTACTGTGAAGGAACTAATTTGAATGTTGGGGATGTATGAAGAAGAAATTAATGAGAAATTTTTTGATCAAAAGAATGTAGTAAAAAGGGAAAATATATCTCTCAAAGTGACATATCAGAAGCCTAATCAATAAAATAAAAAATAATTCAAAATAGATAAAAATTTAGATTCCCATATTCTGAAATGGATATAGCTCAGATAACAAGAATGTATAGAAAATTATACAAAATGAAAAAAGGCATCATAATTTCCATCAAGAAAGATGAAATATAACCCCATTAAGTAAGATGCAATGAATGAAAAAATTAGGCCACATCGGAACTCATTTTCCCCAAATGAAATATGAAAGAATGATTGGAGAAAAGAAATATAAGAGAAATTTTTATTATGATAATAAATTAAAATGATCAATGCATGTTTTTTAGGGTATTTGAAGACTCTAGAGTCATGTCAAAATCTAATTAAGAGAATGAGACACAAATTCTGAAACCCAATATGTGATTGATGGATAAAGGATAATAGGTAAAGACGTATTACTCTTCTAATTAGGATAAAAATAGTATATTAAATGGTTAATTAGCTAGATTTTTTTCAATGATATAAGGGTAATATTATTCCATATCAAATAATCATAAATAATTTAAAAATATTCAAAATGTTGTTTTAGGGGATAAATATAGTATACTAAAACAATATTGTGACCTATTTAAAAAAATCAATTCTTCTACATCAAATTATTTATATCATGAAAAAGGATTCAAATCTAATAAGATGATGTAAAATCATATTAATGTTCTACAATAATATTAAATGATGGAAAAAAATATTTTAAATACTATTTTAAGAAACGTTTTTATTAAAAGTAAACAATTTAGAATTAGAAGAAAGTGTAAGAAATAATAAGTAGATAAGAATTATTTTGTTCCCAATTAAACACATCTACCAACTATTAATGTGGAACAAATGTTCATATCTCCAAGAAATATTATTTATAAAATCCGTAGATTAATTTTTTTTAAACAGATCATATTTAAAAAAGAATATGCAACATATAATTCAAATTTTGGGAAAATAATACAGATCTTGATTCCTATTTCATTTTATGTTAACATTGGTGTAACAAAAAAATATGGGTACCAAATTAATCATATTTATAGTGGTTGTTTCAAGAAAAATACATAGGAAGAAAACATATATGTTGTATATAGACATTGATTATTCTAAAAAACCTATGTTAGGACTCATCAAATTTCCATACACTAAATCAAATGAATGAAGGTATAGTAACTTTTAGTGACAATAAAAAAGGAATGATTGTTGGAGTTAGAACTATTGGTGATCCATATATTATCTCATTAAATAATGTACTATATTTACAAGGGTTAAAGAACATATTGATAAGAATTTCTAAACATTTTGAGGATGGATTCTATGTTTATTTTTCAAGAAATTCCTCCAATTTTTTAGAAGATAAATAACTCAAATTTAGAGCACATAAAACTAACAATATTTATTTATCGGATCGTAATTCCTTGTGTAAACATAATGTGAATTGTTTAACTACAAATAATAACATAGATATGGCATATTATACGTCGTCATTGAGATATATATTCTCCACGTTCATTTTCTTAAAAATATATAGTTTTTCATTTTCCTAGTCATATGTTTTATGATGATGGATTCATTGATTCTTGTAAAATCAAAAAACTATTATAATATTCATTTAATTAAATTTCAAAAAATTGATACTTCAAAACCATTATAAAATTTCCATATGGATTTTTTGGACCATCCATATTAGAATGTTAGGATGGTAAATTGTATATTTATGTTTTTGATGAAAATTTTTATCGATTTACTTCGGAATATTAAATAAATATAAAAAGTGAATATTTGATTATTTTTTAATGTATTTGTAATATTGTTAAAATTTAAAAAAGATTTCAAATAGTTTCATTAAGAAGTTATTATTGTGGAGAGTTTGAGAATCAATAATTTAATAATTTCTTCTCAAATATATATAGTAAACCCACCTTCCCTATAATAAGAAAACATAAAAAATTAATTTTTGATATAAGACAAAGAACTATTCATGAAATGGGATGGAATATGATGAATGAATACAATCTTCATAAATTTTTGTGTGATAAACCTATATTTATGGTTTACTATATCAAAAATAGAGTTTTAAAAAGTCCATTTATTAAAAGTAAACCCTATATATTTTTAAACAATTTAAAATATAAAGTAAAATACTTTAAATAATTTAGATGTAAGGTTTATATAGTTAATACAAATGAAACCCTTGGAATGTAAGATCCATAAGGTGAAGAAAGAATATTTTTGGGATATTCGACTATTTCCAAATCATATAATGTGTTTAATAAAAAGTCAGAGACTATTGATGAATATTTTATTGTGATTTTTGATGAAACTGAACCATTAAATAACGAGAAATAAAAAATAAAAAATTATTGGATCACTTGAGAACATGAGACTTGAAACCACTAATGTTGAATTTTAATATAAAATAAATAAAATTCATTCCTATTCCGAAGAACATGAAACTAATGAACCTAAAAATGCATTATGTACAATGTCTATTACTATGAAGAACCATCCTTTAGAAACCCTTATATGAGAGATATACATTGGAATTTGAGATAGAAGATGTGTTGGAATCCATGAAGAATTATCTGCCCCTTTATAGTAGTTTCAACCAATGTCAAAATATGGGGCATAAGAATATGAGTATTAGATGTAAGTAGTGAATGAAGAAGTAAACCAATTCAGATAAAATAATGTTTGGAAATTATTATACTGACCATTCAATTATAAATTAATAGGAAAAATGGGTCTTTATAAATAAACTTGATGATCATCGGTTCATAATTATAAACTATATTACCTTAATAGCTAATGGATATAATCATGAAGAAGGTAAATATTATGATGATTCCACTAACTATGTATATTGATTAGAATACATTATAATCCATATAACTTTTGAATCTCATATTAATTTTACACTATATCAGATGGATGTTAAATATATAGTTTAAATGGATATATAATGGGGGAGGTTTATTATTAACAACCTCCATGATTGGAAAACCCCCACAAACCAAATTCAAATTTTAACCTAACCAAACCACATTATAGCATCAAATAGGCTCATAGAATTTTTTATGGAAGATTAATAAATTTTTTGGAAAATGAATTTTTAGTGGTATTAGTAGATACTACACTTTTTAAGAAAATATTTTGTTCTAATATTTTATTAATTCAATTTTATGTTGATGTTGTAAATTTTGGTTCAACGAAAAATATTCTTTTTAATGATATTTTTAATCCAACGCAAAAAAAATTCTAATTGATTGTGATTATTGAAATGAATTTTTAGTCAGGATTTCATATTTTTCAAATTGATTATGGAAATTTATTAAATCAATGTAAAACTATATTTTATTTATTGAAAAGGATGTACTAGAAAAAAAATACGACCTATACAAATCCTATATATAACTATATAAAACATTATTTTGATGAAGTTGGAAAAAAAATTAACGACAATCTATATAGAGTTAGGATAGAGAGTTACCATATTTGTTTCTAGAAGAATGTGCATAATGTTTCTATATGCCTATACGCTAGAATATCGTAAACCCCAAAATAATCCAATCATATTGCTATTAAAATAATTTTTTAATATTTAAAAGAAATTTTTTTTCATTATATTATGTCCCAAAAATTATGATTTTAATTTATTTTCATATTAAAATGTAGACTTTGGAGGGTGTATATTAGATAGAAAAACACTATAAGAACATCTCACGTTGTTGGAATATCATTAGTATCATGGATGAGTAAGAAACAACACTCTATTCCCCTTTCAATATCTAATGCATAATATATATATTTTTGGTAGTTTTGGTACACAAGTGTTGTGGATGAAATACACTATCCTAGACATTGGACTAAATTTTAATTATATACCTATTTTTTGTTATTATACTAGTGCTATGAAATTTTCAAATATCTTACAAGACATTTCGGGACTGAGAATATTGATATGTGGAATCATTTTCTAAGAGATGGTTTTCTTAATGAGGATATATCTTTTTAATTTGTAATTAATCATCTTCAATTAGATAATATTTTTATGAAACCACATCCCACTGCAGTTTTTGATATTATTAAAGGGAGTTAGAATTTTTTAATTTTATGTAATTTCATTTAATTTTATTAAAATTAATTTTTACTGATTTAATTTACTTTTTTTTAATTTCATTATCAATAGTTTTTATTTATAATTAGTTAATTTATTTTTTTATATTTCATATTTATATAAGGTGTATTATCAAAAATAATATTTTATTAATTACTCCACATAATAGGTACTTGAAACCAAAACATCATAGTTCTCCTACTCTCAATTGTAACCTTTCAACCATCCAGATTATAGAGAAAGTCTCATTTCCATTAACATAATCCCAAACCACCAATCCTTAAATCTTAAATCCTTCTAAAAAATATCCTTCACGCATTCTCATTGATGATTATTTAATTTGGCCCCTTTAGCCAATTATTTAACAAACAATTCATCATGGAATGTTAATTGATATTGACTGAATGATTAAAAAAATAATAAAGGAAGAATTTCGATTTTAGGTATTATAATTTCTTTTTATAGTGATTAACAATTTATTTTTGATTTTAATGTAATAAAAATTTGTAAAAATGATTATTTCACTATCATTTTTGATGAAGAAATTGTAGTTTCTATAATTTATCATATTGAGTCTTCTATATCATCTTTGAAAATTTCAATGATCCGAGATTTTCCTCATGAAGATGTATATAATATTGATTTAATATATCTTGGAAATTAATGAGATAAGTTAGAGTATTTAATTAAATACTTATTTTGAACAAAAAAAATAAATAAATTGATAATATGATAATACTATCATTATCAAAATGTTCTGACCATGTGTTTCCAGTCAACAATTAAACTATGGACTAGAGATTTGGAAAATGTATTATACCATGATATGTATGTTCTGTTTATATTAATTAACCTCATCATGATGAATTTTACTAGGTATGTGATGTGATATTTTATTTATTATTATTCCAATGAGGTTATGATGATTTTATCTCCCTATATAAATATTCAATATCGGTAACTGTATTGAATTGAAAAAATAGAAGTCATCTCACTAGATCATAGATATCACCAATCTAATGTTTTAAATGCTAGGACTGTTAAGAACATAGGATATTTTTTTATAAAATCCATCAATGTTCCCCTACTTGTTGGTATGATAGAGGAAGTTAGGATGATGGAAATTTTTTGGGGGGGAGTAGATAATGTTAACATAAGATTGCCATATTTGAAAATGGATAGATGAAGAAGCCGAATCAAGAGAAGATGAGGGTTTTTCATAAATAAGATTAGATTTAGTTAAAATTACTGAGGTTTAAGAAAAATAGGAAAATGAAGTTTGAGTTTAAGCATAATTATCTTTTAATGTTGAGAATGTTTCAAAAAAAGATAATTAATCTATGGTAGTTGATACTATTACTAATCTATCATCCTCTGAAATGATTTTTTTTTTGTTTTTTCAAATTCTGTTGATTTAGATGTGTCTAATTTGAGAGATATAACAAAAGTTCAAGGATTCAATGGTTTAGAAAGAGAACAATTATTTACTATATAGGAGGCTAGAAAACCATCAAGAGCTATATCTGTCTAGTCTTCTAACACTTATGATGAAGATTTTATTCAAAATTTTATTTTATTATGGAAGTAGAACATTTCATTTAGAAAATATTTTGAAACTGAGAAGAATAAAATTGGAGAGATCAGAAGTTCAACAGTATGTAGGGATATAATTTATAATCATATATCACAAATCATAGATGTTCAAGAAACAGTCATGATAGTGGTTTATCATTACGATTTTATTAAAATTTTGGGTACTGAATTCAAATATTTTATTAAAGAATCTATAATGAATTAAATTTTTATAGAGTTGAAGCAGTTGTTTGAAATAGAATTTCAATATATTAGATATTTTCATTAGGACTCACCATCTTCATGAGATACTCCTCCTAACATGGTAATATTATTTGATGTTGTATATTTTGTCTTGGATGATCTTAATTAAAAACTATACACTCTTTAGTTTCTATGTTCTCTATTGAGTGTTCTTTAACAGGATCAAAGAAATTTGACAAGTAAACTGAATTAGAATGATTCTTTGTTAAGACAAATTAATTAGAACATATAGGATAAGAGGACTACCTTCCTTCAGTCTAAAGAATCTGTTAATCGGTTTTAATGGTTATTTGTTTTAGAGCTTAAGGATTTATCATAATTCTAGGAAGATGCTCAAGAAGTGGACCATAGTTTTCAACAATCATTTTCAATCCATATTGGTGAAGTAAAATGATATAAATGGGGTTATCCAATACATTTTTATCCAAATACATTCTATTCATGTCATCAAAAAAAGGATCAACCCCATCTGATCAAAGACCATACATTTCAAAATATTATGTCTCCTCATTTTTTGATTGAAATGAAATTTGAAAAAAAAAAAATTTGAATTAAATTTATTCATATTTTTATACTTTTGGGATTCACCATTTAATATTATTTTTGTCGAATTATTCAATGACAATCCTAAATTTATTTATATTTTACCATTTATAATAATAACTAATCTCTTATTCTGTGTTAAATTAAATTTCATTTTATGATATTTTCAAATACATTGTTTTTCATATCACAAAATAAGGATAAATTTTGTAAATACATCATTTTTAATTTTCTCGATGTGTATATTTGATATCATAAAAATAATATAATGAAATAAAAATTAAATTTTCAAAACTATGTTTCATTAGTGTTTAAAAATAAAATGTTTTCATTAAATTGTTTATTTTTGGATTTGTGATCACCAAAAAGAAGAATATTGTTGGGAATGTATTTTTTTCAACCAAAATTTTTGTTATATGTTTATTTTGATTCTCACAAATACCATTATTAGTTTATAATAAAGATTCATTATGTATGTTTCATGAATTTATATATAAAAATTAGATGTATATTGTTTGAAGAAATTTAACAATACAAGATATATAATGGAAACATTTTTCTAACCCTATGTTTATGTATGGATCAACAACCCCATGTTTGTGTATGGATCGACATCACAAAATTTCCATATCGATGGAAAATCAGAAGTTTGAATAAGAATGTTAAATTTATATTCAACATTAATTTTAGAAAATTTTGTTCATTACCTATGCTACGCAATGGAACCCAATTCAATGCAATAGAACCCTATTATATGCAAAGGAACCCTATTCTATGTAGTTGATCCCTATATTTCGCTATTAAATAGATGTGTTTTAAGGGGAAATTTTAACCAGGTTTCATGCAACGTTCGTGAGAGATTTAATGGGTGATTGAATGGTTCTCTATTAATGATTCAAAGGACTTTATGATTGATTCAATGAAATGTATTACATAGAGAAAATCACTCCTGACATCTAGCGATGTTGTGTCAACCATAGATAATTTGAATTTGAATATCCATGATCTATCAGGAATCATTCTTGGATATGAAAACCCATTATAGGCTCTATTGAAGTTTTTTGGGAATTATATACACATATATGATATACTATTAATGTTAATATCTTTTTCTTTAATAAAACTATGATTTATAAACGTTGTTGTTTAAATAATTGTCTATTATTTGATATATCAACATATTTCCTCCTATTATTGTAAGATACCTATTGTTGTCCATTCTTATTAATACTGGTGTTTATTTTCAACCAATATTGAATATGATTGTTATTTATTGAAGACATTCATTTCTAAAATGAGGTTCCATATACTATTAATTTCGGCTGGAATTGTGATGGACATCCCTAACTATCAACAAATAAATTATCTTATGATTTATTAGACTATCAACTACGCGTAATCAGTTGTGTTTTAAATATCAGATACTTTTACTTAGTTGTGGATATTTGTTTCCCTGTTAATGATCCAGAAGGATATGTTTATCCTTATTTTAAAGTTTTAAACTGCCTACACATAGTTTTGAATTTGATCGTCTTGTGATATGAGGGAATTTTTAATGAAATTCACAAAGCTCATAGAGATAGAATTAGTATAGTGGACTTGGGATCTTTCTTCCCCATACCACTATAAAATAATTTTTTTCATTCATTAAATTTATCCACTGATCATATATCATACATAATAAAACAATTCATATCTTCATAAATCACTGAGGTAGTCAAAATCTATATTTTTTTAAGATTTTGGAAAAGACACAATTCTCCCACACCTGTGTTATCTTTCTATTATTCATAACTAATACAGATAAAAAATTTTTTTTAATAAAAACGTTTGGAGGATGAAAAACTTGAGTAAACATTTAGTAGATAAAATTTAATAAAAAAAATTTATTCATTACATTCATAGTTGGTAACATCTATGAAGGGTAGTGATGCACAACAAACTGCACCACTTCAGGAGGCAGAAGCCTTCACAAACACGTGATCAATGATTTTTTTTCAAATATAATTTATTGTGGTGAATAATTATATTAAAATTAAAATAATTATTTATAATTATATAAACATATACTCAATCCATTACATTAATGGGATTAGGTATTATTAGGAATAGGTAAATTAGAATGATTGACTAATAGAAGAGTAATACTCTGGTCAAGAAATTATATTTTCCTTGGAATTATCATCGAAAATAATTTAATTAATAAAAATAATGGTTTTAAAAAGATATGGATTATTTTAATGGGTTATAGGAAGAAAAATGTGTATATATGACAATGTAATTGCAATAAATTTATGTGTAAATAATTAGGTTAATTTAACCCTTTTTATGTACATTCAAGGGTACTTTTAAAATTACCCTAACTTAATTTACTTTTGTGTAACAGTATATATAATTAAAATACAACAATATATAAAATATATTTATTTTAGGAACTTTTCATGTCCAAAATCTTCCTATACAACATTTTTTATACAACCACGACTGATATAGAGGATTTTCTTTTTACTTTTCACTTTACTCATGTGTAATTTTTTCTTGGTATATATTATTCTCAGCAATGATCAATAATTAAATAGTTTTATATTAATTTTAATAATACCACATAATATTATTATTATAATCATGTATAATATATTAATTTTACTTATTAAAATTAATATTATTTCTAAAATTTAGTTATAAAAACAAACTTCTGTAACAATTAATTATTTTTATTGATCTTGATTTTTTATAAATAAAATTTTAATGTGGGTTAAAATTTGTAATGAAAATAATTTTCATGACATAACTTTATTTAATATAATTAAAATAATGTTTATGGGACAATAGACTCTATAAAAAGAAATTTTACCTAAATATTTATTAATTGAAGAAAAATTCATGAAAATGTTCTCACTATTAAGGTAATATTTTTCTTTATTTTTAAATGTATGGTCATGGGTTTTTGAAGTTCCAAATATATTTTTAAATGAATAATTTTATTCTTTAGTATCATTTTTGACAACATAATGGTTTTACGACCATATATGCTATTCTTTTAAATTTAATAAATCAAGGAAAAAAATATTCATGAAAAAGTATTATTAAATATAAATTAATATTTTAAAAAAATGATTAATAATTCATATTGGGATATTTTTATATTTTATATTTTAAAAATTAAATTTAATAAAATTTTATTTCTAAAAAAATAAAATTTTACATTTAATTAAAAAAATTATATATTATACACTTTTATTTTAGAATTACCTTTTGAACATTAATTGGTTTGTATATTATTTCAAAGAATTTTTTTTAATTTATTATAGTATAATTATTTATATCATTTATGGTTATATTATATTTTATGATAATGATATTTTAATGATATTTATTTTATTTTCTAATTTATGAGAATCATCATTTTGCATCATGTAAAGAAACAAATTGAACTCAAAATTATTTGGAAGAAAATATATATAATTAAATCCTGTGACATTATAGATGTAGTTTTTTGGTATATGGGGTTTCATTATGATTCTCAAATCATCTTTTTTTCAGAAGATAATCTACAAGTTAATGAATTTGATCAATTTTGAAGGAATTCATGCCCTTATCATGACTCTTTTCCTAAACAAGAATATATGATTATTTTTGTGTTAATTGGTTCTTTCAAATCCTCATCCGCTTTTCCAATTTGAAGCATCATGATAGAATATATTTTTCTTATTTGAGTTTAGGTGTGGATATCCCATTTATCACTTTCATTCCTTCCTCTCCTCTCAACCATCCCCAATCCTTATCTTGATCTATTGGTTTATCATCTATAAATAGAAGATACTAAAATTATTCCAAGAGTGACTTGAATCCAAAATACCATATTGTACATAAATCAATTACCATATAGATTTTGTTATATACAATTTTATGTAGTCAAATAATGGTTAAAATGATATATGGGGGACAGTGACTCCTTATTTGTTTTATTTATGAGATAAAGGGCCTCTAAAGTTATATTAATTCCGAAAAAGTCTCAATGAAAGTAGAAATTTAAAATAATATGACCTTTTAAATAGAAATATTTAGTCTTTTCCCTAGGAAATAAGATCAATATATCAGCATTTTATCAACTCAATATCCCTAACAAATTGAAATCCAAATCCAAATTTAATAAATATGGAATGAATTTCAGATTTTATTCATATTATCTATCGATGATTTATAATTCCATTATTGGAATTCAATAGGGGTGGGAGACTTTTCGAATTTTGAATACCTCTATAATATATCACGACCCCCAAACATATCAATTTTGATTGTTATAGGACCTACTCATAATTATGATAATGTTCTACACTAATCCATAAATTCCCATTTCCATAAATTGCATTATTATTACATTATCAAAAAATATTTTTAGATTTTACAGAAATGGAATTCTTAAGTGAATATAATTAATTATTTGAACAAAAAGATAATTAAAATTATCTTATTTTTTACCTATATAATAAATAATACTATGTTTTATAAAATGAATGATGTTCCAGATAGGATAGATATGTTTTGTACCATTTATAACATCAATCCAATAACAATATTATGGTTAGTTTGGTATGACATTAATACCATTGTATATCCATTGATGAATAAATAATGAAATGTGTTCATAGAAAAAATATGTATGAGTTTATGTATTTTATTATTAATAACTAACTTCGTGATTTGGGAATTTCTAGTGACAATTTTCTAATGGTGTAATAATTTAAAAATAAATGAGATTATATTTATAAATAATGGAAATATTGTTTGGTAAAATCCAAATCATAAAGTTCTTAAAAAATATCCAGGTATTCCACATGTCACATGTAACACCACGACCCCTCTAGACCGGATCCAGTGCATTACTTATTATATTGGAATGGTTATAAGGAATAAAAATCCTGATGGAACAATTGGTTTAGTAGTCTGGAAGAAACTAGATACATAGATGTTACTCAAATTACATAAGAAAAGTTTAGAAAATACAATATATAATCAAAACTAAAAGCTACATCCACAAGAACCTAAAAAATGATCTCCTCTTGGTCACTTGATCAAAGTAAAAAATGAAAGGGGTGAGCCCAAATGCTCAATTAGGGATAAAAAAGGCAGAATCATGAATCAATAACAACCTAATTGTAAACAATTTGACATAATCAATATGGCCTGGTGAATAAATGAAAAAATCACTCCCTTAATAAACTAAGAATGAAACTGCATCCATAGATTTTATCATAGTGAAACCTCCTGGATATTAATAACTGATAATTAATAAAGAGAATTATTATTAATTGGACGTCATTTATCTGACACATGATACCATAATACTGTAAAAATGTTTTAGTTATGCGGGTAGAAACTCGTCTGATTTTGGGAAACAAACTCGAAGTGTTTGTCGCCAACTAATTTGTCTCATGGGACCTACCGATGCATCGAGGGCCTATAGAAGGCCCCACCCACCACTGAATATCCAATCATTCTTTATAAATTGATTCAATACAAGAGCAATTTTCCTTTTCAATATCTGTACATAGTAGAGTATACAAATTCATCAATATTTTCATAATTAAAATAACATTCCAAATAAACACCGTAGGTAAAATGTTATACGATTTAGAAAAAAAACATATCAATGATATGAGATTTTGGATATTTAATATAAATATAATTTAGAATTAAATGTGATCTCAAATGGGCAATAGGAACACCACAGAAGGATTATTAGGTGCACTACACAAAGTCTCTCACAACAAAATAGTAGTCGAGACAAAGTCTCTTACCACAATGTAATCGGTCGAATCATATGACCATAAATTAATAACCCTCAAATGAATAATTATATAACATTAATATAAATAGAATCATTTTATTATTTGTCAAATGGCAGTACAAATGTACCACATACAAGAAATAAGTGGCGAACAATGAAAATCTCACAGAAATGAATGTGAGATGAGAAACCCCTTAACATTTTCTCGAGTGTGTTATTTGTTTGTTTCAATGACCTAAATAATAAAATATAGATTCATTAATTAATATGTATAGAGCCTCCTATACATGTAATTGATTTATTTTAACCTTATTAGGTTCATTCATGGCCCTTTTAATGGGTTTATGAGGTTCAATTTTATTGGATTGGAAGCATTTTCTTCCTTTGTTTCCAAGATTCGTTTACTTTCCTTCATGAATTGAAGTTCATTTGAAATGTTGTTAAACATACCGAATTATTAATTTATCTTATTAATGACTCTATGTATATAGTAATTATATTATAATGATTTTGGGTTATATACCATGATGATGATTCATTAGTTAAAATATTATTACAAATATTCGGATTAACATGGCCGTTTTGTTCGTAATGAACTTGTTTTTTATTATTATTTTATACAATTATTTTCTAAGGATTCCAAAACATTAATGAGATTAAATACATATATTTTTATTTTTCTTAACAATTAAAATGGTTTTATTACCATTAATGAATGTTAAAGTGAAGAATGAAACTCCGTCGTCCAAAAAGGTTATAAATTGGAACCTCATGGATGTTGATTTCGTTAAAAAAATAAATGCAAGGGAATAAGAAAATTGATTATGGTTATTCCATTAACATGATATAAATTACAGAATATATGTGATACTGGAGTCTATCATGGTAATTTGGACAGAGGAGGTGATGAGAGAAAAAGAAAAGAGATGAACCTGAAAATAAAAGAAACGGTGAGAGATCCCTTATAAAAATTCGGCAGCCTAACGACATCGCTTAAAAATACATAAAATGAAACGATGAGAGAAAAAAGGGTATCTCATCATATTGAAATAAAAATTAATGTAATAAGAAAACATAAAATATAACCCCAAAAAATGATAATGGAAAAATCAAATAAATAACATAAAAGGAGTGTCGACTAAAATAAGAGAATGAAGGATTCACATTCTTTGTAGAGTTACTCCAAGATCTTGAAGGATGAGGCCTTGGGATCTTAAGGAAACCTTGGGAGGACTCATAGAGAGGAAAACCACCAGATCATATAAGAGGAGGGATTTGTAATAATATAAAACAAATGGATGAGTGGGTATTTATAGAAAAGACAGGTAGTTTTTTAATAATTTCAAAGGGACACCTCATTTGTTGTTTTTCCCAAACCATTGGCTTGACCATGGTATTTTCCCATGGGTCAATCCACTTGGGACACCTCATGTCATAAGGTATGGAAATAAATTATACCATACTTGTATATTCAATTATTACATAATTATGTTGACATTACACTACCGAAAACTCAAAACTGTATTATTACTATTCATGAAAAATTCAAGTATTTTAGATAAATCCCAAAAATTCACCCAAACCATATTTTCGACGTGTAGAATTAAAAAATGAGCTCCATTTTTGGAAAATATTTTTTAGGTATTTTTAATTTAATTTTTTTAATAAAATCATAATTAATTCGAAAAATAACAAATTTTAAGGTATAATTAGTTTTATATCATATTGGAAAATTAATTAATATATCATTATCTTATTTCATAAATAAAATACAATATTATAATTATTTTCTATTCATAAGGGTCATATTACTTGTCATATTACTATTCATAATGGTATGTTACTATTAATTAAAAAATCAAGTTGGTTCTATCAGACATCAAATGACTTACTGCTCAAAACTCTAGATTATTGTTTCTCAAAATTCTAAACATATAAGTGGAAACCTTATGTTTAATGGATAGCAGATAACTTTCTCCTATGATGTTTAATTTCGAAAATTACTTAGTGCATCATGAAATATAGTTTATATAATGAATAGAATGTATTTAAGAGAAACATACCATAACATGTTTGGGGTGTTATAATATTCCCTCCTTGGGAAATTTTGTCCTCAAAAGTTTATGTATAAAGCCCACCAAAAACATGTGGGTGGTTCTTCATCATTAAATTATCTAGTTCCCAGGTTTATTACTCCATATTCTGGTTTTTCTAAAGAACCATTACTAGATGAGTTGTCAGATTTCTCAATACTTGCTCCCTTGTGTCAAGAATCCCAGTAGGCTCTTCACAGTACAGAAAATCGGGTTTTGGTTCTTTTTCTTCATATGTGAGTACATGCATTTTGTCTAGCATGTATTTAATCAACAACGACACATAGAATACATCATGGACTTTGGAGAGACTTGGAGGCATTTATAATCAGTATGTTATAGCTCTGATTCCTTCCATAATTTCAAATGGTCCGATGTACCAATTGTTAATTTTCCATTTCGAAACGAATCATAAGTCACCCTTCCATAGAGATACTTTTAGAAAGACATGATATCCCACATGGAATTCCAAATCTTTCATTAGGTTGACATCATAACTCTTCTTCCTACTTTGGGTTTCATAATATGGGCTTGGATTGTCTTCACCTTTGTTGTGGTCTCTTTCATTAGTTGTGGGACTATAAGTTTCCTCTCACCAACTTCATCCAAACAATTTGGAGTTCAACATCTCTTTCCATATAATTCATTATATGGATCCATTTGAATACTATAATAGAAACTAATGTTGTATGAAAACTCCACCAAAGGAATGTATTGAGCCCACATACATTGGAATTTAAGAGATCATGACCTCAACAAATATTCTAGAGTTTGAATAGTCATTTTAGAGTGTCCATTGGTTTGGGGGTGATAATTAGTACTCATAGGAAGCTTATTATTTAAATCCTTCTATAGTCTTTTCTAGAATATCGATCTAAACTGGGGATCTTATTTAGAAAAAATTGATAGAGTTTCATCAATATGTCTTACAACTTCATTAATATAAAGTCTTTCCAGGCGCTCTAGCATTAAATCCTCTCTTATAGGAATGAAATTTGCTGATTTTGTGTGGTGAACAACAGTTACCCATATTGCATCTTTCCTTCTAGATGTCCTCAGTAGTCTGGTGACAATATCCATCGTAATTTTATCCCACTTCTACATATGAATAGGTAGATTTTGAATCAATACTCTAGTATTTTTCCTCTCAACCTTCACTTGTTGACAATCTAGACTCCTTGACACATAGTCAACAATTTCCCGCATCATATTCTCCCACCAAACATATTCCTTATGTTCCCTACACATGTTGGTGCTACCCTGGTGTATAGAGAAATTTGATCTCTAGGAATCGTCTAATAGTTCCCTTTTTAGCTTAGGTACTGGTGGAACACAAAAACTCTTCCAAAATTTCAGAACTCCTTCATACATGAAGTCTACTAATTTCTCATCCTTGATAGCATTAATTTTCCTGTACATATTATCATCATTAGATAGAGAGATTTTAATCTTCTCTAATAAGGATATTTTATCAATCATTTGAAATAGATAAGATGTATCCCCTTCCTTAACAATTTCCATATCCATCTTTAGTATATCAAAAAAATATAGGATCTCTCTTAATCCTCATTTCAGTCAGCAGTCTGTGATCCTTCCTACTTAAAGCATCTGCACCTTATTCACCTTTCCGGGGTGGTAGTGTATTGAACAATCATAATCTTTGAGTAACTTGAGCCATCTTCATTTCCACGTGTTGAGTAATTTTTGTGTAAAAATGTATTTCAAACTCTTGTGATCTGTGCATATCTCACATTTTTCACCACAAAGATAATGATTCCATACCATAAGAGTAATGATTACAGCTGCTAACTCAAGATCATGTGTTTGATAATTTTTCTCATTAGTCTTCAAATTATTTGATGCATAAGTAATAACTTTACCATTTTTCATAAGGACGCAACCCAGACCATTCTATGATGAATCACTATATATTATAAATTCATAACTTCCCGATGGAAGAGTCAAAATTGGAGCATTAACCAATATTCATTTCAATTCTTCAAATAATTATGTACATTATTATGTCCGCACAACCTTAACTTCTTTACGTGTGATCTTTTTTAGCGGGTTATCCCGTCGGGCGAAATTCTGAACGAAACGCCGAGAGTAACCTGCAAAGAGAATAAAACTATTTACCTTAATTATGTTTGTTGGTGTGGGAAAATCATGGATTTCCATTGTCATTCTAGGATCAACTAGGATTCCATCCATAGAGACAATATGGACCTGACAATAAACTGATTAAAACCAGAATTAGCACCTACTATACTTCCCATATAATTTATTGGTTCAAATAGTTCCCCAAATAATCCTTCAGTGAATTTCATGGTCTTCATATCTTTTTGAGTATACAAGGATATCATCGATGAATACCACAAAAAGTTATCAAGATATTCTTTGAAAACTCTATTCATTAAAACCTTTAAAACAAAGTGTGAATTTTTCAGTCCAAAAGGCATCACTGTAAACTTAGAATGTCCATGCCTGGTTCGAAATTTTGTCTTAGGAATATCTTCTTCCTCATACGCAGCTGATGATATCCGGATCAAAGGTCAATCTTTGAAAAGTGTTGAGCTCCATAATATTGATCAAAAAAATCATCAATCTTGGGAAGAGGATACTTATTATTTATTGTAATAGCATTGATTTCTGTATAATCAATGCATAACCTCATGGAAACATCCTTCTTTTTGACAAACAAAATCGGGGCTCCCCATGGAGAAACACTAGGTAAAATAAACCCGTTGTCACTCAACTCCTCTTGTTGTTTCTTTATCTCCACTAACTCCACAGTGAACATTGTATATGGGTTCTTTGATATATGTCTTTCACCAAAAATTTAGTCAATGGAAAACTCAATTTCCCACTCTGGGGGTGTCCAAGTAAATCCTCTAGAAACACATAAAAGTATTCTTTATCTTTATGCACATCTTCAATTTGAATATTTAATTCCCCACCCATAGATATTAGGTTCTATTCCTCTCCATGAATTACATTAAATAGAGCTATTGGGGATGGGTGTAGATATGAATTTGATAGAGAGGTATCTGCACTTAATATAAGAGATTCTACACCATTTTGAAAAAAATTATCTTCCTTTTTCTTGCAATAAATATTCGCATCAGAATTTGACTGCGAATTCATACCGAGAATTATATCAAATTTATTCATTGGTATAATGATAAGGTTAGAAACTAAAGCACGTTTATGTGTCACGAGGGGGTGAAGTGCACTGTGTTGCATTTGTTGTCAATGAGGCATGAAGTTGTCTTGGAATGAATGGAAGTCAAGGAATGTCACGATGTGAATGACAAAGGTTTTGATGGTGTTGGTGATGAAGGAGAATGGCCATGGTACTAAGATGCATGTCACTTAGGAGATTCACTAAGTGGTATTGGAAATTGTGGTTGAAACATTCTCCATGAAAATCTGACGATTGTTGAGCTGTTCATTAAGTTCCAAGAACTTGTATCAACTGGATACAAAGTCACAACAATGATAGAAGACCATGAATTGTTAAGACAATGCATGAGGAGATGAAGATGATCCATCCACACCTTCTAAGTGGATGAATTGAGCTGAAGAAGTCCATGCACTATCACTTAGTGCATGAGAATTAGAAGAAGATCCAATTGATCTCTGATTAGATCAATGAAGCACATTGAAGAAGTTTATGTGATTTAAGAGCTCGGTTGATGAAGAACCTTCGGGAATTCCCTCCTAAGTGAAGATTATTTGATTAAGAAGAATGGAGGAATTCTAATGAAGAAGAAGAATAGAAATGTGGGAGAAGAGAAGAAATGGAGAAGAAGAGTTGTGGCACATGGCATTTTACACTTAGTCCTTATACAAAGTACTTAGTGTTTAAGTAGGCAAAAAATATGCCACCAAGGGCCAGCCTTAAGGGTTCAACCCCCAAGGCACATGTGGGCCTAAGGCACCACGCCCAAGGGGGGATCCCATGTGGCCAGCCCGAGAGGCAGGGGGGCCGTGTGTAAGCCCCGGGCCACGCAGGGGATCAGTTCCTGCGCAGCATGGGCGCCTGAGCGCGCGCCCGAGGTGCATAGTGGGCGCTAGAGCGCGCCCGCGGAGGCAAGAGTGGGCGCAGAGCGCGCCCGCAGGGAGAACACGGTGCGGGGCGGCACCGTGGAGGGAGAAGATTCAATTGAGGGGGCTGGGGGAGCGGCATATTGATAAACCGCGGCAAAACCGCGAGCCGATTCGATGTGGGACGCGGAAATTTCACCCGGGACAGATCAGAGCCGTCTGTCTCATCGCGCGCTTGACCTGCGCCGCACGATTCATCTTCCGCGCGCCGCGATCTGATCCAGTCGTCCGATGTCTTTCGATCACCTAATCCGACGGCTGCCGCACCATCCTCTACCTCGAGCTCGGCCGAAGGCCACCCGCGAGCAGCCGCTGAACCAGAGCCCTCCGAGCACCAGTTTTCGAGCTCCCGACCATCATTGTTCGATCCGAAGACTCCATTGAGATCGTCTAAGCATAACGAACACATCCATGCAAGAAAGAAGAACGCATACAGAGCAGTGAGGAATTTCGGTCGAGGCCGAGGCAAGCAAAGCTGCCGAGGCCACGTGGTTTGTGGTTTGCATGGTTTGGACCTAAACCGAAGGCCGTGCATGCGTTCTGAGTCGCATGCACGTAGAGGAACAAAAATTAAATGAGCCCGCGTGAAACAGAGGATAAAAATAAAGATTTGAAAGATTTTTGAAGATCCGAAATCTTCGGTGATTCAAGATTCAACACGCGGATGGACAGACGCGTTTCTCTGCCTATATAAAGAGAGCCCGAGGCCTTGGAGAGCTTGCTGAAAAACTCGAGAGTGTCCCGCGAGCACCCTGTGCTTTGCGAAGATTTGAGCCCCGAGCATCCCATTTGCGCGACAGTTTGTCCAGGTGCCACCCGAGGCCCGAAGGAGTTCCTTTCACGCACCCCTTGTGCGAAAGAGGTGAAGTGAAGGAGTTCCCTGCGCGCATCACTTGTGCGACAGGAAGAGCTCTCCCTGTCCGCATACTTGCGCGGCAGGAGAAGCTTGTGTGGCCGAGGTGCTTGACACCCTGCGCGCCCGAGGTGTTGCACCTTGCACACCCGAGGTCTTGCGTGCCCCTGTGCCGTGCACCTTGCGCGCCCGAAGGCTAGGTGAAGACCGAGGCAGTTCCTCGTGTGTGAACATTGAGAAGGCCGAGCTTTTGTGCAAAAAGAAAAGGAGGAGGCCGTAGCCCTTGTGTTGGTATTCGGGTGTGTTCAAGAGAAGGCCGAGGCCTTAGTTCCTTGTGTGCAAAGTGGACAAGAGAAGGTCGTAGCCTTGGGTGTGTGCAAAATGAGGAAGGCTTGCACCTTGTGTATGCAATTTGAAGAACACCCTTAAGAAGAGGAGAATAGGCCAAGTCTCAAGTGTGTGCAAAGTGAAACAAGTGTGTGCAAAAAGACAACAAGGCCGAACCTTAGTGTGTGTGCAAAACAAAGTGTGTACACACTAAGAAGAAGAGAAGACATCCACACTAGTGTATAACACACATTTATGTGTGTAATCAAAAGAGAATAAAGTGTATGATGTTCAAGGAGTTGGTGTGTGCTTAAAGTGTTACACCCTTTGTGGGTCTATTGCACCAAGAAGAGGAAAGGGAAAGTGCATGCATGCATGCATGCACGCGCACACTGAACAAGCTTAAATCAGTGGTGTGCGTTTGAGTTGACCAAGACTGAAAGTTCTTGAAGAATATTTTGAGAAGTCCAGGAACAACAGTTCTTGAAGATATTGAGAACCCATGCTATCAGTGCATGAAGATAAAGTGCTGCCATGCACTCAGTGCATGAAGTTGTTTTGAAGTGAGACTGGACCAGACTGAAGTTAAAGATATCAGTTGTCTGAGTATTCAGTAGTTGGAGAGAGGAGCCAGGTCATCCTGAGAAGAAGGAGATAAATCCTGAGCAAGACGAGAAGACTTGTTCACCACAAGTGATCAGAAGAAGAGCAAGGCCAGCAGCCTTTATCCCAGGCTGCTGAGGATACTTGAATAACTTAAAGTGAAGAAGAGCTACTCGTGCGACTCGAGGATCCAAGAGAAGACCCTGTGGGGATCAGGGAGAAGAAGTCTTCAGTGGGATTCTGGATCAGGCCAGTGGGACTCTGGTAACACTGTGGGACGCAGTATAAGGACCCTCCTGTGGGACTCAGGAGAGATACAGTGGGACTATGTATCGACCATTGTAATTTTAACAGGTTATAATGGAGAATCCATGCTGGGAGAGCATGGCAAGGATGTAGGCCTTTGGTGCCGAACCTTGTAAATCCTTGTGTCCAGTGCCTTTACATTTACTGCATCATTCATGGAAAGGTGAGAGATACAAGAAGAGTGGATCGAGGCTTTAACCAGCCATAGAGGTTTAATTGATAAGAATCAATTAGTAAAAAGTTTTAAGGGATCACTGATTCACCCCCTCCCCCTCTCAGTTATTCACACTGATCTGGGCACTTCAATTGGTATCAAAGGGAGGTTACCTCTAAAAGATCCAAGAGAGTCTATATGGAGTGCAGATTTGAGGAAATGAAAGAACAGCCTCAAATGGAGATATCTGCCAAGACTCTGAAAAACAGAATGAAGAAACAGGCAAAGAAGATGAGGAAGAAGGTTGTTGCAATCAGAGAAACTCCTTCTATGGAAAGAAATGTGAAAGTCACATCAGATGACAATTCCTATTATCATTCTTCTGATGAAGCCTGCTCTAGCTGTGATGATGATGGAAGAAACAATGATCTTCTAAATGCAATCAAATATATTCAGAAGACAATCCCCAAGAAAGTGGAAATGTGTATAGCTACAGGCCTCCATGATCTTCAAGAAGAAAAATTACAGCTAGAAGATGAAGCCAATTCTCTGGAACTCCAATTGGAAAAATGGTTTGGCATAACCAACACTCTCAGAAAGCTGGTGAAGGCCAAAGATGAAACTGTTTCCCTTTGCAATGAAAGATATGAAGATACCTGTGAAGAATTGCAAAGGAGATCTTCTGAGAAAGAAATATTTTTGATAATGATCAAAGATGTTTTCCGTGCACTGGAAAAGAGACACAGAGTTTCAATGGTTGTCAAAGATGCTCAACTTGAAGACAAAGCAAAAAGGGTGAAGGAGCTTGACAATTCATTGCTTGAATTGAAGACAGTGCATGATGACCAGATGAATCAGCTGAAAGAATGTTTGGAAGGAAAGCTAAGAGCTGTTGAGGATGAGAAGAACTCCCTTAACATGAAGTGCTTAGAACTAGAGGTGATATTGACAAATCTGCAATCACCCAAAGCTGAAGCCTCCCAGTCAGCTGAAAGAAGAAATGTTGCTACACAAGTATGCATTGAGAAGGATGATTCTAAAAGAAAGACATCCTCTTGTGAAAGTGCAACAACTTCTAAAAAGAAGGTACCATCCATACCATCTTGTACTGATGCTTCTAATTGTGTTTCCACAAAAGGTGCAGGATCGAAGAATAATTCCAAACAAATATGGATGAAGACAGTAAAGAAGCAGAGCTCTCCTGAAACAGCACAACAGGTCAAGAAAAGTACCCTACAATCGGAAGGACTGAAGAGGTCAAGATTCGTGGGACAATGCTGGTGTTGTAACAAGTATGGGCATTGTGCAAAGGATTGTTGGTACAATCCACTGAATGCCAAAGCACAGAGGAAGCCCATGCCAAGGGGGAGCAAGCCAGAAGAAAAGAAGCAGCATCCACAGGTCCAGAGACATCTGTTTACTGCAAATAGATTTGGATTACTTGACAACATCTGGGATGATTGCAAAAGTGGTCCAAATGATACATGTCAATCTCCAACTATATCCAAAGATGAAAAGAAGAGAAGATCACTGAACCTGGCTAAAAAGGAATCCTTGGGAAGAAAGAAGAAGAAAGCTGAAAAAGCTCCCAAGAAGATGTTGAAAAAGGAAGAGAAGTCCTTGGAGTCTAAATCCAAGAAGGGTGAGTCATCTAGAAGGACGACAAAGAAAATATGCTTCTACTGTGGAAAGAATGGTCATACCATGGATCTTTGCAAACAAGACATGGAAATAAATAGAAGCCAACTGAACTCAAACAGACAATCAATCCAAAAGAAGCAGAAGGGATTGATTGAAAACAAGTTTCCTAAGAGAGGTAGCTTGACAGCATCAAAGGAACCATGTGGAATATCCAGAACTGAGGCCAGACTTCCAAATGATTTACTAGTCATATGGCCAAATCAGTTGCAACTTTCCAAAGATATGAAAAGAGATGAAGATGAAGTTCTGGCAATTGCTAAGGCAAAAGGGAAGAAAAATATTTCACATGAAGATGTATTGAGATCCACACCATCACAAACATCATTGAATATCAAATGTGCAAGTGTGAAGAATGGTGAAAATGGGACATCTCGGTTGAGAGAATCTTCTCAACCTTGTTGTTCAAATTGATGAACCAAGGAGGTTCCATCTTATTCCCTTATACTTCTGGTATTTACATGTGCTAACATTGCAGGGAATTGAAGATGATGATCATTCTCAGCTGGAGGATGGTTTGGAAGGAATGGAGTGCACCCCTTGAGGGGGAGCCTATCTGAAGAAGATGATGTTCTGAGATTAATATCATCTTAAGAAAATGAATGAATGTGGGAGCTTTATCTTTGCACCTGAACTTTCTAATGAGTTTTGTGAAGTATGTGCAGGATTTAGCAATTCATTGTTATATCTGGAAAAATTTCAAGCCCCTTGAAGCATGATCTCACATGTGTAGAGAATTGTGGACAGCATTGAGTTCCTTGGTTACATCACTCTTGTTTTCTACACTGGGTTAGCCCAAGTAGACTTAGAGTTGATCTACTAAAGGTTCTTTGCTAAAGAAGAACATGTGACATCATCCCTCTCTCAGTGTTTTTCAAGAAAATACTTTTCAAAGGGAGGAAGAGATTTTTGAAAAAGAACCACACCACACCTTTGCATTTGATTGCCAATAAGGGGGAGAAATATTGTCACACATATTGACCCATTCATATGTGCTGAAGGAGTGTATTGACAACAAATACAAAGGGGGAGATTGAAGTGTACTGTGTTGCATTTGTTGTCAATGAGGCATGAAGTTGTCTTGGAATGAATGGAAGTCAAGGAATGTCACGATGTGAATGACAAAGGTTGTGATGGTGTTGGTGGTGAAGGAGAATGGCCATGGTACTAAGATGCATGTCACTTAGGAGATTCACTAAGTGGTATTGGAAATTGTGGTTGAAACATTATCCATGAAAATCTGACGATTGTTGAGCTATTCATTAAGTTCCAAGAACTTGTATCAACTGGATACAAAGTCACAACAATGATAGAAGACCATGCATTGTTAAGAAAATGCATGAGGAGATGAAGACGATCCATCCACACCTTCTAAGTGGATGAAGTGAGCTGAAGAAGTCCATGCACTATCACTTAGTGCATGAGAATTAGAAGAAGATCCAATTGATCTCTGATTAGATCAATGAAGCACATTGAAGAAGTTTATGTGATTCAAGAGCTCGGTTGATGAAGAACCTTCGGGAATTCCCTCCTAAGTGAAGATTATTTGTTTAAGAAGAATAGAGGAATTCTAATGAAGAAGAAGAATAGAAATGTGGGAGAAGAGAAGAAATGGAGAAGAAGAGTTGCGGCACATGGAATTTTACACTTAGTCCTTATACAAGGTACTTAGTGTTTAAGTAGGCAAAAAATATGCCACCAAGGGCCAGCCTTAAGGGTTCAACCCCCAAGGCACATGTGGGCCTAAGGCACCACGCCCAAGGGGGGATCCCATGTGGCCAGCCCGAGAGGCAGGGGGGCCGTGTGTAAGCCCCGGGCCACGCAGGGGATCAGTTCCTGCGCAGCATGGGCACCTGAGCGCGCGCCCGAGGTGCATAGTGGGCGCTAGAGCGCGCCCGCGGAGGCAAGAGTGGGCGCAGAGCGCGCCCGCAGGGAGAACACGGTGCGGGGCGGCACCGTGGAGGGAGAAGATTCAATTGAGGGGGCTGGGGGAGTGGCATATTGATAAACCGCGGCAAAACCGCGAGCCGATTCGATGTGGGACGCGGAAATTTCACCCGGGACAGATCTGAGACGTCCGTCTCATCGCGCGCTTGATCTGCGCCGCACGATTCATCTGCCGCGCGCCGCGATCTGATCCAGCCGTCCGATGTATTTCGATCACCTGATCCGACGGCTGCCGCACCATCCTCTACCTCGAGCTCGGCCGAAGGCCACCCGCGAGCAGCCCCTGAACCAGAGCCCTCCGAGCACCAGTTTTCGAGATCCCGACCATCATTGTTCGATCCGAAGACTCCATTGAGATCGTCTAAGCATAACTAACACATCCATGCAAGAAAGAAGCACGCATGCAGAGCAGTGAGGAATTTCGGTCGAGGTCGAGGCAAGAAAAGCTGCCGAGGCCACGTGGTTTGTGGTTTGCATGGTTTGGACCTAAACCGAAGGCCGTGCATGCGTTCTGAGTCGCATGTACGTAGAGGAACAAAAATTAAATGAGCCCGCGTGAAACAGAGGATAAAAATAAAGATTTGAAAGATTTTTGAAGATCCTAAATCTTCGTTGATTCAAGATTCAACACGCGGATGGACAGAGGCGTTTCTCTGCCTATATAAAGAGAGCCCGAGGCCTTGGAGAGCTTGCTGAAAAACTCGAGAGTGTCCCGCGAGCACCCTGTGCATTGCGATGATTTGAGCCCCGCGCATCCCATTTGCGCGGCAGTTTGTCCCGGTGCCACCCGAGGCCCGAAGGAGTTCCTTTCGCGCACCCCTTGCGCGAAAGAGGTGAAGGGAAGGAGTTCCCTGCGCGCATCACTTGTGCGACAGCAAGAGCTCTCCCCGCCCGCATACTTGCGCGGCAGGAGAAGCTTGTGTGGCCGAGGTGCTTGACACCCTGCGCGCCCGAGGTGTTGCACCTTGCACACCCGAGGTCTTGCGCGCCCCTGTGCCATGCACCTTGCGCGCCCGAAGGCTAGGTGAAGACCGAGGCAGTGCCTCGTGTGTGAACATTGAGAAGGCCGAGCTTTTGTGCAAAAAGAAAAGGAGGAGGCCGTAGCCCTTGTGTTGGTATTCGGGTGTGTGCAAGAGAAGGCCGAGGCCTTAGTGCCTTGTGTGCAAAGTGGACAAGAGAATGCCGTAGCCTTGGGTGTGTGCAAAATGAGAAAGGCTTTCACCTTGTGTATGCAATTTGAAGAACACCCTTAAGAAGAGGAGAATAGGCCAAGTCTCAAGTGTGTGCAAAGTGAAACAAGTGTGTGCAAAAAGACAACAAGGCCGAACCTTAGTGTGTGTGCAAAACAAAGTGTGTACACACTAAGAAGAAGAGAAGACATCCACACTAGTGTATAACACACATTTATGTGTGTAATCAAAAGAGAATAAATTGTATGATGCTCAAGGAGTTGGTGTGTGCTTAAAGTGTTACACCCTTTGTGGGTCTACTGCACCAAGTAGAGGAAAGGGAAAGTGCATGCATGCATGCATGCACGCGCACATTGAACAAGCTTAAATCAGTGGTGTGCGTTTGAGTTGACCAAGACTGAAAGTTCTTGAAGAATATTTTGAGAAGTCCAGGAACAACAGTTCTTGAAGATATTGAGAACCCATGCTATCAGTGCATGAAGATGAAGAGCTGCCATGCACTCAGTGCATGAAGTTGTTTTGAAGTGAGACTGGACCAGACTGAAGTTAAAGATATCAGTTGTCTGAGTATTCAGTAGTTGGAGAGAGGAGTCAGGTCATCCTGAGAAGAAGGAGATAAATCCTGAGCAAGACGAGAAGACCTGTTCACCACAAGTGATCAGAAGAAGAGCAAGGCCAGCAGCCTTTATCCCAGGCTGCTGAGGATACTTGAAGAACTTAAAGTGAAGAAGAGCTACTCGTGCGACTCGAGGAGCCAAGAGAAGACCCTGTGGGACTCAGGGAGAAGATGTCTTCAGTGGGATTCTGGAGCAGGCCAGTGGGACTCTGGTAACACTGTGGGACGCAGTATAAAGACCCTCCTGTGGGACTCAGGAGAGATACAGTGGGACTCTGTATCGACCATTGTAATTTTAACAGGTTATAATGGAGAATCCATGCTGGGAGAGCATGGCAAGGATGTAGGCCTTTGGTGCCGAACCTTGTAAATCCTTGTGTCCAGTGCCCTTACATTTACTGCATCATTCGTGGAAAGGTGAGAGATACAAGAAGAGTGGATCGAGGCTTTAACCAGCCATAGAGGTTTAATTGATAAGAATCAATTAGTAAAAAGTTTTAAGGGATCACTGATTCACCCCCTCCCCCTCTCAGTGATTCACACTGATCTGGGCACTTCAGGGGGACTAGTCAACATACCTTTGTTGCAATGTTTCATCCCCTATGAGTTTCGACTGAAAAATCCTTTATTAAATCAAATAGGACATATCTAATTTTCATGGTAAACCGGGAAGATATAAATTAATTCAATGATCCATAATAAAATAAAGTGTTGGATATGTTTGAGGAAATAATTAATGTACCTACCTCCCCATCATTAGGAACTTTAACCTTTGTGGTTGTAATTGCATAGGCTCTCCCTTGTTCTCTTGGAATTTTTTGATCCATGTTTTTTGGCGCATAGGACAATCATTTTCATAGTGTCCCTTATCTATGAAATTGTAGCATTTAATATCATTGATTTTTTTCTTCCCCTTTCAGTCATCATATCGATGACCCTTTTCTCCACACTTATAGTAGACTCCCATTCCTTTTAAGAAATTCCTGAAATGATTCTATCCATAGTTCACACATAATGGTAATAACTCTATTCCATTTTTCTTCATCGGTACTTCTCCTTATTCGTGGTTATCAGAGTACCACTTCTTATCATGGATTCCTTTGAGAAAATTGGATCTAGCAAATTCCTTCTCTATTTTGATTGCACTTGTTACAATTTCATCATATGATGAAATTTTTTTGGGAAGCTAGTGCCCTCCAAAGACTTGTCTTAAGATGTTCAAAGAAATTATCAATCTTGTCTACTGAGTCACGTATGTAATCTACAACATACCTGTCTAACCTTGTGAAGGTAGCCCCGTACACTGTAACATTGTCTTCTTCCCTTTTCTTTAAGCACAAGAATTTCATCTTTATTTCAGTTCGTTTCTCATTAGGGAAATATTTTTCAAGTAATATTTCCTTAAAATTTTTCCATTCCATATCATATATTTATTCTTCCTCTGTGGTATTCTGAATCAAGGACCACCATTGATCAGGGTCTCCAATGAGTCAATATACTCCCAGTACTACCTTTTCATTTTCATTGCTTCTTAATGCCATGAATATATTTTCAAGGGATTTGATCCATTTCACAAAAACCAATGGGTTATTATTCTAGATGAATGATGGGGTATTCTGGCACATGAAACAATCCCAAAAAGATATGGAATGGTTATTCATTACAACCAGAGTACGTTGTCCCAATATGGTCATGATCTGATCTGCTCCAACATTGATTATATTGACTTTCTCAGTAGGGAGATCCCTACCTTACCCACGAGTATTGATTCCCCTTATTCCATTAGATTCCATTTCTAAATAATGTGATACATTAGATTAGTTTATAAATCTTAAATAGAAAATAACTCAACATAGATTGAAATTCTATGAATATCTAATCTTATAAACATGGTTTTTCTGAGGATAAAATTTACATTATACTCCATCATAATGGCATGTATAGGAAATGTGAATTATCCTAAGAATATCACATGGGAGTTTCCTAATCAAGAGTTCATCAAGGCTCGTTGTCATTCAATAGTACCCATTTGAGTCTAGCTCAAAGTAGTTTTTTGGGGTTTTACTCGAAAATACATCTATGCCAGAGCTGCCTCTAACTGATCATATCCAGACAAGGATGTATTTCTTAAAATATCCACATAATATATTCCATACAAAAATACCAGGAAATTATAGTATTTTTTTTCTCAAATACTACATTAGGGGTTTTTTCCCTACTGTACATTTCTTACTCTAGTTTCCATGTTTTCTACTAAACTTCCCCTTATACCAACTATAAAACCCCGACCCCTCTAGATCAGACCCAGTGCATTACTTGTTATATTGGAATGGTTAGAAGGAATACAAATCCTGAAGGAATGATCAGTTTAGTAGTCTTGAAGAAACTAGATACATAGATGTTACTCAAATTATATTGGAAACGTTTATAAAAGTACAATACATAATGAAAACTAAATGCTGCATCAAAAAGAACTTAATAAATGATCCCCTCTTTGTCACCTGTCAAAAGTAAACAATGAAAGGGGTGATCTAAAATGCTCAGTAAGGGATACCAATGGGAAAATCATGAATCAATAATAACTGAATTGTATACAATTTGACATAATCAATATGGCATGATGAATAAATGAAAAACACACGCCATTAATAAACTGAGATTGAAACTGCATCCATAGAATTTATCATAGTGAAAACCTCATTGATAGTAATAACTGATAGTAAATAAAAAGAATTATTATATATTGGATTTCATGTATCTGGAATAAAATATCGTAATACCATAAAAATGGTTTAGTTATGTGGGTAGAAACCCGTCAGATTTTTGGAAACAAACTCGAAGGGATTGTCACCAACTGAATTATCATATGAGATCTACTGATGCATAGAGGGGCTATAGTGGGACCCAACCACCACATAATGTCCAATTAATTATTTATAAATTTATTTAATACAAGATCAATATTCCTTTTCAATATTTTTATAGAGTAGAGTATACATATTCATCAATATTTCCATAATTAAAATAACCTTCCAAATATACACTATATGTAAAATGGTATACTGTTTAGACAAAAAAAATATTCATGATATGAAGTTATGGATATTTAATATAAATATAATTTCAAATGAAAATTTATCTCAATTGGGAAGTAGGTACACCACTTAAGAATTATTAGTTGCACGACAGAAAGTTATTCAAAACAAAATAGTACTTGAGACAAAGTCTCTTACCACAATGTAATCATTCGAATCATCTGACCAAAAAATAATAATACTCAAATTAATAATTAAATAACATAATTTTAAATATAATCATGTTATTATATATCAAATGGCATTACATATATACCACATACAAGAAATATGCGTCGAACAATGAAAATCTCACATAAATGAAAGTGAGATGAGAAACCTCTTACCTTTTGCTCGATTGTGTTCATCATTTTCTTTAATGACATTAATAATAAAATTTAAATCCATTAATTAATATGAACATAACCTCAAATAAATTTATGTTATTTATTATAACCTTTTTAGGTTCATTCATGGACCTTTTAATGTGTTTAGGAGGGTCAATTTTATTGGTTTGGAAGCAATTTCTTTCCTTGGTTTCCATGATTGGTTTGCTTGGTTTCATGAATTGAAGTTTTTTTAAAATATGGTTAAACATACTGAATTGTTAATATATCATATTAATGACCTTATGGAGATATAAATAATCTTATAATTATTTTGGGTTATATACCATTATGATGATTCATTAGTTAAAAGTTTATTAGAAATATTCGGATTAACCTGGCCATTTTGTTCATAATGAACTTGTTTTGTATTATTATTTTATATTATGAGTGTATAAGGATTATAGAACATTAATTAGAAGAAATATATATATTACTATCTAGTTTAACCATTATAATGGTATCCTGACCAGTAATGATGGAGAATGTGAAGAACAATACCCCGTCGTCTATAAAAGATATAAATTGGAACCTCATGGATGTTGATTTCGTTTATAAAAATAAAAGGGAGGGAGTAAGAATATTTATGATGGTTCTTCCATTCACAAGATATAATTACAGTATATAGATGATTCTGGAGTCTATCATGGTCATTTGGAAAGAGGAGGTGAGGAGAAAAAAAGAAATGAGATGAACTTGAAAATAAAAGAAACGGTGAGAGATCCCTTATGAAAATTCAGCAGCATAACAACGTCTCTTAAAACCTCATAAAATGAAATGATGAGAGAGAAGACTATATCAACATATTGAAATCAAAATTACAGTAAGAAGAACACATAAAATCTAACACCAGCATATGAGAATGGGAAAATCAAATAGATAACATAAAATGAGTGTCGAGTAAAAGAAGATAATGAAGGATTCCCTTACATTGTAGAGTAAGTCCTAGATCTTGAAGGATGAGACCTTGGGAGCATAAAAAACCTTCGGAGGACTCCTATAGTGGTAAAACCGCTAGAGAATATAGTTTGAAGTATTTATAATGAAGGAAAATGAATTGATGAGTGGGTGTTTATAGAAAAAGAGAGGTAGTTTTTTAATAATGTCAAAGGGATACCTCATTAGTGGTTTTTTCTGAACCATGGGCTTTCCCATGGTTTTTTCCCATGGTTTAAAACACTTGGGACACCTCATGTCATATGTTTCTGTACACATGTCGTCAAAACTTTAATATTAATTTATTACATCATTATGATGGCACTAAACTATAGAAAACTCAAAACTGTATTTTTACTAATCACAAAAAATTCAAGTATTTTAGAAAAATCCCAAAAATTCACCATAACCATTTTTTGACATGTAGAATTCAAAAATGAACTCGATATTTAGAGAAAAAATATTCTTTAGTTTTAATTTAATTTATATAAAATATCATAACTAATTCAAAAAATAACAATTTTAAAGTTATAATTACTTTTATATCATATCGGAAATTACATTAAGATCTCATTTTCTTATTTCCTTAAGAAAATGAAAAATTATCATTATTTACTATTCATAAGGGACATATTACTATTCATATTACTATTCATAAGGGTATGTTACTATTCATCAAAAAATTATCTTGGCTCTATCACCCTCCAAATGACTTACTGCTCACAACTCTATATGACTGTTATTCAAAATTCAAAACATAGGTTTGGAAACATTGTGTTTAATGGATAGCATATAACATTCTCCTACGGTGTTTCATTTCACAAAGGTCTTCGTGCCTCATGCAATATTGGTTATCAAATGAATATAGAGTATTTAAAAGAAACATAACATAAAATGTCTGGGGTGATATAATATTCCCTCCTTTGGAAATTTTTTCCTAAAAAGATTATGTAAAAAGACCACAAAAAATATGTGGGAAGTTCTTCATCATTAAATCCTCTAGTTCCCATGTTTCATCCTCTATACTCTGGGTTTTCCAAAGAACCTTTACTAGATGAGTTGTTCAATTCCTCAATACCTACTCCCTTATGTCAAGAATCCCAATAAGCTCTTCAGTTTACGAAAAATCATGTTCCAGTTCTATTTCTTCATATTTGATTAAATGCATTGGGTCTAGCATGTATTTCGTCAACAATGACACATGGAATACATCATGTACTTTAGAGAGACTTGACAACATTACTAATCAGAATACTACATCTTTGATTCTTTAAAGGATTTCAAATGGTCCAATGTACCTAGGGCCTAGTTTTCCTTTCTTACTGAAACATAAAACACCCTTCCATGGAGCAACATTCATAAAGACATGATCTCCCACTTGTAATTCCAAATCTTTCATCTGGTTTTCATCGTATCTCTTCTGCTTACTTTGGGTTGCATTAATATGGGATTTAATTGTCTTCACATTTTTTGTGGTCTCTTCAATATGTTCTGGGCCTTTAAGTTTCCCCTCAAAAACTTCATCCCAACAAGTTGGAGTTCAACATCTCTTTCCATATAAGGCTTTATATGGATTCATTTGAATACTAGAATGGAAACTGTAATTGTATTAAAAATAAACTAAAGTAAAGTATTTATCCCACATACCATGGAAGTCAAGAGATTATGACCTCAACATATCTTATAGAGTTTGAATAGTCCTTTCAGACTGTCTGTCAGTTTGGGGGTGATAAGCAGCACTCATACAGAGCTTAGTATTCAAAGCCTTCTGGAGACGTTTCCAGAATTTTGATGGAAACTAGGTATCTCGATCAGACAAAATTTATAGAGGTGCACCATTAAGTCTTACAACTTCATTAATATAAAGTCTTTCCAGGTACTCTAGTGGTAAATCCTATCTTATAGGATGAAAATGTGATGATTTTGTGAGGTGATAAAAAATTACCCATATTGCATCGTTCTTTCTAGATGTCCTTAGTAGTCTGGTGACTAAATCCATCATAATGTTATTCCACTTCCACATAGGAAAACATAGAGGTTGCATAAATCCACTAGTATATTGTCTCTCTGCCTTCACATGTTTAAAAACTAGACTCCTTGACAAGTAGTCAAAAATTTCATGCATCATATTCTCCCCCCAAAAATATTCCTTCAGAAATCTGTACGTCTCAGTGCTACCCAGGTGTATAAAGAAATTTGAGATATGGACATCATCTAAAAGTTACCTTTATTATCTTAGGTGCGGATAGAACACATATCCTCTTCCCAAATTTCAGAACTCCTTCATAAATGAAGTCAGTCGGTCTCCCATCCTTGACATCATTAATTAACTTGTTCAGATTCTCATCAACATATTGAGAGCCTTTTATCTTCTATAATAAAGTAGTTTTATCAATCATTTGAAAGAAATAAAATTTCTCCACTTCCTTAACAATTATTATATCCATCATTAGTAGATCAAAAAATATAGGATCTCTCTTAATCCTCATTTGAGCCAGAAGTCTCTGATCATTACAACATAAAGCATATGCCACCATAATCTTCTTTCCTGGGAGGTATTGTATTAAACAATCATAATATTTGAGTAACATGAGCCATCTTTATTTCCTCATGTTAATTTCTTTTTGTGTGGAAATGTATTTCAAACTCTTTTGATTTGTGTATATCTCGAATTTTTCACCATAAAGATAATATATCCATATCATCAGGAAAAATAATACAGCTGCTAACTCTAAATCATGTGTTGAATAATTTTTCTCATGAGTCTTCAACTTCCTTTTTTCCTAAGTAATAACATTACATTTTTGCATAAGGATGCAACCTAGACCATTCTTTGATGCATCACTATATATTATAAATCCATCACTTCCAGTTGGAAGAGTCAAAATTGGAACATTAACCAATCTTCTTTTCAATTCGTTGAAGCATTATGTACATTCTTTTGTACACAAAACATAACTCATTTATTTGTGAGCTTGTTTAGAGGGTTATCTAGTCGGGTGAAATTCTAAACGAAACACTGATAATAACCTGCTATGTCAATAAATCTATGAACCTCGGTTATGTTTGTTGGAATTGGACAATCTTGGATTTCCTTTGTCTTTGTATGATCAACATGGATTCCATCCTTAGAGACAATATGTCCTTGAAAGGAAACTTATTGAAACCAGAATTCTCACCTGCTAAACTTCCCATATAATTTATTGCTTTTAAGAGTTCTCGGAATAATTTTCAATTGATTCTCATGGTATTCATAGATTTTGGAGTATACCAGGATATCATCGATGAATACCATAGCAATGTTATCAAGATATACCTTGAAGTCTCAATTCATTAAATCCATGAAAATAGACGGTGCATTTTTCAGTCCCAAAGGCATTACTATATACTCGTAATGCCCATGCCTGGTTCAAAATTTTTTTCATAGGAATATCTTCCTTCCTCATTCATAGCTGATGATATCCAGATCGAAGGATAATCTTTGAAAATTATTAAGCTCCATAAAGATGATCAAATAACTCATCAATCCAGGGAAGAGGGTGCTTATTATTTATTATAATAGAATTTATTTCCCTATAATCAATGCATAACCTAATGCATCCATCTTTATTTTTTACATACATGACCAGGGCTCCCAATGGGAAAAAACTAGGTCAAATAAATCCTTTCTAAATCAACTCCTCTAGTTGTTTATAAAGCTCCACAAACTCCACAGTGACCATTCTATAGGTGGTCTTTGAAATAGGTCTTTCACCAGGAATTAAGTAAATGGAAAAATAAATTACATTCTCTGGACGGTGTCTAGGTAAATCCTCTGGCAACACATCAAGGTATTTCATCACTATATGCAAACCTTCAATTTGAATATTTCTTTCCTCTCCCGTAGATATTTGGTTTTCTTCCTCTCTAAGAATTGAATTCAATAGAGCTACTGGGGATGGGTCTGGATAAGAATAAGATGGTGAGGTCTCCACTCTAATGATAAGAGATTCAACAGCATTTTCAAAAAAAATAACTTCCTTTTTCTTGCAATAAATCATTGCATCATAATTTGACATCCAATCCATACTGATAATTATTTCAAATTCAGTCATTGGTATGATGATGATTTTAGCAACTAAAGTGCGTTTAGGTGTCATGTGGGGCACTAGTCGACATGCCTATGTTGCAATGATGCATCCCCTAAGAGTTATTACTGACAGCTCCTTTATTAAATAAAATTGGACATAAATAATTTTCTAGGAAAATAGGGAAGATAAAAATGAATTAGATGATACAGAATAAAATAAAGTGTTGGATAAGTTTGAGGAAACAATTAACGTAGTTGTGACCACATCATTAGGAACTTAAACCTATGTATTTGTAAACACATAGGATCTCCCTTATTCTCATTTCATTTTCTAAGGCATTTTTTTGCCACTTAGGACACTCATTTGCATAGTGTCTCATATCTCTGCAATTTTAGCATTGAATCTCATTGAATTTTTTTCTCCACTTGCATTAATCAGATTGATGACCCTTTTTCTACACTTATAAAAAACTCCCATGCCTTTTAATATTTTCCCGAGATAATTCTTTCCACAGTTCGCACATAATGGAAATAAGATTGTTCCATTGTTCTTCTTTGGTGCTTATCCTTTTCCTTGGTTATCAGAGTACTGCTTCTTATCATGGTTTCATTTGAAGAAATTGGATTTATAAAATTCCTTCTCGTTTTTATTTCACCTGATACAATTTCATCATATGATGAAAATGATTGAGAAGCTAGTGCCATCCGAAGACTTGGCTTAAGAAATTAAAAGAAATGATCAATCATTTCTGTTGAGCCACGTATGTTATCTACAACATACCTGGCTAGCCTAGTGAAGGTAGACTTGTACTCTATAACACTGTCTTCTTCCCTTTTATTTAAGCCAAATAATTTCCTCTTCATTTCAATTCGTTGCTCGCAAGGGAAATATTTTTTGAGTAATATTTCGTTAAAATTCTTCCATTATATATCTTCTATTTTCTATTCCTCCATGGTATTCTAAATCAAGGACCACTATTGATCTGTGTCACCCTTGGGACAATATACTGTGAGTACTACCTTTTAATTTTAATTGAATCTTAATGCCATGAATATATTTTCAAGGGACTTGATCCATTTCTCAGCAACAACTAGGTTCATAGTCTAGCTGAAATATGGGGGCTTCTGTCACATGAAACTATCCATCATAGGCGTGGAAAGGTTATTTGTTACAACCAGAGTATGTTGTCCCAATATGGTCTTGATCAGATCTGATCCAACATTGACTATGTTGACTTTCTCAGTTGGGAGATCGCTACCTTCCCACGAGAATTGATTCCCCTTCTTATGTAAGATTCCATTTCTATATAATGGGATATTGTATATTAGTTTATGAATATTAAATAGAAAATAACTCAGCATAGATTGAAATTCTATGCATATCTAATCTTATAAACATTATTTCTCTAAGGAATGAAATTACATTAAAATCCTTCATAATGGACTGTAAAGAGAATGCGAATTATCCTAAGCATATCCCATGTGTGTGTTGTAACCAAGAGCTCATCAAGTCCTGTTATCGTGCAACAGTTCCAATTTGAGTCTTGTTGGAAGTGATGTTTTTGGGTTTTACCCCTAGATACTTCTGTCCTAGAGCCACCTCTACCTACTCATGTCCAGACAAGGATGTATTGCTTAAAATATCCACATAATATATTCCATACCAAAATACCAAGACGTTCCTATAAGTTTATCCTCAAATACTACCTTAGGGTTTTGTTCCCTACTCTGCATTTCCTTCTCTAGTTTCCATGTTTTCTACTAAACTTCCTCTTATAACAAATGTAACACCCCGACCCCTCTAGACCAGAGCCAGTGCATTACATGTTATATTGGTGTGGTTAGAAGGAATGGAAATCTTGAAGGAAGGATCAGTTTTGTAGTCTTGAAAAAACTAGATACATAGTTGTTACTCAAATTACATTGGAAGAGTTTACAAAATACAATACATAACAAAAACTAAAAGTTGCATCAACACGAACTTAATAAATGATCTGCTATATGTCACCTGTCAACTGTAAACATTGAAAGGGGTGTGATAAAATTCTCAGTAAGGGATATAAATAGTGGTGGAATGAATCAATAAAAACTTAATTGTAAACCATTTGATATTATCAATATGGCATGGTGAATAAATTAAAAACACACTCCATTAATAAACTGAGAATGAAACTTCATCCATAACTTGTATCATAGTGATGACCTCATGGATAATAATAACTGATAATGAATAAAGATAATTCTCATTAATTTTACATCATGTATCAGGAATATGATACCATAATAATGTAAAAATAGTTTAGTTCTGTGGGTAGAAACCTGACTGATTTTTTGAAAAAAACTCGAAGGGTTTTTCACCAACTGATTTATCTCATGTGACCTACTGATGCATCAAGAAGATATAGTGAGACCCACACAGCACTAAATGTCCAATTAATTTATTATACATTTATTTAATACAAGAGAAATATGCCTTTTCAATATCTGTATAGAGTAGAGTATACGAATTCATCAATATTTCCCTAATTAAAAAATATTTCTGAATAAACACCATATGTAAATTGTTATACAGTTTAGACAAAAAAATATCCATCAAATGAGATTATGGATATTTAATATAAATAAAATTTCAAATTAAAATTGATCTCACATGGGCTGTAGGTACACCACAAAAGGATTATTAGGTGCACCACACAAAGTTAGTCACAACAAAATTGTAGTTGAGACAAAGTCTCTTACCAAAATGTAATTGGTCGAATCATCTGACTAGAACATAATAACCCTAAAATGAATCATTTTATAACATTAATATATATATAATAATGTTATTATATATAAAATGTCAATACACATATACCACATAAAAGAAATAAGTGGAGAACAATGAAATTATCATAGAAATGAAAGTGAGATGAGAAACCCCTTACCTTTTGCGCGAGTGTGTTCTTCTTTTGTTTTAATGTCTGGAATAATCAAAATTAGATTCATTAATTAATTTTAACAGAACCTCCTATACATTTAATTTATTTATTATAAACTTATTAGTTTCATTCAGGGCCCTTTTAATGTGTTTCAGAGGGTCAAGTTTATTGGGTTGGAAGCATTTCCTTCCTTGGTTTCCATGATTGGTTTACTTGCTTTCATAATTGGAAGATAGTTTGAAATTTGGATAAACAGCCGGAATTGTTAATATATATTAATAATTAAATTATGGAGATATAAATCATATTATAATGATTTTGGGTTACATACCATGATGATGATTCATTAGTTAAATGTTTATTAGAAATATTCGGATTAACTTGGCTGTTTTGTTCATAATGAACTTGTTTTGTATTAATTTTATATATTATGACTGTATAAGGATTAAAGAAAATTAATGAGACTAAATGCATATATTACTATCTGGTGGAACCATTATAACGGTCTCATGACCAGTAATTAAGGAGAAAGGGAAGAATTCAACTTCGTCGTCCACAAAGGTTATAAATTGGAACCTTATGGGTGTTGATTTTGTTTATAAGAATAAAAGGGAGGGAGTAAAAATATTGATGATGGTACTTCAATTAACATGATATAATTACAGTATATAGATTATACTGGAGTCTATCATGGTCATTTGGGAAGAGGTGGTGAGGAGAGAAAAAGAAAAGAGATGCACCTGAAAAAAAAATAAACGGTGAGAGATCCCATATAAAAATTTGACAGCCTAATGACGTCGCTTAAAACATCATAAAATGAAATGATTAGAGAAAAGGAATTTCTAATAATATTGAAATAAATTTACAGTAGGTATAACACATAAAATATAACCCCAACATATGATAATGGAAAAATAAAATAGATAACATAAAAGGAATATCGACTAAAAGAAGAGAATGAAGGATTCCCTTACATTGTAGAGTAACTCATAGATTTTGAAGGATGAGACCTTTGTAGCATAATGAAACCTTGGGAGGACCTTAAGAGAGGTAAAACTTCCAGAGAATCGAGGATGTGGGATTTGGAATGATAGGATACTAATGGATGAGTGGGTATTTATAGAAAAAGAGAGGTAGTTTTTTAATAATTTCAAAAGGACACCTCATTAGTGGTTTTTGCCAAATCATGGGCTTGCCCATTGTATTTTCAAATGGTTTGAGCCACTTGGGACACCCCATGTCATAATTTACTGTACACAATATGACCATACTTTTGTAATCAATTATAACATCATTATGATGTCATTAAACTACTGAAGACTCAAAACTGTATTTTTACTATTCACAAAAAAATCATGTTTTTTAGAAAAATACCAAATATTCACCATAACCATTTTTCTACATGTAGAATTTAGAAATGAAATCAATTTTTAGAAAATAAATTTTTATGTATTTTGTATTTAATTTTAATAAAAAATCATAATTAATTCAAAAAATAACAATTTTAAAGTTATAATTAGTTTTATATCATATTGGAAAATTAATTAAGTTCTCATTATATTATTTCCTTAGGAAAACAAAATATTATAATTATATAATATTAATAAGAGTCATATTACTATTCATATTACCATTCATTGGGGTATGTTACTATTAATCAAAAAATCATGTTGGTTCTATCAGACTCCAAATGACTTACTCATCACAACTCTAGATGATTGTTTCTAGAAATTCAAAACATAGAAGTGGAAAATTTATGTTTAATGGATAATATATAACTATCTCCTATGATTTTTCATTTGACAATAGACATAGTGTCTCATGCTATATAGGCTATATAATTAATATAAAGTATTTAAGAGCAACACAACATAAAATGGTTGGGGGTTATATCACACTCCATATATATCCACTGTCATATAATAATTGACATGTAGGAATACCAAAATATATTTTTTACTTTTGAATACTCTCCGCAGTATGATCTATATCCAGAATTTATATATTTCGTTTATTTTTTCATGTGTTGAAACAATCATGGGCCCTCAATAAGTATAATTATAAATAATGATTAATTTAGTTAAAATGGTGGTTTAGTAGTGTGAAAAGTGATCATATATTCTTATTTAGTGTTTTTTGTAAGAACTCGAATCTTCTTTTCAGGTATGTTTTTCTTTTTCTTGGAGTTTTTGAGAAAAGAGGAGCTTTTGGAAATTTTTGAAGTACATGTTGTGTACATTATGAGTACACGCTTTGTACTCAGTTACCACGGGTAGACATGTGATGGATGTGTAGTGGCCTTGCACACGACCATATGTGATGACCTAGAGGCCACCTAAAGTGGAGTATGTAAATCGCGAGTACACACTGTGTACTTCAAAAGTACATGTTGTGTATTTTTTTTTTTCATTAAACGCACAGTGGTCACATCTGACGGACATAACCGTCTCCTTCTCAACCTAGAATGTCTGAGATCACCGAGGAGATGCATATCTTTGATGAGCCCCTAGACGAGTGTCTGTCCTTCGAATCAAACACCGACAGTAGTGTTGGAATCCCATTAGTAAGTTCTATATTCTCCTAGAGCACCATCCCTTGATTTCTCCTCTTTCATGAGTTATCCTGGGTTGAATGTTTTACACGTTTTTATAGATCCATGATGTTCTAAGGAAATTCAAGCCTCGTTGGTCAAGTATCTTGATCTCCCAACACCAAGGTAGGTGGTTTGTTCCTTTCTGTTAAAAGTATTTGAATTTTATGTGAAAATTTACCCAATACCCATGAATGGGGCATTGCACATTTACCATTTCAGACCTATTGTTTGTATGGTATGCTTTTATGCTTTAGTAGAGGATATTTGATTATTAATAGGGTGAATTTCTGGTCATTGGGTGTGTTTACCATGCTTGTTTTGCTGTTTTTGACCATTGGGTCTTGTTTTCTTGTTAGGTGGATATTTATTTTCCCATTCCTAGTATTGTAGGATGGTGTGACTATGGGTTAGACATGCTGATATGATGAATAATTCTATCCAAGTTGTTCTTGATATTTACCTTGGCCGAAACACGATGATATACTTGTTGGTTTACACAGGGTCATGAGAACCTAGTGTACTAGACCATAGGATGAATAGATGTAAGGGCTTCTCTAGAGTGTATTTTATAATATTAAGATGAAAGACCACATGGTTAATTGATGTTGAGTGCTTCCTCAGAGAGTTCGTAGTTCCACAACGCGTTCCATAGATGGAATGTGATGTAAGTTCTTCCCTAGAGTGCCTTTAGTTACGATACAAGACTATAGGGGGACTTGACGGTGAGTGCTTCCTCAGAGAGTCAATAATTCAGCATAACTAGAGGGGTGAGAATGTGTGTGCTTCTTAAAGGGTTTCTTGTACTTTTAAGGTAGGAGCATAGGGGTTAGAATGAGGGTTCTTCCTAGAGGGTTACCTGTTGTGTTATCTGTTTGTTTAGTTGTTGCTTGATATTGAGACTGTGGATTGTTTATTGTTGAGTACCTTCTTGTTATTGTTTCCTATATTTTTACTTACCATATATTCACCGACTGTAGGGCATAGATCCTGTGGTGGTTTCCTACTTGGATTTAGTCTTACCCCCTATTTGGGCCTTGCTTTTGGGCCCAAACATCTTATATTGTTGCAGGTATAGATAAGGGAAAGTGCCCTTCTGCATCAGGTAATTGATTTGCTGTGGAGATGGGGAGGATGGAACCAATCTATGGCTTGCGATTCTGAGGAGTTTACCTGTAACAGCCCGAGATTTTATGAAAAATATTCTTTTTTATTTCACTAATGTCTTGTATTTTACGCTACACCAAAAGGAGCTTGCACAACACGCATCCTTGACTTGCCTTGCATTACACGCAATCGCGACCTTCCTCGATAGCGTGCGTAGTACGCAATACCGAGTTTCACGAAACAACGAAATACTATTAAAATATTATTAAAACTAGCCGTTATGAATAGTAATAACCACTTTTTAAATTTTAGAAATTTTAGCTCTCAAAATGGAATTCATTTTTGGATTAGGAGTATCGAATTTAGCCTAAGGTGAAATTTTGGTACTTTTTGGATAACTTTCATATTCTGATGAATAGTGAAAATTATTAAATTACAATTAAAAACAACTTTTTTAATCGAAATAATTAATAGTGATAAATATTTAATTTGAGTGGTTTTAAAGTATATTTAGGATATATTTTTACAATTTAAAACAATGTTGGACATTGGATGTAATTTCACATTTAAACCAGTTATAAACAAGTGTCAATCTTTTGATAGTTATTATCTCTTAAAAACACGCTATATGTTGTGACATCGGAAATTAATTATAAAATTAATTAATGCAACTTATATGTTGGGAATTTTGTAAAATAGAAATCATTTTTTCGGAATATCAATTATAGCCTAGGGTGAAATTTTGGTACTTTTATGAAAACTTTCAATTTTTGATGAATAGTGAAACCCATAAGTGGTAGGTTAAAAACTGAATTTTGCATAAAACTTAATTTTACCGCTTCTGTGAATGGAATTTCGAAAATCCGACAGACACGGCTAATATAAAGGACTAAAATGTGGTTCAATGAGATGAAAATAATTTTTGGTGAATAGTAACTTTTTACTTTTTTTACCACGGTTAATAGTAAATAGGGTAACTAAGGGTAAATATGATATTACTATTACCCTAAAACATGTCCTAATTATATTGGATAAGTTTAATTCGACCAAAAACAACCTTATGAATATAATATGACCATTTAGGTCCACTTGGATTAGATTATGAAATTTAATATTATTTTATTTAATGAATAGTTAAAATAGTTAAAATCAAAGTATAATAACTAAAACATTTTTAATATGGGGTTATACATAAGCTAAATTCGACTATAAATATTCATTAGAAAGCTAAAACGATTTCCTACATAATTATATTTTATTTATAATTTTTAGACTTTAAATAAATTAATTTATTTATGACACAACGATGATCCAGTAATTACCCTTTTAAGGAAATATTAACATAATTGATGTTATAAATGCTCAAATGAATGTACTTTGAGCCCTTTTATGAATTAAACTAATATTATAGGTTAATATGATAAATTATTGTTGATTTAATCAACTTGGTTCGAACATATAATTCTTTTATGACTTTCGCAAAAATCATATATCAAATAGTGTCAAAATTGACACAAAATAGTTTTTAAATCAAATATTATATTATTAATTGTTATTTTATTCATAAAAATCTAAGGTTCGGCCAAATGACTTAGATAAGGATATATATATTAATAATAAACAATTTCGGGTTCTTTTGGCATGTTATAGTAAGTGTATTAACCATATAGTGAAAGAAAACAAAAAGACATGGTAAAAGTTAAATTATTTAACTTAGAGTTAAATCTAATTGATAAGGTTACAATAATAACCTAAATTTGTCTAAATCCTATTGGTTGATATTATTTCGACCCATCCCCACTTTAGCTTCGAAATAAGACCCTTTGGAACCATTATAAACCGATTTTGACATTAATATAAAATAATATTTTGAGGTATTCATAAGGTGCCCCTCTCCTCCCTTATAAAAGGACACCTCCTCCCTCTCTTCCTCACACAACTTTGAGCCTTCAAGCTCGGCCAACCCCTGCCAAAATATCTTCTCCACTTCCCTAGTATCATTCTAGAGGTCCTGGTCTTCTTCAAAGACCATCCTTAGTTCTTTACGTGGAGGTTAAGAAAAGTTGCGTCAAAAAGAGGTAATATCCATTACCGATCTTTTTCAATTTCATTCTTCTTCAACTTCTTCTTCTTTATTTGTTTCATGATAAAGTAATAAAATAAGTATTACTTACATACTTATATGTTATTATAAATATGAAACAACCCTAATTCACCTTCTATCCATCCTACGGAAAAATGAAATCACCGCGCGTGCGTACGTACGGAATACCGTCTCCACGCTGTGGTGTAATCTATTTTCCACTATCACCTTACACGGATGAGTATAATGGTGTAATGAGTAACTATATATGATTATTATAGAGTGATATTGATTCTGAAATAGTATACATACACTTCAACACAATTCCATGACCATGGGAACGATATCATCACTCGTGCGTACGTACGGACTACCGTCTCCACGACGCGATGAGATTCATTCTCAATGATTAACCATTCATGAATGATTATAAAGTATATATAATATGTACTAATGAAATATATGACATAATAATGATACTGGATTTATTTATATATTTATATGTATGTCATCTACTTAATTCCATTCAATTCAATAAGGAAACGAAAACAACGTTCATGCGTACGTACGGACTACCGTCTCCATGAACGATGTATTTCTTTCCATTTAATGATTTGTTATATATATGTATATCCTGAATATATATATATATAAATCATATTTTATGTTCCGTAATTATGTAATCATGATCTAAGTAATCATATGAATAATTACAAGTCAAAACACGGACGACAAATGAAACAATTTTACCCAAAACGCTCTTTAACATGGAATTTACAAAAGAACGGGTAATATAAAGTCATAAGTGAACCATATATGATATCATAACAATGAATATGATTCTGTAATAAGTAAATGAAATTATTTAAATCATTATACAGGAGGTTCGGACACTTACGAAGCAAATCGGACCTAAGATAAGGGAAATATCACAATCTCATTTTTATCCGAGTATGTTTATTCATAAGTATTTACTGGGGTGTATTTTATCATCCACATCCATGTTTCCTCAATATGTAATATTATTTCCATACAAATACAATTTTTTAAATCCAATTTTACCCTTCAGTGAGTTTTTAGTAAAAAATATGAAAGGAATCTTTTGACGTTTTTCATACGAGGTACTTTTTTTGACTTTTCCGAAAAAAGTACGAGAAGAATGTTTTTTTAACTTATACGGCATGAATGGATTCTTAAAACATTATTTCCAAGAATCTTCCTTTACAATTATTCACGTTTATTTTTAATCAACTTATTTTAGTTTAAAATTGTATGACATGTTAAGAAAGGAAAATTGTTTTTGAAGTAGAAAGGATATTTTCCTCAAGAATGGAGTTCAAGTATTTTATCAAAATTATTTCCCATCTAAGATAATATAGGGTTCTGTTTTTATCCCTATTATTACAATGATTTGATTATGTTTTGAAGGAATTATTTTTATGAAGTCATTTACCTTATATGATTTGTTTTATGATGTCACGATGTTTCAAGAATCCCATTTTTGTTACATATGTTATGTGATGATGTATGATTTATGATTATGTGGCACACATAAGAAAGGATTCATTATAATATGGGTGGGACCTATATGTCCCTCCAATGCATTGGGTAAAGATTTTATATCTCATGAGATAGACAGGGCTGGAACGGTAGGTTATACCGGTTTAGTGAAACAGGACTGAAACGAGGGTTACTCGATTCAGAAAGGGACTTTGTCAACTAAGATAGTCTTGGCAATGAGTCTTGACTAACAAGAAATGATTCTCAATGATTATGTGTGAATGCCACAGAGTTTCATGTTTTAAGTTATGATTATTGTGATTACATTTCACTGCCATGATTTACCCCATGTGATGAAATTATGATCTCTTTTGCAGGTTAAGATTTCCAAAAGTTATGTGCTTATGTATATGATGTGATTGATATTTATTTTGATTACCCTTACTGAGCATTTGAGCTCACCCTTTTATGTTTTCTTTTCCCCAGGATATAAAGAAAGGTTTTAGGTAAAAAAAAAGGAAGATCTTTATGGGAGATTTTGAAGATCTTTCACCACGATTAGAAGATTATATTCCGAGATTCCAAAGACACTAAACTATTACGATCCTTGTGTGTTTGTTTTTTTGTTATGTACTAAGTATTCCGCAAATGTAATGTAATGTCCATGTACGTCAATCTTCGGGTCTCTATAGTTGGTATCAGAGGAAAGGTTTAGTCATCCTTTGGAAACTAGGATGCGAAAACGTTAGTGAGATCCCCAGAGATATTTCTACGGTATGTCTAGGGATGTCCCTAAGGTTAAGTATACGTATAGGTTATAGTACTAGAACTACGCTAACAATCATAGAATTAAACCTAAGATGTTAGATATTGAAGGTACTCCCCCTTTATTATGTGGTTTTCCCTAGCATGATTTTTGCCTCTCACACTATTCTTTTTTTTGGGTTTTAGAAAATGGCTGGAAACAAGATGTTTCACGATAATAGAGGATATGAAGGACAATGGAATGATATTATTCATAATGAAATGGGATTTGGAAGTCCAAACATCATTATTATGCCTAATCAGCAATCTCATAATATGATCAATAAAGTAAAATTTGGTAAGTTTCCTGACTCTGCTAATAAGAGAAAGATGGAGTTTCATGATGATCATAGAGGAAAGAAAGTTCAATTTCCCCTATGTATATCATGTGGGAAGAGGCATCAAGGAGAATGTTTCAAAGGAACTGGAAGATGCTTTGGGTGTGGAAAAGAAGGACACAAAGCAAGTAAGTGCAAAGGAAAAGGTTCAGTTAACACCATGGATGAGGATAATGGTGTTTCTACGACATCAACAATGGTTAAATGTTTTAAATGTGGAATGTACGGGTATTATGAAAACCAATGCCCTAAGGGAATGTCTCATGAAGATAATCAGTATGGTCGTATGGGAAGTATTTATGTTGATGATGATGAAGAGACTACAAATGATATGTGAGATGAAAGATTTTTTGAAGCTCGGTCAATGGTTTAAGAATGTAGTGGAATGATTACATGTTTATCATGTGTAATGTTGTATAAGAAATATCATGGTACTATGGAATAAAGAGACATCTAAGGATTGTTATACTGTTGTCTTTCCTTGAGTTATGAAAGTGTATGATTAATGGTACCACTATCCATGAAAGGTTATTCAGATATTTTTGAAATTTAGATGATATGCGCATAATGAAGGAATAATAAGATAATGAGGTGTTTGATTGTATTCATGAGCTCATGACTGATATAAGGAGAAGGTTATATCATGGTTTGAGTATATAGAATTTCTGGATTTTGGTATGTGGAAAGAGTTAACTTTTATCTGCATTCATGTTTTCACTAAGGTTCAATGGGTATTCAAGAGAATACATGATTAAGGCCTTTGAATGTTTGGAATGTGACCAACAAGACATATCCTTTGATATATGGGGATTAACGACAGTATTAAATCTCTTGTAATCGTTTTCACTATATTATGAGAGTGGACTGTAGTATTATGGATAAGCCTAAAGATTAGAATGCATTATGTTGGACATAAGTTAGTTTAAGGATAGAAGATTTTCGATATTATTGATGGGATGTTATAGTAATGTAGTTTTAGAAAAAGGACAACCTGCAGGACGGGCGACAGCCCATCGCTTCGGACAAGGCTGTGGGAATCGAACCCACAACCGAAGTGCGACGGGCCTTTATTGCCTACCACTGGCCAACAGGAAGTCCCTGTTTAGTAGAAACTAGTTTTATTATATTAAGCAGTATGATATATGAAGTATAAGTCCATTTTAGGAACCATATATGATTAATCTCACTATGGATCGACTTATGTATATAATTTTTTCTAACCTTTTGTTTGAGACAGATGGAATGACCCGTCATTCTATCACATGATCTGCTAACACTTCACGAATAACAAATTCAACTTCATTTATTTAAGAGATGAAGTGGAAATTGTTCAAGGCACAAAAAATAGTGCGACTGTACCAAAGTAAAGTAAGTATTTATTCTAATTCAAATTCTTCAACTTTAGGGAAACGATCTTGAAAACAAAAAAAAATGTTGTCCTAGTGATCTTATATCTGATTAATCAGATGGTACCTTATATCGTCACAAATTTATGGATTTGTGATTGTTGGCTTTTCTATAGCCATGTTCTCTAACACTCTCTATCAGAACATGATGGTTATATTTCTCTTCCATATCGATATTTTCTCTTATGTGGAAACCCAGTGATTAGCTTATTTGGGTAATCGTTACATTTCATACTTTAGTTTTTAAAGCCATGTTTTGGTATTCCTTTTTACGATGCAGGTTTATATTAAAGAACCTTTCGAATAGTAAACCATTTATAACCCCGACGAATTTCGAGGGAGAAATTCATTTTAAGTGGGGTAGAATGTAACAGCCCGAGATTTTATGAAAAATATTCTTTTTTATTTCAATAATGTCTTGTTTTGTACGCTACACCAAAAGGATCTTGCACAAAACGCATCCTTGACATGCCTTGCATTACACGCAATCACGACCTTCCTCGATAGCGTGCGTAGTATGCAATGCCGAGTTTCACGAAACAACGATATGCTATTAAAATATTATTAAAACTAGCCGTTATGAATAGTTATAACCACTTTTTAAATTTTAGAAATTTTAGCTCTCAAAATGGAATTCATTTTTGGATTAGGAGTATCGAATTTAGCCTAAGGTGAAATTTTGGTACTTTTCAGATAACTTTCATATTCTGATGAATAGTGAAAATTACTAAATTATAATTAAAAACAAATTTTTTAATCGAAATAATTAATAGTGATAAATTATTAATTTGAGTGGTTTTAAAGTATATATAGAATATATTTTTACAATTTAATACAATGTTAGACATTGGATGTAATTTCACTTTTAAACCAGTTATAAACAAGTGTCAATCTTCTGATAGTTATTATCTCTTAAAAACACGCTATTTGTTGTGACAACAAAAATTAATTGTAAAATTAATTAATGCAAATTATATGTTGGGAATTTTTTAAAATAGAAATAATTTTTTCGGAATATCAATTATATCCTAGGGTGAAATTTTGGTACTTTTCTGAAAACTTTCAATTTTTGATGAATAGTGAAACCACTAAGTGGTAGGTTAAAAACTGAATTTTGCATAAAACGTAATTTTACCGCTTCTGTGAATGGAATTTCGAAAATCCGACAGACACGGTAAATATCAAGGACTAAAATGTGGTTCAATGAGATGAAAATAATTTTTGGTGAATAGTAACTTTTTACTTCTTTTTACCACGGTTAATAGTAAATAGGGTAACTAAGGGTAAATATGATATTACTATTACCCTAACACATGTCCTAATTCTATTGGATAAGTGTAATTCTACCAAAAACAACCTTATAAATATAATATGACCATTTAGGTCCACTTGGATTATATTATGACATTTAATATTATTTTATTTAATGAATAGTTAAAATAGTTAAAATCAAAGTTTAATAACTAAAACATTTTTAATATGGGGTTATAAATAAGATCAATTCGACTATAAATATTAATTATAAATATAAAAATATTTCCTACATAATTTTATTTTATTTATAATTTTTAGACTTTAAATAAATTAATTTATTTATGACACAACGATGATGCAGTAATTACCCTTTTAAGGAAATATTAACATAATTGATGTTATAAATGCTCAAATGGATGTAATTTGAGACCTTTTATGAATTAAACTAATTTTCTAGGTTACTATGATATATTAGTGTTGATTTAATCAACTTCGTTCGAACATATAATTCTTTTATGACTTTCAAAAAAATCATATATCAAATAGTGTCAAAATTGACACAAAATAGTTTTTAAATCAAATATTATATTATTAATTGTTATTTTATTCCTAAAAATCTAAGGTTCGTCCAAATGACTTAGATAAGGATATATATATTAATAATAAACAATTTGGGGTTCGTTTGGCATGTTATAGTAAGTGTATTAACCATATAGTGAAAAAAAACAAAAAGACACAGTAAAAGTTAAATTATTTAACTTAGAGTTAAATCTAATTGATAAGGTTAAAATAATAACCTAAACATGTCTAAATCCTATTGGTTGATAGGATTTCGACCCATCCCCACTTTATCTTCGAAATAAGTCCCTTTGGAACCATTATAAACCGATTTTGACATTAATATAAAATAATATTTTGAGGTATTCCTAAGGTCCCCCTCTCCTCCCTTATAAAAGGACACCTCCTCCCTCTCTTCCTCACACAACTTTGAGCCTTAAAGCTCGGCCAACCCCTGCCAAAATCTCTTCTCCACTTCCCTAGTATCATTCTAGAGGTCCTTGTCTTCTTCAAAGACCATCCTTAGTTCTTTAAGTGGAGGTTAAGAAAAGGCGCGTCAAAAAGAGGTAATATCCATTACCGATCTTTTTCAATTTCATTCTTATTAAACATCTTCTTATTTATTTGTTTCATGATAAATTAATAACATCAGTATTACTTACATACTGATATGTTAGTATAAATATGAAACAGACCTAATTCACCTTCTATCCATCCTACGGAAAAATGAAATCACCGCGCGTGCGTACGTACGGAATACCGTCTCCACGCCGTGGTGTAATCTATTTTCCACTATCACCTTACAATGATGAGTTTAATGGTGTAATTAGTAACTATATATGATTATTATAGAGTGATATTGATACTGAAATAGTTTACATACACTTCAACACAATTCCACGACCATGGGAACGATATCATCGCTCGTGCGTACGTACGGACTACCGTCTCCACGACGCGATGAGATTCATTCTCAATGATTAACCATTCATGAATGATTATAAAGTATATATAATATATACCAATTAAATATATGACATAATAATGATAATGGATTTATTTATATATTTATATGTATGTCATCTACTTAATTCCATTCAATTCAATAAGGAAACGAAAACAACGTTCATGCGTACGTACGGACTACCGTCTCCATGAACGGTGTATTTCATTCCATTTAATGATTTATTATATATATGTATATCCTGAATATATATATATATAAATCATGTTTTATGTTCTGGAATTAAGTAATCATGATCTAAGTAATCATATGAATAATTACAAGTCAAAACACGGACGACAAATGAAACAATTTTACCCAAAACTCTCTTTAACATGGAATTTACAAAAGAACGGGTAATATAAAGTCATAAGTGAACCATATATGATATCATAACAATGAATATGATTCTGTAATAAGTAAATGACATTTTTTAAATCATTATACAGGAGGTTCAGACACTTACGAAGCAAATTGGACCTAGGGTAAGGGAAATATCACAATCTCATTTTTATCCGAGATTGTTTATTCATAAGTATTTAATGGGGTGTATTTTATCATCCACATCCATGTTTCCTCAATATTTAATATTATTTCCATCCAACTACAATTGTTTAAATCCAATTTTACCATTCGGTGTGTTTTTAGTAAAAAATATGAAAGGAATCTTTTGACGTTTTTCATACGAGGTACTTTTTTTGACTTTTCCGACAAAAGTACGAGAAGAATGTTTTTTTAACTTATACGGCATGAATGGATTCTAAAAACAATATTTCCAAGAAGCTTGCTTTACAATTATTCATGTTTATTTTTAATCAACTTCTTTTAGTTTAAAATTGTATGACATGTTAAGAAAGGAAAAGTGTTTTTGAAGTAGAAAGAATATTTTCCTCAAGAATGGAGTTCAAGTATTTTATCAAAATTATTTTCCATCTAAGATAATATAGGGTTCTATTTTTATCCCTATTATTACAATGATTTGATTATGTTTTGAGGTAATTATTTTTATGAAGTCATTTACCTTATATGATTTGTTTTATGATGTCATGATGTTTCAAGAATCCCATTTTTGTTACATGTGTTATGCGATGATGTATGATTTATGATTATGTGGCACACATAAGAAAGGATTCATTATAAGATGGGTGGGACCTATATCTCCCTCCAATTAATTGGGTAAATATTTTATATCTCATGAGATAGACAGGGCTGGAATGGTAGGTTATACCGGTTCAGGGAAACCGGACTGAAACGAGGGTTACTCAATTCAGAAAGGGACTTTGTCCACTAAGATAGTCTTGGCAATGAGTCTTGACTAACAAGAAATGATTCTCTATGATTATGTGTGAATTCCACAAAGTTTCATGTTTTAAGTTATGATTATTGTGATTACATTTCACTGCCATGATTTACCCCATGTTATGAAATTATGATCTCTTTTGCAGGTTAAGATTTCCAAAAGTTATGTGCTTATGTATATGATGTGATTGATATTTCTTTTGTTTACCCTTACTGAGCATTTGAGCTCACCATTTTATGTTTTCTTTTCCCCAGGATATAAAAAAAGGTTTTAGGTAAAAAAAAGGAAGATCTGTATGGGAGATTTTGATGATCTTTCACCACGATTAGAAGATTATATTCCGAGTTTCCAAAGACACTAAACTATTACGATCCTTGTGTGTGTGTGTTTTGTTATGTACTAAGTATTCCACAAATGTAATGTAATGTCCATGTACGTCAAGCTTCGGGTCTCTACATTACCTACTTTGTTTTGTACTTTGGTTTTGTACTATTGTATTCCATCATTGTGACTTGTTCGCTACTTTCCTATACATATGTATAATGCATCACATTATATATGCGATCTAGTTTGTTCTATTAGCCTTCCACTATTTATTTTTGTATGATATTATTACTACTTATTCACTTGTGTATATTTGTTTACATCCACTGTGTACTCTACCAATGAGGTCATATTTTCCCCACATTAACACCCAAGGCCCTCACTGCTAGTCAGAATCCTCTAGCATTCCGGGAAATGCGCATGATGCTATGTGACCAACCGGGTACGGGGCGCCTCTGGGTGGGATCCAGAACCAGGATCTTACAAATTGTTATCAGAGGTGTTCTTTTCTCTTGATTTACAATTTGGAGCCTTTATCTAGGGATATGACGGGATCAGTACTTGCTAATAACCTATGCCAGGGAGTATCTAACCTATGTATAGGGAAAATCTATTCTACCTCATTTATTGCAATTTCATCAGGTTTTTCATGTTTACTGTTGGTCTTATTTTCACCGATGGGTGACTCATATGTTTTGTTTTGTTACATTTGGAGTTATTGAGGTTCTATTTATGTCTCCACCTGATGAGATGAGGGTATTCCGTCTCAAGCGTCATATATGCATTTGCTAGGAATCACATTTCATGCATTTTTTCTATGCCATCTATGATGCATTAGCAATTGCATGTTGTTATGATAGATGGTGTGTAGAATATTCATGTTGTTTTTATATATGCCTTTATAAAAATATCTTTTGTTTGATAGGGTATTGTTTGCATAAGGTTTTTCTTGAATGAACGCCAAACTTTGGTTCTTGAGGTTTTGTGGGCCCTCATGGACCCAAATTTTGTGGATCATTAACTTTATGGCATTTTTATAGCATGTAGAAAGATGACAAACATTGATCTGTGGGGAGTATGGGCCCTCGATGATCCGAATTTGGCACCTTCAATGTTCATTTCAGTGTTTTTCTGGGCTCCAGTGTAGTTTATGAGGCTTACTATCTAGAAAAACCTAGATTACATGCCATGTAGTTTTGACTACATGCCATGTGTTCCTATGTTCCAGAAGAAAAACATTTTCTTATGTACACGTCGTGTACTTTATGTACACACCTTGTAATCTCTAACCATTTCATAAACCGTGTGATTAGAAACACGGGATAGGGAATTTATTGTGTGGACACACTGTGTACCATCTGTACACACCATGTGGTGTTAACCTGGTGTCCGCCCATGTACCTAACAACACAGAAATATAATTTTGAAGATATACACGCGATGTCATACTTGAACACGTTGTGTATTATATCCCAGGTACCTGTCCATGCGACTAATAAAATAGGATAGTGTTATCCTTTCACGTACATGTTGTGTCTATCAAGAACACACCATATAGTTTGAGCAGTGTGTCTGGACGCGTCACTAACAAAATGGGCCAGTTGAAGCTTGTCCAGCACAGGTCATGTCTACCTTGAAGATGTCGTATAGTCTTGTCTTATGAGAGTCATGTGTCATAACCATGTAGAAGGACCCAGGCATGGGAAGATTATTCAAGTACACATCGTGTTTTTGGAGTCCACCTTGTGTGTGTGGGGTGTTACATGACCATTTTAGGAAAAATTACATGCCCATGTGAATGACTTTAGAGAACAAGCTATATAGGAATTGTACACACTGTGTTGTCTTGTCTTGTAAAACATGAATTCATTCATCCTCTTGTTCTCTTATTACACTCCTTGTTTTCAGTCCTTCATAATCTTGATCTAAGGTGTGTTCTTGACCATATAGAGTCATGCCACCGAGACGTCATCCAGTTTTATGCTGGTTTCCAGGCGGTGATCAGACACTGGACATGGATGATCAGGGACCACCTGCAGACAATCCAGTTATGCCAGCCTTGGCACCAGTCGTTGAACCTAACATGGGTGTTGATGCACAGTTCAAGGAGGGCATTCTAAGGATAATGTAGACCTTTAAGGTAGCACCACCTCCTGCCCCATCGATGGATAATTTGATGCAGGTCGTCCAGTAGTAGAATCCTACCAATTTCTCATGGGAAGGGGGACCTCAGGCTACAGAGTCATGGATAGAAGCCATACTGACGATCTTTGAGCATCTAGAGATGCTTCTTGAGAGGATGCTCAATCTCACTACCTATATTCTTTGGGACTCTACCAAGAGGTGGTGATATGTGATCTCACAGGCGGGACACTAGCAGGTTTTTGCGGGGGATGCGTTTCCGTGCATCTTCTTTGATTACTTCTATCTGGAGAACCTGAGGGCCGATCGAGCCCGGGATTTTTTGAGTCTGGAGTAGGTAACTCTATATGTTTTGGAGTATTCATCCCACTTTACCAAGCTTTAGTGCTTCAGAACTATTTCATGAGTTTATTAGTTGTTCATGGCATGGAATCTAGAGGATGGTCTGAGTCAAAACATCTGATCATAGGAGAAAATATTCTGATTTTATTCTATCACAACTATCATCAACCAGGCACTAATCACAGAGTGTTACCAGAGGTATTATAGAGTTGTGATCCAGGCCGGCTTAGCATCTGGAGTTAGCATCCCTCTTACTGATAGTAGGAAGCACTGCAGCGAGTTTTCGTGCAGTGATACAAGAAGGCGAGAGACACCTTTAGGTAGCCATGTGGTATGCTACCAAGCTGGAAGGGCAGGCATATGAGGTTTTAGTGCCAGAGAGACCTAGGTAGTTCCGATCGTACGACAAGATGGGTCATCTTCAGCACTTCTATCAGATCATCTCACCAGTAGCTGGTGACATGAGTTCTTCTTGGACAACGCGTTCGGGAGCAGTACCACCAGTTTCTCACCTGTTAGTGAAGTGGAGTTCTTCTGACCATATAGTTCGAGGTGGAGGTCATGGACATGATTACCAGTCACCCGGTTTTCTGCGAAATTAGGGTGGATCATCTCAGAGTGGTCAGGCAGGGTCACATGGCCACGATATAGGCTAGACATTTACAGGGGAGCAGACCGAGCAGGAGTACTATCCCAAACCTTCTACCATTTGAGGTGCGATCTTAGTAGCCTCAGTTTTAGCTTCTGTCCTTTTTGATACTGGGGATCTCCATAGATTTATATCTATTTTTGTTGTGGAGATCCTTGGGCTCTGTATCATTTTTTTCAGCTGATATCTTGACGCTAGACACTCCGTTAGGGACTAGAAAGACAAGTGTACATCAGTGAAGACAGTGGTCTCTAATGGTTGGTGGGTGTCACTTTTTATGGGACCTCTATGTCCTAGAGATTACAGGCTATGATTTCATTCTCATAATGGAATGGCTAGTTCCCTTCCAGAATTCCATCGACTGTTATCAGTGCTGGGTGAGTTTCATATCACCATCGGGTGGATCCTTTCTTCATAGGGGATAATGGGATGTCCAGGCTAGTAGATCGGGTCCAAAGCATCATTGGTTGGGAGGAGTTATAGCCCAGACTGCTAGTCATCATTTGGATGACCAGGGGACTTCATAGTTATACTTTCCTCTAGTGGTGGATCATTTTGGAGATGTCTTTCCAGAGAAACTTTCAGGTTTTCCTCTAGAGCATGCGGTAGAATTCCCAATTGATCTTGTCCCAGGAGCAGCGCCGATGTCCATTTATCCTTATAGGATGACTACACGAGAGTTGCAGGAGATCAAGAAGCAGTTCGAGGAATTTCAGGAAAAGGGTTTCATATAACCCAATACTTCTCCTTGGGGTTCGCCTGTCCTGTTTGCGAAGAAGGCATATGGTACCCTCAGGCCTTGTGTGGAATATCTGAAGTTGAACCAGTTAACGGTCAAGAACCGATATCCATTTCCTAGGATTGATGATCTCTTTGATCAACTTCAAGGAGCCTGAGTGTTCTTGAAAATTGACCTATGATCCGATTACCATCAGTTGCAAGTTACACCATCAGATATACATCTTATAGCCTTCCGGAGCAGGTATGGTCTATACACGTACATGGTTATGTTGTTAGGTATCACGAACGCACCTGTAGTTTTCATGGCACTAATGAACTAATTGTTCCATCTATACATGGATTCATTCATGGTGGTCTTCATGGATGTTATCTTGGTGTACTCTCACACTCTACAAAACCATGGTACCCATCTTGAGATCATTTCGAGTACACTGAGGGAGAATTAGTTATATTCTAAGCTATCAAAATTTCAATTTTTTATAGATCATATTATCTTCTTGGGTTATATTATCTCAGAGACAGGAGTGTCCTTAGACCTAGAGAAAGTGAAATCTGCAGTTTCCTAGGAGCAGTCGAAGAACATATTTGAGGTTCAGATCTTTTTATGGTTGGAAAGATACTACATATGTTTCATAAAATACTTTTCACCCTTAGCAATACTACTGAAGAGTTTGACTAAGTAGAGTGAGAAGTTCTTATGGTCAGATTCTTTTGAGTCAGCCTTTTATGAGCTGAAAGGGAGGTTGACTTTAGCAACTATACTAGTATTTCCAGATCTAGGTAAGAGATATATTGTTTATTGTGATTCTTCAGGTATCGGGCTGGGAGTTGTGCTTATGAAGGGAGATGGATTCGTTGTATATGGGTCTCAGCAGTTGAAGCCACACAAGAGGAATTACCCGAAGCATGATCGGGAGTTGGTAGATTTTGTCCATGCCTTATGCTATTTGAGACAATACATTATAAGATATCATTTTGTGGATTTGACAGACCACAAGATCCTCAAGTAATTATTCACTCAGCGTGATCTGAATTTGAGGTAGCGAAGCTAGGTTGAGTGCCTTCGGTCTTTTGACATTGAGCATGCCTACATGCTTGGGAAAGGCAACACAGTGGCTGATTCATTGAGTAGGAGGACTCCGATAAAGGCAGTTCAGGAGGCCAATAGTGAGTGGTAGCTTATGGCTATGTTCTCAGATATGCATTTGGAGGTGCATGACTTACAGGGGCAGACCACTCTTTCTTCTATAGCTATTACCCCCACCCTTCTTGATCGAGTTCGAATGAGGAAGCTATCAGATTATGAAGGCCTAGTCCTGCGGGAAAGTGTGTCAGGAGAGGACCCTATTATTCGGTGGACCATAATAATGGATGACATCCTACGTTTCTAGGGATGTGTATGGGTTCCATCAGATATACACGAGGAGTTGAAGTGGGATTTTTATTCCTCAATTTGGAAAGTTCATCCTGGTGTCACCAAGATGTATCGTGATCTACACCATTAGTATTGGTGGCCATGTATGAAGAGGGATGTCGCTGGTTTTTCCATGAGGTGTCACACTTATCAGCAGGTGAAGGCAGAGCATCAGCGACCAGCAGGGCTTATACAGAAGTTACCCAGTCCTGAGTGGAAGTGGAACGACGTCACGATGGATTTCATGAAAGGGTAACCGAGGTCGCCTCATGTGAATGATGCAGTATGGGTTGTCATTGATAGACTTATGAACATTTATCACTTCTTGACGATCAAGTAGACCATCATTGTTGATGATCAGGTATAGTTGTACATTTGAGAGATTGTACATCTTCATGGATTTCTACTTTCCATTGTTTCAGACAGGGATGCATGTTTTACTTCTCTAGTCTGGCAGGTACTTCAGAAAACTTTGGGTACACAGGTACTTTTGAGTACAGCATACCACCCCCAAATAAATGGCCAATCCGAACATACGATTTAGGTGCATGAGGAAATGCTCTGAGCCTGAATTATGGATTTTGTAGGTTCTTCGGCTAAGAATATACCTTTCATATAGTTTTATTACAAAAATAGTTTTCAATCATCTATTAAGATGGAACCTAATGAGGATTTTTACGGTAGGCCATACCGATATCCATTATGTTGGCTAGAGGTAGGAGAGGCAGCTTTGCTGGGACCTCATCTTGTTCAGGAGACCACATAGTAGATAGTGTTTATTTAGAAGAGGATGGATACTATGCAATCTCGAGAGAAGTCTTCTGCTATTCATCAGAGATGAAATCTGGATTTTGAGGTCGGGGATCAGGTTTTCCTGCATGTCACACTGAGTTTGGGAAACAAGAGTATTAATAGACTGGGTAAGCTTTCACCGAAGTAAATTAGGCCGTTTGAGGTGTTGGAGAGTGTTGGGCCAGTTGCCTATCGGTTTCAGTTACCTCAGAGGTACCGAGCTATGTACGACGTTTTCCAAGTATCTCAGCTTCGACGTTCCTTTTCAGACTCGTCTCACGTTTTCCAAACAGAGGAGGTTGAGTTGTAATTGGAAGCACCTTTCGAGGAGTATCCAATCGAGATTTTTGATAAATGATTGAAGGTTCATCATCGTCAGTCTATTACTCTGGTGCAGGTGTTATGGAAGAATGGGCGAGTACATGATGAGTCTTTGGACAGTGAGGCTGATGAACGATCGTAGTGGCTGGAGCTATTCAGGGTTTCTTTTTCTACGATGTCTTGCTAGGGAAATTCACGGATGAATTTTTTTAAGCGAGGAAGTTTGTAAGAAAATAGATCATCATGTCAGGTATGTTTTTCTTTTTCCTGGTGTTTTTGAGAAAAGAGGAGTTTCTGGAAATTTTTTAAGTACACGCCATGTACTTTATGAGTACACGGCTTGTACTTGGTTACTGCGATTAGTCATGTGCTGGATGTGTAGTGGACTTGCACACAAACATTTGTGATGACCTGGAGGAAACCTAAAGTGGAGTACGGAAATGAAGAGTACACACCGTGTATTGTGTTTTTTTCATTAAATGCACCTGGGTCACGTCTGATGGATAAAACTGTCTCTTTCTCAACCTAGTTCACCTAAGAGCACCAATCAGTCGTGGATCATTGACGAGCCCCTTGCCAAGCGTCCTCCCTCCGAATGAAACATCGACGGTAGCATTGTAATCACATCGGTATGTTCTCTCCACTCTTTGTGTACCATCCCTTTATTTCTCCTCTTTCGTGATTTATCATGGGTTGAATGTTTTACATGTTTTCGTAGATCCATGGTGTTCTAAGTGGATTCAAGACTTGTGGTTCATGTATCATGACCTCCCAACACTAAGGTAGGTGGTTTGCGCCTTTCTTTTAAAAGTCTTTGAATTTTATGTGCAAATTTTCCCAATAACCATGAATGTGGAATTGTTTATTTACTGTTTTAGCCTTATTGTTTTTCTGCTATGACTGTATTCTTGAGTAGAGTATATTTGATTGTGAATAGGGTGAATTGATTTTCTTTGATTGTGTTTCCCATGCATGTGTTTTCTGGTTTTGACCTTTGGGTCTTGTTTTCCTATTAAGATGTTGTTTAATTTCCCTTGCATAGTATTGTATAATGGTTTGACTATTGTTTGGACATGCTGTAATGTTGTAGAATGCTATCCAAGTACTTCTTGAGGTTTACTTTGGCCGATACTTGATGCTATACTTATGGGTTTACACAGGGCCTTGAGAAAATATTGTAATAGACCATAGGAAGAATGGACATAAGGGATTCTCCAGAGTGTCTTTTATAATATTACAATGTTAGAAAACATGGGGAATTGAAGTTCAGTGCTTCTTTAGAGAGTCTTTAGTTCTTTGATGTGGGCCACTGAGGGAATGTGACGTAAGTGCTTCCCTATAGCACCTTTAGATCCGATACAAGACTATAGGAGGGAATTGACGATGAGTGCTTCCTCAATGAGTCTAAACTTTAGTTGAACCATAGGGGTGAGACTGTGTGTGCTACCCAGAGGGTTGCTTGTACTTGTTATGTAGGACCCGGGGGGTTATACTGAGTTTGATTCCTAGAGGGTTGCCTATTGTGTTATCTTCTTGTTTAGTTGTTGAATCATATTGAGGCTGTGGATTGTTTATTGTTGGGTACATTACTGTTATTTTTTCCTTTATTTTAACTTTCTATATATTCACTGACAGTTAGGCATAGATTTCGTGGTAGTTGGATACTTGGATTTAGTCTCACACCCAGTTTGGGCCATGATTTTGGGCCCAAACAGATTATATTATTGAAGATATAGATAAGGGAATGTGACCTTCTAATTTAGGTACTTGATTTGTTTTGGAGTAGGAGAGAGTGGGACCAAGCTATGGCTTTCAATACTGAGGAGTTCACCTGCTTTCTTTTGCACTTTGTTTTAGAAATGTTGTATTCCAGCATTGTGACTTGTTTCCTGCATTCCTAGACATATGTATTATGCATCACTTTATATATGTGCACCAGCTTGTTCTATATTCCTTCTTCTATTTATTTTTGTATGATAGTTTTACTACTTCTGCTCTTGTGTATATTTGTTTACTTTTTCTTTGTACTCTACTGATTAGGGCATAGTTTCCTCACTATCACACCAAAGGTGCTCGCTGTTAGCCGGTAGCCTCTGGTGATCGGGGAAATGAACTTGAGGCCAGGTGACCAACCTAGTACGGGGTGCCACTGGGTGGCTTCCGAAATCGGGACATTACATTTTTATTACACCTATAAGAAATTTAGGACCTTGATCAATCAGTGAAGAAATATATTCATGGATTATCATTGGATTAATTCTAGTATAATGAAATATATTTATTGATTCTTTTACTTAGATTTGAAATTTGATATCACAAAAAAATAAAGATAATTTTGGAATCCCTAAGGATACTAAAACAAATATTATTTATTTGTGTGTATGAAAGAAGAGAAAAATAGGAATCATGATATAAATCAATAATGATTGGATGATAATATCACTATTAATATTATCCATTTGGAACTAAATCATAGTGGGAATTATATTCATTTAACTCTAAGGATTGTAGAAGATATCATCTATCTTAAAATAAGGATTTTGATACAAAAAACTAGATGTTATTCAATGGAATACCCTAAATAAATTAACCTCAATAAATGTCAAATCATATGGATTATATAAATTAAAATGAGATCTTATATTTGGTTTATAATATGAATTTTAAAATGGTGTTATGAAAAATGGATTATCGAATAATTTTTTATATTTATCATTGAGTTATTTCTTAAGCTAAAATATCATCGACTCATTGTAAATATTTATAGGGGTACACCATCCAATATAGGGTCAAAATTTTGAGGATGCATTATATTCAAAATTAATTTTATAAAATGTGGTTGAAACATCATAGGTTATTAGTTCCCTACAACTATTATGTGAATATTAATCTTTTTATTATTACCTTGGTATTACTTTTCCACTTCCACCTTAATATCTTATAAAAATTTTCATTACCATTTTTTTGAATAATAGTTATAAATAAGTTATTGGGACTCCCTGAACAATGAATTAATTAAAATTTAATGATGAAGAAATATTCATGGATAAAACTTAAGTGTATTTACTTATTTCAAATAGAATAAAGAATAATAAAAATAAATAAATTGTTTCAAATAGGATGATAACAAACATTTAGATGTATGAAATTAAATTCAATTAAATATTCATAAACACAAATAATATATAATGATTAATTCAACTATAAATTTTATATTATATCTTAATGTAGAAAATTAATTTTTATTTCATTAAAATGTTCCATTTATATAATGTTTTCAGTCTATAGAATTTTCTTTAAGTAACAAAGTGTATATTAAAAATTCATGGAAAAAAATAAATTATTTTGAAATAATTTTATGAGTGGATTTTGATTTCATTTCAAAAATTAATCTATAAAAAATATAGATAATGAAAATATAGTTATAAATAAATGTATCAAATAAATGGATTATTTAAAAGGTTAAAGAGAAATAATATTTTTTGGATAATATTCACATGGAGTGGATGATCATATTTCCTTGTTAAATATATTCAATTCCGTCATGATCCCTCCAGAGTCATATATCAAATTTACAATAATTTCAACACATGTGGATTATTTTAAAATATATTATATGTGTTCTATCTTAAAGTAATGTACATATAAATAAAGCTAATTGAAAAAAAATACTCTAATAATATGGTTAAAATAGATATCCAAAAAATAGAGGAATCAATATATGAAGTCTATAATGATAAATAAATTAAATCTATAAACAAATTAAGTATTACTGTAAAATCAGGATTGAGTATTTATCCTTGAAATATAGTGTAAATATGAAACTATTCTTGAAGTATAGGACACACCATCGATGTGTTCATTAATTCTAAAGAGATATTCAATATTAAAACACTTCTTGAAACATCTCCACTAATGATGGAGATCATAGGGAATGAATTTATAAACATATTTTTTTTACTTAAAATGGTTATATTTAATATAAAATGATGAAATTAATTCAATGGGATCTAATAGATAGGTCATGCCTCCCAAGAAAAGGGGAATTTAACAATATACTTATGAATATTTCATTATATAAGATATGATAATAAATGAATTAATTGAAATCAATAACCATTCAAAAATATATGTACCCAAATATTAAATACATAATTACATAAAAACAATATTACAAGATATAAAATTAAAATTGGTGTGTAAAAAATAAATATATTCTCACTAGAAAGAATGATGTTGAAAAATTGAATAAACATTTACCATGGTTAAGAAATATGGTTGTTTTATTAGCCTAAGATGGGTAAAATAATGAATCCTTACTAATTATATTGTAAAAGACATATAAATGTATGATTAAAAAATCATGGGGAATAATACAACCATTAGTAATGGAAATGAATACATTAAATCTCAATTAGTGGAAAAATTTTATTTTAATCTGATAAATCACACAATGGATTTAGATATGTATTCAAATAAGGATGAAGATTAAAATTCAGATATATAAACATATTTTTGTAGAATAAATATCATTTAAAAGATAAAATCAATAAATATTATAAGTAATGTTATATAAAAGTTATTTTTCACAATAACCAATCAAATTCACCTATTTAAAAATCATTGAGAAAAACGAGTCAACTAATGTTAGAAATTATAATTAATATTAATGATTTATTATATTTTTATTAAGGTTATATGAACCATGGGTTGAATTAATTACAAATAGTAAATACAAAAATAAATATTGAACTAATTATGGAAAACATAGTACATTTTGAAAAAATTTGGTTGTATGATACTGGATTATAATAACTTGTAGTGTCTGTTATATATGAAAATTCACTAGTGAATTTAAAATTGTGATAAGAATTGTGTTTTTTAAAATGTTTTAAATATTTCAAAAAATTACATCAAAGAGTTAGAAAAAATAGTGACATAAAAATATGAATAAAAGGGATTATTTCTCAATTATGATGGATTATAAACAAAATATAACAAATAATTCACAAATAAATAGATTTTTGATAAAATCCATTTAATATGATTATTTTTTATGATATGTATCGTTTATAGATAGTAAATTCATTCATTATTATTATTTCATTCAATTATAGATGTTTTTTCTTATGAGGAAACAATTTAGTAGTGTCGGTGATGGAATGGATTTAAAGAATTCAATATTCAATTTGAAAATGGGAGATTACTAGTGAATGATGGAAACATTTTTTATGTAGTAGTATGGATAAAAAAATCTTTTCATAATATATAATTTTTGATGATTTTATAAATGTGTGATAAAAACCTTTGTGAGTTTTTTGAATAAGGTAAGTAATAATTTTTTATAATTGTATTGAATAATGAAACTCCACATGAAAAAATTCTATTTGTAAAATTATGTTATTGTGTCATGCAATAATATTATACAAAGGTCAGATTAGTTAATTTTGTTATGATATTTGAAATATAGTATGATAACTAATTAAAAACTATGATATTTTTAAACACATATAGTGTGTTAAACTGCATTGTTATATCAGTTGGGGTAAAGAATGGAGACAAAAATGATTGTTTCTCAACTAGTGGAAAAAAATGTTTTTGATATACAATAAGGGGTTTGTAGCATTTAGAAAAGGGAGTTGAAGTGGTGATTATCCAAATAGTGATAAATTTAAAATGTACAACGTTATAGAAATATGTTTAACATGAGGGAAGCATATCCCATTTAATATCATGTAATAAGTGGAATTTAATTACTATATAGAAAGAAACATTTATGTGTTTACTTGGAATAAATCATTAAAATTTATCCATTATATATTATTACCAAATGACATGAATTGAATAATATATATGAACATGGACATGGTAGGGAATCACCAATATTGAAAAATTATTTCTAGACTTTTTTAGTGATTCCAATGTATTGTAGATGTAGTATAATGTTTTTTTAAATTAAATCAACATACGAAGGGGGGATATTTATTATAGTGTTTATATGTAATATTTTTTTATGGGTATATTTTCAGTATGTATTAGATTGATATGAATATTATACTTGGATAAATAGTATATCATACTTGTTAGCAATGCATAACTATAGAAATTCATTATTAAAGTGGTCAATTATTTGTTACATGGATAATATATTGTGAATTAGGATTATATTGGAAAGATATTATATAACATAAGAAATATAGATATCTATGTATATTACATATAAAATTATAGTAATTAATGAATTGAATTAACCACCATAATAATTTAACTATATGAAATAATACTAAATAATGTACAATATATACCATCATAATATGTCTTAATGTGTAGGGTTTTACAATATTGCATTGTTGGAGGGTTTTAATGGATAAATGTATACTTTGTAGTATATATAAATGAAATGGTAAATGTTTTTAATTAATATGGTAATTATATAATACAATAAATGAATATTTATTAATGAAATGTAAATTATTTCAAGGTCAATGGCCTTTTATAGGAATTGGTTATTGAGAAGTGTTTATTAATGAAGAGATTACATGTGTATTTTATTAACACAAAAGGCAAGATAAACACTTTTATAGAGGTATTTATTGTTTGGTATGATCGTAAAAAGTTTTAATATTTTAAAATAATGATATAGATGTTAAATTTCAAGTTCCAACGATAAGATTAGAACATATCTTATAACTGATAGTGGTTCTTGTGGATGAAAAAAAAACTGGATGACTGGAGTTACCACATCATATATCATGTTAGGATTAATAATTTTTTCATTATTATATATCTATATGAAATGGTCTATATAATAAAAATAATTTTTTATTGATCTATTTTTTTAAAATATTGGGTTATTTTCAATTAGAATAATTTTGGTATATGATGTTTTTATAGAATATTCCACTACAGATATAGAGTGATTATATTGAAGCCATAATAATGTATAGGAAAAAATAATTATAGTTATGATTGGATATTAAATTTTAGATATCTAAAATTATGTATCCTAAATAATATACCAATATATTAATAATTTATTTAACAATCAAATTGTTTTTCAAAAAATCTTGTCATTGTGATAGAGTCCATTCCATTTTTTGTAAATATTTTGTGGAGGAGGAAATTTGAATATGTTATCAAATATAAACTTCTTGGATATTTTCTATGTTCAAATTAAGTTAATTTATTATTATATTATTTAACTCCAATTTATAGATAACGCATAGTTGTTTGAATCCAAGAATTTTTTTTATAGAAACTGTATATGTCATGGAATCATTTATACTAAATGAAAATGGTGGATGTATGAAATTGATGAAATGAATAAATTATAATTGATTGAAATTGGGTGGATCTAATGATGAAAAAGATTAAATATTTCACTGATATATTTTCATGATGATTAACAATAATGGAATTAAACTTTAACAAATAGATGTAAATTATCTATCATTATGATTGCCCTGGAATACATAATATCTAGTTGTTATTGGATATTTAAATTGATTTTTTAGATATATTAATGAAGGATCAATTTGATAAATGAGATATATTTGACCATGTCATAGTTTACTATTAATGGAGAATTTATTGATGAAAAGTATAAAACATTGATCATATTGACATTAATAATAAACGATTTATAACATTATGCAACTTCTGGAATGCATCCCCATATATCATAGGAACTTGAATATAATCAGGAGTCTGATGGAACAATAATTTTATACTAATACAATAATAAATAAACCACTAAGACAACCATAAATTAGAAAAACACAATATAGTAATGATTTATTTATTATGGATGGAATATGATAATATGTATCATCATCATGTTATAAAAAAATAATACTCAAGAATTTCACATCATCATATATCTCGCACTTTATAACATAGATGGATAATCATTATAATATAGGGGAAAATCTGAAAATGTAAATAGACCCATAATTAATTTCTTAGACTCACCCATGAACAATCTCAATGTACCCTTTTGTTACATCGGGCCATCTAAGCTACACTTGGGCTTGTTCCCAATCTAGTGTTCCTAGGAATAATCTACACATCAACAATGGAACATGTGTTGGATTTATGAAAAAAAACACAGTGGGCACCACTATTCTTTCACCTAACTATATCTAGTATAAATTAGAATTCATGTACTGAAATATATGAAATATATAACGAATCACAACACCTACTTAAAACCCATCAAACTATTGGGTACCCTATCATGTTACCATTGAGGTATTAATAATTCATACTTTAGCCCGAATCTTTTTCCTGTATGAAAATATTACCATACACATTGGTTAGTTAGAAAACCATCAACACATAGTAAAAAAATGAAACAACCTCATACAATAAGGATGAGATATCATTTAAAAATCATATATATAAGAACTGTAAAATTATTTTCTCTTACCTTTATCTATATATAAACACATTAATTATTTTTGGTTGAAATCTCACCCAATATTCACACAAGAACAAACACGTTCGTCATGGTATACAAAAGGAACACCAAAATAGTGAATGATGGAATAAAATCAAATATATGAAATATCATTAATTGCAATGTTTTTACCCATATATATGAATGGTACTAGTTGGTTAAATTTATAACTCATATATAAGAATAATATTAGTTTGAATAGTTCCCTACCCATTTATATAAATTTTCTCATTTTTCATATCATTCATCATGATTACTAGAATAGTCATGGGAATAATATTCAATTTGTATATACAAATAGTCTAAGTTGGCCTTAATTGAAAATTATATACATGAATAGTAATTTGGAATAGCATTCAACTGACATTCAAGAATGATCTACATTAAAATATAATTTAACACATATATAAGAACAAACATAAATGTAATAACATCGAATATATATATATATATAGATATATATTAGAATAAAATTAACATACCTTAAATGAGGTATCTTAACAACATGTGTTTGAAACATGTCTCCTATCATGGTTCATCCCTCTTATCAGAAGTTTCCAACATATCCAATCATAATATTGATCGAATAACATACTTCGTATACATTGTCATCCTAGATGTTAGGAAAAATCTACCAAAAATAGTCAAAATTAAGAATAACAACACCACTCGATACCCAACTACTTTTTTTAACCCACCTCTTGTGTCGTACCACTATGTTTTACACCATCAACCCATCCAACATCACATGTCACATACAACAGTTTAATATATCCAAGATGATCACTGTAAAATCCAATTGTATAGTAATCCCAATGAAGAAATTCACTCTGTGGTTTTATCTCTATTCTACCATTTTTGGAATTCCATGTATCTGTCTTATTATTATCTTATGGATATTATTAAAAATTATTGTCCAAACTCCTAGGTTATCAGTATTGGATAACAAAATTTCCAAAATTCCATTAAAACACCAAATCATATGACTCAACAGTAGTCTATTGTACTTAGTTATGTAATGTTTCACCTTATATAATATATTAATTAGTCAACGGATCCTTTACACATGGTCAGACCAAATGGTTCCCCCTCACATGGTACCCCACCATCAATATCCAAATATTTTAAATGGGAATAAAGTGATCCAGGGCAATGTTTTATGAATAACCACCACATCCCTGTATGAAAATTCATTGTTTACTATGACAATAATAACTCTTCTTTTTTCACTTTGGCCAATAAAATCTTTTTAATCACTTACATTCCACACAATACATTCATGTACATAGGTTATCCAAACTATGATAAATATCCTAATAGGAAGGGTGAATCAGGGTTTTATATATTGAATCTAATTCCAATTTAATTCATGTTTATTCAATAAATAAGAAAATTATTTCCTCTAACCATTGTAATGTACGAGTTGAAATGAAAGCATGTTAGAGACACCTCAATTTTACATGGTTCACCCATACTAGCCTACAACTATGGAGAATACAATTAGAATTTCCCTATATATCATATCTACCAAATCACATTAATTTTATGATGTTTAAAGTGGACTCATTTTCCCTCCAAGTTATAACCATTATTAATTTCAAATCTCATTATGCTCACAAATGAGGTGTGGTGACTACTTCTTCGTATGATTCTTCTTTTTATTAAATTAATCAATTTATTTTACACCTCATTTGGTTCATCATTATGATTTAAATTATTACACTTTATGAACACCACTTTAACACAAAATTATTTTCCAATCCTTTTTAAATCATGTATGATTCACTTTCACAAAAACCCTTTCTCATATTTAATAAAACTAGAAAATTCATAAAAAATAACCTCTTTCATGATCCCAAAAAATTGCATGAAACTCTGTAGCTTTAAGAAACTATTAAACATTGTGATACATACAACAATGGTGAAACCCATAACTTTCTTCATGAAGGTGATGACTTTTTTAAAATTCATCAAGTATGAAAAATTATCCATGAATGAATTTCGTGAATTTAGAGCCATTATATATTCATTAAGGCTTCGTATCATTCAAATGAAGGTTTTCCACCAATTTATAAACTTTGTGTATCATTCGAGAAACATTCAACCTCACCATGTATATTTTCAAAAACTATTTTTCCGTATTCATTATACGTTCTACCTTAGTGTTATATTTAGGGATATTTTTAATTTAGAAATGTTCTCAAAATCATGTGACTTAATGTGTTTCCTTCATGAATCGACCATTATTTGTGAAATTACAAACCATCAAGAAACATATAATCCATGTGGTAGACTTGAGCTTCATTAAACAATAATCCCTAACAAATTCAATGACTTTTTTATATACTTTAAATCCATATATAAAAATCCATATTTCATGAATCTCGATCCATCCTCCAAATTTTAGATCCCAAGTTTTTGGGAAACACTATGAAATGGTCCACCTTAAATAGATGACTGTTTCAATGAATTCAAATGAATCCATCACTTTTTCATGTATATTATTCAAAAAACATTACCATCAATCACATTGTAAATCCACAACTAGTCTGGTCAAACATGTTTGTTAATAAACACAACCAAACCCTAAAAACTAAAATGTTTCCATTAGGTATTTTTTCACAAAAACATATAACGTGGTAAAATTTGTTACAACATACATTATAAGGGAATTTTCTCCTTTATCATGATTCACAATCAATTATCGACCATTCCCGTACAATCCATCATCGACCCTCAACAACATCGATGATATTAAAAAAATCATGTAATCTCTATAATTTATTATAAAAGCTGTATAATTAATTTTCACTATTAAAAAATGGCTATTATATTTTGGGATAAACTAATTAGACTTATAATATTGTTAAAATATTACAATGTATTAAGTAATAATTAATAAACCACCCCATGAATGTATCTGGACTTATACCATGAAAATTAACCAATTTACCAAATTAAATTGTTATATATATTTATCTATTTTTTACTAAATTCATGGAATAACTAAAGTGGTTACTTTTTTGAGTTAAAAATATAAACCATCATTTTATTATCAAAACCTGCCTTTCTCTAGTCTATGAAAAATATACCCCATCAACACCATGTTCTTAAAACATTCCCAAATGGATTCACTCTAAAATTCCTTTTTTATTAACACCAAAAGTAGGAGAGATAAGGGAGAAGGAATATATGACTATAAAGGATGAGTAATCAACCATTAGTGGTGAAGAAACTCTCACAACACACAATGAATAATGGGGGTTAAAATAAGGGGTAAGGCAGTAGAATGATGTGGGATACCAATTTCATTATTCTACAATACAATATTAACAGTAAAGCTGAAATTAATATAAATAATAAAATATGTGGCAAAAACTCCGAAATAATGGTGGAACGTCTGAGTCCTAACAGAAATATCAATTGTATTCCCATATACATTTGGTTATTGTGGAATTACTAAAGCACAGCATCATAGTACACCGAAACACTAGTTTACTATCTCTGAGGATGTGGTGGATTTATACTTCTACCATACAAACCTTTTTTCTCCAATATCAAATTGAATTCATACATTATATTTCTCTATGTGTTTTTATGTGTCTAAATAAATCAATTTAGACTCCAAAAATATTTTTAAAAATGATTCAATCCTATATGAATCATAAATTTGGATTACACATATACACTTATTGATGGAACTCCCATGCACCAGATTCTCTGATATGTAACGGAATGTGTTCTTACACGTATTACTATAGTGATGAATGATGGCATGGTAACATTTTTTAATCTTTTCGCTTGAGAAAAGGTATTTAAATTAATATATTCTATATAATAGTTGTGATTTTGGGAGATTAAATTAAATTTGAAACTAAACAAAATGAGAAAGTTTCATTTATTGAGAGAGTTTTATCAATAAATTATAATTGAAATATCTGAGGAAGTATAAATTATAGATTAATAACAATAATATACATAATTACATTAAACTGTACATAATCTAATCAACTTCCCTAAAAGAGTTTAATGAATCCAATAAAATGATTTTCAGAAAAGGGAGTAAACAATTTTGTATGGAGATATTCATAATAATACATTTAAGAAAGTGGATGTGTATGTAGGACTTAACGATACCACATTTAACATCCATCACACAAATTTAAATAGTTTTGTATAATGTTACATATGAGATGTAAAAATCTATTAATTGAACCAAACCCCTGATGAATTAGTTAGTGGAGTTGAAGGAATATTAAATGACTCTTGGAGAGTAGTGCACCATCCAAAATCATATCTAATTTTCATTATTCCTTATTGATGTGTTTCTATTCATAATAATTCTATACATAGGATAATGTATTTTTATTAACTTTTTGGAAGATCAACACAAAATCATGGGTATAATTCATATAAATATCAATTCTTGGATTAACCATGTAAAAATTATTATCTCAAAAAAATCATTCACTGATTCATATACTTGGTGTGGATTTAATTTAGAGAATGGTTTATTGAAACATGTTTATTCAAATATGGTAACAAAATATAATGATTGGTGAGGCTTAAAATTATATGCTGAAATTAAGTAGTTATCTTTTTTTATCTCCCCAAAAAAATCATTGGGTTTCATAGCTATCACTTTTTATTTCTATGTCATAAACATATATTGAGAAATATTGTTTGTAAATCAATACACCTGTCCAAAACTAAAAATAAAAGCATATATACAATTATACTCTTCAACATCATGATTTGAATAAAAATTGTTATAGGATCATTGCCAAAATGAGTATAAAATATAGAAATATACACTTCAAGAACAATTAGTAACCCATATCTAACCTATATATCAAATTTAGAGAAGAACAAAATAATCTATAAATAAAAATAATTTTTTTCTTCCTCTATGTCATAAAGTGATGATATAAATCTCCCCTAAAAGTGATTCAATGAAAACATATTATCCTCATATTTGAATACTAGATTATCAATTTTACTATAAGATTCAATTATCTCTTTAAATGCATACTTAACTATACATTTTATTTGATATGGAATAAATATAATACTACGTGGGATCTTCATGTGAAGTTGATTCATTATGGATTTATGGTACAAAAGACTACCCACCATCATTCTATTTCAATCATTACGCTGCCTAGTCCAATTGTTATCCCCTAAACTGAATGGGGATTGTAAAAAATCATGGTGACCCTCATAATTTCATATATTAACATGAAGGTATTATAAGAAAATATCGTGAAATTTTTCATCACAATAAATATAATCTTCTTATTATTTCTTATCATCTTCTACATGTATATCCTCAACCTCAAAATAAGATGTAACTTCACAAATACCTTCATTAATATATTCCTTCTTAATTAAAGGATCATTTTATCCCTTTAGTGGATTGGGTTATAATGATGAAAAAATTTGTAACACCCTTATAATTTTTGATATATTTCACTTCAAATATATTGGATTTCATTGATATTTTGACTTCCATTCCCTAACTATTTTAAACTAATCGTGATTGAAAAAAAATATCTTATGTTATTCATATAAAATAACTATTTCATTGAATGGAATGAATTAGTAAAAATTAAAAAAGAAAATATATTCTTTACAATTTTAAAAAATAAATTTCATAGATATTATATTTTTTGAAATGAAAATATTATCATTTAAAGATAAATAATTAATATTTTCCAAATAAAATACAATTTATGCACACAATATGTTCTTTAAAAAATAAATTATACTAATCATTATTGATGAATTATATTTATGATATTTAAATATAATATATCACTTGAAATAATATAATATTCGTCTAATGTTTTTTTACTATGAAGGATATAAGAATAAATCTAGTTTTATTTTAAAATATCATTTTTTTAAAACAATTTGTTTTCATTGATTGAAATTATTATAAAATTATTTTTTCCAAAATATATTAATTAAATATTAAAAAATGGATCCCATATGTTTAATTAGGTTGCTAATGTTTTTTTAATTAATTCCTTTTATTTTTTTTCTTTATAAATATTAACCAATAAAAATTTGTGTGACCTTCTTAAGGATAAAATGAGAAAAACCGGGTTAAACAATTAAGATAATGCTTTAAAATTAATATAACATGTTCCTTTATTCTATTTTATAAGTTCCATTAGACCATTATCAAAACATCCTTAAATAAATTTATACTTTGAATGATTTTTCTTAGATCATGAACCGTATATTAATTTATTAAAATGATACTTTCAAAATTTCACTCTCATGAAATTAATATCAATAATTATTTATTATAAGGATAAAAATAGAATTAGTTTGGTTATAAAAGTTTATTTTAAATATGGTATACTTTTTTATAATTTTTATTTTATATCTAATTGTTTGAGGTTAAATAATTACCTTGATTGAATACATAATGTAGGAAGAATGGATGTGAATGCGGAAGAAAAATCATGTAAATGTTTTCAAAACAATAAAAGTAATATTCTTTGGGAGATTTATATTGACTGAAGAATTTTATAGGTTATTATAACATATTAATAATTTTTTAATGGTTCATGTTATAAATAAATGAAAATATTAATCTTTATAAAGAAAAAATATATTTATAGTGTCAAAAATGAGATTATCATAATTTTATGGTAATTAATCATTATTAAAATTATGTATTAACCAAAAAAATAATTAAATCTCAAAATTAGTATTATAAATGTTCTAAACATTCATAAATTTTCCGTTCATGAACAAATTTATATCATATATGTAACATTATAACCTATAAATATTGGAAAACCTATTACCATAATCATGGTTAAATTCTGTTAAAGAATGGGTTAAACTAATTAAATTTTTTTATAATGACACCAAAACCCGAGTAAATTTTATTGTATAAATATATATCTAAAATATCATATATCTAATGTAATTAATGGTTATTTGGAAAAATTATTACTGATATATATATTATTATCTTTTTATCTTTTTATTATTTCCAAGTGTGTCATTTCTATCATTTATAAATGGAAACCACTTCTCTCTTTTATTTACACAAAATTGTGCAATATATATCATCGCAAACCTAAAAATTATCTTATAAAATTACCAATATTATAATAATAATTTTTTAATTAATTGAATATCATTCAATGTCTCCTTAAAAAAATTAAAAGGATGTGTACTGTTGAAATGGAAATAATATTACCAAATATCATTCCATCTAATAATTGTTTTATCTCATATTTATATATATTTATTTAGAAATAATAATAAATTATTAATCATCAATATACCTAAATGTTATTATATTTTTAAACCAATGATATAGACACTCTTTTCCAAAAATTGGGAGTTGAATGTAGCATTCATGTGTGCGTGTGGACTACCGCATCCTTGTAGCTATAAAATTCTTTTCTATATCCATCATTATTTTATGGTTACTCTTATTGGATGAAAATTTATATAATAAATTAATAATATTATTTTTAATTTATAATTATAATATCATGTATACCTTATTTCTTTTTCATCCAATAGAAGATAACAATATCAGTCATTCTATATGTGGACTACCAACAACACAAAGCGATATGATATGTTTTTTGGTTCCCCTCTAATTGAATCGTAAGTAAGATATATTTAATAAATATATATGATATATATGATATAATAATTATTTTATAAATTGGTATATATATTCACCTTTATTTCATTCCATCTATAAGAAAATGAAATACAATGTTCATGTGTATGTACCTCTTCTCATCGTTAAGAATAGTGTCATAATTTTTTCCTTATATATACATCATGGATGGATTTATAAAAAAAATTTACTGAATACATATAATATTTATATTATTAATAAAATAATGGATATGATTTATCCCTAATTAAGTTAAAAGTACAAAAACTACTGAATTGAAATTCACCCGACAAACGAAAAAAATTAACACCTGGAAATAATGACTTTATTATAGAATTACTAATAAATTGTTGTTGAAATTTTAAAATTGGATCATATATGATATTATTTGTATTTATATGACTATTTTTTATACTTTTTATAAATTTATATTTAGTATATAATATTTTATAGTTCTCTCATTGCATGATTAAGTTAATGTAATAGATTTATGTACCAATCTCAATGTTTATCTAGATTGTTTATTATTAAGTTTTTGAGGTTTAATTTTCGTGATCTACCTATAATGGAACATATATATTTACATATACTCTATATATCTACTTATAATAAATTGTTTTAGTTTTAGTTTCCTCAATTTATGTACTTAATAAACTGAAAGGATGTCATTAAATAAAAACAAACTTCATTTCACTCATATATTGAAAATCCGATTTATTCCACATTTTTGGTTTCTAAATATAACTCCAAAATTTTATAAATATTCTCAAATTTATATTTATATTTATATTCGGAAATTATTTAATATTTTTTATTAAAAATAAAAGGAATCTGATTAATGTTTTTAAAAATTCATACATTTAATTTTTTATTAAAAATGTGGAAGGAACCAATTTTTTATTGTGCACAGTGTGAACGTGATTTACATCCTTAATGGAAACTCAATATAATGATGATTAAAATAAAAGGATCCCAGATTCATTTTCAATATAAATATTTTCTTACTATGGGGTAGATTTCAATACTTTCAATAAGTGATTTCTATGTGAAAATGGTATTTCCCTGAATAATTGTTCCAATTATCCTTTAAAGTAATTTTCTTCTACAATGGAATCATTTGATGATTTTAATTATTTAATGAAGTCATAGTACTAGGTTACCATCCAACTTATTTAATTTTAATTTTATGTATATTATAATGAATTGATTAAGAAACATGATTATTTTTCATAGGCTGTTCTATGATGAATTGTTCAAATGTTTATGATACCCATATAATTATATTGGGTTTTGATATGTGATGAATGTTTTGTGATCTTATGTGAAAAATTATGATTGAATATTGATTATTTCATTGGTTTCTCTGAATTTATATTTCACTCAAATACATTTTGAAAAGAAATATTCCATATTAGATAACACTAACTACAATGGGGAGTGAACCTAATTTATTATGTGACACCATACACATTGATAACATTATATATAAACCATAAAAATGGATATTATTTAATGGGTATTGATAAAAATCCAATATTATAGTCTTGGAAGTGATCATTGACTAAGGAAGTTATTTTACATGCTTATGTGTATGCAAGAAACATATTCATTATTCCAATATTATTCTCCAATGGCTTGTGTTCTATGATTCAATTGCGATTCATGTATTATAAATTACATAGAATTATGTCATGAATTATTATTGGGACCAATGATATATTGGGATTGGTTTCAAATATTTTATCTCATGTTCTCAAACACATTTCTCATAGTTTGTTTATGTGATCATTGATATCTATATATTTTGTATTCGCCAAAAAAATAGTTGACCCTTCCTCATGCTTCTTTTCACTAGTTTTTGAAGAATGTATTTATATAATATATTTCTATGAAGGGTTAATTTTTTAATAAATATTTAAGATTTTATATAGATATCAATTTTTACATGTTTTCTATTAATCAATGTTTACCAAGAATCTAGAAATATATAATTCTTGTTAGTATCATAATGTTTTCTATAGATTATTCAACAAAAAATGTAATATTTATATATGATTCTTATGGGTTTCTGTAGTTGGAATCAGGGAATGTTTTAGTTATATTTATAAACTAGTACTATAAACCTTTATTGAGAAACCATTTAATAAATATATTTATTTGATAAAATACAAAGTAATGTTAATAAATGAAATTTAATTTAATGATAAAAAATACATGTATTAATACTACCAGTGGATTGTACTTTTTATGAAATGAATCTCATTGTAGTAACCGTGAATAAAGATGGTTTAGTATATATTAGTCTTTATTTCCGTACGAGGTGTATGTTCCCTTACAATGTACCTAATTGTACACTCCTAGGGGATATTCTTGACATAATTGACATTTTCTTAATGAACAATATTTAGAGAGGTTAATAGATTTTTACTATCGATGAACCTGAATAAACATGAAGTTTAACACAATGAAAAAAGATTCCATGGATTATATTACCTATTAAATATTTTTTCATGATTATGCGGTTTCCCATTATGATTATTTTTCTCATGCTATTATTTTTATTTTTAGGAAATAGAATGAAACTAACTGAGTCATGTTAGTGATGTATGTGATGAACAATGGAATGATTGAACACCTAAGAAACCAAATTTTATGTTATATGGAATGAAAAAAATGTATTTTTAATTGTAAGATTACATTCACAATAAATTGATAATGTTGATTATTCTAATGAGAAAATGTGGTAAAAGTGGTATGTTATGTCCTTCATGAGGAAACATCTACCATATTTCAGTGGGATTACTAAGACAATGGTTACAAATAATGGATTGAGAACATTAAAAATGTTCTTTCCATTCTCAGGTCATTAGATAATGAAAAAATAATTTTAGATATTTATCATTTAGCAGGATAAATAATAAATGGTGTACTGTTATCAGGAACATGAAGAAACTGGATGAAATTCACAACATTTATTGGGATAAGATTGTTATATTTTTTAGAAAAACTATATTCCTTGTATTCATTATACAGAAAATGAGGATATAATTCATTGATACAATTTAGTAAGATTATGAATCCATTAGTACTTATGATTAATCATATACAATAATTATGAGGTATATATATGGAATTATTATCTCACACAAATGTATTATTTTTTTATTCATTAATGTTTTATAACAAAGTCACCAATCGGAATTATCCACAAAAGTCTTTAGAATCACTGAATAAATTCATTCTTATGATATCAAGGTGATGATTTATATTCTTGTTAGCAATGAATATCCTAGTTTTTATAAGAAAATAATGATGTAATTAAAATGAAATTCTAAAAATCTTTGATATATGAAATTTTATTTCTATTATGATCATAGTTTGGAATGAATCATGAAAAACATTTCTTTAAGGTAACTAATATATGTTTTCTGTGTTGAAAATAAGGTCATATGGAGATGGAGATTTCTGTTACCCATTAATATCAATGTTTTGATAACAAAATAAACTTATATTTCAAAGGAAAATCCTAAAATAAAGGAGATAAGAAGATTTGATTTCCATTATTCTTAAAGTTCGAAATTGTACATATAAAAAATTTCTCTAACAGAACTAATAAATGTTTTATGTGTATAAAATAATGAAATATATAAGGTGAATGTTGAATAAAATGGAATAGTAAGTTATATAATGATTAAGATATAAAAATATATTATGCACCACCAAGACTCTATTTTTTTAATATGATGTGTCTACTAATTATCATTATCATGGTTTAAATATAAAGCTTAATAATGTTAGTCATCATCAAAAACCACATAAAACAGGAGGGAAAAGGAAAACACGTGAAATTTCTATTCTTTACTTGTGGTATGAAAAAAAAAGTTGTGACATTACCACTTATTATCCACTCTAAAACATCTATTTTTTATTCAACTTTCGATCTACCCATCCTATTTATATAAATAACATTCTATGAGAATTGCAATAACAACTCAAAGATAAATGCGGAATTACTATTAAAAACATAAATTAAATGATGACCACATACAAAGTATTTGAATCTTTATTGATTGAACATATCGGAAATGTTATTCCTATGAATCCAATTACTATCCCTTTTGATTAATTTGATTTCATATTAGGCATGGATTAGATTTTGTTACAAAAACACCACAACAATTTCAAAGAAATGGAAGTCAAATTTGATATAATGAACCATACTATGGTAATATATTATTACTATGATAAATATGAACATATTATGTGAATTAAATCCACTATATGGGTGTTATTTCAAGTTTAAAAATGATTTTTTTATCTCAATATATTGGGATAGAACTCAACATCAAGGATATTCATATTATAAGATTCATTTTTAATGTTTTTATGGATGATATTGCCAGTTTTCCACTATGTTATGAAGTTTTGTTCTGAATAGAACTCATAATTGGTGATACACCTACAACATAGGATTCTAATAGTATTTCCCCTATTTATTTCAAATTTTTAAAGAATCAACATCATGGGAATATTGATAAGATATTCATTTTCTATGTGTGTCAAAAAGTGGTGAAACAATTCTATTTGTAATGAATAATGTTAGAACAATAGAAATATACATTGATTGTCAATGAACTAGCTTCATCAAAGTCATGAATAACGTTTGTTTTATTATTATAGATTATTTGATTAATTAATTATTTGAATATGATGATTTTTCAATGATTGACTCAAAATAATGATTCAATCTATTGATGGTAAAAATTTAATACATATACCTGATATCCTTCTGTATATTTTATAGAGATGAAAGATTTATAATGATTACATTTAGTCATTCTAATTACCCCTACTATATTAATCAATTTCATGAATAGTTTATATAGATATTACCATGGACTGTTTGTCATAGCCATTATAGATGGTATTATTATATCATCCATGATCAACAATTTGTATGAAGAATACTATTAAATTTTATTAAGGACCCTAAAATGTGAAATTGATTGAATATTTTTCCAATTTTAAAATATTAACATAAAGGATTTATTTTTGGTTCATGTGACCTCACGTGAGGGTGTATCAAGGGATCCATCAAAGAAAAATATTATTTTTCATTAGAAGAACCTATCAACATTGATTGAGATATGTAGTGTCCTTGGTTTATATGGATATTATCAATGATTTTTGTAGAATTAACCATAGATATAAAATCCATCCACCAGGTTAACATGTAAGGGATAAATGTTCCTTTGCGAAGCTGAATGTGAGAAAAAATTCAAGGAACATGAAATTATATTCATATGTTCACCTATACCTACAAAACCTGGCAGAGGAAAAGGATATGTGATCTTTAGTGATGCATTAAAGATGTAACTTGGGTGCTTCATCATGAATAATTATCTACATATATTTTTTTAATCATGAAATTTAATAGTTCGTGATAATAACTTAAAATACCAAGATTAGTATTAGGATGTATTATATTTATATTTATGATATGGATTCATTATCTTTATTGATTGGACCTCCAATTTTTGTTGAATATAATGTATTCTTCTATATACGAATATAGAATATATTCATGAGATTTTAGAAGACGGAAATGTTAGGTCCCATGTTCGTCAACCCCTTTGTGATTCATGAATGAATCATGGTCATGGTTTATTGACCATCACTCCCACCATCCCTATCACAAGTGTAAGTCAAATTCCATGTATCCTGTTTTAGGAAGTACATATTAGATCACTCACATGTACTAAATTTTGAGGTTGTATAAATGGAACATAATATCTCTTATTTAGGACTAGTTGGTGACATTGTTGGACATTAATGATATATATCAATGTGATAAGAAAACCAACCTAGTCAATGTACTATAATGAAACCACAAGTATAATGAATATACATGGAAATATGAAGCAGACATTAGAAAAAAGATTCCATGATCATTTTAACTTTTGTATGTAAAATGAAAATTCAATAGGGAAATTTCTAAATAGGGAAGAATGTAACGAACCTATATTCCCTCATTTTTATTTCCCATCTAAAAATATAATTTTCTCACACATAGTAAAATACTTTTATATAATGAACACACACCATAAGAATTACCCGGTCAACTATTATTCTAATAATTAAAAAATATAATTTAGGTGATTAATATTGACATACTAGATGAAAATATTAAAATGGGATAGAAATATAATATATGATAACTAAAATGTGAAAATTTTGATCATATTGATTCACCAGAATAACTGAACGAATGAACAACACTATTTAAATGAGTCAATTTTTTTATTTAACATAAACATGTTGAAAATCATAATAAATAAATATTTTATTAATAAAGATTGATTTTATAATGAATGAAATATGAGGTATTTATAGAATTAAGGGAACCCATTTAACCATTAAAAATATCACGATTGGAATTGTAATATGGCTATTAGAATAGTAATTGACCTTTTAGAATAGTAATATGATGTAACATCTAGGACCTCTCTGGTCCATTACATTGTGAAAATATGTTGTTTGAATTGTTTTGGGAGGTTAGGATGACTCATTTCAACAGTTTACACGTTTTTCCCATTTTCCAAGAGAAGCTACATTCAATATTTGGTCACACCGGTGAGTGATAACCTACAAATCCATAATGATAGGTCGCTGATGGTGAGTCTCAATAATGTATTGCACTATTATATTACACTAGTGAGCTATAACAAATAATTGAACTAGTAACTCTCACAAGTGAGTCACAACAGTGACACACACTAGTTTCTCGCAGTGGTGGGTCGCAACGTAGCTCACCATATGGTGAGTAACACTAGTTACATGAACCAGGGATCACATTGGTGAAAGTCAACATGAAATAGATGAATATTTAGTCACACATGTGACACGGGCTGGTGAATCATGATGGTTACTTCCCTAATGGTGAGTCACATCAACTAGTGTGTCAAATTTTATAAAAATTATCCAATTTTTCTAGTTTGACCACTTTAATGTTTTCATTCATGTAAAATTAATACAATACTATATATAAATGTTTTTTACCTATTTCAAACCACATCTATCTTCTAAAAACCAGAAGCTTCCTTTGACATCAAAACAAGGTGGTTTTGGTCATGAACCTCTTTAATGGAATTTATGTCCATTTCTCCTGATGATTTTGGATGTGTCCATTATAAAGATGAGATCCTTCCATTCAAGTGAGCATAACTTAACTCTTTTTACCAAACATCCAAATAAAATTTATCTCATAGTATTCTTTCTTTGTTTCGATGCCTTTAAACTATGTTCTCTATGTAATCTTTTTACTGCATATGTGCCCCATTCAAGGACCACTAAGGAGGTCCTAATATTATTTTCATTGAGGTAGGGATCCCTTATTTACTCTTATTTGTGTATCATGAAATGTAGTTGTGTGAATACTTACCATTGGAAGACAATAAAATCCAATTAAATGTTTAAAATTGAATATCATTTTGTTATATATACAAGGGATTGGGAAAAGATAAATATTCTTTTATTTCTTTTCCTTATTGATGATTTGTTTAATAACATGAATTGAATGCGATATATGCCTAAAAAATCAACGTTGTTGGGGATATTTGATAGCTCACTAGAGGATCTATGTAATGGATGATATATAATCTCCATTAAGAGATTATTTAGGAAAAATTGTAATAACATATACTTAGTTAATTAATATGGATTCTCAAATATATTATTTATTTTGTGATCATAAACACAATTTAAAAACTGTAATTTGAATAATATACCCCCTTGTTAAAACTGAAAAGACTTTGGTATGGATGTGATGCATGGTTTTGTGTGATTTCTATTTGTGGGTAATGTGGATGAATGTGGTTGTGTAGTGGGGTTGTTAATGGTTGTGGCGTGATTATGCTGCGGAGATGGAATTGGGATGTGCTTTGTCAGTTTCATAGAATGTGGTTGGTGTGGTGTGGTTTTGTAGTGTGGATTCTGAGAATGGTTGTGGGGAGACGTGTGGATGGGTGCATTTATATATTGGGGATTTTCATCAGTTTAGAGGATGGACTGTTAGTGATGACATAGAATAAATATATTTTTACTTCATATGGGTGTTTCACCATTAATAACATGATGAACATTTGTTCATAATGTGAAATTCATTGATCTAACTTCTTTTTTACTTTTTTTCATTAGTGTATTTATTGTTTTATGATGTTCATAGTACCATCCCAGGTAACAATTGAATAATATAATGAATTGATAAATAAATAATGGAAGGTAGTTAAAAAATCTGGTCAGGAATATGGTCCGGGTTGTGGCATGTTTAGTTGTGTTGTGGATTTAGAGGTAGTACTAATGTTAGAAGTGTTTGGGTTTTAATGTTTATTTTAGAACCCATTTTTTTTTAAGAATGTTTAGTCTGTATATATTATTTTATTTAACATGTTATTTATATACACACCCTCCATAGTTGAACACTATTTATTGACACTCCCATCATCATGGAGGACAATGTCTTTCTCAGACATCCTTGTTGGAATATGGATGGTTTGTTAACCATTCTTCAATGATCCCTCATCCAGGAAAAGACAACCCAATATTCTTATATAAGGTTTTTTTTACCTAGGTGTGTGAGGGTGTGTTTTTCTTTCCCAAGTTTATTTGGGGTGAGGTGTGGTTTATGTTCTAGGTGTCTATGGGTGAGATGTGGTGATCTTCTAGCCCAGGTGTCTGTAGGCACGATGTGATGTGCTTCATTTTCCTAGGTGATTGGGCTAGCGGTGAATCCAAAGTCTATTATGGAGTTATATTATCTACTTCTTTTTCCTGGTTGAATGGACTAGTAGTGAGGGCTTAGTGTCTGTCGGAGTGTTGTGATGTTGTTCTTCCAAAAGATGTGGGAGGGCCATGATGTTTTTCGGTTGGAAACTGTGGTTTTACCAGTGGGAAGTGGTGTAGGGTAACCAAATTATCAGTTTTCTTACTATATTACTTTAAATGTCTTGTTTTAATTGGTGAGTGTGCCTTGGTGAGTTTTGGGTTTGGTTCAACTCTTTAGATGTTGATGGTTCTGTGGTTTTCTCACAGGGGCATTAATATGAATCTTCAAATTGTGAGCGAGATACTTTGGATTTTCTTACTGAGTATACTTTTATGATCACCCTACATATATAAACATATTTTTAGGTTTCAATGAAGAATATTTAGACCATACTATACCATACTAGATCGAACAATGGTATAGTTGGTGTGTTGCTGCATAGCTTTACATTTTGTTTTTAATTTGAGTTTTCATTGTATTTTTGAACCAGTTTTTTTAAACATGAATTTGGGGTGGAATTTTTATTTCATTTATATATGTCATGGAGATCATTTTATGTTGTTAAATCTTATCCCTTGATCATTTTTTCTATAAAAGCATAATGCCTCTCATTTTGTGAGAGTATATACCATATGTGATTGTCCCCCCCCAAAAGAACTTCTCTAGGCGGAACATGGGGCGTCATTAACTCTATTTACTAATCATGAAGAAGGATGGTCATGACATAGTGATATCAGAGCATATGGATAAGAGATAGAATGCTGTTTGGGGCTAGAAATATTGTGGATATCACAGGTTTGTAGGGAAACATTTTTAGGTGATCTCTATGAGTGACATAGACTAGGGATGTCTGGATATGAATATAGATTTTAGGTCCCACCATGATCTGATACAAGGATGTTGAGTCTACAAAAGGACTAACTGGTGTTAAACTCTTTTCTTGGTAGAGACCATTGGAACGGTACATGAATATTAATGAATTTTGTTCCTGTTTGAATTGGGTTTTTTTAGGGAATGTTATGTAGATTAAAAATCAGTTTAATTAAATAAATTAAATTTAAAAAATATACATATTACTTAGTCATATTATTTCCTTGTTTACCATCTCATGTATGGAAACCATTCATCATCCACACGTGGCCCCGGCAGTTGAGGCTCATCAGGACAATCTGGTGGATTAGTGAAGGGTTAATCTAAGGGAGGTGGTTGAATAGTGGTATATGATGTTACATGATTTCCCATGGTAGATCATTAGAAAGATCAAGGGAGTTGTTTCAGATGATGAGACAGAGAGCTAGTTCAAGGATCTTGTGATCACCTAAATTTTGACTCGGGCATTGATGAAGTACTAGGTTCTTTTAGAGGTTATCCATATATAAGGAGCATCAAATTAGTAGTGGATATTGTAATTGGGGGAGTGGAAGGAGGCTGACATTCTTTGGGTCAATTTTGTAGAGTTCCGATCATAATTCCATTCATTTCATATGATGTATTATAATAGGCAAGAGTTACTCCCTCTCCAGAAGGGGAGTAGGTCGGTGTGGGAATTTTGGATCAATTTCCTGGATATCTTTCATTTTTTCCCGAGTCACTTTCTGGATGAATATTCTTGTGTGAGAATCCTAGATGTGGGAAATATTCCTTATCTATAGCATGGAGTTTCTCTTCTCCCCTTGTTAACATCCATGGAGGTCCAGAGAAGGAACATGTACTTGGGTGTATGCACTCATGAGGAGGTCTACCATGACATGGGAGCTATTTTAGTTCTTCGAGAGGCAAGGATTCTAGTTGTAGGTCCCATGCAATATGTACACTAAGGTTTTTACTGGCAGGGATTCGACCTTAGCAGTTTGTTTTCTAACGTTCTCGTCCTTGTGCCTTTCTTATAGACTTGGGACTCATGAGTTTTTTACAGAGCATGTAGCCATCTTCAAATTCAGTGCCCAAAGGCCTTTGGAGCTCATTATGGTGGAGGTGGGAAGTTACATTTCCCACCATAGCAGTAGTTTCCATCTTGTAAATTTTAGTAGTAGGGATAACAGGCTCGTTCTCCACAGAAGGGAGATGGTGAAGGTAGGGGCCAACCTTAGGATGTTCCTTGGGACCTCATACTAGGAATGGTTGTGGAATGATTTTTTAGAAAAGGTGAAGGGGAGTCAGGTGTGTATAGTTCCATGATGTGATGGTAGCAGTTATGGTAGGGTCATATTGCATTATAGACATGATTAGTTTTTCTAGATACCATTCCTTATCTTTTTTAGATTTGGTGTATCAACACTTATTCATTGTACTCGTTCTAGCCCATGCTATGGGACTAGATGTAGAGAGAATTTTCATTCCCCTAGTGTGGAGTATGCCATTCGACGGTTAGACCAACCTGTTTTATGTGTGTGGATTATGTACATTGTTGATGGGGAAACATTAGTCTAATGGGGATCTCTTCATTCTATAGATTTATTCATACAATATAATTCTGCACATTGACTGGTTGTATTCCTTGCATGTAATTATTAACTACATTCATATAAGAGTTGGGTTTTGAAACATGGGTGTCCGGTGTCTGGTTTTCATTGATTATCAGATTTTTCAGTTGTGAATTCACTATGTGGTTCCCCTTAACCCCTTGTTAGCTGAGCTGTCAGTGGAAATAGTAGACTTAGGGATAAGGGAATAATCCTAGTATTTTTGGGGAGTTTGTGGATGTTTTCCATGAGGTGGTGTGGATATTAACCCCTGGAATTTATGTTGAGTTCATGATAGACCTACATCCTATTGCATGTCTGATTTTGGTGTATCTTTATCTACTGACACATTCTGAGTTCGAGGAGATGAGGATTCATATTTTCATTTGGATGAAGATGGGATTTATCCAGCAAAGTGTGTCACCATGGGTTAGTCTAGTCTAGTCTAGTTTATGAAAAATGTGAATTGTATTATGAAGCTCATCATAGACTACTGAAGGTTGAATCGGGTGATGGTCAAGAACATTTATCCTCTTTTGAGGATACATGATATTCTTTTCCAACTGATAATTGGATGTTGGGTTCCCAAGATCTATTTATGGTCAAGATATCAGCAGTTGAGGGTGAATGCGGGAGATATTCAGAAAACTACTTTTAGGTGTAGGTACTGGCTTTTTGAGATCATAGTCAGGTCATTTAGTGTTACGAATTCACCATTCATGTTCATGGGTCTCATGATCCCCTTTTTACCTGAATTCCTATATTTGTTTATTATTTTTTTCATCGATGACATCATGATTTATATGAAGTCAGATAATATACATGTTGAGCTTGTGAAGACTATCTTGCAAGTTCAAGGACACTTCCATCTCTAAAAAAGATTATCCATGTTAATGTTTTGGACACTGGTGGTGTATTTCTTCAGGAATGGGTTGTCTCAGCATTCAGTAGACCCGTCAAATTTCAAGGTAGTGGTATATTTTCAAGCAGCCAAGAATGTGGCAGAAGTATGATGTTTTCTTGGTCTCATAGGTTATTATCAAAGGTCCATACCTAATTTCTCCATAGTTGTTGGTCTTTTGATATCCTTGACATGAAGGTAACAAGATTTTTTGTGGAGTAATAAGTGCTATGCTATATTTACATATCTGAAGGGGGTTTTTTTAATGCTCGAGTGCTCTAGTTTCTATAAAAAGTTGTCATGTTTGAGGTGTTTTGGAATGATTCCCATATATTATTAGGAAGAATCATTATGAAATAGTGATTTGTGATATCTTATGGCTATAGGTAGTTTTTTCCAATGAAAATAACCATGACACAAATGATGTAGAGCTTGCGATGGTCATTTTGAAGATGATGTTGAGGTGGAATTACCTAATTGGGGTGTTCTTTGAGGTATTCGCAGGTAGAATATCCTTCATGAATGCCATTTCCCAAGGGAGTCTAAACATTTGATAGCGGAGGTTGATAGAGTTTCTTCAGGAATATGATTTTTATATATTATACACCTCATGAAAGGGGGCTGTTGTGGCCAGTGCATTAAGCATGAATCCCAAGAAGGAGGTTTTTTACGAATGTTCAGATTATCGGAAGGTGAGGGAGGAGTTTTCCACAATTCACATAGATGCAGGAATAGATAGAGGAATAAGATGTTCAATATAGCTGATAGTGTATTCAACTTTGAAGAAATATATAGAGGTGTCTCATTGGGGAGAATTAGAGGCATAGGTGGTGTTCTATCACGTTGACCATGGTGATGATTTAGAGGGATGGTTATAGGATGGTCCTAATTAGATGATGTTTTATGGAAGGATATTTTTTTTGGAATAAACACATAAGGGATTCCTTTTTGAGTTCTATAACTCACCCATAGTGATAAACCTATGTATTTAAATGAAGTTAAATGTCTTGAGGATGTCGTATTTTTTGGTAGAGATGAAGCGGGCAGTGATAGAGATTGTAGAAAAATATTTGGTTTTTCAGCAGGTGAATATTGCGCATTAAGTTCACGATGGTTTGTTGTAGCCATTATATGTCCCAAAGTGAAAGTGTTATGCCATCTAGTTGGATTTAATAATGGGGATACTGAGGATTTAGGGTGGCTACAATTATATTTGTGTTGTAGTGGAGTAGTTGATGAAATTGGCCTACTTCATTATGATTATTGGGTCTAGCATAATGGATTCCTTAACGAATAGGTATGTTTATAAGATGGTGTGGCTACATGGAGATTGTAGATATTTTGTCCCAGATCGGGATGTATAGTTTACATCATGATTCTATAAGGGATTGCAACATGATCTTTTAATACAAATAAACCTCGGCACTATCTTTCACCATCAGATATATGGAAAAACAATGTATACCAAACAGATGTTGGAGGATATGTTGTGGGAATGAATCTGAGACATTAGAATATCTTGGGTATGAAACATGACTTTGGTGGAGTTTGATTACAATAATAGCTATCAATCTGCCATTGGCATGTCCTCATTTATAGCCTTGCATAGAAGATCATAATGCTCGCCCTTATGATGGATAGAGGTTGGGGAGATAGTTGATCCTGATTTGGATGTGATATGAAGCATGAAAGAGAAGGTTCATCTCGTTTGTGAGAGTAAGAAAGAAAATTAGGACTAGTAGAAGTCTTATATTAATAATTAGACAAGACCCATAGAGTTCAATGTTGGGGACCATTTATTCACGAATGTTACTCCTCGGAACAGTTAGAGGTGGTTTGGTAGGGGGAGTAAGCTTTCAACGATGTTCATCTTACCCTTCGAGGTGTTGGGTTGAGCTGGCCATGTCACATACATATTGGTGCTGGAACCATAGTCGTAGCAGATCCATGATTTCAAACAACTATCACAGCTTCATTAGTATTTATATGATGACTCCCATGTTATTGATAGGGGATTGTAAAACATTGAGGATGTTGCAATGTTTGTGGAACAACCACTGTAGATACATGATCATTTGGAGAAGGTGATTCGTGGGAGGACCATTCCCTTGTTTAATGTGTTATGGAGGAATTTTGGCTTGGAAGAGAGTACATAGGAGTAAGAAGCGCAGATTCATTCCTCATACATAGTGTTGTTTGGAGTTTTTTCCCCTGATTTTATGTTTATTGTGATGATTGAAACCATTTTTTAGGATGAAACGTTCTTCCTGCCTGATGATGTGTGTGGTAAAATGTGTGATAAAGTCCTAATGCTTGAAAATGGGAGTACTCGATTCCAAATCGAGATTCATTAACTGGGATGAAATTAAACCCATGTGGGCATGAATATTCCACCAACAGTGGATAATATCATTACATTGAGTAAGGAATTCCCACAATTTTTTTGTTCATATAGTGTTGATTTGGTACTTCTGTGATGTGTATTGTGGTCAGTTGAGGTAGCAGATGTTAGAGGAGGTGTTCATGGTTATCCAAGTTTCACTCCATCTTTCAAACAACACATTGTTCCCCATCATTGAATTTTGATCTATTTAATTTTTAGTGGTGTTTCAAGTGTTGTGAGATCATTGAGAGGTATCTCGCATGGTGGTTGTTCAGACCCCTCTATCACTGGGCATGTTTAAAAATTATCAATGGCAATAATTGTTTGAAAAGTATATGATGTAATGGACTGGACCTCTCCAGTCCATTAAATTATCAATATCCAGTGTTTTATGTGTTCGGGGAGGTCATGCTGACTCATTTAAAGAGTTTACCTATTTTTACACTATTCCAATGGCAACACCTTTCAATGATGGGTTGCACTATTGAGTTATTATATGTTAGTTTCAAACAAAATTTTGATGATGATGAGTCGCAATGATGACACAAAATAGTTTCTCACCAAATAGTGATCCACAATGGGGACTCAAACTGGGGACTCACGTTAGTATCTCACCAAATGGTGAGTCACACTAGTGAATCGCACCAGTGTCTCGCGATGGTGACTCGCCTAAATGGGAGTCACATCCAAAAGCTTATCATGATATCTATAAATTCAATAGTTTTTATATTTTTATCCCGTTAATGTTTTATTCACATAATATTTATTTAATAACATATTAAATTGATTTTGAGGACATTTCAAATCATATACATCTTCCAAAACACTGAAACGTCCATTGAAATAAAAAATGTGTGGTCTTGGTAAATTAAATTCTTCAGTGGCTTTTAAAAACTATTTACCCATATTATTTATGATTTGGCCTTACAAAGGATGTTATCATTTATTCCTTATGCACCCCGTTTACACTTCATAAGACAACCCAGAACCTTTCTCCCCAAGGAGTCCAGTGTTGTTTCGAATCCTTTAAACCGTGTTTTACCTGGAGTCTCCCTGGTACTTATGTTCCACTGTCTTGGAACAATAATTTGGTGACAATAACTTGTTATTCTAGGTATAGAACCCTTTATTTCTATTAATATTTCCTAATTTTTTGTGGGTTTGTAAATTCATTCCATTAAGGAAAATTTTAACCAAATTAAAAAATAATAATTCAATCTATTTAAGATCCATATAGAGGGTCTGGAAAAAATTCACGCATGGTTTAGTTTCATTGTTTTTATAAAATTTTGTTTAATGATATTATTTATATGGTTTATATTACTATTAAAATCATATCCATTACGGTTTTTGTTTCCAAATAGAAGTTTCAATGGAATGAATGCTTTTTTCTCTTCATTAAGAGATTATTTATGAAAAATATTAATCTTGTAAACTCAGTTAATAAAAATTGATTCCGTTTGGATCTTATGTCTTCTGTTATCACACATTCAATTAAAAAAGAGGAATTTGAATAATAACCACCTCGTTAAAATTGAACATATTCTGTTATGGAAATGATTTTTTGTTTAGTGTGAATTTTTTGCGGGGTGGATGTGGATGAATGTGGTTGTGTTGTGGGGTTGTGATTGCGTGTGGTGTGGTTATTCAGTGGGGTTGTAATCATTATATCCATTGTTGGTGTTGCTGAATAAGGTTTCTATAGTGTGGTAGTGTAGTGGGAAACCAAAAATGGTCATGGAGAGATGTGTATCATGTTGTGTCTATGATTTCATATTCTTCATCAATATTTAGGATGGATTGGAGTGGACTAATTTGAAAAATGATGGTGTCACATCAAATGGTTTCTTAAAAAATAATAACAATACATTGTGTAATAATGTGAAGTGTATTGATTTACTATGGTTCACCCTTTTCTTTATGACATTGGTGTGTTTCATATTGTATGGTGTGTTGTGTTATATCCTTGGCAGTGATGGAATGGAGGAATAAAGTTCCAATTAATGAATGGATGTTGGTTATATAAGTTGGTCTGGAATATGGCATGTGTTATGGTTTGTTGTAATGTGTAGTGCATTTAGAGGTTATAAAAAGGTTGGAAGTGTTGTTTGGTAGTTGTTTATTTGAGAACCCAAATGTTGGGATGAGTGTTTGGTTTATATATATATATATATATAATTTTATTTTCTTTGTGATTATATATGCACTCTAACCTTGTTTTCACTATATTCCGAAAAAAACCCTTTATTACGAGAGATATTGTCATTCCCAAACCTCTTGGTGGTAAGATGGATGGATGGTGGACAATTAATCTCTAATACCTCTTCTAGGTAGTAACATCCCAATATTTTTTTGTTAAGAATTTGGTTTGTGAGCCCCAGGTGTGTGTGGTTGAGTGGTGCTTTCCCAGTTGTCTTCAGGATGAGGTGTGGTTTATGGTCAAGGTATTTACGGGTGGGATGTGGTGTGCATTTGGTCGAGGTGTCTTCAGGTGGGATCTAGAATGCCTAATTTTTTTAGGTGATAGGACATGTGGTTTTTCCATGGTGTGTGTTGGTATGATGTGATTAGCTTCATTTTCCAATGTGTCAGGACTATAAGTGAGGCCTTGGTCTCTATAGGCTGGTCATGACATGGTTTTTTCAAAAGAGGTGGGAGCTCCAGACATTTTTTGTTAGTGAATAGTATCTAAACCAGTTAAAAGTGGTATGGGGTACCCATATCATATATTTTATTAATATATTATTTTATGTGAGTCTTGTTACATGGGGAGTGTTGATTTGTGAGGCTGGGTTTCAGTTTTTGACTTGGTTGGATGTTGTCGACTCTGTTGTTTTCTCACTCATGCTTTAGTATGCTTCTTCTAATTGTGCATGAGAGATGTTGCATTTTCCTATTAAGTATAATTGTTTATTATCACTATGCATATACTAATGTTGTTAGTATACTAGGGGTAATATGTGGACCATGATTGACCACACCATCTCAAATGATGGGACATTTTTTATGTCACTTCATACCATTACTATGGGTATTAAATGGGATGTTTCATTGAATTTTTGCAATAGTTTTATTATAAATAGGCTTGTGGGGTGGAATGATTATTTATATCATATATGTTTAAGACCTTTGAGGTTGATACATCTTATCTCTAAATCATGTTTTCCATAAAATGGTAATGCATCCCATTTTGTAAGATTATATTGCATTGGGGTTGGTTGTCACCTCGGGAACAACTTGAGACAGGACACGGGGGGGAATTATCTCTTAATCTTCAACTTTTAGAAGGAGGGTCATGACACATGGCCATTATAATATTAATATAACCCAACGTGAGTGTAATATAGTTGTTATATATATGATAAAATGGAAATATATTAAACTATAACCATTATAAAATTAAATAGTAAGGGTTCATAGTTATGTTAAACATATAAGTTTTATTTTCATTTTCACTACAAATATAATGATTTAAAAGATATCTTATTTTAATAAAATGGTTTTACAACATAATTGTTTGTTTTATTAAAATGATATTTAATTTTATGATAACATATGCAATTTTTATACGGGTCGCAGAATTGATCATAATATTAAAATTTGTATTCCTTAAAAATAGGTGTATTTTTTTAAAAAAAATTAAATATCAATTATTTTTAAATAATATTTTTATAAAATCTTATTATGTATTAGAATATAAATTTCATAAATTTTTTTGTTTGATTATTAGTTATTTTTCCTAAATATTTTAAATTTTGGTGAATAATGAAATATGAAAAAAAGGTAATCTAAATACATAATTTTTTATTCATGTATGATGTAATAACACAAGAGTTCCAAAATAAATGTACCATATACTGTATATTATTATAATTAAAAATTACATTAATATTATTGATCCATAATAATAATCTACTTATTATAATATTTCGAAACACCACTTTTCTGCCCATATAAATCTGACCCATTGCAACACATTCTCCTCACTACTTCACTATCAGTGATACATTCAATTTTCATCCCAATTTTATTCTCAATACACTAAAAAATACTTATTTTTATGTTCCTCATTCAATGTGCCTTTCATGAAGTCTTGATGGCTTTTTTAAGAGAAGGTATATAATGGAAGATGTAAAAATTCATGAAAATATTCTTTATATTTTATTAATATTCTACCAGCCCTACTATTCATTATCCACCATAAAAAAGAAAAATATTAATCGTAAATATATTTATGTGTTATTTTTATATTGTAATATCCATCTTCTACCCTCCCATATTAATATTCTAAAATGAAAATTTTTTCTACAATATGGTTGGTTCACCACCTCTGTTAAAAAATTACATCATTTTTCTTCACCACCTTCAAGGTCAGTTATAAAATAAAAATCAACATTAAATATATTTATAATCATTATATTATAACATATATCATGTTATATAATGTTATAATAACCATATAATTATTATTAATAATCTAGTTGATGAAGGTCAGTGAAATGGCTTAAATGAGTTATCTACTTACGCTTAATGTTTTCACTATGTTAATATTCCATATCTCAGAACATAAAATTAAATTTTGGGACAGTAATATTACTAGAAGGACATGAGTACCATTTCATTTCACATATTTATTTTTATTTCCTTTTCATAATAACTTCAATAATTATACAGATATGATCTTTCCAAGGAACATTGAAATAAATCCCCTCAGAAAAGAGGGACAAATATTATAGCACATTAAAGTGGTTAAAAATAAACAATATAAAATTATCATAAATAAAATATTCATATAAAATCATTATAATTATTTATTATTTAATATAATTTAATTTATCATTACTTTTAGTGAATTTGTAGAATGATTTTAGATCCTAAGTTAAGGGATCTATTTATACAACCCTTTTTCATTTGGTTATGAACACTATCGATCTAAATCACATTATAAATCTATTTAATGTAATGGAGTGAATAAATATACTATATGTGTTTTTATTAAATATATATATATATATATATATATATATATATATATTATTTTACCATACATTCATGGGGTAATACATTCCTTATGTTCATTAATGAAAATTCGTTCTGTAAAAATCAAACATAACTATGGGGAACATTTCTATCCTATTATATTGAAATTTTTTCAAATTAACATTGTATTTTTAGGAATATGTTTATTAAAATAGATATGAATTCCTAAATTATTTAATACCTTATTATATTCAGATTCATTATAAAACATCCTTTGATTAGTATTTGTGGATATATTATGAATCTCATTTCCTTCCAAGGGTAATTCTTATTTTTATTCCCAATTTTTGATTTATTTTTAAGGCACACATAAGCATGTACATGTTGAGATGGATTTAAATAGATATAAATCTAATGAGATGGGTAATTGGTTTTCTTAATTTTACAGCATGTTGGGTATTAGGAGGTGAATTTAATCACTGATAAGACTTTTCCCACCATGTGATGTTGTCATGGTTGCTTGACATAACTTAAGATTATATGAAGCCTAATAATTATATAACATTACTAAATTTCATTTATAATATTATAACATGTTATTTATTTTATTCGTCTGTTAGATTATTCACAATCCAAATATTTTATAATTTCATATTATTTCTTCAACACAAATGTTTTTCTTCAATACCATGATTACCCCCCTACATGGATATATTAGTCAAACCAGTATTTAATATATTCCATAGGTTATCATAAAATTTGTTAAGATATTGAATGGATTTATAGTCAAATTAATGTGAATAAAATTAATATGATTTATTTTAGATTTATTTTCATGTACTATTAACATAGTCTTCGAAAGAAACAAGGCCTCACAATATTTTGGATTTGTTTATTTTATGCTTGATTTTTAAATCATGTAAGAATAATTGTAATAGGATTGGGTTTTTATAATATATAAATAATAAAATTGTATCATGGTTTTATAAATAGTGAATGGAAAATATAATTTCCATTGAATTGACTCACTACTCAAAAACTAGTTGACTAAATAACCCACAGAAATTTGGTATATATTTAATAAAAAATTACTCGATAGTCAGTTTATCATGCTCTAATTAATAGTGTAGAAAAATATGATTTGGGTTGTAGACCACATATTGATATTTTTGGGTTCTTAATTCCTTGTGGTTTTCATTCAAGGACTAATCTCATTTGGTTTCATGTTGAGACAAACTCCATGTAGTCCATTGAACCCAATGTTAATGAATTTATTTCAGGATCCCACTGTTCCCTTTACTAAATGACTATTAGTCATGGGTGTTATTAAATTAAAAAATTTAGATAAAATAAAACATTTCTAACTAATGAATTAATTTATAAATTATATACATATGTTATAATATGAATCATTATGGTTAATTTTTGGTTATCCGTGATTGGCCATCTAATTGAACTATTTATATTTGTTCAAACCCTATGTAATTGGTCATAAATGTAACATGATTAACCAATGAATATCTATATAGAGTTTCATAATAGGTGAACAGTAATTTCCTATTCACCATGAACTATAACTATGGCCAAGATATACATGGAAAACACATTTCAGGCTTATTACCTCAAGATGCATTTGTTCCCAAACCATGTACCCTTGTAGTATTTATAAAGAGATCTATTGATCGTAAAACTATACAATCCATACATTACCAAACATGGGGTTGTAATATCAATCATAAACTTATTGTTTAAGATCTTTTTTTACTAAAATAATATCTAAAAATAAATAAACCATCCTAAAATATGATTTATAGTTATCGAAGCCTATATCACATAAATTATACATTAATTTTAATATATATAATATATCTCACAACAGTCACTCAATCCCAAGAAAGAAAGGTTTAGTGTATTTGATATTATCTAAATTAATGTACTATTTTACTACCATTACAATCATTAATCAATTATATTTCTCCTTTATAATCATTTATTGATATGTCATATGATATGACATTTACCATAATCTATTTATTTTAATACATAAGAAAGGGGTTAGCTGAAACACTTTTTATAAGAATAAAATATCTTCATATCATGTATGACCTGATTAAGCCATCAATATTACAATAAATTATAAATAAATCATTATAATATAATCTCAAAACATATTTTGGGATCATAATATTGTAAAAATAACATTATGGAAGAATAAAATATATAGCATGACCCAAAAAAATATCGATTTTAACATAACTTGTGGTAATTATATAAGTGTACAATAATTTAAATGAAAGGGTTATTCATAAAAACATGAAATTTTTTGGAAATGAAATTGATCTTTAAAAATTAGAATATCCTGATTAAGAAATATATGTTTTGTACAACATTAATCATTGGAAGTCTTGTTGGAGCTTATTAATTATGTCCATGCCTGAGAATGATAGAAAACCCATCATAAACATACTTGGGTTAACAAAATCATATTGTAATTAATAAACTATTTCATTGGATATATGTATATTCTAATGAATTTTTATCTTATATAGGAAACCCCTAGTCATATATGCATATTTTTTCTATATAAAATAAACTATAAAAAATTTGTAAATAATTATGAAAAAATAGGTTTCATAAATATATAATAAAAATTGAGAAATAATAGGGTACCAAAATTTAGTTTACTAAAAACTAATTATAAAAAATATTATATAATGATTGATCAAAAAATCATCTCATGAGATATTCATCATTTTTGTATAATGAAATCAATATCAAGAAAATACTTTTTTGGAAATCATTTTATAGTCCTGGTTACCTGCCATATTTCAAAATGAATCCTTTAAAAAATTGAAAAGGATACCTTCTATTAAAATTAATTTTTATCTAAATATCATTTTCCCCCCTGAATAAAGTGATATCAAAAACTAATATTCAATGTTTCATAAAAAGTTTGTTCAAAAACAAATATTATAACTCAAATAAATGAATTTAAGTTACAATGTCTCTTACCATTACTGTAGATTTGCATAATAGTGATATAAACTCAAATATCATAAATATAAATATGTTAATTTCTTAGTTATTATAATTATATATGTATATATATATATATATTGATACCCTTAGTTAAAAATAATTCTCTTAATCTATAATAATTTTGTAATCTTTTTCTAACTACATATGTTAATAGATTCAACTATTTTTAGACCCTTTATAAGATTGATATCATTACCCATTCATCAGTAATCAGTTAATAATAAATATATATTTTTAATATGTAATATATAATTATTTTTATGCATGTTATACCTTTTAATAACTATTTTAGTTATCATTTTTTAAAATGGAATCATTGTTTGCGTGTTTCGTTTATTTTAGAAGATGAAAAATATACATTATGAAATTGAAAAATAGTTAATATAATATTTTCATAACTAAATATAAATCATTATTATTATAATATAATAAATATTTAACGTAAGTTCACATTTTAATAAAAATAAGGTTTTATTACATTATTATTGGAGTTGGTTTAACTATCCCAAACATGAACACACTTTAAATATATTATTTAGTATAGTTAAAGAGGTATTTATTTTAAAATAATATCATTATAAAAATTCATAATGATATTATTATTTATTTGTTTTTATTATTTTTAAATATAATATATGATTTTTGGCTGAAAATAATATTCTATAAGAAAAAATAAAAAATGTATCTTCATGGAGGTGATAGTCCTTGATTAGAAACCATCAAGTGGGTATGACACCTACCATCAGGACAAGCCTATGCATGCACGGGAATGCCTAGCAGAGTAACCATGTGAAGGTGGAGAGCTGATTTCACAATGATGATGCTGGGGAGGAGAAGTTCCAAGTAGTTAGTCTGGGTTGTATGTAATGTTTGAAGCATACAGGCAATGAATTCCTTTAAGGCCTATGGGCCATGTAATACTTATGCCTACTGGCCTTGTAAGGGTTCCACCTCACCCCTGGAAAGGTGGATTATCAAAAATCAATAAAAAATGAAGCCCTTTGGTCCATTGGAGGATGTGAGAGTAATGTGAAGAATAAAATCTTGAGAAGGAGATAATAGTTATGTGGGAGACAAGATCATTCATTTGATGCTTCCATGAAATTAAATGGGTTTGGAAATCAATGAGTGGCTATGGGACTATGTTATATTTAGATAGATATATATAGAGTATAATTTAAGAGTTTATAATTTTATTTATAAAGATAATTATATCATTGAATGGTTGATGTGGTTCCCATTAATAAGATGAAAAAATGAGCACTCATGTAAAAGTCTTTATTGTTCAATAATGGCATGACCCTATTCAAGTGTAAATTGCCCAAAAATTAGATAAATAGTTTTTGGGGTATTTTTTTGATGAAAAAAGAACATAAATATTGTTAATCACATGGTTTTACATTTTTGAAATCATTTACTCTTAATTTTGTTTTTTACATCGTCCTTTTATTGGTTTTTACATAGCTAAATAACTATCATCTGTGTAATTAAATATTTAACCATAAAAATGAAATGAGTATTATTAGATAAATTAGACTCCAAAGTTATAAATTATAAATTTAATTTTTCAAAAAATAAACTTATATGTATGGAAATTTATTTTAACAGATGTGAATGCAACACACAAAACACTATTTGATAAAAAAAGGTTAAACTAAAATATTGAAGATTAAAATAAAATTATGAACTAAAATTATTTCAGTGAATTTAAAATAAGTATTATAATTACATGGTTATTTGTATAAAAATAAATAAATTAAAAAAAATCATTTCATAATGTTATAATAAATTAAACAATATACTTGGAAAATACTTTTCGTTAAAACATCTCATAAATTTACAAATTATTGAGCATCATTTTATGAATGATACATAGAATTCTTAAATTATGAAATATAATTTAAGATATATTATTTTCTATGAAATTAGTTTAAAATTTTCTATGTATACATATAAGAAGATAACTTGTGTAAGGTGATAGCATCAATAAATTTATTATTTTCCAAATTCACAAAAATGGTAACTATTTCCGAAAAATATTGAAAAAAATAATATTAAGATAATATTATTTTGATAAAATATAGATTGATTTTAATTTTATTTAAAATTTAAATCCTAAAATTTAAAAATTTAATATTTATTTAAAAACATAAAATATAATGAAATATTATTTTCATTTTATAGGAAATCAACAAATTATCTACTGTTAGAACATTTTTTCAAATCAAAATATACTATGGTTGAAAATAATTATATTTTAGAAAATATATTCAATTATTTGTGTAGAAGAGCAAGTTGAATCCATATTTAAATTTATATTAATTTTTTAAATATTTAGTTATTTCTTTTCAAAAAAGTATTTCCGCTGTTTATACTATCCAATTATATTACAACTTTACAAAAGACGATATTTGTTTAGTTTTAATATTTAGTATTTATAAATACATTGAATAGAATTTTAAATTAAAAAATAAGTATATTGGTCATTAAATTATAGGATAATATACCTAGATGTTGGAGTATATATTGGTTAATATTACTATATAACTCATACATTTACCTAGGGATCTGGGAGGTGGGCTATTTAAAACACTTTTGAAGATTAAATGGAATTTTTCCACTTGATTAGAAGTGAGGTGGTCAGTGTACTTGGACTATCTATTATGTATTATAGAATACCAAAAACATGACCATCTATTTACATTAAATAATTAAAATATTTGATTATAATATGTCTTCATGATGATTTAGATTTAATGTATTAATGATTAATGAAAAAATAATAAAACCAAACCCATTCCATTTTATGAAAATTGTAATTTTTACCACTTTACAATCATTTGTTTAATAAAAATATTTATTTAACTTCTCCCAAAAATTTAATAAAAAATTTATTTCTTACATACATACTTCACATATTAATATTATTCATTTATTGGGGCAATGATAATATAATGATGGATATTCCCAAAGACACATAAATTGAAATCTTATGTGATATTAATAAAATATTATATGTGAGAATAAGATAAATATTTGGTTATGAGATTTTAACTCTGTAACACAAACAAAAATATATATTTTATTACTAATAAATCATAAATCACATTCCAATATTCATATCATATGAATTTATTATAAAGAAACTGATATCGAAGGATTTTGGAATAAAAATATTGTGACCACAACATAGTACATGAAATCATTATATTATATCAAATTTCATTCCTAATTTCATAACCACATAGTGGATGAGATCCCTTGGTCTCATATATTCATTACCAAATCCCACACATAACATATCGATAAATATGAAGATTTACATAATGTATTGGAGGAATGTATCATTTAGGTCACACATGTCTCATTATACCATGTACATTATATTTTGTTCCATATATGAAAACTTTAATAATTTCATCAAATCAATATTTATACTTCGAATGTAATGTTCTTGAGGATTATTTCTATAAAACATGATAAAAAATCATTCATATAAAAAATTTAGATAATATAATAATAAGAAATCATATGTATTATGGTAGTATGTTATCCTATAACAGAACACCCTTGTTATTAGATAACTTATATTATGTTGTAAATAATAAGATAAAAAAATTAAATATTCCATGGTTAATTCATAAAAAGTAAAACAGTGAACCTTTCATTAGAGGTTCTATAAGGAAATATAAATCAAATTATTGTAAATCCATTTTAATATTAAAATTTCATTATATTAGAAAACAAAAATGAGTTTTTAGATATCATTTATAATATTCTCGTATGAGAAAAACACAAGGATTTCATTTAAAATGAAACTCTTTAAAATGTATAAATATTGATTTTAATAATAATTTCCTTTTAAAAAATAAGCATCACTAATGGATACTTTAAAATGAAAAAAACTCTCTTTTTAATGTGTCGAGTGTATGAAAATCTATTGATCTCAAATAAAAACAAAATTATTTTAATTTGTTTTTTGAAAATTCCACTATGAAAATCTCATATCATGAAAACCAATCTAAATTTACATTTTGAAATGGGTTAAGGATATTTATGAATTAAATGAGTAATGAATAATTATTAATTTAATTGATGTTAAGGGAAAACATTGGTGATAATAATAAAACAAAGATATTGATGAAAAAAAATCGTTTATTAAGATGCGAATTTTTCTTTATAGAGGTTCAATTTCATAATGATTGAAAATTACCCAAAAAGGAATACTTGAATCATAAATGATGTGAAATGATAGAAATACAAAATACCATATATTTTTTAAATATTATTAACAAGGAAATCATTATAAGTAATGAAAAAAATTGAATTAAGAAAATACCAATAAATTTTAGGGATAATATCAATTGTTTTCTCAATAATGGAAAAACTTAATTGAAAGTTACATTTCAATGATCAACAAAAAATTAAATACTATGGGTAAAGGGGATTTACTTATACCATATAAAATTATATTTTAGTCTAACATAATAACATTCCTGTAATGCCCCGACCCCAGATACCCAGAGTCGGTACATTATTACATAACATTGACAAGATCACAAGAAAGATCAAGTTTTGAAAGACCGATTAGTTTATTAGCCTTGGAAACACTAGATATATTCATAAAGTTTACATTACATGATAAAATGAATACTACAACAATATAGTCTCCATAGTCCACAATCTTATCCCCTCATACTATCCCTGAATGTCATTCATAAATTACATCTTCACATCATGGGAAAAATAAAACATAGAAAAGGGGTGTGCTCAAATGCCCAGTAAGGATAACAGTATAGTGGAAACGTTCATAAATAAGAATAAACATTTAAGGAAATGTATAACTAAAACAAAAGCCTTTTAAACTTGAACATCAACATAGTATTGGAAAAATAAAATTAAATAATTCCATTTACTTATTCACATGGATATTCTACTAATCGAATAATCACATGCAATATCAATAACCACTTTCATAATGATGGAATGCATAATTCTAGACTATCATAACCACATAGCCAAGGCCTCATGCCAAGACTACAAATAATATTTTTCCATGTCCTTGTCCCAAGACACTAGTTTGTCTCATGAGAATTACCGATGCATCGAGAAGCTATATCGGGCTCTACTCGTCAGATATTAAGTCCAATGCATTCCCATATGTAAAGGTTAAAACATAACATAAAAATTAGTATAAAACTAGCATACAAAATGTAAATACTTCATCCATAAACCACGAATGGTGTAAGAATAACACATCCATAGTCAAACACATCACAAAAACATCAAAACAATATAGAAGTTTTGCATCATAATAAATCATCTTCAAATAAACTTAAAATCCATCAAAGTATGTTTACATAGATGATATCAAAACTATTTTGGAGAAATATCTCTCTTTTTTTGAAATCAATTAAAAGTCACACAATTATTAAGGAAGTAATTTAAAAGATATTTTTGAATCAATGTGTCCCATACCACATCGAAACTTTTGAAAAGAAATATCATTTCAAAACATTCATTTCCATATAAATAAATCCTTAAAACAATTTTGAAAACATGGACATTAATTAAAAATATTTAGAAAGACAAATCATTAAAACATTTAAAATTCTGATTTTGATAAAGAGTACCTTTCATAAATTCGTAAAATATTCATTTTGAAATCATTTAAAAGTCACATAATTATAAAATAAAACAGTTACTTTGAAAATATCCTTATAATCTTGTAATTGAAGATTTGAAAATTTTATAATGGCAGAAAAATAGCCGCACCCACCATATAAGTTAAAAAAACATTCTTACCTTAATTTTGTCGAAAAGGATAAAAAGGACCGTGTTTGGAAAATGATGGAAATATTCCTTTATAAACCACTTATTAAAGTCAACAAGGGTATAAATGACTTTAACCCATATTCTAGTAAATAGTAAAAATGTTTTGAAATGCAATTTTAAGAAACGTGGATGTGGATGATAAAGAAGTCCCAGTAGATTATTATGTATAAACAACCTTGGATAATGAAGAGATTGTTAAATAGCCCTTAACTTGTAAATTTACTTGGTTGGGGGTAGGTTAACCTCTTGTATAATGGTGAAATAATTGTTATTAAATTATAAAATAATCATATACATTAATATGATCTTTTATATGATCTTTTAACATTGACTTGTTAATAATATCTTAGTATTATCGTTGTTTCGGGTGTTAACTTACTCGTTTTCTTTTATATGTTTTGTTATGTAAGCCGTGTTTGTCATGGATAGTTTGTATCTTAATCATATCCAGAATGATATAAATTTATTAGATACGATTATTAATCATCAAATGAGAATTATACTTGAATGGATACGATGGAGAATGAATCTCATCACGTTCGTGGAGACGGTAGTCCGTACGTACGCACGAGTGACAATATCATTCTTTTTATATTAAAATAATATATGATTGGATGGTATATCATATATATAGAATAATTATAATGTTATATTTATTATTTACATGAATTACATATCATTATTATACCCATCCAAATAATAATTTATTGAATGACAATTACACCACGACATGGAGATGGTAAGCCGTACGTACGCACGTATGGTGACATTCCATTCAAAGGATAAATAGAATACTGAATATGGTATACCATGTTTATAATAACATCACAGTATATAGAATATACTGTAGTTATTATTTTAGAATAGAAATAAAAAATAAAGAAGAAGTTGAAGAAGAAAGGAACTTGAATGAGGGTGGTGAAAACATTACCTCTTCTTCGTGTTCTTTCTTTTGATTTGATCAAAAGGGATCCTTAGGTTAGCTTTATGATCAATATAAGGCCTCTAGGTTGTAGTGAGGGAAGTTGAGAGAGTATTTGGGAAGGTTTTGGCCGAGCCAAAAGGCATTGAATGTGTGAATTAGTGAGAAGGGGGAGTGCCCTTTTATAAGAGGGGTGAGGGCTACCTTTGGAAAAGCTAAAACAATTATTTTATAATAAATTCATATTCGGTTTCTAAGGGCTCTCAAGTATATTATTTAAAATTTAAGGTGGGGATGGGTCAAAAAACACTCAACCAATATAATTTAGACAGGTTTGGGTCATTATACTAACCTTATCTTTAAGTATTAACTCTTAGTTAATTAGTTTCACTTTTACAATGTCTCTTTGTATTTTTATATTATATGGATAATAAACTTTTTATATACTTCCACGAGACCCCCAAGTGGTCCATTAATGATACACCTACCATGATATAAGTATCCTGGCCGAAAAATAGATTTTTAAGAATTTAATATCAACTAATAATATAATATTTGTTTTAAAAACTCTTTTATGTCAATTTTGACATTATTCAATAAATGATTTTTGTAAAATTCATAACAGAATGATTACATAGAAAAAGGTTAAATAAATAAATCTTATCATTTCATATTAACCTATAAAATTATTTTTATTTATAAAAAGTCTCAAATTACATTTATTTGGGTATTTATAATATCAATTATTCTAATTTTCTATTAATTAAGTAATTACTGCATCACCATTGTGTCATAAATAAATTAAATTATTTAATGTCTAAAAATTATAAATAAAATACCATTATATTGGAAATAGTTTTATCTTTCTAATGAAAATTTACAATCGAATATATCTTATGTATAACCCTATATTAAAAATGTTTTAGTAAATAAACTTTGATTTTAACTTTTTAAACTCTTCTTTGAATTAAATAATAATAAATGTCCTAATCTAATACAAGTGAACCTAAATGAAAATATTTTAATCCTAAGATTGTTTTTGGTCGAGAAAAACTTGTCCAATAGAATTAGGACATGTGTTAGGGTAATATTAATATCATTTTTACCCTTAATTACCCTATTTACTTTTAACTGTGGTATATAAAAGTAAAAAGTTACTATTCACAAAAAATTATTTTCATCTCATTGAACCAAATTTTACTCCTTGATATTAACCGTGTCTCTCAGATTTTTGAAATTCCACTCACAAAAGAGGTTAAATTAAGTTTTAGGAAAAAATCAGTTTTTAACTTCCACTTAGTGGTTTCACTATTCATCAAAAAATGAATGTTTCCAGAAAAATACCAAAAATTAGCCCTAAGCTATATTTGATATTATGAATTCAAAAATGATGTCTATTTTACCAAATTAATAACATATTAGTTGCATTAATTAATTTAAAAATCAATTCCTGTCGTCAAAACAAATAGCGTGTTTTTAAGAGATAATAACTATCAAAAGATTGACACTTGTTTATGTCTGGTTTAAATGTGAAATTACATCCAATGACCAACATTGTATTAAAAGGTAAAAATATATTCTATGTATACTTTAAAAAAAACTCAAATTAATAATTTATCACTATTAAATATTTTGATTAAAAAAGTTGTTTTTAATTAAAATTTAGTAATTTTCACTATTCATCAAAATATGAAAGTTATCCGAAAAGTACCAACATTTCACCCTAAGAAAATTTCGATATTACGAATCCAAAAATGAAGTCCATTTCGAATGATAAAATTTATAAAATTTCAAAAAGTAGGTATTACTATTCATAATGGCAAGTTTGATTGTTTGTGGTGTGTTAGAATCTCGAAGTTGCGTACAATACACGTCATTGCATTATTCAAAGGGAAACATACCGTGGATGCTTGGGATGTTTCATTGTAAATTTTTGATGTCCCCATTCTAAAAAGTAAATTTATTTAGTCAAATTGAATATATAAAAGTTGAAAATATTTTATTTAAAAAGGGATCACTATTAAAAGTTTGTAAAAGTGCAATACTAAAAATGAATTTGTTCTTACATTATGTCTAATAAACTCATAATATGGATTCTAAAATTATAAGGATTATATAAAGTTTAAAATTTCGTTAATACTATTCATAACCTCTTTTGAACGGCTTGTTTGGTAAGTCATGGTGCGCTTGAACTTGGTGTTGCGTGTAGTGCAAGTTATTGAATTATTTTGAAAAAAATAACACACTATGAAATCTTGGGGTGTTACATTCTCCCCTCCTTCAATAAATTTCATCCTCGCAATTTGAAATTTTTCTTCGAAAATAAAAGGTTGAATATAGAAAATACCTTTGTGGGAAAACCCACATCGGAAATTGGGTTAATAAAATTTAGTCTTAATAAGAGGAAAAAAGAAATGAAAGGGTCACCACCAAATTATAATCTATATTCGGAGAACATTGGTGGAAATTGGAGACATATAATTGGAGGGAAAATGTAAATATTTATAGGTAGTGATTGAGGTCATCAATCACAAATAAGTGTAAAATTGAGGGCCTTAAATTCAACAATATATGATGATTTAAAATACCATCGGTTCAGCAAAACATATGGTATTAGAATGACACATTTTTTGTTTTAAGATCCCTTCACTGCAATATAAGAATTAATTTCTTCATTGAATAAGAGAAGAGGAAAAATATATACCTGACAAGTAGATTCTCATCCTTTAACTAAGTTCTACCACAAACTCGTCTTTCACTCTAAAAGATAATAGAACATAAAAATAATATTCTATTTATCCTATTCGTATAGGGTTAAAAAACTGAATTTATAATTCATCTAGAAGGACCATTAAAAAATGACATTATTCAATCCAGGACATCACGTGGGTCAGTGGTAGGTGATACACCCTTGTAGCCCTTCGGTTGTGGGTTCAAGTCTCGCGGCCTTGAAGGATGCGATGGGTTGCCGCCCGACCTCTGGGTTGTCCTTTTATGGCAATCCAAAATAATCCAAACTATAACTATCCAAAATACATCAGTACAAAATTTATAAGGAAGGTAAACACCATGAAGATCCTTTTTGCAGTGTAATAACATGTGAAAACCTTCATCATTTATTCTTTTAAAACACTGCAACATCCTGAATTACCATAAAACCTTTTTGATTACATTCTTGATCCCTTATTCCTTAGTGAATAATAGATATACTCCTTCAATCCAAAAATTTTGTAAACCCAAACAAAGATTGAATATACAAATCAGTAATCAGTTTCAAGGTATTCATGAATATCCAATATAATTTATCCAAATCAATCATGTATTATTCTAAAATCACTAACTCTGTAGAAGAACCATATTATGGTTTATCTTTTCTCAACCATATATTTTCCAAAATTTTAACCTGCTATTGAGTCACTTTTCTTTGTTCCACACAATCTCACATCCTTAGTACTGCAGTACAATCCTTATATACTCCATAATTATTATAACAAGTACGTTGTTGATACAAAACTCAAATGACATAATCAACATAAAACTCTACTCATTCATCTTCATCTGTGGTAGTATCATAACGTGATTATTATCCAATAGCATCATTTGTGGCATAGTCTGATGATTGGGACATAGGTTTTTGTAGTGTCCAAACTCCTTGCAAATGAAGCATTGTACATTTGAAACCATTTTCTTACCCTTTCAGTCACATACATTGTGCCCTTTTCCTCCACACGTATAACAAACTCCCATTCCTTTCAGGCAAGTTCCTGGGTGTTTCTTCCCACAGTTATCACATGTAGGAAAATTCTTCTTTTCCCTCTTCCCGTTATCCAGCTTTCCCTCTTTCATCCTTTTCTTCTCTTGCTTCCCTTCAAAGCCATAGGACTCAGTAAACTCTTTACTTATCTTATCAACACATGATATTATTTCTTCATATGATGATAATATATGGGAGACTATTTCTATTAAAATTTTTGGCTTAAGACCATGAAAGATATGATCCTTATTTCTCTTTGGATCATGTGCATTGCGGGAGTTCTCATTCCTTCTTCTGGGCGCCATTTCTAAACAATGGCATACACTAGATTAGTCTATGAATAACAATACCTAATCCTAAACTTCTAAAACAAATAACATAAATTAAATAGTTTATGGATATAATCCATAATCATAAAAATGTCTCTTTTGAGGAATTATATACTCATAAATACTTCATAATGGTTTGGAAAGAAAATGAGAATTATCCTAAGCATATCCCTCGGGAGTGTCGTAACCAAGAGTGCAGCAAGGCCCGTTTTCATGCAACAGTTCCCGTTCTATTCAAGCTCAAAGCGGTGTTTTCGAGTTTTACCCCTAGGTACATCTATGCCAGAGCCACCTCTACCTGCTCGTATCCAGACAAAGATGTATTGCTCGGAAAACTCCCAAAATCTCTACAATACCAAAATTCTAGGAAGTTCTTCTATACTAATCCTCAAAGTTCATCTTAGGTGTACGTGCTCTAATCAGAGTTTATCTAAATCTTGCTTCCAAGGTTTGTACTAAACATCCTCTGACACCAACTGTAACGCCCTGACCCCAGATACCGAGAGTCGGTGCATTATTACATAACATTGGCACGATCACAAGAATGATCAAGTCTCGAAAGACCGATTAGTTTAGTAGTCTTGGAAACACTAGATATATTCATAAAGTTTACAATACATCAAAAAATGAAAACTACAACAATATAGTCTCCATAGTCCACACTCTTATCCCCTCATACTATCTCTGCATGTCATTCATAAATTAGTTCTTCACATCCTGGGAAAAATAAAATATAGAAAAGGGGTGATCTCAAATGCTCTGTAAGGATAACAATATAGTGGAAACTTTCATAAATAATAATAAACATTTAAGGCAATGTATAACTAAAATAAAAGCCTTTTAAACTTGAACTTCAACATAGTATGGAAAAAATAAAATGAAATAATGCCATTTACTTATTCACATGGATATTCTACTAATCAAATAATCACATGAAATATCAATAACCACTTTCATAATGATGGAATGCATAATTCCAGACTATCATAACCACATAGCCAAGGCCTCATGCCAAGACTACAAATAGGATTGTTCCAAGGCCTTATTCCAAGACACTAGTTTATCTCATGAGACCTACCAATGCATCGAGGAGCTATAGCGGGATCCACCCATCACATATTAATTCCAATGCATTCCCATATGAAAATTTTCATATATAACATAAATATTTGTATAAAAACTAGCATACAAAATGTAAATACTTCATCAATAAACCACGAATGGTGTAATAATAACATATCCACAGTCAAACACATCACAAAAACATCAAAACAATATGGAAGTTTTGTATCATAATAAATCAACTTCAAATAAACTTAAAATCCATCAAAGGATGTTGACATAGATGAAATCAAAACTATTTGAGAGAAATATCTCTCTTTTTTTTGAAATAATTTAAAAGTCACACATTTATTAAGGAAGTAATTTAAAAGAAAATTTTGAATCAAAGTGTCACATACCACTTCGAATCTTTTGAAAAGAAATATCATTTCAAAACATTCGTGTCCATATAAATAAATCCATAAAATAATTTTGAGAACATGGACATTAATTAAAAATATTTAGAAAGATAAATCATTAAAACATATAAAATTATGATTTTGATAAAGAGTACTTTCATAAATTCTTAAAATATTCATTTTGAAATCATTTAAAAGTCACATAATTATTAAATAAAAAATTTACTTTGAAAATATCCTTATTTTCTTGTAAGGGAAGATTTTATTATTTTATAACGTCGGAAAATATCCGCACCTTCCATATAAGTTAAAAAAATATTCTTACCTTAATTCTGTCGAAAAGGTTAAAAAGGACCTTGTATGAAAAATGACAGAAAGATTCCTTTATAAACCACTTATAAAAGTCAAAAAGGGTATAAATGACTTTAACCCATATTCTAGTAAATAGTAAAAATGTTATGAAATACATTTTTAAGAAACATCGATGTGGATGATAAAGAAGTCCCAGTAGATTATTACGTATAAACAACCTCGAATAAGGAAGAGATTGTGAAATAACCCTTACCTTGTACTTTTCCATGGTTGGGGGTAGGTTAACCTCCTGTATAATGGTGAAATAATTGTTATTAAATTATACAAGAATCATATACATTAATATGATATCATATATGATCTTTTAACATTGATTTGTTAATAATATCTTAGTATTATCGTTGTTCTGGATGTTAACTTACTCATTTTATTTTATATGTTTTGTTACGTAAGTCGTGTTTGTAATGGATAGGTTGTATCTTAATCATATCCAGAATGATATTAATTCTTTAGACACTATTATTAATCATCAAATTATAATTAGACTTGAATGGATATGATGGAGAATGAATCTCATTGCGTTCGTGGAGACGGTAGTCCAGACGTACGCACGAGCGACAATATCATTCTTTTGATATTAAAATAATATATAATTGGATGGTTTATCATATAGACAGAATCATTATCATGTTATATTTATTATTTACATAAATTACATATAATTATTATACCCATCCACATAATATTTTATTGAATGACAATTGCACCACTATGTGGAGACGATAAGCCGTACGTACGCATGTATGGTGACATGTCATTCAAAGGATGTATAGAATACTGAATATGGTTGTACCATATTTATAATAACATCAAAATATATAGAAGATACTGTAGTTATTATTTTATAATAGAAATAACAAATAAAGAAGAATTTGAAGAAGAAAGGAACTTGAAAGAGGGTGGTGAAAACATTACATCTTCTTCGGGTTCTTCCTTTTGATTTGATCAAAAGGGATCCATAGGTTAGCTTTCTGATCACAATAATTCCTCTAGGTTGTATTAAGGGAAGTTGAGAGAATATTTTTGCAGGTTTTGGCCGATCCAAAAGGCTTTGAATGTGTGAATTAGTGAGAAGGGGGAGTTCCCTTTTATAAGAGGGGTGAGGGGCACCTTTGGAAAAGCTGAAATTATTATTTTATAATAAATTCATATTCGGTTTCTAAAGGATCTAAAGTGGATTATTTAAATTTTAATGTGGGGATGGGTTGAAAACCACTTAACCAATAGAATTTAGACAGTTTTGGGTCATTATACTAACCTTATCTTTAAGTATTAACAGTTAGTTAATTAGTTTCACTTTTACAATGTCTCTTTGTATTTTTATATAATACGGTTAATAAACATACTATATACATCCATGAGACCCCCAAGTGATCTATTAGTGAAACAAATATCATGATATAAGTCTCTTGGCCGAAAATTATATTTTCAAGAATTTAATATCAATTAATAAAATAATATTTGTTTTAAAAACTCCTTTTTGTCAATTTTGACACTATTCAATAATTGATTTTTTGTAAAAATCATAAAAGAATGATTACTTCGAAAAACGTCAATTACATCAATCCTAAAATTTGATATTAACCTATAAAATTATTGGTATTTATAAAAAGTCTCAAATTACATTTATTTGGGTATTTATAATATCAATTATTCTAATTTTTCATTAATTAGGTAATTACTCCATCACTATTGTGTCATAAATAAATTATAATATTTAATGTCTAAAAAATATGAATAATTTATCATTATGTATTAAATCTTATTATCTTTCTAATGAATATTTACAATCGAATTTATCTTATGTATAACTCTATATTATAAATGATTTATTAAATAAATTTGATTTTAACACTTTTAACTCTTCTTTGAATTAAATAATAATAAATATCCTAATCTAATAAAAGTGGACCTAAATGAAACTATTTTACTCCTAAGATTGTTTTTGGTCGAGATACACTTGTCCAATAGAATTAGGACATGTGTTAAGGTAATATTAATATCATTTTTACACTTAATTACCGTATTTATTTTTAACCGTGGTAAATACAAGTAAAATGTTACTATTCACCAAAATTATTTTCATCTCATTGAACCACATTTTACTCCTTGATATTAACCGTGTCTCTCAGATTTTTGAAATTCCACTCACAGAAGTGGTAAAATTAAGTTTTATGAAAAATTCATTTTTTTAACTACCACTTAGTGGTTTCCCTATTAATCAAAAAATGAAAATTTCCAGAAAAATACCAAAAATTAGGCCTAAGATATATTTGATATTATGAATTAAAAAATGATTTCTATTTTACCAAATTCATAACATATCATTTGCATTAATTAATTTAAAAATTAATTCTCGTCGTCAAAACAAATAACGTGTTTTTAAGAGATAATAACTATCAAAATATTTTCACTTGTTTATGTCTGGTTTAAATGTGAAATTACATCCAATTACCAACATTGTATTAAATGGTAAAAATATATTCTATGTATACTTTAAAACCACTAAAATTAATAATTTATCTCTATTAATTATTTTGATTAAAAAAGTTGTTTTTAATTAAAATCTAGTAACTTTCACTATTCATCAAAATATGAAAGTTATCTGAAAAGTACGAAAATTTCACCCTAAGCTAATTTTGATATTAAGAATACAAAAATGAAGTCCATTTTGAAAGATAAAATTTATAAAATTTCAAAAAGTAGGTATTACTATTCATAACGGCTAGTTTGATTGGTTGTGGTGTGTTAGAATCTCGAAGTTGCGTACAATACACGGCATTGCATTATTCAAAGGGAAACATACCGTGGAATCTTGGGATGTTTCATTGTAAATTTTTGATGTCCCCATTCTAAAAAGTAAATTTATTTAGTCAAATTGAATATATAAAAGTTGAAAATATTGGATTTAAAAAGGGTTCACTATTAAAAGTTTGTAAAAGTGCAATACTGAAAATGAATTTGTTCTTACATTATGTCTAAGAAACTCATAATATGGATTCTAAAATTATAAGGATTATATAAAGTTTAAAATTTAGTTAATACTATTCATAACCTCTTTTGAACGGCTAGTTTGGTAAGTCATGGTGTGCTTGAACTCGGTGTTGCGTGTAGTGAAAGTTATTGAATTATTTTGAAGAAATAACACACTATGAAATCTTGGGGTGTTACAATTCCACAATTAATAATGGGGGAAAATATGTCTCAAGGTGTGAAAATTTGATATATTATTAATCTAAATAATTATTTATATTTTAATCAAAACCCACATTTCAGTATTGGAATCTTTAAAAAAATAAATTTAATATAAGACAAAATAGGTCTCATTGCTAAAACATTAATATTTTAAAGTAAATTAATTATGAAGAAGGTACACCATTCCAAATAAATCATGGTGAATAATATCAAAATTGTCTTGCGGTGTAAAAATTTGAGAAAATAAACCCTTACATTAATTCTTACTTTTTAAAATGCACTCTTATATATGTATAGAAAAAACACTATTAATGGTCAATTTAAAATCACTTTTATAATATATAACATTTTATAAACATTATTTGAAAAAATTAAATATATATTTATTATTTAGTTATTAAATATTTTAGATATCAAGTGTGAATAATATTCATCATTTTGAACTAGTTTCATAAGATCATTGTTTGTCATTATTTATCATATAAACTTCATCAACACTATATCCTAAAATATTCTAAAATTTATATTTCGTTATTATTTATGTTTTTATAATTTAATACATTTGGTCTTTTGTTTTCAAACAAAAAACATAAATTTGGAAATTATCATGTTTCAAGGATTCTTAGAAAATGAATGGTGTTTTCATAAATAATGAGTGTGATTGTTATATTACTAATCCAGAACAAAAAATGTACTATTTATAGATACATATCATATATTTTAAAAAATTAAATATCGATAGTCATCTATGATATAAAATTATAATGTTGTTCAATTATTTTTTTAAAGCATCCTTGAAAATGTGGAAACTACAATTAGTAGATAATGTTAAAGTGATATAGATAAAATAAAATAAAAACATAATCAAAATGTAATTTTTTATTTTTTATTATTGACTTATATATTAATTATAAATATTAAAATTTATAATATTAAATATTTTTTTTCATATTATTAAGGAATCATGTTTTTCTATTTGAATGCACTTATGGATTGTTTAATTTACCATAGTTTTATGTTATTAATATTTTTAATAGGATGTCTCATTTCTCATTCCAAAAACCTACCAATTTATTAAAAACAATGTTTTTCAATTACAACCATTATATTCAAAATTCATGTATGGTGGTGATAATCGGATAAAATAGATGTCTATAATTCCATGGAGGTAACAATCCACATATACACGAGGATGATGGTTTCATTTTACCTTGGATGGGGAAATGGTGTTATTCAGTTTATCATTTAAAATTACAATTTTTCTTAGTATCATACATATATATATATATATATATTTAACTATTAGGAATATACATTCAAGGAAGTAATGTTAAATAAATAATTCTAGGTCATCGGAGTGGTAGTTCACACAACATAGAAATGATTGTTTCTTTTTTTTTCAATAGAAATGGGAAATATAACACCTTGAGGTTTTGTTAAAAGAAATTCAAATAAATTTTATCTTTTCATATATTATGTATAACTAAATTTATCTTATGAGACAAAAGACATGTTTTGTCCTTTTTTACCCATTATAAAAATTATAGCTTGTGTTACATGAAACACCAATCATTAGTGAAAAATAAAATAAAATTCCATTAAATATATTCGTTATAAACTAGATTTATAATAGGTGGGATTTAATATTATAAAAATAATTTATGAAATATAAATATAAATTAAGTCACAATATAAATTAATTATATAATTCTCAGAAAAAACGTATCGAGTTTTTGTATATTAATTCTATTATTAAAAAACGATTTCATAAAAACTGGTTTTTATATATTTTAAAGAGAAATTATTATAATATTGATTTTATAAAATAATTAAAAAATGATCTTCATTTTTTAAATCATCATATTGAAATTATAATTTTGGAATTTTTTTTAAAAAATATTGATTTCCTTTTGAATAGTGAAAAAATATTGATTTTTTTTAAATAATAATTTATTTTCAAAAACATATTTAATTAAAATTATTCCTAATGTTATAAATTAAAATAATAATTCTTTAGTATTATTTAATCCACTTAATTACATATCAATAATATTTATATTAGATTTTATTATAGGTATATTTTTTTATTTAAAAAAAGCAGGTATTATTAAAATTGTTTTAAAGTGCATAATTAATCTATATATTGACTAACTAAATAAGAAAAACGATTTTATATTTAATTAATATATTATATAAAAATTTTCATAAAAAATATTCCTTTAAGGATTATAATTAGACATTGATTTAATTTAATATCATTTTTTCATAAAAATATAATTATAAAACCCGCTTTTTCATTATGTCTCCAAGTTTTTTAAAATATAATGTTTTAATATTTTTATAAAATTAACTTGAAAAAATAAAATAATATTCATAAATTTTCATCTCATTATTATATTAGAGTAAAAAAATTCACAATTTTCTTACAAGATTAATTTTATCATGAATCGTGAAAAATATTGATTTCAAATTGAAAACTCCACTTTATTTTAAAAAAATTAGAAAGATAAATGAACTTTTATATTCGATTTAATGAAAAAATTATTCAATTTTATCTAATATAGGTAATTTTAATCAACTTCATAATGAATTTTTTAAGAATTCTGTGTTTTTGAACTAGTGAAAAAGTGTGAATGTTTTTAATATTTTCATTTAGTAGATGGTCATTTTTAATATCAAGCTTCGGAAGAAAATTATTATTGTTGGAACAATTATATATCTTCTTTTTAGACATTGTTGAAGGCTAGATGGTTCTCCCAATTTTCTTGAGATGTTTTGGTATTTTCGAACTAGAGAAACATCACGTTTTAAAATACAGCAGATGGTGCACCGTTTGCGCACGATCTGAATAACCATGTATCCCACTACAAAAAAACCGTGTTACCCTGTTTAAAATGGGGAAGAAGATTTGTGAATGGTCAGCACATGGTTTCCTAAATTTTGTTCCTATCCTATGAAGGGTGTCACTACGAGGCAGTAGACTCCGCACAGTTTGCGCACAGTTTGGACAACTATGTGGGTCGAACCATTTTGTCAGGTTTTATTAAAAAAATTAATTAAATTAAAATATAATTACAATTAAACCATAAAACCTAAAAAACACCCATTTCCCTCTAAAATTACAACTCACATTCACCTTAAGGCTCCTCCTTCGTGGCATACTACCCCTTTCCATGACCTTCTCTCAGATCAACATCCATCCACAATTTTTTCTGATTATGCTTCCAAATCTGTGTGGTACGAGTTTCTTATATCTTCTCCTCCATTTCCCAGCTTCGATTTATCCTTAAAATCTCCCCATAGAGTTCTTATGAACCACATATATTTGTTATGATCTTATGTTTGGAATTCCTTCGATCATAGGTTATGAAAAAGATCTCTCAGGGCATGTTGGAGTGTGTTCCAGCAACCGCTGCCAAAGGTGAGGTAGTTCGGGTGGTTTTGGTCCTCCAACAACATTTATGGGTAAGGCTTATACCTTATTCATTGTCTCTCTCCTCTTAATTTATGATCTTTATGTGTCTTTGACTCTGTTTTAATAAATCAGTACTGCACTGAGTTGTTCCAGGTGGTTTCGATATGTTTTGGTTCATTGCTGACACATGAGGTGAGGGTTTTCTATTGTTTCTTGGTCCCACACCATTTAAAGGAGGTTCTTTATTTATCTTATGGTTTGGACTGTAAAATGTGTAGTGCGTCATTCCCTTCTTGTTGGTTTCAAATCTCCATGTGAAGGGAGACTCCCCTGCATATGAATAGTTATGTAAATATAGGTATATGGGTTCCCACATTACATGTGTGAATATCCATTGCAGTGATTACACACGTATGGGGCTAGGTGTTCCCATCTAAATATATAAAAATTCATGAATAGGTGAGTGATGATTAGTATATGCACATAAGAATATTTCTAATGATCCCCTAGCACATCCACATGGTCTAGAGAGTGTGTTTATAGGGGATATGTGACCTTGAACTTGTGTGGAAGTGCACCTACTTAGTTGGGGAGCAGCTGATTTCAGTTAGAATGATCCAAGAGTCGAAGTGGGTAGCTTGCTTCCACCCTATGGTAGGGTCCCATTACATGTCCTCAATTTTATAAATGCACTAATAAATTTTTTACTGCACATTAAGTAGAATTTATATTCATGTAGTGATGTTTTTATATGGAATTATCTTAATTTTATTTTCCATGTTTCATATCTAAAATGTTATAGGAGATAAATTATTTATGGGATAAGTAATATCATGATTTTATAATAAAACCCCTCCAATAGAGGTTCCCTTTCTTCAAGATAAAAATTAGTGGTTAGACCTTTATTGCTTGACTTTTCATGTTTATAATTCTTATGACTTGATATTATGTTGAAATATGGCATGTTTAGAAAATAGAAGTAATGGAATTAGAAATTATGAGTTTTCCTTTTTAAATGATTAACAGACCAAGTAAATATCTATTTGTTCGGTTCGGTTTTTTAGATTTGAATTGACCATGTAGGTAATTACAATTATCCATAGATACATGGATCCTTAAATATGCAATTCGCATGTTTTGGTAAATGGAATGAGTTTAGTTACATGAATTCTTAATTATTAATGATTGACCCTCAAAACCAATTACTAAATTTTTTTCAAATGTTATTAATTATAATAACACCTTGGGTGACACATGGGTTCCCAAGTAGGAATTCCATGGATGGATTCAATGGGTTTTCATACTCATACCATCGAGATACCTGGATTTCCATGCAGGAATTTCATGGACAGACCCGAGTTTATGAGTTAATAATTGGTTCCACATCTATGGAAACCCTTACCATGTAATGAAAAGGTATCGTTGTGGTCCTTGGATTTTGAAAATTCCTTAATGTATTATACTAAATTTTTTAAATGATAATTGGCCTTATAACACTAAATAAAGAAAATGCTTGGACCAAGTGAACATAATGGTTAACTAATATTTGATTACATTGTTGCAATGTTACATGGCCTATCCTCACTAACAGAAGTCTGGGTTTTTATCAATAAATAAAATCTTTCCACTCTACATGACTTATCCGCACTATTTTAATGAAATAATTAAACAAATTAATTATTACATGATTTCCATATGAAAAGGAATAGGTAGACTGGGCCTCAACTTAAATTCCAATAAGATATTACCATGGGATTTGATAACCGCATTCCAATTCAACGATGTGGTTTGGTTAGGTAGATACCCACCTAGACTCTAGTCCTTTTCAATTCTTAAATTATTTAAGGTTTCCTTGGATTCACTCCTTAGTTCCATCACAGACATATATGTTCCATGTTTACAGACAATCAAGGCCTTTCATTTCATATTTACGTTTTACTATGTTCAATAATTATGGACATGTTAGGAACATTATTGTAGAATGTATGGGATTACACAACTTTTATTACACTCTTATCCCATTGCTAGACTTAGATTCTACTGAGTGAGAAATCTGTGAGATCTACATTACCTTGGTTATTACCCTATAACCCCCTCAACGGATATCATTTTTAGGATTCCTTATTACATCTTCCATACATCACTATTAATACTACCATGATGTGATGTCAGTGTTGGCTATGCCTCACTTGACCTATAAACATGAAATGGTAATTACGTAATTAATTAACTAGTTATATGTTCAGACACTAGCTGAGGGATGCCGTAGTTATAATAGTTTTTTGTTACATTCTATTGCTTTATTTATTCATTCTTGCACAATATTTAAATAATATTACACTATAATTATTGGGATAAATACTGGTGGTGTTGGACTACTGAGAAATATATCTCATACCCTACTCAGGCCGCCATTTCACTGGGGTACCCGAGTATACCATTCTTGATCGAAGGATTCTGGATCATGATTGATTATTGTTTGCTTGTAACTGAAAGTTACGAGAAAAGGACTCACCTGGAGCTCTATATCATCATAGAGATAACCTTCTAGATTATAGTTCTTTTAATTAATTTATTCCTACATTTTATTTTATTGAAAATCATGTTGTATTGTTTACTGATTTCTACCATGTATAAATATAATTTCATGCATTCATATATTGTTTAAACTAGAATTGACCGATTTTATTCATTTATATGAAATTTTTCTTCTACTACTTTTTCAATTTCGTATTACTACTATTTTTTATTGTTATTTACAATTTTATACTACTACACAACTCTAATAAGAGGGTATATTCTCCCCACCGATTATCCTTACACCCTCACTACTAGTTGGAATCCATAGGCGTACCGTTTGGCACGCTTGAGGTCATGCGGCCACTTGTCCAACCACAATCTTATTGGTGAGACAGGACATGACGTTAAAAAGTGCCATCAGATGTTCTTTTTTTCTTCTATATTTCTTTTGAGTTGGTAGAAAAAACTAGGGAATTTTTTGTGCTTGGTCAATAGTTGTTCTTGGGACTGATCACCCCACATAAAGGGAATTCCCAACCTATCCATAATGGGATTATTTTTTATGTTGTTCTCTATTACAATGGATATGATTTCCCCTTGAGTGATTGGTTTAAATTCTGTTGCATATGATTTTTTGAATTTTGGAAACCTTTGGTAAGGAATTTTCATATATGCACTATATTTGGAACCTATAAATTCAAAATATAGGCATATATTCCATGCCCCGTAGTTGCATTAGTATGTTTCTTGATAAGTGTGATTCAGTTCCTTATCGATATACCATGCACAAATTTATACATTTTTAGGTAATAAATTTGCAGCCGTCTATGTTTAATGATTGTTACAACATATTTCTATGATTAAATTGCAATGCTTCTGTGATTTCATCTTGTCCTAATATGTTAGATTCTTGTAGTGACATGATAGAATTATTTTATTTTTTTAAATAGGATAATATATTTTTTATATTTATGAAGGGAGAATGTTTTTAGTTATGTGCTGAATGGTCACCATGTAGATGGGAAAAGGTAACCCATGTAATTGAACAATTATAAAAAGGCTACTAAATTCAATTGATTAATTATGATGGTTCTGACTAAAGGGAGAAAAATTCCAAATGGTAAAGTGTGTGGGAACTTTTCAAGTTGTTATATGGACCCCCATATTATTTTTATGGTTATGTTTGATGTTTTAAAATTATGAATTAACATTGGTAATGATTAATGGGAGCCAATTTTCAATCCATAGTGTGCATGAAAGCTTCATTAATTGATAAATGAAAACCCACAATAAATTTGATTGCATGATGCTTTTTGAAATACTTATAAATGTAAAAAAACTATTTTTGATCTAAAATCAATATTTCTTGTTTAAAAATGAAACCAGACCCATGTACGTTAGTTGGGGGAATTTTTTATGAGATGACCCGTTTGGGTGTTTTAATTTTAATGATCCTAGAAACTGCTATTGGGTAGCAAGATAATGTACCTAGGTTGATTTCTGGGACACTTGTAGGTTTCCTAACTTGTTAAAATGGAATTAATTCGATATATTTCTTTAAATTTATAATATTTCAATAATTGTGGAATTTTTTAGAAGGGATTATTATAAAACATGAATTTTTTCTCCTAGGGCCATTGGTTAAAATCAAGTACCTTGGGATTTGTTTTGGAACATGGTAGCTTCAGGTTTCAATTAAATCATTTTATGATCAAAGATTAAATTTAATTAAATATAATATTATTGGAATTGGAACCTGTAGTAGTTTCCATTGTTTAAACGCATTGTGTAAGTGTAGTTTTTACTTCTCTTTGACTATCCTAAGAACAGAAAAGAGTACATTCTGTAGGCGTTATTATCCATATAATTGGATTTATGATCATATTTTAATCCTATTGGGATTCATTAGTGTGACCCCATGTTAGGGTCGACGTTTGTGCCTTGTAAGGGTGATATCACAAGGTTGGTGGCACCCTTAAAGCTTTCTTTCCTTGTTCGTGTTGTGACATTTCTCACTTTTGGTGCTGTTTGGGTTCCCTTGTCCCAAGTAAGACTTTCTGTTTCAATGTGACACCCCTGTTTGGACTGGTGGTTATGTCTTTCATGACCATGATATGAGTTGGATCATCTATTAAAACTCTTTTTCAACAGGATAGACATGGATTGGGCATGTTCAGTCACATTGTAGGGCATTTTACACTCCCTTCTTCTTAGTGATAGACACCATGATATGGAGTTATCCAGGAAAATTATCATTTGAAAGATAAAAATCCTGAATAAAAATTCATGTACTATTGAGTATAGTCTCTAGTCATCTCATAGTAGAGTGAATTGAGATTTTAAGAATCCATTTCATCCAAATAAGCATGATGGTTTTTGAAATACTTAGGTGTTTTGACACGCCGGTCTCGTTGTTATACATATATCACTCTTATGAGCAGTTAATTTTCTTTTCTATTCCTATCTAGGACACACATAAGGTGTGTAGTCTCATTTTGGACCTAGAAAATGATTCCTTCCATGTAAAAGTAACAGAACATTAGTGGAACTTTGGGAAATGGTCATGTTATCATGAATTCCTTTTAGGTTTGTAGGTGTTGCTTCGTGTAAGTGTTTTCTTGAAAGCATGACTTTGATCTATTTCAACTATTTTATCTTTTGGTTTATCGATGTGTTAAATTGGAAATGATATATTAAATCCACTTAGTGTACTATTCTTATGATATGATCATGTCCTCTATCATGATGTTGTCCTCAATTCACTAAGAGTGTTTCGGTCTTACGATGCATTGAATCATTACAAGCTATTCAACTTATGGGGTACTATTGTATGTGTTACATGCTAATGTGTAGTTCTTATCAAGGATTGTTATGTCTTTAGTGATTCATTGTATCCCAATAAAGAACTCTGTAAAAGCCCAAGCTTCCACGGTACTTTTCCCTCTGAATAATGCAATAGCTTGCATTGTACAAACTTCGAGATTCAAACACACTATAAAAAATAAAACTACCCGTTATGAATAGTAATACCCACTTTTTGACAATTTCTAAATTTTATCTTTCAAAATGTACATCATTTTTGGATTTGTAATATCGAAATTAGATTTTGTTGAATTTTTTGTATTTTTTTGAAATCATATGTTTTTGAAGAACAGTGAAAAACACTGTGTTATTGGTTAAACCCAATTTTTTATTTAAATACTTTTTTTATATTATTTAAATTTATTTTAAGTCAAAATATATACATAATACCTATATATTTTCAGTTTAATTAATTTGATTCCATTTATAATAAGTTTAGATATATCAAAATTTTATTGAAATTTTTACTGTCTTTTACCCACCTCCTAGGAGTATTTTCAAATTTACATAAAACATAATTTTACCGCTTCTGTGAGTGGAATTTCAAAAATCTGAGAGACACAGTTCAAATCTGTAAGAAAAATGTGGTTCAATAAGATGAAAATAATTTTTGGTGAATAGTAACTTTTTAGTTTTATTTACCATGGTTAAATGTAAATAGGGTAATTAAGAGAAGAAATGATATTATTATTACCCAAACACATGTCCTATTTCTATTGGATAAGTGTAATTGGACCAATAACTACCTTAGAAATAAAATATGATCCTTTAGGTCAACTTGGATTGGATTAGGACATTTATTATTATTATTTTTAAAGAAGAGTTGAATGAGTTAAATTCAATGTTTAATAACTAAACCATTTTTAATAAATGGTTATACATAATATAAATTTGACTATAAATATTAATTATAATGTTAAAAATATTTCCTAAAAATGATATTTTATTTATAATATTAAAACATTAAATAATTTAATTTATTTATGACACAATGATGATGTAGTAATTATCTTGATAAAAAAATATTAAAATAATTTATATTATAAATATTAAAATAAATAAAATTTTATAAATTTGATGAATTACACTAATTTTAAAGGTTACTATTACATGTAAAGATTTAACATATGTATTTAGTTTGAAGTAATATGGATTTCAGGACTTTAAAAAAAATAATTTAGTAAATAATGTCAAAATTGACATAATTGTGTTTTTAAACAAATACTATATTATTGGATGATATAATATTCCTAAAAATCTAAGGTTCAGACAAAGGGTCTTAATATTATTATATATTTCATTAATAAACCTATTGGGGTTCTATTGGAAGTTTATAGAAAGTTTATTGACCATATAATTTAAAAATACGAAGAGACATGGTAAAGGTCAAACTAATTAACTAAGAGTTAAATATAAATGATAAGGTTAATATGGTGACCCAAAACTGTCTAAAACCTATTGGTTGAGTGTTTTTCAACCTATCCCCTCCTTTCGTAGAAATAAATCATTTTGGAGCCATTAGAAACCGAAAATGATTTTATTATAAAATAATATTTCAATATTTTCTTAAGGTTCCTCTCACCCCTCATATAAAAGGGAATTTCCCATTCTATTAATTTCACACCACCAAAGCCTTTTGGATCCACCAACCCCCAACCAAATATACTCCCAACATTTCTCACTTAATCCTAGAGGCCTTACTTTGGTCAGAAAGACAACCTATAGATCCCTTTTGATGAAATCAAATGTAATAACCCGAAGAAGAGGTAAATATTTCATCACCTCTTTCAAGTTCATTTCTTCTTCCACTTCTTATTTCATTGATGTTTCCATTATAAAATAATAAATCCCATATATTATATATACTGTGATCTTATTATACAAATGGTACAACAATATTCATTATTCTATACTTCCTATAAATGACAAGGTCACCATATGTGCTTACGTACATATTACCATCTCCATGTCGGGGTGTAGTTTGTTATTCAAACACTTCACTATTTGGATGGGTATAATAAATATTATAACTAATGTAAATAATAAATATAACATGTTAATTATTATTTATATATGATATAACATCCAATTACATACGATTTCTCCATTAATATAATTATATCATTGCTAATTTGAATATACAGATTATCATCTCCATAAACGCAATAAGATTCATTCCCCATCGTAATCATTCAAGAATTATTGTCATTTTATGATTAAAAATAATTTTTATGAACATACTATCATTATTTATATTAATCAAATACATTCTATCCATAACAAACATGTCTTATTTAACCAAGCATATAAAGTAAAACGAATCAGTTAACACCCGAAACAATTGTACTACTAAAATATTATTAACAAAGAAAAATTATAAGATCATATATGATAAAATATTTAGGTATATAGTTCTTTTATAATTCAATAACAATTTTTTAATTATTATACATGTGGTTAACATACCATCGACTAAGGAAAAGTACATGTTAAGTGTTAATTTCAAAATATCTTTATTATCCGAGTTAGTTTTTACGTAAGTATCTACTGGGACGTCTTTATCATCCACTTCCATGTTTCTTAAAAATGTATTCAATTTTTTTTAATATTTACTAGACTATGTTATTAAGTCATTTATACCCTTTTATTACTTTTTATAAAATGGTTTGATATGAATCTTTCTGTCATTTTCCATGCAAGGTACTTAATGCCCTTTTCGACAAAATTAAGGTAAGAATGTTTTTTTAACTTATATGGTGTGTGTGGCTATTTTCTATTGTTAAAACATCATTTAAGCTTCCCTTATATGATTATAAGAATATTTTCAAAAAAAAATGTTTTCTTTTATAAATATATGACTTTTAATTGATTTCAAAATAGAAAGATATATTTCTCTAAAAAAAATTGATTTCATCTATATCAACATTCTTTGAGGTATTTTATTCTTACTTTATGTTGATTTATTATGATAAAAAACATACATATTTTATTGAAGGTATTGTGATATGTTTGAATATAGATGTGTTATTTTTACACCATTCATGGTTTATAGATAAATTATTGACATTTCGTATTCTAGTTTTAATGTAAATTTTTATGTTACGTTTAGACCTTCTCATTCGAGGAATGCATTAGACTTAGTAAGTGATGGGTGGAGCCCGCTATAGCTCCTCGATGAATCAGTAAATCTCATGAGACGAACTACTGTCTTGGAACAGTTCCTTGACAAAATATAATTTTTAGAGTTGGCACAAGGCCTTTACTATGTGGTTATCATGTTCGGCATTATGAATTCCATCATTATGAAAGAGACTATTGATATTCCATGTGATTATTCGACTATTGAAATATCCATGTTAATAAGTAAATGGAATTATTTGATTTTATCGTTTTCATATTATGTTGAAGTTCATGTTTAAATGGATTTTGTTTGTGTCTTACATTTCCTTAAATGGTTATGCTTATTTATGTATGTTTCTGCTATATTGTTATCCTTACTGAGCATCTGAGCTCACCCCTTTCTATATTTTATTTTTCCCTAGATGCAAAGAAGAATATTATGAGTGACCTGAAGGGATAGTATAAGGGATATGAGTGTGGACTATGGAGACTATGTTGTTTTAATTTTTCATTTTATAATATAATGTAAAACATATAAATGTATCTAGTATTTTCAGGGATACTAAACTAATCGGTATTTAGAGACTTGATATTTTGTGATCATGCCAATGTTATGTAATAATGCACCATCTCTGGGTATCTTGGGTCAGGGTGTTACAGTTGGTATTAGGGGAAGTTTAGTACCAACCTTGGAATCTAGATTCAAAAAAACTCTTATTAGAGAAAATTACCCTAAGATAGACATTGAGGATTAGTATAGACGAACTTCCTAGAATTTTGGTATTATATAGATTTTGTGAGTTTCCAATAAATAAATCCATGTCTAGATATGAGCTGGTAAAGGTGGATCTGGCATAGATGTATCTAGGGGTAAAACCTGAAAACACTACTTTGAGCTGGACTCGAATGGGAATAGGTGGTCGACAACGAGCCTTGTTGCACTCTTGGTTACGACACTCTCTGGGGATATTCTTTGGATAATTATCATTTTCCTTATACACCATTATGAAAGTATTATGATTATATACTTCCTTAACGAAATTATTTTTATGATTTTGTTTTATATACATAAATTTTTCAATTTATGTTAAGTGTTTTAGAAGTTTGGAATTAGGTATTTTGAATCATAAACTAATCAAATATATTCCATTGTTTAGAAAGGGTGACTAGTGGAAGGAATGGAAACCGTATCAACACACGTAATGTATGTAGGTATTTCCCTCCTACTCAAGATAATTATAGTGGAGTGGCTGAAGTAATTGGTAATGATCATCTTATCACTACATTGGGACAAATCACTCAGGTTATGAATAATGACCTTACCCGTATGGAGCACCCTGATCCACAACGTGGAGGATCAATGTTAGACCCCTCTATAAGGAATCAACCACCAACATTCAATGAGAGTAAAAATCCATTAATAACTAAGTAGTGGATAAATTCCTTAGAAAAAATATTTCATGCATTGTGGAGTAGCGAATAGGAATAAGTTGTCATGACAGTTTATCGCCTCATGGGAAATGCATATCAATGGTGGTCATTAATCCAAAACACAAAGGAAGATGATGAATTATAGCACATGGAATGAATGGAGTTTAAAGAGATTTTCTTGGAAAAATATTTTCTTCATGACCATCGAGCGGATATAGAAAGGCAATATATGAGTCTGAGGTAAAAGGATGATGAGAATGTTGAAAAATATGAGGCTAACTATATAAGGTTAGAAATTCATACAGTAGATTATATACATAACTGAAGTAGTAATATTTATCGAATATTTTATGGGTTAAAACAATTTTTTCACTGATCATTAGTCTCACGATCCTTCTCATCATACAAAGATCTTGTATCATGTGATATCTATACAGAAAAATAATTCTCTATGTCTTACAAATTTAATGCAAAGCAAGAGAAGGAGATATTTTATGATACTCTAAAAATTGATATAAGGGGAAGAAGTGAAAAGTTGAATATCCATCATGCGGTAAATGTGGGAAAAAACACCATGGTACTTCCCTAAAGGGAATGGGACTCTGTTATAAGTGTGGTGAAAAGGCCACCAAGATCGTGATTGAAAGTGGAAGAAAGAGGTTGTTGAATGCTAAAATTGTTGTGAAAAGAGGAATTATGCAAATGAATGTCCTATGTGCCAAGTGATGTTACCTCAGAAAAGGCCAAGGGATAAAGGCCAAGAATATGCAATCACTACTGCTATGTTTGAAGCTCAGAATGACATGGAAGCGGGTAATTTAATGGATTTCTCAAGTTTATCCAATGATTTATTTGATTCTGGATCATCCCATTGTTTCATATCTTCCCAGTTTTCTATGAAAATAATATATTTTAAATTTGACTTAACAAGGGAGTTGTCAGTCAGAAATACTAAGGGAAGTTTCATCACAACAATGTTTTGTGAATTAGTTCCCATTAGACAATATAAATGATCTCTATCTTCTGATATCATCATCATACCCATTATTGAATTTGGTATAATCCTCAGAATGGATTGGATTTATGAACATGATACAAAAAAATTATTGTAATAAGAAGGAGGATACAATTTTTGATGATGATAAGGAGTACCTTATCTTTATAGCAGAAATGTCACCACCTGATTCTTATATAGATCCACCCCATGTAGCTCTACTAAATTCAATTATTGGAGAGGAATAGAATTTAATAACTATGGGTGTTGAATAGAATGTTTTAATAGAATACATACATATTGTGAAAGATTATGTTGACGTGTTTCCAGAGGATTTACCTAGACATCCTCTAGAATTAGAAATTGAGTTTTCCATTGAGTTAATTCATGGTTCAAGGCCCATATCGAAGACCCTATATTTAATGGCCACTGTAGAATTAGTGGAACTAAATAAAATACTAAAGGAATTGATTAAAAAGGTATTTATTCTCCCTAGTGTTTATCTATGGGGAGCTGTTGTCATTTTTGTAAAGAAGAAAGATGAATCAATGAGGTTGTGCATTGGCTACAGGGAGATCAATGATATAACAATAAAGAACAAGTATCCCCTTACCCGCATTGATGATTTATCCGACCAACATCATGGAGATGAATATATTTCAAAGATTGACCTTCGATCTGGCTATCATCAATTGTGTGTGAAGAAGGAAGACATTCCAAAAACAACATTTCAAACCAGGTACGGGCATTACGATTTTACAGTAATGTCTTTTGGATTGACTAATCCAACCTCTGTCATTATAGATCTAATGAATAGAGTTTTCAAGAAATAAATTGATGACTTGGTAGATTTATTTATTGATTATATCTTGGTATACTTCAAAAGCTATGTAGATCATGAAAATCACTTACGCATTATTATAAAAGCACATAGAAGAAATGAATTATATGGGAAGTTTAGCTTATGTGAATTATTACTTCAAGATATTTATTTTCTTGTCCATATTGTCTCTAAATATAGAATATCAGTTGATCCATCAATGGTCAATGCAATCTATGAATGGTCAGCACCGAAAAGTATAACTAAGGTATGTCGTTTTATTGGTTTAGAAGGTCATTATTGAAGTTTCATCCAGAATGTTTCCCTATTACCTAACCCATTAACCATGATCACCTGTAAAGGGGTTAAATTTGTTTGGAAAAAAGAGTGTGAACAGTGTTTTGAGTAAATGAAGAGAATATTAGTCAATTATCCTATCTTGACTCTTCCATCAGGGAATGATGGGTTTGTTATTTATAATGATTCTTCGATGAAAGGACCTGGTTGTATACTTATGCAGAATGATAGTGTCATCACCTATGCATCACAATAACTAAAAACTCATGAGCCAAACTATCACACTCATGATATTGAGCTATAAGATCTAATCATTTATCTAAAGATATGGAAACACTCTCTCTATGGTGAAAATTGTGAGACTTATACTAATCACAAGAGATTGAAGTATATTTTATCACAAAAAGAACTCAACATGAGGAAAAATAGATGGCTTGAACTACACTAGGATTATGATTTCACAACACACTACCCTCTGGGGAAGGCAAATAGGGTGGAAGAAGCTTTGAGCAGAAAGGATCATGGAGTTTTGAACAAGATGATAGTTGAAAGGGATCCTATTTTCATGGATCTAGTAAATTTGGATATGGGAATAACCATTTAAGGATAACATCAATAATTTTTCAAATGGTTTCCAAAAAATATTTACTAGATTGGATAGAGAGTTCTTATACTAATGATGAGGAGTTTCAAAAGAATATTAATGTTGTAAATGATGGGAGATTGAGGTACTTTATATATGAAGATGGAATTTCGAAATTTTGGAAGAGGCTTGGTGTTCCAGATATACCTGATCTAAAAAGAGAATTTTTGGATGATGCTCATAGCTCTAACATCTCTATACACCTTGGGAGCACCAAAATGTATAGAGATTTGATGGAATAGTTTTGGTTGGACCACATGTGGAGGGTGATTGCTGATTTTTTGTTAAGATGTATGGTTTTTCAACAAGTGAATGATGGAAGCCAACAGCTTGGAAGAGTCATGAAACCTCTTCTCATACCTGAGTTGAAATGGGATAAAATTACAAAGGAATTTGTCATGGGGATACGAAAGACTCCATGAAAGAATGATGCAATATGGGTCATTTTTTATCGTCTTACATTGTTAACGCATTTTCATGCTATAAGAGAAGATTTACCACGTGAATGTATAACAAGACTATATATTAATGAAGTTGTATGTCTTCATGGAGTACCCCTATTGATTGTTTCTAATTTTGATCCCCGTTTTACATCAAGGTTCAGAAAAAGTCTTCAGAAAGCCCTGGATACTGAACTTCGTTTAAGTACTGCCTACCACCCTCAAACTGATAGAAAATCAGAACACACTATCCAACATTATAAGACATGTTGTGATCCTACTTATATAACATTCATGGTATATGGGATCAATATCTACCTCTGGTAGAATTTTCTTATAGAAATAGCATCAATTCATGTATTCAGATGGAACAATATGAAGCGTTATATGGAATGAGATGTCACACACCAACTTGTTGGGATGATGTTTGTGAATGAAAACTAATAGGCCGATAACATCTTGAGGAAACTATGGAAAAGGTGATGGTTATCCAAACCCACATCAAAGTATCTCAAAGTAGGCATAAGATCTATGCAAATAATCAAAGTAATAATTTTGAATTTCAAGTATGAGATCATGTTTTCTTGAAGGTATCTCCATGAAAGGGAGTTATAAGATTAGTTAATAAGGTTAAATTACATCCTAGGTAGATCGAACCATTCGAAATTCAAGAACTAATTGGGGATGTAGCTTACTTTTTTGCAATGCCGCAAAGTCTCTCCAATGTTTAAGATGTGTTCCATGTATAACAGTTGAGAAAATACATGCTTGACCCAACGCATGTACTCACCTATGAAGAAATTGAACTAGAACTTCATCTGTCTTATTGTGAATATCCTGTCAAGATTCTTAATACTATATAACAAGTGTTGAGAAAACGGACGACTTGTCTAGTGAATGTTCTATGGAGAAACCATAAGATGAAAGAGGCAACATGGGAACCAGAGGAACTTAAGATGAAGAACCACCAAATTCCTTTGTGCGGTAGTATTCTAGAAATTTCTAGGATGGTATTATTTAATTTAAAGAGGAATTTAACACCCCAGGATTCCATGGTACGTTTCCCATTGAATAATGAAATAGCTTGCATTGTACACAACTTCGAGATTCTAACACATTGCGACCAATAAAACAATCCTCTATGAATAATAATACCCACTTTTTGGAATTTTATAAATTTTATCTTTCAAAATAGACTTCATTTTTTAATTCGAAGTATCAAAATTAGTTTAGGGTAAATTTTGGGAATTTTTGTAAAAACATTCAATTTTTGATGAATAGTGAAAAAAAACTGCATTATCAGTTAAAATAGAATTTATTATTTAAATATTTATTTATTCTGATTAAAATTATTTTAGGTAAAAATAGATACATAATACCTATATATGTTCAATGTAATTCCTTGGAGTTTTTTTTATGACATTAGATATATAATTTTTTTTTTAAACTTTTTACCGTCTTTTACCCACCTACTAGGAGCATTTGAAAATTCACATAAAATGAAGATTTAACACTTCTGTGAGTGGAATTTCAAATATCTGAGAGACACTGTTGATATTAGTAAGAAAAATGTGGTTCAATAGGATGAAAATAATTTTTGGTGAACAGTAACATTTTACATTGATTTTCCACATTTTAAAATAAATATGGTAATTAAGGGTAAAAATGATATTACTATTACCCTAGAACATGTCCTAATTCTATTATACATGTGTAATTCGACCCAAAAAAACCTTAGTACAAACATATTATCCTTTATGTCCACATACAATAGATTAGGAAATTTGTTATTATTTTATTTAAAGAGTTAAAAGAGTTAAATTCAATGTTTTATAACTAAAACCATTTTAATATATTATTATAAATAATATATATTCGAGTATAATATTAATTAGGATGATAAAACAATTTCCCGCAGAATGAGTTTTTATTTATAATTTCTAGAAACTAAATAATTTAATTTATTTATGTTAGAATGATGATGTCGTAATTACCTTAAAAATAAAATATTTAAATAATTGATATTATAAATATCCAAATTAATATAATTTTAGAATTTTGATTAATTAAATTAATTATCTAGGTTAATATGACATGATAGTATTGAACATATCAAATTATTTTTAAGTAATAATGTTTTTAGGACATTAACAGTTATCATTTATTAAATAATGTCCAAATTTACATAATTGAGTTTTTAAAAAAAATACTCCATTATTGGTTGATATAATATTCCAAATTATCTATGGTTTATCCTAAGGGACTTAATAATATTATATATGTCATTAATCAACCTATTTGGATTTTCATTGATGTTTATAGTATTTTTATTTACCCTATAATATAAAAATACAAAGAGACATGTTAAATGTCATACTGTTTAACTAGGAGTTAAATATAAATGAAAAGGTTAATATGGTGACCCAAACCTGCCTAAAACCTATTTTTTGAGTGTTTTTCGACCTATACCCACCTTATCGTCGAAGTAAATCATTTTGGAGCCATTTGAAACCGAAACTGATTTTATTACAAAATAATATTGTTGTCCAACCGTTGGTGGTGGGGTGGTAAGGGCTTGGGGTGTGAGGGGAAGGTCACAGGGTCAAGTCCCTGGGCTTGTGATTTACATGTAATTTTCTTCCTTGTGTGTGTGGCACTTTCGTGGTTGTACCCAAATTTTAAATATTTCAATATTTTTCTAAGGTGCCCCTCACACCTCTTATAAAAGGGAACTTCCAATTCTCTTAATTTTGCACCTCCAAATCCTTTTGGATTAGCGAAACCCTACCCAAATATCCCCACATATTTTCTCCCATCATACTAGAGGCCTTTCATTAGTCATAAATCCATCCTAAGGATCCCTTTTGATCAAATCAAATGGAAGAACCCGAAGAAGAGGTAATTTTTTCATCACCTCTTTCATGTTCTTTTCTTCTTCCACTTCGTCTTTCTTTGTTGTTCCATTCTATTATAATAAATCCAGTATATTCTATATACCATGATGTTATTATAAAATTGGTACAACTATATTCATTATTATATCCATCCTATAAATGTCAATGTCACCATATGTGTGTATGTACGGATTACCGTCTCCACGTCGTGGTGTAGTTTGTTATTCAAACACTTCATTATTTGGATGGACATAATAATCAGTATAAATGATTTAAATAATAAATTTAACATGTTAATGATTCTGAATATATGATATACCACCAATTTACAAATGATTTCTCCATCAATATAATGATATTTTCCCTCGTGCGTACGTACGGATTACCGTCTCCACGAATACGATGAGATTAATTACCCATTGTAATCATTCAAGAATAATATTTATTTTATGATTAAAAATAATGTTTCTGAATATAATAACATTATTTATATGAATCAAATACATCCTATCCATAACAAACAAGTCTTACGTAACCAATAATATAAAGTAAAATGAATCAGTTAACACACGAAACAATGATAATAATAAAATATTATTAACAACTCAGTATTATAAGATCATATATGATATAATAATTAGGTATATAGTTCTTTTATAATTTAATAACAATTTTTTAACTATTATACAGGTGTTTAACATACCATCAACTAAGTAAAAGTACATGGTAAGGGTTAATTTCACAATCTCTTTATTATTAGAGGTAGTTTTTACGTAAGTATCTACTATGACCTCATCCACATCTGTGTTTCATAAAAATGTATTCCAAAACATTTATACTATTTACTATACTATGGGTTAAATTCATTTATACCCTTGTTTTACTTTTTAAAAAGCGGTTTGAAAGTAATCATTCCTTCATTTTCCAAATAAGGTACTTAATGACCTTTTCAATAAAATTATGGTAGGAATGTTTTTTTAACTTATACGGTGGGTGTAGCTATTTTCTGCCATTATAACATCGTCGAAGCTTCCATTACCAGAGTATAATAATATTTTCAAAATAAATTTTTTCTTTTATATTTATATTACTTTTAAATTATTTCAAAATAGAAAGATATATTTCTCTAAAAAGTGTTTTGATTTCATCTATGTCAACATCCTTTGATTGATTTTAAGCTTATTTGATGTTGATTTATTATGATACAAAACCTCCAAATTATATTGAAGGTATTTCTATATGTTTGACTATGGATGGGTTATTTTTACACCATTCATGGTTTATGGATAAGTTATTGACATTTCTTATGCTAGTTTTAATACGAATGTTTTTGTTATGTTTAAACCTTTTTATTTGGGGAATGAATTGGACATAGTAAGTTATGGGTGGAGCCCTCTAAATCTCCTTGATGAATCAGTAGATATAATGATAAAATCTAGTGTCTCGACACAAGGCCATCAAAAAATCTTATTTGATGTCTTGGCACAAGGCCTTGACTATGTGGTTATAAAGTTTGGCAATATACATTCCATCATTATTAAAGTGGCTTTTGATATTGTATGTGATTATTTTACTAGTAGAATATCCATGTGAATAAGTAAATGAAATTATTTTATATTATATTTTCTATATTCTGCTAAAGTTCAACTTTAAAATGATTTTGATTTCGACTTACATTGACTAAAATGTTTACGCTTATTTTTGAAAGTTTCCACTATTATATTTACTAAGAATCTGAGATCACCCCTTTCTATGTTTTATTTTCCTAGGATTCCAAAAATTTAATTATGACTGACCTACATGGATAGTCTAAGGGATTTGAGTGTGTCTTATGGAGACTATGTTGTTGTAGTTTTTCATTTTATAATGTAATGTAAAACTTATTAATGTATCTAGTATTTCCAAGGCTACTAAACTAAAGAATATTTCAAGACTTGATCTTTTGTGATCTTGCCAATGATATGTAATAATGCACCGACTCTGTGCAATTAAGGTCGGGGCATTACAAACTCCGTGTTTGGACTCATGGAATCCATTATTTTTTTATTTTTGTCGGCCACCTAAGATGGGATTTATCGAGATAACTCAGCCAAGTGGCTTGGCTCTATCTCTATCTTGTCGGTTTAATGTTTACAATTGGTGATGGAACCATCTAAAAGTGCATTTCAATGTGAAGAAATGTGTGGTTTCATGGTTAGAAATGTTTTCTAAGAAAAAATTAATAAGCAGTTTCTATTAGTTTGATCAGGATTCTACCACTCCTTTTTAATGAAATCATGTTAGGACTATCGTAATAACTCTCAGGGTTGTGCCTTGAACAGTTATTCCAATAATGGGGGTATTGTGTCATGGAAATTCTTGATTCCTTAAGTTAATACCTATGGTGGGAAGAACCATCAATTGAATTTCTATTGAGTTTATCACATGATAGTGTCTCTACTTAATGACTATAAACTAAGATATGTTTATATTTTTAATCTGAACTACAAGCATTAACTCGGGTTATAAAATATGAAGTGCATAATGTATATGAAATGCATTAGGTGCATCGGGAGTTGGGAATGCTATGCAACCGTTTCAATGAATTTTCAAAACCCTTTTAGGTTAGGTGTTTTTTATATTGTTCCTAATGATTTAAAATGGAAGAGAACTTTTTAAGGTAGGAATATTATAAAATCTCGTGTTTTAGATCTAGACGAAAAGTATGATATTTTTTGAACTTTTTCAGTTACTGGAAATGTCATTTCAAAAACCATGATTTGGAAGTGAATTCTGAGTATTGGTACACTTATGAGAGTTTTTTTTGGACTTGGGAGAAGTCATAAGAATTCTCCTGAGTGGGTCAAGATGTTTTGGGAGTGTCATATCAGAAAAACATCATGCTTTTAAAGATAGAAGAGGGAACATAGTCTGCACATGGTCAGATAAACTGTGTGGCCCATTGCAGGTAGTCATGTAGTCCTTTTTATAATGGGTTAGGGGATTTACAGATGGGTGGCACAAATTTTACAAAACCATTCACCTATCCTATGTGGATAATATCTTGGAGGCAGTGGACTACTCACAGTTTGCGCGCTGTTTGGAAAACCTTCAGGGTCAAATTGTGCTTTCGTGTTCTTTTAAACAATATATTAAATTAAAATTTTAAAAAAATTAAAACCTAAATCTTAAATATCTCCCTCTTCCATCTGAAATTATGTTGCACTGACCCTATATGGACCCCTTCATTGTGTGATACCCCTTTCCATGGCCTCATCTCGGATCAACATCCATCCACCATTTCATCTGATTATCCATATGAATCTTTTATGTATGAGTCTCTTATCTCTTCTCCTCCCTTTCCAAGCATCTATTTGGCCAAACAATAACTAATTGGGGTCATCTTAACCCTATTGATTTGGGATGTGATATGATTTTGGGTTTCACTTTGATCAAAGATCTTGCAAATGTTCTCTCGGGGCGTATTGGAGCATGTTCCAGCAACCACCTCTAAAGGTGAGGTGTTTCAGGTGGTTACAGTCCACCAAAAACATTTCAGGGTATGTTTTATACCTTTTTCTTTGTTTCAAACCTTTTAAATTGTGATATATTTATTAATTTGTTCCCTATTAATAGATAATTACGGTGTTGAGTTATTCCGGGTGGTTTTTCTATGTTTTGGTTCATCAGTGACACACAAGGTGAGAGTTTTCCATTATTTATTAGTCAGACACCATCTAAATTGTGTTCATTAATTACATTATCTTTTTTAGTGTTAAATGTGTTGTACGAAGGTCCCTAATTGTTTGTTTTGATTATCCATGTCCAGGGAGACTCACATGTGTATGAATATGTATGTGAATATATGTTTGTGGGTTCCCCCATTACGCGTGTGAATATTCATGGTAGTGATTACATAGGTATGGGGCTAGGTGTGCCCATGTATATATATAAAAATTCATACATAGGTGAGTGGTTAATGGTATATATATATAAGCATATGTGTAAGGATCTCATTGAGCATGCCCTTGTCTATGTGGTTGTTTTCATAAGAGATAGGTGTCCTTGCACATATGTGGAAGTGCATATACTTATTTCAAGAGAAGCTTCTTTTAGATAGAATGCACCATGTTCCAAAGAGGGCAGCTTTGTTCCACTCTAAGGTAGGGCCCATTTCCATGTCCTCAATTTTATAATTTCACTATTAAATTTCTTACTACACTTTAGATAGTATTTCAATTCTGGCAATGAAGTGTCTTTATTGAATGCCCTGGAATGTGATCTATCATGTTTCATATTTAAAATTCTAAAGGTGATAAATGATTTGTGTCATAAGAAATATCATGATTTTTTAATAAAACCCCTCCAACGAAGATGTGCTTCCTTAAAACTAAAAATTAGGGGTTAGACCCCGTTTTGGTGACATTTAATGTTTATAATTATTATTCCTTGATGTTATGTTTAAATATGGAATATTTAGGACTTGGTCCTAATGGAATTAATAGTGCTAATTTTCACTTTTTAGATGACTAAATGACCAAGGCACCATCTTGGTGTTCGGTCTGATTATTAGATTAGAATTTCCCATGTAGGTAATTTATCTTTTTCCCCAGATACATGGAGCCTTATAAATGGAACGGTCATGTATTGATAAATAGAATGAGTTGAGTTAAATGAATGGTTAATGCTTAACGATTATCCCATGAAACAAATTACAAACCTGTTTTCAATTGTTTTGAATGATAATAACACCTTGGGTGACACGTTGGTTCCCATGTACGAATGGCATGGATGGACTTGAAGGGTTTTTATACTCAAAACTTGGGAGATACATGGATTCCTATGTAGGAATTCCATGGATGGACCTGGGTTCATGAGAGAATAATTGGTTCCATGTATGTAAAAACCCTTACAATGTTAAGAGAAGGCAGTTGTGTGGACCTTGAGTTTTAAAAATTCCTTATTGTGTTTTACTAAATGGTTGCAATACTACTTCGACTTTTTACACTAATTAAAGGAAGGTCATGGAAAAAATGAACTTAATGTTTAAATAAGACATGATTACATGGTTTCAATGCTAAATGGCCTATCCAAACTAATGGAAGACAAGTCATGAACCAATAAATAAAAGGATGAAACTTTGCATGACCTATCCAAACTAATGGATGGAAAGACAAGAACATGATGAATTACTACATGATTTTCAAATGAAAATTAATGGGTTGGCCAGGCCTCACCTTGGATTATGAGATGGGAATAGAATTGGACATAGGAGCCACATTATTATACCAGGATGTGGGTTTCTTAGGTTGATACCCACCTAGACTCTATACCTTGTCTATTCTTAAATTAGTATAGGATACCTTGTATACACTCCTTAGTTCCAATATTAAAATTTAGGTTCCATGGTTACAGCACATCAGGCCCTATCATTTCTTAGACATGTTTTACCTTGGTTGATCACCTTGGACTCAATAGGCACCTTATTATGGAATGGGTTGGATTATGCTACATGGATTAAAATAGTAACCCCTTTCCAGGATTATATAATACTGCGTAATAATTCCATAAAATCTAAATTTTATTGTTTTTTACCCATGAACTCCATCACCAGATATCATTTTCAAGATTCCATGTTACATCTTGGATCTATCACTATTTAAATTATCATAAGGTGATGTCAGTGATGGATTTTCCTCACTTGACCCATTAAAATAAAATTGTAATTACTTTATAAATTAAATTATTACACGTTTAGACATCAGATGAGGTCTGAAGTAGGTAATTCTGTTTTTGGTTACGTTGTACTACTTTATTTATTCATTCTTTCACACTGTATAATTTATATTACACAATTGGGATTGAGATAAACCCTAGTGGGCCCAACATAATGAGATTTATATCTCACACCCTACATGGGCTGCCATTTTGCTGGGGTACCCAAGTAGAGATTTATTCTTCATAGGATTGTGGAACATGATAAATTTTTGTTTTCTTATACCTGGTATTTAGGAGAAAATAACTGATTTGGAGCTCGAGACACTCATGGAGATCATCTTAAGGCTTTTATTTATTTTCATTAATTTAGTCCTACATTGTATTGCACTGATAATAAAGTTGTATTGTTAACTACTTTCCATAATGTATCTGTATCATATCATGCATTCATCAATTGTATAATATAGCATTGAACACTTTTGTTAATTTATATGAAATATATCTTCCTATACTTTGTCAGTTACGTATTATTGCTTCCACTTTTGAAAGTTTTTTTACATTGTTATGCCGCATTGAAACTCTAATAAGAGGATATAGTCACCCTACTAACTATCTTTACACCATCTCTGCTAGTTGGTAGCCTATGTTGTACAAGGAGGAAAGCTATAGGCCATGTGGTGACTGGTCTAGAAACTTTCTTATTTAATATCTAGGTCAATATGTTACAATTTTGATATAAAAACATTGTAATGTTTTGATCATTTTTATCTTTAATAAATCTCTTTCTCGTTGCGTCTACAAGATTAATTATAAATTAAAATTTTCCAATTAAGCGTATGGAATTTGAAAAAATGGATTTTCTATTTTTAATTATTACAATTTATATTATACGATAATTTTATGTTAATTTTTTTCAACAAAATTATTTGTAAAACATTTACGAACTAGTTTTTGCGGTTATGGTAAAAATGGTTTCACTAGGGGGGGTAAACTAAATGCTCATGGGATAAAAATAAAAAAAATTCTAGGAACATATTTACCATACTATTTAGAGAATAAAAGTTATATTATTGAGAGTGATTTATTATTGGATCCTTCTAACCCGAACAAAATGTTGGTGGAATTTATTCTTTTAAAAAGATACAGGTGATCAACTCACCAAACATATAATAGGAAAACACCTATCATCTCATATTTACACCATCAAACCCATTTATTTCAGAAAATATCTATCAATTCCAATTCATAAATTCCATCCCCCCATTCTAGAAGTCTTATTTTGGAGATAAATCAAACCAAGGAATGATTTTAGGGAATGCATAAGAGGATATCTGAATAAGATGAAATATTCATCCTTAAGAATTTAAATTGAATTTCCTAACCCACCCCTTTAATTATTATTGAACTATTTTTATATATTAACCACATAATCATACACATACTAATAATTTTATATTACATTTATGAATTATAACCATAACAAAATCCATCAAATATCTTACGAAATCATCATTCTTATAAACTATAGAATACCACATCATGAACCGATATCATACATTCTTCCATACCCACCACTCATATTTTGAAATAACTTTTTTTGTAGTTTATAAATTATATTTAAGGTATTATTATTCTCCTTAAATTATTATTTGATATTTACATTCTTGATTTCCATTTTGTGGGAATATGACAACATCCCTCAGGTGTACGATGGACTACTGCCTCACAAAGCAATGTGATACGTTCAAACTTATCATTAAATGTAATAAGGATAGGACTAATGATCCCATGTGATATGTAAGAAATAAAAATAATTTCTTAATTATAATATATCATTTAATTTTATATCATTAAATCTGAAAAGAAAATAGAAGCAGCGTTTATGCATTTGTTTGTTTTACTATCTTCATGAACTTGGTATTTCCTTTTATATCTCTAAATATTAATGATTAATATAAATAAATAAATATTTGATAAATATGAAATTTATATCATCGATAAAATTAAGTTTATTGTTATACCATATTCAAATTAAAAGGACAAAATATAAAAAATAGAAATATACATGAAAAATAAAGCAGTTATTACACAAAATTTAACTTTAATAAGGAATTGCTGAAAAATGTGTAATAAAAACCTATAATTAAATTAAATAATATGATATATTAATATTTATGGTTCTTTAATAGATATATAATAATATTATATTTATTATATATATTAGGTATGAGATTTTATGACCATATTCGTGTCTTATGGTATATGATTCTCATCTTACTTTTTACTTATTTGAGACACCTTCCATATTCACCTCCTATTTCATTTTTTTTAATTTATAAAATGCACAAGAAAGTAATCAATTATTCTTAGACATTAACTTATGAGGATTTATATATGCATTTTATGGTATCCCATTCAAGGGTTTTACATTTTAATAGTTATTAAAATGGTAATGGATCTTTCTTTTAGGATTCCTTGTATGAGATGTAAATTATAATATGAACTTATATTCATTCAAGATATATATATACATTTCAATATACATGAAATATAATTATTTTATTTACACTCAAGATATTTGAATTTTCATTTTATTTATTAATTAATGTTTTTTACAATTCTATTTAACCAATGTGGTAATGATTTATTGTTATCACCTCATCATGTATCTATATTATTTATAGTCTTGTTTTTTATGATATAATATCACGAAACAACAATTAAGATACTCACGAATTTTATTATCTATGATTTTTTATGAGAATAAATTATTCCCTTTATTTTCCTCCCCTTATGTATTCAATATATAAAAATAATTGTTTTTTTGGAAAAATCATCTCTGTGATCAGAAAACATTTTTTCTTCCTAAACTATGTTTTATAAAAATGATTTAAAAATGTTTTTAAGATTAATTAAAATATTTAATAAAGAAATTTTTACCCATTTTTGTCATTTTTAAAAAAATGGAATGGAATCATCCGGTTGTTTTCAAATAATGTATATTTGAACTTTAGAGAAAATGTGATAAATGTAAAAAGAATTCAGATGCAGAACATAACAAGTATTACCCACTGTCATTACCAATCAATGTTTTCAATATTCCCAAATTTGATTTCAATTTCACATTCAACGAAAATTATTTCCTTAATAATTGTAAAATTTTTATATATTAAATAATTTATTTCAATGTAAACACGTGATTTTGAAATGGTTATAATTTTTTTCAAAGTGTAAATAATTTTTTCCACAAGAAATGTTTTAAATGATTAATCTAAATAATTTTCCATCATAAATTATATCCATTACTGTCACATATTCAATAATTATGATATGATACAATTATGAAATAATTATTCATAAGAACCTACTTCTCTTTCCATGTGTTACGATATGATGAAATGATGAAATCATTATAAAACATGTATCTATTACATATATTGTGAAATGATGACATTTTTGTGATACCCATTTATTTTCATGGGTTATGATATGAAATTTGATTTATTTTCTTTTGTAAAACATAAATATTGACTTCATTATGAGAGGTGTGGGAAAATATTCTATGTCTTGTGCAATAGAGAAATATTAATATATGATGAGATAGATATGATTAGAATGGGGGGAACACAGTCCAATAAGGGCTTTGTCTAATATGATGGTATTGGGAGTGAACCATGGAAACTATGGTGGTTTAATGAGTGAACGCATTCCACTATTATATCCTTGGTAGATATCCTTAACTAATATGTTAATGATTCTCTATGAGTAAGTTTATTTTAAAAATATATGTCCTGTAAAAATTTTATGCTCCCATAGATCATGATCATTGATACACTTAGGATTTATGTCTTATGAAATGTTTATATTTATTCGATGACTCAAGATCATGATAATTGATATGTAGTGTATTGTTTTCCAATATCATTATCTTTTTCTCATACCATTTTGTTAAAATGATTCTTACATATATCTCTTATTTACCCTTACTGAGCATCTGAGCTCACCCATTTTTATGATTTCCTTCCCGAAGTTATGAGGAAAGGTTATTTGATTGATATTTCAATGAATATTACTAAATGGGAATATATTTGTTGGAATATTTGAATATAAATCACCTAATTGGATGTTTTTGTTCCATTTTTCCAAAGGCACTGACTATTGTAGCCCTTAGTTGTGTGTTTTTTGTAACATAACGAAAATTCATCTAAAAAAAGTGGTATCTATATAGTATTATCCTTGGTTTCTATATTTTTTTTCTCATGAAATGATTAGTTATCCTTATAAATGTAAGAAAATTATTCTTTAGTTTGATCCCTAGAAATATTTACTAGGGAATTTTTATGGATGTCTCTAAGGATAATTCCAAGGATGATGTAGTGTATTGTAAAATGTTATTAACATTTGGTAATGGTTGGAAATTTTCCTTTACATGATACTATATCTCTATCTAGATAATAAATGTTGATGTGTCTTTATAACTGATGTGCATATGGGTAATGACTTTGGAAATTGTGAATTGATCAAGACTCGATCGGCCCCTGGTTCTTGACAATGAATGTTGTTTTACATTTATTATGACCCACCTGTAAAATATTCATTGTAAATAAAAAAACTCATTATGATCAATTATTAAGGATTTAAATAAATGATGACTCTGAATTAACTATGATAAACATAATGTTTAATATATTAAAAAAATGGGTCATGATTTTTGAAATCCTTTAATTGATTTTCATTATTATTTGGTTTCACATTATGATTATCATTGATTACACTATGCGTTTTTTTATTAGCAAATAGATGGAAAAAATATGAAATATTATAAAATTTAATGTTATAGAAATTTTTATGATGTGATTCTAAATTGGTTGATTATAAGAATAATGCTTGTTATGATTATCCATAATAATTTTTCACCAATCATGATTAAAAATATTTTCATTGACCAACTATCAGAATCTAAAATGATGATAATACAAAAATTTACTTAGGGTTCATGTAGTTTAGAACATATAAGAATAAGTATTCAATTTTTTATACATCATGAATAATTGTAGAAGCACCCAAGTAGATTTCTTAGACTAACGAGAAGATGTTTTGACTATGTAAACGAATGGCCGAAAACAAGTAACTTTAAATGGAAAATGAGAAGTTTAGATAATGTAATTGATGAGGATAGTGGTCTACAAAAGATATCAACAACTATTAAATGATTTAAATTTGTAAAGTATGTACATAATAAAAAATTTTCAACTATAGTGAAATTTTGTAATGAAAATCTAAAAGGTTATTTGAGTAATGTTTATATTCATGATAATGAAGAGTCTACCATTGAAATATTAAAAGAATGATATATTAAGGAATACGATTATGATTCCTTTTTAATGATTTCAAAAGGTATTATGATGACTCTTGTATTAATATATTCGAACTTGAAGATTAGGTTATATGAATCATATATATATTAGATTTTTTTATTACTGATTTGAAAGAATATGCTGAATGTTTCTAATCACCAAGAAATTTGATTTATTAGTAATGTGATATTTAGGAAAAATACATGGTTATAGGAAATATAAACCTTAATATTTTCTTGATGATGAAATAATGATCGATCGTTTATCATATATTTTATCTAGATAACCAAATTAGATAGTACTGATGACTTAGAGACTGATTGATGATTTATGATAAAATTGGATAAGGATATAATCGATAGTGTAAAAAAATTACATCTTAATTTTAGGGACTATGAGATTATGTGGAAATTGATTAGACCACAAACAGTGGTTGTGCTCGTGCTTTTCAAATAGAATAAAATCAAGTAAGTATGTCTTTTCAAGAACAATATTCAACTATAAGAAATGGATCATAAAATTTTTTCCCCTATTATAATCATTTATTAATATATAAATGAACATTTCCATACCTCTTTGGTTTATGGAATTGCATTCTTTAACTTTCTCCTAACCATTTCTCTACCACCCTCCATCTGTATTTGGGTTTTAGTTTCCTCTATTACTAAAATGGGTTAACATCAAACATTTTTTCTCCTATTTGGAAACATATATAAGAGTTACATTATGTAACCATTATGTTTTTGAAATTTCCATTTTGTGGTTTTTTTATTATTAATTTATACAATGTGGGTTTCTATGAAGGAATTCAAAAATGAGAAAGCTTTGATAACAGAGTTCAATTTTGAAGGAGAAACTCATTTTAAGGTTCTCAAATGTAACACCTAGAGATTTTGTGAATTACCATTTTCCAAATATATTTTCAATTTAAATATTTCAAGTATCGATTTTTTTTATATTTAATTATATTCAACACTATTTTGGCGTTTGTTACGCAAAATACCGAGTTTCTCTTGAGTTACACGCAACCCCTAGCTTCAGTGAACCATTGATTAATATTATTTTAAATATAACCATTATAACCATACCATTAAATATGATTGATTTATTATTATTAAACAAATTTAGAAATATATTTCTTAATTTATTAAGAATTATAAATTATTTTATATTTATTTAGTAAATATTCAATCAATTTTTATTAATGCAATTATATTCTATAAAAATAATTTTTTACAAAAATAATTTTACTTATTATTATGACTAAATAATTTAATAGAGATTTTATAAAAATTATTTAATAAAATTAAATTCTTTTTTGAAATCATCATATGAAAATTTACCTATGGTTAATTTTTTTTTCAAAACATATTTATTTTCGGTGAATAGTTAAAAGTGTCGATTTTTAAAACCTATTATTTATATTAAATATATTATAAAAATTAAAATAAATTGTTGTATTTTTAAGTATTTTAATCATTATTTTTTATACATAAAACTATTAAATAATTTTTAATTTAAATTTAATATAATTTCTATATATGTTTTTTATTTAAAAACGATTTTATCCTAAATTGTTTTTATAAGGGAAAATTTTTTCTACATCAGAATACATTCAATTAATCCATAATAATGAATTCGTAAAATAAAATGAAAATTATATATATAAATAATATTTATTTAATATTCATAAAAATAGCCTTATTATATATATAGTTAATATAAAATCATCTTGTGCTTAAAAAATAAACTTCTTGAAAATTTCTTTTTTCATCATGTTTATGATGCTTTTTTAAAAGAATGTTTTTACCCATTTATAAAAAAAGTGAAAATAAAATAAATTTTTAAAATAATAATATAAAAATTATAATATGGTTAGTTTTTGATAATTTTTAGTGAACATAAATTTTTTTGTATATTGAAAAATAATGAACTTTATTTGAAAACTGCCATTTCTATTAAATTGTTTATAATGATAAATTATATTTTAAATTGGTTCTAAAGATATATGAATTAAATTATAAATATATTAATCGAATTAAATTCATTTTAATCTTTTTCATTCTGAATTTCTATATAAAATCATTTGAAACATTTTATGGGTTTTCTCTTTAAAAAATGATTTATCATAAATTCTACAAAATTAATTTTAAAGTAATTTTTTTAAATTAGGAAAATAAAATTTGATGAAATATATTCCATATTTTTAATTATAATAATTTATATTATCTAATAAATTCAACATAATTATTCAAAAAAATTAATATTACATACATTAAATATTATTTATTGTGGTTAAGGGAAAAATGTTTTTAATAGGGTTAATAAAAAAGAATAATAGTTAAAAATAACCAAAACATGTCTAAAACAATTTTTTATTGAAATATTTATACATTATAACTTCTATTAATTACAATTTTCCATTATTAGTGCCTTGTTACAAGAAAAACATGGAGGGGATTATTTCATTTAAAAATTTATATGTGTGCCACTCTCCTCAATTATAGAAGGCCACCCACTCTCCTATAAAATGAACACCATCAAAACATTTTATTTTGAACATTAAATACTCATATAATTTATCATCTTCACTATTATAATCCTATATTTGAAATTTTGGACACAAATCCAACAAAAAAAGGCTTCAGTGAGAACTAAAGGTGGATACCCAAAGAAGAAGTAATGTTCATCAATGAGTATTTTCATTTTATTTCATCCTCCTCCCCCTTAAATTTTCATTAATTTATTTTTTATAATAAAAATCATATTACATATACAGAAATATATTATTTCTTTCCCATGACCTAATATCATCTCCACTTTCATCAAATGTGTTATGAAATGATTGTTCATGTGTACAGAATGCTTCGTCAACTGATTTAAATTGTTTTTACACTACCACCTCTCCTGGTTGAACATAATGATGGTTTTATTTTTTTTATATGATATTTATCAGATTATTATGCTTTTTAAATTATAATATCACACATACCATCATGATTTCAATTTTTTGGGAATGATATATTGTTCATCTTGTGTACTACGAAGTACCGCCTTGCAAAGCATTTTTATTTGTTCATGATTCAAATAGAAGGAACAAAGGATTGGTTTAATTAAAAAATTATATATAAATGGATTAAAAAATTATGTAATTATAATATATCATTTACAATTTTTATTAATCTAATAATAAAATGGAAATAGTGTTTATGCATACGTAGGACATGTAATCTCCATGAACGATGTATTCCATTTTTTATCACTAATTTTTATGGATCATAATAAATACATATATAATGAATATATTTAATATTTTTATCATTTTTAACATTCTCGATATGATGAAATCATGAAAAAAAATCAAGATGAAAAAAACAACAATATGAAACATAAACAAAAAACAAAGATTTTTTTCCTAGAAACCTCACTTTAAAATTGAATTTCTAATATACTGCCTATAAATGGTAATATGTAAATTGTATACGGGGATACATATACATAAATGGTGATGTAATAGATTTATAATAAAAATATATTTATTATATATGAGGTTTCAATTTGTTTAAAAGAATTCAGGGCTGATGGTAAGGGATTCCTATATTATTTTTTTCTTAAGTGAGACACATTCCGCATTCACTACAAATTTCAATGATGTGGGGTACATATATCCAAATAATTTATTTTATGTTGATTGTAATAGTAATTATAATTATGGGGAATCACATCTCCATTTTTGGATCTCTCATTAATTCGGTTTACATTTCAAAAACTCCCAAAGTAATAAGGTATTTTTGTCCCAATTTTCCTTCCCTGAGATGTAAGTTATATTGTGAAGCTACATTAATTCATGAGGTGTATATATATACCCATTGAAATTTAATATCATGAATTTATTTTTCCAAACATTATTTAATTTTTTGTTTTATGTTATTATTTTATAGGGATTACAATTATAATAATACAATTTATTAATGATTTTATGTTACAATATCATCATAAATCCGGATAGTTTATCATCTATTTTCTGATGATATATTCGCTTATGATTCAGCACTCAATATAATCGTTAATTTTATTTTTCTCTAGATATTTCATGATAATACATTTTTCCTTTGATTTATTTTTATTTATATACTTAAGATTCTAAAATTAATATTGTTTATAATATTCATATTTTTAGTTGAAGCCCTATTACATCCAATAATGTTTTATCTAAAAATGTTTTTATGAATAGTAAAACTTGTTATTAAATTTTTATAACATATTTTATTTATAATTTTTTTTAATGGAATCACTATTTTGTTTTCCAATCAATGCTCATGTGTCTTTTACCAAAAAATTAGAAATGAATATTTTTATTGTTAACATGCATGACCTAAATAATACTCCATATTATTATGCCAGGTAAATGATTTCAATAATTCCATACATGTTTTGATGTTCCTTTCAATGAAAATTTTTTCTTTAATATTTTTATAATTTTATATTTAATATTATTAATTTAAAATTATAAAAATCGATTTTTGAAAGGATATAACATGTGGTTTTGATGAAAAATGATATTTTCCTCATGAAAAGTACTAAATGATCGGTGAAAAAGACTTTCCGTCTCATATGATATTTTATGATGTTAAATATTCTTTATTTGGGATATTTTACAAGGATATCATTCATATTCCTTTTGTGAATATTTTATTTTTATGATATAATGATATTTATGAAACTTATTTCTCTCCCACGAGGTATACTATTTTGTATGAATCCCACATCTTTTTTATCTGTTATGCTATGATGAAATGGATAAATGGTTATGAAACCTCTCATTTTTTTATAGGTAATGAGGTAATTATATTATTAAGAAATCAATTTCATTTCATGGGAAATTATATGGTGATTTATTCTGATATTTTAGAACAGATAAATGTGGATTTTATTTTGATATTGGTGGGAACATTATCTCCCACCAATGCATTAGATAAAAATTTATTCCTCGTAAAATATATACGAATGGAATGGGGAGTGTTCCCATTTTTGTAAGGTACATTCTCTAGAATGATTGTCTTGGGATGATCCTTGGATACTATGATGGATTTACTAGTGAACCCATTCAAATATGACAGACCTTTCAATGTGATTGGATAATGTTGACATTAATATATGTGCTTATGGGTATTCCAAAAATCTATATCTTATGCAGATGTTATTCTCTTAAGGAACTTGTTTTTTTATTTCCTTATGATGAATTTCTTATGATCTACCAATCATTATTCCATAAAACTAGATTATGATCTTTGATATACATTATATGGTTTTCTATTTTAATGTTTGTGTTCTCTTACCATAATGTTCTTATTATGATTATGTATCACCCATGTTTATCCTTACTAAAATCGTATCTATCCATTTATTATGTTTGTATTCCCAATGTTATAATGTATGGTTCTAAATAAGGTATGTCAAATATGGGTACTAAATGGAATATATTTTTGGAAATATTGAAGATCATTTACTATGTTAGATTATTATGTTGAATGATTCCAAAGGCACTAAACTATTACGGTCGTCAAGCATGTGTTTCTATGACGAAATGAATATTCATCTAAAAATATGTAACTTCCATGAATGGGAAGACATGTTTTACATATAAGTTTTTTAAATTATTGTACCATATCTATTATATAAATACATTTTATGATGTTTTAAACAAATTTTAGGATGAAGAAGTGAACATAAAAAATAAAATGAGAATTTAGTGGTTAGAATTTTGTATATCTATTTTGGGATATAATTATTTTAATTGGTTTTATACCTTATATGGATAGTGTAAAACCAAAAAAATAGTTTAATATATTAATATGATTAATAATCTTCTTAAAATGAAACATTAATCTTTATAAAAAAAAGTGATATACTGAAGAAATATTTGTTTTTAAATGTTACAATGATAATTATAAAGTTAAATTGGATGTATGATTAGGAATATAAAAATTATGAAAAATATTTCTAATGGGATATATATAATTCATATATATTTATTAATACATTACAAATAAGTACTCAATTTTATTGTAAATTCATTTTTCCATTAAAAATGATTTTTTTTTTCAAAAAGGGACTTTTTTATTATTTGTGTGAATCCATTATAAAAAATCGCTTCCATTTTTTGGAAATTTTATTTGTAAAAATTTATATTATTTTTTAAACCACACATTATCAATTATCTTAGGGTAATATTTGGGATGTTATTGAAATTTTTTGTTTTTTGTGTGAATATTAAAAAACACTAATTTTTAAAAAAAGAGTAATTTATTTTGAATAACTAATGTAATTTAAAATTATTATTATTATTTACATAATTATAATGTTACATAATTTTCATTTACTTATAAGTAATATATCTAATTACATATGAATAATTATTATTCTTTATTTTGATATATGTTCTTTTTTGTATTAAAAATATTTCTTCCAAAATCCAACTATTTGGGGTTTTATTTATTTATATTGAAATTGATTTATATATATTCCTGATATTTAATCTTAAAAATGATTCCATATATTTAATCATGAGGTTTTAAATTTTTAAATAGTTCGATTTTTTATTTTCATTATGAATTGTAATCATGGTATAAATGTGTCGCCTCAGTCTGGGTAAATCAGGCCAAATATTGTTAAAAATATCTGGTAAGGATTTATAATCCCTCTAACTCTTAAAATTATCTTATTTCATGAGTGGTTATTAACCTAAATTATTTTTATGGAGTTAAATATATTTTTTTGAAATATTATTTTTAATTTCTGAAATCATGCTTAGCGTTTATGGACAAAATTTATATTTTATCACAATTTAAAACACTTTTGTGGCCTTTCAATTTATTTTCATGGTTTGATGGGCCCATTCGGGGTTTCTCATTCAAAGAACTAAAAACATTATTTTTATATTATTTATCAAAAAATATATTCTTTAACTAATATTGTAACATTATTTATATATGAAATGATTTTTTTCTAAGTTAGAGGTTTTTGAAAATTGTTATCTTATTGTGCTTGTCATAAAAATAATTAATATAATTCATTCCACCAAATTGTTTTTAAATATATATAATGGATTCAAATTGTTTACTCATAAATTACAAATTTTATATATTTCTACTTTTATTTTTTACCATATATTAAGTTTTCAGGTTTAAAATATATGTTTTAAAGATAATGGTTATACTTGGTTTAAGGGGATATTCGCATAGAGTTAAGGTTTAAATATTCTCAAAATCATTCCCAAATGTCATTGGTTGGGTGTATTGGTAACCAATCAGTTTTTACATATGTATTTGCGGTTTTTTGTTTCAATGTCGAATTATTATTAAATATATTCTATATAAATATTTTATGTAGTTATCGATTCCTTCAACCACACTTATAAAAGGGAACCTCTTCTTCTCCCATATTCACAATTTTTGATCACTCTATATTTTCCAATGGTTACCCTAACACGTTCTGATATTCCTTTTCTTCAGCCTAATGCTTCTTTAAATTATCTAATACCATCCTATGAAGGCTTAAGGTTTATGAAAAATTTATTATGTCCAAGAAGAGGAAATAATATTACCTGAATCATCAAGAGATTATATATTATTCCACATAACATGATTATATTTATCCTATATAAATTTATTTTAGTATACTTAATAAACTAAAATGTTATTATGATAATCAGGAAAACATTTTTCACCATCTTTATATAAAATGGGAAACGAAACTATCAGCAATGTGTATGTTTAGACTACCACCTCCATGTAGATATGTGATTCATTTTTCATTATAGCCTCTCATTGTGTGTGTTGATAATGTATTTACAAAAATAATATGATTTTTATGATGTAATAATGACACTATATTGAGAAAATATTTTCAACATTTTTTTTCATTTCTATCTTTAGAAAATGTAAGTATCACTCGTTCGTATGTATGGACTAACATTTCCATGAGAGATATATTTCATTTTCAATATCAACATTAAATAGAAGGTCCTAAAAATATATATATTGAATATTTATGATATTATGACATGAATAATCTTCATTAAATGTTATTTTATGATTAATCATTGTAATGTGATTAATCATTCAATATTTATAACAAGAACTTCATTAGGTCATTTTTGCAACCTATATGGGTAATATTATAATGTTTATGACATGAATGATTAAAAATGTTGAAAAATGATGACATTAGTTAAAAATATTATACAAATGTAATGATTACTATTATGGAGATATGAATGTAACAACCCAACCCATTAAGCCATTTCGGGTCAACTGAAGACCAAGCTACTCCAACCACAATAATACATCCACAGGCCAGGGTCTGGTGAAAAGCCCTGATAATGTTGTACTAATATGGGATTGTTTTTCCTAAAGTAACTATACACAAGCACCCAAATATATATTTTCAGATGTTCTTAGGAATAAAAGTGAAATTCAATAACATATAAAGTGAAATTCATACAGGTGATAATATATAGGGAATATAAAATATTGAGATAGAGTAATATGAAATGGAAAGGGAAGAATAAATGTTCACCAATAAATGATTTCTCCAGATATTAATAACTCAGAAAAGAATACTGGGAGGGGTCGGTATGAGATCTCTAAACCAAACCACCACACACTGTCTATACACCTATATATCCTTATGCTCCTGAAAAATCACCATTGATCTATATTTCCTCTTAATAGTACATTAAATGTGTGGAAAGAACCCATGTTCGGTTGAGAAAATACATACCAATGATGATGCCCAAAAAAACTAAAGATGTTCAAATTGAATAAATGCTAGTAGTATTCAAATCAAACGACATATTCAGGGAAATTAAATCCAAAAACATAGATATATGATCATATAAGAAACTCTAATGAGTGTGAAACGAGGTCACCGACTCACATAAAATCCCAGGCCGATGAGTCTACCTGCAACTCCAATGGTCAATCAATGATGCCCAACGTTACACATATATTTTGGGAAAATTCATGACAATGGAGAACACATAACCACATATCCATTTCCAAAGGTACCAAAATCACCAATTTTTTAAGGTCACATTCCATGGTATAATTGGGGAATCCACTCAGAAGATTTAGGACTTGTGCCCATTTAGGGTTGCGTCATCTCTTTATATGTGTATAGAATAATGGGGGCTCATTACCTGGTGAAATAGGAGAGTACCATTATCATAGACTGTGAATAGATGACCTCTGTTGTGGAGTACCGTCTATATCTAGACAAGGCATATAGTGGATATGTTCTTTAGTGAGACTAGGGAGTTCTATCTCTATTGTTAGAGGATTCATTACATGGTGCAATATGGGAGTAATGTATTTATCTAAATAATGAGTGTATAGGAATTTCACCCTCATGTGATAAGGTATTACCATCTAAAAAGTTAGAGGACCCAAACCATAGTACAACAGTGTAGTATTCTCTCTCCCTGCATAATGAGTATAGGGGACACACAACCCGGTGTGACTAGGGAGTAACATCTCCATGTATAGAGGATGTGTTATTGGTAGTGGAAGGAGTGTACTACATCTATGGATAAAGATTATTGATGACCTACACTCTTTTGGAACAGTGGGTAACATATCCATGGGTAGAGGACCCATACCTTGAATTGGTGAGTATTGTCTCTACCAAAATTCTATAATGATTCTTATTTTTCTTATCAATATTCAAGGGTTTACTTTGGAAGCATCATACTAACAACATCCCACAGCGTATCTCAAAATCTATAAAAATCATAACCTTTGTGTATTACACTGAATTCACTCATGATATGGTACTTTCATGCCAAAATAAATGTTAAAACAAAGGATATGTTTGAGGTATAATTATCTCAACAAAAATAGGATCCCATGTCTTGTAAATGGGTCCACATGGAATTTGGTCCCATTTTTCATTCAATATGTTTCAATACTACATCATTTATTTTTATCCATGTTGACATACATGCCATGTAAGGGTACTACATTTCTTGTTTTGGCCTCTTTGGGATGGGTTGGGTGATCATGGTTGTGCACATGTTTATGTGATCATGCATGTGTACTTAGTTACTTGTTTTTCCTCTCATAAAAGGTCATTGGAATGTATACTTATCACATGGCCTATATACTTATAGGGTCACATGTAATTTACTCCCACCTATACTAAATTTGATATCAAACATCATCAGTAACACTGGCACCACATCTAGGGGTCTGTAAACCATACATTCATGAGACTACATGGTTTTTATTTAGGTATTCCACGAAATCTACAAAATAATCATGAATATAATATATAATTATATATCTGATATGACTATATATCAATCATTTAAAAAAACTTGAAGGTCTAACATTTATTCATCGATTCCAGTCCCTTGATGGATAGAAATTTGAATTTAAATAACCCGTAAAAACCTCGCAATGATTTTGTTTCTTATAGCCCCTCATGTCGCCACCATGGACCCTTCAAATCCAATATCCACAAATAAACACCCTCAATCCAACCCAATATATTTTAAAAGCACTTACTATTTCATAATGAAAACATCTATAGTTAATACATTGTTCCAATATTACTCGTACCCGCCTAAAAATATCAAACTATGTCCCTATAATACAACTGTGAATAACATGAAGAACGGGTGGTTGAAGAGAATAAGAACAAAGGATAATCATTCATTCTCCATGATTTCTTAAAAATAAAATTATGTGGTATATTTAGGTTGAGAAAAATGGAATAATGAGAATAATCAAATTTAAAGAATAAAAATTATTGACCTAACTCATGGGAAGCTTAGAAGATGTGAGAATTGAAAACATATAATTTAATATAATCAATATTAATTAAAAACTATGGAAATATAGTAAATAAAATTCCATAATTCCTGATTATATCAATAATTAGTAATGTACATGTTCCCCATTGATGTGGATGATCTACTGCATTTGTTGCCTATAGATTCACCTAGATCTAATCATCGACCACTGTATGACCTTGATACACCAATGAAAAATGATTCAATCTCCTCTTAATGTTCTCAGGGCTATGCAGATTACATCTAGGACATTCACTAACATTCTAATAATGTAGTTAGATAGGTTTTTGTGGCTGAAATAAATAATTAAATAAATTAATTATTTAAACCACATAACATAAGTGACAACAGCTGCCTTATGTGAATGTTAGGTGCTAAAAACACTAGTCCATGACTAGAGTAACATTTCTCTACATATTTTACTATACTATCAAATTCCTTATTTGGGACCCTATTTAGTATATATTCCATTATATTTAATATATTATGTGCAAATGATATTTCATAATATTAATATTTTTAGAAAAATAATTTATGGATAATTGGGACTCCGATTCTCATGTCGTTTCAACACTTGGTTTCAAAAATATTCTTCAATATATTTTTATGTATTATAAGGAAAAAATCCCTCTAAATTATTACCTACATTATATATTTTAGTCCTTGAAAATGAAAAAACTATTATTCTAGGATTCAACAGTATGTGGACCACGGGAATGGTCAATTCAAGAAGGATATCTCCTGTTAATATGTGATCATGACATTGTAATCCATGAAGGTGTCTCCATCCTAAATGTCCATCTCACTCCATTCAATAAAAAATGTAGGTTCATTCTTATACATTCTCATCTAGGATACATGGAAGACTTTTTACACCCGCACCAACTGTGGGGGAATGTATAGGATGAAAACCCTAACTAACACTCTGTAGAATATCGAACGTCCCAAACAACCATGTAGATAACATTCCTCACCAGATGACTCGACAAAAGTCCCATTATAGGGAGACTCTCATGAAAAGATGGCCTCCCTTCTTGAAATCCATGGTCTTATGACATGGAGAAGTAACAAATTTATATAAATTATGGTATTTCCTCAAAATCACCAAGATATCATAGACCTTCTCTGTTATTGATTTCACTATCCTTATCCCGTCAAGAGATACCTCGTCAATATAATTCCAAAATAATGATGACCTATAGAATTTATTATACATAGACTCAAAATATTTCATACTAATAGTAGACTGGTCTCAATTATTTTAAGAGAACTATACCTGAGGTACATGATCCTCCACGACCCAACATAATCTAATACTATAGCCTCTTTATTTACCTCAACACCTGGATAGTGAAAATTAATTTCCCAAATATGTAGTGGTGAATAGTTGTACAAATCCTCAACCAAGTCCTAAATTCTTCATGTTTCCTATCAAAAAACTTTTTGTTAATTGTGTGTCATGGACAAAGACAATCATCAAGGAAACCCAATGAAGCTATATGATCTCTTTAACATTCAACTTCCATAACCACACTACAGAACTATAATCCCTGATAGAAAGGAAGTGCATCGCTGGTAAGTCAGTCTACTATAACATATATGGAATCATGGAATATTATGTATTTTGGATTCCATATCATAAAGACCATTGAAATATTGTCTTGTTTCCACTCCAGTATCATTATAGGATACAACTAACCTAATGAAACCTACTTCTCATCCTTAACCTATTGACATGTTATACACTTAGAGTTGAACCCGGTCTTTTTCTGCCTCATGCCATCCAACCAAACAACTAATAATGGTATTGTTACATCTTTCCTAAATAGTAATGTAAAAAAATGTAGAATTTTTAAAATACATAACCACCTAGTCATTAAACATGATTGGAACTACCATTTGTATCTGGGAAAAGATTACATGATTCCCTCATTAAGATAATCCATATAGTGAATTTTATAAGGATATCTAATCACATATGACCACACAGTAGTTGTATCCTACCAGAACCAATTCCTATTGAAATATAATAAGAGGATTCAACATAATTTAATGAATAAAATTGGTAACTTCCTCCTCTAATAGGGTTAGGTGTAATAAAGACAACTGGTCAGATGCCTTCTCCACCAAGTGCGATTGGAATATCATGCTAACAGAATCATCAACAATGATTTCCTTCCCAAAATTAGAGAATATATCAATGTCATAGACTTAAAGAAACACAATGTTATACCTCTATCTCAGGTTCAAATATATTAATGTGAAGTTATCAATGGGGCTTTGATAATATGTGTAATCAACAAAGATCTCTCCCATAAGATAGTTACTTTACATCTTCAAAGTGAATACTACCATAAAAAAATCCTAGACAATATTCCTAGATATTATCTTATAGGGTAAGTATATCTATGAACAATATGAAATAACACCTTACATTGGAATTAAAAAATATATAATCACATCTATAGTGGAATCACAATACACAACATAATCCATAACTTCCTATAGTAGTTTGAAAATATAATCACTCGTCTACCTAAACCTCAAATCCTAAAAGGCCCTTTGAAACATCTCAATATTTGGAAATAATTACCCATTTCACATCAAGGTGGAAAAAATGGGATATAATATAATATAAGACATCCATGAACCACCTCTTGTACCCCGCCATTCCAAGAAGACTACACGTGATAGACATTAACTTGGGTGGATCCCAAGAAATAACTCCATAAATCATTGTTTGGTCGACATCTAAATCATTATCTGAGATGACACACCGCATTAATTAAACCACATGGATCCAGAACTATCACTTTTGAAGAATACCACGAAGGTGGTTCTCTTGTATAATGATTTGGACCATCCAAAAGTTCTCTTAATAATCCTCTCCTATTATAGAGTAGATGATCATGACATAAATGAAGAAAAAATCACTCCTTTTAAGGTTGGGAGATCAAGTTCATAAAATATATAAACTCATATTTGGAATTCCTCACACTGAAATTAATTACTAAGAACATATAATTCCTACTATAACATAAAAATTAATTCTTCATAACATCATCCACATGATCCCCCATCTATTGGTAGTTACACCTAAAATTGATCTTTGAGAACCATATAACTCCTCACAACTGATCAAATATGACATCAATCCTTAGAGAGGATTGTTTTAATTCATCATGTCATTGTTCATGTAATGATAATCAATAATAATATGAATTATCGCATCCACCTTTATGATGAACATAATCATATCTATCTTGGGGGAAACAAGTTCAAACCAAACCCTAACATTAATGATTCTCCAATTACATCCTTTATGACTAGAGATTTTAAGGGGACGTATGATGTTCTAAAAAATATATCATAGAATTCCCAAGGAGCTTCTACTTGAAAAAATATATCCTACATCAGAGGTACTCCTAAAATAGTCTTTCGTAATAGTTTCATATAATCCTTCCAAAATGATGGAACCCAAATTCATGAAGTGTCCCCTTTTTCAAGGGAAAATCCATACAAATGACAGGTGGTGGGTTGAAACTTTCTACTCAAAATACACACTAACTATTACACAAGATATCTATATTTCCCAAAAAGTATAATATAATCCCATTGTTTAAAGGAATCTAATTAATCTTTGGTGAAAACCAATTTGGGATAATACCATGGAAAACCATTCCATATAAAAGATGATTTTATAAGGTTTCATCATGAAGAATAAGAGGACCCATGAGATACTATCCCCACAATGTGATATCACACACTACTAGTAGATAAGTGATATTAAATAAGCTTTACCAATATAAACATCAAGACAAATATGTTGTGATAATGTATCAACTGGAAGCTCATTCTCTCACCATGGAAATTATAATTTGAAGGGATCACTCACACCTATGTTTACCAGTATGAAAGTAACAGTATATGAAACATATATCATACCAAAAATCATCGCATGAGATGATATGTATATTTATTCTATATCAAGAAGATTCCAACAAAAATGAATATAATCTTTCAGAGACTAGAGTGGGCCTCCTAGTGGTGGTGGTGGTGGTTGTTGTGTAAATTTATCATATTGTATTCCACTAATATTAGATTCTATTCCTATATTCCCACATACTCGTCTTGTAGCCCTGTCTCCTTAAGAGATTCCCTTGATTTGTATTGGAAAACCGTGATCACAATACATCCTATGTTGCAGTAGTCTACTAACTACCTCCCTTCCTCCACTTATAAATGTGTTGGGTAGTAAAGGGAAATTTTACCTCCCCTATGACATTAACATAATCATCCCTCTATGAGCTACCCAAGTACTTTGCATGGTCCTTAATATGTCTGACCACATGTTGGAGTCTGAGCATGGGTACTATAATTTTGACTTAGACCATATCTTCGGCCACCCAATATAGAAAGATCAGCCCTATGATTCCTACTACAAAAACCATCTATTTGGATTCCTCAAATAACAGGTTCTCTATTACCAATTCACTCCCTACCACTCAAGTAAATAAAAGAATGCATAAGGTTACCAGGCTAGAATGTATGTCTCTTTGGATACCCTTATTTAAATTTCATACATGTATGTAACAATCAATAATCATGTCAAGGGAGAACCATGTAAGTTCCTTGAACCACAAAGAATACATTGAAATTTTCATCCCTCCTTACTATAACTCTAATATATCATAAATTTGAAATGATTGAATGTAAAATGAGTAGTATTATTCATGAAATGATCACTAGAATATGGAAAATGAGAGTATCATCACAACATGCAATTCTGTGACCTGAATCCACTATCACCCACAAGCTTTGTGGAATAGACTATCTACTAGTGAAATTATCTAATCATTCAGTGTCTATAAATTTCTAAAATCTCTTATCAATGAGTTATGACAATACAATGCTTCATGGGGAGTTATCTTATCATGGAAACTTATAGGCTTCTAGTTTTGGAACACTCGAAGTTCATTAAGACATGGTACATCCCTAAATTTCTTTTCTTGTACAATTTTCTTCTCAATTGGTGGGGGTTCTATTACAAACCATCCATGACGAAATATAATGTGGGACAACCTATGATTAGAGGCCTCGTTTATCTCATATCACCATTATGATCCTAAATAATTAACCTAGATAGCGGTCATCGTAGAGGGGTCATGAATGTCATAAAAAAATACCATGATCTGATGACCATATAATCATGTAAATCTAAATCTATAATGACTATCAATAGACTCAATACAATATCAAACAAGAATCGACCTTCCCCATATCCAATGCATAAATATTCTAATTCCGCAATTAGGTAGTCAGAGTCCCGATATATAGATATGTCAGTTGCAACAACATCATTAGATTCCCTTTCTTGAATTATATATACAAGACCCTTTGACACTATTTACTTATATCCCAAATAACTCTTGTATTGTGAAAACTCTAAAACCCATCCCACATAAAGAATTTATGTGATAACAATTTTTAATGACATGTCCAACTGGGGACTACCTGATACACATAAGCCCATTCTACCACAACCCTAAACCTACCTCCAGGGGCTAAGTGCTATTGACAAGCACCATGATGGAGGAATTAAAATAGGAGGCCATTTATTAGGGTATTGATATGCATACACCCAACTCCACACTAATGTGAAAAAGGTTTATATGTAAAATACATTGACATATGGATCAAAAAAACCATTCATGTAATACTATCTAAGGAATTAAAAATTTTGTGGAATTGTAATTTGAAATAAAAAGGAAAAACCTAAACACCCTAATAGTAATGATTTCCCAACCAATAAACTGCTTGAAATGAAATAATGATAGTTCCTACATCTATATCATTAAACATGTCCACCGTATGTGATCTATGAACCCATGTACCCCTATGATCTGCTGAAATAACAATTTAACTATTCCATTTTTTATATAAGAGACACATTTTTTGGGTAATGCCCATCCAAGGGCTATTAAATACATCCCCATTGTAATGACACAAAAACATAGAAGTATTCCATAAAATACATGATTGATATATTGAACTCAAACTAATGAAATTGTCATACAAAATCCAAAAAAAAGATATATTTTCCTATAAGATACCAAGATGAGCGCTAATGTGGACCTCCATCTAACAACATTGGCCTGGTAGACGAGTCGTCCCAAATTTCAAAAGGTCTATCGATGATTCCCAGCATCTCGTGTTTCTTTCTGAAGAAGTCATGTGGAGGTACCACACCTCATCACTACTCCATAGCCCAAGGGATCACAATATTCGACCTATAGTGGTCCCATGCCCTATTACAATAAGGGAATTCCCCTTAGTATATCGTTGAACTATTCCCATTTAGGGGAGTCTCGACCCTATATTAATTTATTGAATATGTGAAACGCATGCCCTGGTATGGTATGTTAGTATTGAACCCATTGATGGAGGACTTTTTCCCTCAATAGGGGGGTTCCATCTCTATCAAAAAAATGTGTATGTAGGACTTGTTCCCTATTTCAATAGGGTAGTTCCATCTGTATTTTCACAATGGGTTTAGAGTACCCATAATGTATTGATACATGGGAGTACCATCTCTAAGGGTATAGGACTTTCAGTTGGTTGAAACATGGATTTAAAATTCTTATCTACACAATAAGTATGTAGGATCCATACCCATATCTGGTAGTGGAATACTATATCATATGATAGAGGACACACAAATTGGTGAGATTGTGGAGTACCACATCTATGGTTAATGAGTATAAAGTTCCATCATCCTGGTATGAAAGTGGAGTACACTCCCTTTTAGTAGGGGGCATGCACCATGAATATGGGAGTACCATATCTACCTGAAGAATCGAATAATCTGGACTAATACCTACCATTGTTGAGAATCTTCTCATTGAGCATCACACTCCAAAAATCTCACATATAACCTCAAAAATCATTATGAAGTATAGTATTTCATTTTTCATGGAGAAACTCTCTAGATGCATTACATGTGAGCAAAAACACATTTCAAAATGATGGAGACAAGAGATATATAATTTAAAAAAAACTAGAATACATGACCTATATGGGGGCCCTCGCGGTGTGTGACCCCATTGTACATCTTCGTCACATCATCTCTAACTGACAACATACTATTTATGGAGAACTATGATGTTTATAAGGTCACTACATGGTGTGTATAGACCTCTAGAGGCCAAGACAAGTGACCTTGGTCTCGCCTATGCATATCTTCCCAAGAATGTGGACTTAGATACATGGTTGGCCCTCCCATAGAAGGCCTTGGAAGTTTTTACCAATCACACAACTAGGATAGCTGGGGAAAATCACATGGAATATAGGACAACCTACATGGTGTGTCATATTTAACTTATCTTGAAACCCTAGAACATCATATAGGGGATTAAAGTATGCCTCTCCTTCAGACTACATGGGTAATAATTGGGTTTTAATAAAATCATTGGAATCCCAATGCGGATTCCCAATACAACCCTGTTTTTATGATATCCACTATTTGAACACCCAAAATGTAAGCGTGCAACCTATGAACATTGATTTTGGTCCCTTGGTGGTTGTAAATAATATTTATGAACACCTACAAATAACCCTCAACGCCTATATCACCCGAAGAACACTATTTTATAAATTTAATCACCAAACATATAATATAGATGAAACAAAACCCACAGCCCATCCTGGTCTATTCATTTTGTTCACATCCCACACAAATCTAACAATTTGAAAGTTCGTGAACCTTTCCGATAATGTCTAACTATTTCCATGTAGCCTAATACTGAAGAATATGAATTATTATTTTGTTAATGGAAAAAAATAATGGATTAATTATTGGAGTAGAGTTATTATAAACAAACTTGTATCTCATAATATTTTTCTGGGAAACAATGAATAACCTGAAAATTATGACTAAAACTACACAAATAATATAACTGGATCGTGAAAAGGTTTTAAAATTCTAGAAATTGTATAATAGTATTTAATAAATTCAATATTATTTCAAAATGGAACGTATTTAAAAGAATTAGTTCCCAACCACAATATTGGATCAATTTTGGGTGAAGAACATGTTTTCCATCAAAGATGATGATATGCTTTGTCTCTTTCCAGTAGACTCATATCAATCTGATCAGCTATCATCATTAGATCTGATTCTTCAAATTATTAATTATAAAACATCCTGTCAAATATCCTATGGTTTTGTAGTTGACATGGAGAATTTCTTTAATATGAAACTGATAAATCAGAATAGGTTTTAATATTTAGATGAATTAATCAAATAAAATAATTAATTAATACCCTTTACATATGTGCCAATGATTGCCTTATCCAAATATAAGATATCGACCAACTATATGTCATGCCAAGGGTAAATACTACACTTTGGATTCAACTGTGCTCTCACATTTCTGATTCGATACTTCTTTCATGTGATATTCCATTATCGTTGAAATATTTCACATTGGTGATATAAAATAAATTTAATAATTTTATACCATTAATTACGGGCCCACCAAGGCTTGGAATCCTAAGTAGGCTTGGTGGTTGGCTCAAAAAATATTCGATGATATATTTACAAGGAAAAAATAGAGTATTTGAAGTTAATATAAAATCAATGTTTGAGGATAGGAACTATTGAAACACAACAGGCATGAGAAATTAAACAGTTATCACTCGAAACAATGATTTTAATAATGAATAGTTACTAAAAGGGTGATGAGATGTTATAAGTATACCATATATTGTATTATATGTATTTAATGTTTCTATTATAAATTTTTTATAAATTTTAATTTATTATACATTAGGTTAAAATAACTAAAGATGAATGGGCCACCTATGGTAAGAGTTTATTTCACAATATCATCGTTATTTGGGATTTTTTATGTTTAATTTTCAGTTAAAGGAATTATATGATCATTCTATTTTGAATTAGATCAGTTTTCATTTTCTCAATATATTTATAGGTATTTCAATTTTTTTCGTTTTTTACTGTATTAGTTAGATCATAATATTGAGAATTGTTTTTCTAAAATTTCACTGTTATACCTCTTTTACCGATGAACTTTTTCCTTGTTTTTAATGTTTTTTAAAATTATTTAAATAATATAATTTTATATGGTAAAATGATTTTTTAGTGTCATTTTTTACAATATTTTACATTTTTTTGTTGTTCTGAATGTTATATTCCCATGTTTTTTAGATGAGGAACTTTTGAGTTTATACAAATTGTTTGAATGGAATCATTGTTGTAATGAGTAAAAAAATTATTTTCCAATTGTCATAACCTTTGTATTAAAAGTATCTTCCTTCATATTTTCAGATGGTTTTTTTCAAATAAAATTATTTCCATATTATTCTTGAGTTTTTTTATTTAATTTATTCCAAAATGTAAATGGTATTTTCCTCAAGAAAGTTTCTCTTGATCTTGTAATGTTATTTTCATATATATAAACATCCCTTAAAGATTGTTATTCATTACAATGATTATACACTATTGATATCGTCCATCATATTACTCAGGATGGATTTTGATCATGTTGTTCTATTTTTATTCTAGGGAATATATTTTCATTCCATATTTTAGTTTCCAATTATAGATGTTTATATTTATTACGTATTCTATTGATTATTCTGAACTTTCGTATGATGATTATATATGGCTTAGTATGTGATAGGTTGGATGTTTTGTCACCCCCTTATACATGTGTATATCTTAAGAGATAAATTAGTACGTGTATTAAGCATATCTCTTATCTATTTATGTATGATTTCATGGTACAATCTCATTAATATGATATAATGGTGTTTGGAATCATTAAATATATCATTATAAAAGATTTTATTATTATCCATTTGATTTTTTATATTGTTACTTTAACTATGGATATATCCCACTTTTATGGTTTTAGTTATTTACTATGTTTTATTTTTTAATCAACACCATATTATTCATTTTTTATGGTTTGATTGATTATATTTTATGCTTCCCACTAAATCGAATTTGATCCCACCCTTTATGAAATTTCTCATTCCTCGACATACTAATAACGGATCTATGAATTATTTTAGGGATATAAATAAGAATCATTAAATTTAACACTATATTTTTTGGTCATATTTCATCTTTAAAAATGTAATGTGGGAATCATGTATGTTTCATGTCTCTTAATACTACTTAACTATTCAACCCTTTCATGTTTGATTTCTTAAATAATGTTCCCATGTAATAAAAAAACAATGTGTATGGGTTACTCGAGTTAGGTTGTTACAATTAGTATTTATTAATGTTTTTTAACACCCCAAGCTTCCACGGTACGCTTCTCTTTGAATAATACAGTAGCGTGTGTTGTACGCAACTTCGAGTTCTAGCACACACCACAACCAATCAAACTAGACTTTATGAATAGTAATATCCACTTTTTGATATTTTATAAATATTATATTTCAAAATGGAATTCATTTTTTGATTCATAATATCGAAATTATGATAGGGTGAATTTTTGGTATTTTTCTAAAAACATTCAATTTTTGATGAATAGTGAAAAAACACTAAGTTATAGTTTAAAACTGAATTTTTATTTAAATAATTATTATTTTTATTTAAATGTAATTATGTTAAAAATAGATACATAATACCTATATAAGATCAATTTAATTCATTGGAGTTAGTTTAGAATAATTTTAGATATATAAAAATTTTATTGAACTTTTCACCGTCTCTTATCCACCTCCTAGGAGAATTTGGAAATTCACATTAAAAAAAATTTTACCGCTTTTGTGAGTGGAATTTCAAAAAACCGAGAGACACAGTGAATATCAAAAAGAAAAATATGGTTCAATGAGATGAAAATAATTTTTGGTGAGTAGTAACTTTTTACTTTTATTTACCACGGTTAAAAGTAAATATGGTAATTAAGGGTAAAAATGATATTAATATTACCCTAACACGGGTCCTAATTCTATTGGAAAAGTGTATCTCGACCAAAAACAACCTTAGGAATAAAATATTATCATTTAGGTGCAGTTGGATTATATTAGGACATTTATTATTATTTAATTCAAAGAAGAGTTAAAAGAGATAAAATCAATGTTTAATAACTAAAACATTATTAATATAGTGTTATACATAATATAAATTCGATTATAAATATTCATTAGAAAGAAAAACAAAATTCCTACATAATGGTATTTTATTTATAATTTTCATATATTATACAATTTAATTTACATATGACACAATGGTGATGTAGTAATTACCTAATTAATGAAATATTAAAATAATTGATATTATAAATATCAAAATAAATGTAATTTGAGACTTTATAGGAATTACATTAATTTTATAGCTTAATATGTCATATTAGGATTGGTTATATAACTTTTTTTTGAAGTAATAACGCTGATATGAAATTATCAAAAACAAAATACCCAATAGTGTTAAAATAGACATAAAGGAGTTTATAAAACAAATATTATATTATTAATTGATATTCTATTCCTGAAAATATAATGTTTGGAAAAAGGACTTATATAATGATTTATGTATCATTAATGGACCAATTGGGGGTCCCTTGGAGGTATATAGTAACTTCATTAACTATATAATGTAAAAATACAAAGATAAATGTTAAATGTCAAACTATTTAACTAAGAGTTAAATATAAATGATAAGTTTAATAAAATGACCCAAACCTGTATAAAATATATTTTTTGAAAGGATTTCGACCCATCCCCCCATTAAAATTTAAATTTTCCACTTTGGAGCCATTAGATACCGAATATGAATTTATTATAAAATAATATTTCTAGCTTTTCCAAAGGTGACCTTTACCCCTCTTATAAAAAGGTACTCCTCATTAAATCTAATTAACACCTTCAATGCCTTTTGGTTCAGCCATTCCCTGACCAAATATTCTCTCAACTTCCCTCAATTCAACCTAGAGGCCTTAGTTTGATCAGAATTCCAACCCAAGGAGCCCTTTCTATCAAATAAAAAGGAAGAACCCAAAGAAGAGGTAATGTTTTCACAACCCTCTTTCATGTTCCTTTCTTCTTCAACTTCTTATTTCTTTGTTATTTCCATTATATTCATTTTCTTTAATATACTATGATGTTATTATAAATATGGTACAACCCTATTCATTATTCTATCCATCATTTGAATGACATGCCACCATACATGCATACGTACGGCTTACCGTCTCCACATCATGGTGTAATTGTTATTAAATACATTATTATTTTTATGGGGATAATAATGATGTGTAATTCATGTAAATAATAAGTATAACATGATAATTATTCTGTATATATGATATACCATCCAATTATATATTATTTTAATATCAAATAATGATATTATTTCTCGTGCGTACATACGGACTACCGTCTCCACGAAGGCGATGAGATGCATTCCACACCGTATCCATACAAGCATAACTCTCATTTTATTATTAAAAATAATGTTTAACTACTTGATATAATTATTTATATGAATAATATACAGAATATTCATAACAAACATGACTAATGTAACAAAACATATAAAAGAAAATGAGTAAGTTAACACCTGCAACGACGATAATACTAAAATATTATTAACAATGAAATGTTAAAAGATCATATATGATATCATATTAAGGAATATCATTATTTTATAATTCAATAACAGTTATTTCACCATTATAAAAGAGGCTAACCTACCCTTGTCTAAGGAAAAAGTAAAAATTAATGGGTTTCTTATCTCACTTTTAATTCTGTGAGATTTCCATTGTTCCCCACTTATTTATTGCATGTGGTGTGTGTACTGCCCTTGATTGTATTAATTGTGTAATATAAATTAATTTATATATATTTACATCATCATTTTATTATCCTTATTTCATGGGTGTATGTTTTGTAAGTTACCAAATCGATAAGGGAATTTGAAATTTCAATTTCCACTCATTCGGCTTTACGCTTACTTCATTGATTATTTTACTCCAAGATTATATGTGGAATTAATAATAATTTTCTTATGTCATAATCTCCACCCCATTTATATGGATATACTTTTGATACACATAATCACTCCATTTATAAATTATCAAGTCATCAATATGAACATCATAAGAGTAATTTTAACTCAATCGCCATTTGTTGAGTTAAATATCCAATTCATTGGTGTTGTTTTTACAAGAATATGTGTGAATGTCCTCTGATTGATTTACACTAAATACCCAATCATATTGAGTGCATTTATATTTTTCACACATAATTACGTCGTTGATTTATCCTTAACCTAAGGATATGGTCTTTATAAGAGATTTAATTTCAATTTACATTCCATTGATACTTCTCTAATGTAATATACCAAATCACTTTTATTTGGTGTATATAATGTACTTTGACATAGTATATCATGAATCCCTTTATTCTCATGATATTACAAAGTTTTTATTACCTCAATTATTTTTATTCAAATGTATCTATTTGGGATAGGAACTCTAACTAAAATATCTTTTTAAAATGTTTTAAGGAATTAGTATTCTAAATCTTTCTCATTAATTCCCATTTTTTAAAAATGTTTTTAATGATTTATTTATATGGGAATTAATTTTTTAAAATTAGAATTCCTTTTAAAAGATTCAATGTTGTATGGGACACTTTGATTCAAAAATATATTTTTAAATGGCTTCTTGACAAATAGTGTGACTTTTAAATGTTTTCAAGAAAAAGGGGGATATTTCTATCAAATAGTTTTGATGATTATTTTATTCTATGTCAATATACTTCATTATTCTCGATTGAGGTTAATCTGTTATAAAACAATCTTCTATATTGTATTGATTGAGTTATGTTTGACTGTGAATGTGCTATTTTTATACCATTCATGGTTTATGGATAAAGTATTGACATTTCTTATGCTAGTTTTAATATGAATGTTTATTTTATGTTTCAAACTTTTCATATAAGGAATGCATTGGACTTAGTAAGTGACGGTTGGAGCCTGCTATAGCTCCTTGATGCATCAGTAGGTTTCATGAGACAAAGCAGTATATTGGCATAAGGCCTTGACAAAATCTTATTTGTAGTCTTAGCACAAGGCCTTGACTATGTGGTTATGATAGTCTGGCATTATGAAATCCATCATTATGAAAATGGTTATTGATATTTAATGTGGTTATTAGAATAGTAGAATATCCATGTGAATAAGTAAATTGAATTATTTCATTTTATCTTTTCCATATTATACTGAATTTCATGTTTAAAAGGATTTTGTTTTAGTTATACATTGCCATAAATTTTTGTGCTTATTTATGAAAGTTTATTCTATATTTTTATCCTTACTGAGCATCTGAGCTCACTCCTTTCAATGTTTTATTTTTCATAGGGTGTGAAAAAGTAATTTATTAATGACCTATATGGATAGTATGAGGGGACATGAAGAGAAGATGTTGTTGTAGTTTTTTTTACTTTATAATATAATGTAAGACTTATGAATAAATATAGGGTTTCCAAGACTACTAAACTAATCGGTCTTTCGAGACGTGATCTTTTGTGATCATTCCAATGTTATGTAATAATGCACCGACTCTGGGCTTATGGGGTCGGGGTGTTACATATTAAGTAACAACAATTGAAACTAGATTTAGTATAACATGATGTGGATTCCTAGAGTTGAAATATTTTTATCATACATAAGATAAAATGGAAAAGTTTTCAAGGAACGTACCTTTTATTAATTAAAGGAAAAAATTGAATTTATTCAATCATATGTTTAAACGAATAAGGAAATGAAAAATGTTTAAATAAAACAAAAGTATCAATGTCTTTAATTTTTAATTATGAAAATAAATATAATTAAAATTATATTAATACATTACAGAGTGATTTTAGAATAATCCAATGAAGTGTATTTGATTGATTTTACAAATTATGAATAAAAAATTGAAAATGATAAAAAAATTAAAAATCCAATATTTAATAGGAATCATTACTTGGTAAGGCAGATTAAAAATAGAGTCGGATGGTACCACTATCTGTACCACCTCAATTTATTTAGGGATTAATGTGATAGAACATTGGAGTCAATGTTTTCCAAAATAAAAAACATTCTATTTATTTTTATTTTTTAAAAAAATAAACTATATTCAAATACCACTTCACTATAATATTGAATCTTGAAACCTTGAAGTGTTTGTCCCTTGTATATTGAAAGGATAAATAATTTGAATCGTAGTCCCTCACTATAATGGTATTGAACACTAATAATAATACATTTGAGAAAGAGCGTCATTGTATATTAGTCTCAATTCCACTATAGAATATGAAAAACACATCGGGAAAATGAGAATAAAAGTACATTGTGATTTAAATACAATAATTCTTTCCCACAACATGAGATCAATTGAGAATGATTGAAATTAATTATTTGTCAGCATGGAATATTAATGTCGTGTATGTATATCAAATTACTCAAAAGGCCTCAATTTATAAAATTTTTATCCATTATTCATATTATATAATCCATCAAGATATTTAATTTATTAAATTATAGGTTTTATGAATGTTTACCATCACAAGAGAAATACTCTAAATCACATCAATATAAAATAAACCCCAGAAGACCAAATATAATTATTATAAAATTTAATAACAATAATAATAATCTATAATTCTAAAATATATAGAAAAATATCATCCAAAATATCATCATTTGAAATTGAAACTCATTTTGATAATTAAAAACAATTCTAGAACACTCATTACAATTTTTTAAAGAATTCCAAAAGGATAAGTAATATTAATAACACGATTTTCATATAGAATATGTATATTATTTTTAAATTTTAAATTCCTTCTTTTTTCCATATTTATATATGTGATAATATATAAATATTAATAGACAATATTAGAAAACATTATAACAAGTTTAATGAAATTTGTTTCTCTTAAACATGATAAATAAAAAAATTACTAAAAAGTTATCATTATAGTTTCACACTGAAAATGAATCTGTGAATAAGGATAAAAAATATTCATAATAACATATATAATATCTCATCATAAAATTTTGATTATAAGCTTCAAAATTTTAGAATCATTTTAGAATATAAAATTTAAATTTGAAATTTTAATATGGGTTAATAATTAAATTTTTCATCTAATATTTCATCATAAAATATAAATTATAAAACCATGGCATAAAATAATAATATAGTGGTATATTTAAAATAAAACTAGAAGTCCTAGAAACATCATAACATTAGGTTCGCTCTAATATTTTGCATTATAATAATTATTTTTTGTCACTATTCTAGTAAAAAAATATTTAGATAATTTTTACATCAAGCTAGAATAGTAATAATTATCTCAATATAATTTATCTACCACAATATATCATTAAAAAACATTAAAATTTTTTGAAATATAATTAAAAAACATGAATAATTTTAGGATGTAAATTTGAACAAATAATTTATTTAATTACAGTAATATGTATATTAATTAAATGTAGAAAATATCTTTATCCATATATCAAAATAAATATCTCTTAATTCCCAGATATTTATGTTCTTTTTTGATGAAAATACTAAAAAAAATATTTTCAAAAAACAATGCTTTATTTATTAAAAAATATGTACACATTAAATTAGATATATATTTTGTTTAAAAACAAATAAACAATAAATAAATTAATATAAATATAAATAGAATAATATAAATTATCATTAATATAAAATAAACATAATGTAAAAAATATAATAAATTAAATCAATAATAATAATAATAATCCAAAAAAATGTGAAATAAATTATAATATAATTATCATATCATAAAAAACTAATTTACTAAAAAAAATTTTGTTTATCATTAAAATAAAATAATTGTGAGAATAGAAACAACCTCTCCCTTTATCATGATAACAATCACTTGAAAAATAATTTTATTAAATAATAGAATAAAATATATTAAATTCATAAAACTAGATATATCTCTTGAAACTAAATAATTATCTCTTTAAGCAATTTTTAAAAAATGTGTCACAAATTGGTTTAGATAAATAAAATATAAATATTAAATCTTCATTTTTCAACAATAAGGATATTTCATGTGATATGAAAACAATGAATTTTTTAATATAAATTTATTATATGAAATACATTTTATGAAATATTTTCAAAATAAAATATATATTTTTAATGAAATTTGTGAATTATAAAATAAATATTTGTAAAAATATATCTATAAAAAAGAAAAATAAATATACATTTTAAAATGAATAACAAAATTTATGTTTTGTAAATGTTTTTTTATACAGAATCATCTCTTCAATAATCATATCAACAATAACAATATTATGTCCCCAAAAACTAATGAAACAAGAGAGTACAGAGTGATAAATTCTATTAAACAAAACCAAAATAATGAAAATGCATATTAAACAATAATATGAAAAAGTAATATTCATTATTATGGATTATATATGTTTGGAGAAACAATGAATATAATATTATCTTGGAGAGAAAAATCATGTGTGTAGTATGGTCCCACTCACCATGCACAGGATGTTAAAAGGGAAAAAGAATAAAACAATTTATGGGATTATTCCATAGGAATATCAATTCCAAAACCAAATTCACTTGATAGTATCCCAATAAGAATAATTTAGTGGAAGTAATCTACTCACTTCAATTTTCTAAAATTATGAAAAAATTTTGAATTTTTTGAAAATTATAAAAGTAGAGATCCTTTTTGGAAAAAGGTTTTAAAATAAAAAATATTAAAAATAATAAAGATAAATTAAATTAATAAATTTAAATTAATAGAAAATAATAGTATAAATATGAAAATAAAGTTTTAAAATATATAAAAATCGAAAAATTTAAAAGGTAAAAATTTAAAATATTTTTAGTTATGATTTTCCCGATTCTTTAATATAGGTTATAGAATAAAAGTTGGATCACTAAAATATCTTGTATATAAAATAACTAATGCAAATTATTTTAAAAAAATGAATTTTTTATTGGATCTATAGTCCAATGATTTCTTATATTGAAAATAAAACTACTTTAGATTTGGATCGACCATTGGTATTACTATATATCCACAAACAAATTCAATTTAGATACATGGAATTTCCCTATAATATAAAAAAATTCCCCTTTTATACCAAGTGTTTATGTCAATTAGTGTGACCAAATAATACTAGAAATAGAGAAATAATTTTAGACCTAATATTATTGGATAAAAAATATTTTGGAAACCAAATATCTTGATAATTTTAATTTCTTATAAATAATTGAGAGTAAATACCAATTGTTTAGGTCTATAATATCTATAATATTTCGTATTTCATTCCTAAAATAGATAACCAACAATGTTGGAATAAATATTTTTTTTAGAAATTACCATCACAAATTTATACTTTATAGAATGATTTGGAAAATTAGGTAATTTTGTAAAACAAAAACTCTTTTGATTTTCAATATGATTTTTAGAATTCAAAATTTTATTAAAACTTTATTCTACTTGGTTGAAAATAGTAAATGATATTTTTATTATCTATAATTATAAATTCAATGTTTTCAATATTTGATTGATCTTTTAATTTTAAAGTAAAATTATATTTTTCATTTAAAAGTATACATTTTTGGGAAATAATAAGTTTTTGATTCATTAAAATAATTTAATTTAAAAACATTCTCATAAAAAAACATTTTTAATTACATTTTTATCATTTAAAATATCATTATATGTTAAATAATATGTATAACTAGATGAAGAATAATAAATAGAAAAGGAAGCAGAGAGAGAAAAATTACAATTATCAATAATTTCATCATTATTATGTGTCATGGTACACTAGGTTATTCAATCACATGATTCATATATAGAAAGTGAGTCCTCTCTTGAACTCAAATTTTATACCAGTATAGGGTCCTGAATAATCCACAATGGAGATTATACCCAAATTCCCCCAATGAATTGGGGAAAGAATGAAAAAAAATCAAACAAGGGACACAAACAGGACATGTCCGTGGACCGGTCCCATGAAGACGCAATGTGGCCAGGCCCCGCGAAGCACCCCCTCCGCGAACCGTCTTCGTTCACGAAATGGAGACGGAGAGCCTCCGTGGTCGCGAGACAGGATATGCGCCAGTCTGGTCCACCATCATGGATCGCCCCAACCACGGACCGCATCGACCTGTTCAAGCCACACCTGTTGTCGTTCGCTTAATAGAGGTGGAACCCTCCGCAGCCGCGGACCACTCCCGGAGTTCGATTCGCAAAGAGGGGGGAAGCGTTCAGTACCCACCGTGAATCGCGGATTGACCAAGTCAGCTGTAAACCTTGTATTTGGATATGGGCCTTTTCAAAAGGTGTTGTGTAGCCACAGATACATCCATTTCCCCACTTTATAAAAGGAGACCAAGGGGAAAAGAAAAAGGGGTTGGACAATTAGAATCGGATTCAGAGGGATTGGGGATTCAGAAGGAGACCGGTTGAAGGAAGGCTTCAGATTTCAGAAACAGTGAAATTCCCATCCGCGAACCTAAAATAACAAGGAATTTGAAAACGCATAACAAATCGGTGAACTGCGAACCAAAAATAAAAAAAAGCAAGGAGAACCTCGAACCATACCCCCTCCGCGGATGACTTCCCCATGGACCAGGGATTTTATGCCTCTTTTCCCATCCATCACACCGTGTAGAACTCTCATACATGGGTGAATCCCCGTCCAACAATCCTTCGACCGGTACCACCCTTGGTCGCCGCTCTCCACCTGGAACCCTCCCCGAACCACCCTGGTTATTAGAATGAACATGAAGCCACGAACCCCACTGGTCCGCGGGACGCCAATCTGTCCGCGGACCACCCTGGTTCACGGACAGCCTCTCAAGCTGCGTGGTACTTCCCCACATGAAGGGAGCCACCACCCATACCTCTCGGTGGCTCGCTAAATACATCGATGTTCTCATTCAAAGAGCCAGATAAAATCCTTCCAATCTAGCCAAGTCATATGCGACTCCCTCATTGTCCTATTCATCAGCCCCGAGACGAGGCCTCCACCAGAGCCACCAAATCCGCATGGTGTTACTTTCAGGCGCATCAGCGCACCATTTTTAGTTCACATACACATGTTATGTAGAGGTGAATGGGTTTCCCCGACCATTGAGCAGATTCCTGGACCATTCCTAGGTCCACATTCCCACGGTAATGTGGAGTCTGAGTTCGGGACTCCCATTTCTGCCCCTCCACTTGTTGAGGGTTCCACGAAGATGGTAAAATAACCATCATAAGGAAGATCTCATGTACTGCAAGAGAGGAGATGGGCACAGGAGCACCCCTTTACCTCTCCTTCTGAGCTTTGTTGCCATGGGAATCCACCTAGGAGTAAGCCCCGGCCTTCCGGGCCTCCTCAGAGTGTAGGCCGCAATCCATCACCCTCAGCATCCACCTAGGAGTAATCCTCGGCCTTATGGGCTGCCTTCATGCGTAAGACCCACTCCACATCTCACGAACGTACCATTCATGACGTGATCGTCTGGTCCTTGCTACCTCTTGTTTCTCACACCGAGCATGACTCACGTGGGCTTAGAGTATGCATCGACTATGACATCCTCTTATGGGCCTCCCCAGAGTGTAAGCTCCAATCCATCACTGTGGGCTGCCTCAGAGCGTAAGCCCCAAGTCAATCCGAACTATGTGGAATTTGATCCCTGCCTCCACGACAGGGTATGTAGGAAGCCTCCATGAGGTTCAAGCCCACCACCCATCGGACCACATGGTCCGTCTTCACATTGGTTCCATGATATCAATTTGAACTACATGGACATTGATCCCTATCTCATAGACAGGGTACATAGGAATCCTCCAAGTGGTTCAAGCCCTACAACTGGTCGACCTGACTGTTCTTCACATCGGCTCACCACGCCCTTCCTAGTACCGCATCAAGTATGTTCCGACTCTTCGGGGTCATTAATCCAATGAGGGATGGTAAACCATAGGCATAAATTATTCCAAACCCCTACATCTAGTTGACCATTGCCCACCAGGGTTTAATCTGTGGATACTATGTTTGGGTATAAACCAAAGATTTGTGAACATGTGAATACGTCTTAAATCTATGAGAGAGTCCCAGAACAGGGAATAATTTCCCCCTAAAAAGGGTGTGATGAGCCCGAATTCCCATCCTCTAGACCAACGTGAGTTCTTAAGTGTCGTTGGCCATACCATCCAGTAAATTCCTGCCTTTGGAAAGCAGGTCTTTCCATCATCAGATACGAAGTCGTTGGGAGTTTTGAGGCCCAAAATCCAAAACCAACCAATCAAAAAAATGGTGAACCCGACGTGAATCTATATCCAAAAATGACGGATTTAACCTAATCTTACCTTGTTCCCCCTTAAACTCATAATGAGAGCCAATCGAGGTCATTAATTGCACATGGGATCATGAGATGCTCCTTTTACGAGTTTTCTGTTTGTATTTGTTAAAACATTTTTACAGGTAATTTCATAACTCCCTTTGATCCAATGGAATCACAAAGGAACTCACAAGTGAGCGCTTCCAAAAATGCAAGGATGAGACTTCCTCAACAATGGAGGACCCTATCACCAACCCAGCGTCTCCAATGCTGGGTTTTGGACGTGCGGACTTGAGAGTACCACTCAAACGGTACTATCACAACGGTGGAGGCGACCATGCACGCCCTCCAATCCGTCACGATTTGCCAATGGCATGCCCAGCAGCAGCCGCAAAGGCAGATCTAGATAGCCCCTATCACTGTATCCAACCGCTTTGGGATTCTATCCCCGGAATGGGACAATGCGTACCTCCCTTATCTTAGGGAGGTAGATGAGGTCAGCATTGATGACTTCATCCCTGTCGAACGGGTGTTCCGCTCTAAGGCCCCCACCGAAAGGCGTCATCGCGGTCACGCCAAGAATCAACATCCTCGTGCCGAAGAGGATGACTCCTCGAGGATTCAGGCCCACTCTTCCCAAGCTATGGCCCCTCGGACCACCCGACGAGGGCGGAAGATGTACAATCGGGGACCGGTCATCACCCTGGTCCCTATGGAGGAGCTCCACTGCCCGGCCATAGATACGTACCACGAACTGGAACCTACACCTGTTCGTTCCTCCCAAGACCGCCATCCAGACATGGATTCATCATACAAGCTGGAACGCATCCCCGCCGATCTCCATCAAGCCGGTCGCTCACGCAGGACGGCACTTACTCGGCATGGACTCCCTGCCCAGGGTCGTGACGCCCACCAGCTTGACATGGTGGCGACCTAGTGCCTACAGGACCAACTCCTAGCATTTGATTCTAATTCCTTCCATCCTGTCATGGTGGCTATCAACAAAGCCCGCCACCCAGATGTAGCGTCAATTCGTAGGCGGTCACATCTCCCCGCCAACAAAGGCCACTGACTCGATACGGTGGGAGTTCAATATATGCAGTCCCATCTCCCTACAGATGTAAGAAAAGTCTGCCACCCCAATGTGGCGGCGAACAGAGTGATAAACCGACGTATCTTGGTATAGGGGCAGATTCGTTCACCTGCCCTGACATAGGATAATTGTTAGTACCCACTGACCAATGGAGGACTGGAGCCGTATATTCATAATCTGATACCGGAATGGGCCTTCATACCCATTCCAGCCAAAGATGTCTCTCTACATATCCTGGAAATGATGGAGGAGCAGGTATCTATCCCATATCATATTTTGTAGACTTACCAGCATGTAATTGCATCAGCGGCAACAGTAAGGACCCGGGCCCGTGAGCTCGTCTCCCCAATTGAGGAGAATCATCTAAGAGATGATATATCCACCTTGGTGTAGATATGAATCCCTGATTCTTCCCAGGAGGGTCACTGGCTATATTCTGTGATGAAAGGGCAATCGGGTCGAGCATCTTCACTCGTTCCAACTGGGGGACACCCATCCATCATGGTGGATGCTCCAGAGAAGGAATATATCCCTGCTAAAATCCAAGATGTTTGTCGTCATATCCCGAAAGAATCACGTCACCCAATTAGACAGGGACCCAAAGGATTTGAAGGTCTTTTTCAGCAGCATACGTTCCCCGCTATCCACAAAAGATCACCCCAAACACACTGAAGGCATCCGAAAAATAAAGAGCAGGTTCATGACTCCACTCTACTGGAAACTAGGGTTCCCAACGCCGCTATGAACATTTCCAAGGCTCAGAACCCTTCCCACCCATTACCATATTATGGGATAGGTAGTAGTAGTTTCTATGTTTCTCCCTGTAATGTCACTACCAGTATCTCTGAACGTCCTCTCCAGAGCACCCATGGGGGATTCCCCGGAGGGCATATAACGATCGGTCACGAGAGCTTCTATCTTGATGCGAGTCACAAAAACCCTAAACATGACCAGAAGAAAGAGAAGCAATAAGGTCCTCCACTTGTTGTTGTCCGCCCTGAAGGTCCTCCCCAGGGTATACACTGCAAACACTCTCCATGCAGTGGGACCACAGATTGTGATAGTAGTCCTCGCTATCATAGTCGCATTTGCGGAGGCCCTCCCCGCAGTGACATCTCATCACAACAAGAGGGACCTCCCCTTGTCATGGCCTACCCTAAAGGTCCTCCCAGGGGGTCACACTGAAAAAAAACTCCATTCACCCAAGAATCATGTCACGGTGGTATCCCTCGCCACCCTGATAATGGAGGTCCTCCCCGTAGAGACATCAAGTAATGAAGAGGCCCTCCCCTCATTACGGTAAATTCTAGAGGCCCTCCCGAGGATGTATCCCGCATATATTCACCCTACGGCTGCAGTAATGGTAGTCCTCTCCATTTCCGCAGCTATGATGGTAGTCCTCACCACCACGGCCGCCATTGTGAAGGTGCTCCCCGCATTGGCCCCAAGCAACAAGAAGGTCCTCCCCTTGTCGTGGTGTGTCCTGAAGGTCCTCCCCAAGATGCACATCGAACGTCAAGCCCTGATGGTCATCCTCGCCATGATGGAAGTTGTTGTGAAGGTCCTCTCCATAGCAACGCTACGCAGCCAGAAGGTCCTCCCCTTGCTGCGACATGCCTAGGAGGTCCTCCCCAAGGTGTGCACTGCAAAAGTCCTCTATGCAGTGATGCATCATGCAGTACTGGTAGTCCTCACCATTACGGCTACCATTGCAGAGTAACCCCCCCACGATGACATATTGTTTTAACCGGAAGGTCCTCCTCCTACCGAATCGAGCATCGAAATGCCCTCGTATGTCGAGGCACTCAGAAGGATGGGATCGAGCATGTCAGATTCCCAGCCTATCACTAGTGACTTTCTTCTTCGATCAGGCAACAGTCCAGGGCCGCGTTCATCCTCTGAACCACCTTGGAATCACCCACATAATGGCTCAGCACCTATTGGTCACACTGCCTCTGACTACGTTGATAGTGACCTCCTCAGTTGGGCCGACCAGGTAGAGGAGTCTCTAGTAGAGGAGTATGCCGATATATTGCACCTGAGGAAATGATTATCCAAGGATGATATAACAGTTATGTTTTGGCACACAGCCACCTCTCAGTTCGACATACCCATAGAGTTGTCAGAATAATTCATGCACGACATCTGCCACAATATATGGACGACCCTCCACCGACTGAAATCGAACATTCTGCCCTATGATGGGTATGTAGACCACGTCAAGATGATAGGGGACCTCCTACGTCATATCGACCTAGAGGACCTTTCCTCGACACGACAACAACACCCCGAGAGGCGCAAAGGGGATATGGAGGCAACTTGCCTCCGTTCACTACACGAGATGTGCCTCCTCATCAGTGATGCTCCGACGGGAGTCCATATCAGGGGATGGGGGGAACACTAAGCTCTGTATTTCACTATGCTCCCCACCCAGAAGAACCTGTTCGGCATGGTGTCTTGCAATGTCATCACGGTAAGACGTCAATCGAGTGGACCCCCTTTTCAGGAAAAGAAAACACACCCAACTTGGTCGGGCCTTGAGTAAGTCCTAGAAGCGTCAGGCCCGGTGGGAACAATCCATTCAAAAAATCCTAAGTTAGGACACCAAGAGCATACAGTAGGCCTCTCACTTAAGAGAGGCCAATTAGTGATCCTTTCCTGCCTCCCCGGAAGGGACTGATCCATAGGTGAATTAAGCACCAAATCTGGTTCACCCCGGAATGGGGGCACGCGAGATCAGGCAGGTCACAATAGCAGCAGCCACTACTGCCATCCAGGGTCAACCCCAACCTACAAGGCTGGGGGAATTTTTAACAACAAATGCCCTCGTCAGACCAATAAAACCGGGAAGAAACTCAACGTCCAGGGAACGGAGCCTACCCTATCCCTCAGGGCTGGGGGGATTATTACCCCTCAACAATAACCTCCCCGATGAGAGTCGGTATTCTCTTGCCTATAGAGGACGGTCAACAGAGGAGGATCCCATCCTATCACGTCATTTGAATCATCATCCCCTCTGAGAGGAAGACACACCATATGGTCGCATCAAAGAACTCTCGGCGTCACCCTTCATCAAGAAGTCCGAAGGCAATCCCAAGTCATGAAAGGGAGGGCCAACAGAAGATGCGAGAGATCCCCTTCCTATTTGGAAGATGACGTCCCCTCCACCCCACGATACACATTCATCAATTCTATTGAGACTAACCCCACAGGTGAAAACGGAGAAAATGCAAATCTGGGCAGATCGGGAGACGATGGTTCCGGTCAGGCTGTGACTCACAACGAACCCCCAGGTGTGCACACCCAGAACTAGTGGGACGCTTTAAATATGGTCTCCCCTTTAGCTAACCTCCCTCCACCTTCCCAACGAGCTTCCAACAAGGATAAAAATAAAATAACGGTTAACCTTAACCCTTCCCCTTCTCTCGATAAAAACGAGCCACGCATGCTCGAAGATAGGTTCGCTCGATAGGAAGAAGAGATGAAAGAATTGAGGCGGCTTAACGTCGAGCTGCTCCAGAGGAACCACCTTATTGAAAGTGCGTCTCAAGAAGAGACACATCATGAACTCCCAGTAAGTGCTCCTCAAAGGCTATGTCTTTCCTCGAAAAATGAAGCACGATCGGCGCTCCTACTCAATGAGGAGGCAACTGGAGAAAGTACGCCCGAACCCACCAAGGGTACCCCGAACAGAATATTCACCCTTGGTTCCAGCCAATCCGGATCCTTGGGCAATGCATCGGGCTACGCTTGCCCAGGACTGGTCCCAACAAGATGTAAACCAGGGACACACCAACACCATCATGGTACTAACAGCTCGATTGGAAGCAATGGAAGGTCGACGCGCTCTGATACAGCGAGAGAGAAAACCCTACCCAAATTGGGTGGCAAGAACACAGCCTCCACCCAATTTTGGGAGCCCTGTATTCCCTATCTTCAATGGATCAAGCGATCAATAGTAGAATTTCATGCACTACGCATCCTATTGCGACCCTATGATGGAAACTTGAGAACAACAAGAAGCAATGAAACTCAGATGCTTCATACGGACCTTGCAAGGGTACGCCTTCGTCTGGTACACGAGTCTACCGGCCCAGTAGATAAAGAGCTGGGATGACCTCAGACAGCAGTTCCTGTTCCATTTCAGCTCAACGTTTCCTAAAATAACGGTCAGCGATCTCATGAACTGCAAGTAGAGGGAGAACGAGAGGGTCTCGTATTTCATCGCCAGATGGAAAGGTCTGACCTATTCTCTGAACAGGCCAATCCCTCAAGATGAGATGCTAGACATATGCATCGATAATCATAGAGATGTGTTGCGAACACCGCTCATAACGGTGGAGTGAACCACTAGCTTCCACCATCTCTCTTCCATTTCCCAGAGAATTGAGGATTCCATGCAGCGGACAAATTCAAATTCATGAATAGCCTCGAAGGATCCTCTGAAAATAGCCCCTAGAGCTGAAGTGTCCTCTTTTACACTCATGTCGGCCCTGTTTCCCACTCTGCCGCTCAGGCCTCCACCAAATCGTCAAGGGCCTCCTGCATATCAGCGGCCGCCTCTGCCTAAAAAAGATGATCAGAGAGGACCGAAGTAGAACCAGTTTGAGGAACGAAGAAAAAAGGTATACTCATTCCAAGATGATCAATTCTGTTGCTACTTCATTTCCGCCATGAACTGCAACTTTCTCCGCCTCCCAGAGCCATGGAAGCCTGGAGATGTCGGTCATGATGACAAGCCAGATTACTGCCCCTACCATTGGATGTTGGGGCATAGTATCCGAGAATGCTTCGTCTTCAATGACCTCCTGTAGATGATGGTTGATTCTGGAAAAGTCGATATGGGACTGCCCTCAGCACATGTGGAATGTATCTCTACCAGTGACTCTGACAATGAGGGGGTGGCAGAAAGTCACTAGTAATCAGGGGTAGATATTTGACAACTGGATGACTTGGAAGACTATCAACCGAGACCAAGGCATACTCCGAGCTCAACTACAGAAGCCGGTGTTGCCTCCAATAGCCCCGGAAGCCACAAAGCCGATAGCATCGGCCTCATAATCATCTACGATCCGGTCATCCAGGAGAAATCGAAGGAGGAAACAATCACAAGATGAGCAGTCCATGACGGGGCCAAAGTTAGTCCCGACCTTGGCAGAATTTATGCCCTTGAATTTGACGCCATGTGAACTAACCCGCCAAACATCACAATCAGAGACAACCGACCAGGTTGACCAGTCAGAGGATGAAGAGCCAATATTTGGTTCTATCAAGGTCATCAATCTCATGGAATCATTCCTTGACGAAGGGTATGGTTACGAACTCGAGCTCCCTACACGAGGAGCTGGGAGGAGAAATCACAGAGTTAGGGGATACCAGGGGAGGTCCAGCCATAGCCGAAACCAACCCTACGGCTATACCTCGGCCCAAATTGTTATTATTGCGGAAACCCATGGGAGGAACCTTCTGCGGACTCAGCATGAGAGGGAATTCCCCTCTAACTCCACAAGTATCCACTATGGCCCCGTTATTCTGCAATACCCACCAAAGGAGGAGAAAGTGTCTGGTCGCCTAGTGCGCACAAACAGACCAGTCGGGAAAAGTCCTCAAAATGCAGGAATGCCATCATTATCCATCCCTACAGATGGCCCCTCCTCGTCAAATGCTCCAACTCCCAAATCACCCTCTAAGACTCTCCCGCCAACGGAGAAGCGTCGACCGCTGGAGAAATAATATGACATCCTTAAGTATCTTGCGTCAGCACCATCCAAGTTGTCAATCCTGGATTCCTTGGGTTTGTCAGCTGAGCTTAGGGACGTGCTTATCGAAACTTTGATCAGCCCCTAGGAGTTTCAAGGCGAGGTAGCTACTGCTGAAATTTACCAGACGGAGACTGACCCGACTAAATGAAATGCGGTGATTTCTGTCACCGATCAGGATGAAGATGTTGTCGTGCAAGGACACATCAGACCGCTATCTGTGTCTGGCATACTGAATGGTATTCAAATCCAGAAACCCTTTTTAGATAATGGCTCTTGAGTTAACCTCCTTCCTCTATGAACACTCCGCAAGTTGGGTTATAGTATGGATGGTCTAATACCATTAGCCGCAACTTTGTTGGGTTATTAAAAGAGTGAGTAGAATCCAATGGGATAGATTATGCTAAGGACCCATTTTGGTGACCTGGTAGCCTACACGAAATTCCCGGTGGTCCGCCAGAGCACAACATTCAATGCCCTACCGAGAAGGCCATGGCTCCATAAGCACATGGTTGTTCCTTCATCCTAACATTAGTGAATCAAGTACTGCATCAATGGACAAAGTGGGACGTTTCACACCGACAGGACCCATTTCGATCTCTTCGAGTCACATTACATCGATGCTGGGTTTTATGAGAAAAAGAAGAAGAAGCCTTTTGTCGACGGAGTCGACTGGATCCCCGCTCCAAATGGCCTAGGAACTGTTCCTGATGAACCCCTCAGGCAGCTTGGTAGAGATTATGTCTGGCCCCTCAACCACGTGGAGGGAAGGAGTTCAATTCCAGACATGCACTCAGATGTCCTCATGAATACATCCATAACGACCAAGAGTGACAATGTGGGAACATCCAATGACCCTCAATCTGGGGTCGGAGGCTCAAGCAAGGACGCCCACGACACTTCGCCTCCAGACTTACAAGAATTCGTGTCAGGATCTCTCTCCTCATCAGATCAAGGGGATGAGGATTTGGGAGATGAAGAGTGAGAAGATCTCATGGATGCACCTCCCATATTTTAGGAAGGTATCTCCACCACTATAGATGAACTCATGGAAATAAACCTTGGTACCGAGGAAGACCTAAGGCCCACTTTCTTTAGCACAGCCATGTCTCTCGAGGAACACGAGGTATATACCTCCTTCCTAAGGCAACACCAGGATGTCTTTGCCGGGAATTACATGGAAATACCGGGACTCGATCCCGAGGTAGCGATGCATCACCTGAGTCTTTCAGAAGACCACTGGGGCTACAAACTGGCTGCTAGAAGGACTCATGACCTCACATGCGGAAAAGATAGAGGCTGAAGTGGATAATCTCATTAAATAAGGCTTCATCAAGGAGGTACAATACCCTGTCAGGTTGGCCAATATCATCCCATTCAAGAAAAAGAATGGGCAAATCCGCATCTGCATCAAATTCAAAGATCTCAATTGGCACTGCCCGAAAGACGACTTCTTGGTTCCAATCACCGAGTTGTTAATTGATGAAACTGTCGGATATGAGGCTCTATCCTTCATGGACGGCTATTATGGATATAATAAAATCTAGATGGCCCGAGAAGACAAAGAAGCCACTACCTTCAGGTCCTCTCAAGAGGTATTCTGCTACAGGGTCAAGCCCTTTGGTCTCAAGAATGCTGGCGCCACGTATGAGTGTGACATGCATCAGATCTTTAAGTCGTTCCTGGGGAAATTCAATGAATGTTACTTGGATGATTTAGTGCTCAAGTCCACACATCGCTTGGATCACCTGTCAGACCTTGAAACCATCTTCAACAAGCTCCGACAACATAACTTGAAGATGAACCCCTTGAAATGCACCATTGGGGTTACCTCAAGGAAATTCCTTGGCTTCATCGTACGCCATCGTGGCATCGAAGTCGACCCTGTGAAGACGAAGGCTATACTGAGCCTGCCACCTCCCCGAAATCTCACTAATCTGAGGTTATTCCAAGGAATTCTTGCCTATATTAGGCGGTCCATAGCCAACCTAGCAGGCAAATGTTTTCTTTTCACCAGGTTCATGAAGAATGGGGCGAGGTACCAATGGACATATGACTGCCAAGAGGCGTTCGACAACTTGAAGATGTACCTCTTAAGCCCACCGGTGATCATGCCCCTGGTTGAAGGTAAACATATTCTTCTATATGTGATGGCCCTAGAACGGTCACTAGGATCCTTCCTCGAACAAATGAATTATGCGAGCAGTGAAAACAACCTCTATTACCTCAGTCGGACCATGATTGATGTTGAGACTCGATATTTAAATATCGAGAAGATCTGTTTGTCCTTGGTCTTCGCGGTTCAAAAGAATTGACATTATCTTCAGCATCATGAGGACCATTTGATCTCGTGGAGTAACCTGCTCAAGTACATCCCCAGTAGACCTATGCTAATTGGACGCCTATCCTGATAGGTGGTCATCCTGCAACAGTTCGAGATCCGGTTCGTGCCTCAAAAATCCATCAAGGGCCAGGAATTTGCAGACTTTCTAGAAGAGCACCCTTCAACGGGGACCACTGTACCAGATGCCGAACTACCTAACGAAGATATCTTCTCGGTTCAAGAAGAGTTCCCAGCATGGGAAATGTACTTTGACAGCTCATCCCGGAGCCCAACCGGGAAGAGGATGGAGGATCCCAGATTCAACAAAGTGGGTCTAGGGATAATACTCGTGTCCCCAGAAAAGTAAATTTTTCTATATTCCTTCCTCCTGTCATAGGTATGTACAAACAATGAAACGGAATATCAATATCTCATTGCAGGCCTGGAGCTCGCACTCCAGGCACAAGTATAGCACCATACGGTAAAAGGTGACTCGGAGCTTGTCATCAAGCAAGTCAATGGTGACTATGCTATTAAAAAGGAGGATCTAATCCCCCTGTTTGACCATGTCCAAGGGATAATAGCCAAGTTCTCCACAGAACCAACATTAGCTTATATTCCTCGGTCCAAGAACGCTCAGGTTGATGCATTAGCCAACACGGCCACAGCCTTAGCCGACCCAAAACAGGATGAAACGGTCATCATTATTGCTCACCGTCGAATGGTATTTCCATTTTTTCAAGCTAAGACGGAAGAAATCCATGAAGTCAGTCCTTTCCCTGAGCCATATGCTCCTGCCACAATCTGGATGATCCCCATTGCAAACTACCTTCAACGGGGAGAGCTTCCATCAGACATGGCTGAAAGAGAGAAGATATGGAGAAGGGAAATCAATTTTGTCCTATATGGCAGCGTGGGCCAGCAAGAGGTCCTCTAAAAATGAGGCATCGATGGAGTGCTCCTCATATTCATTGACGGAGAAGAAATCGCTATCGTCATGACTGAAGTACATGCAGGAGCGTGTGGAGCACATAAACCAGGGACCAAGCATTCGCATGAGGTTCGAAGGATTGGGTACTACTGGCCCACATTGGCATGAGACTGCAAGCATTTTACCGTAAAATGACACTCATGCCATATTCATGCCAACTTGATATGCCAACCCATGGAGTTACTTCATCAAGATAAGTACTCCTGGATAATTTCCATCTGGGGGATGGACGTCGTGGGACCATATCCTCCCGCCATGACAAAATAGCTGAAGTACATTCTCCTAGAAACCGACATATTTTCCAAATGGGTAGAATCCATGCCCCTCGTGGAATTCTGGGCAAGAAATATTGTCAGCTTCGTGAAGACCAATATCATCACCAGATTTCATGTCCCTCATACTATACTGAAGGACAACGGCACCAATTTCTGCTCTGCTGAATTGGAGAAGCTAAACCATGAGTATGGTATAAAGGCTAACCATTCATCCTGCTACCATGAAGCGGCCAGTGGATAAATAGAAGCTTTCAACAAGACCTTGTCTAACATCCTTCATAAATGGGGGACAGAGACAAGAATTCATGGTCGGATAATCTCCTCCATGCATTGTGGGCTTATCCAACCACAATCTGCACCACTACTCAGTATACCACGTACTCATTGGTGTATGGCACAAAGGCGGTCCTGCCCATTGAACTCCAACTTCCTTCACTCTGTGTTGCCATCCGTGAACAATTATCTGATGATGAGCAGTCAAAAAAGTTCCTAGGTGAATTGGAATAGCTAGACGAGAAGAGGCTGCACACTCTGCACAACCTAGAAGTTTACCAGAACTGGATCGCACGAGCCTTCAACAAAAAGGTTTGCCTCCGGTATTTCTTGGAAGGTGAATTAGCGATGGTCCTCCGGACCCCAATGATACCCGGAAAGAAGTCTCCAAAGCTGGAGCACAAATGGGAGGGACCATATGTTGTACAAAAGGTCTACTCAAACAAAGCATATACCCGGATCTCCATGGACGGAGAATTTACAACCGCTCAAACGAATGCGAGATTCCTGAAGAAGTATTTCACATAGAGACCAAGTGTATTCACGTCCTCACCACATGATGTTGAACTACATGGACTTCGTCCTTACCGCATGATGTTAAACTTCACGGATAACAAGAGTTATGAATGCCCCTCCCCCTATGTATGGACCAGACCTACACGGGGTGTACCCTTTGTCCGAACTGTATGACGTTAAAGTGCCAAGAACCCAATGGTCCAAACTCTATGACCCTAAACTAAGAGTATTTCTTCCTCACCGCATGACGGTAAACTGCACATACAAGATGATTTAAAAATGACCTCTTCCTCTGTGTACGGACCAGACCTCACGGGGTGTATCCTCTTTTAGAGAACTACATGAGGCTTGATTCCTACCCTCGCAGGATACGTAGTGACGCCAGATTTCCACACCCTAGCCTAGACACCTCAAAAATAAAAAAACAAAAACGTCCATTCCCCTATGTACGGACCAGACATGAACGGGGTGTATTCACGTCCTTACAGCACGACGATAAACTGCACAGAATCTAATATTACCCCTCATCCTCACCGCATGACGTTAAACTGCAAGGATTTCAGAGAACTGTGTATGGCTGGATTCCTGCCCTCGTAGGATACGTAACGACGCCATGATCCCCAGTCCTGACCCAGCCCCCTGAAAAAAAATGCCCTTTCCCCCCTTGTGCGAACCAGACCGGCACGGGGTATACTTCTCGTCCTTACTGCACGACGTTCAACTACACGGACAATGATGATAAAAATGCCCCCTTCCCTTGTGTATGGACCAGACCTGCACGGGGTGTATATCTTTTTCCTTACCGCATGACGACAAACTGCACGGACTTCGTCCTAAACGCATGACAATAAAATGCACGGACTTTGTCCTCACTTAATGACGCTAAACTGCACGGACTTTGTCGCGACCCACCCAAGACACATGGTGATACGAGATGGAGATACTCCTTGCACATTTGGAGCATCCTCTCCATACATTAGACTCCACGACCCGTATAATTATGAATCTTCATAACCACTCATGGCCATCGGAAGTCGAAATTCATCGACCCGTGGACACCTTTGCATGACTATGCATACCATGCCCTCAGTAGCTCTTCATAATGATAGCCCCTGGCTCATCTACCAAAGGAATGATTTTCCCAGGTGACACTCTTCCAAGCTATGTACGCTTACTGGCCTTAGAGCACCCATACCATACCTCGTGATCTAGAAGATTATGGTGAAGTGGTTTACAAGTTAATTACCGTTTTCACATCTGAGTGATACCAGGGTTTCCCTATCTGGCTAGCCTGTGTGTCCGCCAATGGTTCACATAGCGACCTACATCAACAAACATCAATCCAAGACTAGGATATTTTTACTCAAACGGACAATTGCAGGGAAGATGTTTCTTGTATACCCGGACACCATTATACCCACGTGACAAACTCTGCACTGTGAGCAATCACATATTCTCATAATAATTCATGTCCATCAGAAGTGGAATGTTATCGGCCCGAGGAACCCTTTGTAAGACTATACTTACCATGCCATCAGCAGCTCTGCATTATGATAGCCCCTGGCTCGTCCATCAAAGGCAAGATTTTCTCAGGCGGTACTCCCCCTAGCTCTGTATGCCTACAGGACTCAGAGCCCCAACACCATACCTCCTGATCCAGGAAAGCTCGAAGTTTCATTTTACAACCTTCATCCCATGCCTTGTTCCAAGTATATCAGAAAATGTTGACTCAGTTATCCTTCGATTGATTGCATAAATAGTCACCCATTGGTCCGAGCTCTATGACCGATAAACTAGGAGTACTTTGTCCTTACAACATGACATTCCCGTGTACAAAAAAAAAAAGAAGATCAGTGCAGGGGGCTCTTTGAAACTCAACAAGAAACCAGGGATGGATATCCCCGACATGACCAGACATTCTCCGGCCAAATGACAGACTTCGTTGCCCGGATAATCATGGATCCTCATAACCATTCATGGCCATCAGAAGTGGAATGTTATCGACCTGTGGACACCTTTCTACGACTATGCATAACATTCCCTCAGCAGCTCTTCATATTGAAATCCCCTGGCCCGTCTAGAAAAGGCAAGATTTCCACAGGCGATGCTCTTCCTAGCTCCGTACACTTACCGGCCTCAGAGCCCCCATATCACCTCTCCTAGTCCATGAAGCCCTGGAACCATGATTTACACCAATCAACCCCCCCCCCCACGTCTGTGGAATGTTGAGGTATTCAAGCCCAGTTATATTCTGATGAAGAGAAGCCTTTTCAAAAATGCCCCTCGTCCTCGCTGTATGACGTTAAACAACATAGCAACCTTTAAAAATGTCCTTGTCCTCGCTGCATGAAATTAAACTGCATAGCAACCTTCAAAAATGCCTCTCGTCCTTTCCGCATGACACTAAACTGCGCAGAATATGTCCCAACCACATGACGATAAACTACATGGTCATACTCGTCATGGGTTCAATGAGAAACATAGGCTTTTCTCCGTCCTTCAGTGCACAGGTCAGACCTGAACGAACCACCACCTCACACCGGTGTGAGAAAGAATTACTTCACCCATTCTCGGGAGGTTTAGTCTAGATATTTCCCCCGTATTCAGGAACCCTCTCATCATAAGCCATACTCTGTACTCAAAAAAATCTGAACTCTCATAATCCACCCCTGGTGGTCCCAAATCTCAACTTCCCTAAAGTTTCTCGGCTATCGGAAGTGTATAGTCTTTGACTGAAGGAAACATTTGTACGACTATGCATACCATGCCCTCAGCGGCTCTGCATATTGATCACCCCTGGCCCATCTACCAAAGGAAATATTTCCTTAGGCGATGCTTCTCTCTGTAGGCCTCGTGGCCTCTAATCCCCCATTTCTATCAAAAGATTCAGAAACCCTCAGAGCTATAGTTTACCAACCTCTTCCACAATCCTTCCTGAATGCGGCAGAACATCTTTGACAAGATTACGGAGAACCAGGAGAATTCATTCGGTTTTAAATGATGTCCCAGCTACATGACCTTAAACTGCACCAAGCCTCAACCATCCCCATGCTAACTAAAATTCATAGTAAAGTGGTATTTCGACCGCACTCTTGATTAGTACGAATGCTCTAAAAACCCTATCAGATGGAACATTCATTTTCCAGACCACCCATGGTGGATTCCATAAGCCGGACTTCCATGAAGTCCCCTGCCCATCAGAAGTGGATAAGTCTTTGACTTAAGGACACCTTTGTATTACTATGCATACCATTCCCTTAGCGGATCTGCATATTTATCGCCCTTGTCCCATCTACCAAATGCAATTTTTCCTTAGGTAACGCTCTTCCTACCTCTGTACGCCGACACAACTCCTATATCTTGAGACATGCCCAGCATGTCACTCAAATTTAAATACATTTACCCCTTCATTCCTCTTAAGAGTATTGGGTCATCTTTTAATCAGTTAAACCCCATTGGGGCCCTTGACCCACCATCTTTTGTCAAAGATTTTCGACCTAAAACATCAGTAATGATAGTCTTGACAGCGGGACTTTAAACCGCCCAAGAAAAGAGGCATAAAGCATGTTAGGCCGAAAACCCGAAAAGGGCAACCTTAGAAAAAGTTGGGTTATACCCGCTGGGTCCACAGCAGATCGGCCCAGGAAAAATTAGGGCATTAACAAGAAAAGACAAAACGTTTGGGGGGGTTTCTACAAAAAACTAGAAAAGGTCAAACTGTTCTTGCTGAGTCCCTTGGATCAGGAACAATTTAGAGCATTGTCCAATCACTCGTTGATTTTCAGGACCACTCTACATCAGAATGGCCTCCTCATCATTCCGATCAGACCCCATTCTGATGGGGGAATTTTTAGTGTCCTGAAAAAACCGCAAAGTAGATTCTACCCAAATTCCCCCAAAGAATTGGTGAATGAATGAAAAAAAATCAAGTAAGGGACACAAACAGGACCGGTCTGCAGACCGGTCCCATGAAGACGCAATGTGGCCAGGCCCCACAAAGAACCCCCTCTGTGAACCATCATCGTTCGAAAAATAGAGGAGGAGAGCCTACGTGGTCGCGAGGTAGGATGGGCGCCAGTCCGGTCCACCATCATGGATTGCCCCAACCACGGACCACGTCGACCGGTTCAAGCCGCACCCGCTGTCGTTCACAGAATAGAGGCGGAACCCTCCGCAGCCGCGGAGCACTCCCTGAGTTCGATTTGTAGAGAGAGGGGAAGCGTTCAGTACCCACCGCGAATCGTGGATTGACCAAGTCAGCTATAAACCGGGTATTTTATTTAGGGCCTCTACAAAAGGTGTTACGTAGCCACAGATACATCCATTTCTCCACTCTATAAAAGGAGACCAAGGGGAAAAGAAAAAGGGGTCGGAGAACTGGAATCAGATTTAGAGGGATTGGGGATTCGGAAGGAGACCGATTGAAGTAAGGCTTCAGATTTTCTAAACAGAGAAATTCCCATCTGTAAACCACAACAGGTATATGAATTTACAAGGAATTGGAAAACATATAATATCATGGTGAACTGCGAACCTAAAATGACAAAAACAGGAGAACCGTGAACCATAACCCCTCCACGGATGACTTCCCCGTGGACCGGGGAGTTTATGACTCTTTTCCCATATGTCGCACCACGTAGCACTCTCCTATGCGGGCGAAACCCTGATCTAAAAGCCTCTTACCGACGCCGCCCTTGACCGTCGTTGCCTGCCTGGAACCCTCCGCGAACCACCCTGGTTCACGGATTGAACCCAAAGCCGCGAACCACCCTGGTTCGCGGGACACCAATCATTCCATGGATTACCCTGGTTCACAGACAGCCTCTCCATCCACGTGGAACTTCCCCACGCGAAGGGCGCCACCACCCATACCTCTCGGTGGCTCTCCAAATACTTCGGTGTTCTCATTCCCCAAGCCAGATAAAATACTTCCGATCCAACAATGTCCTCTGTGAATCCCTCATTGGCCTATTCATCAGCCCCGATCCGAGGCCTCCCCCAGAGCCACTGGCTCCGCATGGTGTAACTTTCAGGCGAATCAGCGCACCATTTTGAGTTCATATACCCACGGTAAGTAGAGGCGAAGAGGTTTCCCCAACCCTTGAGCAGATTCCTGAAGCATTCCTCGGTCCACATTCCCACGGTAATGTGGATTCTGGGTTCAGGAATCCCCTTTTTTCCCCTCCAGTTATTTAGGATTCCTCGAAGATGGTAAAATAACCATCGGAAGCAAGCCCTCATGCACCTAAGAGTAAACCCCGGCCTTCTGGGCCTCCTCAGAGTGGAAGCCCCAATCCATCGCCCTTGGAATACACCTCGGAGTAAGCCCTGACCTTATGGGCCGCCTTCATGCGTAATCCCTACCCCACTTCTCACAGATATACCTTTTGCGACATGATCTCCTAGTCCTTGCTGCCTCTTGTTTCTCACACCGAGCATGAATCACGTGGGCTTAGAGTAATCATCGACCATGGAATCCTCTTATGGGCCTCCTCAAAGTGTAATCCCCAAACCATCATTCCGGGATGCCTCAGAGCATAATCCCCAAGTCAATCTGAACTACGTGGACTTTGATCCCTGCCTCCATGACAGGGTACGTAGGAAGCCTCCATGAGGTTCAAACCCACCACCAATCGGACCACCCAGTCCATCTTCCCATAGGTTCCTCGACAACAATTCGAACTACGTGGACTTTGATCCACGTCTCCTAGATCGGGTACGTAGGAAGCCTCCAAGAGATTCAACCCCAACAACTATTCGATCTTACTGTTCTTCACGTCAGTTCACCACGCCACTCCTAGTACCGCATCAAGCAAGTTTCAACTCTCCGGGGTCATTAATCCAACAAGGGATGGTAAACCTTGGGCATAAATTATTCTGAAACCCTGCGTCCAGTTGACCATTTCCCACCAGAGTTAAATCTGTGGATACTATGTCCGGGTATAAACCAAATATTTGTGAACATATGAATTCGTCTTAAATCTACAAGAGAGTCTCGGAACAGGCAATAATTTCCCCCAAAAAAGGGTGTGATGAGCCCGACATCCCATCCTCTCGACCAATGTGAGTTCTTAATTGTCAGTAGCCAGACCATCCGGCGAACGCCTACCTTTGGAAAGCAGGTCCATCCATCATCGGATATGGATCCATTGGGCATTTTGAGGCTCGAATGCTGAAACCAGGGAAACAACCATGAACTATTTCTGACATTTCCCCTTATCTTAATAATTTCTCTTATTTAAAGGGAAATCAAGTTTTAAGTGACCCTTATTTTTTGAAACCAAAATTTGAGACCTTTTATTTATTATTATTACTCTTGAATTTTCAACTGTATATCTCTTTTTTCTTTACCTTTTCTATCATATTGGAAGAATATGTAAAATTGTAGTATCTCCCTACTGATTTTTCATTGTTTTACAATAATTCAATTGTTCCTTTAATTTTTATAACCTCTTTAGTCTCATTTTCATCTTATATCTACAGGGTAATATTATATTTCATGACAGAAATTGTAGGATCCTCAAATGATATTTTCCGAACAACATTAGCCTCTTAAATTTTGTGACTTATATTGCCCAACCCATTAGTAAAACCAAAAAAATTATCTTCATCATTATTTCAGTAGAAAAATATTCACCAAGTCCTTTTAATCCATTAAAATTGATTATACATATTATAAACATAAAAATTATATATTTATTAAAATTTATAGACAAATTATTAAAATAATGTCTATACATCTCAATCCTAATATCCTTAACATTATTTTTAACTTATAGTCTTTTCAAAATTTCTTGTGAAATTGTAAATAATGATTCATATTCAACTCATTATCATCTAAAAAAAATATAATCAATTCATTATATTACCATTTATTTCAAATTTATACATATCATTGGTGGTCCATCAATATTCTCTAATAGTTGAATGAGTATATCCTTGCATTCTAATTTTACATTTATGATAACTTGTAGATCTAATTGTTTTTCATATACTACATTTATAATAAGAATAACTTTTACCACTAAAAATAGAAAAAAAACTATTATTTTTCTTCTAGACCATCATCTGTGTTTGAAAATTTCAATTTTAAATAGAGTCTGTTATTTGAAGAATAGATTAAATATTTTGAAAAAAAAACATTAAAACAAATATAATACAATGAAATTTAATAAATAAATACCGATTGAATAAAAATTTTAGTTTGATTATTGGAAGTAAAATTCAAATCGGGTTGGTAAATTTCCCATTAAAAATTTAAAGGAATCCTAGGCAATTAATAAAATTATTTTTTGGAAATGTTTTATGAAACAAAAACATTTTTAATATAAAAAGAATCAAATAATTGAAAGAGAAATAGTATAAATACTTATATTAAAATTTTAAAAAAATAAATTAATTCTCATTTTGAGACTAAATCAATTATATTTATTTTATATATTAAAAATATATGAAATTATTTATTTATAATTATATATAAATTAAATTTCCAAATGTTAATAGCATAATGTATTTGGTAGGGTACTTTAAAAATAGTACCTAATTGTACTACTACTTCTACCGACTCTATAAATTGAGTATTTTTTTAGTACCCTATAATTAATGTTATCTATGATAAAAGAACATTACCTTGATTTTGATGTCAGAACAAGAAAATAGATAAAAATCAACTTTAATATCCCATATTTGTATAGGTACATCCCTCATTGTGTTTTTTTTTTCAACCTTGGTGATGAAACCTTCTTCAGATATGGAATACGTTTTTTGTAAAAATGGATACAAATTCAGGAATATATATTTCTTTGAATTAATGGATTCTATGTATAAATGTGTTAAGTGGGATTACTAGGGATTTTGAATAGTTTGGTTGGGTTTAGGGTAAATTCATTTCATATCTCTTTAAATTTGGTTGGAAAATATCTATATGAAATTCACATCTCGTGTACATCATACCCAACATGTAAATTTTCATGGGAACAAACCATGAACCTGGTTCATGATTAAAAAGGAATTCACACCGTGAATCTTTTACACATCATGTAATGTTAAATAAAGAAAAAAATTAAATTGAGGTAACATGTTTTCATTGTATCTATTATATAAGGAAATATATGACATGTAGTTCTTACATGCTAGGTATGTCATGATCCCAATAGGTCAAAAAGTGTCGGGCATTTTATATTTCCTCATTAATTTGGTGCAACCTTGACTCTCTTGATCATTATAAGATTCCATATATCCTTAATGGATTTTCAACACTATTGAATGTCTCGTCAGAGAAAATAAATACTCAATGAGTCTTCCTATTTAGGTTGTCCAATATCTACATTTTTTCATCGAATATTTCATTGTAATATCTTTACCATGGTTATTATTGGTTTTTATTGTTATTAGAGATGATCTTGGATCCTTCTATTGTCTTATGTGCCCATTATTTGGTGAATCCAGTTGAATTAATTTATTTATTTTCAGGTAAAGGTAGTGGTATAAACATTAACCATATAGTATTTTTAAATTTAATTATGTGTTATATTGAAAATAACATGAACATAGAATAATACTAAATTATAAAAATGATGAATTATACTATTTTCAAAAAGCATGCTAGATCCAATTATTTATGAAATTTATTTTGGATACCGTTTGAATGAGTATACGCTTTATTTTAAATTAAATTAAACATGTATTAATTTCTATTAGCATCACAAGAGTCTCGGTATATTGCTTGATATATATTAACCTTGTTTTCCCCTGATTATTTATATGACACTCTTTTTATTTGTTTATGACCAAATGATAATAAAAATATTTATTTCAAAGATAAATATAAATTTTCATAATTATCCATTGATCATTATGATGAAACATTGCGATATCCTTGAAAATATTCCATGTTATACATCCTGGAATTCATACATTTCATGTCTGTCCTAATACATGTATTAATTCTTATATTGTATGTTATTCCAATTTCATCATGTTGTAATACTTATATAAGGGTATTATCCATGATAAAAGTTTCAATGATTTTATTGCAAGTTGTTCCAAGTGACAAAAGCTAAAATTAATATATTCCAGGCTTTGCCTTGATACATGTTATAATTTTTATATACTAGACTTCGCACTGATACACAATGAAATTATTATATAGTAGGTTTGTCATTGTTTTTTGTAATTTTTACCCCAGATATATGTATAAGGATAGAATGTTTGGGAAATTTCTCAAATTAATTCTTTAATGGAACCATAGTATGTTATTATTTACCAAGTTTATATGGTTATTGTTGGAATGGTTGGGATACAATTTCAGATTAATTTTTTCTTTGTGCCGAAGAAGGTTGATGTGATATTTATTTAATGTTTTATTTATTTAGAAAATTTATTATTCCATTATTTTATGAAATTATTATTTAAATTTTTATGTTAAGACATAGTTGATTCAACCTATTGATTTATACACAAACGATATTCAAGATGCCATTTGGTACTAGAAAAATGATGATGATGCAATTTTGATTGAGACAAAAGGACCTTGTTATTGAATACTGCTCACTAGATGAGATGTAGTTTTGATATGATACTGACCTGAGGTTTAGGAATGGGGAACTTTGAGTATTTATATTCATCAAATATTATTTCATTTTTATTACATCTTGAAATTAAATTAGTTACATTCGTCAAATAAATTTCACTATTCTATTATTATTTATTGCATTAATCATTTGTCTTTTACTGATGTTCTTTATCCTCTATTTTAATGTTTCCATTATTTTTTTAATATGATATTTATTTAGTATTATATTTTTATTATTCAATGTTCTAAAACTATAGCTAGTGGTATGTAGTCTCCCAATTAAACTTATCAAATCCACTCTTCTAGTATGTTGCCTCTGGCATACTAGTAGGCATTCCAGAGGACCTATAAAAAACCTATTTCGGTCATGTGGGAGAGTACGAGATCGGGTTTCGGTACATAATCTCATTAAAAGTGAAAATAGAAACCTCAAATAGATATTCCTTATTCATTTCAAATTATAAAATGGTATGTAAACCTTACTCCCTCATTTTAATGGATGTGGGCACCAATAAGAAGCAAGATGAGGAAGTCTTTCAGTTTAGCTTAAAATCTATTATATAATGGAATGTGATGAAGAGAAGAAGGAATAATAATAATAAATGGAGTTTATTTAAATATTAAAATTTATTCACATTCTAGAAGAAAAAATATAATATTTAGAAATGAAACAACTTTTAGTGAAATTGAGAATGAAACAAATTTGAAAATGATGATCAATTAATTTCGATGTCATGAATGTATTTATAATTCCTCTAAAAGCCTATATTTATAGTATAATAATCCTATAGTGATTTCATATAATCAACCAGCAGATTTAATTAATTAATTTCCATGTTTGTTGAATATTGAAATATATTATATATATCCTCCTAATCCATTAATATAAAATTAATTCAACAAGACCAAGGTAATCGTTAGGTAGTTTGAAATAGATAAAAATAATATTATTCTACAATTATAAATTTGGGATAAAATTATTTTAAAAAATATTTTTTAAAATATAACTCATTTGAAAAATTCAAACTTATTCAAAATACAATCATTATGATGTTTAAAATAATCACTAAAATATAGGTAAAATTTATTAAACAATTCTCAAATAAATTCAATATAAAATATTTAAATTTGAAATTAGAACAACCTTACAAACATCAGCATTTGATGTAATGTTCCAATCACGGTCTTTAAAAAGAAAAATTATACTCTATGTTATAATTAATAATATTTGTTAACCTCTGTGTTATCTAGATAAGAGTGGACAAAGATATTATTTTCGCATTGAATTTGAGGAAAACATGGCTTATTTAAATTGAATGATTTTGAAAACAAACAAATAAAACAAAAAAAGAAATTAACACCATTATTAAAAAATTATAAATAAACTAATTGAAAATAATTATAAGAGTTGGTTGATCAGGTTTGGTTTGGTTTTTGAATTGTAATTCTATCTTAGTTCCAATTTATCCAATACTCTTCTACTAAGAACATAAAAGAGAGATTACATGATTGCTTCCTTATACTCCCTAGGTCAAATGTTTATGCTTATAGGAAACCATGAAATGATCTCATATTATTATACTCTTATTTTTATGTGAGAGATATATTCAATGAAACCCCTTGAAGTTATTGAACATACGATCATGTTCTATTTATCCTAATCAATCAGTAATATCTAATACCCCTTCCACACATAATTACAATCTCTAGGTACTTAGACACTATGATATGGTATATTCCAACATATATAAACAAAATAATAGTGGAGGAAGATACTTATTATTAACCAATGTAATAAAAAAAATATAATAAAAACCAGTTATGATCATACTTGTTATCAAAAAACAACTATTAGATATTGAAATCAAATTCTCAAAGAGAGTAAATAATATTTATCTTGAATTTCAAGAACCCCGGAATTAGAAAATAGACCTACCATTTCCCAATCACTCATAAGTTTAACCCTCTATGATAAGTTTATAAATTTTTAAGGGGGGATAATAATCCAATATAAATTTATGAAGTGAAATTTTGGGAAAAAGGAATGAAGAAAACATATCCTCTAGAATATATCCACTGAATGTTCACTCCATTTCTGGCCACCATCTTTTCATAAATCTCTAGAGTTACATCTTAAAAACTTTTCAAAAGGGAATATTCTATAAACCCTAAAAAGTTTATTTATTTTTTGTAATAGTTAAAGATGGATATTCCTAAATTAATCAATCATACATTTTCTTTTACAAAGAGGATCTTCATCTTCCTCCACATTATCACATGCAATCTCTTTTTTAATGAGAGAATGTCCACATATTGTTTAATACAAACAACTAACTATGATTCCTTTTGATTAAAATATATAATAATCTTATTTAGGGATATTTACCTAGATTAATACCACATTTAATGATGAGGGGTCCGTTATGTCAGCCCGAAATATTTATCAAATTCAATTCTTTTTATGCTCCAATGAATGTTATATTTTTATCTATTTATATTAAAAGAATGTATATAACAAGAATAACATAATCCTAAAAAATATAAACACTCAATTTAGATCAATATTAGAAACATTATGCTCGTAATATATATGTGAAAAAAAACTATTCAAATCCCAAAAACCCATTATATCATTAAATTCAAAAAAATCCTAAAATGATGAAAATAATCTAAAATTGTAATGTTGGAAGGAATTATATCATTTAACTACACATGAAAAAAAATTAATATATTATCTAAATCTATTCTCTCAAACATATCATGTAAAATACTAGAAATTTATTTCAAATAATCTAATAAAAGAATATTTTAAATGCATACTCATGAAGTCAGCCAATATTAGAATTAGAAAAAAAAATTATAATGCCCATTAAACCCCATAATTTAAGGTTCTTTATTATGATAATTGAATACATTTCCACATAATTTCTCTTATCATGAATAATGGAATCATACCTCATATTTATTTTATTTTATTTGTCTAATTTTAATTTTTCATAACTATTTTATCACTGAAACACATGCAAGTGTCACCATCAACATGATAATTTCCCACATATCCTTTCGTTAAGAGTGAATGAAATGTTTTTATCATGATAAATTTTTATTGTTGTTACATGACTTTTATTGGGTACGATTTAGATATTAATCATTTTGGGGGTGAATAAGGAGAGTCTTCATCTTTTGGAAGAAAAATTTCACTATTTTAATTTTCACTAATGTATGGTCTCCTTGTCCCTCTGATTAGCCACAAATCAATTCTAAGAATATTTATAGAATCTCATGGACATCCCACATGATCAATATTTTAGTATAAAAAATATGATTTCTATTCTCACTTTTTCCACTTTAAATATTCTTATAGGAATAACTTCCATTCCCCTTTAGAATCTCTAGATGGGGACAACAACCTTTTTCGTGAACATTACCAAAATATTCATGTAACACCCCAAGGATTCAAAATAATAATACTATAGAATTCAAGAAACAATGAGTCATTAAGAAAAAAACTTTTTTATTTACAGGACATAGTTATGGATTATCCATTAAAAATAAATTATCCGCTTATATGTTTTGAATTTTAAAAATTGGGCAAACACAGTTGCAATCAGAAAGATATTTAGAGTGTGATAATATCAATATACAATTTTGGATAATCATAACATGACCCTTGTAAATAGTAATGTAGCCATATGAATAGTTATATTACCCTTATAATTTGTAACCTCACCCATATAAGTAAATATAAAATTTAGTCCCCTTCTAAATGAGAGTGAATATTATAAAATTAATAATTTCTTGTTGGTATTTTTGTTATTAAAAAAATTCATTAAAAATTATATTAATAACATTATTAAAAGTAAAATTAATTTTAAAAAAATGTGTTCCAATAGATATATTATTTGTCATGTTATTTTATGATAATTTAATATGATCTTAGTTAATTGTTTTGGGTATTATAAAATCAGTTTTAGGTTTAAAAATTGTGTATTCATGTAAATTATGATTTCATATAAAAATTAAATTTCATATATGTATATATATAATTATTTTCATAAAATTGTGTTCATATAGGTATTCTTCATTTCATAAAATGGTTGGGGTAAAATTTTTTATTTTACTGATATATTTGAATTTTTCTGAATAAGAAAAATTATATTTAATGATACATAATAAATACATGATTTATTGAGTTATAGGTGATGAAAGTGTGATATAAGAACACTTCTCTTGAACACACATTAACTTTTTATTATTTTGGGCCACAATAATTAATTCTATTTCTGGTATTTCAAAATATAATAAAATAACGAAAAATATATTAAAAATTTTCCCATCTCCTCAACCATAATACCCACCCCTCACTCCCTCATCTCATTAACCCTCTAGTCATATATGCTTCTCGATTTGCTACCAAAATTCTCTTATACAGTCTCTACCCACGTCTGAGGGATCTTGTTATTTCCAAAATTCCAATACTCCTTCCCCTAAGGAAGTTCATTAAGTACTACCAGAGAAGTAAATTCCCCTTCTATTTTCAATTCAAATTCATTTTGATTGCTTCTTTTATTATTATCTCCTCACAACCTCTGTAAAAATTACCATTATAACAAAGGTATAATCTATATACTAAAATTAAATCATTTTAAGGGAACATCCATCATCCATATCCTCACTCTATCACTCTTTTATTTTTAAAATGAAATCATCATTCGGGAGGTGCTAATATACATCCTTCAGGAACGAGAGACATTGTTCCACAATTTATCCCTCAATTATTGTCATGAAACCATTAATATGGCTCTAAAAAACTATTATATATGTATGATAACATATCTATTGTTCTAAGACCATTATATATACATGATATTTATTCATAAGAACATACTATTACGTAATATTGGAAATAACACCAAAATTATTTTCATTAATGTCTCATATAATAACTAATATTCATACTAAATAACCAAATGATTTATATGACCATTTATTATCCTTAATATTAATTAATGTATAATAAAATCAATTCTGGATGATTATATCAATTCGACATGTACTCTGATACTTCTAAACACGCGAACTGATTATGAAAACCAATAAAACCAACACTCTAGAATGTTGAAATTCAATTTTATAACTTATCAGTAAGGAAATAAATTCTAATAAAAATTATATAATTAATCAAATAAATGTATATATGGTTCAAAAATAATTAATAATTGGATATAATTTTTTCCTTGTAATTAAGTTCAAGAAAAGAATATATTCAGACATAACCTATGAGTTTTTTATCTGAATATCAATTTTTTCAGGTTACTGTTGTTCTCTACTGACCTCAATAAAATTATTACTTATTCTTATATACTCCTCATAAATTTTTTATAAATTATTTATATATATGTATAAAAAATTATCATTTTTATTTTATGGATGATATATTTTTGAAAATGATCTTTTAAATTTTGTTTCTAAAATATTGGTATGATTCAAGGGATTTTCTAAAATTCTTACCTATTTTCAAGGGCACAAAATAATCTATTTTTACGAACCATTTTTTAAAATAATTAAATTTTTATAAACTAAATTAATTTAATTCATGATTTATATGAATATTCTTCCAAAATAATCATTTATTTGAAGTAAACGAGTATTTATCCCAAGAATTTATCAATAATTTTATAAGAGTGTTCTCACTGATTTCAACACTCATTCTGAATTTTATATTTAAAGAATGTCGTTGTTTTATGGTACCAACCAACATATTTTTTTAATAGTTTATTATTATTTTGATGGTGGATGTTCTATGTTTATGTCATTACCCATATTACTCTGAATAGTTAGTGTTTATGTTTAATGTTTGGGGAAAGTTATTAATATTTTGTATGTTAGTTTCATTATCAATTTATATGTTTTCTATGTGTATCCCCATTCATATTATGATTGTATTGGACATATTATTTGGTGGGTGGGTCCCAATATTGCCTCATGATTCATCAATATGTCTTATGAGACAATATAGTTTTGGTTTTTACCCATTTATGTATGGTCTTTACAGGATAAATTTATTGAATGATTATGATGTCTTACATTATGTATTCCCTCTTTTTGAAAATCGTAATTTATATTCCTTGCAGTTATTCGACTAGCATAATATGAATTTTATGTTTTAGTGTGTACTTGTTTATTTAACCATTATTCCTTCCATATTTTGTTAACATTTTTTTAAATGGAATATGTAGTTTTTGTTATTCACCTTGCCTTATAATTCATGTTTCCACTATATTGTTTACCCTGACCGAATGTCTGAGATCACCACTTTCATATGTTTTATTTTTCACCAGTATGTGAAGATGTATATTATGAATGACTAGAATGGATAATCGTAGAGTTTTGGATGTTCCCAGTGGGATTCATATGATGTATTTCATATCAAGTCATAATTTTAAACTAATGTATCATTATAGTTTTCCAAAACTACTAAACTATTCGGTCCATAGGGATAAAACATTCTTATAATGGTGATAATGTAATGAAATAGAGCACTGGATCTAGGAAACTATGGTCGGGGTATTTATAGTGGGAATTAGAGTTATTTTAGTATAATTTATTGAAACATTATTTAGAAAATATATATTTCTGCATAAAACACTACGATTGACTTTGAGGATAACAATACAATAACATCCAAGAATTATGTTAGGGAATATATCATATGGATATTCCTAGAAAATAGCTTCGAAATGTGTTCCAGGGCAGGCTTGATGTAACCCGCAACTTGAAAAAAAGCCTTAATATGCCCCTTGTTTGACAATCCTATAGTACAGGCATAAGATAATTCATAATTTCTTTACTTACAATTATGAAGAATTAAAATGTCAATTATTCTTTAATGAAACAATCTTTACGATTATGAGATTAGCTACACATATGATTTCAATCAATGTTATGTATTTTTATAGGTTATACTATACAATATGACTCATAACCTAATCTAGTGTATGAAAATATTTAGAAATGGCACATAGTGGCAGGAATGGAAACGTCATAAATGTTCATATCCCATGTATCGATTTCCCTCCTATGCAAGATATTGTTGTTTTCCATGGAGTTGCGACTGGTGCTAAAAACTTATAACTATACTAGGATAGATGACATAGGTTATAAATAATATCAATTCCTATATGGATAATCCTTATACATTATTTGGAGGAGAACTGTTTGTATGATTTATGCAACAATAACTTCCACCATTCAATGGGACTATGAACCCATTTTTAGAGGATTAGTGGATAATTTCTTTAGAAAATATGTTTATTTATTTAGGATGAAATGAAATTCATAAGGTTGTTATGAAAATTTATCTTATTTTGGAGACTCAGACCAATGGTAGTTATTTATTCAAAACACGAAGAAGGAGGAATAATTAGAAAACATGTAATTTAGTGAATTTTAAGAACATTTAATTAAAAGAGGCATTTATCATGAATAGAGAGTGGATATAGAATGGTAGTTTATGATTTTGATAAAAAGAAGACGATAATCCTACAAAGTATGAGGGTAACATCCAGGGTTTGAAATTCTTATTGTGGACTCTAAATTTAATCCATTAATAAATATTGATAGATTAATTTATGGTCTATAGACATTACTATGATAGTCACTAGTCTGTCAAACATTCTCATCAATTAAGGATAGAGTCTCACCTGCTACCAAGATAGAAAAAAGAATTATATTGGTCTTATGGCATTAAAGGAATGAAATAGATTAAGAGGGATACTAATTACTCTGTAAAAAATATGGAAGTAGGGGAAAATTGAAGAGATGAATTTCCACTATGTGATAATTGTGGGAAGAAGCACCCTGGTACTTCTCTGAATGGAATAGGTGTTTGTTACAAGTGTGGAGAAAAATTCTGTCAATCCCTTAAATGAAAGAGGAAGACTATTGATGTACAATTATACAATTTTATGTAGAGGGGACATAATGAAAATTATTTTACATGTAGTCGAGGAATTATTCCCCAAAGAAGGCCAATAGAGAAAGGAAAAGCTTATGTAGTCACGACTACTGAGGATGAAGTTCTTAATGATATGGTGGAAGATACTTCAATAATTTCATCAAACAAAGACAATTCATTATTTTATTCTTGATCATAGAATTTTTTGAAATAATTCTCATTTACCGTGAAATTTGGATATTTCCATTTTTATTTTATCAATTTGTTTCCATTAAAATCTATTAAGGGTTGTATCATTGCAACAATGATGTGTTAACCAGTCCCCCTTATGAATCATAAATGTTCTTTAGTTGCTAACCTTATCATCATACCCATGATTTACTTTGATATAATTCTCAGTATGAATTGGATTTCAAATTATTATGTGAAAATATATATCAAGAAGAGGAAATTTACAATTTTTAGAATGATGTAGAATCCATTATATTTAGAGAACAAATGTCATCATTTGATTCTTATATATATCCAACCCCATTAGCTATACTGAATGAAATTCATAGGGAGGATGAGAGTGAAATATATATATATGTGTGTATGAGGAATTTAATCATAAAAATGAGGATAACACTATTGTTCAAGAATATATTGATGATTTTGTAGACGATTTACATGGACATCCTCTAGTGTGGGAAGTTGAGTTCAATATTGATTTATTTCTTGGTTCTAAACCTATAACAAAGACTTATTAAAGAATGAAAACTATTTATTTTGAAGAATTGAGTAAACAGATAGAGGAATTAAATTAATAAATATTTATTATCCCTAGTGTTTGTCCTTGGGGGACCCTATTTCGTTCGTTAATAAGAAAGATGAATCTATGTGGTTGTGCATTGACTATAGGGAGATCTATGCTATTGTAATAAATAAAAAATATCATCTTCCTCTCATAGATGATATATTTGATCAAGTACATGGTGCCAAATAATTTTTGAAGATTGAACATCAATCTTGATATATTCAGCTACATGTGTGAAAGGAAGATATTCCAAACACAGCATTACGAACCAATAATGGGAATTATGTGTTTACATTAATGCCTTTTGGATGAACTAATTCACCGTCTATTTTCATAGATTTTATTCATAGAGTTTTCAAGGAATATCTTGATGACTATTTTATGGTATTTATTGATGATATCCTCATATACTCCAATATATTTTAATACCATGAGAATAATATGGAAATTATTTTGAAAACACTTTTAATTGATGAATTATATGGGATGATTAGAAACAATGAATTTTTGTTTCAATTAGTTTCATTTAATAGTCATATTTTCTCTATGAATGGAAACATATATGTCCCTGTAATGAAAAAGGCAGATCATGAATACCCTTATCCAACAAACATAATGGTGGTATGTTTTTTTAATGGTTTACCTGGTTATTATCATTGTTTCATTTAAAACATCACATATATATCCATCCTTTTAAACAATATTGCTTTAAAATGGGATTACGTCATGTGGAAAAAATAATGTGAAGAATATTTTTTGAAGAATTGAAGAGGATATTAGTGAATTCTCTTATCCTAAATCCACCATCATGAAATTATAGATTTTTGATCTATGGTGATCCCTCGATAATGTAAATGGATTTGTCCATATGGATAATGATAGTGTTATTACCTATGTATCAAGGCAGTTAAAAATTCATTAACAGAACTATCTAACTCATGATCTTGCTTTAGAACTTATAATATTTTCTCTGAGGATATAGATACACTACCACTATGGAGAAATGTGTGAGATATATATGGATAAAAAGAGTTTAAAATATATCTTCTCATTGAAATAACTCAACATGAAGAAAATGTGATGGCTCAAGCTACACAAGGTTTATGATTGTTCTATACACTAACCCCTATAAAAGGATAATAATGTAGTTGATGAATTGATATAGAATGATCATTGAGTATTAAAAAATGAGAATTGATAAGGATCCTATGTACATGGATATAGCGAGGATGGATATGAAAATTATTATAGAGGGTGAAACATAAAAAAAATTCAATTTTTCCCTACCATCATTGTTACAAATACTTAAATATTATTAGTCTAATAATGAGAATATTAAAAATAAAATTAAATGTGTGATTGATTGGAAGTTGGATTCTTTGTGGGTTAGATTTAATTTTGAAATTTGGGAAGAGGCAACTCATTCCCTCTATCCCTGAGCTGAAATGAAATGTATTGGATTGTTATTATAGATTTAGTTTCAATAAATACTCTAGTAGCACTAAAATGTATATAGTGTAAAAGGAACATTTCTAGTGGGATAAAATGAAGTGGGAAATAGCTAATTATGTATCAAGGTTCTTATACTTCAAACAAGTGAAAGCCAAATGATAACATCCTAGATTAGTCATGAAACCTCTACCTATTCCTACAAGGAAATGGGATGACATCAAAATTGATTTTTTCATGGGATTACCCAATACTCTATGAATGGATGTTGAAATATGTGTAATTATTGATGGAAGTATGAAATATGCACATTTCCTCCGAATAAGGGAGGATTATCCATTGGAGTATGAAGAAGGACACTATATCAATGATGATGTAAGACTTTACGGATAACCTATTTAAATATTTTATAATCATGATCCCTGATTTACATATAAATTCTGTAAAAGTATACATAAATATTTGGATATTGAGCTTTATTTGAGTACTCCTTATCATTCTAAAACTGACATGCAGTTAAAAATCATGTTTAAAACAATAGAACACATGTTATGATCATTATTACATGATTTTCATGGTATAATGAAGTAGTATTGACCTTTGGTGGTGTTTTCCAATTGTAATATTTTACATTATAGTATTAAAATGGAACCATATGAAATACAGTCTGAAAAGAGATGTTATACACCAACATCATGGGATTAAGTTGGTAGAATGATGTTTGTGTGTCAAGACCCGTCCTTGGGGCCCGTGTCGTGACTACCCCAAGTCCACATTGCATAGGCTAGGGGCTAGCGACTAGCACCAAAGGCGAATCCCTGATAAAAATGGAAGGAATTTTATTTAAAACTATAACCCACACATTCTAAACACAATCAGTAGAAGAAAAAAGTACTAATATAGAAATGAAAAGTGTGCTGAAAGTATGTGGGCCAGTATACAAACCCAACTGAACAACATGTTCAAGTACAAGTTAAAAGGTAAAATAGCTCCTAGATTATCCACCAGGGTATCCTACCTAAAGGTTAGGTACAGATCTCGAAAAACTCGTCCCTGAGGTACATCTCATCTAGTCCAGCTCCGAGTAGCCTCTCGTCCATCTCCCTAAGCCTCGATCACTGCTGACCATCGTCTGCACAGAGCACAAAAAGGTGTCGGAGAATCCCGTGAAGGGGTGAGTATAATGATACTCATTATAGACCCCGAGATCCCAAAAGGTCTCCCACAATCCATCAAGTATAAAACAAAATAGCATGATACAAACATAGTGTATCAACCATCCCAAATTAGGTATATTCCCATAAATATACCTAAGTTACCAATCACAACCAACTCTATCTCTCGTGCCCAAGAACATCTCATTCCATAGAGGAAAAGAGTCAATAATCTTAATGATAACATCACATAGTAAATACATAGCTCACACATGTATATAACTCATGTCGAGGGGTAGAGATGATTAGATGTAGGCACTGAATCATCTCCTCTGTCGAACCCACGTAGGATCCTGGAACAGTATCAGCACTGTTGAACCCATGGAAGAAACTGGTACAGACTTTATCATTGTTAAAACCATGGAGGATCCTGGTCCAGTATCATCATTGTCGAATCCAAAGAGGATCCTGGTCCAGTGTTGTTGTTGTCGAACCCACGGAGGATCATGGTACAGTAGTAGGTCCACGTAGGTTATTATTATCTCAGTCGTGGCCAGCCATAGGGTTTCTGCACACAGCACGCTCGATTTCAAGAGGGTCTGATCCTCAAGACAAGTTCTGATACATCAAATACCATGAAGTCTCGATTTGATATATCTCGTAGTTTTGTAACATCATAAGGAACCCAACGTGATAAACGGTGCCTCAATCGAACAGTCGGTCTGTGAGTTATTGGCGTTTTCGCTCCGAGGGCCCGGTTGGATTTAGGTTCAATTCAACCCGTCCGTACCCCAGCTATGTCCAATACATGAGTGGGGTATTTTAAAAGTACCGTCTCATTCCAAGATTCATGTCGGTGCAGACGGTTCGTTAATTAGACACTCGTATCCCACGATATGGGCAAAAAGGTGAAATGGGTCAGAACTGGGTCCCAGTCGGGTCAGTCCCAGGCGGACTGACCCGGCCTGACCCGAAACGATCTAGGCAAACCCGAAATGGTTCGGGTCGACCCAAACTGGGACTGTATTTGGTCTGGGTTCTGATGCATTCCGTGGGTCCGACCCAGCCCGGCCCGCGCGGCAGCCCGCATGGCTGGGTGGCGGTCCGCCAGGCGAAGCCAGCGGGGGGGGGGGGGGGGGGGGGGGGTCACGCATCGCAGGGCCCACCCTAACCGAGTGAGGGGTCGTCAGGGCCCCCCATCTCCCTATAATGGCAGGCATGTGGCACATGCCCGGTAACCGCGGGACCCTTTGAGTCCCAACTATAGTGCGCCCGCCGGCGACAGGCTCAACCGGCTGCCCTCCCCTGTCCGTCGTGGCCCACGCTGGCCGTGGCCCAGTCCTCCATGTTGCTCCGCCGCCGCCTGCACTGGCTGGCACCCGATCCTTTTCATGGCACGATGGCGTCGTGCTCCTCTGTCGACCCGGCGACCCTTGTGCCGCCAGTTCCTTTCGCGGCCGGCCTGTCACCGGCCGCTGTTGCTTCGCCACCATCATTAACAAAATGAAGAGAATCGGCGGGGGGGTATGGCTTTGTTTTTTTGGCCTGTGCCCCCCGTGTTAGGGTGGTAGCAATCGACCATTAACGTATCCAAAGAACGACGAATGAACGAAGTTCTAATTCAATCAAAATGACCCCTACCTCATTTTTCGATCATTCATTGTGATAGGTGAGTTTGGAGAAGACGAAGATGATGATGACGTCAGCGTTCTTCATGGGAGACGCTTTCCTTTCTTGCCCCAGTTGAAATTCATTCTTTGTTGGCAGAAGAGGCATTCTTTTTTGGGAGGATAATTCTCCAAGTTCATCCAATGCTCCCCAAATGAATATATTCAAACAAAAATGAAATAATAGATTTTCTTATTAGTTAATTGTTTGCATGAATTCAAAATATTTCGAATTTAATTAATTAATGTTCCATTATTTAATTTATGTGGAGTTGCACTTTAATGAGGGGAGTTCAAGAGATTTCCCCAACTTATGGGGAGTTCAAGGAGTTAAGAAGCTCGGGCGGTCCCCACATTAATTATCCTCCTAAGGGATGTTATGCTCAGGTGGGCCCCACCACCATAACCTCTCATGGGAGGTTATGGTGTGGTGTATAAAATCATTCCCATACGTTTATAGAACGTACCCAAACAAAACATCATAAATTGATTTCGGGAACACTGAGCATCGGAATCAAGTGCCTTAAATTTTCACGTACTCATAAAATTCCCATGCATTTATGGAAATAAATTTCCATAGATATTCTAGGTCTTTACATTCTCCCCACCTCAGGGCTTTATGTCCTTGTAATCTAAAAATAAAACTATGGGAACAAATGGGGGTACTGAGCACGCATCTAATCCCCCTGCTCACATGTGCTCTCATGGAGGATCACGTGCTTCCAGCGAACACGCACTAGAGGTATCGACCATCCATGAAGGACCCACTCCTGTATATCCTCAATATTCACCGGATCATCTGTAAAAGTCACCCTTTCATCGATTTTTAGCTCCCTATGGTTGATGATGTGGGATGGGTCATGCACGTATCTTCTCAGCTGAGATACATGGAAGACGTCGTGCACCCGGTGTAACTGAGGTGGAGAGATAAGCGGTAAGACACATAGCCTAATCTTTTGAGGACCTGGAATGGTCTGATAAATCTCAGAGATAGCTTTCGTCCTTGGAAAAATCTCGGTATACCTCATCTAGGTGAGACCCATAGAAAGACGTGGTCACCATCCTTGAACTACAGAGGCCTCCGTCTCTTTTTGGAAAATGGCTTCTGCCAACTCTATGCAGTCTTCATGCATTCCTGGATGATCTGCACCTTCTCTGTCGTTTCCTGCACCATCTCTGGTCCCATGATTGTGGAATCCCATGGGTCAGTCCAACAAAAAGGCGATCTGCAAGGTTTTCCGTACAGTGCCTCAAAATGTTCCATCACGATGGTGGAGTGGTAGCTGTTGTTGTACGCAAACTCTACCAAGTGTAAGTGATCCTCCCAGTTGTGACCAAAGTTGAGGACTCATGCACGGAGCATGCCCTCGAGATTATAAATGGTCCTCTTAGTCTTTTAATCCGTCTGAGGATGGAAGGTGGTGCTCAAGCGAAGGTGGGTCCCAAAAGACTCCTGTAACCCCTTCCATAGCTAGGAAGTGAAACGAGCATATCGATCAGAGATGATTGTCGATGGCACACCATGAATCCATATGATCTCCTTTACATAGAGGCATCCCAATATCTCTACTGAACCCTTCTCTCTGATCGGTAGGAAGTGGGCGGACTTGGTGAGTCAGTTAATGATCACCCAGATAGAGTCATGACCTTTAGTTTTAGGTGAAAGTATCATCTCTAAATCCATGGATATCTTTTCCCACATACACTATGGGACCACTAAGGGATGAACTAAACCTGTTGGAACCTGGTGCTCCTCCTTCACTTGATAACAAGTGAGGCCTAGTGAGACAAACACTGCTACTGCCTTCTTCATACCTAGCAACCAGTGTGGTCGTCCGAGGTCCTGGTACATCTATTCCACACTTGGGTGTACTGTTAGAGGTGACTTGTGAAACTCCATCAAAACATCCTTTTAAAGAGACACTGGTACCATGTTATGTCCCCTTCTGAGAATGGTGTGCTCCCCACATACAGAAAATCCATCAGGTTCCTGCCCTGTGGATATCTGTGCATGTCGATCCTCGTAGTCAGCATCCCCATGATGTGCATCCCTGACTCTCTGCAGAAGTAGAGGTGTGACTATAAGAGATTGTAGAATGGTTGCTCCATCTTAATCCACAAAGGATATATGCAACGCGACTAGCTGCTATGTCGCATCTCCTAGTAACTAAAAGCCTGATCTACTTCTGAGATCATCTGCTACAACATTCCCCTTCCCAAGATTATAGTCTAACTCAAAGTCATAGTCCTGGAGGAACTCAATCTGACACCACTGTCTCAGGTTCAGGTCCTTCTGCGAGAAGATGTACCTGAGACACTGGTGGTCATTGTAGACTATAAAACACTCTCCCATCAGATAGTGCCACCACATCTTCAACGTGAAGACCACTGCTGATAACTCCAGGTCATGAGTGGGGTAGTTCTTCTCATGCAGTCTCATCTGATGAGAACCATAAGCTATCACTGCTCACACCTGCATCAGAACCCATCAGATCACGGTCCCTGATGCATCTCAATATACTACATACCCAACGCCCTCCTCTGTTAGCCTCAAGATGGGCGCACCAGTCAACCTCTGCCTCAGCTCCTGGAAACTACACTGGTATCTCTCTGACCACATGAAGGGTCTCCCCTTCTTTGTCAATGCTGAAAGTGGTGTTGTAACCATGGATAGGTCTGCCAAAAAACTCTGCTAGTACGGGGCGAGAACTAGAAAACATTGTACCTCTATCACACTCTTGGGTGGCTCCGAGGCAAGTACTGCCACGATCTTCGTGGGATCCACTGCAACTCCATCCTATGAGATGACATGTCCCAGAAAGTGTACCTCTCGGATCCAGAACTGGCACTTCGAGAGCTTACCATATATCCGGTGCTCTCAGAGTGTGTCTAGTACTACCGGAAAATGGTAGGCGTGCTCCTCCTCGATGGCTGAGTAGATCTGAATTTCATCGATGAATACTACCACAAAGCGAAAAACGTATGGCTGGAAGATCCTATTCATGAGTCCCATAAATATAGATGGTGCATTGGTTACACCGAATGGCATAACCAAGAACTCGTAGTGGCCATACCGGCATCTGAAGGTCATCTACTACACATCCTCATACTATACTCTGAGCTGGTCATATCCCGATCAAAGATCTAACTTCAAGAAACAACGTGCTCCCTTCAGATGATCAAAGAGGTCGCCATTCCTCGGGAGTGCGTACTTGTTCTTCACGGTCACCTGGTTAAGGTGATAATAATCAACACACAGTCACAAGCTCCCATTTTCCTTCTTGGCGAACAAAATTGGCGATGCCCAGGGTGAAACGCTGGGTCGGATGAATCCCTTCCCCTACAAGTCCTCCTGTTGTACACACAGCTCATAGAGCTCCGCGGAATCCATCTGATATGCTTGTGTGGATATCGATGTAATAATGGGGTACAAGTCAATGTAAAAGTATACCACTCTGTGAGGAGGTAGTCCTAGAACGTCATTAGGGAAGATATCTGCTTAATAATCCACCACAATAGGAAATCTCGGACTCCGAACATCAACCACTCCGAGAATTAGGCTAGTCAACTAATGTGTAATCGGCTACCCCATCCTCTGGGTAAGTCCACCCAGGACTGAAAAGGCTCCCTTCTCGCTGGTGAAGGTAAACCTCATCCCATCCTCGTAGACACACAATACTTTCTGCCAAATTCATTCAATCTGAGCATGAGTTGTAGATATCCAGTCCATACCCATATGACTTTGTAAGGCCTCAACACCTCTACTAGAAGATCCCAGCCGAATCTCTCACCTAATAGAGTGAGATCACACTGCCAACACCAGTGTGTAATAATTGAATCCTCTCCCATAGGAGTCTCTAGCTGTAAGGATCGAGCCAACGACTCCCCCAGAATCTCCGAGCTCGGCACAAGGGTAGCCGTAAAAAAATAATGACTCACACATGTGTCCATAAGTACTGTAGAAAGGGTTGAGTAGACAGAGATAGTACCCAGAATCATCTCAGGTGCACCGTGGTTGTAGGCCTTGATTGCTTGGAGCTGAGGTCGCCCATGTTTTCCAGATCCCTGTGGTCATGGTGGACATCCTGGTGGTGGTGGTGGTAGGACCTCAAAACATCATCCACCACCTGCTGCTCGGCCAGCTCTTCTGCCATGTCTGCCTGATCCCGGCGGACCACCATGATCGAACCTATGCCTCTACCTGGAAGGTCCCTCTACTTTCTTCTTCTCATCTGCATGGTGGGTTGGGCAGTCATGATCCATGTAACCCTACCCACCGCATGCACAGTATTGTCTGCTCCTCGTATGGCTGGCTCTATCTCATGTCCCCTGCACAACTGAACCAATATCCTAGGGTCTCCCACCTGATGGCCCAGTCCCCCTGGACCTCTGCGACATCTATCTACTATTGTCTGCTGAAGTCTCCTCTACATTTCGCCCAGTGGTGGGTCTTGCTGCTGGTGACTACTCATCAAGAAAACTCTCTCCAATAAGGGCTCGCTCCAGCACTCCCTCCTGCGTCGGGATGTTAAGGGATATCATTGAATCCATAATCGCATGCATGAGTCCCTGATCGAAGGTCCGGTCCATGAAGAATGGGTCCCGCACCATATCTATGGAGTAGCGCGAGAGTTCAGTGAACCTCACTGAGTAATGTGTTACCATAATGCTGCCCTGATGCAGATGAAACAACTACCGAATTCGCACCGCACGAAGGGTGGATGTAACAAACTCTGACCAGAAGAGGCACTTGAATTCTGCTGAGAGAAGTGATGCCTCATCATGCACTTAGAGCATGAGGCTCCACCATCCACCAACTGCTGCCTGCAGGAGACTCATAGAAAGGATCACCATGAGTTCGGTTGGTGTCCCTACAAATCTAAAAACTCTCACAACAACCTCCAGCCAATCCTAAGATTCTTTTGGGTCTGTCTTTCCCCTAAACCTGGGCGGCCTATGGCACTAGAACTCGTGCAACGCACTCAGACTACATGCACTCTCTACTGCTAGAGCAAGTGGTATCAGTGGCCCGACGGGTAGTGGTACCACTGGTACCTCTACTGCGATTGGGATCTGAACTAAGGCATCGTCGCTCGGTGAGATACCATCTCGTACAAAACTCAGAACCCTAGATGGATGCCTATGTGGGGCCATCCTGAAGAGAAATAGGTGTTCCACTTTCAAAACAATATACCTAGTGTGTTGATACAAAGTAATTATGAAGAAATATTTTCAAAGGAAACACACACGCAATCAGTGTTTTCATCCACTGATTCAGAAATCAGAAGTTAGAGTCCTAGTGTATGGTTACGTCAGCCACCACACCCACAATGGTTTCCGTAAACTAATAACCACACCCAAAACACTTAACACTATTTTCATTAAAATAATTATATTCCATGTTTTATGGTATAACTGACTCATCTAATACCAATTTGTCATGACCCTTCCTCGGGGCCTGTGCCGTGACTACCCCATGCCCGCCTTCTATAGGCCAGGGGCTGGAAACTAGCACCGAAGGCGAATCCCAGAAAAAAAGGGAAGGCATTTAAATTAAAACTGTAACACACGCAGTCTGAACATATGAAGTAGAAGCAAAAAAGTACAAATATAGAAAGGAAATGTGTGTTGAAAGTAAGTGGGACAGTATACATACCCAATTGAACAACAAGTACAAGTACAAGTAAAAAAGGTAAAATAGATCCTAGATCATCCACTTGGGTATCCTACCTGAAGGGCAGGTACAGATCTCAAAAAAATCTTCCCTGAGGTATGTCCTATCTAGTCTAGTTCTGAGCAGCCTCCCGTCCTTCTCCCTCAGCCTCGATCACTATTGACCATCATCTAATCAGAACACAACATGGTGCGGGTGAAGCCCATACAGGGGTGAGTATAATGATACTCAGTAGAGACCCCGAGACCCCTAAAGGTCTCCAACATTTTAGCTAGGATACACCAAAATAGTAAGATACAAACACAGAGTATCAACCATCCCTACTTATGTATATTACCATACATATACCTAAGTTACCAATCACAACGAGCTCCATCTCTCAAGCCCAAGCACATCCCATTCCACTTAGGAAGAGAGTCAATCATCTTGATGATAACATCACATAGTCAAGCCACAGTTCACATAGGTATTTAATTAAAGTAGAGGGGTAGAGATGATTAAATGTAGCCAATGAATCATCACCTCTATCAAACCCATGTAGGATCCTGGTACAGTATCAGCGCTCCCAATCCCACGGAGGATCCCTATACAAAAGTCATCTTTGTCGAACCAACGATGGATCCCAGCCCAGTATTGTTGGTATCGAACTCACGGAGGATCCTGGTCCCGTATCATTGCTATCAAACCCACGGAAGATCCAGGTACAGTAGTAGGTCCACATAGGATCCTATCATCTCAATCATAGCCACCCAGAGGTTTTCCGCACACAACACGCTCGATTTCGGGAGGGTCTGCTCCTCTAGCCAAGTTTCAATACATCAACTAAAAAAAGTATCGAGATGATGTATCTCATAATTACGTCTCAATATAAGGAACCCAACGCGATAGACGGCGCGTCAATCAGACGCCCTGTCTTTGGGTTAACGGTGTTTCCGCTCCGAGGGCCCAGTTGGATTTAGGTTCAATCCTACCTAGACATATCCCAACAGCATCCAATCCTCGAGTGATGAATTCCAAAAGAACCGTCTCGTTCCAATCATCCCTTCGGCATTGAAAGTTCGTCAATTAGACACCCATAGTCCATGATATGGGGAAAATGTGAAATGGGTCAGAAATGGGGCTGGTTCGACCCGACCCGACCCGACCCGGGTCTGGATCTAGACTAGGTCCGACCCGATCCGTGGGTCTGACCTGGCCCACTGGAAATGGCCTGGCCTGCAATTGGCTGCCCGGCCCACATGGCGGCCTGGCCCGCACGGCGGCCTGGCCCGCTGGTGGCGCGACCTATGTGGTAGGGAGGTGGTCCACCTGCTGAAGCCAGCGGGTGGTCGCTCCTCGCGGGGCCCTCCCTGACCGAGCTAGGGGGGTCAACGCCCCCCATCTACCTATAATGACTGGCACGTGGTGCCTTCCCGGTAATGGTCGGGTCATCCATCCGTCGTCCTCCATCCGACGCGGCCCGCCTGGCCACGGCTTTGCGCGGCGCAACGGTGCCACACCCCTCTAGCGGTCATCCAGCCACCTTGCTCTGTCGTGGCATGTGCTGACCGTGGCCCAGTCCTCCACCCACCGTGACTACACCGTGCTTCTTCGGAGACCCTTACACCGTTGTTTCCTTTCACGGCCGACCAATCGCTAGCCGTCGTTGCTCCACAACCATCATCAACAAAATGAAGGTAAACAAAGGGGGAAAGGGGTCCGGCCGTGTATGTTCATCCCATGCACCCCATGTTAGTGTGGTTGGACTAGGCCATTAATGTAGCCCAAGAACGATGCATAAAGAAGTTTGAAATCAATCCAAATAACTGCTACCTCGTTTGTCGATCATTGACGGTGGAAGAGGAGTTTGGAGAAGACAAATATGAAGACGATGTCGGTGTTCTTTGTGGGATACACTTTCCTTTATTTCCCCGGTTGATGTTTTTTCTTCATTGGCAGAAGAGGAGTTCTTGATTGGGAGGATAATTCTACAAGTTCTTCTAAAGCTCCCCAAATGAATTGATGCCAACAAAAATGAAATAATAGATTTGTCTATTATTTAATTGTTGGCATGAATTCAAAAGATTTCATATTTAATTAATTAATGTTCAATTACTTAATTGAAATGGAGTGTCACTTTAATGAGGGGAGTTCAGGTGTTTCCCCCCACTTATTGGGATTTCAAGGATTTAAGAAGATCGGGTGGTCCCCACATTAATTATCCTCTCAAGGGAGGTTATGCTCTAGTGGGCCCCACCACCATAACCTCTAATGGGAGGTTATGGTGTGGTGGCCTCCACCACTAACCACCACTTGGAGATTTAAGCCACCACAAATAAAAATAAGTTACACATATTTTTATTTAACATTATTCTTAAAAACTCCAAAAACTAACTTCCATTCTCGACCATCTGTCATCTAGGCAGAAGCCTTCTTAAGTGAATACCAGTGCAGCGAGTTCATTCGTGCCCTCATATTTCAATTCCAAGAACCGGTTCAAAAGTTATAAAATCCCTCTCATAAGTTTACTGAGCGTACCCAAAAAACATCAAAAATTGATTCCGGGCACACCGGGCCTCGGAATCATGCACCGTAAATTTTCTCGGACTCTTAAAATTCCCATGTATTTAAGGAAAAATTTTTCAATGGAAAATACATTTCTTTACATTGTGGGCCTAGAAACTATGGATGAAAGAACAAAAAATTTAACAAATGTTAAAAACCATATCAATGAATCAAAATTCCAGAAAAAGAGACATGCTAATAATCGCAGGAAGGACATGGAATTTCAAGAGGTAGATCAAGTTTTCAAGATTATAACTCCATGGAAGGGTTTTATAATATATGGGAATAAATGTAAAATTAGCTCGCGGTACACTAGACCTTTTTAAATTAGATAGATAATTTGAGTAGTGGCTTGTCATTTAGAAATTCCACCTAACCTATCAAAAGTACATAATGTGTTGTATGCCTCATTGTTGAGAATGTACACGCTAGACCCAACACATGTCCTCGCTTATGAAGGTATAATATTGGAACCTAATTTGTCTTATTGTGAAAATCCTATCTCAATTCTAGAAACTAAATTTTATGTGTTGATGAATCATAAGACGTGGATAGTGAAAGTACAATGGAAAAAATCATAAAATTGAAGAGGCGATGTGGAAGCTCGAGGAACATACGATAAATAATGATGAAAATAAGTTTACGATGTAATATTCTGGTAATTTCAGGGAAACAATTTCATAAGTGGGGAGATTATGGCACCCAATGAATATAAAATAAATTTAATATTTAATGCATGAAACAATGAGTATCTCCCAAAAAACACTTTGTTATCTATTGAAGTTAGTTATAAAAAAGATCTTAAACATAATTTTTCAACTTCTGTGTTTTGAATTTCAAAATTCTAATATACACATTTTTTATCATTAATATATTTAGAGTCTGATAAAATCGACATATATTTATGTTCAATAGTAGCTAAGCCTGATGAAGAGTAATTTACCCTTCTAAATTATAATGTGGCTCTTAATAATAGTAACCTCACTCATGTAAGTATAAATAAAATTTATCCACCTTATAAATGAGAGTAAACATTCTAAAAATTAAAAATGAAGGGTTGGTATTTTTGGGATTAATTAATATATAATTATTATTATAAATTATTAAATTATTGTAATGAATATTAATTTTCATATAATTTTTTCCCAAATTATTATTTTTTCCTATGATTTCATCATAATTTCATAAGACATTCATAAATTTTTCAATGTATTTTAATATCTGTTTTAGTTTTGAAAACTATTTTTTCGAGTAAATGTTGATTTTATTTAAGAATTCATTTTCACATATTTAAAAAATTATTTTAATAAACTAAGTTCCATATTTGAGTTATGCATGTAGAAAAATAGTGGGGTGAATTTTTTGGTATTTTCAAAAATAATTGAATTTTTCTGAATAGTGAAATACGATAATTTAAGGAAATTTCTAAATATATAATTTACTAATTCATAGGTGATGTGAGGGTCATTTAAGAACACTTGTTCCTATCTCAAATGAACATATAACTCGTTATAGAACTAATAATCAATAATATTTCTTTTCCAGGGAAAAATAAAAAAAATGAATAAGATATTTAAAAATCACCTATGGCATCCTGCCTTTTTATTACATAACTTCTCATTACATTTTTACAAAAGATGATATTTAAAGTCTATTGTCTTGGAAATCAGGGACATGATACATGAAAACAACATAAAACATTCTTCTCAACCACTTCAAAGTCTTCATCATGACTTATTCCAATGTAAAATTATTGCATATCATAACCTAGAGACATACATCAAAGGAAACGATGAGTAGAAGGCTCAGTAAGGAAAACATGTGAAACAATTGACATGTGATCTTGAGCAATATTAATAAGAAAATGATAAAGGTCATAATGGTATGAGAAATGGAATAATATGAATATAATAATAAAACTAAATTGAATCAAAACTTGAATATGTGGCTACAACATCTCATTTAAACATTCATAAACATATCACTATGTTTTTCCCCGTGGTGTCATAAAAATTATCATGGTTATTCACCAAGGTATCGTGAAACTTTTCATCTCTGCAGATTAATTATTTACCCAATGCATTAGAGCGCTATCATGGAGCACCCTTAATATGTCATTATTTTTATTTGATACACATAGATCATAATTAAATATTTCATAAATAACCCATAGATAATAAAAGAAATGGGATTCATTTGAAAATCGATACATTTTAAAAGTTCATAAAAAAATAAGATCATTATGTCATTTATATCCCATGGAAAGGGGGTGAGGGTTATATGTATGTGAAATCCATAATAAAATAGATAAATCTTTATGTCTTTATGATTATCTCTTCAAATAAAAATATATTTGGGTATTCACAAAAATAAAACAACAGAATTATTGAGAGAAAAAAGAGTGAATTTTGAGATGAAATTTTTGAAGCATAACTTCTATATAACATGGTTGTAGAAAACATGGAAAAGAGAGGGGAAAAAAGACACCAACTCAAAAATAACTCATAATACAGTAGGGTTACAGAATAAGAACATTTTATGGATATTTGAAGGAAACCCCATATGAAAATGAAATGTGACAGATAAGAGAATATGTGATTTCGTTCACGTGAAATTCGGATGCCTAATGGCGACACATTAAAATTTAGAAAACAAATTTACGAGATTGGAAAGTGTCTCTAAAAAATTATACATTAAATGGACAGTAATGAGAAAAAATAAGAACATACCCTCAACATGAAGAGATGAAAAATTGAAGACACAACATAAAAGAAGTAATGACTTAAAAGAGGAGGGTGAAAGGATCCCTTACCTTGAAGTGTAACTTCGAAAGAATAATGTTTGGGACCTTAGGAGGCTTGAGGGAACCTTGGGAGGACTCCTTGGGAGGTAAGGAGACCTGAAATTTGTTGAGGATGATTTTGGAATCAAATGAATAATGGAAATGGCTTGGTATTTATAGTAAATGTGAGTGAATAAATTATTAATTTCCAATGGACGCCTCATCAGTGGTATTTGAAAAACTATGAGCTTTACCATGGGATTTGACCAGGGTATTGGACACTTGGGACACATAATAGAATATATCACTAATCATAAGTTGACCAGAAATCTTACATAATTGTTATATCATTAATGATTTCATTAAACACCTGAAACTCAAAACCGCACTTTTACTATTCACTGATAATTCAATTCTTTCAGAAAAATCCCAAAACATCACCCTAAACTAACATAGATGCTCTGAATTCAAAAATGAATTCCTTTTTAGGGAAATAATTTTCTAAATATTTTATTTTATTTTTTTTATTAAAATTATTATTTATTCGAAAAATAAAACTTTAAAACTATAACCAATTTTGTAACACCTTAAAAAAGTAATCAAGGTCCCATAAAATTATCATATACCAATAAAACGTTAATTAACAACTTATGATTAAATTTTATTAAAATAAATTTCCATTTTAAATTATTAAATAAATTATAAAAGTGTAAATAACATATATATGGCATACAAAAATTCCAAAACATAAACAATGATCGTTTATTCACTTTTGCGATGTCTAAAATGTATTTATACTTTAATGGGTGAAGTTACTATTTTTTGTCAATTTACTATTCTTTACTATTCATATGGGTATGTTACTATTACTACTTTACTATTCCCTAAAACCCATGTTGATCTTATTGGACTCTAAATTTCTCCCTGATCATAACAGTAGAAGAACATTTTTTGAAAATCATTTGAAATTATTAATTTTTTAATGAATACAAAAAATATTTTAAAATAACATTTTTTTCCTATATTCATCAATAATACACATCCTCTATTTATCTTGAAATTTGAAATTCAAAAACATTTCAATAATAACAAATAAAAATTTTATTTATATAAAAGGATTACACAAAGCTGCCAAGGTGTCATTACATAGCCCCTTATAACACTAGCATAAGACCTATGTTTAAGGTGTGCTATGGTGATAGAATCTTGGGGTGGCTCAGAAAACATTACCCGATTGGTGATTTCTATTGGCTTGAACTTCTCCCTTAGGTGATTCCATTCAAGCTTCAAACATTGAAGTTCGGCTTGGGATTGGTACAGAGCAAAGCCCAGTGATGCTACCTCCTTCCCAAGCTCCGACATATGGGCTTCATATGGATCGAGTCTACTGGATGAGGCCATTCAATCTTCTTTCTGTAATAATTAACCAATATAACCATATTTATAAAATCACAATGTTAAGATTAAAGTTCCCAATGGTGATATTGACCAACGGTCATATAACAGTCGAATCCCAACAGTCTAATTTTAATTATACCCGCTTCATTAAATAAAAGATATAGTTTTTTTTGAGTATAAAATAACACAAAAAATTAGGAAAAAATATAATTAAAAAGTTTGTGTGGTTACATTCCTCCCCCCTTAAGAAATTTCATCCCTGAAATTTTATCTCAAACCCTCTGATGGGAAAAGTTGTGGGTACTTCTGTCTCATGGACTCCTCTGGTTCCCACATGGCTTCATCACATTTTTGGTTCCTCCACAACACCTTAACAATGTGGGTAGTCTTATTGCGTAGAACCTTGTCTCTACGATCCATGATCTCCACAGGCTTCTCCTCATAAGAGAGGTCATGTTCCAGTTGTACCACTTATGGATTTCGTACGTGTTAAGGGTCAGTTATGTACTTCCTCAAGAGGGATACATGGAAGACATCATGAACTTGTGCTAGATTTGGAAGAAGTTCAAGCCGATAGGCCACTGCTCCCACACGATCAAGGATTTCATAGGGGCCAATGTACATAGGGATGATCTTCCCTTTCTTCCCAAAACTCATGACTCTCTTCCAAGGTGAAATACAATGAAATACTTTTTAACCAACATCAAACTCCAATTCCCTTCGACGGTTGTCGGCATAGCACTTTTGTCAACTCTAAGCCGCCTTAATGTAGTGTTGGATGGAATGGACCTTTTCTATCATCTCTTGCACAAGATCAGGCCCAAGAAGCTTTCTCTCACCAGCTTCATCCCAACAAGTAAGTGTTCTACATTTCTTCACATATAGACCTTCAAAGGGTGCCATTATAATGGTCTAGTGGAAGATGTTGTTGTAAGAGAACTCAACTAAAGAGATATGTTGATCCCATCCACATTTAAATTCCATTGAGAATATTCTCAGCATGTCCTCATGTGTTTGAATAGTTCTTCCAGATTGGTCATCAGTTTGGGGGTGATATGACATATTGAAATTCAATTTAGTTCATCGATCTTGTTGTAGACTTCTCCAGAATTTTGGTGTGAACCTTGGATCACGATCAGATACGATAGAAAGTGGAACTCCATACATCCTTACCGCTTTCTTCACATAAATCCTCGGATCTCGATCAAGAGAGAAATCTTCCCGAATGGAGATAAAATTGGCAGTCTTGGTGACATGGTCCAAAATAACCCATATCACATTATTTCATTTGCAAGTTCTTGGGAGACCAGTGATGAAGTCCATAGTGATATTGTCCCACTTCCATACTTGTATGGGTAGTGGTTGAAATACCCCTTTAGTAAGTTGTTTCTCTTCCTTCAGTTGCTGACATACAAGGCACCTTAAAGTGTAGTAAGTAGTCTCCCTTTTCATATTATCCCCCTGATAATAATCATGAAGGTCCCTAAACATTTTAGTGCAACCAGGATGTATAAATAAAGTAGAGATATGAGCTTCATCCATCAGCTCCTTCTTTATTTCAAGAATAGATGGAACATATATTATGGCCCAAAATTTTAGTACACCTTCTTGATCAGTATTGAACTAATGAAACTTCCCATCCTTCACAGCCTCAAACTTCATTGGTAATAAAGGATCTTCTTTTTGATCATTTAGGATATTCTCTACTAATTATGGTTGAGAAATTATTTGGGTTAGTGTTGATGATTTCCCTTCCTTTATAATTCAAATGTCCATTTTACTAGGTTATTGATCAACGGATCTCTTTGAATCCTCATAATGGATAGCAAAACTGGGACTTTCCTACATAATGCATCAGCAACATTGTTTTCTCTTCCAGGATGAGAATGAATTGAACAATAATAGTATTTAAGGAGTTCCAACAATCTCTTTTGTCTCATGTTCAATTCCTTTTGTGTGAAATTATACATCAAACATTGATGGTCTATGAATATATCACATTTCACCCCATAAAGATAGTGCCTCCATATCTTCAGAGAAAAAACGATGGAAGCCAGCTCCAGATCATGCATAGGATAGTTCTTCTCATGAGTCTTCAACTGTAGAGATGCACAATCAATGGCCTTGTCATTTTTCATGAGGACGCAACCAAGCCCATTTAGAGATGCATTGCTAAAAATAATGAATCCTTCTCCACTTGAGGGTGTAGTTAACATAGTTGTAGTAACCAATCTCTTCTTCAGCACTTGGAAGCTTTCCTCACACTCCTTTGTCCATATGAACATGACCCCTTTTTGAGTTAACTTGGTTAATGGATTAGAATGTCATGAATTTTTTTTCACAAACCTCTTATAATATCCCGATAATTTAGGGATACTATGAATCTCAGTTATTATTGTGGGATGATGCCACTCCTCTACAACTCTAGTCTTTTTAGGGTCAATTTTGATTCCTTTATTGGTGATAATGTGCCACAAGAAAGCAAATTTCTGTAACCAGAATTCACATTTACTGAACTTTCCAAAAAGTCTCTCCTTCTATAGAGTTTGAAAAATAACCCCTATATGATCCTCATGCTCCTCAGGACATTTGAATATATCAGAATATCATCAGTAAAAACATCGACAAAGTTATCAAGTTAGTCTTTAAAGACTCTATTCATCAAATCCAGAAAAATAGAATGGGCATTAGTCAGTCCAAAAGGCATTACAACAAACTCACAATGCCCATATCTTGATCAGAAAGATGCTTTTGGAATATATTCATTCTTCACCATCAATTGATGATAACCAGATCGAAGATCAATCTTAGAGAAGAATTTATCCCCATGAAGTTGGTCAAATAATTAAACAATTCTTGGAAGAGTGCATTTGTTATTTACTATGATCCCTTTCATTTATCCATAATCAATTCATAGCCACATCGATCCATCCTTCTTCACAAAGAGAACAAGTGCTCCCGAAGGAGACACACTCGGTCGGATAAACCCCTTCTCAAAAAGATATTGGAGTTGTTACATTAATTACTCTAGCTCCACATTTTCCATCCTATACAGGGTCATTGATATTGGATGAGATCCAGGTACAAGTTCAATAAAGAGATCTACATCTCTTTTTGGGGGAGGTCCAGGAAATGCCTCAGAAAATATGTCAATGTATTCTTGGACAATGGGTAAATTTTCTATCCTCAAGCTCTCATTTCCTTCTTATTATTCACATATCAATTCCATAAATAAGGATATAGGAGGTTATTCTAGAAAAATATCAGGTTGAGATATCTCTCCTTGGAAGATAATTGAAGGTTTTCCATTCAAGACTACTATGATTTCCATACTTCTGCATTTGATCTTAGCATTATACATTGAGAGCCCGTCCATCCCTAGTATAACGTCGAATTCCAACATGGGAATGACTAACAGATTTGAGATAATATTGTCCTCACCAATGTAAATACTAGAATTTATAAACACTAATGATGCTTGGATAATCCCACCAGGAGTCTTGACCGATAACACTACTTTTAAAAAGTTGGGGGTTGATTCTAAATTCTTTGCAAATTAGGAGGAAATAAAGGAATGCGTAGAACCAGAATAAAACAACGTACTTTTTATCTTTGAGAGAACAATAATATTACCAACTAACACATCATTTGGACTTCAACTTCAGCTATCGTGATAGAAAAAGCCCGACCTTTCTCCCTTGTCCTTTGCTGAGGCTGACGGTGGTTCACCTCCACTGCCCTCAGATTTGGACAGTGATTGGAAAAGTGCACAAGTTGTCCACACTTAATGAAGTGTAGATAGGGTAAGGTCTAAACTATATTCCCCTTTTCATTAGTTTTTGGAAGTTGAGTTTTCACCTCACTATGACAATTCCTCGCAATATGGCCATCTCTTCCACAATTGTAGCATTTCCCACTACCGAGAAGGAAGTTACCCAAATGCTTCATCCCACATTTATTACATGTGGGACGTTGCAATTTCTTTCCTCCTCTTCCTTGATCAAATATCTTCCCTAAGTTTGGCTCCATTGATCTCTTTTTACCGTTGAATTTATGAGACCACTGTGTCTCAAAAAACTCTAGTTCGACTTTCACCACACATCGCACGATCGCCACATATCTGTCATAAACTCGGTTTGCTAGATTATTCTACAGATGAAGTCTTAGTCCACTGAAGAATATATCTACCTTGATATTTTGATCCATGGAATAGATAAAGGTGTAATGTGAAAGCCTTGTGATGTTTATCTTGTAGCTTCCCACAAATTCATTCTCCTTCTACTTCAGCTCGAGAAACTCTTTCTCCATTCTTGTTCTCATGGAACGAGGGAAATAATTACTTAAAAGATCCCTACTAACTCTTCCCACTCCATAGATTCAACCTCCTCTCTTTTCCTCATGTTTTCAATTATCTACCACCACTGATCAACTTCTCCTTCTAATTGATAGACAGCCATGGTGGACTTCTCTTGCTCTGAACAGCAGAGAATAGGAATGATCTTCTCTGTTGAGCTGATCCACTTCTCATCATTCAATGGTTGAATTTATCCACTGAATGGTGGTGATCATTGATACATAAAGGACTCAACATAATGTTGTTTTCTTCGTGCTGAGATTGGTCTCCTATCATGATTCAAGTTATTTCTCATAACTTGAGTCAGTTGGTTCATCATTCAGATAAATGATTCCATTCCAAATTCCATCAGAGGGCCATCAGCACATGGTCCATTGCAGTCACCATTTTCACGGTTCCTCTTATTTCCCACCATTTCTAAAATAAAAATAATCCTAAATGAGAACCTTATTTTATTTAAAAATCATTTAACTATAAAGGATTTACGTCTCAAAACGTCTTTAAACAATTACATTTCTCATTAAATCCTTCACAATGATTCATAAAAGATTATGATTAACCAAATATATCCCCCAATATTGTTGTAACCAAGAGTGCATCAAGGCCCATTGTCTTGTAATAGGATACCCAGAGTCAAGCTTGAAACTCCGTGTCAGAGTTTTCACTCCTAGGTACCTCTTTGCCAGAGCCGCCTCTAGATGCTCATATCCAGACAGGGATTTATTTTTATTTATAAACCACTTACTTAATACTCATCAAAATACCAGGATGTTTTCCTACATTTAAAATTTTCTATAGGATTATTCCTAAATATTTCATAGCCTAATTCCCAAAAATAAATAAACTATCCTTCGATACAAACTATGGAATCCTGCCTTTTTATTACATAACTTTTCATTACATTTTACAATCAGAGGATCTTTAAAGTCTAGTGTCTTGGAAATAAGGTACATAATACATGAAAACAACATTAAACATTCTTATAAACCACTCGTAAATCTTCATCATAGGTTCATACTATTTAAAATTACTGCATCTCATATCCTGGAGACATACATCAAAGGAAAGGGTGAGCAGAAGGCCTATTAAGGAAAACACGTGAAACAATTGACTTGTGATCTTGAGGTATATTAATAAGAACATGATAAAAGTCATAAAGGGATGAGAAATGGAATACTAGGAATATCATAATGAAAATAACATGAATAATAACTTGAAGATTTTTCTACAACATTTCATTTAGACATTCATGAACATATCTCCAAGGTTTATCCCTGAGGTGTCATAAAAATTACAAAGCTTATTCACCAAGGTATCTTGAAACTTGTCATCTCAAGAGATTAATTATTTAACCTATGCATTGGAGTGATATAAAGGTGAACCCTTAATATGTCTTTATTTTACTGTGATCCACATATATCATTATCAATAATTTCATAAATAACCAATAGAGTATAAAATAAATGGGGTTCATTTCAAAATCATGACGTTTTAATAGTTCATAAAAAATAAGATAATTATGTCATTTAAAACCCATGTAATGGGAGTGAAGGTTATATTTATGTCAAATACATAATCAAATAGATAAATTTTTATGTCTTGATGAATATCTCTAGAAATAAATATAGATTTGGGTATTCATAAAAATAAAACAATAGAATTATTGAGAAACAAGGAGAGAATTTTGAGATGGAATATCTGCAACATAACGGCTATATAACATGGTTTTAGAAAACATTTAAAAGAGAGGGTGAAAGAGTCACCCACTCATAAATAACTCATAATATATTAGGGGTAAATAATAATATCATTGTATGGATATTTTAAGGAAAACCCATATGAAAAAAGAAACCTGAAAGAAAAGAGAATATGTGATTTCTTTCACGAGAAATTCGGCAGCCTAACGACGTCACTTAAAAATTAAGAAAACCAATTCATGAGAGCAGAAAGGGTCTATAAAAAATTATACATGAAATGGAATGTAATGAGAACATATAAGAACATACCCTCAATATAAAGAGATGAAAACTATAAGACACAACATAAAAGAAGTCATGACTTAAAAGATAAGGGTGAATAGATCCCTTACCTTGAAGAGTAACTTCGAAATAATGAAGGTCAGGACCTTGGGAGGCTTGAGGGAACCTTGGGAGGACTACTTGGGAGGTAAGGAGACCATAAAGTTATTGAGGATTATTTTAGAATCAAATGAATGTGTGAAAAGGCATGGTATTTATAGGAAAAGTTAGTGAGTAAATTATTAATTTTCAAGGGACACCTCATCTGTGGTATTTGCAAAACCATGGGCTTGACCATGGTATTTGCCCATGGTATTGGCCACTTGGGACACCTCATAGAATATCTCACTAATCATAAGTCAACCATAAAGAATACACCTTTATTACATCATTAATGATGTCATTAAACACCTGAAACTCAAAACTTCATTTTTACTATTCACGTATATTTTAACTGTTTCAGATAAATCCCAAAAATTCACCCTAACATAATATCGATGTTCTGAATTCAAAAATTAATTCCATTATATGAAAATAATTTTGTAAATATTATTAATTTAATTTTTTAATAAAATCATTATTTATTCCAAAAATACAACTTTAAAACTATAACTCATTTTGTAACACCTTAAAAAAGTAATCAGGGTCCCCTAAAATTATCATATACCCATTATAAAAAAAGTAAAAACATATGATTAAATTTTATGAAAATAAATTTCCATTTTAAATTATTAAATTAATTATAAAAGTTTAAATAAAATATTTATGGCATACAAAAATACCAAAACATAAACAATGATCCTTTTTCACTTTTACAATGTCTGAAATGTATTTATACATTCATGGGTGAAGTTAATATTTTTTTGGTCAATTTACTATTCATTACTATGGATTACTATTCTTATAGGTATGTTACTATTCCTACTTTAATCTTCACTAAATACCAAGTTGATCTTATTATACTCTATATTTCTCACTAATCACAACTGTAGAAGGACATTTTTGAATATCTATTCACATGATTAATTATTTAATGAATAAAAAAATATTTTAAAATTTCATATTTTCCAAAATTTATCAATAATAAACATCCTATATTTATCCTGATATTTTTAATTCACAACTTTATCCATAATTACAAATAAAAATTTTATTTATATAAATTGATTACACAAAAAAGCTGAGGTCTCGTTACATAGACCCTTATAACACCAGCATAGGACCTAAGTGTAATGTGTGCTATATTGATAGAATCATGAGGTGGCTTAGACAAAATTGCCCGAGTGGTGATTTCTATCAGCTTGAACATATCCATTATGAGATTTAATTCAAGCTTCATATGTTGAGGTTCAACTTGGGCTTGGTCAAGAGAAAATTCCATTGATGCTACCTCTTTCCCAAGCTCCGACAGATGGGATTTATATGGCTCGAGTCTACTGGATGAGGCAATTCAATCTTCTTTCTGTATTAATTTACCAAGATAACCCTATTTATAAAAACACAATGGTAAGATTAATGTTTATGACGGTCATATTGACCAACGGTCATATAACAGTCGAAACCTAATGGTCTCATTTTAATTATACCCACATCATTAATTAAAGGACATAGTTTTGTTGAGTATAAAATAACACTCAAAAATATGAAACAAATATAATTAAAAATTTTGGTTTGTTACATCACCCATCTCCCCGACTAGAAATCTCACCCGCACTCCCTCTTTTACTCACTATTCTAATAATTGAAGCATCTCAATATTCATAAAAAATATTCATCCCTTTTCGCTCACCACATCAAGGAGATCTTGGTCTAGCCCAAAGACCGAAACCCCTTCCCTTAAGCATGGTCTCACAGAGGAGTAGTAAACTGGTAATATTCCTTCCTTTTATCATTTTAATTTTTTATGTTCCTTATTTATTAATCATATCCTCACCTCCTCTCTTAAATTTTTCATTATAACTTCGTATCATATATATACATTAATTATGTCATGATAATGAAATATCCATCATCATTTTTCTTACTCACTCTCTCCTTTATTTTAAAAATAAAATCATCGTCCAAAAGGTAATGATTTTCAAACATTGTGGACGGTAAACCTTAATTCCTTAATATCTCATCCATGTATGGTCATCAAAAAAAATTATGGTTTCAATAATACTATAATATTTTTATTAAAACCTATTTATTGTTCTGGAACCAATAAATATTCATAGTATTAATTCATATTACAAAACAAGTTTGTAATAATCCAAATATTACCAAAATGATTTTTATTAATGCTTCATAAAATTACTCCATCACATAACATACAAAAAAATGAATTATATGATCATTTAATCTCATTAATTTACATTATTATCCTATTAAATCAATTTTGGTGAATAATATCTATTCCACATGAACTTTAATTCTTATAAACAAGCAAACATAATATGAAACCCTAGAAAACAAAAACTCTCTACCAATGTTATTTAGTCTTATAAATTATCAATAACAACATAAATGGACATAAAAACTATAATGAAAAAATAAATGTATATAAGATTATTAATTCATTAATTAATGGAATAAATTTTATTATACATGAAAATTATGTTAAGAGTTAATTACATTTTTACATATGTTAAGAGGTTTCTACCCTGGCATCCATTTTCTTTTTGTTTGCACTTATTCCCTACATACCTCCATGAATTTATTAATTATTCTTTTTAAAACACATAAATAATTTTTTTAATGTTTTATATTTTTATATAACCCATAATTCATCTTTATTATAAGGGATTTGTTTGTTTTAAATGGTTATTTGAGTAATTCTTCTCGAAATATTATCCCGATTCAAGGGAATTTATTTAAATATTACCTATTTTCAAGGGAACTCTATAATCTGTTTTTAGATGCAATTATATTTATAAAATCACTAATTTTATTATGAAAATTTTTCCTTTCTTAACTTATTCTTTAATAAGCATATTTTTTCAAAATAACTAATATTTTCAATATAAAATAGCATTTATCTCAACAATTACTTGATTTTTTAGAAGAGTGTTTTCACATATTTCAAAATAATTACAAATTCATATCTATACATGAGGATAATGTTTTATTATGTAATCTAGCATATTTTATTTAATTTTTTATGATTAGTTATAAGTTACATGTTCTACATTGAGACCATTCACCATATTACTCAGAATGTTAGTGTTTATGTTTAATGTTTGGGGGAGGTTATTTACATTTCATATGTTAGTTTCAATATTAATATATATATTATTTAAGTTTATTCACATTAATGTGATTAATGCATTGGATTTACTAAGTGATTTATAGGGACCACTATATCCCCTCTATGAAACAACATGTCTCATGATATAAACCAGTTTAGTTTTTACATATTTATCTATGGTCTTTACACAAGGACTTCACAGAATTATTATGATCCCATCATTATGCAATCGCTCATTATGGATATATTAGTTAATAGTCCATGTGGATTTTTGAATAGTATACAAAAAAAGTTATGTTTGTCTATAGAATTATTTATTTATCTCTTACTATATCCATAATAGGTTCAATTTTAAATTTAATGGAATGTGAACTTTTAGTTATTCACCTTCCAATATTATTTATGTTTCCACTATATTGTTTACCCATAATAAGAATCTAAGATCACACTTTTCTAATCTTTTATTTCTCCCAAATAGGAAAAAAGTATATTATTAATGACTTTATTGGATAATATAAGAGTTATGGATGATCCCAATGAGATTCATATAATGTATACCATTTCAAGTTGTATTGTTGAACTAATGTATGCATCTAGTTTTCCAATAATACTAAACTATATGGTCCATTGGAAAAATAATCTCTTGTAATTATTCCAATGTAATGAAATATGTAAATGAATCTAGGCATCATGGGTTCAGGTCTTTAGAATACATATTTTGAAGGAATGGATATTTCTATATAAAAATCATCTCTTGAGAATTTTATTTTCGACCCAAAGTGTTATGAAATTTTATAGCACAAAACAATATATATACCCCTACCATTAGATTGATCTATATATTATAATGTAACTCTTTATGACCATTGATCCACCTGATAGGTGAGATATGAATTAGCATCTTAGCATTACCTTTTAAGGAGATATATCTTTTTCCATCATTTGTTGGAACATATATAACCATTTTGATAAAATTGTGTATTTATAAAACATTCTTATACCGAGGAAAAAAACATTAGTTTTACATGGTTAACCTATAAGGTAAAGTCAAAATGGATTAATTCAATAACTTATTGGCCACACATAAAAACAGAAAACATCACTAGATATTGTGGATTATATAATATCATACATAGTCACTCTTTCCATGACACACTTCATATACAATAATTTTAGGGGTAGCACACTTCCTCCCATGGAACACTTACATCGACTCCCCCTATCACACCAGTTATTATAATGTTTTACTTATTTTGATGACTTTATTTTCACCTTAGTAGATTTGGAATTTAATATCTTGTAGCTAATTATCTTGAGATTCCTCTTGCACTGTAATCCAGAGTTGATAAAATTGAACTAACTTTTCACATTAACAATATGTTCAATAATGCATTCCACAAAGTGTCTATCCTTCAAGAACAACATTTTTTTACAATGAAATATCTACATTCTTGATCTGATTTTATTTGATAATGTTTTCTTCCATCATGAATCTCCTATCCATCAAGAAGAACTGAACATCCTTGAAGCACCAGGAATTTTCAAACCCCCTTTTCTAAAATCCATGAATTTCTATATTTTCAAAATCATACTATTCATGAAGTAGGATTTTATGAAGATTTTCGTATTTGAAAATGGAATTTCTTCAAGATTTGTTTTTATTAAAACATATTTATTCACCCTATCTTCAAAATCTCTCATTGTATTCGATTGATGGCCGGATTCTTATTTTTATAATACCACCTTCACAAAGCATTCGAGCTCACCCCCACATTTTAGTGATCCTGAAAATTCATTGCTCATAAACTCATTTGATTCTAAGTGATCCATTGAAATAATTATATTTGAAATGTTGTAAATATTCATGAAAAACTACCATCATCCCCTCACAACTCGTCTATTTTCAGAAAGAATCTATTACGAACCTTCCAACCATCAAGAAAAAAACCCACTTGAAACACAAAATATTCATAAAATTAAAACCTTCATGAAGTGCATGCCTTAACCATATATATGATGAGTCAATCCTATAAATATAGATTTCATGATGCTTGCTATTTCTTCCTAATTTTGAGCTTAAAATTTTTGGAAAACATTAGAATATGACACCACCTTCAAGATTGATGCCTCATGCACCATAAGATCACATTATTATAAAACTACCAAATTAAAAATTTTGGATTGAAAATTAACACAAAATATACATTATTTATATCTATAAAAATCATTAGCACCAACACAATTGAAGATAAGATTGGATTCAGAAAACTGGATTGCAATATAGCTTAGCTAAAATGATGTTGATTGGTTCTTTGGTATATTGTGATTAAATTTAAAAATACATAAAAAATAAAAAAAAATCTCTTAAAATGTTTTTTAAAACTAAATAAATAACTCAATCAATAGAAAACATACCTAAAACACACAATGTTTTGATGGAATTAATCAAATTTTGGTTAAATAAAGCATGTTTGGTTTCTCATTATGTGTGGTGAATGTATAGAATATTAAATAAATGATTCATCAGCCACAATATAAACTAATTATAATGATAAATATATTGAGTTGGGGACTGATATTAAAAAATAAAACGAATTTTCATTAATTTCTCGAATGTTTTTAATAAGAAATGGAGTGATTTTCTGCATTAAATTATGATTTGTTTTATCAGATAAATTGTTTCTCATTTTTAATATATTTTGAAAATAAAAATGATAATAATTTTATGTTTTAATGTTTAATAAAAAAAATAAAATTTTAATGTTAACACATAGAAATTTGAAAAAGTATTTAATATTGAAAATAAATTAGAAAACCCCAAATTGTAAAATACTAAACTATAAAGGTTCCCTCCCCCGCACATAAATTATGTTGTTTCATTAATGAATGAAAATATATTTTACATGATAGAGTATTTTAAATTAATTAATATCATGAAAATAACTGTTAAAGAGTGGTACCACATGATAGATTTTATTAATAATATGATTTAGTAGTGTAATCTCTTCTACTATATTAGATTGCATTGAACCATGAAATTTCATCATCCATTGTCAATTTATAGTGAATGGATAATACATTCCTTCCCTCATAATATGTATAGAAACAAATTTATATAAATGAGTTACTTGAAAATGTACTTTATGTCTGGAAATATGTTTTCCTAGTATCATATTGATTCTTGAGTTGAATCACAACATTATGTCTCCAAGATGGAAGTATTTTACTTGGATCTTCTTTTCATGATCCACTCTTGTACAATAAATAAAAATCCAGTAATTTTAAATAGTATCCCATCTAGTTTATTATGTCACATATAACTATAATATTCTCTATTTCCTATACCATTAAAGATCCAAATTCACCACGCCCACACCCAATGTGAATTTTTGTCCAATTCCACCAGTAAGTGATAATTTTTCCCACAAATCAACAAATACGGGATCATTCTTATAGAGGTATTGGTGGATATCAAGTAATCCCATAATTTATCTCCAAGAATTAGCACCAATCGTACCATTTTGGATTAATTTTCTTCTCCATAAGTCCTTTTATTTCCCTGTTAGAATCATATTCTTGAACATTAGTCTTCGGATGATAGGTAGTAAATGTTTAACAATGAATCCTATTCATTCCCAATAAATCCTCCATTATCCTAGTCAAAAATTTATTCCCCTTATTTATGATGATGGATATTCGAAATATAAACCTAAAAAATATGTTATCCTTGACAAAATCACAAGCTTCTATTTAATCGTAATTCCTAGTGGCCTTTTCATCCACCTGTATTGAAAAATAATCAACTACAACATGGATATATTAATTTTAAAATGATATTTGGAATTGAACCATAAAATATATTCCAAAAAAATAAAAACAATCATAATAATTAAGTATATTTTAGATAATTTATTTTCTGCTTGAAATATTTTAAAAAACTACCATTTTTCAAACATTTTTCAAAATTATAGAGATTATTTTAAAAGTGTATTATCATAAATTATAGATTTTAAAACCCTCTTTGATGCCATTTGATGTTCAAAGTGTCCTATGAATGTTAATGTGTGACCAAAATCAAATAGATAATCAATTTTACTTTGAATAAAACATCTTCTTGTCAATTTATCATAGAAAATATTGTAAATAAATGGATTTTCCTATATGTAATATCAATATTTAGATATCAATATTTGAATTTTGTGGAAATTTAAAAGATATGGGATCTGAGATGATTGCATATATTTGACCATTTCAGATATCCAAGTAACATGTCCACCAATTAATTAAAACTACTCTCCTATAAGGAGTTCATTCATTGGTTCCTTATTTATAATTTCATCTTTATCCATCTTGGGATGTGTACTTATGTGATCATCCACATTGTTTTTAGATTCCTTCTAATATTTTACTTCTATTTTGATCTCCTATTGTAATAACTTCCATATGAATACCCTTATCATAGCATCTGTATTCTTTATCATGCACAAAATATATGAATGATCATAAAATAAAATCTCTCTAGATCTAAGAACGTGTCATTTAAATATTACTAATTTGAAAAAAATCTAAATACACCATTTCAATTATTGTTTAATTGTATTAGGCCATATATAAGGTTATTGATTCTTATGAAATATATTTTGGCCTTCCCTAAATTCTATGAGTATGTAATGATCCCAATGATTTGTTTGCTATCATAGTAATGTACCTCAAATTATTCTTCAAAATTTAGTTCCTATATTTTTATTGGTGTAATCAATCTCCTCTTCGACTCAAAAAATGATTCAATATACTGACCATTGAAATAAAAATTATAATCTTTCAAATTTAATCTATCTATAGGTTGGTCAATATTAATAACATATTTGATAAACTAGAAATAAAAAAAGTAATCTAATTTTTTTTTGACATGTTGGGTAAGGAAATAAATTTATCATATCAATATATAATTTATCCACCTCTGGGATTTTTGGTTAAATGAAATTCAAAAGGATAATTATGCTCTCTACCATGGAATGAAATTTTTCAAATTTTAAAACATGATTCTTTTGAATGTCGGTTTTCATATTTTTCAAACAATGGTCAAAAAGATTTCTAAAAGCTATGAAATCATCCCAAAAAACCTATGATAAGTGATAAATTTTACAATAAATTATAATTATAACACCCCTATGAAATTTATATATAGTATTATTTAATCCAAATGTAATTATTTTATATGGAAGAGTGTCGACGTGACATGTAATGGTAGACTTCTCTTGATACTTGAGGGCAATAAGTGCCTAAAAATAACATGAAAATTTATACAAAAATAAATAACTAGTTCTCCATCTAAATATCTCAAACTCATGATCAATTAATGGGATGGATTAGAGATCTTTTAGGGTGAAATAATTCATCTTCAAAAAATATATGCACACACTCTAGTGATTCTGAATAATCACTGGTATTATTTCTTTATTTTCTTTCCTCATAGTGGTTTGGAGAGGTTTTTTGGAACTATATATATTAGGATAACTAGTTGGGAACATGAAATTGGTTATATAAGCAAATTTTTAAAAATATTCTTCGTATTCTTCTTCACAATCTCCATCATGGTGAGATTTAGCCACCGTTTTAGCTATTAGATAGGTCTTGAATCACTATCAATAAAAATATTATGTGAGCAAATTCTTTGGTTAATTCCTGTAATATCAACTTTTCTCGACAATATTTTTCATACATTCTATCTCAAAATCAAAATCAATTATTATTATTGTGTTTCTAATAGATTATTAGTAATTATCAATTAGAATTCATTTCCCTCTATGAAGAAACGTTATTTCAAATCAGGAGGGATATGATTTAATTCAACATATTGGGGATCTTAAAGTGCTTAAATTAAATTATTGTTTCTCATATCCAATGGTCAGACCTATTTCACACAATAAATAATATCATCTTCTTCATTATTAAAAAAATCATCAATGAAATCATATTTTACCTCTTCTTATAACAAGAAATTGAAATCAATTGTGTTTGGGGCACAGACATGTTCGTAGATAGAAATAAATTCTCTTAAGTATAATAATTAATGTAACATAATATAGTATTCAATTTTTTTAGTAAAAATGTAATGAGGGATTTAAGTGAGTGTGTGATCATATGTTGGGTTCTGTATGGTGTCAAAAATAACGAAGTGAAATGTGTTATCTCAAAAATCTAATGTGATTATTCATTCATGAAAATTGATGAACTTTTTGTCCATAAATAAGAATGTTAACCCCGAGATGATATGTGACTATTATGGGAACCAATATTCTTCTATATTCATCAAATTGAATTTTTATTGAATAATAGATCATTGACATTAACAATGTTATTATTTACAATGACCACTGGGAAAACATAGTATCTATTTATATGATTGACCACCACACATGTTGGATTCACATATCCCATATTAAATAAGGAATATACATACTTAGAAAATACATTAATCGAATCATTTATATCACATAATAAAAATTGTAAATTTATAGACAAAATTTTATATAAAATATAAAACAGCCATGGATCATTAAATTTGGTTAGAAGTTGTGGTTTGATAAGGATAAGATGCACCATACCTTGTTTATCCTCTATTACCATGGTTTATTTTATTAATGGTGAAATTTCCATAAACTAAATTTAGTATACCATGGATTTTATTTTAGTTATTCAAATAGGTGGGGTATTAATTTCTACTTTCTGGAAAGAGTTTAGAATTTTTTTGATGTGTTTCCTCATCAATTTTCATTGATTCAGATAGCCTTGATGGAAATGGTGAGGGTATATCTTTCTTATCCATTTGATGTAATGGATATGGTATTTCATTAATATTTCTTATTTTCATATTATTCTCCCCTTTATTTTTATCTTCTCAGTGGATCTCCCCATAATTTTCAGAATCACCACTTTCATCATCTGTTACCCATGTTTTCTTCATTCATTGTTATGATTGGATAATGGAGGGAGTTATTTTCAACTTATTATATTTATATTTATATCATTAAATTTTTTTCATATAGTTTTATCTAGTGATTTTACTATTTTATGGGCTTGAGTTCCTTAAGACGCCTTATTGTGTTTTTTATCATATCAAATTTATCTTATGGGATCTCAAAAATTTATTTTAGCAATTTTACAGGTTTTTGTGTCTTAGTGGTGGTTTTATAATATTCTATATAGAAACTAATTGGTTTTTTATAATATGTATGGTTATAAGATTTGTTTTTTTAAATGGTTGTCTATTTTCAAATTTTTGTTTGTATTGGGGTAGATTATGGGTCATGTAATGGTATGGTGTCTAGCATGATTATACATATTTTAAAATCCTTTTTTGGCTTGTTTAGCCTCTCCATTTCCATTATTTATTTGGAAATACATCATAATAAAGTGTTATTAAAATATTAAATTCCATGTACTTCAACACAATGGCTAGTGAAAATATAATGTGATAATAATATATTGTAAAATGTAGCTGGTGATTGTTGTTCAGTCACTTGTTTTAGGACTATCAATCTCACCAAACTGGTTATCGCTTAAATATTATTTTCTAATTAGGGTAATGAATTATATGTTCTAACCACATCAAAACCTCTTGTTCATGTACATCTTATACTAATTTATTTTCACTTTTATAAAATATTCTCAATGAAGACCCAAGATTCTTCTAGTGATTTTTCTATCAATGAGCACCAATATGATGTATCTAGAAGGTTTCATTCATTGTATAATAATACATAGTAAATGAAAACATGTAAGTGATTATTCTCAATTATATAATTTTGTAAGATGACACATATATTTTTAAACATCTATCAGTACTCATAGACGTTCTCTCCTGATGATTTTCTGATGGAATAGAAATCATTTTGATGTTTATGGATCTAGAGGTTAAAAAGAATCTATTCATTAATAATGTCATTAATTAATTCTTTTGATTCAAATTACATGTTGGTAGGATAACAGATATATTATTTTCAATTATTTTACATTGAAATTCTATGTTTTTAATCCCATAGAATTGTTATTTTTAGAAAAAAAATTCACAAATTTTGGTCATAATAGTAAATCAAGATAAGTTAAAAAAATGGATCATTTAGGATTTAAACTAATTTTATTATTATTTTTATTTCATCAATAACATATTATTTTATGATCAAAATTAAAATATTTTTTGTATGGGATTTTATGAAATTTGGGACACATTTCTTTATTCATGAACTAAATCAAAATCCATGATTATAATCCCAAAACTAGATCACCATATGGGCCATGAAAACTATGCACATATCTATTTTTTTTGGACCATATATCCTAAATGGAAGGACTATATAATCTTAATGTTTTAAGGAAAACACAAAGGACATTGATGAACAACATTCATCACGGTTTCACTGCATGAATCATCTTCTTTGTTGTTATAAGGAATTGGAAAATAAAGATGTGGAATATGAAGAGTCTTCCATAGAAGAATAGATTGTCAATGTAAAACATACATAACACTCTCTAAACATGGATTTTAAATCTAATATTTGGATGAGAATCAATAATGACATTGTTTCTAAAGGTTTATGAAGACTTCATTACAAAATTCCTCTATTTAATGGGGATAAAATTAAGAATATTTCAAATAAAAATTTTGGAACCAAAATTTCTCCCTTGCCTATACATAGAGGACATTCCCCAATCCAATTTCATCGATATACACCTTAAGGTGATCCAACCAGCAGAAGAGGCTATCACACTATACCTTTTTCATTTTTTTCATTTTTTTACATTTAATTAAATTTTAATTTATATTCTCTCTTAGTTAATTGAATAAATTAAACAATTATATTATTATTTTTTCACACACCCCATTCTCAATTATAATTATTTTAATTATTATTAGTATTATAATTATTATAACATTCTTCTATATTATTTATTTATTATTATAATTATGTTTCAGTTATTCTATTTTATTCTCTCTCTCTCATCACAAATTAAATTTTCTTTCATTTCTTCTTTTTAATTTTTTTCTCTCGCCCTCATTCTTCTTATTTTAATTAATATTATTTCTTTTCTTTAATTCTATTATTATTATATCCACACTTCCATGTGATCTATCACTCTCAAAAATGTGAGGTAGATCCAATGTCGTGGCTCTTCTAGAGGTTAGGTGTTTCATGAATTTTCATTAATGTTTATTTTATGTTCATGGTAAATTTGGATATCATGAATGATATGGAATGTTTACCTCATTTGGTGACTTCCTAAAAATATAATAAATCATTATATATTTATATTATTTTATTTGATTATCTTTTCTCGATCTCTATTTATTAACTCTTTATTCGAAGAAGTTGAGCTAAATAGTAGATAAAATGAAATCGATAGAGTTGGGTCTCAGATGATGGGACACCCTAAACCAAGGTGTGACATCAACACTGATCAATTGAGGTGGAATTAGTATTTCATAGGATATCAAATATTTCATAATTTATAAATAAATAATTGAAATTAAAACATGAGATTTCATGTTGGTGTTGTAAAACAAAAAACAAATAATTAAAGGATAATGATGAAGGAATCAAAAACCAAACCCAAAACCATGTCCATTAAATATTATTTCATTTTTCTTAGAATTAAATGATATTGTAGAATTCAATATTTCATTAAATTTGAAAATTTATTTAAAAACAACTAAAATGTTTTCATTGATTCCATTAAATATATAAAAAAAACAAAAATATGTTATCTAGTTAAATTAGGTAAATAAATTAAACATCTCTTCAACTAAGATGACCATGTATAGCCACCGTGATTAACTAAGTAAATACAATTTCTCATTACCTTTCCCACAATAGGTGTGCATAAAAAATGGTGATGTTTTTAGGGATCCAATCATTAGTTTTATTATATTATTATATGAAAACATTTACATTGAGTTAATTTATTTTATAAAAAAATAATACATGTATATCCATGATGTTTCCAATGATCATTTATTCAATTCATGTAAAACTTATTCTATTTTAAAATATCTAGTAGATATAGCACATTGGTCTCCATAACTTGGTGTTGCATTATTATCTAGACAGATTACGGATTCCAAGTGCCAAATTTTAAAACCAGAGTAATTCAAGGACATCAACTTGGATCTCATAGAGATACTATGGAAAATAATGGTTAAATGATTGGCCATAATGCTATGAGAAATCTAGGAATAATTACAATAATACTATCAAGATGTGGAAAATACATAATATGATTTTTCTATATTCCCTATAAACATTTCAATATTACATTAGAAAAATATTTCATAGAGATTGTGAAAGAAAACATAATCATGTCTAATATTCAAGAGATTTATGAAAAGTTGAATTCTATATAAGGAAAAATTAATTTGATAAATTCATGTTTATAAGCATCATAAGAATAACTGAAATCATATTATGAACCACAGTAACTGTTGGGACCATGTTGTATGGAGAAAAAATATTGAATAGATTTATTTTAATGAGTGTTGTATTTTGTATTCAAAAAGGATAAATCAATTTACATGTAAAATCCTTGTAAAACCATGAAAATTCATTTTTTATTTTTATATCACAAATTTCATATGTTTGGAGAACTATTTATGTAATCCTTTGAAATATATGGGGAGTATAGGAGTGTTTTTTTGAAAAAAAGGAAAGTGGTGCACAAGTATATGTGGTGCGCAAGTGTGGCTTACAAGTATAAGTGGTGCACAATGGTATGTTTAGAGAATGTCATATTTCAAGATCATCACATAAAAATATTACAATTGGAAGAAAGTGGCACACAAGTTAAATATTGGAACACAAGTACGAAGTGGAACACAAGTATAAGTGGTGCATAAGCAGGAATGGAACACAAGTGTATGTGGTGGGCTAATTAATATGGTTATATCTCATGAGAAAGGTCACCAAAATGCATAAAAATATAATGTTACGCTCATCATTTTTCAATGCTCAACACTGAAGAGAAAATTTGATATCTAATCATGAAAGCTTTAGAAGGTGGAACACAAGATGAAGTGTTGTGCTTATTGTTTATTATGTACTTATGTCGAGCACAAGTAGAAGAAGTGTGTAAGTTGTATGTTGTTCCAAGAAGGACGTTGTGTTCCATAAATGTGATGTTTATAATCATAAGTGACTTTCAAAATGTGATTTGTGAACAATTGAGGCACACAAGTAGTTTGTGTCATGCCTGTAGGGATGAACACAAGAAGAGTGTTCTGCAAGCAGCGAGGCACGTAAGAAGAGTGGCTCGCATGTATGGAGGCACGCAAGTAGAGAGTGGTGAATATGTTGTTTTCACCAAAAAGGTTCTTACAAGCTTTATGGTTGGAAAGTGAAGAATTTTTTTGAGAGATATTGTTTTTAAAAGTTCGTGAAGAATCACATAAACATTGCATTACCCAATTTGTGCTAAGAGGGGGAACACACACTGTTGTATTATTTTCAAAGTTCTATATGAATGTAAGTGAATATATTACCCATATTATTCCACAAAAAAATGATTGTTTCTTGATGGATTGGGCAGTACTAGAATGTTTCTATTCAATACCGAGGACATATCATTTTATGTTGAGTAGTGAACCTTGTATATCTTGTGTTCCTATGGTTGTGTGTGTTAATAAAGGAAATATCTATTTAATTGGGAGCCATGGTTGTTTCAAAAATAAAAAAAACATAAAAATAAAAATATATAACTGATTCACCCCTCCCTCTCTTAGTGATACTTGGATCCTGACTGGAAACATCAATTGGTATCAAAGGGAAAATTTCCCTTTGTTTGTTCTTCTCTAAAGATGTGATAGGGAATATGAATTGGTTGAATAGTATTGGTATTCTGATATTTTTTGGAAAGAAAAATCATATATGGAAAAAAATAATGATTCCTTATAATAATTATCCGGTGAATATTGTCATTGAATCCACATATGATGGATTTAATTATATTGATGATAATGATCCTCTTACTCCTACTAATAAGAATAATATTTAGAATGATTGAATATCTAAAATATGAATTAGAATCATCTCGTTATGATGGTGGGTTTTTAAGAGTGAAAGTTGATTCTACATATAAAGGATTCATGGTTATGTTGAAGAAAATCTATGCAGTAAATAAAAAAGTGAAGAATAAAAAACATCAAATCTAGAGGCTGAAGTATGAGGACTTGAAAATTGAAGAATCTAAATTAGTTGGGGACTTTTTAACCAGGGTAAATGACCTGTTAGTATAATTAGATTTCTTGGTGATATGTTTAGGGATTCTACATTTGTTCAAATGTTATTGAGAATTATGTTGGACAAGTTCGATGCTAATGTTTCTTCATTGTAAGATAGTGACCCTGAAACATTATCTCTAGATGATATTTATTTCACTCTAATTACTTTTGAAATGAGAAAGGATAACAATACGAAGATAAAAACAAAATATGATTGTGAAATTTCTTTCATGGTTGCAAAGAGATAAAATTCAAAGAAGACTTTTATAAAAGATAAAGTTGATGAATTTGATTAAGAATATGAGGTATGTAACAATATTGTTGAAATTTTACCCTTTTTTTCTTAGAATGTGAAAAGAGGTACATTGAAATAAAAGGGAAAACATTCATTGAAATGTTTTTAATGTGGATCCATTGGTCACCTTGAAGGTAATTGTCCTCAAAATAAGAAATAATACGATATTGTTGAAGATAACATAAGGCCAAGAAGTATGTGGAAGAAAAAAGATGACAAAGATATTTATTTTTCAAAGGGAAAGGATAAAAAGTTCTATAAATCATAAGGACGAATTTTTTTATCTAATGATGATGAAGAAGAAGATAGTGAAGCTGAATATGAGTAATTTCATTCTGAGAAATCTTGAGAGAATAACTTTTTTGCAATAGTGAATAGTGAAGATGCCAGAGTATTATTTATGAAGGCGAAGAAATAAACTTGAATATCATCTAAAAGAGTTGAGAGAATGTTTGAGGAAGATTAGAAGGCTAGAGAAGGAAAAACAAAGCTGATAAATGAATATTTCACATTAAACAATCAATATGGTTTTCATGAAGAGAAATTCAAGATGGAAAAAAATAATGTTGATCTGAAGAAGTTTCTTTAGAATAAAATGAATTGTAATGACCATATTGAAGTATAGGTGAAGGAAAAAAGAAGAAGAGTTGGAACTTGTCCAATAGAAACATTCTAAAGATGGAGAAAAAAATATAAGTTTTAAAAAATCTATCTCAGAAGTAGGTGAATGTTCCATTAATAATGAATCAAATAAGGATAAAATAATTACCATAAAAGGTTGGGAAGAAAGTAGGAACCTGTTCTAGTAAGAAATTTTTTGGAAATACTATGTATGTGGTGAAAGATTGCAATGCCAAAAAAATTAGATGTATATAAAAATAATGAGTCAAAAAAAATTTATACTACTTTTGGTTATGATAAGTCTGAATATAAATATGATCTAATGATGAATGTAATGATTGAAAATAGGAAGTTTGATGATCAGTATAGTTTTGTTAAGAAGAGTGTTCAGAAGCATGTTCACCACTCCGGTCAGCATGGAAGTTTTAGATGGAAATATTCATTCTATCGATACTAATGGTATTATAGTGGATTTCTACATATGAAAAATATGTTTTCATTAAACCAACACCATTAATACTATTCAAAAATTTATAGAAGGCCATGTTTATGTGAGAGTCAATCCTCTATAAATAATAAGTACGAAAATTAATTTTCAAACAAAATCTGAATAAGTTGGTGTAAAAGTTGAATGTTGGATCTAACCATATTAAACTATTTGTGAATGATGTGAATAGACTTAAAATATTTCTAAGGGATGTCTTGATTTATTCTAAGCACCTAAAAAGGTTTTTAACAAATATCAAAATCTTAAGGTGAAGAATTTAACGAAAGAACAAAAATCTCATTTGTCAAAATCGCTTTGAAATCTACAAAAGGATAAAATCTAATGATTCATGATAGTGGGTGTTCATCTCATATGACAAGAGACAAAAAGTTTTAATAGAATTCGAAAGACATCAATTAAGTAATAGTGACATTTCACATTCATAAATCTTTGGGGATCAAAAGTGTGGGATTAGCCATCGTTGGGAAATAAAAAATGACATCTATAAAAAAATAATATTAATTAGATAAATCAAAATCTATTGAGTGGTTCAAAATTCTGTGATGAGGGAAAACATGTTATCATCAAAAAAGATGGATTTTTTTTAAAAGTTAAAATTAAGGAATGGTATTTACAAGAGGCCAATGTAGAAAAGGGAACATGTTCGAAGTTGTTGAAGTATATAACTCTTGTTACACAGGCATGAAGGATGAGAGTTGATTATGGAATGAAAGGATGGGACTTATATGTCTAAAAAACTTTTTCAAGTTATTACTGTGAGCCAATGATTGAGATACGCTCTATTTATCAAGAAGAATAGATTGATATTGCACTATTTTTGAAAAAAATGGATGATTACAAACTCTATGCTTAAGAGAGTTGACATTCGTTCAAAACAACTCATGGAACATATACATTATGATATTTTTGTACCAATGAGAAAGAAATCAAAAAATTTATATATGTACAAAATTACTTTCATTGATGACATTACTCTCATTACTTGTGTTATGTACATGAGACGTATGCCAGATGCTCTGAAATTGATTTATACTTTCAGGAGGAAATTTGAGAAGAAATGTAAGTTTTCAATTACGAAGTTGAGAACTGGTAATGGTAACGATTATTAGAATGAATATTTTGAAGGTTATCTTTTCAAGCATGAAATTCATCATGAGTTTAGTTCAACATTCACACCTCAACATAATGGGGTTTCTGAAAGAATGATTAAATGTCTGGTGGAATGGGGAGAATTATTTTACTTTAACATAGTCTTTTGCATTATTATTGGAGGCAAGAAACTAGAACTACTTTATATATTCAGAATCGATGTTTTTATAGGCCCAATTCATATATGACTTAATAAGAAATGATCTACGGAAAAATCCAATTCTGAAACACTTAATAATTATTGGGGGTCCATGAATTAAAAATAGGAAAGGTGGAAACCTTTTTAAGATTTAGAAAAGAGGATATGGCATAATTTTTCATAGATATGCTTCCGAAGGAATAGAATATAAATGTTTGAATAAAACAAAAGTGGATAATTTTTTATTCTTATAATGTGAAAATTTCTGAAAACATTGAGAAATAAAAGACGGTTTATAATGATATGGAAGATTATAAGGCTAAAGAAATGTTTTTTAACAATTTTCACAATGTTGCAGATAGTGGAAATACAAATCAAGATGAAGAAACATACTCATCAATAACAAGTGAAAAAGAAGAGGATCCAACAGGTCATCCTAGGCCACGAAATCAAGTGGAATCTCAGAATATTATTTGTGATCAACCCCAAAAAATTCAATCAATAAGAATGTAAATATGTGTGACACACACTTCATTTTATTCAAAAGTAGGGTAGAAAGATGTGAATGATGATTTTGAGCATCTAGAATGGGTTTAGGATATGAATAAAGATCTTGACCAGATAAAAAAAGATACATGGGAACTTGTTCCCAAGCCAGAAAACAAGAACATTATTGTTAAAAAGTCGGTTTTTCAGAAAAAGATGAATGTAGAAGGTGAAGTGATAATAATAAAAACAGATTGGATTGCAAAGGGTATTCACAAATTGAAGTCATTGATTTTGATGAAACCTTTTCTTTGTTCACAAGGATAGGAACAATCAGAATCTTTTATGTAATTGCTTCACAACGGGGTTACAAAATCATAAAAATGGTTTTAAAATCCATATTCTTGAATGGTGATCTTGATGAGGATGTTTACACTGATAAACCTTGTGGATTAATTATTCAGAAGGATGAATGTTATGTGGGTAGGATTAATAAGGCTATGTATGGGATAATATAGGCTCTGATGGAATGGTATTCTAGAATGGATAATAGCTTAAGGAATATGAATTTCATGAAAGGTAGAGTTAAAAGAAACCTTTACATCTCGGAATGTGAGGTGTTTTATCTCATTGTAATTGTTTATGTTGAGAACATTATATTTGCAAGAAAAAATGAGTGTTCATTTGAATGACATTATAAGTAGATGAAGTATTAATTTGAGATGTCCATTTTGGGTGAAATGAAATACATTTTTGGGTTACAAATTTTAAAAAAGTGGAACCACGTTTTTCTTTATAATGAAAATTGTTCTATGGATCTTCCAAAGAAGTTTGGAATGGAAAATTTGAAACGAATTTCCACACCGATCTCAGTGGGAAAAAAGTTGTCTAAATATATAGAAGTCATAAAAGGTGATTAGAGAGAGTACTGAAATCTGATTGAAATCTTATTATATTTGACTACCTCATGACCTGACATTTTTTATATTTTTACCTTATGTGAAAGTTTCAGAATGATCATAAATAATCACATTTAATTTCTGGAAAGAGGATTCCCATATATATCAAAGTTAAAACATTTTTTGGAAGTAGGTATGATGGAGAAAAAATATTGGTTTTTTTGGGTATTAAAATGTTTATTGAGTAGGAAATGTTGATGATAGAACATCCACATTTGGTGGAGTTTTCTTTCTAGTGAAATGGTCTGTTAGTTGGAAAAAAAGAAATAGAATTCAATGACACTTAGCACAGCTCAATCTAGGTATGTTTCTTCCACTCATGATGCTACAAAACATATGGGGATGAAGACTCAGTTAGGTGATATACATGTTGAAGTGAAGATACCATTACTCTTGGGATATGATAACCCGAGTGCAATAAATCTTATAAGGAAACTAGAATAACATTATCATTTCAAACCCATTGTTATAAAGTACCACTTCATCAATGAGTAGGTGGATAAGAATAAATTTATGTTGTAGTACATTTCTACGTTGGAACAATTTTCTATCATATTCACAAAACCATTACTGAAAGAAAAATTTTCAATGTTGAGGTTGAACATGGGTTTCCAACCTCCCTATCATCATGGATGAGGTATGTGTGTCTTTAACCACTCTCATATTACCTTTGTATTTTGTTTTCATGGGAGATAATTGTTTAATAATTCAATACTTTTGGAAGAATGTACAATAGGGGAGTTGTTGGTAATCATTGAATCCAGCATGTATGTGTATGAACTATTATTACTATTTATTTTAGTGGTTTTAGGAAAAAAAATGTTTTCTATATTCGTGGGAAGTTAATGAGGTCGAAAATTCAGAGGTTAAAGCATGGAAGATGTTCTGAAGAAGGATGAGGGGATATGATCACGAAATATCAGTGTTTACTTTTTGAAAACATGGTTTTTGCTGTAAATAATTCTTATTTATTATAATAAGTTAGCTCATATAGAATTAGAATTGGGGATAAGTAATCCATTTCATGAGGATATAATGATTAGTGACTGATTAATCATTACTAAAAAAATCCAATGGGGGATATTGTTTGGACCTTATTGGAGGGAGAAGTATGTTTGGAGAGTCTAATTTTACAAAGTGATTCCTTTTATTGACAATGAATATAAATCAATTCACTTTGAAATGCCTTGAAAAACTATGAGGATTCTTAGCTGAATAGAATTTCAAAAACATCATATCTTTAGAGAACATTTTATTTAATCCTTATTAATACTAGGGGGAGTAGAGAAGTGATTTTTTAGAAAAGTAATGAAAGCAGTGTGAAAGTACAAGTGGCGCACAAGTGTGGCGAGCAAGTATAAGTGGTGCACAAATGAATGTCGTGTGCATGTCATATTTCTAGATCATCACATAAAAATATAACAAATTAAAGAAGGTGGTTCCCAAGTTAATTATTTTCTTTCATGTATGAAGTTACATGCAATTATAACTGGTGTACAAGTAGGAATGGATCACAAATGTATATGGCGTAGAAGTCATGATGTGGGGAACAAGTAGAGTTACATGCCTCGTGTGCAGGGTCACCTAAATTACACTAAATAGATGGATACGCTTATCAATTTTTGATGATCTAAAATTGAGGGAAAATTTGAGCTCCTGTCTCAGAAGTAGTGGAAAGAGGTGTTCAAGCTAAAGCGTCACACATGTTCTGTTTTATGCCTAAAAGTGGCGCGCCAGTAGAAGTGGCGTGCAAGATGTATTCTGTCAGAAAGAATACTTTTTTGTTCCATAAGTGTGTTGTTTGTAATCCAGAAATGGTGTGAAAATTGTGAGTTATGAATAATTGTGGCACACATGTACTTTGTGGTTTGCAAGCACGGAGGCAAACAAGAATAGTACTGCGCCAGTAGGGAGGCATGCAAGTAGGGAGACACACAAGTAGGGAGTGACATGCAAGATACTTGCTGATGGAGGTTCTTAGTAGATTATGGGTAGGAAAGTGATGATATTATTGAGATATTTGATTTGTTATAGTTCATCATGAAGCACTGAAACATTACATTACACTATTTGTTTTAAGAGGGAGTAGATGCACTATTAGATTGTTTTGAATGTGCTAAACTATTGTAAGCGCATATCCGACTCATTGCGTTCCATTAAAAATATTTTTTTCTATCGTTGATTGATTGGTACTAGATTGTTTCCATAACATACCAAGGATGTAGCTAATGGTTTTGAGTATTGATCCTTGTAAATCTTCTGTTTCTATGGTTGTGTGTATTCAGCAGACAAGGAACACTTTAACGGGAGGTGAAGGTTGATTCAAAATGAATGAAACATAAAAAATAAATATAAATCATTTATTCAAAACCTTCCCCTCTCAGTTATACTTTGATCATGACTGTAATATTTAGTAAGAAGAGCCAACATCAGGTAAGAAAGATACCACCAAAATGGGGGAATTAGTTGAGAAAATGAAGGAGCTTGACTACATACCTACATCCTCTAAAACCTACTCCAAGAGGAACATTACACTAATTTATTGTTTGAATATGAACCAAATATGGGAGTTAAAATTTTCTAATACTTTATATCTTCCCTTTATTTTATTCTAACTAAATTCTGGATCTATCTCTATTGTTTGGATATTTTTTATTCATACAGTCATTGTTATTCCTTAGAGAAGGACAAAGAAACTGGACTAGCAATTTTTTATCAACACTTAGAACTCCCTAATTTCATTGTACACGCATTGGAGGATCCCCATAATGATATCTAGATACATAATCCAGATTAAATCATAAATGTGGATTAACCTTTTGAAGGTATAAATTATAGGCTAAAAATTCACAATTTATTCTTGTAAAAATACATATTTACTTCCACTTTAATTATCCAGTTCATGCAGTCAATATGAGGTCAGCGCATAAAGATAAAGAAATTTATCAAGTGGAATACTAGAATGAGTATTATTCATACTTCTTCCTACCCCCTCTATGAAATATGTAACTAATTGTGATGGGGAATTTTGTCTATTCAATCCATGTATAATTCCTAAAAAACTAAATTGATGCACAACCTAGGAATCCCCACATGTGGTGGTTAAATTCAAAGAATATTAAGCTACCAAATAATTTTTTATTATAGATGGTACTACCCTATAGAGGATGTAAATATATAGGGCCCTCTTGGGGGGATAATACTACGACTTATCAGATTTATTTTCATCCTACAAATTATGATTTCAAATTTAATTTTTAAAAATTATTCTGGTATGAAGCTTACTGCCTCTTATATTTTTGTGCATTAATGGCTTGATCATTGTGATAAACTGTGTAATTCCCTTTTACAGGATCATAATGGTATATGAAATGTAACACCCCAAGCTTCCACGGTACACTTCTCTTTGAATAATACAGTAGCGTGTGTTGTACGCAACTTCGAGTTATAACACACACCACAACCAATCAAAGTATCCATTATGAATAGTAATGCCTAATTTTTGAAATTATATAAATTTTATCTTTCCGAATGGACTTCGTTTTTGTATTCGGAATATCGAAATTATCCTAAGTTGAATTTTTTGTAATTTTTTGAGAACTTCCATTTTTTTATGAATAGTGAAAAATACTTAAAACAACTTTTTTAATCAAAATAATTTATAGTGATAAATTATAATATTGAGGGTTTTAAATTATAATTATAATATATTTTTACCATTTTATCCGATGGTGGTCATTAGAATTAATTTAACATTAAAAATGTACATAAATAATTGTCAATCTTTTGACATATATTGTTTCTTAAAAACACGCTATTTGTTGTGACAGAGGGAATTAATTATAAAATTAATTAATGAAAATTATATGTTTGGAATTTTGCAAAATATACATCATTTTTGAATTCATAATATCAATTATATCTTAGGGTGAAATTTTTTCATTGTTCTAAAAAACTTCAATTTTTGATGAATAGTGAAACCACTAAGTGGTAGTTAAAAAACTGATTTTTCGTTTAAATGAAACATTACCACTTCTGTTATTTGATTTTTAAAATTCCAACATACATGTTTTTCATTAGGAAGTAAAATGTGGTTGACTGGGATTAAAATAATTTTTGGTGAATAGTAACTTTTAAGTTTAATTATTCGCTATTAAAGGTAATTAGTGAAATATAAGGTATAAATGATATTATAAAAATATGTAAATACCTTTACACTTGTCCTACACCTATTTTATGAGTCATATCCGACCAAGACAATCCATGGGTCAACTTGGAGACCCCATGGAGCCTCTTTGGTAGTAAAATGACATTAAAAACGTTTTATTTAATGTTAAAATAAAAATGTCACAAACATGAGTTGTTTTACTAAAAAAAATTAAATGAGGTTATAAAAGTCATATTTTTGACTATAAATATTCATTGGAAGCTAAAAAAATTTCCTACATCATAGTATTTATTTTATAATTTTTAGACATTAAATAAATTAATATGTTTATGACACCATGATGATGCAGCGATTACCTCATTAATTAACGATTTAAATAAAATGAAAAGATAATGTACAATCTAAGACTTACACTTGCCAAAAACCTATTTTATGAGTATATTTCTAACCCTTATCACCTTATCCTTGAAATATATAAGTGTGGGACCTTTAAAATCTGAAACTCATTATATAATAAAGTATCATTTCATGACTTTCCAAGAGTGCCCCTCCTCTCCTCTTATAAAAGGACCCCACCACTACCACCTTACTCACACCATCAAAGCCTTTTTTATCAGCCAAAATCTTCCCAAATACTCTCTAAACTTCCCTCTCTTACTCCTAGAAGCCTCACTTTTGGCATAATGCTTCCCAAGGAAGCCTTTGGCTCAAATCAAAAAGAGTTACCTGATTTTAAGGTAATGTCTTCTCTTATGTTATTTTGTTTTATTTTACTTCTCAAACCCCTTAAACTCTTTTTATTCCTTTATTCTGTAACAAAACTAGTATATCCAATATAATAGGATGTTTTTATGAGAATTATTTGATTTACAATTACACACACCTTCGTCTAATTGTTAAAGAACATACTGTTTCTGGGGTTAGAAAATTTCTACCTCACGAAATGATGATTGTTCAATATTATTTTAACACCTCTCATGGTGGCCATTATGATGACACTATTTTTATATATGATATATATTATGTTTTTGTTTCCTTATGATTCTGTATTTTTTATTTATGTCATACCTTTACAATTTCCATTATGGGTAAACGTGATAATTTAATTTTAGGATGTGCGGACTACCGCCCCCTCAATGTGATTTGAATCGTTAATACCATATGTGGGATGTATAAGGGATGCAATAATTGGTATTATACATTATATTATACAGGAATTATATTATACCTTTATATAATTATATCTTCATTCCATTAAGTACGAAATAGAAATGAAAGTAGTGTTCATGCGTATGTACGTTTTACCGTCTCCACGGTGCATTTCATTTCTTACCTCTAAATGTTATGTAATATTATAAATGAATGTATATAATGGATATATATTATGTATATGATATCTACATAATGAATATAATTATGGATATAATGGATATTTTACCACATGAACAAAGTGTAATTATAAGAAGTTTATTTTTGACTCAAGTACCTAAGATCGACAAAACGACTATTATTAACTTAAATAATTACATAATGTTCATAACATGGTAAAAAGTGATATAAAAGGAATAATGAAATTGAAAAAGGTTCTTAAGAATGTATAAATTAACACTAGTTTATTATTCATGAGATTAAAGAACGATGGAGTCAAGTCGGACACGAGGTAAGGGAACTTCTAAACCCAATTTCCATTATTTGGGTTAATCTCCTACTTTCCAATTATGTAATGATATTATTAGTTCCTATCATGTATTTGTACTTTATTTATGTGTACTTATAGTGATACACATAATAGATCTATTTTATTTAAAAATGATCTTTATAAGGGACTTCATCTCAATCTCCATCCATTGAGGCATATTTTGTTTTATACACAAATTTCATTTATATGGTGTATAAACCCCTTTGAATTTTAAGTTTATTCAAAAGTAATCTTTTTATACAAGAATTTTAATAAACGACAAAAAGGAATGTTTTTATTGTCGTACGTATGTGGCGACAACGACTTCTTTGCCTCTGTGACCATTATTTGTGTTTTGTCTTCCTCTACAAGCCATAACTTTTTTTAAATGAAAAATAAATACCAAGTCTAAATTTTATTTTATTTTGGTATTGAAAATGGTTTTGATAATGTTTTTATTATATAACAGTTTTGTATTGATATCTTGGGATTGGAATGTGGAAATTTTATGTTTCCTTTATACATGTTTTATGTGATATGATTATGTTATGGTTTATGAATGTTTAAACCTGTTCATATGGGGAATGCATTGGACTTAATAAGTGATGGGTGGAGCCCTCTATAGCTCCTCGATGCATCGGTAGGTCTAATGAGAGAAACGTGTGTCTTGGCATGAGGCCTTAACGAAATATTATTATAGACTTGGCACGAGGCCTTGGATATTCGGTTATGATAGTCTGGTGTTATGCATTCCATCATTATGAAAGTGGTTATTGATATTGCATTGATTATTCGACTAGTAGAATATCCATGTGAATAAGTAAATGGCATTATTTAATTTTATTTTTTCCATATTATGCTGATGTTCTAGTTTAAAAAGTCTTTTGTTTTAGTTATACATTGCCTTAAATGTTAATGTTTATTTATGAAAGCTTCTGCAATATTGTTATCCTTACTGAGCATCTGAGCTCACCCCTTTCAATGTTTTAATATTTTCCAGGATGTGAAGAAGTATTTTATGAATGACTTGCAGGGATAGTCAGAAGAGGATATGAGTGTGGACTATGGAGACTTTGTTATTGTATTTTTTCACTTTATGATGTAATGTAATAGTTATGAATGTATCTAGTGTTTCCAAGGCTACTAAACAAATTTATCATTCGAGACTTGATCTTTTGTGATCATGCCAATGTTACGCAATAATGCACAGACTCTGGGTAACTGGGGTTGGGCCGTTACAGTTGGTATCAGAGGCATTTTAGTACTAACCTTGGAAACTAGATTTAGATAAACTCTGATTAGATCACATAGACCTAAGATAGACTTTTAGGATTAGTATAGAAGAAATTACTAGAATTTTGGTATTATAGAGATTTTTTGAGGTTTCGGAGAAATACATCCATTTCTGGTTACAAGCAGGTAGAGGCTGCTCTGGCACAGATGTACCTAGGGGTAAAACCAGAAAACACAGCTTTGAGATAGACTCTAATGGGAACTGGTGCACGATGACGGGCTTTGCTGCACTCTTGGTTACGACACTCCCATGGAATATGCTTCGGATAATTCTAATTTTCTTTACAAACCACTATGAAGGGTTATGAGTATATACTTCCTCAAAGAAAACATTTTTATGATTATGGATTATATCCATAAATAGTTCAAATTATTTTTAGTTTTTTACAAGTATGGAATTTTGTATTTTGATTCATAAACTAATCTAGTTTATGCCATTGTTTAGAAAAGGTGCCTAGTGGGAGGAATGGAAACTGTATCAATGCACGCACTCCGTGTAGGGATTTCCCTCCTGATCAAGATAATTATTGTGGAGCGGGAGATACAACTGGTGCTGATCAACTTATCACCATATTGGGACAACTCACTCAGGTTATGAATAATAACCTTACTGGTATGGAGCACCCTAATCCGCAACATGGAGGATCAATGTTAGACTGCTTCATGAGGAAACAACCACCAACATTTAATGGGGGTACAAATCAATTAGTAGCTGAGCAATGGATAAACTCCTTAGAGAAAATATTTCATTCCTTGGGGAGTAGCGAAAGGGAGAAGGTTGTCATGGCAGTCTATCGCCTCACTGGAGATGCCGATCATTAGTGGTCGCTAATTCAAAACACAAATTAAGATGAAGAAGTATCAAGTATGGAATGGAGGGAGTTTAAGGAAATTTTCTTAGAAAAATACTTTCCACATGACCATCGAGCAGATATGGAAAGGCAATTTCTGACTCTGAGGCAGAAGGAGGATGAAAATGTCGCAAAGTATGAGGCTAATTTTACAAGGTTAGCGAGACATGCTATAGATTATATACGTATCTCAAGAATTATGATTGATAGTTTCTTTTATGGGTTAAAACCATTTCTCCGTCGAGATTTAGTGTCGTAATCATTCTCAATGTATGAATATATTTTCTCGTGTTCTATCAAGACGGAAAAGGAATTCTCTAAATCTTATGCCAATAAAGTAAAGCAAGAGAAGAAGAGAATGGTGGAACAAGAGACAGATAAAGGGAAAAAGGGAACGAAGTATTTTCTATTATGTGATAATTGTGGGAATAATAATCACGGTAATTTCCTGAAAGGAATGGGAGTTTGTTATAAATGTGGAAAAAAAGGTCACCATGCTCGTGATTGCAAGGGAAAGAAAGAGGCTATCAATGTTGAATGCTACCATTGTAGGGAAATAGGGCATTATGTAAATGAATTTTATAAGCATCAGGGAAACATACCTCAGAAAAGGCCAAGGGATAAAGGACAATATTATGTTGTTACTATAGTTGAAGTGGAATAATTAATGTATTGGTGCTTTGGGACTCAAGGATTATATTCTGGTTATAAGGATAATGTGATATATATAAGGATTGTACTACAATACTTTTTGTTTTCATTAAGGTTTTAATATGATGAAGGTAATCATATTTTTAGTATGTGACAATAAGAGAAACTTTACATTATTTGGGGAATCTGATGTTACAATTGATTTTGGAATTTAGAGACCTTTTGGAGAAAGTTCGGACAGATGTATTTTGGATAACTATAAAAGATGGAATGGATTAAGCTGAACTTTGGATAGTATTGTTTAAGGTTAAAACATTTCTGAAGATTATTTTTGGAATATTATAATAATATAGTTTTAGGAAAAGGACAACCTATAAGGTGGAAGATAGCCTGTCACGTCGGACAAAGCTGCAGGAATCGAACCCACAACCATAGTGCGACAGGCCTTTATTACCTACCACTAGCCTACAGGAAGTCCCTGGTTATTAAAAAAAGTTTTCCTACTCTAAATGGTATGTGTTAATATTTGAAACCTTATACAAGTATGATAAATAGAATATTTTTGAGTACTATTACCTTTTAGATTGAAAGATGGATTTGTGGTAAAAATTTATAAAATAATGAATGTCTACATGATAAGTATGTATATTCCCTTAAGTTCTTAGTAAATCTCCTAAATAAATTTCTCAACTTTATAAAAGGTAACTTAAAACAAAAACGTTGCCGGTAAACGTTTCCAACTAGGGATTCAATGACCGTTTAACCAATCACAAGTTTGTGATTTTTTTGTGGTTAACTTTCTCCTAATCCTGTTTTTTACAACTCTCTATCAGACCTTGGTGGTTTGTTTTTCTTTCATATCCATATTTTCATATAATCCTAGTATGGGCTATCTCGGGTGACCTTTGTACTTATCTTTCTTTCTTTTAAAGTTATATTTTTATTAACCTTATTTCTGATGTGGGTTTTCCACAAAGTTATTTTCTATTTTCAACCTTTTATTTTCAATGAAAAATTTCAAATTGCGAGGATGCAATTTATTGGAGGAGGGGAGAATGTAACACCCCAAGCTTCCACGGTACACTTCTCTTTGAATAATACAGTAGCGTGTGTTATACGCAACATCGAGTTCTAAAACACACCACAACCAATCAAAGTAGCCGTTATGAATAGTAATACCTACTTTTTGAAATTTAATAAATTTTACCTCTCCAAATGGACTTCGTGTTTGTATTCGGAATATCGAAATTATCCTAAGTTGAAATTTTTTTAATTTTCTCAGAACTTCCAATTTTTTTATGAATAGTGAAAAATACTTAAAACAACTTTTTTAATAAAAATTATTAATAGTGATAAATTATAATATTGAGTGGTTTTAAAGTATAATTAGAATATATTTTTATCATTTTATACAATGGTGGTCATTAGAATTAATTTAACATTGAAATTGCACATAAACAATTGTCAATCTTTTGATATATATTGTTTTCTTAAAAACACGCTATTTGTTGTGACATCGGGAATTAATTATAAAATTAATTAATGAAACATATATGTTTGTAATTTTTTAAAATAGAAATCATTTTTGAATTCGGAATATCAATTATATCTTAGCGTGAAATTTTGGCATTGTTCTGAAAAACATCAATTTTTTATGAATAGTGAAACCACTAAGTGGTAGTTAAAAAACTGATTTTTTTAAATGAATCATTACCACTTCTGTGATTTTATTTTCAAAAATCTGACATAAATGGTTGTCATTATGATGTAAAATGTGGTTCAATGGGATTAAAATAATTTTTGGTGAACAGTAACTTTTAAGTTTATTTAACCGCGATTAAAGGTAATTAGTGAAATTCAAGGTAAAAATGATATTATAAAAATATTGAAATACCTTTACACTTGTCCTACACCAATTTTATGAGTCATGGCCGACCAATAAAATCCATGGGTCAACTTTGGGACCCCATGGAGCCACTTTGGTAGGAAAATTACATTAAAAACTTTTTATTTAATGTTAAAATAAAAATGCCACAAACATGAGTTGTTTTACTAAAAAAAAATTTAAATGAGGTTATACAAGTCATATTTTTGACTATAAATATTCATCAGAAAGATAAAAAGATTTTCTACATCATGGTATTTATTTTATAATTTTTATAAATTAAATAAGTTAATATTAATATGACACCATGATGATGCATCGATTACCTCATTAATTAACGATTTAAATAAAATGAAATGATAATGTAAAATATAAATCTTACACTGGTAAAAAACCTATTGGATGAGTATATTTAGAACCCTTATCACCGTATCCTAGAAATATATATGTTTGGGACCTTTAAAATCCGAATATCATTATATAATAATGTAACATTTCATGAATTTCCAAGATTGCCCCTCCTCTCCTCTTATAAAAGGCCCCCACCACTACCACCTTACTCACACCTTAGAAGCCTTTTGGATCGTCCAACCTCTTCCCAAATACTCTATAAACTTCCCTCTCTTACTCCTAGAAGCCTCACATTGGGCATAATTCTTCCCAAGGAAGCCTTTGGCTCAAATCTAAAAGAGTTACCCGATTTTAAGGTAATGTCTTCTCTTATGTTATTTTGGTTTATTTTGCTTCTCCAACCCCTTAAACTCTTTTTATTCCATTATTTTGTAACAAGAACAGTATATTAATTATACTAGGATGTTTTTAGGAGAAGTATTTGATTTAAACTTACACGCATCTTCATCTAATGGTTAAAGAACATACAGTTTCTGTGGTTGGAAAATTCCTACCTCATGAAACGATGATTGTTCAATATTCTTTTAACACCTCTCATGGTGGACATTATAATGACACTATTTTTATATATGATATATATTATGTTTTTGGTTTCCATATGATTATGTATTTTTTATTTATGGAATACCTTTACGATTTCCATTATGGGTAAACGCGATAATTTCATTTTAAGAAGTGCGGACTACCGCCCCCTCAAAGTGATTTGAATCGTTAATGACATATGTGGGATGTATAAAGGATGGAGTAAATGGTATTATACATTATATTATACTGGAATTATATGATACCTTTTTATAATTATATCTCCATTCCATTAAATACGAAATAGAAATGAATGTAGCGTTCATGCGTACATACGTCTTACCGTCTCCATGAACGGTGCATTTCATTTCTTACCTCTAAATGTTATGTAATATTATAAATGAATGTATATACTAGATATTTATGATTTATATGATATCTAAATCATGAATATAATTATGGATATAATGGATATTTTACCACATGAACAAAGTTTAATTATAAGAAGTTTATTTTTGACTCATGTACCTAAGATCGACAAAATGACCGTTATTAACTTAAATAATTACATAATGTGCATAACATGGTAATAAGTGATTTAAAAGGAATAATGAAATTGAAAAGGTTATTAGGAAAGTATAAATTAACTCTATTTTATTATTTGGGAGATTAAATAACGATCGAGCCAAGTCGGACACGATGTAAGGGAACTTCTTAACCCAATTTCCATTCTTTGGGTTAATCTCCTACTTTCAAATTATGTCATGATATTATTATTTCCTATATTTTATTTGTAAATTATTTATGTTTACATATAGTGATACACATAATAGATCTATTTTATTTAAAAATGATCTTTATAAGGGACTTCGTCTCAATCTCCATCTATTGAGGCATATTTTTTTATACCCAAATTTCTTTTTTTTGGTGTATAAACCCCATTTGACTTTTACGTTTATTCAAAAGTAATCTTTTTATACGAAACATTTTACTAAATGAAAAAAAGGAATTTTTTTTCTTGTCTTACGTATGCGGAGACAACGACTTTTCCGCCGCCGTGACCATTATTTGAGTTTCGTCTTCCTCTTCAAGCCATTACTTTTTTTAAATGAAAAATAAATACCAAGTCTTAATTTTCTTTTATTTTGGTATTGAAAATAGTTTTGATAATGATTTTATTATATCAATGTTTTGTATTGATATCTTGTGATTGAAATGTGGAAATGTTATGTTTTTTTATGCATGTTTTATGTGATATTATTATGTTATGATTTATGATATGTTTAAACCTGTTCATATGGGGAATGCATTGGACTTAATAAGTGACGGGTGGATCCTGATATAGCTCCTCGATGCATCGGTAGGTCTCATGAGACAAACTAGTGTCTTGGCACGAGGCCTTGACAAAATATTATTATAGACTTGGCATGAGTCCTTGGCTACATGGTTATGATAGTCTAACATTATGCATTCCATCATTATGAAAGTGGTTATTGATATTTCATGTGATTATTCTACTAGTAGAATTTCCATGTGAATAAGTAAATGGAATTATTTAATTTTATTTTTTCAATATTATGCTGAATTTCTAGTTTAAAAAGTCTTTTGTTTTAGTTCTACATTGACTTAAATGTTAATGTTAATTTATGAAAGCTTCTGCAATATTGTTATCCTTACTGAGCATATGATCTCACACCTTTCAATGTTTTAATATTTTCCAGGATGTGAAGAAGTATTTTATGAATGACCTGCAGGGATAGTCAGAAGAGGATATGAGTGTAGACTATGGATGCTTTGTTATTGTAGTTTTTCACTTTATGATGTAATTTTATAGTTATGAATGTATCTAGTGTTTCCATGGATACTAACATAATCAGTCTTTCAAGACTTGATCTTTTGTGATCATGCCAAAGTTACGCAAGAATGCAACGACTCTGGATAACTGGGGTCAGGGCGTTACAAGGAATCCATAAATATTAATGTATAAGGACTATTATTCAAGGTAAATTTAGTTCACTGTTATTTTTTATAATATAAATTCATTACATTTTTCCATGTCATGTTTTAATCATTAAAGGGAAAATTTGATGCACAAAAATAAAATGCGCTTTATATGAATAATCAATGATTAATTATTTTTTAGGACTCCTATGATACCGTGATTTATAATTCAAATTTAATTAAATTTAATTATTAAAATTGAAATTTTAATTATTAAAATGAATCATGTGTATTAATCTAAGGACATATGATTTAATGAATTTAATTGATTCATTAAATACAATTCCAAATCATTTTTAATGATTTGAAATTATAAAAATCATGTTAATTTATTAATTATTATTATTTATTCCACAAGAGATTTCCCCATTTCATATTTCCACAGCCATGTGGTTTTTTAGATCAAGAACTTTTTATTTTTTTTATAGAATATTTCTTGATTGATCTTGGGATATTCCACTTATCTAAACATTCATACGTACTTTTCAAATATATGAGTGTTAAAAAATAACTTTATATTGATTGAAGAATCTTTTTATGACCAAATGTACTAAAAATACCACCTTTACATCAATACTTTGTTAGACCATAGAAACCATTAATTTCCATTAGATGAATGTTCCATGATTCAAGCTGTTTTTATCCATTCTTGTAGTCCTCTAATTATTTAAATGATTTTTAATGTTAATGTGTAAGGGTGAATGGAATCGTAGTAAATGGGATGACTTACATTGTATGGAAGATGTATGGTGGTTTTTATTGTGGGAATTATAAATTATTATGGAATCATTCCATGTACTATATTGTTTTACCCTCTTGAATATAAGAAATGAAAATGAAAAAAGAACAAAAAATGATAAAAATGGGTCATGATTTTGGAAAACAAAAAATCGCTATTACAAGACCAATGATTATATCATGTGTGGTTAATTGGTTCTTGTTAGGTTTATTCAATATAATAACATTAAAAAAATAATAAATATGAAAACTATCTTTAAAAAGGGGAAATGGGTGATAAATATAAAACAAATATTCAAGATAGGGCATAAATCGTTCATTATGATTAAAAAAATAATGATATTTACATTGAATTTTTAGTAATTTTGGATATGTTTTAATTTGAAAGGGGGTTGTCATTAATCACTAAAAATTCAATAACATTATACATGGTTTAATATTTATGCCTCCTCATTGGGAATTTATATTTTAAAAGGTATCAAATTCTACCAACCTTAAGCCCCATATTTATTAGAACCATTATTGTATGTCCCCAGGATTTTATATTCCTTTTTCCCTTCACAACGTGGATAAATTAATTCCCATATAATCCTAGGTAAATTTTTCATGTTTTAATTGTATAAGAACAACTATACTTGAATAAAATCCTATGTCATGAGATAAATGAATCCATTGTAAGGAAGATCATCAATTTTCATTCTAATTAATAATTAATTGGGGAACATAAATTGGTAAAAGGAAATGTTCCATAAATTTTCCTAGGGGAAAAGTTAATTTCAAGAATTTAATATTTCTTTGAAAATTAAAAAATTAAAATGATATTTTATATAGAAATTTGAAATTTTTATTTGAAATAAAAAATTATTTTATGTTATTTCTTTTGAATTTGAATATTGCAGACATTGTTTCCCTCTGAATTTCAATGTTGAGATTTTATGCATGATTAAAATCATGGTTTAAGTGTAGAGGATTTAAAAGAGAAAATATTTTCAATACTTTTAGTTTGAATTTCAATGTTTGTTAACACACAAACTGTTAATTTAAGGTAATTTTTCAGATTTTATGGTGTTATTCTTATTTTGAGATTAATTATAAAAAATGGAATATTTTTTATTTTAAATATTTTAAATAATTTTTTTCCACCGTAAAATTTTCATTGTATATCCCAATTCAAAACTTCTTCTTCTATCATATTTTATGTTATATGGGATTCAGTATATTCAATTAGACCTAAAATAAATCCATTATTTAGAATACCAAAACATTCTCACCATTTGGATCTTGAAACAAATGGATAGATATAGATATAATTATGTTTATAATACATGTCCTAAATATATTGACAAAAAATCTTATATTTGGGGAAGAGAAAGAAAAAAATTTATAAAAATAATTCTTATTGTCTTTATTGCGTGAATCATCTATTTTCAAGTTCATTAATGCATGGGACAATATAGATGTACAATATGAAGAGTTTTCATTGGCATAATAATTTTTTTGGGTGTAAATATACATAACTATCATTAAACACAGACAATTAATGTGAAATTTTAATGGGAATTGAGAAAAAAAATTTACCAGCTTTTCTGAAGACATCATTTCCAAATTCATCTATTTAGTTAGTCTAATATGTTAAAATGTTTCGAAGAAAATTTATGGAACCAAACATTCATCCTTATAAAGAAATGGAAGAACATAAACCCTTCCAATACAATTATTTGAATCCCAAATGAGATCCCAATGGAGGAGGAGGATGTTTCACTATTCATGTTCCATTTTTTATTTTCATTTATTTTATTTTTTGTAGTTTTAATTAAATTGTAATTATTAGTCTATCTTAATTAATTAAATAAAATCATGTATTTTTTTATTATTTTGTTTTCCACACAATCTTCTCAATTTTTCTTCTATTAAAAATTATTATTATTATTATTATTTTAAAATTCTTCTATTTTATTTATTTAAAATTATTTTTATTTTTTTATTATTCAATATTATTCCATCTCTCTCATCCTGAATTCTATTATTTCTTCTTATTTTTTAATTTCACTCAAAATCATTCATCTTTTTTTATTCTTCAGGATTTTATTTAATTAAATTCTTCTTCCATACACACAACCATGTGATCTATTACTCTAAAAAATGATAGTCTTACCCTGTGGCTAGGATCGAGGGGATGTCAAAGTGTTCTTGAATTTTTCTTAATGTTACCTTTATGTTGTTGGAATGATTTGAGTATCATGAATGGTGAAATGAATTTCCTTAAATTATTTACTGCCCACCAATGGCATGTAATGTAATCTATTTCTATTGTATTACATAAATCTACATCCAACCAATCCTTTTTTAACAGTTCATGTTACGGTGTTGAGTTAATCAATTGATGAATCAACATCAATTGAGATGTGTCTTATAAGATGGAACACCCTGGGTGAATGTGTTTCATCAACCATTATTATAGAAGGTGGTGTAATTTTGATTTCTTATGCTCTCAAAGATTTCAGAATTTATAAAAAAAATAATTGTAATATAAATATGATATTTCGTTATAAAATTGTCAAACCAAAATCAAACAGTTAAAGGAGAATAATTAGTGAATCCAAAACTGAACCCAAGGCCAATTCCTTTGTTCATTACTTCATTCTGTTTATAATTTCATGATTGTTTAGAAACCATTTTGTGTGTCATTTGATAATTATTCAAAAATAAACAACCAAAAAAATAAATGTATTCATTAAATACAAAAAAGATAAATAACTATCTAATTTAGAAAAAGTATGTGAACAAATTGACAAGCACCACAAATGATACTACCCTGGTCAGCTACTGTGGGGCACTAGGAAAATAATATTTCATCATCTATACCACATGATAGGCATTCATCATAGGCCATACAACTATTCTTTGGAGTCTCCTTACAATGAAAATGGGAATTCCATCCACATTAATAACTCCTCGGGGTATGAATATACAGAATAATTATATGAAATAGTTAATATTTTTTTTGTGTCATATCCAAAAAAAATAAATTAAATTTTTGATTCCCTGAGATCATGTTATGTTTCATCAAAAAATCTATTTGTATCTATTGAATTTAAAATTGATTTTGTAAGTAATGTGTTTTTATATAGTGATATCTACGGTTTTATTTGTGATTTCCATCCTTTATAACAAGCTATGAGTGAAAACATGACCTCTCTATAGATTATATAAGAGAAATTTTGTCAAATTCGTATTCATATTTTTGGTTTTAAGGTTTATTGAAAATTTTATTTCCATTACATGACCTCAGGGTAAATGGTTGGTGTTAGTGGTTCTAGACATTCAATTTGAAAAATAATTTTTTGGAACCACCTCCCTGGAAGAAAAACCATATTTTTTCATGTTCCTATCATAGATTATGGAAAAAGTTATTTCAAATGCTAAAATTTTTTATGGTGGTAAATCTATGTGGTCCTTATAGTGGGTCACAAAACAATCATGCTTATCACTTTGAATTTAAAGAAAAACTGGTTTTTTATATTGTGTGATTATGAAAACAAATGAAATCATTGTAAAACAAGACTGAAATAAAGAAAAATATTTACATAAAATTGACACTAAATTGAATGATTGTATTTATATGATTAGTTTGATCTGGTGATGTTCAATTTTCTAATATCAAGGATACTCTAGTTATTATTAATCCATTCTTCATATACTAAAAAGATTAATGTGGTTTTCAATAATAATATCCTCTCACAACCTTGGTCATATATTGATGGTGAGAGTAAAACATTTTTAGATCTCATCATTGTATACCATCTTTTATATGGGTGATATATTTTCAGTGAATACCTTTAATATACATACTCAATACCAAATCAGTATTGTTAGTGTCGAAATAATAATATCTCCTACCGCTCCCAACCAAACTGACAATTATCTTGTACTTGACAACTAAGCCCATATATATTCCATAGTTCTAAAACTAAAACCTATATATGGGATATAATTATAATTGGAAAAACAAATAATTATAATAATATATAAAACCAAATTCAATTGTAAATGATAATGAAAAACATTATGATAAATTGAAATCAACATCACAAATGAGTGGATTGTTTTTGTAACATTATGTTCAAAAACATGACACCAAAAAAAATAAAATGGACCATTATTCAATAATTCATAATAGTTTCCCTCTATGTGTTGTGTGTAAAAGATAAAATGGAAATAATAAAAAATGAAAAACTTATATGAAAAAAAGCAGATAAACAAATTACAAAAATTTCATCCTCAAGAACTTATCTATTGAACATGTTCCCTTTTTCCTCCAACCAAATAGTTTAATATAATTATTTTTCTATCTTAAATTTTTTTTCATTATTTTTCATCTATAAACTACAAATAATTTAATTTTTTTTACAAGTGTTAAAAAAATATTTAGTTACTGATGAACACCTTTTGAGCCCAAAGAATCTCATCTTTTTCCTACACATTGTCACAAACAAAGGATACCCTAAAGATTGATTTTACCCAATATATTTAATTTCAAATATGGTATTCAAGTTTCTATCATATATTTCACGACCCGTCCTTGGGGCCCGTGTCGTGACTACCCCAAGCACGCATTCTATAGGCCAGGGGTTGGCGACTAGCACCAAGGCGTAAATCCCGGAAAAAGGGAAGGCATTGCCTTTGTAAAGTAAACAAGAACAATAGATTAAACAAGCGGAAAAGTAAGCACTAAGTAAAAACTGTAACAAGCTGTGCTAAAAGTAAAAAGGGGACGGAAATACAAGACCAACTGTAAAGTACAACTGAAAGGGGAAAACAGCAACTGAAAAGAAAATCCGCAGTGTCGAGCCGTCCTTTGGAAGTCCCACCTGAAGGGTGCTTACAGATAGCATCCACTGCTCCTCGTGTCCACCTGGCCGCTCCGAGTACGTTCCGCCCAGTCGTCCACCTCCAGGTACCGTCCTGCTCCGCAAGCCTCCACCACGATCAGCGTTGCCCGTCGTCTGCAACCAACACAACGAAGTGTGGGCATAGCCCGTGTAGGGTTGAGTATAAGCTACTCAGTAGGGACCCCGACACCCCCGAAGGTCTCCCATAATCCAAAAAGGATAATCCAAAAAGGAAAGATACAATCACGAAGTAACATCCGACACAACTTAGTTATATGCCCATACATATTCCTAAGTCATCAATTCCAGTTCGGCTCCAACATCCGAGCCCAAGCACAACCCAGTACACACAGGAAAGAAAAACATAAACCCACACAAGATAGCACAACACAATCCATGAAGGAGAGAAAAAGTATTCCACATAGGATAGATCAACACAATCCACAAAGGAGAGTAAACAGTAAATCCACACAGGATAGCTCAGTACAATCCACAAAGGCGAGTATCACAGGATTCAGCTCACACAGGTATACTTCTTCGGATGACGATAAAGATGATCATTGATCCATCTAAGTCATCGAACCCACAAAGGATCGATAGGTACTAACCCCCTCCATGACCCACAAAGGATAAGACCCACACAGGATCAATAGATAACTAACGCCCGCAATGACCCACACAGGATCGGGCCCACACAGGACCTGTAGGCGCTGCCTCACACAGAACCGATGACCGCTGACCCACACAGAATCAGATTCACACAGGATCTGTAGCACTGATCCACATAGGATCGCTGAGTGCAGTAGTCGTCGCAGTCCACTGAGGATCTCTGCACAGTCGTCGTTGCAGTCCACTGAGGATCTCTGCACAGTCGACGTCGAAGTCACATCCAGCACTAGGGTTCCCGCACACAACAAGCTCGTTCGGGAGGGTCCACTCCACGAGCTGAGAGGCTGATACATCAACTGACACAAAGTCCGAATCTGATGTATCCAAAATTTCTGTATCGTCAATAGGCACTCAACGCCGCAGACGGCAAGTCAATCGGACGCCCGGTCTGAGAGTTATTGGCTTTTTCGTCCCAAGGGCCCGGTTGGTTTTTAAGTCAAAACAAACCCGACCGTACTCCACCTGCGTTCAAACCTCGGGCGGGGTATGCCAAAAGATCCGTCTCACATAGAGGAATTCAACAAAGTTGACGGCACGTCAATCGGACGTCCGTAGCTCAAGATATGAGTGTTTCCGCTCCGAGGGCCCAGTTGGTTTCATGAACGAACCAACCCGAACAAACCCAAAGTTTTCTAAAACCTTGAGTGCGATATACCGAAACGACCGTCTCGATCCAAGGATCGTGTTGCTGCTGACAGCGTGTCGTTCGGAGGCCCGTAGCTCATGTTATGAGCGAATGACCAAAAAGATCTAGAGACATGGGGTCTGGGCCCGGGCCGACCCGGGCCGACCCGGTCTAGTCCGACCAGGACGCGGCCCGGCCCGGCTCGGCCGTGTGGCCGACCGAGGGAGCCGAGGGGCGCTGCCCCCGCGGGATGAAGATGTCGCGGCCCTCGAGGGGCCGCGCTGGAGTCAACGGATGCGGCAAAGTCCGCGTCCCGTGCGTGTGAGCCGGACCCGCGCGGTCGTCGGTCCACTAGCCGTCGTCGCCGCAGCTTCAGCCGCCGCGCCGCCGGAGGCTTCCGTGGGCCACCGGAGTTGCTCCGGTGGTCAGTTTTCCTTCCTGTCTGTGCCGGTGCTCCTCCCAGGTTCAATTCTTCAATGCGGAGACATCAAATCGCCCATGCATCACGTTTTGTCGTCGCCCGCCAAATCCGTACAACAACAAAGAACTGCGGAGGGTTGTCAGGCCGTGTTCGTTCGGCACGCACCCTCCGCGTTAGGTGATAACAACCGGGAAGAATAATCAACATATCAAACAACAATTTTAATAAATTAAAATTGTTCTTATGAAACCGGGTTCTTTATTTTAAAATAAACGTTCACGGGAATATAAATTATTTCACAACAACCCCAACCTCGTCAAGTCGTCGCACGCGTGTTCTTCGTGGAATTTATCGTCGCGGAAGGTGCGGACCGTCGAGTCGTCGCGGAATCTGGTGTTGCGTCGACGAACTCCAAGGACCAAGAAACAGCAGATTTAATTATAAATAATTAAATCCGTGTGTTGTTATAAGCCACAAAGGAGGTTTAAAAGAAACCCAAAATCTCTTACCTCAAGCAGTTGGTGATCGGAGATTTTTTTGCGGAGGAAGGAACGTCGCCGAAGAACATCGCGGGAGAGGAAACGTCGGCATCACGGTACATGGCGTCGCGTCGTCGATTTTCGAGGACTCAGTGTTCTTCGCTTTCTTCGCGTTCTTCGCATTATTCATGAAGGAGGATGAATAATTCATGGTTTATGTCAAATCCTCTCCACGAGTATTTTTCCAGAAGTCGTGCATTGGTCTTATTTTATTATTACGCCAACGGATTTCAAATAGGTTATGAAATGAATAAATTAATTCATAGAATTAATTCAACGAAGAAAACTACCCAATTAATTCAACGAATAAAACCTCCCAATTAATTGGTGCGTTACGAAATTAAGAAAATGCGCCAGTTGACTTTCATAATGGCAGGTTTTCGCAGGTGCGTTACTTAGCGGAAAAGAAACGGTGGGGTTCGTACAGGCCCCACCTCACAAATATCCTACCAAGAGGGTAGGATATTTTTTGATAGCACCCTATCCGCAACAACTCAGCTTAAGTATCTTTAAGTTACTTCAAGTGGCATAAGTGAAATAAAATAAAGTTTGTCATACAATTTATTTTATTTCTAAACTTTAAGCCCATAAATTAGAATCCACACCCGAGAAAATGAAACTCCGGAAGAGGCATTTCTAAGTGAATACAGGTGCTGCAATTCCATCGGTGCCCTCAGAATTCGATTCCGAGCACCGGTTCAAAAGTTAGAAAAACCCGCTCGTCTATTCACTGAATGTACCCGAGCCAAACTTCATAAAATGATTCCGGGCACACCGATCCTCGGAATCAGGTGTTGTCAGAAACTGTGTTCCTGTAAAAATACAAAGAAAATTAAGAAAAAAAATTTCCTTGAATTTTTCGGGTCTTTACATCACTCCCACCTCAGGGATTTACGTCCCCATAAAGATACATCATAGACTAGGGAAACAAATGTTGGTACTGAGCACGAATCTGAGCCTCCCGCTCCCTAGTGCTCTCCTGGAGGTTCCCGTGCTTCCATCTGATGCGCACAAGAGGAATCGATCGTCCACATAGGACCCGCTCCTGTCGATTCTAGACCTCCACTGGGACCTCCACAAAAGTCACCCCATCATCCACGTCTAGCTCCCCATAGTCAATGATGTGTGTTGGGTCGTGCACGTATCTCCTCAGCTGAGATACGTGGAAGACGTCGTGCACCTGGTGCAACTGAGGTGGTAGAGCCAGGCGATAAGCCACCTCGCCAATCATGTTGATGACCTGGAAAGGTCCGATGAAGCGTGGAGACAACTTGTCGCCTCGGCCAAATCTTCGTAATCCACGTCGAGGTGAGACACGCAAGAAGTCGTGGTCACCATCCTCGAACTCTAGTGGCCTCCACCTCCTGTCATCATAAGACTTCTGCCGGCTCTGAGCTGTCCTAATCCTCTCCTGGATGACCTGGACCTTCTCTTTCAAGGCCTGGACTATCTATGGTCCCACAAGTGCTGACTCCCCAGGGTCTTTCCAGCACAAAGGAGATCTGCAAGGTCTTCCGTACAACGCCTCTTATGGTGCCATCCCGATGGTGGAGTGGTAGCTGTTGTTGTATGCAAACTCCACCAAGGGTAGGTGGTCCTCCCAGCTATGACCAAAGTCGAGGACACATGCACGGAGCATTTCCTCGAGAGTCTGAATGGTCCTCTCCATTTGACCATCCGTCTGAGGGTGAAAGGCAGTGCTCAGACATAGCTGTGTCCCGAACGCCTCCTGCAACCCCTTCCAAATCCTGGAAGTAAAGCGAGCGTCTCGATCGGAGACGATAGATGATGGCACTCCGTGAAGCCGTACAATCTCCGGAACGTAGAGACGCCCCAAGCTCTCCACTGAGCCCTGCACTATGATGGGTAAGAATTGTGTCGACTTGGTGAGTCGGTCAACAATCACCCAAATAGAGTCGTGCCCTCTAGAAGTGCATGGAAGTCCAGTCACGAAGTCCATAGATATGTTGTCCCACTTCCACTCCGGGACCTCCAAGGGATGTACCAAGCCTGCTGGTACCTGATGCTCTGCCTTCACCTGCTGGCAGGTGAGGCATCGAGAAACGAACTCTGCCACAGCCTTCTTCATGCCCGGCCACCAGTGCTGTCATCTGAGGTCCTGGTACATCTTCACCACTCCAGGATGTATCGTCAAAGGAGAATTGTGAAACTCTCTCAGCACCTCCTCCCGTAAAGCAACTTGTACCAAGGTACGTCCTCTAAAAAGGACGTTGTGCTCTGCTCCAAGGTAGAAACCATCAGGTTCATGTCCCGAGGATATCTGTGCGCGCCGTGTCTCACAATCAGCATCCCCACGTTGTGCATCTTTGACCCGCTGTAGAAGTGGAGGAGATACTGTGAGAGACTGAAGGAAGGTTGCTCCGTCCCTATCCACGAAGGATATCTGCAAGTCGGCTAGCTGCTATGTCGCCTCCTCAAGTAGCTGAATGCTCGTCCTCCTGCTGAGAGCATCGGCTACTACGTTCCCCTTCCCAGGAGTATAGACTATCTCAAAGTCATAGTCCTAGAGGAACTCGAGCCATCGTTGCTATCTCAGGTTTTGGTCCTTCTGAGAGAAGATGTACCTGAGAATCTGGTGGTCAGAAAAGACTGTAAAGCCCTCGCCCATCAGATAGTGCCGCCATGTCTTCAGGGCGAAGACCAATGCTGCTAACTCCAGGTCATGCGTGTCGTAGTTCTGCTCATGCAGCCTCAAATGATGTGATCCATAGGCAAACACGGCCCGCTCCTGCATCAGGACACATCCGAGTTTGGTCCCTAATGCATCACAGTAGACTACGTATCGAACTCCCTCCTCAGGAAACCTCAAGATAGGTGTGCTGGTCAATCTCTACCTCAGCTCCTAGAAGTTCTGCTGACATCTGTCTGACCACACAAAGGGTTTCCCCTTCTTCGTCAAAGCTTAGAGTGGCGCCACAACTCTGGAGAAGTCCGGCACAAATCTCCGATAGTATCCAGCTAGTCCCAAGAAACTCCGCACCTCCGTCACACTCCTGGGTGGCCCCCAAGCTAGCACTGCCTCGATCTACGTAGGATCCACCACAACTCCCGCCTCAGAAATGACGTGCCCCAAGAAGTGGACCTCACGTAACCAGAACTGGCACTTCGAGAGCTTTCCATAAATATGGTGCTCTCAGAGTTTGTCTAGTATAACCCGCAAGTGGTAGGTGTGCTCCTCCTCAGTCGTCGAGTATACCAAAATGTCGTCGATGAAGACCACGACAAATCGATCGAGGTATGGCTGGATGATCCTATTCATGAGGCTCATGAACACCGCTGGAGCATTGGTTACGCCGAAAGGAATAACCAAGAACTCATAGAGGCTATACCGACACCTGAAGTCCGTCTTCTGCACGTCCTCATCTCAAACTCTGAGCTGATGATAGCCTAACCTGAGGTCTATATTCGAGAACCACCATGCTCCCTTGAGCTTATCGAAGAGGTCATCAATCCTCGGTAGCGGATACTTGTTCCTCATTGTCACCTAGTTCAGGCGACGATTATCGACACAAACTCGCAAGCTCCCGTCCGTCTTCTTGGCGAACAATATCGGCGAATCCCAGGGTGAAACACTGGGTCGGATGAAACCCTTGCCCTGCAAGTCCTCTAACTGTACCCGTAGCTCTCGATCCTCAGTGGGTGCCATCCGATATGCTGGAGTGGATATCGGGGTTGTCCCGGGGTATAGATCAATATAAAAGTCTACCTCTCTATGAGGACGTAGTCCTGGAACGTCGTCGGGAAAGACGTCTGCATACTGATCCACCACTGCCGGAAAACTAGGACTCCGCAGGTCAACAGCTCCTAGGATGAGGCTAGCCAACTGATGGGTGATGGGCTGTCCTCTCCACTGTGTGAGTCCACCCTGTGCGGCTAAGGCTCCCTTCTCGCCGGTGAAGGTGAACCTGCTCCCGTCGGTGCGTACACATCACACATTGCACCTAATATAGTCAATATGAGTGTGGACTGTGGATAACCAATCCATGCCCAAGATGACGTCGTAAGGCCTCGACGCTGCTACCAGAAGATCCCATCTGAAGCTCTCGCCTCCTAGAGTAAGCTCACACTGCCGGCACTAGTGCGTAATCGTCGAGTCTGCTCCCGTAGGGGTCTCTAGCCGTAAGGATCGAGCCAACGGCTCTGTCGGAATCTCTGTGCTCCGAACAAGGGCAACGGCTATGAAAGAGTGACTCGCTCCTGTGTCTATAAGAACTGCAGGAAGGGTGGAATAGACACAGATCGTACCTCGAATCACCTCAGGCGCGCTATGGTTGTAGGCCTCCGCTACCTGGAGTTGTGCTTGTCTCTGCCTGCCAGCTCCCGGTGGTCGGGGTGGCCCTCCTGGTGGTGGGGGTGGTGGTAGTACCTCAAAGCATCTCCCACCACCTATTGCCCAGTTAGCTCCTATGCCTCGTCCGCCTCCTCCCTGCGGACCGCCACGGTCAACCCTCTGCCTCTGCCTGGGTGGCCCCTCCACCGTCTGCTGCTCCTCGGCACGGCGGGTCGGGCAGTCACGAGCCATGTGGCCCTGCCCACCGCATGCATAGCACTGCCTGCCTCTCGAAAGACTGGCTCCATGCTGTGTGCCCCACACTATTGAGCCAGTGACTTGAGGTCGTCTACGAGAGGGTCCGGTCTTCCTGGAAACCTGAGTCATCCGTCGGCTACCTGCTGCCGAAGACTCCGCTACCTGCCGCCCTGCGGTAGGTCTCGCTGCTGAAGTAGACTCCGCAAGAAAGCTCTCGATCAGAAGGGATCACTCCAGTACTCCTACCCGGGTCGGGATGCTGAGGGAGATCAGCGATGCCCTGCTCTCATGTCTCAAACCCTTCTCAAAGGTCTGAGCCCGGAAGAAGGGGTCCCGTACCATGTCGGTCGAGTAGCGAGAAAGATCGGTAAACCTCGCCGCGTACTGGGCGACCGTCAAGATGCCCTGTCGCAGCTGAAGAATCTCCTGGATGCGCACCGCACGGAGGGTGTTCGGGACGAACTCTGAGCGGAAGAGGCTCTCGAAGTCCGTCCAGAGAAGAGATGCCTCATCGTGCACCTGGAGCATCATGATCCACCATCGGCCCGTTGCTGCGTGCAGTAGGCTCGCCGCGAGGATCACCATGAGGTCTGCTGGTGTCCTCACTAGCCTGAAAACTCGAACGACCGCCTCCATCCAGTCCTCTGCTGCCTGGGGGTTCGTCTCCCCATGAATCCTGGGTTGTCGCTGGCGCTGGAACTCGTGTATAGCTCCGAGACGACGTGCATCGTCAGCGGTCGGTGCTGGAAGCATCGGGGGCTCGGCGGGTAAAGGTACCTCGGTGCCTCTGCAGTCAACAGGCCATGTACCGAGGCCTCGTCGCTCGGTGGGCTGTCGTCACGCTCTACTCTCGGAACCCTAGCTAGCTATCGTCGTGGGGCCATCCTGAAAAGGAAACAAGTGCGCCACAATTAGAACAGTATACCTGGTGAGCAGACACATGTAATCACAAGGAAAACTTAAAACACACATGCAATTAATGTTTTCGTGCATTAAGTCGGAAATCAGAAGCCAGGGTCCTGGTGTACGGATACGTCCACCGCCGCACTAACACTAGACTCTTTGGACTGATAACCACACTCAATACGCTAAACACTATTGATTCTCATAGAGGAATGATCAGATTCTGTGGTATAACCGACCACCTCTGATACCAATTTGTCACGACCCGTCCTCGGGGCCCGTGTCGTGACTACCCCAAGCCCGCCTTCCATAGGCCAGGGGCTGGCGACTAACACCAAGGTGTAAATCCTGGAAAAAGGGAATGCATTGCCATTGTAAATTAAACAAGCACCACAGATTAAACAAGCGTAAAAGTAAGCACTAAGTAAAAACTGTAACAAGTTGTGCTGAAAGTAAAAAGGGGCCAAAAATACAAGCCCAACTGTAAAGTACAACTGAAAGGGGAAAACAGCAACTGAAAAAAAAAATCTGCACCGTCGAGCCGTCCTCTGGAAGTCCCACCTGAAGGGTGGGTACAGATAGCCTCCACTGCTCCTCGGGTCCACCTGGCCGCTCCGAGTACGTTCCGCCCAGTGGTCCACCTCCAGGTACTGTCCTGCTCCGTAAGCCTCCACCACGATCAGCGCTGCCTGTCGTCTGCAACCAACACAACGAAGTGCGGGCATAGCCCGTGCAGGGGTGAGTATAAGCTACTCAGTAGGGACCCCGACACCCCCGAAGGTCTCCCAGAATCCAAAAAGGATAATCCAAAAAGGAAAGATACAACCACTAAGTAACATCTGACATGGCTTAGGTATATGCCCATACATATATCTAAGTCATCAATTCTCGTTTGGCTCCAACATCCGAGCCCAAGCACAACCCAGTCCACACAGGAAAGAAAAACGTAAACCCAAAGAAGATAGAACAACACAATCCATGAAGGAGAGAAAAAGTATTCCACATTGGATAGCTCAACACAACCCACAAAGGAGAGTAAATAGTAAATCCACACAGGATAGCTCATCACAATCCACAAAGGAGAGTATCACATGATTCAGCTCACACAGGTATACTTCTTTGGATGACGATAAAGATGATCAATGATCCATCTAAGTCGTCAGACCCACAACGGATTGATAGGTACTAACCCCCGCCATTACCCACACAGGATCAGACCCAAACATGATCAATAGGTAACTAACCCCCGCAAAGACCCACACAGGATTGGGCCCACATAGGACCTGTAGGCGCTGGCTCACACAGAACCGCTGAGCGCTGACCCACACAGGATCGGATCCACACAGGATCTGTAGCACTGATCCACATAGGATCGCTAAGTGCAGTATTCATCGCAGTCCACTGAGGATCTCTGCATAGTCGTCATCGCAGTCCACTAAGGATCTCTGCACAGTCGTCGTCGGAGTCGCAGCCAGCACTAGGGTTCCCGCACATAGAAAACATGTTCGGGAGGGTCTGCTCCACGAGCCGAGAGGCTGATACATCAACTGACACAAAGTCTGAAGTTTATGTATCCAAAAGTTCCATATCGTGAACATAAACTCAACGCCGCAGACGGCGCGTCAATCGGACGCCCGGTCTGAGAGTTATTGGCTTTTTCGTCCCAAGGGCTATGTTGGTTTTTAAGGCAAAACCAACTTGACCGTACTCCACCTGCATCCAAAGCTCGGGCGGGTTATGCCAAAAGATCCATCTCACTTAGAGGAATTCAACGAAGTCGACGACACGTCAATCGGACGTCTGTAGCTCAAGATATGACTGTTTCCGCTCCGAGGGCCCGGTTGGTTTCGTGAACGAACCAACCCGGCCGAACCCAAAGTTTTCCGAAACCTTGAGTGTGATATACCGAAACGACCGTCTCGATCCAAGGATCGTGTTTCCGCTGAAGTCGTGTCGTTCGGAGGCCCGTACCTCAAGTTATGAGTGAAAGAACGAAAACATCTGGAGACAGGGGGTCTGGGCCAGGGCCGACCCGGCCCGACCCCCCTAGGTCGGCCGAACCGGGTCAACCCGACCTGGTCCGGCCGGCCCGGCTCAGCTCGGCCGAGCGGCCGACTGAGGGACTCGTGGGGCGCTGCCCCCACGGGATGATGATGTCACGGCCCTCGAGGGGCCGCACTGGAGTCAACGGAAGCGGCAAAGGCCGCGTCCCGTGCGTGTGAGCCGGACCCGCGCGGCCGCTGGTCCGCTGGCAGCCGTCGGCGCCGCCGCGTCGGCGCCCGCGCCGCCGGTGGTTTCCGCGGGCCACCGAAGTTGCTCTGGTGGTCCGTTTTCCTTCCTATCTGCGCCGGTGCTGCTCCCGGGTTCTGTTATTCACTGCAGAAACATCAAATCGCCCTTGCGTCACGTTTTGTCGTCGCCCGCCAAATCTGCACAACAACGGAGAACTGCAGAGGGTTGTCGGGCTGTGTTTGTTCGGCCCGAACCCTCCGTGTTAGGCGATAACAATCGTGAAGAATAATCAACATATCAAACAAAAATTTTTATAAATTAAAATTGTTCTTATGAAACCAGGTTCTTTATTTTAAAAGAAACGTTCACGGGAATATAAATTATTTCACAACAACCCCTACCTTGTCAAGTCGTCCCACGCGCGTTCTTCGCGGAATTGATCGTCGCGGACGGTGGGGACTGTCGCATCGTCGCGGTATCCGGCATTCCATCGACGAACTCTGATGACCAAGAAACAACAGATTTAATTACAAATAATTAAATCCGTGTATTGTTATAAGCCACAAATGAGGTTTAAAAGATACCTGAAATCTCTTACCTCAAGGAGTTGGTGATCGGAGATTTTGTTGCGGAGGAAGGAATGTCACAGAAGAACGTCGTGGGAGAGGAAACGTCGGTGTCGCGGCACACGGCGTCACGTCGTCGATTTCCGAGGGCTCGGCGTTCTACGTGTTCTTCGCGTTCTTCGCGTTCTTCGCGAAGGAGGATGAAGAATTCTTGGTTTCTGTCAAATCCACTCAACGAGTATTTTTCCAGAAGTCGTGTGTTGGTCTTATTATATTATTACGCCAACGGATTTAAAATAGGTTAAGAAATGAATAAATTAATTCATAGAATTAATTCAACGAATAAAACCACCAAATTAATTCAAGGAATAAAACCGCCCAATTAATTGGTGCGTTATGAAATTAAGAAAACGCGTTAGTTGACTTTCATAATGACGGGTTTTCACGGGTGCGTTACTTAGCGGAAAAGAAACGGTGGGGCTTGTGCGGGCCCCACCTCACAAATATCCTACCAAGAGGGTAGGATATTTTTGGATAGCACCCTATCTGCAACAAATCAGCTTAAGTAGCTTTAAGTGGCTTCAAGTGGCTTAGGTGAAATAAAATAATGTTTGTCATACAATTTATTTTATTTTTTAACTTTAAGCCCATAAATTAAAAACCACACCCGAGCAAACACAACTCCGGAAGAGGCGTTTCTAAGCGAATATCGGCGCTGCGATTCCATCGGTGCCCTCAGAATTCGATTCCGAGCACCGGTTCAAAAGATAGAAAAACCCGCTCGTCCGTTCACTGAACGTACCCGATCCAAAGTTTAGAAAATAATTCCGGGCACACCGAGCCTCGGAATCAGGTGCCGTCAGAAATTGCGTTCTTGTAAAAATCCAAAAAAAAATTAAGAAAAAAATTTTCCTTGAATATTTCGGGTCTTTACAATATAAATATATAATATCATCATTTTTTGGTCTTTATATAGATTTATTACTCATTGAATGTGGAGGGATCCATTCTCTAGGTCAAAAATATTTTTCAACATTATATTTTTTAAGGCATGTGGAATTTTGACTCATATATGGGTATAGATGAATAATTAGAATCTCCAGAAAAAATTAATCCTAAAAAAAATCACTCCATTTCAATCCATACTAAAAAATTTATTCTCGAAATACATAAGTTGTAAAAAATAATTAAATTAATGAATCAAGAAACTTTAACATTTGATCCCAAAATTATCCAATAATACTAAAATGTTCAAATTTATCTAAAATTGTAAAATGGAAGGATGTAAATAAATTAAATATAAAATTAAAAGAATTAAAATATTATCTCTATCATTCATCAATATAAGTCATTAAATATAAATCATTAAAAATCATAGAATCGGGTTTGTGTAAATTCATTTTTCATAAATAAGATAGATTCAAAAAATACATTAAAGAATCATAAAAATAGAATATATAATTTTTATAATTAATATCAATATTTTAATTTAGAATAAAATTAATCTTCATAATATAGTTTATTTTAACATTTCACAAAATACTTTGATTATATGATTGACATTTAAAAAATCCTATAATTCAAAATTATAACATGAATTTTAAGTAATGATTCAATATAAAATTATCCATATAATATTTCATTGTTGAAGGAAAATAATAAATAGTTGTCTTTGAATAATAAATAATTTAATATGTTAAAAATAATAAAAAAATAATAGAAACATCAGAACATAATGTTCAGACCTATATTAGACATTCTAATTTTTAATTTTTCCCATAATTATATTTGAAATATAAATATATATATATATATATATTGTAAGAATTATAATTTATCAAAAATCATCTCAATCATAATTTTTTAGATTATGATTTCACTAAAAAATAGAAAAATAAATATGAATACACAATTAAAAACATGATGAACATTTGGATTGAAATTAAAAAACATAAATGAGAAAATTAGACATAGATGTATATATATTAATGTTAGATAATTTCTTTATCTAAAAATTTCGTTAATAAGAAATAATTTTTCATTTCTATAGCTCTTTTTATGACTAACATAGTAAAACAAGAATTATTTTAAAAACTGAAACATCATTCCCATAAAAAAGCATACACCTAAAAGTTTATAAATAATTTTTTTTAAAATAAAAAATTACAAGTAAATACAATAAAATGCAATTAAAATATAAAGTAATATAAAATTAAAATAAAATTGGTTTAAAATTAAATTATAATAAATAAAATAAGGAATATAAATATTTATCCAAAAAATGAAATAAATTATTATAGAATTATCAAAAAATAAAATTAATTAATAAATAAAATAGAAGTATTGAATGTGAATATTAAAATAAATGATTGTTGTTAAGAACAATAAGAATTATTTTTCTATATAATAGGAACTAGATATGGAATTGATATATATTCAAATATGTGAAAACATATTGAATATGATTTGTTATGTATTAAATCAATATTTACTCAGTGCACAAAGACTCGGCTTATTATTAAATGTGAGGATATTCATTACCAAGGGATAAAAATTTGTTAATTAATACTATATTTATGAACCATTTTAATTACTAATGAATTTAAGAAAATATATGAAGAGTGGATATTTATATAGGGTGAATCTAACATTGTGATAGGTTGATCAGATGAACCCATAATATTTGATATGCGTAGAAATATTTCTAAGGATTATATGATTTCTATGTCTGATAATTATTTTATAATTCATAAACTAGGTTGTTTTACTTTTAGTTTATTTCTGGAATCAGAAGGGACACCCTAATAATGAATGTGATGTACCATGTAATGAATCCCCAATGTTAACATTGAAAGAGAGAAATTTATTGTGTTTATTCTTAACCAACAATATCAAGTAATGATTTACATCTTAAACCTATATGAGTTTACTAGGAATCAAAATAAATGAAAAAGGATATTCATGTAATTTTAGGTGATAAATACTATAAAGTTAAAAATACTCAACATTTTACATGTTAAAAATATTGGAAGAAACTCTGAGTAAAATTTCTATAAGGATTAAGAAATGCGTTTTATATGTGGAAAAAGAGGGAATAAGAAATAAACTACCAAGACAATGAAGTAAGGATCGTGAACTGAATTCGACAGATTAGATTAATAATGGTTTGTAAGAAAATATATTAATATTGTGAAGATAATAAAACTTCCTTTAAAAAAATTCATGAATTGTTTGCATAGTTTTTCATATGTTTAAACTACGTGACATGTCAAGATTATTATTGTTAAATCTAATGAAATAATCCATATTTTTCATTTTTAGGATATAATAATTGAATAATATGTTGGAAACTATATGAATTAAATTTAATAAATAAAGTGGAATGATTTATGTATCTAAATATAATATTTTTATTTTATTTTTTGTAATGGATTGTTTTTGAAAAATCAAGGGATTGATAAAATAATAATGTCATTATAACACATTAGAAATATTATATAATGAATGTACCATAGGAAACTTTCTCGAGTATTAATATATGATTGAGATATATATTACAATATAGTACAACATTTGGATAGTATATTTGTGGAAGAATTATTTTACATTTTTAGACATAAGATTAATTATTTATAAAAAATTTGGGTTATTATGATCAGTTATGGATAGTTGGGATTATAAGGTTATTATATTTTGAGACCATATTTTTTATTATATCAAAATTCATGTGATTGAAAAATGATTTTTTGATGATGTGATTAAATTTATTTTTTCAAAAAGATAACTATATTTTTTATATTATAAGATTATGGTTAAAAAATATTTTTTTCCTAAGATGGGTTTTTTTATGATTAAAGGGTGATTTATATTTTGGAATCATATAACATATTATAGTGGTTTTATGGAGATTCATGATATTAATTTAACAATTAAAATATTTTATAGATTATATGATTAGATAATGTAATTTTTTTATCTTTTATGAGTGACTAATGTTGTTAGGAGATTAATGTTATATTTATCTTGTAAGAATATGTGAAAAAATAAATCTAGTGAGTTTTATTCATTTTTCATGTATATAATGAATAGATTAAAAGAGGTTTTTTATAGATGAATTTATGGTGACCATTTGGTGTTATTATTAAAGATTTTGGTACTAATTTTTTAAAACATCATATGAATGTTTAATCATAGTGAATATCATCTAACCTTTTGGTATAAATTTTGTTTTTTATAGAGATAATTGGAATAATATGTTTTTTATAATGGATTTTATAATTCCACCAATGTTTATTTTAGTGATATATGATTCAAAACATTTATCTCGAATATTAATTTCCTATATATATTTAAGATAAATATATATATATTGATTGAATCAAACCCATATGATAATTTTTTTCTTATGAAATTGAAATAAATAATTAATGTATTTATTCTGGTCTTCTCTATACTGATTGTAAAATAATCCATCAACTATATAAAAAGGGTCATTAGTTTAAAATATTACCCATTTTACTTCATTTATAATGAATGGATTACATTTTTTAAACCTAACTATTTTATTATATTTATTCATTAATTTTGTAATGATAATGTTCTATGCAACTCCGAATTTTTCCTATGATGTTATTTTTCTACTCCAAATCAATAATCTGACTTCCCTATAATATTATATTCAACTGAGAACATTATTTTTTGTTAGATTAAATAAAATTATGGTTTCTAACTCCCCATTTTTATATAATTTTGTATTATTCCTTTGTACAATATGAATTTTAAAAACATATTCAGAAATATTGAACCCTTTATTACCAAGTTAAAAAAAATAGAGGAATTTTATTTAGCAGTAATGTAACACATTGAATATTTAGTTTAAAATAATGATAATATTGATATCTTACATAGCCTAATATACCAATAATTAAACTAAAAAATGAAAATTTATTTACTAATTCTTAATAAATAAGTACACTATTTATAGTGCATACATATTATGCTTCAAAAAAAGTTTTCATAAAAAACATTTCGTTCAATTTTTCACATAGAAATTAAAATTATTTCTCAGATTTTTAGAAATTATAATTTTTGATATATATATATAATTTTTTAAAAAATCAAGATATTATTATATGATGATTACATTTTATTTTCGAAAATGATTTGTTTTTATGTAAATAGTTATTATTTAAAATTTATATAAAACTGTATATTCTTTACGTTAAATAAATTAATTTAAAAGTCACATTTTCTTTTGATTTTTATGTTACTATAACATTATTATAATTAAATTATCAATAATTTAATTAATTACATTGGAATCAACATTGTAATTGATTTCGGTATAAGTCCGTTTTTAGGATTCAAAAATATGTTTTCTAAAAACAATAATTTATAGTGTTTTGCATGTTTCTATTGAAATATTATTCAATGAAATATAAAATTTTATATTAAAAGTTGGTGTCATGCCAGTAATGAGGTTCTTCAAATTTGGTAATAATGACCGATTTATTTTTTTTTCATTTTGAATAGTAACAATGGTAATATGTTTTCACCTCATTATGGTTAAAACTAAATTAAAACTACTAGGTAATGATTTAAAATATATGTAACACATGTAGTAATCCCATTTCATTATTATGTTTTGAAAAATATATGTTTATGGATTTAAATAATGTACATTATAACATTTTTTACATTTTGGGAACCCATGATTTACCTTTTCGATGATAAAATATATTTTTTCCAAATTAAAAACTATTTTTTGGTCATTGCATTTATTGGAATGGTGGGAAGGTTACATTCAATTTTATCATGATCCAAACATCTAATACTATAACTTTTTTATTATATAACATAAAAAATTCTTGGAAATAATATTCTATTTTGATTTCGTTGTAAAATTATTTTTTACAGTTAAATATTTTATTTTATTAAAATACAATTTTTCATATGTTGTATGCACTTATTAAATGTACTTTCTACGACCAATATATTTTGAATCTAAGAATATTTTTCAGAATTTTGAAAATATAACAATGTGATTTTTTATTGTATATTTTTTATATGATTTAATAAAACATTTTAGGCATTTTTTGTTTCAAAAAATACTATATATAACTTTTTTATATGAAGGACTTTTGATATTATTGATTTTTTGCCACACCATTCTTAGATTTCAACACACCTAACACATATATTAGTTTTTTGGAATATTATAAACTTTGTTTGGATTATGTTACACACAATTTTGAGTTCCTTTGATATCCTATGTTACTTTCAAGACCAAGTTTTACCAAAATATAATTTAATATAAAATATATTATTAAAATATTATTATTTCTTCCATCTATCAATTAAAATTGTGGTTATGAATACTATAAATTTAATTATGAAAATCTGTTTTGCTCATTTATATATAATGATTTATTTTTTACCGTGTAATGAAACCCCTTTTAATGATATAAGAAATCATTTATTGAAAAACTATATTAATTAATTAAAACATGGTTTACCATAATAAATTTATTAAAAAACATTTGAAAAATTATTTTAATGAAATATATTCATATATTATATTCATTCAACAATTTATTGTTCCTATTATGGTATTTGTAGATAATATATGATAATAAATCATATTTTATGCATTAAGATATATATTTTTCTAAAATTTAATTTTACATCTTTTTAAGGGTGCAACTATTCTAAATATTATTATTGAAATATTAATTATTATTTTTTAAATAATATGAATATTTGTTGAAATATTTTTATCAAAATTTACATTGGGTGAATTTTTTGAAGTTTATGACATGTTTCATTGTTTAATGAATAGTTAAAAACACTATATTTTAATTTAAAAAATCATTATAACATAATTTGTTTATACATTTATATTAAACATTAAATTTATATTAAAGTATAATTGTTAAATTTATAAAAAAAAATAATCCAATTTAGTTTAATGGAATCATTTTCATAATTAAATTGATTATAGAACATTCCAAGCATTGGAACATTATTTCATCAAAAGCATGCTTACTCATAACATCTGGGGGATTAATTTTAAATTAATTTATTCCACAAATATGATTTTAATTTCAAAAAACATATTCCATATTTAGAAAAATAATAATTTATATTGTTTAGTAATTTTTACTTAAATAACAGCTGAAAATATTAGTGAATTTATTTAAAATAAATTAATATGATTATGTAAAAATGAGCTTAATTAATGGCTAAAGATGCAATATAAATCTAAAAATGAATATAATTTTTTTTAGAAAAATAATATTTCCTGGAAATATTTGGACACTTGTTCCTGTTTGAATCTATAATGGTCCATTTGGGTTCCTTTTTGGACTAGTATTAGATGCAGAGCATGCAAATATTTCCATATATACAAAGTGTTCCCTTTTTCCAATTATAAAAATCCACCACCACCTCCCATATCTTAACACATATCATGAAAATTTTATTGGAAAAAACATCTCAAAATATACTTAAAAGATACCTACAACAATCATATAATAATATCCTTTAGAGTAAATCCCACCGGGGAATCCCTTATATTATAACCGAGTTGAATTCTCGATCATCGTTTGTGTGTACGATGTCTTACCGCCTCATGAATCGATGTCAATAATTCTTCCATTACCACCAATCAAGGGTGTAAATAATGATGTAATTTAATATTTTATATCATATATATGTTATTTATTACATATTTATAATTATATAATTATTATAAAACCCATAATAGCATGGTTTATTTTTTCTGGGAGTAGGATAACTTCATATAAGTATGTGTGGACTCTCGCCTCCTCAAAGTGATGTGATTCAGTCACACTATACATTGAATATATTAAGTATTCATTAGTAATATATGATATATATGAAATAATAATTATAATGTAATTATAATATATATATATATATATTTTAAATTCTTTCTTTATATATGACAATTAAAATATGTTGTCATGTGTTACTGCATCATACCGTCTCACAGAAAATTGTATTGTATTTCATATTAAATATTATATATATTATTATCAACACTTATATAATTTATATATAATATATTTATATCATATTTTATATTCTTTAAATAATGAAATCATTATCATTGTAATACAATCAAGCACAACAAGTAAAAACATATAGAAAATGGTGGTTATTACCTGAAACATATCATTAACATCAAATTGTTAATAAACAGTTAATATAATGTAATAATAAAATCATATCTGTTAATATATATATTATAATATGGTTTTTTTGTAGATATATAATAAAAATATACTTGATATACTTGAGGCTATAATATGGAGGAATAAAATCAAGATATAATGTAATGATTTTCTTTTCTCGATAGTATTTCTATAAGATATATATTATATTAATCACTTATTCTTGTTTTGTGGTTTAAATACATCCCATGAACATATTATATGAATAAAATCCTTATATTTTTGGATATTTACATATCCATTTTATAATCAATCATTCATTGGGTATATGATTCAAAGGTTACGAAATTAGTAAGAAAAGTATAGTCTCAATTTTCCATCATTGAGAAACATGTTTTGTAATAAATGTATAATGTTTAATGATATGTATATACTGAAAATTAAAATTTTATATCATGAATATCATTAATTTCATTATATATTATGATTTATTTAATTTTATTCTTTTATGGGTAATAAGATACAAATTTACCAATGTGGTTATAGTTTATTTCTACAATATTTTTATTATTAAGACTGTTTATGATTATACCGAAAATGAAGAAAACTAAATATCCATCTCTCAATAACTCTCATAAAACAACATGTCCTATATTTTATCATTATATTCAAATGTAATTGAACTATTTTTCCACTCATTGGTACTTAATATTAGTAATATAAAGTTTACAAAAATCTGATTTTATTTCCCACTTTGGTCAAAAATCAATTTTCATTCAAAAACACGATTTATAAAAATGATATTAAAATGTATTCTAATATTTTTCTAGTATTATAAAAATAAATTTTTATCCATGTTTTAACTTTATACTAATTCTTATAAAATGAATTGTCCTGTTTTTTTTAGGATCAATGAACTTTTGAAAACAATTTATGATGAAAATGGAATGTTTGGCATGTACAGATATACCCACCATCATGATAGACATTTCCATATTCCTTCCATTTCAAGTTTACATTTATATTTTTAAAGAACATATTTTTCTATATTAGGAAAATTAATCTTTTTAAAATATTTATTCATTGAAAAATATTTTAAAAATATTTTCAATATTTCACTATATGGTTTTAAATTATTTTCAAAGAAAATTGTTATTGATTATTAGTTAAGATTAATTTATTTGTTGTCAATGATGTTTTTAATGAAATTTTTTTCAAAAAGTTTTCAATATTTTTTATATGTTTTCAATTTTGTTATCATATAATATATTTTCATATTTTTTTAATGTTTCCATTATAATTTCAATAATATATTTTCAAATACAATGGTTTTCAAAAATGTTTTATGCTCATGAAATGGTTTAAAGAATTATTCAAAGATAAAAATATATTTGTTTACAGTTATTTTAAATGAAATGGAATTTTAAAATGATTCGTGTTATTAAAATTGGCTTTCCAAGAAAGATTATTTACCTTAAGAAATTATCAATAAGATCTTTCAAAATCCTTCTACGTATATAGAGTCATTCGTTGATATAGTTTAGTATTTACAAGCGATATGATCCAGAATGGAATTATTACTCTTTATTTTAATGATAAATGTTTAATATGAAAAGAAGTTTATGAAACCTACCTCTCTTTAATGGGTTATATCATGATAAAACTCATATATAACCCGTATTCATTCACGATTTATTCTAAGGTGAATTGATTATAAAACCATTCAATTTTTCATATGTTATAATATGATAAACTGTTTATGAGATAAATTTCACTTCACGGGTTATAAAATGATGTTTCAGAAGCCCATGTGTCTTTATCGATCATGATATGATGAATATTTTATTATCATGTTGAACATGAATATATGATTTCATTATGTGATTTGTGGGACCTATATCTCCCTACAATACATTGGGTTAAAATTTATATATCATGAGATAATTATGGGAAACCATTCAATGGGCTTGATCCATCTTTTGAATTAGGGGATACTTGATCTACTATGAGAATAAGAGAAAACCCGATCAATAATATTTAATATACGTGTCATTGTCCACTATGTTTATAGTCTAGGGAGAGAACCTTGACTGCTATGATGTTATCCATAAAAATGAATAATTGTTAAAATTTTATTCCTCGATCGAGTTTCATGTCTATATGTTTATGTAAATCATGATTTTCATGTCCATAATTTAATGAATGAACATATTTATATTTATACATGTTCACAATGTTATACGATGATTTTTATGAAAAAAAAATCGTTTTTTCATATGTTATGATTTCATGTCTTATTCTCTTGATTCCATTATAATTAACGTCTTATGAACATAAAATCCAAATTGAATTTCTTATTATTAATATCTTTGATATATGTGATATGATATTCTAATGTTAAAATTATGTTCTCATACCCTTTTGATAATGATTATTCTTATATATCCCTCTTGTTTACCTTTACTATGAATCTGAGCTCACCCTTTCTTACGTTTCATTTCCCTAGGGTAAGATTAATAGTTATTTGTAAAATTAATTAAGTAGAGGATTTTTGTGGGATATGTTGAAGATCTTTCAAAAGATAACAATAATGTATTCCAAGATTCAAAATAAGATGAACTATTACAGTCCATAAAAATATAATTTTATAAGTTGCTTATATTGATCATCTAAAATGATTTAACATCCATACATGTTAATCCTGGGTCAGTATAGTAGGTATGAAAGGAAGGGTTCAATAAAGCATTAGATACTAGGATAAAAACATTATTGGGATCGCTACTGATATTTATAAGGATTTTTCTAAAGATATATCAAATGATAAGTACAATGATTATTTGATGTTTAGGAAAATTTCCTATAATTTTTATAAGGGATATATTTTTTGGTTTCTATAAAATACATACCTATTAGGATTCTAATAGTGGATGTGGATCTAGAAAATATTTAGATATGTTTAATAACCCCAAAACATGGTATTGATAAAGACCCAATCTGGAATTAGAGCATGACATTGTTCATTGCTTCACACCTAGTTTTACACTATCAGGGGATATTCTTTGGGATTTCCCAAACTCTTTACAATCCATCATCAATACATAAACAAAATATTTCTATGAATAACCCAAGATAAAAACTTGGTTTCATTGATTTAAAAGAAGGTTCCATGAGTTAGAAATCCAATATATAATATTTCATGATTCATTAGTTTTCTTTTTTGGATTGTGTTACTCCCACCATCCTTGTTTGTCATATTACATTTATGGAAATTGAGAGAACTAGTTTAACATTGAATGTTTTTATTCTTGAATATAAATGAATTATAAAAATAAATGTCTTATGTAGAAATATAATCAAGAAAATATAGATGTTGGTAGGATTATTGTTTATATTATATAGGATATATAGACCGAAAACGACATGTGAAAGGTATAGGATGTTCTATAAGTATTTTTGAAATTAAACAACAGAATAATCATTACATTTTGGTTGAGGAACCATAACAAATTATTCTTAAATCATATTATAGTATAGGGGTTTTTAGGAATGATTTCATAAAGCCTAATTAATGGTTTAATAATAACGTTGGATGATTAAAATGTATATGTTTTGGAATTTCAATATTATTCTATAAGAATAATGAGATATATAAGTTTTTTAGAATATTTTTTTCATTATTTATTTAAAATGATATGTTGGATGGTGATAAATACATAGATAAATGTTTTAATAGAAAGGTGATATTTTTATTAATGTAATGTTACCGTTAATTTTTTGTTTAGGATGACAAAAATATATTTAGAATGTATAAATACATTATGATACGAAAATTTTAAATTGGATATATTTTATGCCCTTAGAGTTGATAAAGGATTTGATGAAAACCTTGTTTTTCCTATCATGGATAGAAATTAGAGAATTCAAGGAATATATAAAAAGATAATTAGAACAATAAAGTTTAATGTTTTCAATATGTTTGTATGGTAATTCTACTTATTGTAGTATTTCATATGAATTCATGATAAATGTATTCAGGTGTTTTTAATTTTACAACCATGGTCCACATTAAAATCTATTGGTTTCCAATTTTATACTAATTTAGTGAACGTATTTCTATTTGATTATATTTTAGTGATTTAAAAGGGTTAGAAGACTAACCTTTTATAGAATAGTTCAAGTAAAAAACAAATAATGATTTTGGGATTAATGTTTTATCTATCTGTAAGAGGATTTATGAATATTGGATAACATATGCTAACAATTTTTTACTATGAAAATAACTTAGGATATCTGGAATGAATAATCATTCTTTATATCTATCTTTTGATATGATTTTGTTTCAAGTGAAACAAACTCACCATCATTTATAAAGTAAAAGATAATGTATAAATTTATCAAGACATAACCAAAATGTGATATTGAGTGCATGAAATTAAATGTAATCATTTTTGAATATCTCCTAGTAAAAATTGATCAGTTCTCTGAAATATACCTTGGATCCCAAACGTTATTCTGGTACATTCATTTCCAATAAAACAAATACTACCTTAGATAATCTTAGATTTACGTTTTTTATCATTAGCTTTCTCTGGAACTCCATGTTTTTCTTAAAATTGTTCCCTATAACTCTCAATTAGAACATGATAGATATATTTCTATTCCATGTCTCTATTTTTACATGTCACATATGATCCCATTCGTGGAATCCTAGTTATGAGTTACTTTTGGGAAACGTTATGTTTCAAACCTTCCCTTTTTAAGGGATTTTTTCTTTTTACAATGCTGTTTTATGAAAGGATATTTATAGTATTAATAATTTGTTAAGAAGAATTATTTTTAGGGAGATATTCAATTTAACGGTTGGTAAAATGAAACACACCATGTTTTTATTATTATTTTCATTTAATTTAATCTTTTTGATATTTTTCATTTCATGCGAAACTAAATATAGATTGTTTTATATGAATGTAATAATTTTTCATTCATTTTACAAAACACCATGTTGATTTTTTTCTATAGGAAACACTTATATTTGAGTGAGTTACATGAAACTCTATGTTTCTCTTATGTTACACACAATGTGGAGTTACTTCTATATTTTGTGTTACATGCATGACCTAGTTTTACCAAATCATAATTTACTATTAATATTATTATTAAAATATTTTTTTACAATAAATTTAATGGAGGTTATGAATAATATTAATTAAATTAGTAATATATGGTTTACACATGTATATAATAATAATTATTCTGTGACCAATGAAGAAACCCCTCTGAAAATATAAGAAATTATTTTCTGGAAAACTATATTTATGAAATTAAAGAGGTCATAACTCAATAAATTAAATAATAAAAATTTTATATTTTACTTTATGAATATATATATATATATATATATTTAATCAATAATCAATTTATTATTGAGCTTATGTATTTTCTATACTATATGTAAGAATAAATTAAATTTTATGCATAATTATATGTTGATTTATAAAAGATTATTTTACCATATTTTAATTAGATACATATTTTAAATCTAAAATTTGACACTTTTATTATTTAATATTGAAAAAATAAAACAACATTTTTGTAAATGGAATAATAAAATTTTCTTTTGGTGATTTTTTTGGTATCTCTGTATGATTTTTTAAATTATGATGAATAATAAAAAACACATATTTTTAATAGACAAATTACTTTTAATGTTATTTAATTATATGTTTATGTTTTATTGTAAATTAGGATTAAATTATAATTTTTTGAATTATACAAAAATATATCCAATACAGTTCATTGGATTCAATTTCACTTCAGAATTGGATATATAATGATTACCAAAATTTTGGTTATTTTTCTTTATAGACCTATTTTCCAATCACATCTATAGGATTAATTTTAAATTAATATATACCACTTATTTGAGATGAATTTAGAAAAATTTATTAAATTATTAGAATCATAAATATTTATATTTTATATTATTTTCAACACAATTTTTGGCCAAAAACATTAATGAATATAATTAAAATTAATTATAATGACTAAGGTAGAAGTGAGATTAATTGATGACAAAACATACAATATAAAGTATAAAAATTCCTCTAAACATGCCTAAAATTAATTTATAGAAATGTTTTGACCATTAAACTATCAAATATATTGAATGGTTTGTTTTGGTCCCTTAGTGTACAAGTATAATGTGGGAACCACAAAATTTGTTTTTAAAGTTCAAAGTGTGTCTATTTCACCACTAATAAAAGGTCACCAACATTTCATTTATCTTCACACCTATCAATAAATTTATATAATCCAAAACCAATAAAAATATACTACGAAATTTCCTAAATATAACCTATAATCCTTCATAAGGGTATAAATCCAACCATTAAATCCATTTGGGGTAAACCAAATGGAGTTACCTAACGAATATGCATCATTATTAAACAATCACTTTTGTGTTATTTCATTTTCCACTAATTAAATTATTCATATTTGATTTTTATATAATTAAAAAAGTTATATAAATTAACTTAGATGTCTTTATGTTTCATTTTATACCTACACTCATACACGCATCCATTAAATTAGTCACACTGTCATCATTCGTGTGTATGGAGGACTACAGACTCACAAACCAATGTCATTCATTCTTGCATTACCAACACTCACATTTTAAAATAGTGATGTAAACTCTATTTATATATGATATATATTATATTTATGAGGTAATTATAGTTATTAAATTATTAAAAACATATACCATAAGGATTTATATTATTTTGGAATATGATAACATCGTTTAGGGGTGTGTGGATTGCCGCATCCTCCAAGCGATGCAATTCATTCACAATTTACATGGAATGTATTGATAAAGGTTGTATTATATTTTTATGATATGTAATAAATAATAATTGTAGATTAATTATAATATAAATACATATACATATATTTCATTTAAATTCTTTCTTTCAATATGACAATAAAACAAAAACAATGCTCATGCATACATATGGTCTACCGTTTCCTTAAAGGGTGTATCCCATTTCATATTTCTATGTTTAATATAGTATTATAAATAAATATAAATTATATATATATATGATATTTTAATTATTTTTACATTATTTATATATTTAAATCATGTTCTAATTTGAGGATCAATAATAACAAGTCAAAACATGTTCCAAAAAAAACAGTTGTTACACTAAACGTAACATTGACATGAAACATTAAAGAAGGGGTTACATAATGTCACAATAAAATCATATATGGGTTTATATATATTAATATGGTCATATTTTACTTTTATAATATATTTATACTTATTTTAAATGAGGTTATAATGTTAACAAAGAAATTCCACTCTTATGGTAAGGATTTTCACGTCTAACTTTTATTTCAAATAGATACCTACTGCAGTCAAAGAATAATCATATTTTGTGGTGTATATACTACCTTGTAATTTATTAAAATATCCACATATTTAAATTTATTTTAATTTATAAACCCATTTTATTACATCACATTAATGGGGTTTAAAGTTCAAAAGCTACAAAATTAGTAAGGTAAATGTTTTCTCAATGTTTCTTCATTGTGACACAAGTTTTGTTATCCACATATATTATTTTATGTGGTGTATATACTTCCATTGGAAATTTTATATACTGATTGTTGTTATTTTCTAGATATTTGAAAATGTTTTTAATATTATTTTTTCTTGGGTTTTTGTATTTTAAATTTCCAAAATTGTAATAGCATATAGTCACTATACCTTAATTAATGTTATTGTTTTTCATTATGGTCCCATTGATGAAATCATATGATTCATATATTAATAAGAATATTGAATTTTCTTCTCTTTTTTTCTTGATATACTCTCCTAATGTTATAATTTCTCTTTTCATTTTTACTTAAGATGATTAATAAAATGATTTAAAGAAAATTCTACTTTATTTCTCTATTCGGTCGGAAATATATTTTCCTTCTAAACAATTGTTTTAAAAAAATTAAAAAATATAATAATATTGTGCTATAATTTTTCAAATAAAATTGTATCTATCATTTACCTTTTTACAAATGGTTTTAAAATTAATATTCTTTTCCTTTTTTGGCCAATGAAATTTTATAAATATTTAATAGTGAAAATGAAGGTTTGGTAGGTATAGATTTACCCACCATCTTGAAAATCATTTCATTAAAGATCCCATTTCATGTTTATATGGTAATTTATAAATAAATTGATTTTTAAAAAATATTCTCCAAACTCTTTTTTTAATTAAATTTCAATGAAAATGGATATCAATATATTTTAAATATTTCAATATATGTTTGGAAATTATCTATAATGATATATTTTTAAAAAATACTTTTAAATATTAATTTATAAGTCTACAAATCTATATTCAGATAAATGGATATAAAAACAACTTTAAGTTATATTTATAAGTTTTTAAGGTTATTTTCAACGAAAATATTCGAAAAAAATCAAATATTACTTTATATGTTTTAAAATCTATTTTCAATAAAAAATATTTTCGAAATTATCTTATCTAACGAAATGATTCAATGGATTTTTAAATTATTTATTTATAAAATTTTCAAGTTTTTTTTCAATGAAAATGATTTTCAAAATTGTATTTGTTTTTATAAATGATTTTCAAGAAGGATTATGTTTTATAACAAATGTTCCAAGTGATCTTGACAAGTCCTTCTCCATATATAATTTCATAATTTTATAAAATTTATGATTTGATATGGATATTATCCAACTAAAACATTATTATTCTATATATTAATGATTTACGTTTAATATGAAATGATATTTATGAAACCCATTTATCTTCTTGTAAGTTATTTCTTTGTAAAATACATAATAAATCTACATCATTTCATAGGATTTTATATTGAGAAATTATTGAGAAACCTATCTATTTTCCTCTAGTTTTTGTAGGATAAAATGATATGATACACATTTCATGTAATGGGTTATGACCTGATGTTAATGAAACCCATATCATTTTATGGTTCATGATATGATTAAAGCATTATTATCTTATAGTACACCTAAATACGATTTCATTATGTGATGGGTGATATTTATATCCTGATCCAATGAATTGGGTAATGATTTTTATCTCAAGAGATAGTGATGGGATAAAAGTCAATTGGAATCATCCATTATGTAATGAATGGGAAAAACGGTACACGATAGAAAGAAGGGGAGACATGCTCCACTATGGAAACAATGGGAAACATGATCTACTATGGGAAGAAGGGGAAACCTAATATACAATGGGGAATTTGTGGGTCCTGATCCACTATGTTTATAGTATTGGGATGGAACCTTGACTACTATGATGTTATGTGTGAACCTGATTACATGGTCAAAATGTTGTGCGTGAACCTGGCTTCATGTTAATAAGTTTATGTGAGGTACTGATTTCATACCCTTATCTTAATGTGTGAACCAGTTTCTATTTTACATGTTCTCAATGTTTTAAAGTAATTTGTATACAAAAAAATATATTTCATTTTCCTATGTTAGGATTTCAAGGATAATGTCAACAATTCACTTATGATTCATGTATTATTAACTTCTAATCCTAATTCCATGAATTTTTATTATGTTCATTAATATGTTCGGTATGATGTTTTAATGTTATGGTCATGTTCTCATACCCTTATTCTAATGATTATGCTTATATATCTCCTTTTTTACCTTTATAGATAATAGGTGATCATTATTTATTATTTTTATATTCCTCAGATTATGTGTAAGGATTATACATAGATGAACTGAAGGTGAATATCTTTACTGGAGATTTTGAAGATCATTCACCCAATTATAATAATGTGTTCTAGGTCTCTAGTCAATATTGTACTATGTTCTAAAGTCATGAAAGTTTATATCGTGGTTAAAATTCATATAAATTAATTTAATATCCATATATTTTATTTCAGGGTATCAAAATAATAAAAAATTAAAAAAATTGTAGAATCAACCATTTAGTTTGGAAAATATTAATAATTTATCATGGTAAAAAGCAACATTATTGCGACTAAGTTTAAATTGTGATTAAATACGGTTTAATAAGAAGATAAGGCATAAAATGTAAAAAATTTCTAAATGAGATTTGTTGAGTTTTTTATAACTGTATCACATCATTTCCATTCATTTGTCCATCTTCAGTGCCACATTATTTTATTATGGTATATATTGTTTTTAAATATTTTAATTAATTCCATGTGAGTCCATTCCCTCACTAGTAAAAGGGAACTTCTTCAAATGCTTTATTCACAATCATTAAGATCAATATATTATCAATTACCTAACATTATAAATTATTATATTCCTTTTATGTCATCCTTGATCTTCTTTTATTCCCCTATGACAATCATAAAAAAAATTCTAGTGTAAGTAAAAGTTGGTCTCTCAATGATGAATTGGTTTTCATACTCGACTCATTCAATTTTTTTTCTTTTTATACATTACATACATCTATCTTATCAACCATAACATAATGAATCCATTGTAATTAATATAATAATATGATAATATAATTAAGGGAAATAAATTTTCCATATCCTTTCCTTCATATGTGAAATGAATGGATCGCTCATTCATCTATGTGGACTACCATCACCACATAGAAATCTTATTCATTTTTCATCACCAAATATCATGCATGGTTATAATGATATATTCAGTAAGGCTGTATGATATTTATATATTATTAAAAATATATTTAATGATAATTATATTTTACTTTTACAATATCTCATTAGAAAATGGAAGTATCATTTATCCATATATATAGATTATTGACTCAATGATCGGTATATTTCATTTCGAATAACCACGTTTTTTATAAATTATAACAGGTATATATATTTAATTTATATTTTAGTTATTTAATGAATATTGTTATATAAATTTTATATTATGATAACACCTTGGAATATTCGTACTCTTTCAATCTTTATAGCATGATATTGTTTATGACTATTTTACCACCTATATGAGTGTTGTTAAAATGTTTAAGACTGGAATTTTTTATGAATGTTGAATATAAAATATATTATATATTAATATTATATATATATATATATAATTATTAATATTATTAACATTATGTAATAATTATCATTATTAATGGATGATAACTTCCATACTAAAACATGCTTAAAAACAAAATATGTATCACTGTGAATAGCGATTTTAAAAATTAATTGTTAATGAACAAGTAGTAAGATATTATAAGAGATCTATATTTGGTATTGTAATTATTAATATAGTTCTATCATATATTTTAATATATGGTTTTTAATCAATGTATTTTCAGTTTCAGTCAAATTAGAAGTGCCTTTTTGGTGATGAAATTAAAATTTCATTAAATTTATGGCTACCTAAAACACCAATGGAGTAACTTTAATATTAAATTTATCAATAGTATATTTATATTTAAATTATAAATTACTTCATTAGAGATATTACATAATGTTGATTTATACCATATAGAAACCCTCTCAGATTACATTCATTAGGATGGGATGATTCATGTACAAAATCCCTCTTTTAGTGTTCCAAATGTTCTCCTTTGGTCTCCAATGAATGCATATTGATTTCAAGGTGCTACTGTGTAAAATACAGTGTCTAAAAGTTTTCATCTAGATCACTCTATAACACTTTGAGCACGGTGGAGTCCTTCTCATCCATAATAGGATGAGAGGAGAAGTTTAAGAGGGAGAGAGTGTGTGTTTGTGATTAAAGTCTGTTATGAGAAATAATTATATATTCTTAGTTTTTAAATACCCTATACAATAGACATAATCATAATTTTATAGAGATAGGTTTTCAGTTAAAATATAATTTAACTGGATGTCAACACTTAAATATAAGAATACTTATTAAATCCCATTGCGAAAAAAATTATATTTCTTTAGGTCACACCATCTAACTTGGTAAATATAAAATATAATTTAACATCTATGTAAATTATTACTTTTGAATAAGACGTGATCTCGATATATTATAAATCATCATTATTTATTTAATACCAAATTAACACTTTAATAATAAATAAAAAATTTCCCACAACCCAGTTAAATAATATTTGTTAAATATTAAATAAAATATATAAACATATATTACTCACACTCTGATGAAATAATATTTATTCAATTTTTTATAGTGATAAAAAAATTATTCCACATACATGATATTAATATTTTTTTATTAACTAAATGAAAATATAATTTATTCATGATCTAGGTAAAAACATAATGTGTGGTCCTCAAGGATTCCTTCTCATTAGCATTAGGTGGGATCACCTAATTTCCATGATTACTATCTACAATGGGTCAACAATCCTATAAGAAGGAACTTCATGTCTCAATTAGAAAAACCACATATGAATACTCAATGTGTAATATAATCATTTTGTATCAATATCCATCAAAAAGGTTGTACAACCATATAATCAACCTATGTGCTCAATATTTATTTCTTTAATTATTTGGAATAAGCATGTCATTACACTGTGGCCATGAAATTTAATGTGATCGTTATATTCGAATAAATGGAGTGAGATAAAAATTCAATAAAGATAAATGGGAAAATTTATTCCTTGAATTATTTGTGAATAACATGTCACTCGTGAAATACCAAATTTAACAATTTTATCCATGAACTATCATCATCCTAGATTACTAAATAAATTTATTCTTATCAGTTATAACACATATTTATAATAATATTATGGTATAAGAAACATTACAATTTATCACATATAGGAATATTTGATAAAATAACAATATATAGAATTCAAACAAGTAGGATTATTCTCAAATCCTCCGATCTTGATGATTACCAAGTTCCAACATTACAAGGACTCACACCTGACAGTATAAAAATTATATTTTTTTCATAGAATGTTATCCAAGCTTTTCACTATATTTTATAATATCATCCATGAATTTCTTGTTTGACATTAGATAGTGGATCTAATATGACGGTATCAATACGATAGATACTCCGAGAAATTATCGCATTAATTACCTATAAAACAAAAAAAATAATATGTAATAAGATTTTTTATTAAAATAAAAATAAACAAATATTTATGTACTCAATGAAAAAATAGTTATCCCTTAGACACTGTCTATATAAAAATATCACATGGACTAGAGCCAATAACCTAAAATCATCAGTACGTTAGTCCTCACATGACAATAATGATTCTATTATGTTATGGATTTAGTCAATGGGTCTACCTCGGTGCATTACATTGAAATACTACTCACTTTAACATCACATATCTGATAAAATTAACCCAGTTTAAGATATTTATAAATTATATGCTTCCTTCAATGATGTGTCATTCTCTTCATGGCATGGGCCTATTCTGTTATATTATCAAAATAGAGTGTCATAAGAATTTTACCTCTATGTACCATTTCATGGTATTTAAATAAGTTTCATAACATACTACTAATTTAGATTCCAACAAAGCTATATTATAATCATATTATACTGTATAATATTTTCCAACAACCATATTTGCACTCTTCATTATCACAACAAAATAATTCAAAGTTATGTTTTGACCTATTGGAGATTTCATGTCATTTTAATCAGTTTAGAATCTAGAATCAGCATATCTCCCTATGACTAGTTCAGTATGTCCTCCATAGACCATGCACATATCCTCAGTATGCCTTATAAACTAATGTATAATATTCAATTCCATCCAATAGTGGTTACCTATGTCATTTTAATATCATCATACCACATGTTTTATGTTAGAGGCAACTACCCTATTAAAAAGCGTAGAATACAAGATATACATAATAATAAAATAGTATGGAATCCTTGTCATTATTTGTCTCTCCTCAAGAGTTGAAGAAAAAAATTTCCTAAAAAGATAAATTCTATGTGATAATGGAAATATTACCAATATTTATTATCTCATACTAAAATAATTCATTGTCTTGTATATATATGTACATTGACTTAGGTCTAGTTGCCTCTTGGACCCATCATGATAGATCTGGATTTCAAAAATATATGTGGCGTCACCTATGTCATATTTGAAGATGTTTTAATTCCACTAATCCTTAACAGACTACAATACTAGAACCTCATTTCCAATAATTAATATTTCATCAACATATGAAATTTAGAAAACAACATATATCTCACTATATGGATTATAAACATTAGGATATCATTCATTATTTATGAAAAAAATCCATTATGGATTCATCAGATCAAATTTTCCCTGACTTATATTCTCTTTTAATACATATCTAGATTTTATAAATTTATATTTATTTTTATGTAACATTGGAGTCACACACCCGGTGTTTTGTCTCATATAGATGTCATCATGATGTTCCCCATTAAGGAATTCTCTTTTGATGTCCATTTTCATTATCTCATTGTCGAGGATGTAAACAATGGAATGTAGGATTATAATGGATTTAGATTTTGAAGGTGGAGAAACAGTTTCTTTTTAGTCATTTCATTGACTCTTTTTTACAACTTTTTCAACCAATCATTCTTTATAGGTACAAAAATGTCTTTACATGTTCACTTTATTGTTTAATACCCATTTACATAAAAATATCATTACATTGATTATAGAATTTACAAAAATTTAGAATTATTTTTCATACATATAATACATTTTAAAATTCATGGATTCATAAATTTTGGAAACATAAGTTCAACATTCTAATTCAGTATATTTTATAGGATCATTATTATCATCTAATAATGAGTAACCATCATAATAACAGGGAAACCATACTGTTATGGTTCTTAGTCCTATCTTGTACTCATATTCAATATTTTTGTCTGTTGAACATATTATTTTATAGGTGTTTATGGATTTTTTTCATGTGGTAGCTCTTGTGTATCATGAGTATGGACTTCATAATAGTATCTCTCACTCATACTATCTATATTCTAGATTTTATCATTCTCTAGGAATTTGAGATTTCTTCCCACCAAAAAATTTTATTCTAAATTATCATATAGGTAATAATTCTTTATTTCCATAGGATATCCAATTAGGATAGACATAGTTCCTCATGGTGAAATTATGTAGTTATAAGTATCAGGGAAAAAAACTTCACAACCCCACACTTATATATGTAACAAAATGGTTTTATTTATTATGTGATGATCAAATTGAATGCAATTTTCCACTTTAGTTGGAACTCAATTTAGAATGTATTTTTCAATTTATAACGTGTATCCAAAAAAGGAAAATGAAATAATTGAATGAATCTTTATTGATCTGACAATGTACTTCATGGTGAAGTACCTCTATTCCCTAAAAAAATTTGATGAAGTTTATAAAGTGGAATGAGTTGGGATATAATTTCATACTCCAATAACTAATAAATAAATTACTAATCAATATATTCTCTACCAAGGTATATTTCAAGCTTCATTATCATTTTCTAAAGATATTTTTCACAATCATTATTCTATTCCATGAATATATCAATTGAATATTACTTATACCCCATAATGTAAACCAATAAATTACAAAAGGTATCCTTAGAAAGGTAATGAAGTATGTCTTCCCACCCCTTGTGTCAATTGGAAGTGGTCCCCCCAGATCAGTACGATCTAATTCAATAATCTATTTTTTCCTTTACACCTTTTCCTCAATATATTGATTTAGAAATATTTTCTTATGAAAATGAATGACACACGTACCTTTTTATTATTTAAAAATAATTAAAATGTTATACATCATTTAATTTATTCATATATGTTTTTACGTAACCTATTCGGGGGTTAAAAATATGAATGTTTTAATGATTTATGTCAAGTAGATTCATTTTATATTCCAATTACATTGTTCATTTAGTCATTAAAATGTACATTATTTAAATGTTCATTTTATTAAATAGTGGTATCCTTATAAAATAAGAAACATTTAATTCCAAACATAAATATAAATTTAACCATATCATTTCTATATATAGAAATTATGTTTTGGTTAATGGATTAAACATAATAATGACCTTATAATAGAAAGACCATTTTGGTTGAAAATGTATGGTGGTAGTAATCGATAGCTACAATAGAAATTTTTGACCTGTTGGTGGTCTTATATCTACTCCCTTGGTTAATCATTCTGATAATAATTGTTTATTATATTTGAATACATACGTGAGAACCACATGTTCTATCTAAAAGATTATTATTAAAAATAGTGAAATTGATCTCTATAAAAAATTCACATGAATCCTACCCTTTATTCTTTTGACGGGTATATTCATTCTTCTTATGGAATTTCTTCTCACATGTGAAATAAATATCTTCTTAATCCATAACATTTCACATGACATTTATCTTCTTCTATTAGAGTGAAGAATATTTATACATATATATCTTCTCTTTCACTTTCCCATTGCACTACATTAGAAGTGATGTTTTTTTTCATCGTCTCCTAATATACATGGTGGATAAGAGTGACAAGTTCTATAAAAGGATTCTCAATGTCGTTTATAATAAATCAAACTTCACAAATGGTGGATATCATAGGTTGTGACGTATGAATTCGATCAGTGTGTAGTTCTTTAGGGAAATTGATCAAAAGAATTTTTAGGTGCTCTATATATTCATTGATCATAACTATGTGAGGATTAACTAGAACACCATTTATAGTGACAATATCCTATTACACATATCATTACATGATTTTATTCATAATTAAAAATCAAATTACAATCCATGTATCATAATTTCTAATGTCTTTAGAAGACTAGGTACATAAATTACAAACATGGGATCAAATAAAAAATCTCATTATTCATAATTCATTATGAGATCATAACATCCTTTGAGAGACTACATATATATTGGACAACCTGGATGTGGCATGATCATAGGGATGAGCTAAAAATACCAATAGGGGAATTAATATAGGAATAAAGCATAACACTTGAGTTACCAGGAATATTAAGATGACATAAACAACATGTAAATATAAAAGGTTTCATAACATATATAATCATGGTACCATAGTAGATGTGTTAACAACATAAAACACAACAGAACCCAAAATCAAGGCTCATTTCAAATGATGGAGCACATGTAATGGATATCCACCAAGACTATCACACATAGGGCATGAGTCAAGGCTATCCACCAAGACTATTGCACATGAAGAATTGTGTGACTAGAAATTAACCAATGAATTTGAGAGATATCTAGGTGCACCAATATTGAAATTTTCAGGTATATGTGAGCCGTAAATGAATCATAAATAAGGAATCAATCCTCAACATATAGGTTACCCATGATAAGATTTTGGTATCATAATATTGTCAAAAGGAATAACATAATGGACTTTCACAATATAGTCCAGGAAAGAAAACGTTTTAATCATAAATCTATATTCATAAGATAAAATGAAGATAATTCATGATAAGTTAATTCCAAATTATGTGAGAACATATGAAAAGTGAATTTATGAATTATTAGAATTAAACCATTTTAGTTTCATTTAAGGAAAATATTTTAATGATTTTTAAAACGACAATTGAATTATATATTATATAAAACCATACTTTTACCAACAATTATTTCATAATAAAAATATTTATTTCATAAATATAATGTTAGATCAACTAGATTACAATAATCACATTAAAACTGGTAAAAATTCATGATTTTCCCTGACATTGGGCTTCCTCATCAAGAATAATTGAGTAGGTAACTTTTAAAAAAAATTATATCCCAAACTAGTATGAATGGATCCTAATACATGAGTTCAGACCATATAAAAAATTTTATAATATGTAAATAAATTAAAATTGAATTTCATATCTGTAAAATGATAGAGTTAATAACCTGAAGCAATAATGGTGGTTCAGGTAGAATCACATATAATATGTCTGATGAGTTCTTCACTTGATCATTATGTCATGTATAATTAAATTAGATTCATTAATTAATAAATCTTGAACCTTTTTATACATTTTAATGGTCTACTATAATTTTTTTTATTTTGTTTATATCCCCTAAAAGAGTTGTAGTGTTCAATTTCATCATTGGGAGCATTGGTTTCCTTGGCATTCATGATCAGTTTACTTGTATACATGTACGATGGGTCACGTATGTTGGGTTTTATAATCATGAACTAAATATATATTTATTATTAATGATTATAAAGAGGTTAAATTGTTCTTATCTATCATCTGGTTTTATGGCATAGGAATGAATCCGTAGATAAAAAATTAATGATAATCAATTGGGTTTCTTTTGGCCGGTTTCGATCACGATGATCTCATTTTGTTTTATAAATTAATATCATATATAAAAAATAATCCTAGATCATTAATAAGATATGTTTCATATATTATAATCAAGTATGACAATAAAAAATATTTCATGTCCAGCCTTTACGAGGGTAATAGAAATTGAAAACATCATTGTTGTTGAATGTTATAAATTAACAAATTTTGAAATAAGTTTTCATTTTTTGAGAATAATTAGAGGGTGAATGAGAAATGATGTTGAATTATTAAATTATTATAAGAAAAATTATAGTTTATTTAAGATATTGGGGTAATCGTACCATTTAAATTATTGGAGGTGATTAGATAGTAAGAATATAAATATCTTGAAAAGAAAATAAAAAATCATAATGTTGTATTTACCTCCTGAATTAATCCTCTATGTGCGCCTCCATAGAAGATTGGTTTTGGACTTCTGTTAAGACCAAAATATCATTGATGTATGGAAGGACTTGGAAATATATTTTACTAGAATTTGGACAAGGCTAGTGGAATGATAAGTGTGAGGGGTGGTATTTATAGTAGAGGAGAGAAGTGGTTTCCCCTTATTTAATTCATTAGTTTTTTATTTTTCTCATGACATTTAGCAGTGTAGATTCATGTGACTAAATACAGTAATTATATCATGTGATTTTTAATTAAAGGTGATTACATCATACATTACATATGGAACAGTGTATCTATCATATAATATATATATACTAAATTATTGTATGTCACTATTCAAAAAAAGTCATGTATTTTTGAAATATCTCAAAAATTAACCCTAACCATTTTTTAACTTTTAAATTTCAATATGAATTGCATTTTATGAAAACAATTTTATAAATATGTTAAATTTAATTTTTTAATTTTAATTTGCGTGATAAATTCATCTTCTAAAATTTTAACTGATTTTACAGCACATTGAAAAAGTAAGTATGGTCACATAATATTATAATTTTATAATTATACATCAATATAATAATTCATGAATACATTTTATTAATAAAAAATATTAATTTAGTCATAAAATTGTAATAAAATATTTTTTACTTACAAAAATAGAAACACATAATTAATATTTTTTAAAATATTTATTTACATATACTATGATGTAATTATAACATATGGTAATTTATAGGATGTATAAATTTTATTTATACATTCATTGTTGTGGTTACTATTCAATTTTCAAGTTTACTATTCATAAGGGTCATGTTACTATTCCAAATTCCAAGTAACTATTCCTTTGGTACGTACTTCTTCAATAGTGATTCATGGAATACATTGTTTACATGATACATAGTATATGTAAGGGCTAGTTGATAGGCCACATCTCTAACATGATCAAGAATATCAAATTGGACGATAGAATTGGGACATAGCAATCCATTATTCCCAAATCTCAGGATTATCTTCCATGGAGATATGTGGATGAAAACCATGAATCTAACCTTAAACTCAAGGTCCATTTAATGATTTTATTCTTAACACTTATATCAAAATAGGTCTTCTTGGATGCCCTACAGAATTGTTTTCACCATTTTCACCATTTCTTTGACCATTTCAAGTCCTAGATTCCTACACTCACCAACTACTCCATGTATTCATTTGTTCATCACCTCTTCCAATAAAAGTATTCATATGGTATACTTACAATGGTGGAGTGGAAAATTTTGTTGTATGATTATTCATCTAGATACAGATGTTGTTCCCATAATCCTTTTAAGTCTATATAACAAGCTCTGAACATGTCATCTAGTGTTTTAATAGTTTCCTCATATTGTTCATCAGTTTGAGGATGATAGGCCATACTGTTGTTCAGCTCAGTGCATAGAAGATGTGGTATTTTATTATATATCTTTGAGGTGAATCTCATATCTAAATCGAATAGAATCGAAAGTGATACTCCATTAATCAATAACACATATCGAATATATATCCATGCATTTTGATGTAGTTATAAGTCCTCTCAAATTAAAATAATGTGTTTTTTCATTGTAACATGATCAAAAATAACCCACATAGCATTGTTCCCTCTAGATGACTGTTGAAGTCTAGTGAAACAGTCCATGGTGATGTATTCCAATTTACATGATGGCATGATTAATGATATCATTAACCATTTAGACTATTTCCTCTCAGCCTTCACCTGCTGAAATACCAGTCACTTTTTAGTATATTCAGAAATTTCATTTGTTGAGAATCTTTTATTTTCTCTATAAGTGATGGTTGAGCACTCATTTGAAAATGCATTGATGATTTTTATCCCTTAATGATTCCAATTTCCATCCATTGTAGGTGTATGAATATTTTATCTTTCAATATTGTGATCATTGATAATGATTCATGATCCTTCCTATGTAGAGAAGTTTCTACCATATTTTCCTTACTTGGATTTTAGTGTATTGAGAAGTTGTTTCTGATGCTTTTTCCGAGGCCCATTCATCATTCTGTTTGGGGACACATAGTTGTGTGAAATTCATTCTTTCATTACTGAGGTGGTTGGTATCAATAAATTTTTCAATTATATTTTCTCCTGGATCTAAAAAAATTAAGGGTTTTGGGCCCCTCCCTTGATGGATTATTCATTAAAACTAATTGCCTTGTCCGGGTCTCTCTTAATGATTAATACTTTTTTTCAAGACCTTATTTCCAGTTCCATATCATTGTGGATGCCGTTTAATTATAGTACATGTGTCCAGACATTCCAAAGGGTCATGTCAGGGTAGATACCTTCAATCAGGGGACTAGTCACATTAAGCATTGATGGCGTTAAGGGGCACAGAAACCATATAGAATCATTATTCTTCTCTTATAATAGGGATCCTCAAGGATACGAAATCCTAATAAATCCCAAGTCGAGTGTAGGTAAATGTATGCCAGAGGCATTTCTCTATGTTTTTCCTTAACTTCACATTTTTAACATGGGGTATGCTGTTAGATTAAAATCTAGAGGAGATATATTTGACTTATTGGAACAATAACATGAATGGATCAGAATGGTCGCCCCCTATAAGGAATCACCTTGAAGGTTTATGAGATGGATGGGTCAAGATAACCAATGACGACGGACCCAGAATGGTGTGTACCAAAAAGGTAAGGTTTCACAATGTGAATCCTGATATGGGCCCCACAAAGGGTGGATCAAAGTATGGTGGGTCTACATGAAGGGAACAACATGTTTTACCATTGATAGGGATTGAACCTCGAGAAGTATTCATACATACAAGATAATGTATCAAAACACACACAGATTTAATGGATGAGGCACATGATTGGGGTAAACAAAAACAACAACAACCCTGGAACATACTATTGATTATACATGGTTACCAGCCTAATATTATGCGACTCTAACACAAAAAGGGTGATGTGATGGAAGTTATTGTTGGGGAAATGAATGGTTATCTTCCCATATGGTTGGCCTGATTCCATCAAGATTTAGCGACCCAGGTAAAATCAGGGTTGATATAGAGTGAGTATTGATGTATGTAATGGATGGACAGGAAAAAATGTTATGGAGAAATGGTCTGGAGAGGGTGATGTTGTGCTTGAACATCAAATGGGTTTCCAATTTATCCCTATGGATAGAAATCAATGTCCATGTAGTTCTAGGAATGGGGTTATGAGTCACCTATTGAGGTTGCTCATGAGAAAGGATGTATTGTTGGGACTCGAAGGAAGTGGAACTTCCGGGTCTGGTCGTGATCTTCCAGAATCACAAAGGCTCAATGGAGACACTAGGATGGGACATGAATGATGGTATTAATTATTTGGGAGGATTAATACATACCTTTTTGAGAAATAGAATGCATCAAATCCCACATAGTTCCTCATAATGGGTCATGTGTTCAGGGTATACCCAATGGGCAGCAACCCGAAGACACATTGAGGCTTATGCATGGTTAGCATCCTATCACAATAGGGACACTATTTCTTGGAGGAGTTTGGAATGAGTGTGGGATAATTCAGGGTTAGCTAACTGAGTGTATCAAAACAATTCAGGGAGGCAGATATGGGAGATTTGTCTTAAAATGAGCATATATCACATAAAGTGGGTACATCCCAAAGAGGGAGATCCAAATTTTACTATTGATTGGTATGGAACCTCTAATAAGCTTCCTTCATAATGAACTGGGATCAAAATCCACATAGTTTGAGAGGGGGATACCGTTTAAAATCATGTGGGATTAGCGGAGTGAATCGATGTGAAATAGTCGGAATGGATGATTATGGGGTGTTTGTAATGAACCTCAAAGAGTCTTCATGCATACTCTTCTTAGAATATTGGGATCAATTTCCACATTATTTGGTAGGGGGATAAAGTTTTACATCATGTGGGATGAGTAGGGTGAAGTGACATGAAATGTCCAGAATGGATGATTACGTGGTGTTGGGATTGAACCTCAAAGAGGCATCCTACATAACCTGCTTAGATGATAGGGATCAAATTCCACATAGTTCGGTAGTGAGGGGCTCTGGGTTTTAGTGTGATTAAAACCACATAAGGTATTTCAAGGTCATTTCTTACTCTGTGAACACTTGAGTGATGTATGGTGTGAAAAAAAGAGGTAGTAGAAGACCTAACTATTTTGTCACAAAGGTGTGGTCAGGAGGGTTGTTGAGGGGATTATGCTTGGTTTGTGGAACATGAAAAGAATATTGAGACTTTCTCACATAGGGAAACTCAAGGAGGATGTCCAGTTGTATGAGGGGTATTTGGTATTAAGACAAGGAGAAACATATCAAGATGGGTTGGGGCGTACACAAAGGCTTCCTGGGGTGCGCACAGTGACAAATCACAGACTGAGAGGTGGAGTGAGAGGGTGCTAGTGATTATCCCCTTCTTTGTCCTCAAGAACATTTCCATCATGTGGGGGTCATAGTATAAAATCATGTGTTGAGGAGATTAGGTTTCTTGGAAGTTTAATGTCCTGCAGATCAGAAGGAAAGGATTCACTCCTCACCAATAATAATTACATAACATGACCCAACCCATCCATGGAGATGGTATGGAACAATAAATTCCAAGGTTAATGGGTTTTTTAGAGTGATTCATTTAGGGGATCATATTATTGTGGCTATGCGAAGAAGCAAAATCCATTAGTGTGCATATGTGATGAGGCATGAGGTAGGGAAATGAAACATGAAGCACCGCCCAAGAGACATTAGAATAACATTTTAAATGTTTGGAGGGCCATGAGAAAGAGGGGTTTCCATATCAAGGGGAGTTATATGGAAGGTATTTTCAAAGCACGTGGGCCAACAAGGGATTCTGGATACTAGAGAACATGGCTTTGTAAAGCATAGGTGTTCGCAGAGCACAAGGCCTCATAGGGCCTAGGTTATTTAAGGGCATATGGATCAAAGATGATTGGGTTTCTCAAAGGATATGGCTTCACAAAGCAACGTGACCCAACCTACGCATGGAGTTCACATGTTCTTGGAGGGTGCATCATGATTCTTGGGTGCTTCACAATGTCGTCAGTACCTAAAGGGGTATACTTATTTTGAGAAGGAACATAGGCAATGCAAAGGGAATCCCTATTTAAATAGGGGTACATTTTGTCAAACGGAAAAGGGTTACATAATTACCATTTACCTTGGGTGATTCATTTTCACAGTTTTTTTTCATAACATTGAATTCATCATGATTTGGTAATTCGGAAGGTGAAAGGTCAGGGTTTCCCCCTTTGGAGTGGGGGGAGTTGGGTAGTTATGGGATCCCAAGGGGCACGATGGGATAAGGAAATGAAACAAATAAAGCTGCCCTCTGCAACTAGAGGGAAATTCTGTCATGTTTCTTAGAATCCCATAGGTGATAGTCACTCCCTCCACAAGCAGATGCAAAGGATTCCACCTTCCCTAAATTTCATTAGAGTCACATTGTAGACTATCACTCACTCTACAGTAGTCACAAAAACATTTTCATTCCATAATTTTTATCATATTCATGGAGTCAAGTTTTATTTTTCAATACGGTGGTCATAGAGGACTTGGTAGCATTGTGCCAGCAACGATGCTGGAGGGATTTGTGAATTTGCCTCACGATGTAGCCCATTTTGATTTATTTTAGTGTTATTTTCTTAATTTTTTCATGCAATGAATTTTGGAACCATCAAATTCCACCCCCACGCAAATAATGGGAGCTGAAGAGAAAATGAGCTTCAGGATGTGAGGGTTGATTTCCAAAATTTTGGCAAGTAGAAAAATGGTATTATGAAGACCAATCGAGATATGGGTAGGTTGTGTTCCAGTTGATAATTCCACAAATCTCACCACAACTAAGATTTCCACAAAGCTCAGTGTTTTAGATTAAAATATAGGTGGATGAAATTTCTTTTTTCCTCACCTGTCTCTGCACTTCTATGCCTGAGCTCTCAAATTTTGTGAAACTCCACACACACTGGGATCTCTCATTTCGAACTAGATTTCATGGACATGTGATTGAAAAATTATACTCATCTAATTGTTGCACCATTATCTTTGGCCTCATTTCACTTCATATTTTTTTCCTTACTCTCTTCGAACGTATGCTTCTTGAGCCCGGTTTGCAAACAAGATTTGTGAGAGGACTCTACGACATATCTCTGCAACTAAGCTATGAAAATGAGCTCGTCAGATGAGCTATGTGAATAGTAATGAAAATACAAAAAAATATTGATTGGAATGGCCAAAAAAAATCTATCAAGAGTTCCTTACAGATACTACCCGACGGGAATAGATGGAAAATAATCTGGGCATTGGGTAATATGTGTGAAGCCTTTTAGATCAAGAATCTAAAGTGGAGAACCTGTAAGAAGTGAAAAAGAACTACTAACATTGAAAAACAATGACACTCTATGTCTTTGGTCTGAGTGATGAAATTTTCATCCCAATGACATGTACATATAAGTTAACATACTAGTTCTGGAAAAAACCATATGTGGCTCGTGTTTACATAGGAGGAAGAGAAGATACATAATGAGCTACCTTTTCCTACTAATTTTTTTTTGGGTTAGTAATAGAAAACACAGAGAGATAGGAGTCAGCCTACCAACGATAGATGTTGATGCAATGAACTATATATGTCAATGATGGGGTTCCTCCTCCAACTCGATGCTGAGGATAGAATATTTAATGAAAAAATAATTTTGGTTGATCCGATGAACTTCTTAGAGGTGAGGTTGTAGAAGGGACAATGATCCCTATGACTGAACTGAGTGGAGGTAATTTATTATTGATGGAAATCATATCCCTAGATGAGAAGGGCCATAGGAGAAGAAGGATAGCCATAGGGTTACATCGGATACTGACTGAGGCTCTAGGGAAGTGGTTGTGCCACATTAATATGCCTCTAGATGCTATTTTCCAAAGGCTAGGGATGACATGGAAATAAAAAACAATTTCTCAATCGTTCCAAGATATCGGATCACATCAATCATCATTCGATGAATCTATCTGAGATTAGTGTTGTTGTGGAAAGACTTCTAATTTCTAAGGAGGATGGGGAACAATACATCACCAAGAAAAAGGACTTCATGAATTCTCAGGGTACTAAGAATCCAATGATTTATCAGGAGAAATATTTTTTTTGTCAAAGAGTCTCACTCCAACCATATTCCAATGAGCGTGGGGAGTGTTTCTCATTACCTATGTAATCTTAATAGTCCTCCTAGGAGATGAGGATGACAAAGGAAGCCATTTGGAGGAAGTGTAGGTTGTGGCCTTGGAGCTAGTAGAGCTTATTAAAACTCAATAGGTAAATTCTAAACCATTACATTGTGGAATCTACCTAGGTTGTTGTGGTTTCTCAACTAACATTTTTTCCTATAGGAGAGCCTCGAACCAGTGGGCCCTTCCCATATAACCACAGGACTAACCTTGTGACCTAAGCATGAGATGATAGTCATTGGAGAATCAATCAGGGTTGTGACACCCTGGGCAGTTCTCCCAAATGATTCGAAGTTCTCGGCCATATATTGGGGGCCACGTCGTATTATTCTGACAACCATTTCTTGAGAGAGATACCCATTTATTTAACCCTCTATATACTCTCCATCATTTAATTCTTAATGCTTTTCTCTTCATCCCATCACACGTACATTGTATTGTTCTATCAGAACATTTCTTTAAATAGTGTGGGACATACTAGCAAGGATGGATGGGGCTCCCGACACTAATTACTCATGGGTAATGCTGGTTATCGTGGAACAAATCAAGGAATTTGTGATCGCTGGTGTGGTTACCGATGAGATTGTACCAAAAAATGTTGAGGTGTCATCCAATTATGAAAACCAGCTTCCTGATTTTGAACCCAACCTGCCTAATAGGACCCCATAAGAATATCCTACTACTGAACATCTAGTGGTGTTCCCAGCATATGAACCCACCGACCTAAAGGACTGGGACAACAATTCTTATAATGAAGGGGGTAGTAAGGACATCTGATGCCGGTCATGAAAATTGATCAAGTGCATCATTGACAAAACCCCATTATTGGAGTGGGAAACCCAGGAAGGAAGATTTCACGCCAAGTTACATGATTTATGTACTGGAGGAGTATATTCTTTGTTCCCACATATTCTCATCATACATTATCTTGCTGACAGGGTTTGTGGGTACATGTGTGGCATTAGTGAAGACTGGAAGTGTAGGAATGAAGTCAACTCCCAGAGGCTTCTAGAGGTTGAATAAGAGATCCACTTAATAGGAGTTCATCTATATGGGTGATCCTCTTTCATTAATACCCAGATAGGGTTTATATCACAATTTTGGACTCAAATGGAAAAATTTGATGACAATCTAGGTCAAAAATGTCATGAAATGGACAAAATCTGAGATGAGAGGGATTGAACACTAATTGTGGTTATTGAACTGTGCCCCACGACCAACGAGGAAGAGGGGGGGCTTGGGAGATGATAGAAAATCTTGGAGGCCATGGACCAAAGAGTGGGGGATCTATTATAACACCCCAAACATTTTATGGTATGTTTCTCTTATATACATTATATTCATCACTGTTTTCCTTTTAAACAACATTAGGTTTTTTATGAGATAGTCAAAACATAGTCATTAAATATAAATTTTCCACTTCTATGATTTGAATTTCCACAAATGGTCATCCAGAGTTGTGATTAGTAAGTCATTTGGAGTCTGATAGAAACAAACAGATTTTTGGTGAATAGTAACATACCCGTATGAATAGTAATATGAATAGTAATATGACCCTTATGAATAGTAAATATTATTATTATTATATTTTCTTAAGGAAATAAAATAATGATATTTTAATTAGTTTTTTAATGAGAAATAAAACTAATTGCTCCTTTGAGTTTGTTATTTTTTGAATTAACTATGAATTTATTTAATAAAATAATTTAATAATATTTAGAAAATTAATTTTAAAAAATGGAGTTCATTTTTAAATTCTAAACGTCAAAAAATAATTGGGTAAATTTTTGGGATTTTTCTGAAATTCTTGAATTTTTTATGAATAGTGGAATAAAATAAAATGCCGTATATACCAATTATCAGTTAAATACACTATTTATGACATCATAAGTGATTAAGGCCACTTCGTTCGAACTCACATGAACTTATTACTATTAGTGTTCACATGAAACAACATTATTGGTTGTCTTGGGGGAATAATAAAATAATGAATTAAATATTCAAAATTTACCCCTCTCCTCCGCTATAAAAACCTCTCACCACTCCCGCTTCCCTTCACTCCTCTAAACCGTGAATATCCTAAATGTTCTTCCCAAATACCCTTCCTTAGTCACTCACCATGGCCAAGAAGATCGTATTATTTCCAAAATACAAAAATCCCTTCCCTTAAGGAGGTTCTCGAGGATGTTATTTCAAGAGGTAAAACGCATTTCTTTTTCTTTTAGTTTCATTTTAATTTTTCTTGATTTTTTATCCTCTCCTAACCTCCTATGTCCAAATGATCATGATAAATCCATTATCATTGATATACTGGATTTATATCATGTGAAATGCAGAACCATAATCAATATTCTTATTCCCTTCCATTTATATTTATAAATGAAATCAACGTCCATGAGGTTCCAATTTATAACCATCGTAGATGTTAAAGTTTTTTTCTTCAATAATTCCTTAATTAAAAGACATGAAAACATATTTATGGTTGATCCAGGTCATAATATATGTATTTTATCTTGATTAATGTTTTGTAATCTTTACACATACATAATATGGAATAATAATACAAAACAAGTTTATTGATCACAAAACTGCCAAACCAAATTCAAGAGTTTATTTTCAACTCATCGAATGAGTAATCCTCATGGTATATAACAAGAATTATTATAAGATAATATCTATCTCTATATTGTCAATAATAATGTATATTAACAATTCTAGATGTTTAACCATATTTCAAACCAACATCAATTCATGAATACAAGTAAACTAATCCTCAAACCATGTAAGAAAATTCTTCCAAAACAACAAAATTGAATCCCCTAAACCCATAAAAAGGACATTAATTAACTTAATAATGTTATACAATATCAATTACATCTTGATTAGGTTCTGGAATTATTAATCAATGAATCTAAATTTGATTATTCAGGTCGTGAAGTACAATCAAGAACACCTTGGAGCATAAGGTAAGGGAATTCTCAATCAGATTTCCATTCTTTGGGTAAACCTTATTCATCGTTATTTATGTTTTATAAAAATTTCATGTGTGATGTATTTTGTTTATATTATTTTGAATTATTTTTATTTATAGTGTGTAATCATATTCCATCCACTCTATTAATTCTCACTTTAATTATATGATTTATGAAAGGGATCTTCTCTCTCACTTTTGTTCAAGAATATCTTCTATGTTGTGCGATTTTATTAGTAATACCTAATGGTGGGGTATGTTTTCTCAACTGCCCCATACCGCCCTTATGATATATAAATAATTGGATAACCTTTTACCTCTCATTAATCCCTTTCAAGAACACTCGTTACCGTGCCAAAATGTTTGTAAGGTTTTTTTCATCTCACTTTCATTTCTGTGAGATTTTTCTTATTCACCACCTAATTCTTGTATGTGGTATATTTTTTCAACCATTACATATTTAATAACACGATTCTCTTTATATTATAGTTAATAAATGTTTCATTTGAGTTTTATAAGTCCTAGTCACATGATTCGACCGATTACATTGGGGTAAGGGCTTTTGTCTCAACTACTATTTTGTTGTGACTAACTTTGTGTGGTGTACCCAATAATCCTTATTTGGTGTACCTACTGTCCATTTGAGATCATGTTTCATTTGAAATTATATTTATATTAAATATCCATACTATCATATAATGGATATTTTTTTGTCTAAACCATATACCATTTTACATACGATGTTTTTTTTAATGTGATTTTAATTTTGGAAAAGTTGATGAATCTGTATACTTTACTCTATATGGAAAATGAAAAGGAATATTTCTATTGTATTGAATCAGTGTATAAGGAATTATTTGGACATGCAGTGGTGGGTGGGGCTCGCTATATCCCCTCGATTCATCGGTAGGTCTAATGAGATAAATTAGTTGGTGACAAACCCTTCGAGTTTGTTTCCCAAAATTAGACAGGTTTATACCCATAGAACTAAACCGTTTTTATAGTATTATAGTTTCATTGCTAGATACAAGACTTCCAATTAATAAGAATTATCTTTATTCATTATCAGTTATTATTATTATCCATGGTTTTTTCACTTTGACAAAATCTATGGATGTAGATTAATTCTTAGTTTATTAATTGCATTAGTTATTCAATTATTCCTTTTGTCGTATTGATTATGCCAGATTGATTGTGTGTAACGTCCTGATTCTAGGTGCCACTCAATGGGTGCCCCGAACCCAGTTCACCACGTGACCTCAAGCGTATTTCCCTAAATTCCAGAGGGTGCCGACTAGCAGCGAGGGCCTAGGTTTGATATTGGGGAAACTATGCCCTCATCTGTCAAAGTGTAGAGCAGAGGAATAATAAAAAGCATAAAACAACAGTGGAAGAAATAATCCATTAACATTTCAAATAAACAACTGCTGTAAAAGATACCCAACAATTATATAAATAATGATGCACCATGTCTCATGTTCTAAGAAAACAGTCAGAACATGTTACACAATAATACAGTACAGTACAATATAAATCACAGAAAAACCAAACAAAACGGTAGTAGCATCACGATCCTAAGCCTGGTCCCATGCTCCCATACTCTTCAGTAGAAATCAAGTACCGTCATAGGGACCCTTTCCCTTATCCACACCTATAGAAATGTAATCTGTTTGGGCCAAAAAGCATGACCCAAATAGGGTGTGAGAAATAATCTCAGTAGGCACCCACCAAAGGTCCGTGCTCAACTATGTGTAAACATGAAACAACAGTGTGAAAAATTAAATGCAATAAACTAAGAAGTACAAAAAAGTAACTAACATTACTGGTTATATTTCCATTTTATCATTCATTTTAACCATTTATGTTAATAACATTTTGTGCTCAAAATAACCAAGCCCTCATGCCAACTAGAATCTTTCCCTCAGGATAATATAGTAAAACCATGCCCTCAGGCTAATATAGTAAAACCATGCCCTCAAGAATTCCCCCAGGCTATATAGTACCTTTCCCTTAGGAAATTCCCTCAAGATAAATAGAATCATTCCCTCAGGAAAAACTGAAATGAAACCCTCAGGTAATCAAAATCATTCCCTCAAGCATTGCCCTCAGGCGGAATAGAACTATGCCCTCAGGCTAATCAATAATGCCCTCGGGTTAAAAAAGTAACCATGACCTTAGGCTATAAATTAACTAGTCCATTCCCAACATTTAAACATGCAATCATTTATGATTCCTCTCAAGTCAAAAGTAATGCATAAAATAAACACGGCATACCCTCGGGTGTCCTAACCAAATGGCTAAACAGAGGAACGCACCCCCGGGGTGGTCCGGGATCCAAGTAGCAATCCCAAACAATAGTTTACTATCATATTTAATTAGTTATACAATTTTAGGTATTTAAATAGCCAAGGCCTCAGCCACACAAAACCCCAATATGGGTTCGCGGCCCAAAAATACACACAAACGGACAACAGATGGAAATTAAACACTAATCCACCTACCTCGATCACCCGTGATCGATCTACCTGTCTACACCTTCTAAAACGTCCAAGAATGTCGTAGATATTAGGTAAAATAATTCTTGTTCAACTTTAAATAACTTCCATTTGAAAAATAATTGGCAAGAACTATAGAAGGTGATGGGAGGGCTTACCCGTGCGGTTCCAACGTGATTGACGGAAGCAGAAACGGATTCCTGACGCTCGATCTGGAGGTCCACGAAGGATCGGCTGTCCTCTCCCGAGATCTCATCCGGTTATAATCCAATCATGTGAACAAGGTTGGATACTGCCCATTTTATGCAAAAAAAACAAATGACACAGCGTGTACTTCCATGTACACGGCGTGTACTTTTTCATTTAACGGTTCCTATGGCGGCACCGCCAAACTATTCATCCGTCGACATGAGCACACAGCGTGTATTCTTGGCTACACGGCATGTACAGTCGCCTAGCAGGCAGCGACTTCGACCTCCTTACTATTTTCCCCGACCGACTGACTATAATGCGTGTAAATACCACTACACAGCATGTAGTCGGTTTTTACACCCTTCAACACCGACATGGCTACACACCCTGTGTACTCATCCAACAAGGCCAATAGTACACGGCGTGTGGAAAAGTGCATGGCCTGTAGTCCCAAAATTTATGATTTTTTCCATTATCCCTATTTTCTCAAAAACACTTAAGGAAAAGAAAAAAGAAGAAACTCGTACATCAAAATAAGAACCGGGTTCTTACAAAATTCCCCCATTAAAGCAATTCATCCTTGAATTTACCTTCCAAGGGTGGTGAAGATATAGCCATGAACAACTCCAGCCATTGTGTATGTATGTTGGTCTCCCGCTCCTAGGATTCATCCTGCACTCGGCCATGCTGCCATAACACCCATACAAGAGGAACTGACCGACCTTGGAGAACCTTCGTGCTCCAATCAACGATACAAATCAGATGCTCCTCAGAGGACACATCTAGTTCATGATCAACCTCCTCGGGTTGAAAGAAGTGAGACAGGTCTGAATGATAATGGTGCAACTGAGATATATGGAAGACATTGTGCATGGCTCGGTACCTCTATGGTAACTAAAACCGATAGGAAACTATCCTGAATCTCTCCAGAATCTCAGATGGCCCCACATACCTCGGTGAAAGTTTACCATGTCTCCTAATCCTCCTATGTACCAAACTCAGTGAAACACGCATGAAAACCTAATCCCCAACCACGAACTCCAAGGGTCATCTGCGATGATCAGTATAAGATTTCTGACAAGACTTTGTGGTAGCCATCTGTTTCTAAATAAACTGGACCTGCTCAGAAGTCTCCTGCATGAGACATGGTCCAAATAAAGCTACCTCACCTGCCTCTATCCAGCACAAGGGTGATCGGCATAGCCTACCATATAAAGCCTCATAAGGTTCCATCTCAATAGTTTCTTGAAAACTGTTATTATAGGCAAACTCTACTAGGGGTATATGCTTCTCCCAGGAGCCCCCAAAGTCTAGGATGCATGCATGCAGCATGTCCTCAAGCACCTGTATCGTACGCTCTGACTGACGATCGTTCTGAGGGTGGTATGATATGATCAGAAGCACCTGTGTACCCAGTGCCCTCTAAAAACTCTGCCAGAAATGAGATGTAAAATGGGCATCCCTATCTGAAATGATAGAACAAGGGACCCTATTAAGACTTACGACCTCTCGGATATAAAAATTCTCGAGATCGTCAACACTGAAGGTCTCCTTGATTGGAAAAAAGTGATCTACCTCCGTGATTCTGTCCAAAACAAACCACCCAGCATCATTGCCTCGAGGTGACCTTGGCAACCCAATAACGAAGTCCATTGCGACATCATCCCATTTCCACTCTTGGAAGGGTAAATATTGTTACAGTCTAGCTAGCCTCAAATGGTCCACCTTAACCTGCCGATAGGTGGAACATCTCATAACAAAACCAGCTACTTATCTCTTCATACTCGGCCACCAGTATTGACGTCTCAAGTCACGGTACATCTTGGTAACTCCGGGATGAACTGCCTAGACTGAAGCAAGAAACTTCTGCCTCAGCTCCTCGCGTATATCCCTTGGAACCCACACTCATCCATGGAAATGAAAAACTTCATCATATCCTATTGTCCACCCAGGAGGAGGGTCCTCAATTTCCACCAAATCCCGGAGAACTAGGCCTTCTGAATCAGATAGTTATCTCATCCTCACTCTATCAAGGAGGGTAGAGGTCACAACTAAAGATAAAAGATTGTTCTGACCCTAACTATCGTGCACCTATAGATGCATCTCAGAGAACAAATCCATTAGCTACCATTCACCACTGGCCTCCTGAACTGCCTATATCTGAATCTTCCTGCTCAGTGCATCTGCTACTGCATTACCTTTACCAGGTGTATAGGAAATCTCAAAATTGAAGGACTGAAGGTATTCAACCCACCTTCATTGTCTCAGGTTCAAGTCACACTGGTTAAATATGTACTTTAGACTTTTGTGGTCCGTGAAGACCACAAAATGTTCTCCCAAGAGATAATTTCTCCAACAGCACAACGCATGAACAACTGTAGCAAACTCGAGGTCATGCGTCAGGTAATTCCTCTCATGTGGCATCAACTTCTGAGACCCATACACAACTACTCGATCACCCTGCATCAACACAGCTCCTATACCAATACCTGATGCATCACAATAAATTGTGTATCTCTTCCCCTACTCTAGGAGTATCATGATCGGTGCTTATGTCAAATTTCCCTTCAACTCCTGGAAGGCTGTCTCGCAAGAATCTGACCAAACGAACTTCACACCCTTCTTATTCTATCCTGTCAATGGTGCTGCTAAGTGGGAGAAGTTCTGTATGAAGCATAAGTAGTATCCATCCAGCCCTAGGAAACTCTGTATCTCAAACACGTTCTTAGGATGATCCCTGGAAACTACTTACCTCACCTTATCTGGGGCTACTGCAACTCCTTCCTCGAGATGATATGACCTAGGAAGTGTATCTAGTCCATCCAAAAGTGGCACATTGAGTTCTTATTATATAGTCAATGCTCTCTCAGTGTACTCAATACGATCTCAAGATGGGTGGCATGGTCCTGTCGAGTATGAGAGTACACCAAGATAATGTCTAAGAATAATACCAAAAAATAATTCAAATAAGGATGGAACACATGATTCATCAGAGCCATGAAAACTGCTGGCGCATTCGTGAGTCCGAACGGAATAACCGTATACTAGTATAGACCATACCTTCTCCTGAAAGCTATGAGCGGTATATCAAATGGTCTAACATGTAGCTGATGATATCCTGATATCAAGCCAATCATAGATAACACTCGTGCTCCATGAAGTTGATCAAAAATATCACAAATCCTTGGCAGGGGATATCGGTTCTTAACCATCTACTAGTCCAGCTTCCGATAATCCACACATAGTCTGAGGGTACCGTCCTCCTTCTTCGCAAATAAGACAGGAGAACCCCAAAGAGAATTACGGGGTCGGATGAAACACTTTTCCTGTAACTCCTCTAACTGTATCTTGAGCTCCTAAAACTCTAGTGTATCCATCCTATAAGCATGAATGGACACCGGTGCTGCTCCTGGAAAAAGATCAATAGATAAATCCACCACACGCTCCGGAAGAAAACCTGAAAAGTCGTCGGGGAAGACATCCCTGAAACGATCAACCACTGGAGGGAAATCCTCTTGAAAAATCACTCGGTCATCCAGATATAAGATCACAATCTGGGCTGTGATACCACCTCACCCATGATGATCTGGTCCAGCTCAACTCGCTTGAACATCCCATTCACCTTTGTATAGAAATTATCAGCCCTCTGGTGATGTGAAACTCACCCTGCGATGATAGCAGTCTACAAAGGCTCGAAAGGGAACCAACCAGTCCATCACGAGAATGAAATCATATCTCATCATCTCTAATACATAGAGGTCCCAATAGAAGTGACACCCACCAACCTCAAGGGGGCACTCCTTGCAATGACTCACACAAGCCATTCCAGTCCCCAACGGAGTGTCTTGCGTCATATCAGTAGTAGAAGAAGAAACACAGAGCCATGGGCTCTACACAATGGGCACAAATATGAAAATATGTGTATCACTCGTATCGAAAATTACTGAAGATAAAACAGAAGCTACTAGAATAGTACCTTTGATAGTAGAAGGTCCGGGATCCTGCTCTTGTTGGGTCTGTTGCACTGCATATGTATGCCCAGTGCCGCGACCCTGCGACACATCCTGGCTACCATGAGCTGTCCCGCCCTGCTACCTCTGAGATCCTGGTGTCTGGCTACCATGTCCATGACCACCATCCCTTCCTGCATGCCCTGACATATTCTAGTTCCCTGATTGGTGAGAAGCCACCAGTCCTACTCCCACACACAGAGTCTGCACAGAACCCCTCTCCCTAGACACTGGTTGAAACACCCTGCAAAAGCACTACAGATGCCCCATATTTCCGCAAGCTCAGAACTCCACTGGGTCTTGTGGACACTAGGGTATCTTGTGCCCCTCCTTACCACACTGGTAGCATATGATCTAGCCACCTGAAACATTCTTTTGGCAGGCACTACCACCCTGAGAGAATTCTATCTGTCTCTTCCTCTTACCAGTGGAAATAGTACCAGAAACTATTGTTGAACCACCCTTTCCCACACCACTAGTTTCCCGTAGGTTCGTCTCTGTAATCAGTGCCTGGTTCACAATATCATGCACTGTAGGAAACTTTAAAAAATTCACCAGTGGTCGGATTTCATAACAAAGACCATCCTAAAAGCTTCTGTCTCTCAACGTCTCATCGACCACCAGAACGGGTGCAAAATGCTGAAGCTCGGTGAAGCGAGCAGAATAATCCATCACTGACACATTTCCCTACTGCAGATTCATGAACTCTCGAGCCCTATATACCCTCAGAGTCTCTGGAAAGAATATTTCATAGAAGAGTGCCTAAAAATGTTCCCACGCTATGTCTCTGTGATTCTCTGTCTAGGTGGTAACATCCCACCACCTCTTGGCGGAATCACGCAGCATATATGTCACGTGCTTGACCCTCCACCCTAGAGGCCTCTCAAAATGATCGAAAATAGTCTTCATAGACCCTAGCCAAGACTCTATAGCTTGTGGTCTGCCATCACCAAAGAATGTAGGCAGATGCTGCAGCTGGAATATACGAGTCAGCTCGGCCATCGATGTGGCAGCCGATGGTGCTCCCTGAAAGGTTTGCATGAACCGTATAAGGCCTTCAAGGAACTGCGCCTTCACGCATGTGTCTGGTATAATGGTCGGCACTGCATCTGGCTCTGTTAGAGGATCCACTTGTAGCCCATGGCCCACCATTTTTTGAGTATACTCGTTGTTGCTCTCCTGGCGAACAACGCATGAAGGTCTCGGCGGTATGACACTACAAGTTCAAACACACACCTTAGATCAAGATTATCATAGTCTGAAAACGAAAAGACCAAAAGGGGAACAGGAGGAAGAAGGCTTCCAAGATTTTTAAAGCAGGACTACACGGTGTGTATATTAACTACACGGTGTGTACCTGACTTCTCTTCCCTGCCCGGGTCCTTTTACACGGCCAAGCCACATGGATCCCATTGAACAAAACTACACGGTGTGTACATAATCTACACGATGTGTATGGTGTAATTTTCCAACTTCCCATGTTGTTTGTGACACGGCCAACTACTCGGCTTGAACAAAAGAGCGTGTTAAACCCACACACGGCGTGTACACTACCCCATTTCTCCAGCCACATGGCTATGTCCACACGATCTGTCCTCGGACCAGACTACACGGCTTGTCCCACAGGTACACGGTGTGTTCTAGACGAGCTCTGCCAACCCGTGTTGTTAGTTACACGGCCGCATACACGGATCACATTACACTGCATGTTCTATATACACATGGTGTGTACATGAAAGGATTTCACTGGCCTGTGTTTTCTAGTTACACAGCTGGATCCTAGGTCAGACTACACTGCATGTACCATAGTGGACACGGCGTGTATATATTAAGGTCTCCCCCATCCGTGTTTTCAGTCACACGGGCGGACTCCGGGTTAACACCACACGACATGTACTTCACGTACACGGCGTGTTCACCCCAATCATTTCTTTTCCCAGTGTCCCCGCCCACACGGTCTATGACACGGAATGAGACTACATGGCGTGTACTTAGGGTACACGGTGTGCACTCAAAAATTTTTCTTTTGTTATCGAACAGAAGAACATACAAGATGTGTTTAAGGTACTACAAGGCATGTATACTGGGTTTCTGGAGAGTATGCCTCAGAAACATCTCTGAAACGCAAAAAAATACTAAAAAACAACACATGAGTGAAAAATTCAAATTCATGAGGTCCCATACTCCCCGTGAATCAATGATTTACATCTTATATGTGTTATAACCAGATAAATTGTCAATGTTCCACAAAATTCCGGTCAATGAGGGCCCATACTCCCACAAAAAACCATAGTTCGGCATCCATTCTGTAAATAGGCTCACACAATAATACCCTATCAAACAGCAGGTATCTATAACCGTAGCTATCAAAACAGCATGCTTTTCTAGCACAACAACTATCACAACAACATGAAATTTCTAATGCACCTACATGGACTGTGATTCTAGAATATGCCTAAATGATGAAAGTGATGGCATACCCTCATTTCATCGGGTTGTAACTAAATAGAACCCATGAATAAAATATAAACAACACAATCAAAAGTGCATCACCCTTCAGTGAAAATCAATTCAATTGTTAAATTGCAAAATCAGAAAAATTTCAACATGAGGTAAATTGGCTTTTCCCTATACACAGGTTAGCTACGCCCGGGCACATCTTATTACCAACTACCGTTATCATCATATCCCTGACTAAGGATCCAAATAGTAAGTCAAAGAAAAGAACTCCTCTGATACCACTTTGTAACTTCCCTGTTCCGGGTGCCACTCAATGGGTTCCCCGAACCCGGTTTTCCACATGACCTCAATCGTATTTCCCCAAACACAGAGGATTCCAACTAGCAGCGAGGGCCCAGGTCTGATAGGGGGGAAACTATGACCTCAGTTTTCAAAGTGTAGCGCATCAGCACAATAAAAATCATACAACAACAACAGAAGAAATAAACCATAAACATTTAAAATAAACAACTGCAATAAAAGTTAACCAACAGTTATATAGATAATGATGCAACATGTCTCATTTTCTAAAAAAATAGCCAGAACATGTTACACAATAATGCAGTATAGTACAATACAGAGTACAGAAAAACAAAACAAAACATTCAGTAGCATCGCGAGCCTAAGCCCGGTCCCATGCTCCCCTACTCCTCAGTAGAAATCAAGTACCTACATAGGGAACCTTACCCCTATCCACACCTTTAGAAACGTAATATGTTTGGGCCGATTAGCATGACCCAAACAGGGTGTGAGAAATAATCTCAGTAGGCACTCACCAAAGGCTCGTGCTCAACTGTGTGTAAACATGCAACAATAGTGTGCAAAAGTAAATGAAATAAACTAAGAAGTACCCAAAAGTAACTAAATTTACCAGTTATATTTCCATTTTATCATTCATTTTAACCATTTAATTGAATAACATTCTGTGCTCAACAAAACCAAGCCCTGTAATGACCCAAAGTTTCATTAATGGAAATCCCTCTTTATCTAATTAAATGTCTCTTTATGGTTATATAAAATGTAAAATTCTTTGGTTTTATGATAAGAATTTTGACCATTGCTAATATAGCTGTTGAATAGTGATCACATGATTAGCATAAATATAGGACTATAACAAATCCAATTTACTCAGACAACGGAAGTGATGGCCTCATCTAATAGAATTTACCCATACATGGCCCTTTGTTCGGAGCTTGGAAAAGATGTGGAATCTTTGGGCTTCACTCTTGACCAATCCCAAGCTGAAATTCACCATGTCAAGCTCGAACAGGACCATCTACAGGAAAAGTGGAAGTTGATATAAATTACCACTCGAGCGAAGTTATTCGAGCCACCCCAAGAATCTATCACCATCGCACACCTTACCCTTAGGTATTATGCGGATATTTTAAGGGGTTATGTAATGAATCGATAGTACTTTGATAATTTACATTTTTTTATATATATAATAATTAATATACTTTCTTGTCATTATTGATACATTGTAAATAATTTTTAATGTACAAATAGTGTTTTTAGTTATTATTAAATTAAGAATTCTGTTTTTTTATTAATTTATTTTTGAATTAAATAATATTTTAATAATATATTATTATTATTAAATTATTTTTTAATCATAAATGATCTTATAAATTTATTAATGCAATTATAATTTTTATTAAGGTTTGGAAGCCATTTCCGTCAAAACCCGTGAATTTCGATAAATGTCAGTTTTTATTTTCAAAGTGAAAATTAACATATTTAGGAAATTTTTTAGATAAAATAAATGTTATTTATGGAATCAGGATGTTGAAATTATCCAACAGTGAATTTTTCATAATTTTCTGAGACAGTCAAATTTTTAGGTAAAAATTAAATACATTTTAAATATATAATGTGTTTTATGACATCATAATGACCCAATAGTGATGTAATAAAATAATATAATCTTTATGTTCGGCCAATATATTCTTAAACATTAAAATAATGTGATTTTGGGTTTGTTTGACTTACTTTTCAAAGCATTAATGTACCCCTCAAGACTTATTAAACACCTTGTCTTTTTAAATTAATTTCTATGGGAGTGTGACTAACCTCCACATAAGCATCCTTATTATTTTGAGAATTTCGGACTTTGTAGATATAAAATATTTTTTTCCTCTTCCCTTTTCCAAAAACCATGGGAAAAAACCATGGGATGGTTTGTGGTATGGATTAATTTAATATAAGGGCTCCCAAACCTGAATAATAAAGAATTCCCTCACCTTTCCTATATAAACCCACCCAAGCTCCCACTTCCTCCTCACTCAAAGACTTTGGAGTTCGTCCAACCCCTGCCCTACTTTCTCTAGAATCCTCCCAAGGTTCCCCAAGCTCCCAATATGCCTCTGACAAGCCTCTCTCTAGCCTTTGGAAGCACATTTCCAAGTAAGGGTTTTTCTTCCTTTCTCATTTTTTTCAATTTTCTTTATGTTGTATTGCCCTTTTAATTTCAATTATGAATGTTGGGGTATGGTTTAGCACCTCCCCCATACTTCCCTCTTATGGTTTGAATGATGTGAGACCCCTTTCTCTCTCATTAAATTCCTCCCATGTACACCCATTACTATGCTGAAATTCCGAAAGGAACTTCTCTCTCTTCTTTTACATTCAAGGAATAATTTTGTATCATGAATCTAAATTCCATTAAAATTGTTGGGAAATTTATCTATATTACCTTATGACTTTATATTACACATAAATATGATGAGGAACCCCTTTCTCCCTCATCAACCATTTTTATGAATTCTTATGTCACGCCGTTATGATGCCGAAATCACATCGGTTTTCTAATCCAAATCCATTGTGTAGTGGATACCATGCCCATTTCTCCATCAAGGGTATTCACCTTTTTGAATATTTACTTATTGATTAACAATCATCATGTATGAATTCCACATTCCTTTATCATGGAATAAATTATTATGCTTTAGGAATCCATTTTTTATGATCCATGTGGCACACATATGCATGAAATGAAATGTTTAAGAAGGGTGCACCCTTATAGCGCTCCAATGCAGTGGGTAAACTATAGTATTATGATACTTCATATGCAATGAGTGTTGAATCATGATAATTCAAGTGAAAAGAGGGTTTAATCGTCCTTTATGTATATTTTCGACGCTTTCGTCGGGGTGCGCGCCCGTCCGTCCGTGGGGGAGGACGCGCGACGCCTCTGTTGCCCCGCATTCCCGCTTTCCAAAGGCAGGTGACATTCGCTCCTTATTCAGGGATGTCTGCTCCTTAATCGAAACGGGATGATGGGATGTCGGTTCTTCCTCCTGTGGATTCCTCCTCAGAACTCGTCACCTAGTCCGGGTCTCCCTCATAGATTTAATACGTAGTTCGTGAAACTCTTCCCAGTGTCGTGTTTCCATGGGCGCCTTTTAATTACACTGCTTCTGTCGGGACATTCCAAAGGGTCCAGTCAGGGCAGAAACCTTCAGTCAGGGGAGTAGTCACGTTGAGGCATCAGTAGCGTGTCTGGATGCTGGGGTACCTGGCATGTCTGTCTGTTATCCTTGATCACAAGGCTTCTCGAGGGCGTGGAAGCCCGAGGCATCCCACATCGAGCGCGGGGAATTATATGTCATAGACACATATCTGAGGTTTTCCTCAGCTTCCCGTGCTCAACACAGGGTATGCCGCAAGTTTAACGTCCAGCGGAGACGGATCAACCCTACCAGAGCATTAGCCAGGATAGATCGGATTGAGGGATCCTCCTTGGAGGGATATCGATACCGGGGCCAGCCCATGGGCGACAGTGAAGAAGAGCGTACCGACATGGTCTCACCAGGATAAGACGGTCCGGGAGAGAATCGAAACGGGTGGTAGGTTGATGAATGGAGTGGAAGGAGAGTGAAATGGGACCATCGCAGGGGTGACAGTGAAGTTGGGCTTGAGCCTTGACGAGGCCTCCTACGTATCCTCGTGGCAGGGAATCAAAGTCCACGTAGTTCGGGATGACGTTGATAAACTGGCGTGATGGTGGACCTTGGCCCGATGATCATCGTCAGAGTACCGACGTGAAAGTAGACCCGTGGGTCCACTAGTGGTGGGCTTGAACCTTGGGAAGGTTTCCTACGTACCATGCCTTGACATGGATCAAAGTACTCGTAGTTCGGGTTAGTCACAGCGGCTTGCCGTCGGACTGGAGTTGTAGTTTAACGTCGTGTTGGACATAGGTGGAACACGACGTGAATTGGATGATGGGTGGGCTTTAACCTCAGGAAGGCTTCCTACGTACCATGCCTTGACATAGATCAAAGACCTCGTAGTTCAAATGGGGCTTTTTCGGTGAACCGACGTGAAAGTGGACCTTGGTCCGACGGGTGGTGGGATTGAACCTTGGGAAGGCTTCCTACGTAGCATGCCTTGACATGGATCAAAGACCTCGTAGTTCGGGTTAGTCACAATGGCTTGTTGTCGGACTAGAATTGGGTGTACAGTTTAATGTCATGAGGGACAAAAGGAGGCATGCAGTTTAATGTCATGCTGGACGAGGGTGAAACTCGATGTGAATGAACGACCGAGCAATGTGGCTTGAACCTCATAGAGGCTTCCTACGTACCATGCCTTGACATGGATCAAAGTCCTCGTAGTTCAAATGGGATGAGTCGCAGCGGCTTGCCACTGGACTGGAATGGGACCCGACGTGAAATGATGGGTGGGCTTGAACCTCATGGAGGCTTCCCACGTACCATGCCTTGACATGGATCAAAGTCCTCGTAGTTCAGGAAGATGGGTCGCAACGGCTTACCACTGGACTAGAATACAGTTTAACGTCGTGCTGGACGGGGGTGAGACCTGACGTGAAATGACGGGTGGGCTTGAACCTCATGGAGGATTCCTACGTACCATACCTTGACATGGATCAAAGTCCTTTTAGTTCAGGAAGATGGGTCGCAACGGCTTACAACTGGACCAGAATACAGTTTAACGTCGTGCTATACGGGGGTGAGACCCTACGTGAAATGACGGGTGGGCTTGAACCACATGGAGGCTTACTACGTACCATGCCTTGACATGGATCAAAGTCCCCGTAGTTCAGGAAGAGTGGTCAGGGTCGTTGCTCACTCTAAGCCCACGTGAGTCATGCTCGGTGTGAGAAACAAGAGGTTGCAAGGACCTGATGATCACGTCATGAAGGAAGTGTCCGTGAGAAGCGAAGAGGGGCTTACGCGTTAGGCAGCTGACGGTGCTGGGACTTACTCCAAGATGGAGGCCCATGGCGCGACAAAGCGCGGGAAAGATGGACCTTGGTCCAATGATGGGAGGTGCCTCGTCCCCTATCACACCTTCCACTGACCTTGGTAGTGGGGAAGTACGGAGATGCAGAGGTGCAGTCATCCGTTGGGGGGGGGGGCTAGGGTCGCCCTTCTCTTACGAACATACGCCACTCCGACAAGAGGGATCTCATTCCATGTGAGAAAGAGTTCCATTCCCGTGGATACGAGTGGTGTAAAAAATGTTCGAGTTGGGGGGGACCCTTCGTGAGGGGCACGAGGTCGGATCATAGTTTAACTTCATGTGTTGAGGACGTGGTGCTTGGCAGTTTAACGTCCTGCAGCTCGGACGAGGTGGGTTCACTCCACACCCCTAGGACTTACATTACCGGTACCCTCTGGTCCTTGGGGAAGGTAAGGTACCGGTAAGTCCATGGTTAAGGGGGGTCATGGAACGAACCATCGAGGGGTCCACGTTAGCGTGGCTATGCAAAGGAGAAATATCCGTTAGTGTGCCTATGCGAAGAAGCATTAGGTGAAGCAACGCTATGGGTGGTATTGTCCATGGGACTTTGAAATCACATCGTGCGAACCTGGAGGGTCGCACGGGAAGAGGAATTGCTAAGCAAAGGAGTGTGCTTCGCGAAGTGGAGTGCCTTGGCCTTAGCATGGGGCATAAGTGTGGGTGGAAGGTGATTCGCAAAGTAAAACAGTGTTCGCAGAGCACTGCCTCACGAGGAAGGGGTGCCTCGCGAAGCAGGGTCCTGCGAAGCAGTGTGCTTCGCGATGTGTAATGATCCTGCTTTGGCATAGGGATCACTAGCATGGGTTGGGTGTTTCGCGAAGCATAAACGCACCGCGGCTGTCCGGGTTCCCTTGGGAATCCCCTTCCTTCGCGAACGCCCTTGAGATTCGCGAAGGGCATCCCTCTCAGAAGAGGGGCTCAAAACGAGACAATGCAGAGGAGTCTCGCGAAGGATAAGTACCTCGCGGAGCTCATGATTACCGGGGCAAAGCGTGCTTCGCGATTCGGGAGAGGAGAAGCCGAAAGGTCGGATTTTCCGTCTCCGGGACTCAGGGGGAGTCCAGTATTTATAGGGAAGGGGCGCCGCGAAGCTGGGCTCGCGCGCCGCCTCCGGTGCTTCGCGGATCGTGCACCGCCTCCGGTGCTTCGCGGCGCGCGCGCGAACGTCAACGCCAGCTGCGGAGGGGACCGCCTCCGGAGCTTCGCGGCGGCCCGCGAACGACAAATGCGTTCACAGAGGATTACCGCCCCAGGAGCGTCGCGGCGGCGCGCGAACGTCAAATGCGTTCACGGAGCATTACCGCCCTTGGAGAATCGCGAGGCTGCGATGGTCGGGGTGCTTCGCGTGGGTGCTTCGCGGTGGGGCTTCATGGCTGTGCTTCGCGAGGCAGCGCGCCGACTGTCTTTTTCATTCCTTTCTTTCGGGCCATATTTTTGGAGCCAACAAATTCCCCCCCCCCCTCAGACTTGGAGCCGCGGAGGGAGAAGGGTCAAAGTCTGAGGGAAAATCGCCAAAATTGTTGATGGTTCGCGATGCAGCATCGCGAAGGGGCCCCGCGATGCTCGTCGGGGTCGCGGATCCTGCCGCATCGCGATGCTTCGCGCGGGTGAGGCGCGCCGCGATGCTACGGGGTCGCCTCCTATAAATAAGGGGTCTGACCTATTTTTTCTTCACGTGCCTTCCTTGTCTTTTTGTGCTCTCGACTTCGCGAATCTCCGCGTACTCCGTGACAGCCCTTCGCGAATCGAGCTTCGCGGCGAACCGCGGGTCTCCGACTCCGCATCCGCACCAAGAGAACCTCTGCTTGTCGGCCTTGGCCAGACTTCACGGCTTGATTTCGCGACCGATCTTCGCGATCCGGCTTCACGATCGAGCTTCGCGGTAGAGCTTCGCGATCCATCCGAAAGAATCCTTTTCTGAGGGCCAGAGTTAAAATGGCCCATCAAGAAGCTGTCTTGGGGGTCCTTGCGGATGCCGCTCGTCGAGAGGAGATGGCCAACTGTCCAGGCTTAGGGGAGATGATCTAGAGCCACTCGGACCACACTTCTTTGACAGATCTTCTCTAAAAGGGTCAGAAATATTATCCGCAGTGCAAGAAACTGCCGTTGTACGGCTTCGGGATGAGGGACGACGTCTTTATCCCTGAGCCGAGTAGGGATGAACCAGCTTGCTGGTTCAGGAGCACACCGTGCCAGCACCAATGGTTCAGGGCGGCCGATGGTCACGCGCGGGAGGACTTCACACCCGTCACCGCTGACTGTCTCTACAACCATGTGAATGATATTGACGGGAAGCCACTGCAACCAGAGACTTCCCCTCCCCTCTATCGTACCATGCTGAAGGCGTCTTTGCAGGATTCGAAGAAGGGATGGTCTGATGAGTGGGACCTGCACTAGGGAAGAAACATTACTGATGACTAGGCCTGGGCCTATTGGGTAGGCGCCTCATGTGAGGAGTTCGGGGCCAAGTTGAGGAGAGTGGGGTTGTATGAGGCGGCATGTGCCTCCCAATTCCACATTTACGAACTGAAGCAGCTAATGCCGGAGTTTCTGAGTAGATGGTCATCTAGGACCAACACCTTTCACCTGAATCACGGGAAGGTGGGCATCAGCCTGTGGGATGTCCACCAGATTTCAGGGGTCCCGATCTTGGGGGCCATGTATGACGAATTCCTCCCTGTTGTCAGCGCGTGGGGAGATGCGGAGCAAATGCCGCGACTGGCGTCGGCGCTGATGGCACTTGTCCCTGGAGAGGATAAGGAGGCAGTGAGGGATGTCCACTTTAGGAGCTGGTTCAAATTCATCCTGAATCTCCCAGAGAATCGAGAGTTCCCTCCAAGACCACGAACTTGTCCAAGGGCAGCCCAACGGGGCAAGGGGCACTCGTATTGGAGGGTCTTGGAGGACAACCAATGGAAGACTTGGGGTTTCAGCGTCAGCACTGAACAATAGTCGAAAGTCAGGCTGGCGGCGTTCATCGTGGCTCTCATCTGTGGTTGGATCCTACCGGTGAGGGATACAAGCATGGGGGTACGACCCAGCTCATTCATTATGGCGTCGATGTTGGCCATGGGGCAGCGGATCAACCTGGGGATCCCGATGCTCACCAAACTATACAGAATGTTGCGGCATATTAGCGAGGGCAAGAAGCCTCCAAGGATATGCGGGCCCTTCCACCTCTTGTATGGGTGGATCGTAGCACATATCAGGGGGATTTACGAGTATCCGAACCCCATTTCGCCGCCGGGATCGAACTTCCGCCCCTCCATCCTGAACACGGTCGGGAGCTTCCCATTCAAACTGGTCATTCCAATAGTGCTGAATCGGGTGTGGAGGGAGGATGAGTTCAATTTCCATCCCTTCCCGTTGCCGACGGGGATGCATACTGATGACGGACGGGGAACGGAAGAACATCGGGCTTACCTCCTGGCCTTCCGAGGTGGAGTTTTGGTGGCACGAATAGATCGTGAGCCGCTCTGTGAACCGTACACTCCTCATCGGTTTGAGATGTAGTTCCAGTGCCTCTAGCGGCTGACCCCGCAGGTCTACTGGGAGGTGAGTCACGAGGAGCACCCGTGTGTGATGAGGCAGCTGTGGCTCATGTTCACACGGGAATATGGAAAGATGCGGATTGCATTGCCTCCATCCACCACCGCCTTCGGATTAGTGAAGGAGTACGCCATCAGTTGGGAGGATGCTTACCCAGGGGAGATGCGGAAGCAGCAAACGATACGAGTTGGTGACGGTGGGCCTCCCCTATCTCGAGGTCGGGGTCGGAGGGCAGCTAGGGCCGCTCGCGGTAGCGGGGCTGCCATGGCGGCGAGACCCGCACCGGCTGAGGGTATGGCAGCAGCGGTAGATCCAGTGATTCCGGAAGAGCAGGGTCATCTGGAGGGGCGGCCACCGAGGGAATTTTGTAGGATATCCACCCAGGATCTGGGGAAGCGCCTGCGTCACATTAATATGGCAGAGGATGCCATCTTCCCGGAAGCTTGGGACATTTGGGATGTCAACCAGCAATTCCTCAGCCCATCCGAGGTATGAGCCCACCTGAATCGCCTCGGGATGGAATTGTCGGGCATAGGCCCAGTTCGGGCTGGATTCATGGCGTCTCTGGCAAAGGCAGAATAGTATCTGGAAGAGCTAGAGGATTACGTCCACTCTAGTGGCGTCCCTCGCCCAATGATGGACCGGGTGAGGGTACTGTTGAATCAGACAGTCCCCCAACAGTTATCGGCTGCCGATCTGAGGGAGCGCTTCCCCTTGGTGGAGGAATCAGAGGACTCCTCTCAGGAGGATGAGGCTGGAGGAGAGAGCCCGCTGGAGGAGGGCGAGGTCGGAGACCGAGGCTCAGAATCCGACGATTTCGCATAGGCTCTCGTGGTAGCATTCCGAACTTCTCTCCTTACGATCTGTTCTTGGATCCCTATGGACTTCTCACCAATGTTTGAGCCATGTAGGAGGAACTTGTTCATGGGCCTCGTTCTCGCTCCTTGGCGGGTGATGATGCGGGACCTTCAGAACACGCGCCTATGGCTGCGTCCAGTTCCGCGTCTGGTGGGACCAGGGCGTCTGAGGTGGCTCCTCCGGAATCTCCAGACCTTCCAACAGTATACGGGGGGCCTCGTCTCAGGGTCCCGTCAGTACCGGATCATGATCATCTCTCGGATGTTGATCTCCGTAAGTCTCCTCCACAGGTCTCCTCGTTGTCACATGTAGACCATGCCAATTAACGTTTATGTCTCTCTGTCGTACAGTTCTTCGAATGGTGTGGGACGCTGCGGCAAGACTGGTTGGGATGTCTGGTGGCGTCCCTCCTAGGGGCATGTCGGTGATGGTGGCAATAGTCCCTCCATCTCCTCAAGCTGCGATGCACAATATCACTGGAGGGTCCCCCAGCAGGGCCATACCCAAAGTCATCGAGGTGGACTCCAAGGAAGAGGATCAACCGGTCGGTCCCAGTTCTGTAGCGCCTGCTTCGGCACCAGGTGTCGCACTGGATTCAACACCGGATGTTGATCCTGCCGAGGATTTCCTGCGGGCGTATCCCGCGTACGAGCCTGCCAATCGCGCGGACTGGGACGAAACGGCCTCTGACGAGGAAGACAGCAGCATAGTCTGCCGCCGGTCGTGGAAGATGATCACGCGCTTTATCAAGGACACTCCCCAACAACAATGGATGACCGAAATGGATAGACTCCGCTCGCGGTTGCGCGAACTGTGTGCTGGGGGAGTGGATGCCTAACTTCCTCATGCACTCATCCGAGATCTTATGGCTGAGAAGATCCGGGAGCATGATCGTGGCCTCAACGTGGGCTGGCAACAGAGGAAAGCGACCAACATTAAGAAGCTCCAGGAGGCTGAAGGCGAGGTTCAACAGATGCAGACCCGGGCAGACGATCTTTCAGCCTCTCTTGACGCACAATCTGAGCTGGTCTCACGGTTGAAGGCCTAGCTGGCAGAGGCAGATGAGCATATGAGGCAGACCTCTGGAGAGATGGCTGCCTTTCAAGCTAGCGTGGAGAGGGCCAAAGCCAGAACTGACGAACTGCGCCCTGCCGCTGCTGCGGAGGAGCGAGAGTTAAATCAGCGGCAGCAAGCCCTGGATGCCACAAGACAACGAGTGGCGGAGCTACAACTCTCTTTTGACGGAGTCAACCCGTCCGTGGGGGGAGTCGACCCCCGAGTATTGTAACAATCCCAAAAACCTTTTATTGGTTGTTTCATGCTTCGAATTTTTTCTTCTTTTCTTTGAATGCCTTAGCACACATGATTTCCATGGTTTGAATTGCCTTGTTACATCCCTACAATGTTGGCGGGACGTTCGGTGACAATTCCCCAAGCCCACACGGGTCGAGTCCGATGTCCGGGATTCGGACTACCAGTCCGGATTCCTGAGAGATGGGAAAGGCTTGATGGGAGAAGGATCTTTCAGGATAGCCGAATTACCGTTTCTTCAACGTGCTCTTATGCACGAACGGGGCAACGCTAGGGGCGCTGAAATCGGTCCAAACAGATGAAAAATGGGAAGTGTGAATCACGATACCCAGGATTCGGAACACTGTGGGGATGGCATGACAATAAGGGGCAACCGTTAACCGTGGCAGAGAAACGGTACCCTTACTACGTTAGCCTGAAATGGGGACAACAAATGAACATCGACCGCTGACCATATTCGCAATGCGGGATTTTATCAATTTGTCATCGATCAATCTTTCGGGACGTTGGCCCAGGACAGTAGGCGAACCATAGGTCAAACATCCATACTGTTTGGGTGTCCTTCCAGATGTGACCCGTCTTCCGGAACGTTGGCCCAGGACGGTAGGTGAGCCGATGCGGCATGAGACCAGGACGTTAGGGGGTTCCGTGAGACATGAAAAGGGACGAGGGTCCAAATAAGGGGCACGCAAAGCGTGGAATATGGGGTGATGGTCTATCCAAACAGAATCCAACACTTAGGTAGTCACACCACCGTGGTGGGAGCACCCCAGATAGGCACATCGGTTTGATCATGGATCATTCCTTCTTTCAGACAGGGCCTCTCTGGAGAGGGGGATCTGTCACTTCCCAGTGGGATCTTGGGGCATCCTGAACATGTTCAAGGTAGAACCGCAGTTTAAGGTCATGCGTTGAGGACACATAGATTCCTGTAGTTTAACGTCATACGATAGGACGTGGAATAAGAGGGAAGGAGGCGTGTGGCGTGGTAGATATGAAACTGACGCGAATGAGGACTTGGAGTCCAAATCACACCATGTACCCCCGAAGGAAACTCTTCAGGTCGAGGGACCAAGAGTGAGGATTGGGCTGGGCCCGAAGCAAAGTGGTCGGGCGTCCCTACGTACCCCACGAGGATGGGAATCAAGACATACGTAGTTCTGAAAGCGCATTTTAACGTCATGCAGGACGAGGAGCAGCCTGACCGCGTTGGTAAACATCTCGCCAAAACTACTAAGCCCATGTGAGTCGTGCTCGGTGTGGGAAACAAGTAGTACTGGTGGGATTTTCCTGACACAGAGAGGGGAAGGATAGGGCAAAGGGACGCTCGGTGAATACCGGCCCAATGACACTAACACGATCATTTAGAGAACCTAGATGCGCGAAGAGAAAGAGCCGAGTATGATGGAATTCCACTTGAACATGAGGAAGTGGAAATGTGTGAATCATGGTGCTCAAGATTCAGATCACGATGATGGCGGCGTAACGATGGAGGATAACTGCTGATGTATTCGCAACACAGCACCCTGTCATGTTATCCTCGAATGGAGACAGACAAATGAGGTTCGACCGTTGACCATGTTCGAAACACGGGACCGTGTCACAGATGTTGTCAAATATCCGTAGGGACGTTGGCCCGAAACGATTGAAGGGCCATTAGGTACAGTATTCATGGAGATCCCTTAAGCCAAGTATCCATGTCGTCCGGGGGTCCTTCTGGATGTGGAAGAGGATGAGGATCCAAATAGAGAGTTCAAGAAGCTTGGTCGTGGGACGAAGGGAATGTCCTCATGAAAGTCTCACACTTCGGGTTCTTTGTCGAAACACATCTGAATATGACAACGAAACGTATTAGATAGAGGGACCAGATTTCTTTCCCTTGGGGAGATCTTAGTTTAGGGTCGTAGAATTCGGACCATGAAAAGTTAGACTGGGCCCACGGGGAAGTGCTCGGGCGCTCCTACGTATCTCATAGGGATGAGAATCAAGCCTTACGTAGTTCTTGATGGACCTTAGATCATAAATGGGTAAAGGGAGCAGGGGATTCATGGAATAAAAATCTGACGTGAAGGAGGACCTAAGCCCTTCTTACCATGCATTCTCTGGGGAAATGCTCGAGTCGAGGGACCGAACACAAAGGTTTAGGCTGGGCCCGCGGGGAAGTGCCCGGGCGCTCCTACGTATCTCATAAGGATGAGAATCAAGCCATACGTAGTTCTGGAGATGGTGACATGGTAAGATACCAGTTCCAGGGGAAAAGGGGAGTGCGGGCGTGGCCCTTGCACTAAAAGAAGTGGAATTTTATGTATCTTGTTTGTTCTTTAAGGTGAATGGTTTTTTTTGTGAAGCGACAGGCCTAGAATAGTAGGTCGTGATGTCGCCACAAGGATCAAGCCGCGATGGGCGTTGACAAATGGCATGGTACGTGGCCAGTACCCAACGTGATGTCCTATACAACGAGGTTACCACAATGCAGTGCCATTTTTCGTCGTGCAGCCAGGACGATAATGTCACAGTTTAAGGTCGTATGATAGGACCAAGCATGCATTTTATCGTCATGCAGTGAAAAGGTAGCAGAGACGATGCTAGGCGGGAAATGTGCATAGTGTTGTAAAACACAATTGATGGAGACATGATCCCACATCAGATTGTACTCCATTCGGAGAGGGAAACCTTAGGCCGAGGCACCTATATAGAGGGGAAACAGGGGGAGAGACTGGTTTCCTGAATGGGTTGTACCCGGAGACAGGGCGTCTCGGCGGTCCTACGTATCCCGTGAGGATGGGAATCAAGTTGATCGTAGTCCCGAATGGATCTTAGTTTATGGTCTTATAGATCGGACCATGGGAGCCCCGAAGGACGCCGGTTTGCAGCTTTGTCCCCCTGACATGCAAAGGTGCACTGAGGGATAGCGCCAAAAGTGTCGAGATTCCATCTGGACATGATGGGGTGGAAAATGATGTGAATTACGCAACCAACATTCAAGGACTTAAGGGGCTGGTGTGACGACAGAGGATAACTGTTGACCATGTTCGAAACACAACATCCTGTCGCGTTAGCCTGAGATGAGGACAAACAAATGAGCATCGACCGCTGACCATATTCGCAACACGGGATTTTATCGATTTGTTGTCCAAAACCCTCGGGGGAGTTGGCCCGTATCTGTAGGAGATCCCTTGGGCATTGTATCCAGGCCGTTCTTGGGGGTCCCTCTGGGTGCGAAAGGTGATGGAAGCCCGAATGGAGGGGAACACGAAGCTTGAAAAGTTGAAGGAACTTGATCAAGTTGAATCTGACACTCTTGGTCCTAGACCATAATACTCTTAATACATGGTTGAACCACTGCAAGGAGTCAAGGGACTCAACCTTGAGGGTGATCAAGAGATGGAAGATTCCCAGGGGAAGGGGGGCACGGTGCCCAAAACCTTGTATCATACCTACACATCCCCCTCCTGGAGAGGGATAGGCCAAGTGGCCTAGGTGACCAGGAGATCAGGAGATCACTAGGAGGTGGGGCTGGACCCGAATCTTAAACATTCAGGTGGTACTACGTATCCCATGAAGATGGGAATCAAACCACACGTAGTTATGAAGGATGCCTTTTAATGTCATGCAAGACAAGGAATAGGAGGGCTAACTCTCAGAACGGGGTATGTGTGGTGCAACTATTGCAAACCCGACGTGAATGAGGACGTGGTCCTACACTACGCCACGCGGTCCCGTGGTCGGGGTCTGAAGGCAGGACCGGAGAGGTGAAATTGATGAACTCAAGCTGGACCCAAAGACAAGGGGTCTCAAACGTAGTTCTAGATGAGAATCTTAGTTTATGGTCTTAGATCTCGGACCGTGGAGGGTGACAACTCCCGAGGAAGCACAGATGTCAACCCAATCCCTAAGCCCGCGTGAGATAAACTCGGTGTGGGAAATAAGGGGGCAAGATCCTTATCGCAATACTTGGGGCATCCATCAAAGGGGAGTCAGCGGAGAGTTTCGAAGGACACCTTTGATGCAGCTTGTTCTCCCAATGTGCAGACGTGCACGGAGGAAATGTACCAAGAGTTCTGAGATTCTACTTGGACATGATGAGGTGATGAAGGGTGTGAATCATGTACCCGACATTTTGGGCTTAATGGGTTGGCGTGGCGATAGAGGAAAACTGTTAACCAAGGTGGAAACACAGTGTCCATATCTCGTTAGCCTGAGGTGGGAAAAACAAATTTGCATCGACCGCTGACCATATTCGCAACGCAGGATTTTATCGATTTGTTGTCCGAAACCCTCGGGGGCGTTGGCCTGTATCGGTAGGAGAGCCCTTGGGCGTAGTATCCAGGACGTTCTTAGGGGTCCCTCCGGGGGTGAAAGATGATGAAAGCCCTGATGCGGGGATACGTAAAGCCTTGAAAGCGGGTGCGGACACGTCCGAGTAAAGCTTGGCATTCCAGGTAATATACCAGATTACTCTTAAGCACATTGGTGAACCACCGAAAAAGGGATCGACGAAACAGCTCAGTAGGGGGGTAGCATGGCGTGGTCATTACGATATCGTCGTGAATGAGGACATAATCCCACACCACACCATATAATCCTCTCATGGATGAAGGATAGGCCAAGGGGCTGGGATGGGATTAGGATTCCCAAGAGATTGGGCTGGACCAGAATTTTGGACATTCAGGTGGTCCTACGTATCCCATGGGGATGGGAATCAAGCCACATGTAGTTCTCTATATGTAGTTTAACGTCATTACTGGACGAGAAGGGGAGCAATATACCCTGAAACAAGGGAGGTGTGCGGTATGGCGATGAAGCCGACGTGAATGAGGACATAGTCCCACACCACACCGTACACCCTGGGTAAGAGGGGACCTGGGCCGTGGCCCGGAAAGGCCAAGGGGCCTAAGTTCAGGCATCAGTTAGGAAGGCCTGACTGGTTTGTAGTTTAACGTCTTACATGGGGACGAGGGTCGGGGACCCGAGGAGGCCAAGGGGCCTGAGGCTGGGCCTCGTAAAGGGAGGGCGTACGGCATGGTACATGATCCCGACGCGAATGAGGACATAGTCCCACATCACACCGTACACCCTTATGAGGAATCCTGGGTCGTGGCCCAGAGAAAAATGAAAAGTTATCAGTCAGAAAGGTCTGACTGGTTTGTAGTTTAACGTCTTACATAAGGACGAGGGTCGGGGACCCGAGAAGGCCAAGGGGCCTGAGGCTGGGCCTCGTAAAGGGATGGCGTACGGCATAGTACATGATCCCGACGTGAATGAGGACATAGTCCCACATCACACCGTACACCCTTATGAGGAATCGGGGCCGTGGGCCCGATCGCTAGCACCACCTGGGGGAAGTTTGTCACCTCAGGATGGGGCTGAATGAATCACTGTTCTTGATGCCTGGGACATCTCGGGGTGGACCCGAAAATCCAGGACACTGTTTACCATGTTTGAAACACAGCGTTCCTATGGTGACCTGTATGGGGGCAACAAATGAGCGTTGACCGTTGACCAAATTTGTAACGCGGGACTTGTATTGGCTTGTTGCTTGAAAACCCTCGGGGGCGTTGGCCCATATCGGTAGGAGAGCCCTTGGGCATTGTATCCAGGCTGTTCTTGGGGGTCCCTCTGGGTTTGAAAAATGACAGAATCCCAGTCAAGGAGTGGGTGAAGCATAGTTGTATCCATCCACGAAAGGGGCAAACACCTCCAGGGGGGAATGTGCAGCCGGGTCGAGGCTTGCTCGATATGGGTCGGGGCAAAAGTGTGCACCCTGCCATGTCTTGACCCAAGGGGAAGATTTTGGCTTTTGGGCTGGGCCAACGGACGAAATGTCCGGGCGTTCCTACGTATCTCATAAGGATGAGAATAAAGTCATACGTAGTTCTTGAAGGCCATGCAGTTTAGCGTCATGCGGTGAGGACGTGGGAGGATAGAAGAACGGGAGTGGGCGCATGGTGCGAACCTTACAATCTTTGTGCGAGCGAGGTTGCATAAGCGGGGACAAGAAATCCTACTCCCTGCTACACACAGATCCTCAAAGAAAACTATTCCTAGGGGGGATAGTGGAAGGGAAAATCTTGGGGCTGGGCTCAAGACGAGGCATCCGAGCGTTCCTACGTATCTCATAAGGATTAGAATCAAGCCACACATAGTTCTAGAAATACAGTTTAACGTCATGCGGGATGATAAGAAGCATCTCATTTAGGGATATGTACGGTACGACGAGTAATCCGACATGAATGAGGACATAGTCCTACACCATACTGTACAATCCCACAAGAGAATAGATCAGGGAAAACCAGGGGGCTTGAGGCCGACCCGCGGTCAAGGATACCTGACCAGCTTGTTGTTTAACGTCTCGCAGTAATGACGGGGTCGGGGGCTCGAGGAGGCCAAGGGGCCTGAGGCCGAGCCTCGGTCAGGAAGGCCTGACTGGCTCGCAGTTTAACGTCTTGCAGTAAGGACGGGGTCGGGGGGCTGAGAAGGCCAAGGGGCCTGAGGCCCAGCCTCGGTCAGGAAGTCCTGATTGGCTTGAAGTTTAACGTCTTGCAGTAAGGACGGGGCCGGGGGCCTGAGGAGGCCAAGGGTCCTGAGGCCGTGCCTCGGTCAGGAAGGCCTGACTGGCTTGCAGTTTAACGTCTTGCAGTAAGGATGGGGCCGAGGGCCCGAGGTGGACAAGGGGCCTGAGGCCGAGCCTCGGTCAGGAAGGCCTGACTGGCTTGCAGTTTAACATCTTGCAGTTAGGACGTGGATGCAGTTTAGGGTCGTGCGGGACCATCTCGCAGTTTAGGGTCGCGCTGGACCTTTTTGCCCTAGGCAAAGTATCGTTTGAGGAATTTGGCATTGGTGGGAGGGGTTATACGCTCTCCATCCGTGGTCACCAAGGAGTATGCTCCATTGGGGTAAACCTTATGGATGATATAAGGACCTTCCCATTTGGGTTCTAACTTGGGCGGTTTCCTACCGGGAATCATTGGCGCTCGAAGGTCCAGTACCAGGTCGCCCTGTAGAAAAGAGCGAAGATTAACCTTCTTGTCAAAGGCTCTCGCTATCTTGTCCTGATTCCTTTCCAGATTGTGCAGGGCACGAAGCCGGTTCTCGTCCAGTGCCTCTAATTCAGCCAGACGGATCTCGACTACCTCATCTGATGTCTGGTGGTAAAAAACTGCAGTGTGTGACGACGGCACCTGGATCTCAATGGGTAGGACGACCTTAGCTCCATACACTAGGGAATATGGGGTCACCTGGGTAGAGTTGCGAGTCGTCGTCCGGTAATCCCAAAGGGCGTTGGGGAGCTTGTCCGGCCAACTTTTCTTATTTTGACCAACCATCTTCTGCAGAATGTTAGAGAGGGTCTTGTTGAAAGCCTCGATCTGTCCATTCTCCTGCGCGTGGTAGCGGGAGGTATGGTTTGACCGGATGTCGTACTTAGCGTACAATTTCTTCAATTCAGCTGCTCGGAAGTTGGTGCCGTTATCGGTGAGGATGGCGTGAGGGACTCCAAACCGGTGGATTATGTTGGAGCTCAGAAAGTCAACGATGGAACGGGCCTTTAACTCTTTGAGCGGAACTACCTCTGCCCACTTTGAGAAGAAATCTGTAGTAGTCAGGATGAACCTACACTGATGGGATGTTGCCGGTGGATACGGTCCCACTACATCAAGCCCCCATACCACAAATGTCCAAGAGTACTTGGTGGGGTGGAGGGGCTCCGACGGCCGATGCAAGAAGTTGGCGTGTACTTGGCACACGTCGCATCTCTTGGCATATCCAATACAGTCGTGGATCATAGAGAGCCAAAAGTACCCCAACCTCCAGATTTGATGGGAAAGTTTTGGCCCAGCTTGATGGGCGCCACAGGAACCGGCGTGAACCTCTTGCATAACTTGTGCTATCTCCCCTCCTTGGAGGCAACGGAGATGGACACCATCGAAACTCTGCTTATAAAGGATCTGTTCCTGACTGGGGCCGCTCTGGAGGGTAAATTGAAGTGCACGGCGTCGAATACGCTCGCGCTCGGCCCGATCATCTGGGAGCTGACCATTTTGGAGATACTCGAAAAAGGGCGCTCTCCAGTCGGGGGTGGTTTCAACCACTGCGTCTGACGAACCCATGACTCCCGATAAGGAGGGTCCAGCGGTGAGATGGCTTACCCACAGGCCATCATGGTTTTCTTGGGTGACGAGGGAAATGACTCTCCGGTGTGCCACATGTATGACCAAATCATCTTGCTCGGGTTCCGCGAGCGACGCGGCTAAACCAGCCAAGGCGTCTGCTTGGCCGTTCTGCGACCGTGGCACATGGGTAACCTCTGGTCGAGGGGTGAACTGGGCCATTAGGCGGAGGGTGTACTCCAGCAATGGTATGAGCTTCGGCTTCCTGACGACGTAGTTTCCATTAACATGTTTGATTACCATCTCGAAATCTCCCTTCACATGTAAATGGGGCACATGGATCTCAAGGGCCAGCTCAAGGTCGGTGATGAGAGCTTTGTACTCTGCCTCGTTGTTCGTACAGCCTTCTGATAACAGGAACGAGTATGGAAGGACGTCTTGCGTCGGGGTAATGAAGACAATACCCAGGACCACTCTGTTGAGCTTGGGATCGTTGAGCCTCCAACCGGTGGGGCTCCGGGAGGCACCGTCGAAATGCATTTTCCAACATGGGGCAGCATGATCGACTGAAAGGATCGTCTCATCAGGGAAATCCAGGTCCAGGGATTGATCCGCGGAGGTTGGATGGGAAGCTAAAAATTCTGCCAATGCCTATCCCTTAATGGCCTTCTGAGGTACAAACCTGATATCAAACTGTTGGAGAATCACCGCCCACCGTGCTAGTCGGCCAGTCAGCATGGGACGGTTCAGGATGTACATCAGTGGGTCTACCCGGGAGACCAATTGCACCTTGTGGTGCTGCAGGTAATGTCGTAACATCTGCACGGCGAAGACGAGCGCGAGGCAGCTCTTTTCGATAGGGGAGTATCTGACCTCTGTATCGAGAAGCATGCGGCTGAGATAGTAGATACTATTCTCAGTACCCTCATTATTCTTCTGGGAAAGTAGCGCACCGAGGGACCTCTCCATGGCGGTCACTTAAAGGACCAGCGGCTTTCCAGAGACAGGTGGCATCAAGACTGGAGGTTGGAGCAGATACTGCTTGATTTCCTCGAAGGCGGTCTGACACTCCTCATCCCATTCATAGGTGGCGCCCTTCTTCATGAGCCGGGAAAAGGGCTTACACTTTCCGGCTAGATTCGCGATGAATCGGAGTATATAGGCTAAGTGGCCTTGAAGGCCTCGAAGCTCCCGAATGTTGCTCGGGGGAGGCATTTGGCTGATGGCCTTGATCTTCTCCGGTTCGATCTCTATAGCTCGGTATCTGACAACGAAGCCCAGAAACTTCCCGGAGGTGACCCCAAAATCACACTTCAGTGGGTTCATCTTCAGGTGACGGGAACGGAGGAAGCTGAACACTTTCTCAAGGTCTCTGAGATGGTTCTGGCGCTGGCATGATTTGACTACATGGTCATCCATGTAGCATTCCACCAATGTCCCGAGGATCGGTTTGAATATGCGATGCATGGCCCTCTAATAAGTGGCACCTTCATTTTTCAAACCGAATGGCATTACCTGGTAGCAAAAGGTACCCTGGGGAGCCCTGGAGGGAGTGGACTCCTCGTCTTCGGGGGCCATCCGGATCTGGTTATACCCGGAATACCCATCCATGAAAGAGAGGGCTTGGAACCCGGCCGTGGCATCAATCAACAACTCCATCACAGGGAGTGGGAAGTCATCCTTTGGGCAGTGGCGATTAAGATCGCGGAAGTCGATACAGACTCTGATCTGCCCATTCTTCTTCCTGACTGGCACAATGTTGGCAAGCCACTTGGGGTACTGGACCTCCTTGACGAAGATGGCTTTGATTAGCTTATCAACTTCGGCCTCAACCATAGCACCATGGGAAAGGTTCATCTTCCTGGGAGGCTGCTTAAACCCGCGGTGTTTTGCCGGGAGGCCTAGACGATGAACGACTACTTGGGGATCTAGACCTGGAATCTCGTTGTAACTTTAAGCAAACACATCACCGTGCTGTTTGAGGAAGTATACGTACTGCTTCCGCTCCTCGAGGGACATGGCTGCGCTGATCAATGTGGGTTTCGGATCTACCTCGCTACCAAGGTTCACCTGTACCAGTTCATCAACTGTGGTAGAGATTCCTTCTTCAAAGGCTGGGGGAGCATCCTCCAAGTCTTCCTCCCTACCCTTGGGGGGACTTCCCACGATAGGGGTGGGGCTCTTGGGCTATCAAGATCCAAGGGGAAGCTGGTGCCAGCTTGGGCAGCAGCGGTCATCACATCGGGAGACTCGCTTGCCATTGAGACCATAGCAATGAGGACAGTCGACCCTATCCCATCTGGCCTTCGGCCTAAAGGGCCACGTTTGATGATATCAAAGTAGTGGTGACGTGTCGTCCTGAGTTGGTTAATTCTATCCCGGCGGAAGAGACACGTTTGGCGCACCGCCGTTGTCATTATCTTGACGTCCCAGTACCGTACAGGGGTAGGGGGTTCCAGGATGACTTGAGCCTGGTTGATGTAGGAGTACGAGGTGATTTTCCTTCATTGCTTGGACACGGGAACATGCCTTCCTTGTGTACCCGAAACAACGAAACATTGTCCCATGTCAGGGGTCATGGCCTCCAACCAGTGGATCGGGAGGATGTAGGTGTCATCCATTCTTGCCCAGGGATCACTTGTGATCGGGGCGGGTTCATCCTCGCTTACCAGGATTTGCTTGTCCTTAATTTTGTAATAACCCACATCCAGATAGCAGGCCTCACAAGAAGCGAAAGGGGACGCGTCTCCTTGGAGCACGCCTACTCGACCGTTGAGCGAGTACTTGAGGCACTGGTGATACGACGAAGGGACTGCTGCATGCAGGTGGAGCCATTCCCTACCCATCAATGCATTGTAGACGGTGTCCTGAGAGACAACCACGAACTCGGTGCTAGCAATTAAGCCACCGAACTGAGTCTTCAGGCGGATCTTGCCGACTGGGGTTTGCTCCGTCCTGTCGTACCCCTAGATCCTGAGGTCAGAGGGAGTTAAATCACCTTCGGACAGACCCAGCTTTCGCAGCGTCCGGGTCGGAATTAGATTGATTCCAGAACCTGTGTCAATGAGGCAATGGCAGACTTCCACACCTTTGAAGTGTCCAGTGATGTACAGTGGGTGAATGTTCCCCTGTATAGGAGGGTCCTCATCTTCACCGGAGATCGAGATAACCACCTGACATTCGGCGTTTTCGATCGTCTCGGTATGGAAGGCTTCCGCAGCTGCTACTTCCGTCTCGAACTGGAGGGGGATCCTTAGGGCCTCGGCAAGTGCCGCACGCATTTCAGATGACAGGAGAAGGGCCTCAAGGATGGAGAGCCTCACTGGAATGTCGGCCAGGTGCTTCAAAACATCGTAATTTCGTGCCAAACGCGAGCCTCTGCTTACAGGAGGTCGTTCGGCATTTGGAGGCATAGCGGGTCCGGCCGGCTGAACCGGTGATTGACTAGTACTGGGTACATCTCGCTGCCTACTAGTAGAAGCCTGAAGGGAAGTCGTCAGACTGGGATCGGATAGTGGAGGCTGGCCTGTAGCTGGGCAAGACTGACTGTGATACGAACAAGGTGGCTCCCCCCGATCCAATAGCACGAACGGCGGTGGAGGTAGAGCTGAGGGTATTATATGGGTTTGCGCGTGCTGAGATCTGCACTGAGCCTACTGCCTGGTCTCGGTAGAGTGCATGGCTTGGCCAAGAGTTCCTGCTGACGTACCTCGATGACCGGCGCGATTGCGATTCCGCTGACGTTGACGTCGGCTGGAAACGTTGGGGAGGTCTGCCTGGCGTTCCCCCTCATCAGGGGTCATATAGGGCTTTACCAGCTCCACGGTGTTAACCGAATTGTACCCCTGGCTGTCGCTCGAGGAGTCATCCACCGCTGGGCAGATTCTGGGAGGGATCCCCATTTCGGGGGGCATAAAGTCGCCAAGAGTGCGGGATGACGATGGTACTGGCGGTGCACGTTGCTTCTTCTTGCATCGCCGCTGCTTGCTCTATTGGGTAGAGGTCGACTGTGAATATGATGCGGAGGCACTGGCTACTTCTTCTGAAGTTTCCGACTGCTTCAGGCGTTCCCAGATGATACCCTGGGAACGGACGATGGTTTTTCGAGCCATCCAGTCATCGTATTTCCGGGACCCGCGGCTAGGGACCTGCTGCCACTCACCTTCACTGTCGCTGCCGATCTCTGATCCTGCAAAGACACCTTCCACTTGCGCTGGTGCTGGGCCCAACTTTACTATGTTGTTGTTGACCTGGTCCTGAATCCAGTCTTTAAACACATAGCATCGCTTGAGGGTGTGCCCCAGGATCCGATGATAAGGGAAGTAGTTGGGGTGATCGGTGAGATGCGCCTCTGCCGGCCTTCTGCACTCAGGCAGACTCACAATCCCTTGCTCTAGAGCACTTCAGAAGTAGCCAGGGACCTGATTTTCGTTGAACGAATAGGTCTGGTACCTTTTTTCCGGATAGGGGGCCCTGGGAGCCTGGTCTTGACGAGGGGCCAGAGGGGCCTGCCGAGGAGGCGGCGCCTGATTGTCTCATCTAGGTGGCGGTAGCACGTTGCGCGGGGGAACCTGTCGGTTTTGAGGCGGCCGCTGCTGGGCAGGAGCCTGTGCTTGAGGTGGAGGACCTCTGCGGGGTTGCGGGGGTGGTGCCGCCGGCAACAATTCCAGCTTCCCTGGGGCTTCTATTTGAGCCACCGCGGCGGGTTCAGCCCTGGCGGTCCTCCTGGCTGGGATCATAGGGGGAAACAAGTGTGCCTGACTGGCCTGTTGCAGGGCTTCCTCGAGGCGTTGAGCCTTATCCGAGAAATATCTGAACCCTCCAGGGTAGTTCTAGGTAATCAAGGAGGGTACCAGCTCTGTCTTAACGTTCCCCACACACATCGTCAGTAATTTCTCCTGAGTCAGTGGCATATCGAGGGAATACGTAAGTCCCTTCCACCGGGCGATGAAGTCTCTGACTCGCTCTTCAGGCCTTTGCTTGCACTTGAAGAGGTCTGCAATGCTGGTCTTTCGCGTGGTGGAGCTGAACTGGTATAAGAACTGCCGGCAAAGATCCTCCCAACCGGTCACCGATCCGATAGGGAGCTGGCTGTACCAGACGAATGTCGGACCTTCCAATGTCTGTATAAAACATCGGAGCTTGGCGGCTTCTTGCTGAGCCGGGGTCCCCAGCATGGGGCAACACCTGGAAGAAAAATGAGCCAAGTGCTGCGGCGGGTCCCCTGTCCCGTTGAAAGGCAAGAAAGTGGGGTTCCCAAAACCCGGAGGTGTGGGCATATCATCTACCCACACGGGATAAGGCTTTCCATCCGGTGGGACCGCCACCTGCCGTGTTTCCAACGCTTCGAGGCGAGCTGTGAGTGCCGCAATAAGATCCTCTGGGTGGGGGTCCCTGTCTTGACGGGGATCCCTAACCACAAGTGCATTGCCAGGTTCTTCAACACGGTAGATGGCTTCGGCCGCTCACGGGTCAACTGGCTGGATGACCTGCGGGGCGACTGGGGGAACCTGGATTGGATTCTTCAGATTGCCTCGTCGCTCGGGGGGGATTTGGCGAGACGTATCGCGCCCTCTTGCCGTACATTCCGGCTTCCGCCCTTTCTACGGCAGTAGCATGATCAGGTGGCCTGGAGGCATCTCACCAGGGGGGAATTGTTCCTGCCCCTGCTGCCCTGGCCTGGGAATACCATAGTCAGGTCGCCGCTCTGCGGCGCGCTCAGCCGAGAGTTCATCAACCAGCTTTTTCTGCTCAGCAATCAGCTGGCGTAACGTGGCCTTCTCAGGATCTTCGTTCGTTTTCTGCACAGAGGCGGACGGGTCGGAGTGCTTTACTGTTCCGACGTGCTCCTTACCCTTGCCAGTGTTTCGACCGAGTACCAGCGACTCGGTGGGTACGGGGAGACCTAGAAGGTTCCTCTGCTGACGGGTAACTCTCCCTGACGGGTCGAGCAGCGGTGGTACGCCCTCGGGTGGTAAGTCTCCATCAAGGAACTCAAGATCATCTTCCTTATCCACAACGTCGGCCATGTGGACTGCGACCCCTCTTGAGGTCATATCCTCGATGTTGCATAGTGAATCGGGCTGTCGTTGGATAGGGTCGAAGAGGAGAGAGGCATAGTGTCCCCAACCACGGACTTGCACATGTGGGGTGGCTTCCCTGACGATTCTGCGGAGTGCTTTAAGACTCTGAACGCATTTTCGTTGAAGGGCGCTCTGGTGGCCTGGCGACTCAGGGTGGTGGGCCACAAGAAGCGTGGCTGCATCGATCAGGCGGCACTGCTCGCCGTTTTCTTCGAAATGCTCTCGACTCCTGGGGTACGCCACCCGTTCATAACGGAGGCGTAAGTGTGTCACCCATAAGGTTCGACAAAAGCACCCCACTTCTTCTGGGGTAAGAAACTCCGGTATGTGGAAATTCATTGTCGTCGTCGGCCAGAACTTCTCCGGGAAGTAATCCGCTGCAAGGATACTCCAGAAGCTCCTAGGCTCGGACTCAGGATCAGGCCATGTGATGCCCCACTCTTCAACCGGAGGCGGTTGAGGGACCGGTAGCGGTACCGAGGCGGACCTTAGGGATAGTAAGCTCGGCGGTGGAGAATACGGCAAACGAGCTGACTGGCCACCGAATTCTGGGCCATCCTCCGAAGAGTGAGGTGACCTGGCCACGACGTCATGATACGACGGGCTGATAAACGCAGCTTCCGGAATAGGAGTCGCGGCTACCGGCGACAGGTCGTGTCGTCGCTCGACCGTCGTTGGCCCACAAAATAACTCTCTGTGATCTCTGGTTGAGGTAGAGGGCTCTTCTGGTGATAGAGGCGGTGATTGCGCGGTCGAGACCTGCGGAATTCCCAGGATTTCTTCCTCTTGGATGTACCTGCGGAGGGAGATGGGAATCTGGTGGACCTCAAATTCCGGGAGAATGATGCTAACACGTGTGGTTCCTACCCCAGTCCTTGATACGGAGGAGTGAGGAGAAGGTTCCATCGTTGAATCGCATTCCGCTTCCATGTCGGAGAAGCGGGCATGTTTGATCTTTACCTGGGACTTCCCAGGGTTCTTCTTGTTGCGGCGACGACCCACTCTCCTGCCCCGGGATGGCTCTTCGGGACTGGGTTGACACCTATCAGGCAGCCTTAGGGCGGCGCCGGCGCCGTGGCGGAGAGGGCCCCCACTCGAGGTAGCCGGGGTACGAGGGGCACCGGGGAAATTGTCGAAGGGTACATGGGGAGGACCTCTATGAACAGTACCCATGTGGGCGGGACCTCTGTTGGATCTGGCAGGAGCATGGGGAGGACCTTCATGATCGATGCGAGTGGAGCGAGGCCGACCTTCACTCCTCGAGTTGCTGGGGCGAGGAGGACCTTCGCCGGTTGCAGAGATGACGTAGGGAGGGCCCCCATGTTGGAGAAAGACCGGATGGACGGTACCTTCAGGAGGATGGACTCCATACCCTGTACAGCGGGCGCAGGAAATGTTTCTGCGATGAGCGTCACTGCCGCGGGGCTGGTCTTCCAGCGGGATACGGGTAGCACGAGGCATGCCTTCATGACGAACCTCGGAGCGGGGAAGGCCCATGCTCTGTGGAGTAGTGGTATGGGGAGGACCTCCGTACGGGGTGACATTACCGCGGGTTAGCTCGCGGCGATCACCACTTGGGCCTGCAACCCGGAGAGTCAACCCAGCCTGCCCGTGGGGCGGTTGGGCTCTCGATCCTGGTTGGGTGAAGGAGTTCCCCTGCCCAATATATGTAGGGGCTTCATGATTCACGTCGGCAGTGGGTCGGGCCACTGTAGCTATCGACATCGACATGCCCGGGCGAGCGTCCTCAGCCCAGGCCCGGCACTGACGTCGGGTCAGGCGGGCTGGCGCAGGTGGTGCAGGGACGTAGTCTGCCTGCTCTTCTTGCAGGGCCGAACGGCGGCGCTGACGCGGCTGGGCAGGAGCTCTCGCCTGGAGCCCTCGGGTCGGGACCCTGGGCAGGCTGAGTCGGACGGCGCCCGCCTCTTCAGCGCAAGGCGAGGAGTCGTCAAGGCGTTCCGGAGACAAGCTCCCGAAATGGTTGAATGTTGGGGTGGGGAGCAGGGGCTCCCTGCGCGGCCTGTTAGGGTGGCGTTGACGGCGGGGCCTGGAGGTCTCCAGGTCCAAGCGGGCCATATCCAGGGTCGGGATGACCCCTTCTTCCTCGTACCTGCGCACGAGGTTGTTGATCACCCTTCGCTGGATGACCTCTGATGGGGAAAGGGGACGTGGGCGCCCTGTATTCCGCGATGCGGCGGCCGTCGTGGCGGTAGCGGCGTTACGTGGGATGGTCGTGGTGGTGTTGCCCCTACCTCTGCGTGGGCGAGGAGCAGATGGTGATCGCGTCTCTGTGACAGCAACCTGGTTCCTAAGAAACGAAGGGATCAACTCATCAGTACTGAAAGGAAAAGGATTGACAGTCGGTGCCGCAGTATTCTTCCATTCTCCATGTCTATGAGAAGGATACACGCCGATACGCTGCAGAACGGAGTGCCCCAAGTTCTACTGCCCCGACATCCGGTGAGTTTCACGACAGGCCCGCTATTTTCTTGGCGGGACCAGGAACCGGATATCTGGATCCGGTGACATGTCAATCTAATGGTGTCTCGAACACTACTAATCCCCATATTGAGGAGAATAATTTCACCTCGGGTTCACCATTTCTGTTTCCGATGCTTTCGCCGGGGCGCGCGCCCATCCGTCCGTGGGGGAGGACGCGCGGCGCTTCTGTTGCCCCGCATTCCCGCTTTCCAAAGGCGGGCGGCATTCGCTCCTTATTCAGGGACGTCTTCTCCTTGATCGAAACGGGATGATGGGATGTCGGTTCTTCCTCCTGTGGATTCCTCCTCATAACTCGTCACCTAGTCCGGGTCTCCCTCATAGATTTAATACGTAGTTCGTGAAACTCTTCCCAGTGCCGTGTTTCCATGGGCGCCGGTTAATTACACTGCTTCTGTCGGGACATTCCAAAGGGTCCAGTCAGGGTAGAAACCTTCAGTCATGAGAGTAGTCACGTTGAGGCATCAGTAGCGTGTCTGGATGTTGGGGTACCTGGCATGTCTATCTGTTATCCTTGATCACAAGGCTTCTCGAGGGCGTGGAAGCCCGAGGCATCCCACATCGAGCGCGTGGAATTATATGTCATAGACACATATCTGAGGTTTTCCTCAGCTTCCCATGCTCAACATAGGGTATTCCGCAAGATTAACTTCCAGCGGAGATGGATCAACCCAACCAGAGCATTAGCTAGGATAGATCGGATTGAGGGATCCTCCTTGGAGGGATATCGATACCGGGGCCAGCCCATGGGCGACTGTGAAGAAGAGCGTACCGACATGGTCTCACCAGGATAAGACGGTCCGGGCGAGAATCAGAATGGGTGGTAGGTTGATGAATGGAGTGGAAGGAGAGTGAAATGGGACCATCGCAGGGGCGACAGTGAATTTGGTCTTGAGCCTTAACAAGGCCTCCTACGTATCCCCGTGGCAGGGAATCAAAGTCCGCGTAGTTCGGGATGACGTCGATAAACTGACGTGAATGTGGACCTTGGCCCGATGAGCATCGTCAGAGTACCGACGTGAAAGTAGACTCGTGGGTTTACTAGTGGTGGGCTTGAACCTTGGGAAGGTTTCCTACATACCATGCCTTGACATGGATCAAAGTCCTCTTAGTTCGGGTTAGTCACAGCGGCTTGCTGTCGGACTGGAGTTGTAGTTTAACGCCGTGTTGGACATAGGTGGAACACGAAGTGAATTGGATGATGGGTGGGCTTGATCCTCAGGAAGGCTTCCTACTTACCATGCCTTGACATAGATCAAAGACCTCGTAGTTTAAATGGTGATTTGTCGGTGAACCGACGTGAATGTGGACGTTGGTCTGAATGGTGGTGGGCTTGAACCTTGGGATGGTTTCCTACGTACCATGCCTTGACATGGATCAAAGACCTCGTAGTTCGGGTTAGTCACAACGGCTTGCCGTCAGACCAGAATTGGGTGTACAGTTTAATGTCATACGGGACAAAAGGAGGCATGCAGTTTAACGTCATGCTGGATGAGGGCGAAACTCGACGTGAATGAACGACCGAGAAATGTGGCTTGAACCTCGTGGAGGCTTCCTACGTACCATGCCTTGACATGGATCAAAGTCCTCGTAGTTCAAATGGGATGAGTCGTAGTGGCTTTCCACTGGACTGGAATGGGACCCGACGTGAAATGATGGGTGGTCTTGAACCTCAGGGAGGCTTCCTACGTAACATGCCTTGACATGGTTCAAAGTCCTCATAGTTCAGGAAGATGGGTCGCAATGGCTTACCACTGGACCAGAATACAGTTTAACGTCGTGCTAGACGGGGGTGAGACCCGACGTGAAATGACAGGTGGTCTTGAACCTCATGGAGGCTTCCTACGTACCATTCCTTGACATGGATCAAAGTCCTCGTAGTTCAGGAAGATGGGTCGCAACGGCTTACCACTGGACCAGAATACAGTTTAACGTCGTGCTGGACGGGGGTGAGACCCGACGTGAAATGACGGGTGGGCTTGAACCTCATGGAGGCTTCCTACATACCATGCCTTGACATGGATCAAAGTCCTCGTAGTTCAGGAAGAGTGCTCATGGTCGGTGCTCACTCTAAGCCCACATGAGTCATGCTCGGTGTGAGAAACAAGAGGTTGCAAGGACCTGACGATCACGTCGCGAAGGAAGCGTCCGTGAGAAGCGAAGAGGGGATTACGCGTTAGGCTGCCCACGGTGCTGGGACTTACTCCAGGATGGAGGCCCATGGAGCGACAAAGCGCGGGAAAGATGGACCTTGGTCCAATGATGGGAGGTGCCTCGTCCCCTATCACGCCCTCCACTGACCATGGTAGTGGGGAAGTACGGAGATGCAGAGGTGCAGTCATCCGTTGGGGGGGGCTAGGGTCGCCCTTCTCTTACGAACATACGCCACTCCGACAAGAAGGATCTCATTCCATGTGAGGAAGAGTTCCATTCCCGTAGAGACGAGTGGTGTAAAAAATGTTCGAGTTGGGGGGGACCCTTCGCGAGGGGCACGAGGTCGGATCACAGTTTAACGTCATGTGTTGAGGACGTGGTGCTTGGCAGTTTAACGTCCTGCATCTCGGACGAGGTGGGTTCACTCCACACCCCTAGAACATACATAACCGGTACCCTCTGGTCCTTGGGGAAGGGAAGGTACCGGTAAGGCCATGGTTAAGGGGGTTCGTGGAACGAACCATCGAGGGGTCCACGTTAGCGTGGCTATGAGAAGGAGAATTAGCCGTTATCATGCCTATGCGAAGAAGCATTAGGCGAAGCAACGCTACGGGTAAGATTGTCCATGGGACTTTGAAATCACATCGTGCGAACCTGGAGGGTCGCACGGGAAGAGGAATCGCTAAGCAAAGGTGTGTGCTTCGCGAAGTGGAGTTCCTTGGCCTTAGCATGGGGAATAGGTGTGGGTGGAAGGTGCTTCGCGAAGTGGAACAGTGTTCGCGGAGCACTGCCTCGCGAGGAAGGGGTGCCTCGCGAAGCAGGGTCCCGCGAAGCAGTGTGCTTCACGATGTGTAATGATCCTACCTTGGAATAGGGATCACTAGCATGGGTTGGGTGTTTCGCGAAGCATAAACGCTCCGCAGCTGCCCGGGTTCCCTTGGGAATCCCCTTCCTTCACGAACGCCCTTGAGCTTCGCGAAGGGAATCCCTCTCAGAAGAGGGGCTCAAAACGAGGCAATGCAGAGGAGTCTCGCGAAGGAGAAGTACCTCGCGGAGCTCATGATTCCCGGGGCAAAGTGTGCGTCGCGATTCCGGAGAGGAGAAGCCGAAAGGTCGGATTGTCCATCTCCGGGACTCAGGGGGAGTCCAGTATTTATAGGGAAGGGGTGTCGCGAAGCTGGGCTCGCGCGCCGCCTCCGGTGCTTCGCGGCGCGCGCGCGCGAACGTCAACGCCAGCTGCGGAGGGGACCGCCTTCGGAGCTTCGCGGTGGCCCGCGAACGTCAAATGCGTTCGCGGAGGATTACCGCCTCAGGAGCTTCGCGGCAGCGTGCGAACGTCTAATGCGTTCGTGGAGCATTACCGCCTCCGGAGCTTCGCGAGGCCGCGATGGTCGGGGCGCTTCGCGTGGGTGCTTCACGGCGGGGCTTCGCGGCTGTGCTTCGCAAGGCAGCGCGCCGGCTGTCTTTTTCGTTCCTTTCTTTTGGGCCATATTTTTGGTGCCAACAATGTACAATGAGGTTTTACTCATGCTCCATGTGCAATGAGCCTTTACTCATTCTAATTCCATGTTTAGTATTGTTGCCACATTTCCATGTTATGATTATCATGCTTTATCCTGACTTTATGTTCATGTTACTATTATTCTCTATTGATATTCCTATTGTATAACATGTATTGTACTCCTCGTTTTATTCCATTTGTACTCCCTTACTGAGTTTTATAGCTCACCATTTTCTTATACATGTCCTCAGGTTATCCCATGCAATGTTATGTACAAGGGAATGTAGTGGTCATGTAAATGATGTTTTCAATAAATATATTGTATTTCATGTTTTAAGTTTTTATGTAATGACTCTAAGCCCCAAATACATTAAACCTCTCGATCTTCTTGTGGTATCAAGTGATGTTTTATGTAATAAATAATGTTTAAGTTGTAATAAAAGCACGGTTTCCATAGTTGGTATCAGAGGATGGGTTTAGTTATTTTTGGGATTAGGAAACCCTAGTAAAGCCTTAGAAACAATAATAAGTATAATAAAAATATCCCTAAGTTTTGGTATGTACTGAGTAAGTGGTTTATCAAACAAATAAATCCCTGTCTGGATACGTGCAGGTAGAGGCGTCTCTGGCACAGATGTATCCTAGGGGTAAAACCCGAAAACACCACATTGAGCTTGACTCAAACGGGAACTGGTGCACGACAACGGGCCTTGCTGCACTCTTGGTTACGACGCTCTCAGGGGATATGTTTTGAAAAATTCACAAGCTTAGTATGAACCCATATTAAGGGAATTAAAAAAATGACCCTATGAATATATGTTAGAAAGTAGATCATGAAAATCCTAGATTGAAGCCTATAGACTCATGAGTTAAGGAAATAAAAGTTTATTTATAAGTCATCAACTTTTGTCTTTGGATTATCCTTTATGTGTTACCCCTAACATTCCTTTTATTCCAGAAAATGGTCGGTAATAGGAGCACTCGGGAAAACAACCGATGTGAAGATCAGTGTGATGATTGTACTAATGAGATGCCCAATCCAATGGGAGCGGGAATTGTGAACTTTTTCACGCTTCTCTCTTAGCTAACTCAAGTTTTAAATAGAAACACGGGTCAAGAGGAACGTTCAACCCCCCCTAAGAAAGAACAAGTCTCTATGGAGAGCTTCATGAGACAAAGGCCTCCTAATTTTAGTGGATCATCTGATCCCACGATCGCTGATCAATGGATCAACTCCATTGAAAAGATCTTCTCCATCCTTCAATTTTATGAACAAGAGAAGGTTCTCCTTGCGACTTATCGTATGGATGGTGATTCTGATCAATGGTGGACGTTAATAAAAAATACGAAGCCTGAGGAGGAGATCGAGGCATTGGAATGGAAGGATTTCTGGATGTTGTTTTTTCGATAAATATTTTCCACACACCCTCCGACTTAAGATGGAAAGGGACTTCCTTTACCTAGAGCAAAAATATGAAGAATATTCTGGAGTGTACGAGGAACAATTTACGATGCTTTCACGATAAGCTTTTGTCTGTCGTTACCCCTGAATGCAAGGTGGACAACTTCTTTGGTGGGCTAAAGCCTAGCCTACGGAATGCATTGGTGATCCATGACTTCGACAACTATGAAGAAATTGTATGATGTGCCCTCAAGGTTGAAATGGAGATCGGGGAATCACATGGGTATCAAGGGGATAATAAGCGTACGGTGGACTTCAATGCTACTGATAAGATGGATAAATCCAATGGTGATAAGAAGATCCAGCACCCCACTTTCCAAAAGTGTGGAAAGAAGCACCCTAGAAATTTCCTTAATGGGATGAGGAAATGCTTCAGGTGTGGAAGAGAAGGGGACCTAGCTGTTAACTATCGGCAAGAAAGACTCGCGGATGCGACAGAGGAGAGGAACACTTCGTTAGATCCTCAACGCGTTGTTCAATTCTTCAAATGCAAAGAACCGGGTCATTTTGCAAATCAGTGCCCTAATCCATGGGTTTTCAGAGGCAACCAACAACCTCCAAGGCAGCAAGGAAGGGATTTTTCCATCACTTCTGCCGAAGTGAACCCCGACAACGAAGTATTGATAGGTACGATAGTTATTTATTCAAGAATAGCGAACGTACTTTTTGATTCGGGTTCTACACATTATGTTATATCTCGAATGTTTAGTAGAACAATCTCATCACCACTGCAAATCATGGAAGTGAAGATGTCGATGAGTATGGAAAATGGGGCAATCATTGCATCCCATTAATATAAGTCCTCCCCTATTATAATCTGTGGATTGAATTTCCCAGCGAACCTCGTCATACTCCCTCTGGTGGAATTTGATGCAATTCTTAGCATGGATTGGCTTTCCTTATATAGAGCCAACATAAATTGTCCGGAAAGGGAAATCACACTCCATATAGAGAATAGACCCCCAATTATTTACAAATGTAAGGAGGAAGATGAATCTCCTTTAGCTCCATCATCTCATGCATGGATATTACTTCTCTATGAGAACGCGTATCTGGCTGAGATGATAGAGTCTAAGGAAGAAACCATCCTTGAAGAAATGCCTATTGTGAGGGAATTTTCGGAAGTGTTTCCCGAGGAACAGCCTGGTCTTCCTCCTCGAAGAGATGTTGATTTCTCAATTAAAATTCTACCTGGATCTTTACCAATATCCAAGACTCCATATAGAATGGATTTTTTAGATCTTTAAGAGCTGAAGAAACAGCTACAAAAGAATCTAGATAAAGGGTTTATACGCTCAAGTTCTTCACCATGGGGTGCACTAGTCCTCTTCGTCAAGAAGAAGGATGGGTCAATGCGGCTTTGCATTGATTACCGTGAACTTCAAAAATCATGATAAAGAACAAGTATCCTCGGCCACAGATCTATGACTTGTTTGATCAGCTGCGTGGAGCACAATACTTCTCTAAGGTAGATTTGCGGTCGGGATATTATCATTTAAGGGTGAAGAAGTAAGATATCCCCAAGACTACTTTTTGCACAAAATACGAGAACTATGAATTCATTTTAATGTCTTTTGGACTCACCAAGGCTTCAACAATCTTCATGGACATAATGAATAGAGTCTTTAGAGATTACCTCGACAAATTTGTGGTAGTATTTATAGATGATATTCTAATATACTCCAAAACCAATGAGGATCATAAGGAGCATTTAAGAACTGTACTTGAGACTTTGCGCAAGGAGAAGCTCTATGAAAAGTACAGCAAGTGCGAGTTCTGGTTGAAGGAAGTCTCATTCTTGGGCCATATCATCACAAGCAATGGGATATATATGGGTCCCTCCAAAACAGATGCAGTTGTGGGATGGCCGAGGCCAACGTTGGTAACGGATATCCGTAGCTTCTTGGGGTTAGCTGGATATTATCGACGATTTGTGAGAAATTTATCACGATTGTCCAACCCGCTTACCAAGATAACTCGAAAGGGAGTAATGTTTTCTTAGAGTGATGAATTCTAAGAATGCTTCATGGAGTTGAAAAGGAGGCTTATCACTGCGCTCATTCTCACTTTACCCACAAGTGGGGAACTTTTTGTTGTGTTCAGTGATTCTTCAATGAAGGTCTTAGGCTGTGTGCTGATGAAGAATGATAAATTTATATCCTATGCCTCAAGTAAGTTGAATCTTCATGAGTGAAACTATCCAACGCATGATCTTTAGTTGGAAGCGGTGAGCTTTGCCTTGAAAATCTGGTGGCATTATCTCTATGGGAAGAAATGTGATATATATACTAACCACAAGAGTCTTAAATATATATTCACACAGAAAGAGCGTAATATGAGACAGAGAAGATGGATAGAGATCATCAAGGATTATGACTGTTCAATACATTACCACCCTGGGAAAGCGAACAAGGTGGCAGATGCCCTAAGTAGAAAGAATCCATTGATTCTATCAATGATGAGAATTGAGAAGGATCCAATCTTCTTAGACTTGATGAAGATGGACATGGGAATCATAGAGAAGAGAAAATCATCAATCCTTTCACAAATGATTGCTCAACTGTCTCTTTTGGAAAGGTTAAAGGATGCTTAAAAGGATGATGTGGGAATTCAAGAAAAATTGAAAGCTATTAAAAAAGGTAAATCCTAGGAGTCTAATGTTAATGAAGAAGGAATTGTGAAATTTGGGAAAAGACTATGTCTTCCATCGAGTCCGGAGCTTAATAATGAACTTTTGGATGATGCACATAGTTCAAATAACTCTATTCACCCAGGGAGCACAAAGATGTATCGAGATCTCTGAGAAAAATTTTGGTGGTATAATATTAATAAGGAGATCTCTGAATATACATCAAAGTGCCAGGTGTGCCAGCTATTTAAGGCAGAGAGGCAGAAGTCTAAGGTGATGATGCAACCATTTCCCATACCAGAATGGAAATGGGAGAACATCACCATAGACTTTGTCACCGGACTTCCGAGGACATCCAAAGGCAACAATGCAATCTGGGTAGTTGTGGATCGTCTTACAAAGACTACACGCTTAATTGATATATGGGAGGATTTATCTTTGGATCAACTGGCACAGATATATATCAGGGAAGTGGTAAGGCTGTATGGAGTACCACTATCTATTGTGTCTGACCAAGATCCAACATTCACCTCTATGTTTTGGATGATTCTTGAACATGCTCTAAATACGGAACTGAACTTCAGTACGACCTATCATCCTCAAACTGATGGCCAATATGAGCGGACTATCCAAACACATGAGGAAATGTTGATAGCATGCTCAATAGACTTTAAAGGAGGATGTGATCAACATCTTCCTCTAATTGAGTTCTCTCATAATAACAGTTTCCACTCGAGCATCCAAATGGCACCATATGAAGCCCTATATGGGAAAAGGTGCAGAACACTAGCATGTTGGGATGAGGTCGATGAACATAAGCTTCTTGGACCAGAAATGGTCAAGGAAATGGTGGAGAATGTGAAAACTATTCAGCAGCATATCAAGGTAGCCCAGAGTCGACAGAAGAGTTATGCAGATAATCGTCGAAGAGACCTTGAGTTTAAAGTTCGAGACATGGTGTTTCTATGTATATTTCCGTTGAAAAAGGTCATGAGGTTTGGAAAGAAAGGGAAGTTAATTCCAAGGTACATCGGCCCCTTCAAGATTATTGATCATGTTGGGGTTGTGGCCTATCAACTAACACTTCCACCTACCATGACCAAAGTGCATGATGTCTTTCATGTATCCCTCTTAAGGAAGTACATACCGGACCCTTCACATGTACTCTCTTCTGATGTGGTACAATTGGAAGATGATCTTTCTTATGAGGAGAAACCAGTGAAGATCTTAGATCGTAGAAAAACATTTCTACGAAATAAGACAATTCCCCTCGTCAAGGTATTCTGGAGAAACCACAAGTTTGAAGAAGCGACTTGGGAATCGGAGGAAATGATGAAGTTGAGTTACCCACATCTGTTTTAGTGTGGTAAAAGGAAAATTTCGAGGGCGAAATTTCTTAAGGGGGAAATATTGTAACGATCTAAAGTTTCATTAATGGAAATACCACTTGATCTAATTAAATGTCACTTTATGTTTATATATAATGTAAACTTATTTTCTTTTATGATAAGAATTTTGACCATTCCTAATATAGCTGTTGAACATTGATCACATGATTAGTATAAATATAGGACTTTAACAAATACAATTTACTCAGAAAAAGGAAGTGATGGCCTCATCCAGTAGAATTGCCCCATACGAAGCCCATTTTTCAGAGCTTGGAGAATAGGTGGCATCCTTGGGCTTCGCTCTTGACCAAGCCCAAGCTGAGCTTCACCATGTCAAGCTCGAATGGGACCGTATGTGAGAAAAGTGGAAGTTGATAGAAATTACCACTCGAGCGATGTTATCCGAGCCACCCCAAGAGTATGTCACCATCGCACACCTTAAACATAGGTCTTCTGCGGTTGTTTTAAGGGGTTATGTAACGAATCGATAGTACTATGTTCATGTACATTATTTTTTTTATATAATAATGTATATATTGTCTTCTCATTATTGATACATTGTAAATAATTTTTAAAATACAAATATTGTTTTTAGTTATTATTTAATTAAGAATTCTATTTTTTTAAGAAGGGATTTTTGAATTAAATAATATTTTTATAAAATATTTTTATTATTTTTATTATTTTTATATAAATATAAATGATTTTATAATTTTATGAATGCAATTATAATTTTTATTAATGTTTGAAATCCATTTCTGTCAAAAGCCATGAATTTTCAATAAATATCGGGTTTTATTTTAAAAGTGAAAATTAACATATTTAGAAAATTGTTTAGATAAAATATATGTTATTTCTGGAATCAAGATGTCGAAATTATCCAATGGTTAATTTTTCATTATTTTCTGAGACAGTCAAATTTTTGGGTAAAAATTAAATACCGTTTTAATATATAATGTGTTTTATGACATCATAATGACCCAGTAGTGATGTAATAAAATACTATAATCTTATCTTTCATACACTATATGTTTTACAATTAAAATAATGTAATTTTGAGTTAGTTTGACTTACTTTTCAAAGCATTAATGGACCCCTAAAGACTTATTAAACACCTTGTCTTTCTAAATTAATTTCCATGGGAGTGTGACTCACCTCCACATAAGAAACCTTATTATTTTAAGAAGTTCGGACTTTGGCCTTATAAAATATTTTTTTCCTCTTCCCTTTTCCAAAAACCATGGGCCAAAAACATGGGATGTTTTGTGGTTTGGATTAATTTAATATAAGGGATTCCAAACCTAAATAATAAATAATTCTCTCACCTTTCCTATATAAACCCACATAAGCCCCCACTTACTCCACCCTCAAAGCCATTGGAGTTCATCCAACCTCTGCCCTTCTCTCTCTATAATCCTCCCAAGGTTCCCCAAGCTCCCAAGAATCCTCAGACAAGCCTCTCTCTAGCCTTTGGAAGCACACTTCCAAGTAAGGGTTTTTCTTCCTTTCTCATTTTTGTCAATTTTTTTTAAGTTGTATTTCCATTTTAATTTCAATTATGAATGTTGGGTTATTGTTTTTAACCTCCCCCATAGTTCCCTCTTATTGTTTGAATGATGGGATACCCCTTTCTCTCTCATTAAATGCCTCCCATGTACACCTGTTACTATGCTGAAATTCCGAAAGGAACTTCTCTCTCTTCTTTTACATTCAAGCAATAATTTTGTATCATGAATCTAAATTCCATTACAATTGTTGGTAAATGTATCTATATGAACTCCTTACTTTCCATTACATGTAAATATGATGAGGAACCCCTTTCTATCTCATCAACCTTTTTTATGAATTCTTATGTCACGCCGTTACGCTGCCGAAATCGCACCGATTTTCTAAGCCAATGCCATTGTATAGTGGATACCATACCCATTTCTCCATCAATGGTATTCACCTTTATGAACATTTACTTATTGATTACAAAGTTTCATGTATGACTTCCACATTTCTTTATCGTGGAATAAATTATTGTGTTTTATGAATCCATGTTTTATTATCCATGTGGCACACTTATGCATGAAATGAAATGTTTAAGAAGGGTGTGCCCTTATAGCGCTCCATTGCATTGGGTAAAGTATAGTGTCATGATACATCAAGTGAAATGATTGTTGACTCATTCTAATTCAAGTTCAATTACGGTTTACTCGTTCTTTATGTGCAATGAGGATTTAATCATGCTCCATGTGCAATGATCCTTGGATCATGCTAATTCCATGTTAAGAGTTGTTGACACATTTCCATGTTATGATTATAATGCTTTACCCTGCCTTTATGTTCATGTTTCTCTTATGCTATATTGATATGCCTATTTTCTAACATGTATTGTACTCTTCATGTTATTCCATGTGTACTCCCTTACTGGGATTTATAGCTCACCCTTCTCTTATACATGTCCTCAGGTTATCCCATGAAATGCTAAGTACGAGGGAATGAAGTGGTCATGTAAATGAAGTTTTCAATAAAGATGTTGTATTTAATGTTTTATGTTTCTATGTAATGATCTTAAGCCCCAATGACACTAAATCTCCCGATCTTGTTGTTGTCTCAAGTGAAGTTTTATGTAATAAACCATGTTCAAGTTGTAATAAAAGCATGGTTTCTATAAGCCCTCAGGCCAACCAGAATCATGACATCATGCTAATATAGTAAAACCACACACTTAGGATAATATAGTAAAACCATGCCCTAAGGCTTTCCCTCAGGCCATACAGTACCTTTCCCTCAGGCATTGCCCTCAGGCGAAATAGAATATTTCCCTCATGCCAAATTGAAACGAAACCCTTAGGTAATCAGAATATTTCCCTCAGGCCTTGCCCTTAGGCCTTTCCCTCAGGCGGAATAGTACTACGCCCCCAAGATAATCAAAAATGCCCTCGGGCTAAACAAGTAACCATGCCCTCATACTATAAATAAACCAGACCATGCCAAAAATTTAAACATGAAATAATTTACAACTCCTCTCAAGGAAAAAGTAATGCATAAAGTAAACATGGCATACCCTCGGGTATCCTGGCCAAATGGCTAAACAGAAGAACGCACCCCCGGGGTGGTCCAGGATCTAAGCAGTGATCCCAAACAATATTTTATTATCACATTTAATTACCTATACAATTATAGGTATTTAAACATCCAATTCCTCATCCACAAGACACCCCAACATGGGTTCGCAGACCAAAAATACACACAAACACACAAAAATTGGAAATTGAACACCAAGCCTCGAATCTCGATCACCCGTGATCAATATACCTGAATGAATCCTTATGAAACGTCCATGATCATCATAGATCTGAGGTAAAATAAATCTCGTTCAATGTCAAATAACATGCATTAGAGGAAGAATTGGAAAGAACTATGCAAGGTGATTGGAGGGCATACCCATTCAGTTCCAACGTGATCGACAGAATCAGAAATGGATTCCGAACACTCAATCTAGAGGTCCATGAAGGTTCGGTCATCCTCTCGTGAGCTCCCATCCATTTCTATGCCAATTCTGTGAATAGGGTTGGCTACATCCCATTTTAAGAAAATAAAAATACACAGCGTGTACTTCCAAGTACACGACGTGTAATTTTTCATTTAACAGTTCCTATGGAGTCACCGCCAAACTGTTCATCTGTCAACATTAGAACACAGTGTGTATTCTTGACTACACGGCGTGTACTATCACCTAGATAGTGGCGGCTTCCACCGCCTTACTGTTTCTCCCTGCCGACTAACTACACGGCGTGTAAATACCACTACACGTCATGTAGTTGGATTTTACACCCTTCATCACCGATATGGATACACGCCCTATGTACTCAACCCACACGGCCAAAAGTACATGGCATGTAGAAAATTACACGCCATGTAGTCCCAAAATTTACGATTTTTCCCATTTTCCTTATTTTGTCAAAAACACATAAGGAAAGGAGAAAAGAAGAAACTCGTACCTCAAAATAAGAACCGAGTTATCTCATTGTGATTATATTATATTGTACTAATGATTCCACAATTATTAACCCTTACTGAGAATTTGAGATCACCCCATTCATTGTTTACTTTTAACAGCTGACAAAGAGGAGATCATTTATTAAGTTCTTGTGGATGCAGTTTTTAGTTTCATTATGTATTATATTTTGTAAACATTTCCAATGTAATTTGAGTATCGTCTATGTACCTAGTTTCTTCATGACTACTAACCTAATCATTCCATCATGATTTTAATTCTTTCTAACCAGGACAATATCACATGTAATGCGCTGGCTCCAGCCTAGAGGGCTCGGGGTGTTATAGTTGGTATCAAAGGAAGTTTTGTAGAAAACATAGAAACTAGAGTAGGAAATGTATAGTAGGGAACAAAGTCCTAATGTAGTATTTAAGGATAAACATACAATAATGTCCTGGTATTTTGGTAATGAATAGACTATGTGGATATTTTATTCAATACATCCTTGTCTTGATACTAGCACTTAGAGGTGGCTCTGGAACAGATGTATCTAGGGGTAAAACCCAAAAACACCGCTTTGAGCTGGACTTGAACGTGAACTGGTGCATGAAAACGATTCTTTCTGCACTCTTGGTTATGACACTCCCGGCGAATATTCTTAGGATAATTCAAATTTTCTTTAAAAGCCATTATGAAAGAGTTTCATATAAATTTTCCATTATAGGAACCATGTTTATTAAATTAGCTATGCATAGAATATCAATCTATGTTGAATTATTTCCTATTTGTGATTCATAAACTAATCTAGTGTATCCCTTTATTTAGAAATGTCATCTAATGGAAGAAAGGGAATCAATACTCGTGGTCAAGGTAGGGATCTCCCTACTGAGCAAGTCTACACAGTCAATGTTGGAGCAGATCAGATCATGACCATATTGGGACAACTTACTAAGGTTGTAACGAATAACCATTCAACAGCTATGTTGGATCGTTTTATGTAGCAAAAGCCCCCATATTTTAGTGGGACTACTAACCAAATGGTTGAGGGGCAATGGATCAAGTCTCTTGAAAAGATATTCATGGAATTAATATTCAATGAAAATGAAAAGTTTGTACTAGAAGTATATTGTCTCAAAGGCGATGCTGATCAATGGTGGTCCTTGATTCATAATACCACGGAGGAAGAAGACATAGATGATATGGAATGGAGGACTTTTAAGGAAATTTTACTTGAAAATTATTTCCTTCATGAGCAAAAAACTGAGATGAAGATGAAATTCCTTCGCTTAAAACCAAGGGAAGAAGACGGTGTTTCGGAGTATGAGGATACTCCACAAGGATGGCCAGGTATGTCGTGGATTACGTACGTAACTCGGTAGATAAGATTGATCATTTAGTTGAAGGTCTTAAGCCAGGTATTCGAATGGAACAGGCATCTCAAATATTTTCATCATATGATGAAATTGTATCAAGTGTCATCAAAATAGAGTGGGAATTTTCTAGATCGAATCAATCCAAAGGAAACAATGATAATAAGTGGTACTCTGATAACAAATGAAAAGGAGAAGAACAAAATAAGATCAAGGGAACAAAGTTATTCCCATTATGTGAGAAATGTGTAAAGAATCATCTCTGGAAATGCATGAAAGGCATAAGAGTCTTCTATAACTGCAGAGAAAGGGGTCATCGATCTGATTAATTCAAGGGGAAGAAACAATTCAATGATATTCAATGTTACAATTGAAGAGAGATGGGACACTATGCATATGAGTGTCCTAAGCGTCAAGGAAACTAGACTCAGAAAAGGAAAAGAGAGCAAGGGAGAGCCTTTGCGATTAAAATCGCGGAGGTTGAAGTTCCTAATGATGTGGTGGTAGGTACTTAAAATGTTTCCTCAAACATAGCCAACACTTTATTTGATTCTAGATCATCGCATTCATTTATATCTTACCAGTTTTCCAAGAAAATTAGATATTTCCAAATTGATTTAATAAAGGAGTTGTCAGTCAAAACACCTAGGTGATGTATCATTGCAACCAAGGTTTGTTGACTAGTCCCCACCAGACACAAAAATGTGCTCTAGTTTCTATCCTTATCATCATAACAGTGACTGAATTTAATTCTCATTATGAATTGGCTGTCAAAATCTGATGCGAAAATTTATCGTAAGAAGAAGGAAGTTACAATTTATTAAAATGGTGTAGAATCTCTTTTCTTTAGGGTAGAAACTTCACCACCGGATTGTTATTTAGAACAACCCCAAGTAGCTCTACTGAATACAATACATGGAGAGGACGATAAATCAATATCTATTGGTGAGGAAAGAAATATTTAAATTGAATATGTGTAAATAGTGAAATAGTACATTGATGTATTTCTAGAAGATTTACCTGGACATCCTCTAGATCGGGAAGTTGAGTTCTCTATTGATTTAATTCCTGGTGCAAGCCCTATATCAAATAATCCCTATAGAACGACCACTGTGGAATTAGTAGAGCTAAATAAAAAACTAGAGGATTTGAGTGAAAATGATTTATTTAACCTAGTGTTTCTCCAGGGGGAGCCCCTATCCTCTTTGTTAGGAAGAAAGATGGATCAATGAGGCTATGTATTGATTACAGGGAAATGAATACTATTACAATAAAGAATAAGTATCCTCAACCCCGGATTGATAACTTTTTTGAAAAACTTCATGGAGCCCAATACTTTTCATATATTGACCATAGATCTAGATATCATCAGTTTCATGTGAGGAAGGAAGTTATTCTTAAGACAACATTTCAGATCAAGTATGGGCATTATGAGTTTACAGTGATGCCTTTTGGACTGACTAATGCACCCTATGTTTTCGTGGATTTATGGAACATAGTTGTCAAGGAATATCTTGATAACATTGTTGTGGTATTGATCAGTGATATCCTCATATTATCAAAAATATATGAAGACCATATGAATCACTTGCGGGTTATTCATAGAACTCTTCGAAGAAATAAATTATATGGGATGTTTAGAAAGTGCGAATTCTGGTTTCAATTAGTTTCTTTTCTAGGATATATTGTCTCTAAGGATGGAATCCTAGTTGATCATGTGAAGAAAAAGGCAATCCAAGATTGGCCCATGGCAAAAAAACATAATTGAGGTACGTAGTATTATTCTTTTAGTAGGTTATTATCGACGTTTCATTCAGAATTTTTCCTGACTGGCTCACCTGCTATCCAAGCTCACACGTAAAGGAGTTATGTTTGTGAGGACAAAAGAATGTACAGAATGATTTGATGAAGTGAAAGGAAGATTTTTCAATACTCCAATTTTGACTCTTCCATATGGAAGTGATCGATTTGTAATATACAGCGATGCATCAAAGAATTGACCGGGTTGCGTCCTTATGAAAAATAATAAATTTATTACTTATGCATCAAGACAGTTGAAGACTCATGAGAAAGATTATCAAGCTCATGATCTTTTGTTAGAATCTGTAATCATTGCTCTAAAAATATGGAGGCATTTTCTCAATGGAGTGAGATGTGAAATTTATACAAAGCACAAGATTTTGAAATATATTTTCACATGAAAAGAACTCAACATGAGGCAAAGAAGATGGCTTGAGTTACTCAAAGATTAGGATTGTTCAATACAATACCACCCGGGAAAGGCGAATAAGGTGGTAGATCCATTAAGCAGGAAAGATCATGGCCTTCTGACTCAAATAAAGATTGAAAGAGATCCTATGTTCATGGATTTACTGAAGATGGATATGGGAATTGTTATGGAAGTGGAAACAACAATCCTCTTCCAATTGATTACTATACCATCATTACTAGGGAAGATACAAAGTTCTCAATCTGATGATAAGAATCTGCACAAGAATTATAATGCAGTCAATGATGGGAGACTTACTGACTTCGTGTATGAATAAGGTTTTCTGGAATTTGGGAAGAGGTTATGTATTCCATTAGTTCCTGAGCTAAAAGGGAACTATTAGATGATGCTCATAGCTTAAATTTCTCTATACACCCGGGTAGCACCAAGATGTTTTGATATTTGAAGGAATATTTTTGGTGGGATAATATGAAGTGAGAAATTGCGGATAACATGTCAAGGTGTCTAGTTTGTCAACAAGTGAAGGCTTAGAGACTACATCCCAAAGGAGTGATGAAACCTCTACCTATTCCTATGTAGATGTGGGATTACATTATGATGGATTTTTTCACCGGACTACTAAGGACACCTAAAATAATGATACAATATGGGTAATTGTTGATAGTCTCACTAAGTCATCACATTTCCTTCAAATAAGAGAGAATTTACCACTTGATCACCTCGAAAGACTTTATATTAATGATGTTTTGAGGCTTCATGGTGCACCTATATCGATTGTCTCTGATCGAGATCCCCAGTTTACATCAACATTCTGGAGAAATCTATAGAAGGTCTTGAATACTGAGCTTAGTATGAGTACTACATACCATCCTCAAACTGACAAACAGTCTGAAAGGAATATTCAAACTCTAGAAGACATGATGAGATCATGATCTCTTATCTTCCAAGGTATGTGGGATCAATACTTTCCTTTGGTGGAATTTTAATACGACAATGGTTTCCATTCTAGTATTCAAATGGCTCTATATGAAGCATTATATGGAAATAGATTTCGAACTCCGACTTGTTGGGAAGAAGTTGGTGAGAGGAAACTTATAGGCCCACAAGTTATTGAAGAGACCACAAAAAAGGTGAAGAAAATACAAACCCATATTAAAGTATCCCAACGTAGGCAGAAGAGTTATACTGACAATTGGAGAAAGGACATGGAATTCTAAGTGGGGGATCATGTATTTTTGAAAGTATCTCCATGGAAGGGTGTCTTAATGTTCAGTAAGAAAGGGAAACTAAGCCCTAGGTACATCAGACCATTTGAAAATTTGGGGAGAATCAGAGCTGTATCTTACCATTTAGTGATGACAACAAATCTCTCTAGAGTTCATGATGTGTTCCACGTATCATTGTTAAAGAAGTACATGCCAGACCCAAAGCATGTACTCAGATATTAAGAAATAGAGCTGGAACCTGATTTTTCATACTATGAAAACCCCATCAAGATTCTTGACACAAGGGAGTTGGTATTGAGAAATCAAAAAACTTGTCTAGTAATTGTTATTTGAAGAAACCATAATATGGAGGATGCAACATGGGAACTAGAGGATTTCATGAAGATGAACCACCCACATATTTTTTAAGGATTTATACACAAAATTTCAAGGACGAAATTTATGAAGGAGGGAATAATATAACACCCCAAATATTTTATGGTATGTTTTTCTTAAATATAGTCTATTCATCACTGTTTTCCTTTGAAACAACAGAAGTTTATTTATGGGATAGTCAAAACCTAGCCATTACATATAAATTTTCCACTTCTATGTTTTGAATTTTGAAAAATGGTCATCTAGAGTTTTGATCAGTATGTCATATGGAGTGTGATAGAACAGACTTTATTTTCGGTGAATAGTAAAATAAACATATGAATAGTAATATGAATATTAATATTACCTTTATAAATAGTAAATAATATTATTATTTTATTTTATTAAGTCAATAAGATAATGAGATCTTAATTACTTTTTCAATGAGAAATAAAACTAATTTCACCTTTAAGATTTTTATTTTTCTAATTAACTATGAAATTATTTAAAAAATAAATTAATAATAGTAATAAAATTAATTTTGAAAAATTGATTTCATTTCTGAATTCTACAACTCGAAAAATGGTTCTGGTAAATATTTGGGATTTTTAGGAAATTCTATAATTTTTTATGAATAGTGAGATACGATAAAATACGCTATATAAAATTATCAGTTAAGTACACTTTTTATAACATCATAAGTGATGTATGGACATTTGTTTCTAACTAACATGCACTTATTAATATTAGGGGTCACATGAGACAACACTATTGGTTGTATTGAGGGAAATAATAAAATAATGAATTAAATATTCAAAATTTACCCCTCTCCTCCACTATAAAATCCCTTCACCACTCCCTCTTCTCTTAAATCCACTATGCCTTGAATATCTTCAATGTTCTACCCAAATACCCTTCCCTAGTCACTCCCCACTACCAGGAAGCTCTTGGTCTTTCCAAAAGTCAAAAATCCCTTCCCATATGGATATTCTTGAGGATGTTATTTCAAGAGGTAAAACACATTTCTTTTTCTTTTAGTTTCATTTGAATTTATCTTCATTTGTTGTTATCTCCTCATATCCTCTATACAAATGACCATGATAAATACAATATCATATATATATTGGATTTATATCATGGGAATGGAAGAATCATCATCAATATTCTTACTCCCTCCCTTTTATTTTTATAAATGAAATCAACGTCTGTGAGGTTTCAATTTATAACATTCATGGATAACGAAGTTTAGTTCTTCAATAATTCCTTCATTACCTATCATGAAACCATATTTATGGTTGAACCATGTCATAATATATTTATTTTATCTTGATTAATGATTTTTAATCTTTACATGTACATAATATTGAATAATAATACAAAACAAGTTTATTGATCACAAAACCACCAAGCCAAATTCAAGTGTTTATTTTTAACTCATCGAATGAGTCATCCTCATGGTATATAACCAGAATCATTATAATATCATTTATATCTCCTTAATGTAAAAAAAAATTTACATTAACAATTCTGGATGTTTAACCATATTTCAAACCAACTTCCATTCATGAATACAAGTAAACAAATCCAGAAACCAAGTAATAAAATGCTTCCAAAACTATAAAATTCAATATTCTAAACCCATCAAAAAGGCCATTAATGAACTTAATAAAGTTTTAAAATATAAATTAAATGTTTATTAGGTTCTGTAATTATTAAATAATGAATCTAAATTGGATTATTCTGGTCGTTAAGAACAATCCATAACACCTTCGAGCATAATGTAAGGGTATTCTTAACACGACTTCCATAATTTCAGTTAACCTTCTTCTTTGTTATGTATGTTGTTTTAAAATTTTTTGTGTGATGTATTTTGTTTATATTATGTTTAATTATGTTTATTAATAGTGTGTATTAATATTCTATCCACTATATTAATGTTCACTTCAATTATATGATCTATGTACGAGATCCTCTCTCTCACTTTTGTTCAAGAATATCCCCTATGTTGTGCCCTTTTATTTTTAATAACTAATGATGGGGTATGTTTTCTAACCTTCCCCAAACTGACCTTATGATATGTAAAAAATTGGATAACCTTTTACATATCATTAATCCCATTCAAGAACACTTGTTACCATGCCGAAATGTTTGTAAGGGGTTTCTCATCTCACTTTCATTTCTGTGAGATTTTCATTGTTCAGCACTTAATTCTTGTATGTGGTATATGTGTTCTGCCATTTTATATATAATAACATGATTCTATTTATATTAATGTTAATCAATGATTCATTTTAGATTTATAATTCCTGGTCATTTGATTCAACCAATTACATTGGGGTAAGGGCTTTTGTCCCAACAACTATTTTTTTGGGACTAACTTTGTGTGGTGCACCTAATAATACATTTGTGGTGTAAATACTTCCTATTTGAGATAAATTTTAATTTGAAATTTCATTTATATTAAATATCTATAATATCATATCATGGATATGTTTGTTGTCTAAACTGTGTACTATTTTACATACGGTGTTTGTTTTGATACTTATTTTAATTTTGGAAAAGTTGATGAATCCATATACATTACTCTATATGGATAATGAAAAGGAAGATTTATATTGTATTGAATTAATTAATGAATAATGTATTGGTCATGAATTGGAGGGTGGGACCTTCAATATCCCCTCGATGCAACGGTAGGTCTCATGAGACAAATCAGTTTCCAAAAAATTCTTCGAGTTTGTTTCCAAAAATAAGACGGGTTTCTACCCATAGAACTAAACCGTTTGTATGGTATTATGGTTTCATGTTCCAAATAAATGATATCCAATTAATAAGCATTCTCTTTATTCATTATAATTTATTATTATTATCATTTATTTTTTCACTGTGACAAAATCAATCGATGCAGTTTCATTCTCATTTTATTAATGACATTAGTTATTCATTTATTCCCTATGTAATATTGATTATGTCATCTTGATTGTTATCCTATTATTATTTTACTTATACTTCCTCTATTTTTAACCCTTACTAAGCATTTCAGCTAACACCTTTCATTGTTTACTTTCAACAGGTTACAAAGAAGATATCATTTATTACGTTCTTGTTGATGTAGTTTTTTGTTTCGTTATGTATTTTATTTTGTAAACTTTTCCAATGTAATTTTAGTTACATCTATGTATCTAGTTTCTTCAAGACTACTAAGCTGATCATTCCATCGAGATTTTCATTCCATATAACCATTTCAATATCACAAGTAATGCACCAACTCCAACCTAGAGGAGTCAGGGTGTTACAACTATAAATCTCTATTGAGGAGTTAAATCCAACCATTTGAGGGGCCATTCCATGGGAGTTTTAATTTTCATGAACTCACAAATGTACTTTCATCATTTCTTGTTTATTTTATGTGCGTGTGAAGATATTTTGTTTCTTGATTATTTTAATTTTCATATCTTAATCATAAATATTGAAATAACTAGCGATCAATCCTTATTCACATGTAGATATTTGCAGATGTGAGAAACAAGGAATTGATACATAATTATTCTCATTGAGTATGAGAGTGCCAAAGAATTTTCGGGCACTATGGGCTTAGATTAAAATATGGTATATTTGGGATTGGGAGATAGGTTCTAATTGGGTAATAGGGTTTTCGAAGAATCTGAATTACCATTCCCATCATGCTCTAGTACATCATGAGTATAACTATAGGGGTGTTGGACTCAATCTGAAGAAAGGGTAATGACATATGTGAATCAGAATACCCAAAATTCAGAATACAGTGAGAGGTGACATGATGATGGAGGATAACAACTGACCATATTCTAAACATATTATCCATATCTTGTTAGCTTGAAATGGCGATAAAAAAATGAGGGTCATCTGCTGGCTATATTTGAAAACATGTGGACTAACTCGAAATGTCATCTAATATCTTCTAGAACGTTCGCCCAAACATTAGGAAAGCTAAAAGGCGGAGCATCCATGTCATTTCGGGGTCCCTTTAGATGTGACATCGGGTGAGGATCTGAATAAGGTGAATGAAATGTGTGTGATGGTGTGATGGGTTGTTTGAATGGATTCCTACACTCTTAGAATTACGCCACTGGGTAATGAATTCATCATGTGAGTGTATTGATCTGAATTGATATCAATAATACATTTATCAAGGTCCTCTCTTGAGAGGACCTATGTAAGGATGTTTCATGGAATAAATTAACATCATATGATCAGGAAATTTCACTTAGATTTAGGGCATATTAACTAGACCCTTCCCAACAACATAATGTCATGTTACACAGACTAGGAACCCCTATTTTTTTATTATAGAGTTCAAAATATGATTATTGGGAAAGAACTAGTACTATTAATAGTTGTGGGGCTAGGCCTAAGGTTAAATGACTGGGTATTTCAGTTTATCCCTTAAGGATGAGAATAATGCCAAACATTATTCTCAAACACATTGTGTTTAGAGACCCACACTTTTGTGGGATTTCCTCTCTAGAATGGAAGCTAACACATCATTTAATTATCATTTTTCATCCTTAACATGTTCAGTGTAGGCCAACTATTAAAATTCATACATCAAGTTCATGGGTATTTAAAAGGCTAAATGTGTAGTGTGGTTCATAACCTGAAAAGAATGAGGACAAGAGTGGTCCTTATCATACTACATGTTCTTGAATGGGAATTCAAGAATGATAAGGCAACATCAGAGAGGTTATCATTCAGTAGCTACACTAGTTGACCAAATATCTTAATGTTTCTACCTATCTTGTAGGGTCACGAATGAAGCCTTACATAGTTCATTGTTTTCTGAAAAGTTAATTATCATGTGGTGAGGATGATAGTGTCGTAGTTCATTGTCATATGGAAAGACCAATGGGTTACACAGTCACATATATGGATATTACCCTACCCCAACTCATAATCCTTTGTGAACCATGCTCGGTGTAGGAAACAAAGAGTGTTGTTAGTCATTCCCCATCTAAGGAGAGCGTGCAACTGTGGAGAATAATTTTTTGGTCGGGGAAATCTTATACGAACCAGCATTCCTACTCAACACATCGAATGTTAGTAGTTATGACACCAGGGGTGACAAGGATATTTAAATGGAAAGGGTAATTAAACATGTGATTCACAGAATTCGATATTTGGGACACAATGGGAGTATCGTGATGATGAAGGATAACTATTTACCGCGTTCAAAACACATCATCCATTTGAAGTTATCCTATAATGGGAACAATGAAATGAGGATCAACCACATACCATATTCAATACATGGGACATGTATCAAATTTTTATTCAAAATCCTTTGGGGAATTGGCCCAGGACAGAAGGAGAGCACTCAAGTCTATCATTCATGTTGTTAGAGGGTCACCTTGTATGTGAAATATAATGAAAACCCAAATGGAGGAATGTGAAAAATGTGAACATTAATAGTGCAGTTTAAGCATCAAGAAGGATTATCACAATGAATGGTAATCTCAAAATAAGTACATTACAAAATTATAAAAAACTAATCATGAATGAGGAGTGAATAAGTATTCACCATGCCACATACTTCATGGAGAACGCAGACCATAAGGGGTCTAGGATTTGAATATTGTTGCAAATAGACCACAGATTGGAAGCATGGGTGTCACTACATATCCCATAAGGATGGGAATTAATACAAACATAGTTCTTAGAGTTTGTATGGTTGGAGGCCATTTCCAAATGGGAAAAATATCCCATTTTATTGAGGAACATCATAATTGTTATGTATTTTACAATCAAGTGAAAATATAGGGTATTAGACATAGCTCAGTGTTGCAAAGCATGGACCATATAGTGCCCAGTTTAGCGTCTTATGTGTGGGACATGCTTGTGAAGTTTAACATCATGAAGTATGGATGAAGGATGAAAATATCTTAAGGGAGGTATAAGGTGTCACAACCCGTCCCTCGGGGCCCATTTTGTGACTACCCCAAGCATGCCTTCCGTAGGCTAGGGGCTGGAGACTAGCACCGAAATGCGTATTCCCTAAAACTGGGAAGGAATTTCATTTATAACCTATAAACGCATGCAACCATGAACACAAAAAGATACAAACACTAGTAAACTGTATAGTAAAATGAGTGTGTACAGTAAGAAAAATGGTCTAGAATACAAGCCCGACAGGAAAGTACAAGAAAACTAAAAAGTACAATTAAACTGAAATAGCACCTGTGAACTCCCACCAAGGACCCTACCTGAAGGGTTGGTACAGTTCTCGAATTGTCGTCTCTATTTTACTCCTCATCTAATGTCCACCTTTGAGCTACCTCTAGTCCTAGTACTCTTCCCCAGTCAGCATTGTCTGTTGTCTACACCAAACACAACAAGGTGCGGGCGTAACCCGCACATGGGTGAATATAATGGTACTCAGTAGGGACCGTGTGACCCTCAAAAGTCTCAAAAAACCCAAAAAGGATAATTCACAAAGCATGATAGCATATGACCACCCTACATAGGTATATTCCCATACATATACCTAAGTTATTATGTATACTCATCTCATTCATGAGGAAACACAAGTCCCAACTCTTAGCCAAAGTATAATTATTCCACATAGGAAAGAATACCATGAAGGAACACCACCAAGGTATGTACCACAAAGGTAAAACCACATAGACGAATACCATGAATGTATCACCACGAAGGTATGTACCACAAAGGTATGCCATAAATAAGAATACTACAAAGGTATCACCACAAAGGTAAGTACCACAAAGGTACACCACACAAAATAATACGAAAAATGTATTACCATGAAAGTATGGACTCAGCTTAAACAAGGTATAACTTAGGTACGTTAGCAATGATAATTAGATGTAACTACTGAATCATCTTACTATGTTAAGAGGAAGACCCACGTAGGATCCGAAATCATTAGACCCATGTAATATCTTAGTATAAAAGACCCATGTAGGATCGTAGAGTAGTGCCACATGGATTCCTGGAGTGGATCCAGGTGATAATCTCAAACACATACCAACGTATGATCCCAAGGCACATACCCACATAGGATTCCTTTCTCAGGTTACATCCGGCTATAGGTTTCCCGCACTAAGCTCGGTTGATTTCGGTAGGGTATCCTCCTCAAGCCATAGGTCGATACTCCAAATGCCACGATGTCCGAAAAAGATGTATCCCAAAGTACTTCCATGTAAAAGGGGTCTCAATGCATCCAACAGTACATTAATTGGATACCCAGACAGTAAGTTATTGGACTTTTAGTCCTGAGGGCCCGATTGGATTCATGTTCGATCCAACCTGGTCATACACCAACATTATATAAAACTCATGTGGGGTATACGAAAAGGACCATTTCGATCTAAGGTTTCTAGTGTCATAGACTGTTCGTCAAATGGGTTCACGTTGCTCAAGATATGGCTGAAAGAATGAAAAGGGTACGAAGCTGGTCCGGGTCCAGTCCGACCTGGTCTGCCCAACACAGTTTGGGATGACCTGGCCCAACTCGGGGATAACCCTAGGTCCGACCCAGCCAGCGGGATTTTACCCAGCTCACCGGCGCGGTCGGGTCGGCTAGTGGTTGGCCAGACAGCCAGTCATCCTCCCCACGACACGGTTGTGTGCCACGCCATCACTGGCGGCCATCAGCAAGCCATCCAACCTCCCTTATCCACCGCGGCACAAGTTCATGGTTCGTGCATGCCCGTAGGCATGGAAACTCAATGCCACCTCCCCTTCATGTGTTCGGTCATGTGTCGGATTCTTCCCTTCTCCAGCGGTGCATTCGCGCCGCCGACGTCGTCGGGGCTGGCCGGGGTGCCGACCACCGCTTCCATGCCCTTCCGGGGATATTCCTTGTGTCTCTGAGCATGCCCTAGTGTCCTGTTCTTCATTCCTTAGACTCCTGCACTCACCTTGGTATGTCATCATCAATTCAATACCATAAAAATCCACAAAGGTTGTAGAGAGGTGAGGTAGAGTTCATTCGTCCCGCACCCTCCACGTTAGAACATTAGCAAGTGGCTTATTTGTTCTTGAATCAAGAAGAATATGAATGTTCTTAAATCAAGATGAACATCAAGAATGGGGAAATATGTAAACAAACAACAATCCCTACCTCAATTTCTTGTTTGAGGTGTCGCGAAAATATGTCAGAGAAGGCGGTGAGGGTGCCAACGATCATTGCTTCCACAACACACTTTCGAAGTTAGTCTTATGTTTTATCCTTGTTCTTGATTCCTAATTATGTTCTTTGTTGGTGAGGGTGTTCTTCATTCGAGAAATAGTTTCTATAATGTTCTCCCCAAGCCTCCCTTTTTTCAATGACATTCCCATGAAAATGATGATCCAAAAAATTAAAATAGCTTTATCAATTTAATTTACATTGGCCCAATTAAAGTTGGCACAATTAAATGACTCAATTAATTGTATAGTGTTGGCATAATTAAATGGGAGGATTCCATGGGACTTCACCACAATTAAGAGGGGTTTGGGTGGTCCCCACCACAAGAATTTGAAATGAGGGATTTCTAGTTTTGGTGGTCCCCACCCCCATAACTCAAAAGGAGGGGTTTCAAAAGAAAAATAAAATGTTAAATATTTTATTTTTTCTTCTTCCAGAAAAAAATGAAAAAATTATCTTCTACCCTCGACCTACTGTGGTCGAGGTGACTGTCTCCTTAAGAAAATATTGGTGTTGTGGGTTCAATGGTGCCCTCAGATTTCATTTCCAAGCACCAGTTCAAATGTTACAAAAACCCACTCGCACATTTACATAGCGTACCTAAAAAAATTCAGAAATTCATTCCGGGCACACTAGGCCTCGCAATCATGCACCGTCAATTTCCACGGACTCATTATATTCCATATAAATAATAAAATACATTTAAGGTCTTTACACTCTCCCCACATCATGTATTTGCGTCCTCAAAAGCCACATCAAAGAAACTATTATAACAAGTGGGGTTATTGAGCACGAATCTGACCCTCCCGCTTCCATGTGCTCTCCTGGAGGTTCTTGTGCTGCCAATGTATGCACACAAAAGGAATCGACAACCCATGAAGGAACCACTCCAATCGATCCTCAATTTCTACTGGAACCTCTATAAACGTCTCCCCATCGTTGATGTCCATCTCTCCATGGTCAATGTTGTGTGAAGGGTCATGCACGTATCTCCTCAGTTGGGATATGTGGAAAACGTTGTGCACCCCGTGCAGCTGAGGTGTAAGAGCTAAGAGGTACACCACCTGGACAACTCAGTTGAGGACTTGAAAGGGTCCGATGAACCTCAGAGATAACTTACAACCCCAGCCAAATATCTGTAAACCTCATCGGGGTGTGACCTGTAGAAAGTGGTGGTCACCGTCCTCAAATCCACAGGTATCTATCTCCTGTCGGCATAAGATTTTTGTCTTCTTTGTGCAGTCTTCATCCTCTCATGGATGATATGCACCTTCTTCGTGGTAGACGAGACCATATCTGTTCCCATGAGTGCTGACTCCCCTAGGTTAGTCCAACGCAAAGGAGATCTGCAATGTCGTCCATACAATTCCTCGAACGGTGTCATCCCAATAGTGGAGTGATAGCTGTTGTTGTATGCGAACTCCAGAAAGGGTAAGTGATCCACCCAGTTGTGACTGAAGTCGGGGACTCAAGCACGCAAAATGTCCTTGAGGTTCTGAATGGTCCACTCAGTCTAGCCATCCGTCTGAGGATAGAAGGTGGTGCTCAAAAGAATCTTCATCCCAAAAGCCTCTTGCAACCACTTCCATATCCGAGAAGTGAAACATGCATCATGATCAGAGACAATCATCGAGGGTACACCATGTAGCCGCACAATATCTTGCACATAGAGGTATCCCAAACTCTCTAATGAACCCTACTCTTTGATCAATAGGAAGTGGTCCAAGTTGGTGTGTCGTTCAACGATCACCCAGATGGAATCTTGACCCCTGTATGTACATGGATGTTCTGTCACAAATTCCATTGATATTCCATCCCACTTACACTGTGGGATCTCTAAAAGGATGAAATATGTCTACTGGTACCTGATTCTACACCTACACTTTCTGACATGTGATGCGTTGAGAGACAAACTCTGCTACTGCATTCTACATTCTCGGCCACCAGTGATGTCATTGGAGGTCCTGGTTCATCATTTCCACTCCTGGATGTACCGCTAAAGGGGATTTGTGAAACTATATCATCAATTCCCCCAAAAGAAACTCTAGTACCATGGTAAGTCCTATAAAAAGGTTTTCATGCTCCCCACCTTCATAAAATACATCAGGTGCATGTCTTGTTGTTATCTGAGCACAACATGCCTCGCAGTAAGTGTCCCCATGCTATGCCTCCCTGACTCGCTGAAAGATTGGGGGAGTGACTGTAAGTGACTGAAGAAAAGATTCTCCATCTCAATCCACAGAGGGTATATGCAAAGTGTTAAACTACTCTGTCGTCTCACCTAGTAGTGGTATACAGGATCTTTGGATGAGCTCATCTTCTGCAACATTCCCCTTCCCAAGAGTATAGACTATCTATAAGCCGTAGTCCTTGAGGAACTCAAGCCAATGTCATTGTATGAGGTTCAGGTCATTCTGGGAGACGATATACCTGATACACTGGTGATGAGAGTAGATCATAAAATGCTCTCCCATAATATAGTGTCGCCACATATTCCAAAAGAAGACCACTACTACTAACTCAAGGACATGGGTAGCATAGTTCCGCTCATGTTGTCTCAGTTGTATAGAACCATACGCGATCATTGCTCACTCCTACTTCAGGAAACATCTGATCCCAGTCCTGGATGCGTCAAAGTAGACTACGTACCCAACTCCCTCAGCCAGAAGCCTCAAGATGGGGGAACTAGTCAGCCTCTACTTAAACTCCTAAAAACTCCGCTGGTATCACATTGACCACATGAAGGGTCTCCTTTTCTTCATCAACGCTGCTAAAGGGGTTGAAACTCTCGAGAAATATGGCACAAACCTCTGGTAGTATCCATCCAAACCCAGGAAACTCCGTACATCCTTCACACTCTTGGGAGGATCCCAAGAAAGTACCACTCAATATTAACTGGATAAACCACAACTCCAGCCTCCATGAAGACACGCCCCAAAATGTGAACCTCTCAGATCTAGAAATGGCACTTAGAGAGCTTACCATAATTTCGGTGCTCTCAGAGTATGTCATGAACTATTTGAAAATGATAGGAATGATCCTCCTCGGTATCTGAGTAGATCAAAATGTCATCTATGAGGACTACTACAAATCAATCAAGGTATTGATGCAAGAGCCTATCCATGAGTCCCATGAATACTACTGTAGCATTGGTCACTCCAAATGGAATAACCAAGAACTCATAGTGGACATACGGACATCTGAAAGTTGTCTTCTTCCCACCCTCATTTTGTACTCCAAGCCGGTGATAGCTTGATCTGAGGTCTATTTTCGAGAACCACTATGCTCCCTTCAACTGATCAAAGAGATAGTCAATCCTCGGGAGTGGGAAATTGTTCTTCACAGTCTCCTAGTTCAGGCTCCAATAGTCATCACAACGTCTCAAGCTCCCATCCACCCTCTTGGCGAACAAAATCGGTCCAGTCCAAGGAGAAACATTGGGCCAAATGAACCCCTACCCCTGTAAGTCCTCTAGTTGTACCTGCAGCTCATGATTCTCTGAGGAATCCATCCGATACGCTGGAGTACATATCGGTGTCATCCTAGGGTACAATTAAATTTAAAAGTTCACCTCTCTGCAAGGAGGTAGACCTGGAACATCAACAGGAAAGACAAATGCATACTAGTCCACCACTACAGGACATACTCTCCACAAAAACTGCTCTGAGGGTAAGGATATCCAACAGATTATTGATCGGTTTCACTCTCCTTCATGTATGTCCATCCAATGCTGGAAAGGGTCCCTTCTCGCATGTTAAGGTAAACCTAGTCCCATCTATGTGTACACAATGCACTTTTTGCCTAATATAGTCAATCTGAGCATGGAATATAGATAAATAGTCCATACCGAAGATGACGTCGTAAGACCTCAATGCCGGTACTAGGAGATCCCAGCTGAAGCTATCACCTCCTAGAGTAAGGTCCCACTGCAGGAACCAATGTATAAACATTGAATCATCTCTTATAGGAGTCTCTATCCATATGGATGGAGCCAAATGCTCAACCAGAATCTCTGAGCTCTAAATGAGGGCAGTGGCAATAAAATAATGACTGACAGTTGGGTCTATAAGTACCGCATTTGTGGTGGAGTAAACATAGATCATACCTAGTGTCATCTCCAGAGCGCCATGGTCATAGGCCTCAGCTACCTAGACCTGAGATCCCTCATGTCCACCTTCTCCTTGTAGTCGGGGTGGACCACCTGGTGGTGGTGGTAGTAACATCTCAAATTGTCTCCCACCACAAGTTTCCCGACCAAATCCTCTTCCACATCCTCCTACTCCTTGTGGACCTCCTCGATCGAACTTCTATCTCTTCCTGGGTAGTCCTTCGACCATCTTCTAATCCTCCGTATGTTGGTTCAGAAAGTCACGATCCATGTGACCCCTCTCGTCGTATGTGTAACACTTCCTTCTCCTCGCTTGACTGACTCTGTCTCTGGTGCGTTTCACAACCAACACTGAATCTAGCAGTCATCCACCTATAGGTCTAGTCCTCTTGGACCATTGCGACATCTGTCTGCTGCCAGCTACAGAAGACTTTAAAACTTTAATACTGGTGGTGGGTCTCACTACTGGTAACTTTTCATAAAGAAAAATCTCCACTAAGAGGTTTCTCTCGAACACCCTCGCATACGTCGGGATGCTGGGAGAAATCATTGAAGCCCTGATATCCCGCCTGAGTCCCTGCTCGATGGTCCGAGCCCTGAAGAATGGGTCTCGGACCATATCCGTGGAGTAGCGTGAGAGGACGGGGAACTTCACTGATTATTTATCCCCAATCATGATACCCTTCTGTAGATTAAGATGCTCTTTTATGCGCACTGCGTGAAGGGTTGTTGAGACAATATCTACCTGAAATAGGCTCTCAAAGTCTTCCCAGAGGAGTGCCACCTTCTTGTGATTTTGGAGCATCATGCTCCACCACCTGCCTACTTCTACCTATAGAATACTGGCGACAAGGATCACCATGAGATTAGATGGTGTACCTACCAGTTGGAAGACTCTCACCATGACCTCCAACCAATCCATAGCCTCCTATGGGTCTATATTACCCCTAAACCTAGGTGTCCTCTGGTGCATGAACTTTTGCATTACACTCAAGAGGCGTGCACCCTCTGCTGTTGGGGCTGGTGGAATTAGTGGTGCAATTGGTAATGGTACTGCTGGTGCCTCTATAGGTTCCTCTACTGATAAAGGGCCCTACACTAAGGCCTTATCGCTCAATGGCCTATCATCACGTCCTCTTCCTAGAACCCTGGTTGGCTATCTGCGTGGAGGCATACTGAAATGAAACAGGTGATCCACTGTCAAAAAGTTCTATGGGGTGAGCAGACTCAAAGAGATCACAAATAATACTTTTCGAAACACACTCACACTCATTGTTTTCATGAATTGAGTTGGAAATCAAAAGTCAGAGTCCTGGTGTAGGGATATGATGTCCGCTGCACCAACACTAGATTCACAAAACTGATAACCACACTCACTAAAATTAACATTATTGCCGTTAAAAAGATCATAGTCCAATTTTCTATGGTAGAACCTCCCTCTAATAACAATTTTTCATGACCCGTCCCCCAGGGCCTGTGTCGTGACTACCCCATGACTGCCTTCCATGGGCCAGGGGCTGGCGACTAGCACAATAAGGTGTATTCCCAAAAACCGACAAGGTATTTCCTTTATAACCTATAAAAACACGCAACCAATCACACAACAAGATATGAAGACATGTAAACTATATTGTAATAATAGTGTGTATAGGATGAAAAAGGGGCCAGAATACAAGCCCAACTGGAATGTACAAGAAAACTGAAAAGTACAAGTAAATTGAAATAGCTCCTATGAACTCCCACCAATGACACTACCTGAAGTGTAGGTATAGCTCTCAAATGGCCATCTCGGTAGTAAGCCTCGTCTAATGTCCACCTCCCGGATACGCTCACGGCTGTCCATGACAAGCCTTCCTCCGCGCGGTGCGGTCGTTCGCCCCACCTTCACCGGTGGCCGATAGTGAGCTGGCCGCCCTCCCTTCATCATTGCGGCACAAGGTCGCGACTCCTGCATGCCCGACGGCCTGGACGCGTGCCTCCACCTCCCCTTCACATGGCTAACTATGCGCCAACCTCCTCCCTACCTCTATCGTGGCCGACGGGCCGCGACCCTTCTCTGGAAGTGTGGTTGCGCCGCTGCTATGGTCGCGGCCTACAGGGGTGCCAACTGCCACTTTGGAGCCCTTTCGGTGACGTTCCTCGGGTCACCGGGCACACCCAGGTGGCCCGTGCTTCATTACATAGGCTCTCGAACTCTCCTTATGATGTCGATTTCGATTCAAGACAATCAATTTCCCCCAAAGGCTACGGAGTAGACGGGAAATGTCTGTTCATCCCACACCCTTGGCCTTAGAATGGTTGCAATGCGTCTTATTTTATCTTGAATCAAGAAGAATATAAATTTTATTAAATCAAGATGAAAGTCTAGAATGGTGATAGGGTAAAAAAATAACACCTACCTCGATTGCTCGTTGGAGGTGTCACAAGATGAAGTCGGGGAAGGCGATGAGGGTGCCAACTATCGTCACTTTCACAACACGCCTTTGAAGTCAGGCTCGTGTGTCGTCCTCATTCTTGATTCTAAAGTATGTTATTTATTAGAGAGGGTGTTATTCGTTTGAGAAATAGTCTCTCCAAATTTCTCCCCAAGACTCACTTTTGCCAATGACTCCCCAAGGAATTTACGAGAAAATAAATTAAAATAGGATTGTCAATTTAATTTATGTTGGCATAATTAAAGTTCACAGAATTAAATGGATCAATTAATTGTATTGTGTTGGATCAATTATATGAGAGGATTCCAAGCGGATTCCCCACATTAAAGAGCGGTTCAGCTGGTCCCCATGACTATAATTAAAAATTGGAGTTTTCTAGTTCAGTTGGTCCCCACCCCCATAATTGAAAAGGATCGATTTCGAAAGAAAAATAAAATGTTAAATATTTTATTTTTTCTTCATCCATGAAAAACTGAAAAATCTATCTTATACCCTCGACCTACTACAGTCAAGGTGATAGTCTCCTTAAGGGAATATCGGCACTGTGAGTTCAACGGTGCCCTCATATTTCAATTCTGAGCACTGGTTTAAAAGATTCAAAAACCCACTTGGATGTTAATTGAACGTACCAAAAAAAGTTCAGAAATTCATTTCGGGCACACTGGTCCTCGGAATCACGTGCCATCAATTTTCAAAAACTCATAATATTCCATATAATTAAAAATATTACATGGAATTTGACTAAGTATTTAAATAATGTTTGGTTATTGTGAACCCAACGTGAATGAGGATAGAAAAGTCCACCCTACACCACACACATCCGAGAGAATACCAAAGGTTCAATGTCATGATGGATGGATATTGCGACCGATGATCCTGGTTTTAGGTCATTAAATTTAGACCATAATGTATGGAGAGGTATGCCATAGTGCCATATGGAAGACCCATAATGGGTAGGATAGAAGAAATCTATAGCATATCACTACTTTATAAGAAGAAAGGACCCTGACCAAAAAAAAGTTGATGGAAAAGGATTATAATTCTACCTCTAGGCCCAAAGGAAAAGGTCAATGGCTTTACTATGTATCCCAAAATTTTGAGAAATAAGCCACATGTAGTTTTTGGATGTGGAATGGAAAAATCCCACTACCATATGGACAATTCCTTCACAAATGAAGACATCATATGGTATGGTAGTTATCAACACACAACCTATATGAAGAATACTTATTTTAATTTCATATGTTATGGACATAATAGATCTTATATTATGGTCATAGATCATGGACTATGAGAAATGTTGTTATCCTATGTAGGCAAAATCCTTACCCATATCTCTAAACCCATGTGAGATATTCATGGTGTGGAAAACAAATTTGGAGAAGATCCTTTCAACCCGATGGAATAATCATTAGGGGAGCCTGTGGGGAGATGAATATGTCCCTATGGCGTCGACTCATCCTCTTAATGTGAAAAGGTGCACAAAGGGATAACACTAAGGGTGTATAAGTTTTACATGAACATGATGGAGTGGAAATAGATGTAAATCAAAAGGCTAGTAATTAGGGAATAATGGGGGTGTCATAATGATGGAGGATAAATTTTGACCATATTAAAAACACAATTTCTATATCGTGTGACCTGAACATGGATCAATAAATGTGGGTCAACCACTGACCAAATTCACTAAACGAGGCCTATCTCATAATTTCATTCTAAATCCTCTAGGACGTTGGCCCAAATCGATAGGCAATTGATAAGGTCAGACATCTATAACGTCTGGGGGTCTTTTTAGATGTGATATATAATGGAAACCCAAATAAAGGGAGACACAAAGAATGAAAATGGATTAAATCATGTCCATGACAAATAAAAAACTCTATGTCATAATCCACTATGAATTTTTGAATGTTGATGAGGCATAAAAATATTTGAGGTGTCTAATAAGAGTGGACAAGTCGCAGAGGTGAGTAGAGGAAAAGGGGAAAACTATATTGACGAACCTGGGGCTAGTCCCAAAGACAAAATGTTAGGGAATTCCTAAATATTCCATAAAGATGGGAATTAATCCATACATAGATCTACAAATTCAATTCAGTTATATGTCATGTGCTAATGATGGAGGTGATGGAGGTGAGATCCATGAAGGGAAGTACATCATGCGGTTATAATAAACCTAACGAAAATGAGGGATAACGAAGTACACACCACACCATGAATTCCCAAGAATGGGATCTTCCATAGAGGACAAAGGAGATAGACATAGGAAAGGTTCCTTGTAGTTTAACATCATAATAGGATGAAGGATATTATAGTTTATGGTCATTGAACTAGGACCATAGGATGGGGCCAAAGAGCCGAGAAGGTCAATGGGAAAAGGGCTGGACCCAAGGTGAAATACCTATGAATTTCTATGTATCTTATAATGATGGGAATAAATCCATACATAGTTTTTGTATTGTCATGTTGTTTAACGTTATGTGGAAAGGACACATGGTTGCGACACATTTTTTATAATTTGACTAGGACAGTGGACATAATGTAATGTCTTATGGGGGATGTAAATGGTGTGGTAAAATAAACTAGATGTTAATGTGGGAAAGATAATTCCACACCACACCATGAAATCCAATGAAATCACTATGGAAAAAGGAGAGGGAAAAAATGAACAAACACGGGGTTAGACCCAAGGAAAATAAGTTTGGGTGTCGCTATGAATCCAGCGGGGGCTGGAATCAAGCCTCATGTAGTTCATAAAATTTCATGTAGTTCAATGTCATGTGGTAAGAAAATGTAGTGAAAGGGACTTTCTCCAGATGGGCATATGGTGCATCCATTACAAACCAAACATGAATGATGTCCAAAAACGTCCACACAACACCATGTATAGAATTCAATGAGAAAAAACCCAAGTGGGAAAACAAAAACAGTGAATGATTTGCTGAGGCCAGACATAGATACGAAGTGTCCAAGCATTAATATGTATCCTGAAAGGGTAAGAGTAAATCCACATGTAGTTCGTGAAGTGAAATATAATTTAACATCTTGTGGTAAGGACTAAGCTGTGAAAAGGGAATAAGTGTTGTGGTTGGGCCCGCGATCGATGATCACGGTTTCACTACATATCACATAAGGATGGAAATCAAACGACGTGTAGTTATTGGAATGTCGTGTGGTTTAAATTCATCTGGTAAGGATAAGGGATGAAAATGGTATCTCAGGAGGAGGCACACGGTTCGGTTGTTATAGACTTGTTGTGAATGAGAACCAATGAAATCCAGACCACACCACGTGATCCCAAAGGATCTGGTCTTGGATTCCATGTGAAATATATGGTCATGGATCCTAGGATGGACCTGATGATGTGAATTTTGGGCCTTCATACCTATCCTGTGAGGGAAGGAATCAAGACATAAATAGCTATGGAATGGTTTGGTCATACAGGTCTGACCCATGTGTAGAATGAAAAGGTTTTGGATATATGTTGTTTGTTCCCCCTCTTCTCTATTTGTTTTTTGTGATCAATATACATAGGAAGAGTAGACCAATCTTTTCGGCAGAAATCAATCCATATATAGTCCTTGAAAAATATAATGATTGGTTACCGATGCCAAACATGATTCCCCCTTAGTTGAGGAATCCACGATGAGGTTCCATTTTTTCATCGTGCGACCAAGATGATTGAGTCACAGTTTAAGGTCATATAATAGGTCTAATCCATGCACATTAATATTGTGGGGTAAAGAATATGGAGGGATAGGTTATTCATGATGGAGTCACCCAGTGAATCTATTAAAAACTAGACATAAATGAGTAGAAAACATATCCACACCACACCACATGCTCCCAAAATGATTGGGGAAAAGGGACCAAATAGAAGAGGTAATTTTTGTATCATGAGATGAACCTGAAGAAAAAATATTTGGTCATCACTATGTATCTTTCGAGGGAAGTAATAAATCTATACATATTTCTTGGTATTTTGTGCAATTTAACATCATGCGTTGAGGACTAGGAAGATCATTGTATTGGTTCGTAGAGCTCAGACCATAATGGTATGTTTATCATTTGTAGTTTATCATCATGCAATATGAAAAATGGATGTTTTACATCACACCGGATGATAAAGGGTATTTCAATGAAATTCTAGATGATAATGTGTAGTTTGATGTCATGTAAAATGATAATGTGTAGTTTAATTTCATTCATCGTGATAATGGGTAGTTTAACGTCATGGATGATGATAATGGGATGTTTAATGTCATGTAGGATGAACATGACATGAAGATTATCCTCATGGTAAGGATGTAATATTTCACTAATGAGAAGTACTTCTTGATGAATTTAGAATTTATGGGAGGAGTTATACATTACCTATCCATGGTGACAAGGGAGTATGCCCCATTGGGGTAAACATTATGAATGGTGTAAGGTCACTCCCATTTGGGCTCCAACATTGGCATATTCATTCCAGGTATCAATGGTGTTTTTAGGGACAATGCCATGATACCTTGAAGGAATGAGAGTAGAAAATCATTCTTGTTGAAAGCTCTGGCTATCTTATTCTGATTCCTCTCTAGGTTGAAAAAGGCTCAGATCCTATTCTCATTGAGAGATTCTAGTTCATCTAGATGAATTTTAGATACTCTTCCTGACATCTTCTTATCATAGAAACATGTACGGAGTGATGAAAACTATGTCTCGATGGTAAATATTTCCTTTTTCTGTAGAATAGATAATATGTCATCACTTGTGATGTTCCCCGTCAGGATCTAAGTATCACTGAGAGGGGGAGGGGTGAATCAGTGATATATTTTTCTTTTTAAGTTTCCCCTTTTTGAAACAACCATCACCTCCTGTTAAAGAGTTTCTTCCCTGCTGAACACACACAACCATAGGAACATAATATTTACAAGGTTCACTACTCAAAAAGAGTAGCTACGTCCTTGGTATGGTACGGAAATAATCCAGTACCATGCAATCCACTAGAAAAAAATCCTTTCATGTGAAATACAACGAGTAGGATATACCCTTAAAATCGTGCAGCACTTTTAAAACAATCCTACAGTGTGTGTGAACCCTCTTAGCACAAATAGGGTAACACAATGTTTCAGTGCTTCTTTACAATTGAACAGATGTATTCTCTGAAGTACAAATCTTCACTTTCTTACCCAGAAGCCGGTATGAACTCTCTTACGCACTACTAAATACATGCGAAGACCACAAATATTTCGCACAGCCTTTAGGGTGCCTTGCACACAATTAAAATTCCTTGCACGTAAAAATTCACTTTTGGCGTGAAAAACTTTTTCGCGCAAATCTCTTTTCCATGCAACCTTTTCTCTTTTCGCGCAAATTCTCAATTTTTCACGTAGCTATCCTCTTTTCGCGCAAAATTCTTTCTTTTCACGCAACTCGCTTAGTGTATAATTTATGTGAAACAGAGCTCAGGATTTCTCCTAAGTGTTGAGCATTAACAAATGAGAAGGGTTCACCTCATATTTATAGGCATTTTTGTCACGGAGCAAAAACAACTCATCCGCGCGTAAAACCCTCTTCATGCACGTAAAGACTCATCCACACAACTTCATATTTCACGCAACGCACCAATATTTTGAGCACCCCATGGCTTTGCCATTTTTTATCTTTCTAAGCATGAAGCCCCAATTGCACGCAAAATTCCACACCACATTCCATATTGCGTGCAAACCCATCCTTTCATGCGACATCGTATTTCGCGCAGTGATCCAATTTTTTGTGAAGCTCATGCCTTTGCAATTTTTTGAGCTTCTGATCTCGAAACAACTTTTGCGCGAAAAACATCATTCCTCTATTTCACGCATCCCGCAGATTTTTTGCGCATCCCGCTAATATTTCGCGCACCACTTTATTTTTTCGCGCAACCTGCCCAAATTTTTTCACACTCCATGCCTTCGCCATTATTCGATGATCTATCCTTAAATAATGCCTTGCACGCCAAATTATAAAATGTCTTCAATATTTATTGCAACATCCATGGCCACCTTAAACTGTTCTTTTCTGCTGTCCCCAGATTGTCCATTGCATTGTCATTTTCTCTCTTCACTACTTCCAATAACCATTCTTATGCTCTTATCACGAATCCCACTATCGTGATATTTATCCTTTGATAGATTAGCTTTAGCATCGTCAGAGTTGCAATGGGAACTAAAACATCCATATCCTCAGGCAGCATCATTCCTTCCAATCAAAACATTATATGACTAGCATCATCATTTCTCCCCCTTTCCATCATACGTCTTGCATCACAAGTTCTCCTGACTTATGATATTTGGGAAATACATATCAGAAAAGCATCGTCTGGTTTTAAGTCCATTACAAAGTGAATTGATTTATCTTCTTTGACAACAAAAGACAACACTCTTCAAACACAGACTCTTCAAACTTCATTCTCCATACTACTTGGTCCCAACAACCTTGGGTGGAATTACCAGTTTTTTTCCAGTTTTGACAGAGAGTGTTGGGGAGCTTGTCTTGCAAACTTTTCTTGTTTGGAAAAACCATCTTTTACAAGATGTTTTAGAGGGTCTTGTTGAATGATTCAATTTTACCAATAAATTTTCATGACAGTAAGATGTGTCATTAGACAAGATACAGTATTTGGACTAACATCTCATTTTCTTGACTACTCAGATGTTGGTTCTGTTCTCTAGGAGGATAGCATAAGAAACATCAAACCAATTGATGACATTAATTCTCATGAATTCATCGATAGAGTGCGCCTAGACCTCCTTGAGAGAAATAACCTCTAACCACTTGGAAAATAAATCCATTGTAGTTATGATGATATTACATTGGTTGGATGTTGCTGGTGGATATAGTCCCGTGACATCATGTCCCCAGACTACAATGGGAAAAAGTACATGGTAGTATGGAGAGGCTCTAGAGGCTGATTCACAATGTTTTCATGGATCTGTTATGCATGAAACCTCTAGGGGAACATAATGCAGTCATGAATCATGGTGTTCTATAATTAACCCATCCTTCATATCTGATTAGGGATTTTTGGCCCTACTTGATGCGATCCATTGGAACTTTCCTGAACCTGTTGCATAATGAATGAAATCTCATCTCCTTGAATGAAACGTAGGAAAACCCCACCAAACCCATGACTATAGATGATCTGTTCAAGGATGGGTCCACTATTAAGAGGGAACATTACTACATTCTAACGGATTCTATCACACTTGTCGTAGTTTTTTTGGAGACTGCCTTGTTGGAGATACTCGACAAAGGGAGTAGTCTAATTAGGGTTCTCTTCCACTATGATAGGGGGACCCAGTGGTCCAAATGTGGATATACCGGTAGTAAGAGGGATTACCTACTAGATATCAATATTGTTACGAGTAATGAGAGTTATGAATCTTCAGTGAGCCAAGTGACGACCCAGACCAGGATGCCACATAACAGTTGTATCAGGCTTGGTGGGGAACATTTCCTCAAGCACATCTTCTCAAACGCCCGAGGATGTAGACTAGAAATGAGGGACAAGGGTGTATCCATGGTAAGAATATTCCGTCATTATCATCGTGTAGCACAGTAGAAGGAATACAATAGAATAGTAAACAACAGAAGAAATATAAAAAAATAGTGGAAGAAAAATGATGAAATTGATAAGAATGAATATATGTATCAAGTGGAGCAGAGATGATGTAATGTCATGTCACTAGAAAACTAGAAATCATAGATACAAGACAATAGGCATAACATTTTCCACATGTTAAAATAAAAAAATTATTCTCCAAGCATCTCAAGATCCTACTAGGTCATCTTCTATCATGCTCTGTCATATCAGCACACAATCAAGTATTGGAATCATCATGATTCCCTTTTTCAATAAATGAACCCATGAAATCTACTCCTAGTACCAAACGGATCATGCACAGGGTGTGAGATAAATCATAGAGGTCCACCACCAACAATGTCTATAATATCTTGCTCGTGTAATGGAATATAGCATTGTGAATGCATGAATATATAATGTAAAGCATGGTGTACAGTATAAATAAATAACCAAGTGCATGCTTCATCCCTCGATAGGTGTATGAACATATTACTAGTTCATTAATTAATCAATTACAATTAAAAGATAATAGGTCACATGAGGAATAGCCATAAATTAAATCTCCTCGTGATTGTAAATGTACTGATGGTCCCAAGACATAATAAGGAAACAGGAAAATTATATCTAGTGAGGGAGTTATAGGGTAAACACCAAGGTAACATAAACTCATGTTAAGCTAACTCAATATTATATGAGTCTAGCTAAGGGGTAAGAGTGTAATACAAGGAGCGTAATCCATGGAATTCCACAATAAGGTAGCTATAGTGTCCAAGGTGATCGACAAAGCTAAAACATTTATAAGGAAAGACAGGGCCATATGGGCTTCCACCACAGAATATACTAGTCAATTCTGAATCCTTGGAGTGTATATGAGGTATCCTGTAATAAATAATGGATCCAATGGTAGAATACAAGGAATCCAATTAATCACCAAGAAATAGAATCTAGGTGGGTAAAAACCTAAGCTAACAAAATTATTAAATATGAATGGGTTCCCCAAGACCCAATCTATTCTCCTCATAATCGAAGGTGTGCTCAAGTAAGCCTATTTCTATTTGATATTGTAATCATGTAGTAATTCATTTGGTTCATGTCTTTCCTTTAATTAGTAAGGTATGCCATGTAACTTTCAAACCAATTATTTATTAGTCCATGACATTTATTTCATTAGTGTGGATAGGGAAAGTAGCATTTTAACCATTTAATAAAGAATTAGTTATACATTAAGGCCTAATTAATTATTGAGGTTCACTCTGATACCTTCCATCAAAATTGAAATGGGTTTTATAGGCATGTAACCTTTATTCAATCTCTTTTATTAAGGCCAAGTTATATACTTACTATACATTCCATTTCACATTTCCCATTTAATAATTATTTGAAAGCATTTATCATTGGCAGGTAAAGTTGTGAGAATACAAGGAACATTCCATTATAAAATTCTCAATAATAAAAAGCCATATATAATAAGAAAACCCACCATTAGAAAGGTTAAGTAAAGGCACACCCAAATGGTGGATCAAATATTTCCAAACACTAAAAACAGAATTTTGGCATAACCATTGATGTGAGGTGGATTGAGTGGTGGGTGAAACAACCAACAACTACTCACATATTTGGAAGGTGCATAATCATATGATTCTAACGAGTATAATCATGAAATGTTAATTTAATAATAAATTTCTAAAGAAACTGGTGGGCCCCACACAAACATTACAATAACAAAACACTATAGCGGTGAGTTATAGTCCACTCTCCTTTTGGTTATATGATCCTTATCCTCTGGTATCAGTCATTGATTCTCCTCATATCAGAGTAGATCCACGATAAGGTCAAAAACACTCACATTGAGATATCAAGGCCGAGAGTGAAAGATAATACGAAAAACTAAAGAGGACTTGTGTACATACTATTGCACATCCAATGTGATGAATGGAAGCTCGATTAGATTTTGGATGCTGAAGATCTATTGATCCCTAGATTTGGCCTTCAAAAAGCTCCAAATGGGTGAAATAGAGAAAAATCCAACTGGTTCTCAGATTAGGAGGATGGAGGATGATTAATAGATCATTAAGGGAGTTTTTGACATTTTAGACTAGTTTTTAGCTTGCGCGCCATTTCTCCAAATGGTTTTTCAAACAGTGTGAAAACCGTGAAAGATAGTTTATCGCAAAAAGTCTTCCTCCACATGGTTTGATCTAACCATGCGCCTCACATGCATGGTTACATGAAAAAAAGGTGTGTTTACATGGTTTGGATGCATGACCATGCACTAACTGTGTGAGGTTCCACTGTTTGAGAAAACACAATCTGCATGGTTTTCCAAACCGTGAAGAAATCCCGCATTGTTTACTCTAAACGGTGTGTAGAGTCAGTTTCTTAAAAAAGATGGATTTTGGAACCCAAACAAGCCTTGGACAACCTCAGAACCTTTATTATCTCATTAGGCATCCATATTAGGTCCTATTTAATGATTTATACAAAAATTTAAAAGGATTTGTACTTGATTTAATAACTATTTTCTTACAGTATTTCCCCATTAAAAGAACTCACCCCTGAGTTTTCATTCCAGGGTTAAGGAAACACTGTCTGAGAATACCTCTAGAAATTGGCCATGTTTTTCAGCTTCCCTCTCCCAAGTCACTTCTTGTACTCAACCATGCTGACATAGCACCCATATGATAGGGATATAGTTTCCATGGATGGCCTTCTCGATTTAGTCAACGATCTATACTGGATACTCTTAATAGGTAGATTTAGCTTCTATATCAACATCCTTGTGTTAAAATGTATGTGACGGGTCATCAGAATATTGGAGAAGTTATGAGACATGAAATACATCGTTTATGTCATAATACCTTTATGGTAGTAGCACCCGATAAGCTACAGTCTTGAATATTTCTAGATTTTTGAATTACTCGATGTTACAAGGAAACAAAAATCCCTTCTTTCTTAAAAATCAATGCTCTCTCTTGGGTGATACCTGAAGAGATACATGATCCTCAACCTTGAACTCAAGAGTTTATCAGCGATGACCAGCATAAGATTTCTATTTATACTAAGAATTATTTATACGATTACTAATTAGATGGACCTGTTTTGATGTCTCTTCAATGAGACGAGGAACTATTAGGGCTACCCCACCTACTTCTTTCCATCACAAGGGTGAACTACAGGGCCAACCATAAAAGCCAACAAAAGGATCCATCTGAATCTTCACCAAAAAATTGTTATTATATGCGAACTAGGTGAGAGGGATATAATTCTCTCATGAAACACTGATATAAAGGATACATTCTCATAGAGTATCCTACAAAGACAATATTGTCCGTTCTTATTGTCCATTGGTGTGAGGGTGAAAATCTAGGCTTAGAAGCTCCTGAATCCCCATAGCTTTCTGAAAACACTTCCAGAACCATGAAGTGAAACAAGAATCCATATCTGAAATGATAGTACATAGAACCCTATGTAGTCGTATGATCTCATGGTCATACAATCTACCCATATCATTAATAGAGAAAGTATCATGAATAGTAATAAATGGGGATGATTTCTTTTGTCGGTCAAGGACTACCAAGATAGAAACACTACCCCTTAGTGACCAAGGTAATCCTACTACAAATTCCATAGCAACATTTTATCATTTCCATTCTAGGACTGGATGTTGATGTAACATGTCTGTAGGTATCCGGTGCTCCACATTCACCTAAAGATAAGTGGAACACCTACTGTTGAATCCTTAAATCTAACGTTAGATCCCATGCCACCAATACTGGTGTCATATATCTCATTAAATCTTAGAGATGCCTGGATGAACTACCCATAGATATGTGTGAGACTCTTTCATCAAATACTCTCTTAAATCTGAAGTATCGCAGATATGTCAATGTTGATGAAAGATGACATCTTTATCCACAATCACATCATGAGGTGGATTTTCTCCGGGTATACTCTCATTAAGAACCAAACCATATGAATCTTAAAACTTCCTACTCTTCACATTCTGAAAGAGGTAAGTGGTAACTATTATGGATGAGAGGTAATACTTCTTGTGATTGTCATGAAACTCAAGATAATGTTCAGAAAAAAGGGCCATTAACTTCCATTCATCACTACCATTCTGTACGGCCTATGTTTTATTTTTCTAACTCAGTTAATCTACAACAAAATTTCCTTTTCATGGCATATAGGAAAGAATAAATAATCAAAGTATTGTAGATATTCTACCAATATTATCTATCGGAGGTTCAATTAATACTAATAAACGATATAGTTGATGCGCTTGTGATCTATATACACCACCAAGAGCTAAATGAAGAGATATTTTCTACAGTAATGTAAGGCATAGACTACTTCTACTAGCCCAAAGTCCTTCTTCGGTTAATTTCTCTCATGAGGCCTCAACTGCTGAGATCTGTACCCAAAAACAGTTTCTCCATGCATCAAAATTGATCCTAATTGAATTCATGATGCATCGAAAAAAATGAAATAACATTTACCTTGTTCAATAAGGATCAGAATCAGTGTCAAGACAAGCCCCCCATTCAGAACTTGAAAGGTTTTATAACTTCTAACCATAGTAACATAACACCCTTCATTGTAAGTCGAGTAAGAGGTGAAAAATGTGATAATTCTTATATGAAATGATTATAATATTCAACGATCCATAAGAAACTATTGATATCAAACACATTATTAGGATGCTCCGAGGATACTACAAAACTAAACTTTTTAGGGTTAACATATATGAAAAATTATGAAATAATATCGCCCAGTAAGTGAACATTGTCAATCAAGAAGTCGCATTTAGAAAGCTTGTCATAATGGTAATACTATCTCGGTGTACTCAGAATGTTCTCAATATGTTTTTCATGGTCGTTACAAGTGTGCCAATACACCAAGATTTCATCCACAATGACCATGAAAAAAGAGTAGAAGTAGGGATGGAAAAACCTATTCATCAAATCTATGAAAACAACAGGCACATTTGTAATAAAGAACGATATAACAAGATACTCATACAGAATATACCTACTACATAATCTCGTACAAGGTATTTCTGATGGTCTGACTCACACCTGATGAAAACCCTATCTCAGGTTGATCTTAGATAACAAATTTTTTCCTCATAGCTAGCCAAACATAGCATCTATTCGAGGATGTGGATACCAGTTCTTGACTGTAAGATGGTTCAACCATATGTAATCTATGCATAAACGTACAGTTACATATGCCTTCATAGAAAAAAGGATAGGTGAGCCCCGACAGGATGTGTTGAGCCATATAAATCCTTTGGAATCTATTTCCTTGATCTTCTGCTTAAGCTCCTGAAGCATAGTAGCTGCCATCCTATATGGAGGAATGCACAAATGAGATTCTCCAGGAACAAGCTCTAGTGAAAACTCTACCTCCGTATCAAGTGTAAATCCATAAAAGTCATTAGGAAAGACATCCCTAATATAATTAACTACTGGATGGAAAAAAATTTAAATCAAACACTGATCCTCCATGAAAATATTTCCAATTTGGTCAGTCTCCTCACCTAGACCATGATTCTTCATTCTCACTATCTCAGTCTGTGCATACCACTCACCATTGAAAAGATAATTGTATCCTTATGGTGATTTAAAAGAAACCCTATGATGATAATATCCAATAAAGGCATGATAGTGGAACAACCAGTCCATCTCGGGAATGACATAAAAGCATGTCTTCTCAAGGAAAAACAGATTCCACCAAAAAAGGTAGCTTTCTACCCCAATGGGAAAATCCCTACACGAGTGTATGACCTCCTTCTTTATTACCAACAGTGTATCAAGGGTCATTACACCATAGTGATATTTTTTATTTAGTACATGAATTCCAACAATAGATATCGAAATAAATGAGTTTGAAGCAGCTGTAAAATCAAAGAAGAGACAATAGTAGAGGCTACTAGAATAGAACCTTATACTGTAGATGGTATAGCAGCCTAATCCTCTGGTATCGGTTGTAAAGAATGCTACTGACCGGATCCATGACTCTATAAAATAGATAGAATACCCCAATCATGACTTCTCTGCTGGCACAAATGGTGATCAAGGATCCGAAAACCATAGCCATGACCTCCTCCTTGGCTAGACCTGCCAGTGCTACTACAACTCCCCTCCTGATGTAGCACAAAAGAACTTTCTCCTGGAGGTGGAGATAAATTTGATTTTATTCTACTCAAAGATGGTGGAAAGGTCCTAAAATAGTGTCTAAGATTACCCATATATCCACAATATCGACACTCCATAGGGTCACTATCACACTGGATCTTCTTATTCCCTATATTTCCACAGTGGTGACACACTAAATAGCTATCAAACTAGAAACTCTGTCTACCATTTCCATGGTGATAAAACTCAAGGGAACATTTCCTACCACTGGAAGAAGTATTGTACCGATGTGAAACTAATACTTTAAACCCAATTCTCTCTCTATCCCTCAGGTTACACTCAGGGATAAGTTCTTGATCAACTATTTCAGAGAAGGTATGATGGATAATGTCATTTACTTTAGTTCAAATTGCATACTAGAAACCATCCTCAAATCGTCTAGCATGCAAAATTTCATCACCAGCTGGAAGTGGTGAAATGAACTGTAAATCTTTATAACATGATGAATATTCAATAACTAACATAGAACCCTACTCGAGATGCATGAATTATCTGGCCCTATCATCTCTCAGTGGATGAGTAAAACACTGATCATAGAAGGCGGTCTGAAATTCAACCCATAACATGCCCTGATGATATTCAGCATGGGTAATGACATTCCACCAACGCTTGGAAGAATACTGAATCATTTATATAAAATTATTGACTCTCTTTTCTATATGAGTTTCTAGATGCCTAAAGGTAAATAGAATGTCCTTTATCCAAGACTCAGTAGCCAGAGATCCTCCATCCCTTGAAAAACTAGGGGATACTGATCCTGGAACTCACCGGTCATATCTTCCATCATAGGTGAAACCCATGGATTACCTTTGATGGAATACATAAGATATAGGAAACTATAATGCACATGAACATTAGTGCTCATATTAGGTACAACAGGTGGTTCCTCAAGTGGTCCTCTAGGAAGAAAGACTCGCAGCTCAGGGCTCACCACGTTTGGAGCATGGTAGTCACCACCGTCCTAGAGAACAACTTGAGGAAGTTGTGGTGGAATTGGTCTACAAATTCCAAGCACACATCTTGGAGAAATATTAGAAACAAGGATTTATCATCACTAATATAATCTGATGTATGAATAATCACTTCCCAAAGCATACTACCCAAACATCCTACTTATATGGCTAGGCATCGGTAAGTGCTCAGGGATATGTTTTATGTCATTTTTTAGTAAATTATTATGTTCACTCATTTACCTTGCATAAAAATGACAAGGTTGAAAAAGGATGTGCAACCAATTAGTTTTTTTAATTCATGATTTACACTTTAATGGATAGTCATTTCATAATGAATGAGTTCCCATACACATATCACCAGAAACGACACCCGATTACTTATAGAATAATGGACTTATATAGTAAATTACTCATCCAAACCCATGAGGCCCATACAACTCATGAATTGAGACTAGAAATCACTCAATATAAGCCAAAGAATTAAATGTATATCAACTATCATTAAATCAATCAATAACCAAAGGCATATCAAGAAATACGTAATAGTGAAATGAAACTATATGGCCTGACAGTATGCATGAAATGTGAATTCTAGGTTCCTTTGATGATGCATGAAGAAAGATTCCTTGCCTCAAATCATTAGGACAGTCATGAAATAAATTCCCATGGATTGTTAATCAATACCACCACACAACATGTGAGTACCCAATAGTGAAATAATATCAACTGTAGTAGGAAAAATGGAACAAAAATTGCGTTATGGGTAACTAGGATTTTTCCCTAAATATGATTTTGCGAAGCCCATCAACAGCTTATGAACATGTCACAAGAATTCATATTATCCATTCCATTGTCTCCAAATATTCAAGAATGAAAATAAACCTCATTTGATACCACATTTTGATGACCGAGACCCAGATTCCACTTAACGGGTGCCCCGAGCCCAGTAGGCCAAATGGCATCAAGCACTTTTTCCTGAATGCCAGAGGCTACCGAATAGTAGTGAGGGCCTAGGTTGTGTCTATGGGAATTATATTACCTCATTAGTGGAAGAAACATAATGGAATATTAAACAATGGAATAAATATAAATAAATAGAGGTAGAAAATTGGTGAAATAGATAAGAAAGAATAACTATATCAACTGGAGCAGTGATGGTGTAATGTCATGTCTCTATAAAACTAAAAACCATGGATAATATAAAATAGACATAATATGTTCCAATAGGTAAAAGAAAACAAAGTCTTATATAATCATCCCATGATCCTACTTGGTCATCTGTTATCAAGCTCTATCCTATCAACACACAATCATGTATTGGAAGCTGCATGCTTCCTTTTGTCAAAACATGAAACCATGTAATCTACTCTAGTACCAAACAGTGCCCATAGAGGGTGTGGGAAAAATATAAGAGGGCCACCACCAATTATGTCTATAACATTCATCCTGTGAAATGGAATATAGTAGTGTGCATGCAGGAATATTTAAAGTTAAGAATGCAATACAATATAACTAAGTAACCAAATACCTGCATTAGCCCTCTACAGGTGTCTGAAAATGTAACCAGTTCATTAATTAATCAATTACCATCAAATGCTAATAGGTCACATGATGTATATCCAACACTGGAATCACCTCTTGATTGTATAAGTTGTGAATGTCCCTAGATGAACAGAGGAAACCTAAAAATGATATCTTGTGAGGGAGTTCCATGGTAAAGATCAAGGAAACATAAACTCAAAGGAAGATATCTTAGTAGTATCTGAGTCTAAATAAGGGTTAATAGTGTAATACAAGGAGTGTAATCCAATGAATTCCAAAATCAGGTTCCTATCGAGTCCAAGGTGATCGACCAAGGTAAAACATTGCTATGAAAAGATAGGGCCCTATGGGATATCACCATTGAACCTACTAGTCAATGCTAGATCCAAAGAGTGTATCTGATGTATCCTATAATAATTAAGGGACCCAATGGTAGTATACTATAAATACAAGGAATAGAAATAAACTAGATTCTAAGTTGGTATTAACCTATGAAAATGGTATCCTTGAATCAGAATGTGGTTCCTGAGACTCAAGGTATTCTCCTCTCAGAATCCAATGCGAGCTCAAGTTAGTCCATTCTTATTTGATATTTTAATAATGTTGTAATTCATTTGGATCATATCATACCTTCCATTTGTGTGGATAGGTCAAATCGATTTGACAACATTTATTTATTAGTCCAAGCCTTGTCTTCCATTAGTGTGGATAGGCCAAGTAGCATTGCATCCATTTAATCAAGTCTTAGTTTTCCATTATGGAATAATCAATTATTGAGGTTCATTCTATTGCCTTAAATCAACATGGAAAGGGTTTCTGTGATCATGTTACCTTTTTTAAATCTCATTTATTAAGGCCATGTTATATACCTAGTATACATTCCATTTCACATTTAACATTTAATAATTATTTGAAATCACTTACCTTAGGTGGGTTAAATGGTGAACTAACATGGAACATTATATAATGAAATTCTCTCTAAAAACAATCCATTTATAATAAGAAGACTCTCCATTAGAATTTTCAGGCAATGGAACTCCCGAATGGTGGCTAAAGTAATCCAAAACACAAAATACCAATTATGGATTAACCTTTGAAATGAGGCTGATGGAGTTAGGGGTGAAACCACAAATAACTATTCACATGTTTGGAAGGGGAATAATCATATGATTGTAATTAGTATAATCAAGGCATGTTAATTTAAGAAATGGTTTTCCAAAAAAGCAGGGGTCCCCTAAAAATCATTCAAAAAACTACAATATTTATGGATGAGTTATAGACCACCCACCTTGGGGTTGTACGATCCTTCTCCTCCAGTATCGGCTCTTTATTAGCCTCTAATTAGAGTAGATCAAAGAAAATGTGAAAAATCTCAAATGGTGATAAGTAAGTAGATAGTGAAAGAGAATAAGAACCACTATAGAGGACTCGTGTACTTACCGTTGCACATCCAACATGAAGAATGGAAGCTTGATCAGATGCTGGACAATGGAGATCTCTTGATCCCTATCTTTGGCCTTCAAAAAGCTCCAAATGGGTGAAAAAGAAGTAAAATCCCACATGTTCGTAGATTAGGAGGATGGATGGGTATTAATATATCATTAATGGAAGTTTGAATATTTTACATAGGTTTTTTTTCCTATGAACAGTATGTCTGCAAGGTCTGTCAAGTCGTATGCTAACCGCGTGAGATGGTTCTACCTGAATAGTCTTCCTCTCCATATTTTGATCAAACTGTGCACCACCATTATACATTTACCTGGGAAAATGGTTGTTCATATGGTTTGTTTGCATGGTTATGAACCAACCATGGTAGGTTCCACTGTTTCAAAAAACATCATCTTCATGGTTTACCAAACGATGCGGAAATCCCACACGTTTTACTATAAACTGTTAACAGAGTCTATTTCTCCATAAATATGAGTTTTGGGCTCCTTAAAAGCCCCTAACACCCTTGTAAACTTTACTAACTCATTAAAAAAAATTAAGTCTAAAGTAATGATTTAGACCAAAATTTTAATGGATTTATACCTGAGTGAAAAAATGGGTTCTTACATGCCACATGAATAATAATATCATCCAGATCATAATCTGTATGATTTGAAGCATGGTTGGCCAAGAAAAGAGCTTGAATGGTTTGTGACTGGGGAGAAGGAGTAAAACCTAGTGGATAAGAGAACTGGCCATTAGTTTATGAGTGAACTCTAATAGGGGAATGTGTTCTGGCTTTTTGATGACATAGTGACTTTTTATTTTCTTGATGACTAGCTTAGAGTCCACCATCACATCTAAATGTGGAACATCAATCTCTAGGGCCATCTCAAGACCATTTATGAGGTCTTGATACCCTACCTCGTTATTAGTAATGCCTTCTGAACACATGAATAAATAAATAAGGATTGTTTGTATAGGTGTGATGTGGATGTCACCTAGGCCCACTATGTTGAGTTTGGGATCATTGATACTTCTTCCAGTTGTGCTCTGTGAGGGGCCATCGAAGTGAATTTTACAACCTGGTATTTCTTGACCTACCAAGATGATAGCCTCATTTCGGATGTCAAGATCGATTGAATACATTGATGGGGCCGGATGGGCGGTAAAGAAATCAGTCAGCACCTATCCCATGATATATTTCTAGGGGGATGAACATGATGTCGAACTATTGAAGAATCACTTCCTATTGAGCTAGACAACCTGTGAAAATAGGGAAGTCCAGAATGTACATAATCATATCTATGTGTGACACCAATTCTATCTCATGGTGCTCCATGTAATGTCGCAACTTCTGTATAGATAATACCATTGTGAGGAAGATCATCTCGATATAGGAATATCTAAACTTTTTATCGAGGAGCATGCCACTATGATAATATAAAGTTTCTCTAGTTCCCTCTCTATTCTTATGGGTGAGAAGGGTGCAAAGACACCACTCCAAGGACATAAATTAATGGACTAGCAGCTCTTCGGAGATGGGTGGCATCCGAATTATAGGTTGTAGCAATTACTTCTTGATCACCTCAAAAGAAATATGACACTCTTCATCCCACCGGTAGTCGACACCTTTCTTCATGAGTTGGGAAATGGGATTACACATGCAAGCCAGATTCGCAATGAATTGGCACATATAGGCTATGTGGACTTGTAAAACTTGAAGCTCCTAAAGGATTCACAGAGGAAGAATCTGAATGATGGCCTTGATCTTGTCCGAGTTGATCTCAATTACTTTGTATCAAAGGTAGAATCCTAGAAAAATTCTAGAGGACAACCTGATGTAACACGTCAAGGGTTTCATATTCATATAGTTGTAACTGAGAAAGCCGAAAATTTTCTCAATGTCTCTAAGATGGTTCTGACATTTATGGGATTTAACCACCAGATCGTCTATGTAGTATTCCACTGGGGTTATGAGGATCATCTTGCATACGTGTTTTACGACACACTGGTTTGTGGATCCTACATTCTTTAGACCGAAAGGGATTATGGTCAAACAAAATGTACGTAGTAGTTCCTTAAATGCGGTATATTTCCCATCTTTGGGGGCAATCAGATTTGATAGTACCCAAAATAACCATCCCTAAAGGAGAGAGCTTGGAGTCATGTGGTTTCATCGATCAAAAACTCTATTGTACATAGGGGAAAATCATTCTTTGGATAGTGAAGATTGTGGTCCCATAAATCTATGAAGACACTAATATGTTTGTTCTTTGTTTTAATAGGGACAATAATGGCTAACCATTTTGGGTACTAGACTTCTTTGATGAATCTGTCATTAATGATATTATCCATATCATCCTTAAACATGGCACTATGAGAGGGGTGCATCTTAACGGGAGGCTTTTTGAAACCACAATGATTTATGGGGAGACTAAGGTAGTGGATAGTGACATAAGGATCTAATCCTAGCATCCTATCATAGCTCAAGGAAAACACATCACGATAATACTTTAGTAAATGTAGATGTTGTTTTTTCACTTCTGTAGTCATGTCTACACTGATTATTGTAATCTTGGGAACCACCTTACTATCGAGGCTTACCTATAAAAACTCATAAACAGTGGTGAAGATACTATAAAAAAAGGGAGGGGAATCTTCCAAACCTACTCATAATCCATGGTGAGAGGATCATTAGTAAGAGGAAATTCTTCCATGTTGGATGCCCTAAATGGAATGCTTGTGCTAGACTGAGTGGTAGTGGAAACCTAATTTGTGAACTCTTGCACTACTAAAACCATGTACATGAAAGCTATCGATATGATTCCATCAGGACATCATCCCAACGGCCACGTTTGATAATATTAAATCATTAGTGATGTGTCGGCTAGAGCCGGTTAAACTCATTCCAAGAAAATATGTATGTATAGTGTATGATGTTTCCATGAGAAGGATATCTGTTTCTGACGCTTTTGTCAGGGCACACGTGTCCATCTTGTTTGAGTATGGCAGCGCTGTTGGTTTCCCTTCATTCCCACTTTCCAAAGGTGGGATGCATACGTTCCTTGTTCAGGGATGTTTTATCCTTGATCAAAACAAGATGATAGGAGGTCAGTTCTTCCTTCGGTGGATTCCTACATGGAACTTGTCAGCTAGTCTGGGTCTCCCTTGTAGATTTAAGACGTTGTTTGTGAAACTCTTCCTAGTGCCATATCTTCATGGATACCAGTTAATTACACTGCTTATATCAGGGCATTCTAAAGGGTCCAGTCAGGTAAGTAACCATTGTTCGGGGGATTAGTCACGTTGGACATCACTGGCATGTCTGGACACTGGGACACTGGAATGTCTGGGTTTCCTCCCCTTGTTATAGGGGTTCTCGAGGGCACGAAAGCCCGAGGCATCCCCTGTTGAATGTGGGGAATCATATGTCATAGGCATGTAAATGAGGTTTTCCTCAGCTTCCTATGTTTAGCACAGGGTATGCCACATGCTTAACGTCTAGTGTAGATGGATAGGACTGGTCAGAACACTAATTAGAGTGAATCAGATGGGTTCAACCTCTAGAGGGAACACTGATGTTTCGGCTAACGTGTGGTTAGCATTCTGATTGTTTTTTAGGGGAATTGTGAATGAGGTGGTATGATCCCACCAGGATGTGGTGGCCTGGGTAAGAAGCAAGATGGATGGTGGATGGTTGAATGGTATGGATGGTGAATGGGATGGAAACACCATAAGGATGAAGATAGTATGGGGCTTGAGCCACAAAGATACTTCCTACGTATCCTCTTGGAAGGGAATCAAAGTCCACGTAGTTCATCTGACGACGGTTTACCACCGATTAGGGGTTTCTATGGCTTATCGCTGGATGGGGTCACAATGGCTTACCACGAGATAGGGATGTCAATGACTTACTGCTGATTTAAGTTCATAGTGTAACGTCATGCATGACAGGGCGAGCCGACATGAGGGGGGACTTGGGTTCCAATGGTTGAAACCAATAGGGTGTCAGGAATTAACCTCAGGGAGCCTTCTTACATACCCAACATTAGAAAGGATCAAATACCACATAGTTCATGGGTGTGGGAACCAACATGAAAGATGGTCGGGACCAATGGATTATGGGTTTGAACCTCATGGAGGTTTCCTACATACATTGTCTTGGAAAGGATTAATGTCCACGTAGTTCATGGTGGGGTTTGGTGAACCAACGTGAATGGGGTAGGAACGACTGATTATTTGGAATGAACCTTACGGAGGCTTCCTACGTACTCTTCCCTGGAAAGGTTCAAAGTCCACGTAGTTCGGGTGGTGTTTGGTGAACCATCTTGAAGGGGGTCTAAACGACTGGTTGTTGGGATTTAACCTTAAGGAGGCTTCCTATGTACCCGGTAATGGAAAGAATCTAATTCCACATAATTCAGGATGGTGGTGGGTGAACCAACGTGAAGGGGGTCAAAACGACCGGTTTCTGGGCTTTAGCCTTAAGGAGGCTTCCTACATACCATACCTTCGTAAGGATCAAAGTCCACGTAGTTCGGGATGGTGGTGGGGCTTACACTCCTAGTTTCCCAGAGAGGATTTCAAGGTTGATGCTTACTCTAAGATCACGTGAGTCATGCTCGGTTTGAGAAACAAGAGGAAGAAAAGACCTGATGATCACATTACGAAAATTGTGTCCATGGAAAGCAGAGTGTGGCATACATGTGGTTTGCAGCCCAAAGAGGAAACATGGGCCTATGTGTGGTTAGCAGCCCGAATAGGTTTAGACTTACTCCAGGATGGAGTCCCGGTGGCAGAAAATATCAGTGGGAGAGGGATTTGGCACCGAAGAAAGGAGGGGCAATGATTCTTCCTCTGGAAAGAAAATTTAGGGGCTTACACCAGGGCGGTTGCCCTTTCCCCACATGTGAGGCATGAGGTGAGGTCACAGTTTAACGTCACGTGATGAGGATGATGGAGCTTATCAGTTAAAAATCCTGCAACATGGACGAGGTGGGTTCACTCCGCACCCCTATGACTTACATAACTGATACCCACCCTCCCTTGAGGGAAGGAAGGCATCAGCAATGCCGTAAAAAAGGAGTGTTATGGAGAGAACCAATGGGGGGTTCATGTTAGCATGGTTATGTAAAGAAGAAATAGTCGTTAGAGTGCCTATGTGAAGAAGCATGTGGTGAAGCAACTCAAAGGGATGTATCATCCGGAGGGACATTGAAATAACTCCATGAAAACCAGATGGGCAACATGGTGAAAGAGTGCGTGACGTAGGTGTGTTGCGCATAAGAGGGGATTGAACACTGTACCTCAAGGTGAGGGAATCTTGTGGATCAATTTTCATAGAATGGGTTAGGGAAAAATAGGAAGTTAGTACACAAGAGGAAGGGATTCCACGTAAGATGGACGGTTTTCATGCAAGACGATGGTTTTCATGCAAGTCGGAGGTGTTGTGCGCAAGAGAGGTGTGTTTCGCGCAAGACGGGGTTTTACGCGCAAGTGGGTGGTGTTGCGTGAAAGACGGTGGTTTACAAACAAGACAAAGGGGTTTCGTGCAAGATTATGGTTTTTGCGCAATGAACATTAAAACTTACTAATATCCACATGCCCGTCCTAAGTCAACCCTGAGAAACCAATCGCGCAACAACCATTACCTGAAGGCGATGGTTTTTTCACGCGGTCATGGAAGATGGGGTTTTCACGCAGTAGCACATCGATTCATCTTTAGTAACCATCCCCAAAGAGTAGGTATATGGTTTTTTTATATAAATATTACTCGGAGTGTTGCACAAGGAACCGGCACACAAACCCGGTTCGGTCATCGACTTGGGTGTGGAAATGGGGCCGGTCATGCAACGGGCCATTCGTCATTGCCTACGGCGCAGAAATGGCACCGACCACGCAAACGGTCATTCATAGTCACCTTCAATGTGGAAAAGGCTCGGGCCATGAAACGGGCCATTTGACATTGCCTTCGGCGAAGAAAATACATCAGTCGCACAAAGGGTTGTTCGTCGTCGCCTTCGGCGTGGAAATGACGCTAGCCAGGCAAATGGTTGTTCTCTGTTTCCTTCAATGAATAAATGGCGATAGCCGCACAAAAGGTTGTTCTCCATCGCCTTTAGTGCTAAAAAAGGGCCAGAGCCACTTGATGTGGAGTGGCAGACTTTTGGGAGTGGAAGGGAAGCCTGTTGTGCAATTTTTTGTGTTTCAGGATCACTCTTGCATGAGCCTTCCAATCTTGCACGTGCCCGCCTCCCGGGACATGGGATATCCTTTTTTTCATCCTAGGATTATTGGGTGCTCATTTATCCACCCTATGGGGACCTTCATCGGATTTAGGTGTCAAATAATCCCCCCCCCCCTCAGAATAGGAGTGGAAATGGAACCCAAAGGTTAGATTCTGAGGGTACACTGAAGAATAGAAATGAAATCCTCGGGGGTGCGCAAAAATGTAATTTGCTTGCGCAAGAGGGTTGTGTGGGTGATGAAGACACATCCGTGCTTTATAAATAGGATGAGCCCCCCCCCCTCCCTAATTTTCAGTTTTTCCATGAGATAATATTTATTTATCTCGTGCACGAAAAACTTACTCTTCTGCACGTAAGGTCATGCGATTGACTCTGGGTTTTGCACGTCGTTCAGAAATTCCTCCATGCACATTGATGAGATGCATCCGACTAAGACAATTAGATGCATCAGATAGAGGGAGTCGAGTCCCTTCCAAAGGGAAAAAGTCCTGGGGCCGCAAACATTCAACTTAAGGTCATAGGGTGGACCATTAAGGGGGGCTTGATTTGATGGACTGTACATAGGGTGGAAAAATAGCCAAACGTGATGCGCAATTACCATAGAGAGATCTTAGTTTTGCGTCATAGAACTCATAACATGCTATTAAAATGTATGGGAATCACATGGTGTGGCTATTGAAAAACCTGACGTGAGTGAGAATCTAGGAGGTACTCACTCCGAAATGATTTTGGACCATGTGGCCGAAAAAGAAGGGACATGATTTGTAAATTCCTGGTGTTGGGCCTGGAGGAAAAAATACCTGGGCATTCCTATGTACCCCATGAGGACGGGAATCAATCCAAACGTAGTTCTGGGGAGGGCATAGTAAGATACCGGTGCAAGAGATAATAATGTTGTGTGTGTCTAGACCTTGCACCAAAAGAAGCAGTATTTGATATATCCAGTTTTCCTTTAGAATAAATGTTTTTTTAAGCGATGGACCTAGGATTGAAGGTACAAGTATCGCCATAGGAATAAAGACATATGTAGGAGTTTCCAAATGGTATGGTGTGTAACCGATACCAAACATGATGTCCCCTAGGGTGAGGATATCACAATGCAGTTCCATTTTTCGTAGTGCATCCATGATCATAATGTCACAGTTTAGGGTCATGTGATGGGACTGAAAATGAACTTTTTACATCATGCAGGATAGAAACAAAAGTTTAAAGTCATGTGAGACTAAGAATCATAGTTTACAGTCATATGGATCAGATGTATACAGAAGAGATAAGGATCCAGAGGGGATGCACATGATGTGATAAAGCATACCCGATGAGAATAAGGACAAGGTCCACACCATATTGTGTGAAATTCTAAGGAAGAAACCTCAGGCTGAAGGGCCACGAAATACTAGAGGAAAAAGGGGTATGAGAAACTAGATCCCTATTGAGCTGGACCCGAAAACAAGATGTCTGAATGTTCCTACGTATCCCATGAGAATGGGAATCAAGACACACGTAGTTCTTGAACATTCCCTTTAAATCCATGCGGGACTACATAAATTTTAATTCCTTGTGGGATAGGAAGTATTGGGGATAAATCCTATAAAGGGGTGTACGTGGTGTCGCTAATGCAAACCCAACGTGAAGGAGGACAAAATCACATACCACACTACGCATTCCCGTAAGAGTTAAATCCCTGAGGGCAGAACATGAGAGATAAATTAGTGGAACTTGAGATGGACCCAAAGACATGATGTCTAGGCATTCCTATGTATCCCATGGGAATTGGAATCAAGGTGTATGTAATTATAATAGAGATATTATTTTATGGTCTTAGATCTTAGACCATATAGGAGCAAAGATCATTCAAGTAACTACAGACTTCAACCCGATCTCTAAGCCCATGTGAGTCATACGTGGTGTGGGAAACAGGGGAGGAAGAGGTTTTTTGCAAAACCTGGAATGCACTCTATAGGGAAATTGGTGTGGAACCCCGAAGGATTCCTTTACCGCAACCTTTTCCCTCCAAACGTGCAAATTATCACTGAGGGATAGTGTCAGGAGTGTCGAAATTATATTTAGACATGATGAGGTGGAGAAGGATGTAAATCATGTAACTGAAATTCAAAGCTTTAAGGGGCTATTGTGATGAAGGAGGATGAATGTTTGTCTTGTTCAAAACAAAAAATTCATATCGCATTAGCCTGTAATGATTTGAAACAAATGAGTGTCGGTCGCTGACCGTATTTGCAATGTGGGACTTGTATCGATTTGTTTTCTAAAACCCTATAGGACATTGGATCGTAATGGTAGGAGAGCCCTTATTCTTAGCATCCATGCCATTTGGTTTTCCCTTCGGGTGGGAATGATTATGGAATCCAAAATGAAGGGGAACATGAAGCCTGAAAAATGGGTGGAATCATGTCGACGTAAAATCTGATACTCCAAACGCTTAACACGAGTACACATAGACACATTGGTGAATCCCAAAAGAGGGTTGAGGGGGGGATCAACATGAGAGTTTCCAATTTGAAAATATGAGTATAAAATAATGGGATAGAGAACTCTCAGGGGAAAGAGGTAAACGACATGGTTATTACAAACCTAACGTGAACGAGGACATAGTCCCATACCACACCATATACTCCCCTCCCTGGGAATTTTTAGGCCAAGGGTCCATGGTGAAAGGGATATTTCTAAGAGATATTTATAGAATCGAATTATAGACATACAGGTGGTCGTACATATCCCATGAATATGGGAATCAAGACACACATAGTTCTAGAATGAGGTAATGTGCATTTTATCATCATGCAGTAAGGACACAAATGGGTAAGATAACACACACAAAAGAGGTGTATGATGCCGAGAGTAACCTGATGTGAATGATGACCTAACCCTATACCACACAATACAATCCTGAGTGAAGACTTGGTACGGGGCCCGAAAAGGACAAGGGGCCTGAGGCTGGGCCTCAAATGGAATGTCCCAATCGGCTTGCAGTTTAACGTATTGCAGTGAGGATGAATAAAAGGGTAAGATATCCCACAAAAGTGTCATGTACAATGAAATGAATAATCTGATGTGAATGAGGAAATAATATCATACCACACTATACAATCATGAGTGAAGACTTGGGTCGGGGCCTGAAATTTGGCCACATATAGAATATCGTGGCCAGATTGTGGTTTAACATCTTGCAATGAGGACAAAGGTAAGGGTAAGGTATCTCATCCAGTGATGTGTATGGAATGAAGAGTAAACCAATGTGAATGAGGGAATAATCCATCACCACACTGTACAACCCTAATATAGAACTTAGGAAATGGGCCTGAGATGGCCACGGGTCCTCAGGCTGGGCCTCTGACAAAAAGTCCCAGCTAGTTTTCAATTTAACATCTTTCAATAAGGACGAAGGTGATATTAGATTAGGGCCATAGATATTGGACCATATATGCCCAGTTTAATGTCATCTATGTGGGACAGAATGGGTGAACCATCATTCTTATGGAAGACCAACAAGCAATAATGATAATTGAAGATAACTATTGACCAGGTTCGCAACATAGTATCTACCATTATGTGAACAGCAGGGGGGTAAATTGAGCATCGACCGTTGACCATATTCGCAACATGGGACTCATATCAAGTTGACACCCACAATCCATGAGGATGTTAGCCTGTAATGGTAGTATAGCCCTTGAGCCTAGCATCTGTGCCATCCGGGGTCCTTCTGGATATAGAGGATGGCAGGAACCCAAATGAGGGGGTACACGAAGCATGGTAGGGAATGTGCTCACGGTATGGATGATAAATGAAGGGAGGGATGTATCAATGGGATTTTTGTGGTGTGGAAAAATATCCCAACATGAATGAGGACAAAATCTCATACCACACCACGTAGTACTAAATGAGAACATGGGTCTGGGGCCGGAAAAGGCCAAGGGGCCGGAAAAGGCCAAGGGACCGAAAAATTCCAAGGGGACTGAGGTTTGGCATCTCGGCCAACTGTAGACATATGATCTCTTATGTAGTTACCGCATCATCATAGCTCATAAGCCTAGTTTAGTTTTGCTCAGTGTTGGAAACAAGGAGCCTGACTTAGTTCTCCCTATCATATAGGGGTATGATAGATGGCATCGCCCGAAAGGAGTTTGTCACTTGGAGATACAATGGGGTATAATGAACCACTAAGCTCAATTTTTCAGACATCTTATGGTGGCTCAAACGAAAAAGTATAGCTATTGACCATGTTCAAAAAACAACATCCTTATAGTGTCTTGGAATGGGAACAACAAATGAGCATCGACAGATGACCGTATTCACAACCCGGGACTTGTGTCAACTTGTTGCTCAACATCCTCGAGGGCGTTGACCCGAAGTGGTAGGAGAGCCTTTGGTCATAGAATCCATACCATTCTGGGGGCCTTCTAGATGGGAAGTATGATGGAGTCACAATCAAAGGAATGGGTGAAGCATAGCAATGCCCAAACTAAAGTCAAGGAGGGTGGTGAAATAGGAAAACACCACAATGGAGAGGGATGTATGGTGGAATCGAGATGAGCTCGACGTGAATTGGGGAAATATCCTAGACCACACCATATGTCTTGACCTGAGGGGAGATTCCTTCCTTTGGGCTGGGCCAAAAAATTAAAAGTATGGGCATTCCTACATATCCCATGTGGAAGGGAATCAAGCCACACATAGTTCTAAGGGTGCAGTTTAACGTCTTGTGGGATGACATACAACTTAACATCATGCAGGACATCTTATTGAATAAATTCATGAAGGACCGGGAAGTTTAGGGTCATGTCAGACCAAGAAGTTTAGAGTCGTGCAAGACCAAACATTTTAGGGTCGTGCCAGACAAGGCAGTTTAGGGTCATGCTGGACCCGGGAGTTTAGGTTCATGTAGGACCAAAAAGTTTAGGGTTGTGTCGGACCGAACAGTTTAGGGGTATACATGACCAAATTGGCTCAGGCAAAGAATTTCTTGAGAAACATGGAATTGGTGGGAGGAGTGATGTGCTCAATATTCAAAGTCACCAGGGAGTATGCATGATTGGGGTAAAGTCTGTGAATTATCTAAGGTCCTTTCAACTTGGTCTCCAACTTGGGTGGTTTCCTGACAGGTATCATTGGTGTTCGGATGGCCAATACTAAGTCACCTTCCAAGGAGCATAGGTAAACATTCTTGTTGAATGCTTTGTCTATCTTGTTTTTATGCCTTTCAAGATTGTGCAGGGCACGAAAATTATTCATGTCAAGTGCTTCCAATTCAGCCATATGAATTTTGGCTACCTTATCTGGTGCCTGATGGTCATAGAACACCATGTCTAATGTAAGAAACTGAATCCAGATGGGCAGAACGACCTCAGTTCCGTAAACCAGAGAATATGGGGTCACCTGGGTGGAATTACGGGTTGTCATTTGATAAGCCCGTAGGTTGTTGGGGAGCATGTCTGGCCAACTCTTCTTATTCTGACGAACCATTTTCTACCAAATTTTAGAGAGGGTTTTGTTGAACACCTCAATCTACCCATTTTCATGCGTGTGGTAGTGGGAGGTATAGTTAGAATAGATGTTTTCCTTGGCATACAACTTCTTAAACTCGGCCACCCGGAAGTTGGTGTCATTATCAGTAAGGATTTCGTGAGGGAATCCAAACCGGTAGATGATATTTGAGCACAGAAAGTCAATGATATAATGGGACTTGAACTCCTTGAGTGGGACAACCTCGGACCACATGGAAAAGAAATCTGTTGTGGTCAAGATGAACAAACACTGGCGAGCCGTTGCTGGTGGATATGGTCCCATGATATCCAGTCCCTAGACTACAAAGGGCCAAGGTACTTGGCCATGTTAAGAGGCTCTGGTGGCCAATGCTTGAAGTTGGCATGAATTTGGCACAGGAAAAATCTCTTGGCGAACATGGTGCAATCCTGAATCATAGAGGGACAAAAGTACCAAAGTCTCTAGATCAGGTGAGATAGCTTTGGCCCAGTCTGATGAGCCCCGAAAAAACCAGAGTGAACCTCCTGCATGACCCAAGAAATCTCTACTCCTTGGATGCAACATAGGATAACACCATCAAACCTATGCTTGTCAAGGATCTGCTCAAGGCTGGGATGACTCTGGAGGGTAAACTGCAATGCACGATGATATATTCACTTGCGCTCAGCCTGAGTAGTCGGGAGGTAACCATTTCAGAGATACTAAAAAAGGGGTCTCCCTAGTCGAGAGTCACTTCAACCACTACATATGATGGTCCTAGGGGTCCTGAAGTGGAGGCCCCGGTGGTAAGATGTCTTACCTGTAGGCTGTCATCAATATTTGAGGAGCCAATGGCGATGAATCTCTGATGTGCCACGTGGAAATCATGTCTTCCTGCTCGTGCTCTGCATGTGATGTGGCCAGGTCAGCTAGGGCATCAGCTCGACAATTCTGAGATGGAGGGACATGAGAAATTTCCTGCCGAGATGGGAACTGGGCTATTAGTTGGAGATTGCACTCCAATAATGGTACTATCACCGACTTTCTGACGATGTAGTCACTGTTGATCTTTCTGATGACTAGTTCAGAATCCCCTTTCAAATGAAAATGGGGCACATCAATCTTGAGGGCTAGCTTGAGACCAGTGATAAGAGCTTGATAATATACATCATTGTAGGTGCATCCTTCTGAAAATTGGAATGAGTACGACAGAATGGATTGTGTCGGGGTAATAAAGATGATATGCAAGCCGACCTATGGAGCCTGGGATCATTGAGCCTCCTGCTAGTGGGACTCCAGGAAGTTCCATTGAAGTGCATATGCTAGCACAACATGTCATGATCTACCGAGAGGATTGCCTCATCAAGAAAATCAAGATCCAAGGACTGGTAACCTAGAGTTGGATGGGAGGGAAGGAAGTATGCCAATTCTTGCCCCTTAATTGATTTCTGATGGAAAAACTTGATATCGAACTACAGAAGAATCACTGCCCACCGAGCTAGATGGTCTGTCAACATGGGGAGGTTCAGAATGTACTTCAGTGGGTCCAATCGAGACACCAGCTGTACCTCTTAATTTTGTAAGTAATGCCGCAATTTAGTTATTGTCAATACCAGTGCAAGGAAGCTCTTTTCCATGGGGGGTATCTTATCTCCCTATCGATTAGCATGTGAATGAGGTATTAGAGGCTGTTTTTTGTTCCCTCATTGTTCTTTTGGGTGAGAAGGGCATCGAGAGATCATTCTAGGGCAGTCACATAAAGAACCAATGGATTTCCAAAGATAGGTGGTGTTAATAAATGATTTTGTAGAAGGTACTGCTTTATTTCCTCAAATGCGGTCTGACACTCTTCATCCCTCTCATAGGCATAACCTTTATTCATTAGCTGAGAAAAGGGATTACACATTCTAGCTAGATTCACAATGAATCGGCGTATGTAGGTTTAGTGGCCTTGGAAACCTAGAAGCACCCAAATATTTCTTGGGGGAGGCATCTAGTGGATTTCCTTGATCTTCTCTAGGTTGATATCGATCCCCCTATGCCTGACAACGAAGACAAGAAAATTTCCGGAAGTGACCCCAAAGGCACATTTTATGGGGTTCATCTTCAAATGGTGAGAACTGAGGATGATGAACACTTTCTCAAGGTCTTTGAGATGGTCTTGATGCCTACAATATTTGAACACCAGATCATCCACATAGCATTCCACCAAGGTACCAATGATCTCCTTTAATATGTGGTGCATGGACCAATGATAGGTGTCACATGCATTCTTGAGGCTGAATGGCACGACTTGGTAACAAAAAGTACCTTGTGGCGCCCTGAAAGATGTGGACTCCCCTTCCTTGGGATCCATTCAGATTTTATTATATCTAGAGTACCCATCCATGAAGGAAAGTGCTTAGAATCCCCATTGTAGCATCAATCAACAATTCTGTCACAAGAAGGGGAAAATCATCCTTCAAATAGTCATAGTTATAATCTGGTTAGTCGATTCAGACCCCGATCTGCCCGTTCTTCTTCCTAACTGGTATGATGTTGGCTATCCATTTGGGGTACTAGACCTCATTAACGATGTTGGCCATGATGAGGTTTTAAAATTCAGCCTTAACCATAGCCCCCTGATAAGGGTGAATCTTTTTGGGAGGTTGTTTGAACCTACGATGATTTTTCGGGAGATCGAGGTAGTGTACAACTACCTGAGGATCATTCCCTAACATATCATCATAGATACATGAGAATACATCACGATATTGGTTCAGGATGTCAATGTACCACTTCCTCTCTTCTATGGAAAAGGTGGCACTGATCAATGTGGGTCTTAGGTCTACCACACTACCAATGTTCAACTGTACCAGTTCATTGACCATGGATGAGATGCCCTCTTCAAAGAAGGAGGAGACCCCTCTAAATCCTCTTCTTCTCTTGTGGAGGAAGGATCCCAAGTAGGAGGTGGTTCCTCGGGGTCAGCATATTCGGACGGGAGGCTTGTACTAGCTTGGGCAGCAGTGGACAACATATTGGGATGTCGACGTGATGTTGAAACCATAGCAATGAAGGCTATCATTCCAATCCAATATGGTCTTTGGACCTAGGGGCCATTATTGATGAAATCGAAGCATTTGTGGTGTGTCGGCTTGAGTCGGTTAATTACAGCCCAGAAAAATAGGCACGTATGACATACTGACATTTCCATGGTGCAATCATCCTGATAACTTATGGGGGTAGAAAGCTCCGGGATCACTAGAGCCTAATTTGTGTAGGAGTATGAGGTGATTTTCCTCCATCACATGGACTTAAGAATATGATCCCCCTTATACTAGAGACAAGAAAACATTGCCTTATGTTAGGGGTCATGGCCTCCAATCGATGGATCGGTAAGACATAGGCGTCATCCAGACCTTCCCAGGTGTCAGTTGCAACTTCAACGGGTTCATCCTCGTTGGCCTGAATCTATTTTTCCTTGATCTTGTAATTGTCGACATCTAGGTAGCAGGCTTCACAAGATCCAAAAATAGATGTCTCACCTTGGAGCATGCCCACTTGACCATTGAGGGAGTACTTGCGGCACTGGTGATACGTTGAGGGGACCATCGGGTGCAGGTGGAGCCATGGTCTACCCATCAATTCATTGTACGTGGTGTCTTGGGAGACAACCAGAAACTCAGTGCTTGAAAATAGGCCACCAGACTGGGTCTTCAAATGGAACATGTTGACCGGGGTCTTGTCTGTCATGGCATATCCCTAGATCATCAGGTCCGAGGGTTTCAAGTCATCCTCGAATAACCCCAGCATCTGTAGTGTCTGTGTCAGGATAAGGTTAATCCCGGAGCCTGTGTCAATAAGACAGTGGTGAACCTATATTCCATTGAATTGGTCAGTGATGTATAGTGGTAGAATGTGCCTCTGTATGGGAGAACCTTTATCTTCTCCAGAGAATGGGATGATTGGTTTACACTCAGTGTTCTCGACCGTTTCAGCAAGAAAGGCTTCTACAGCTTCTACCTTTGTCTCAAACTAGAGGGGGGCTATTAAAACCTATGTTTGGGCATCATGTATATCTAATAATAGGGGAAGGGATTCAAGGATGGAAAGCCTCGCTGGGATGACGGTATTCTTCTATAGAACATCGTACATCCGTGCCAAACATGAACTTCTGCTTGCAAGAGGCCACTCTATGAAGGGAGGCATGGCGGGCCCTACTGACTGGACTGGCGTCTGACTGGTGCTGGGCATGTCCCGCTGCTCATTGGTCGAAGCCCGTAGAGAGACCACTGAATTTGGGTCGGATGATTGAGATCGTCCTCTAGTAGGGTGTGGCTGTTCGCGGGATGGTTGAGGTAGATCTGCCTGATACAGTAGCACAAACGGCGTGGAGGCGAGCTCGATGACACCAAATTAAGAGGTTTTTCATGCTGATATCTAAACTGGGCATGTTGTCTAGTCTCAGTGGCTTGCACGACCTGGCTGGAAGTTCTAACTAATATTCCTCGATGACCCATATGGTTGCGGCTATGCCGACGTTGGCATTGGCTGGGGATGTTGGGGAGGTTCGCCTGGCACTCCTCGTCATCAAGAGTCATGTAGGGGTTTACCAACTCTACCATATTAACTGAAGCGTACCATTGACTATAACTCAAAGAGTCATCCACTACTGGGATGATTTTTGGAGAAATTCACATCTCTGGGGGCATGAAGTCACCGAGAGTATGGGACAACGAGGGAATTGGCAGGGTGTGTTCCTTTCCCTTGCGCCACTAGTGTATTCTCTTTAGGTAAGAGGCCGAATTAGACGACGATGCAGAAGTGGTGGCTGCAGCTTCTGAAGGCTCTATCTGATTTAGGCATGCACGGATGATACCATGGGCACGAGTGACCATTTTTTGGGCCATATAGTCGTCATACTTCTGGGACCCATGATTAGAAACATGTTTCCACTCACTTTCGTCATCACTATTTCTATCTAACCTTATGAAGACAACATCCCCTTATGTTGGGGCCGAGCCCAACCTTACTACGTTGTTATCAACATAGTCTTGAAACCATTATTTTAACACATATCACTTCATGAGTGTCTAACCCATGATCTAGTGATAGGGGAAGTAGTTGGGGTGATCAGTGAGGTTCACCTCTTTTGGCCTTCTGCACTCAGGAAAATGAACAATATCCTATTCTAGAGCACTTCAGAAATAGTTGGGGACCAGATTCTTGTTGAACGTGTAGGTCCAGTTTCTTGGGTCCAGAAAGGGGGGCCTTGGAACTTGACACTTATGAGGAGATGGAGAATCCTTTCGAGGAGTCGGAGCTTGATTTTCCTGCCTAGACGGTGTTGGTGCATTACGCAGTGGCACTTGCTGGTTATGAGGGGGCCTCTACTGGGCTGGAGGCTGTGCCTATGGTGGCGGGCCACTGTGAGGCTGCGGAGGCGGCTTCGCTGGTAATAATTCCATCAATCTGGGAGCCTCTATTTTGGATACCATGGTGTGATTGGCTCTGACAGCCCTTCTCATGGGAATTTTGGGACGCAACATACGTGCCTGACCGGCTTGTTGTAGGGCTTCTTCTAGGCACTGAACCTTTTTAGAGAATTCTTGGAATCCTCTAGGGTAGTTCTGGGTGATTCAAGAGGGGAATAGTTCCATCTTAACATTTCCAACACACATAATCAGTAATTGAACCTGAGTTAGTGGCATGTCATGGGTGTATATAATCCCTTCCCCCTGGGCGATAAAGTCCGTGACATGCTCCTTAGGCCCCTACATACATTTGAAGAGGTCTATGATATTCGACTTCTGTGTGGTGGAACTAAACTGGTAGAGGAATTGCCTTTGAAGGTCCTCCCAACTGTTTATCGATCTGATGAGGAGCTAGATATACCAAACAAATGTAGGCCCCTCCAATGTCTGCACAAAACATCATACCTTTAAGGCCTCCTACTGCACTGGGGTTCCCAACATGGGGCCACACATTGAGGAAAAGTGGTTCAGGTACTGTGGCGGGTCCCCTATCCCGTTAATGGGGGAGAAGGTTGGATTTTTGAAACTTGGGGGGTGCAAGAATATCATCCACCCATGCTGGATATGTCTTAACATCAGGTGGGATTTCCACCTGTCACATTTCCAATGCCTTAAGGTGGAAATGAGTGTTTCCATTCGATCATCTGGGTGGGGGTCCCTGTCTTGAATGGGATCCCTAACCACGAGTGCATTTGCGGGTTCCTCAACATGGTAAGGCAGCTCAGTGGCTCATGGAGCGGCTGGTAGAGCTACATGTGGGTTAGTTGGAGGAACACGAGATGGATTTCATGGATTTTTGTGCTGTTTTAGAGGGTTTGGTGAGACATACTATGCCCTATTTTCGTAAGATCTGGATTCAACCCTGTCCATGGGAGTATCATGATCAGGGTTGCCTGGAGGTACCTCGCTGAGGGGTGGTTGTTCCCGCCCCTACTCTACTGGTATTTGATTATCATAGCCTAGTCGTCACTCTACAACGCATTCATCCTGGAGATCGTCGACCAACTACTTCGGCTCGCCATGTTGTTGGCACAATGTGGCCTTCTCAAGGTCCTCCTCCATCTTCTACACTAAGGCAGATAGGTCAAAGTGTTTGGAAGCTTTGACATTCTCTTTACCCTTATCAGAATTCCGGATGAGTAATAATGCCTCGGTGTGAGTAGGGATACCTAATAGGTTCTTCTACTGCTGAGTAACTCTTCCTGATTGGTCCAGTAGTGGTGGAACGCCCTTAGGGGATAAGTCCCCATCGAGAAGCTCCAGCTCGTCTTCCTTGTCCACTATTTCGGCCATGTTGACCATGCCACTTCCAGGGGGAATGTCCTCAATATCACCTAACAAGTTAGTTTTCTGCCAGATAGGACTGAAGAGGAGAAAACATACTACCAACAGCCACATATTTTCACATGGGGGGAAGCTTCCATGATAATCTTGCGGAGTCTCTTGATACATTGAACATATTGTTGTTGGAGGGCCTTACAGCTGCCTGGTGACTCGAGGCGTTCGTCCATAGGGAGCGCCACCAAATCGACTAGACATCATTTCTCACAAATGGATTCAAAATGTGCTCAGCTTTTAGGAGAAACTAGTTTCTGATGATGAAGGTGAAAGTGCATCGCCCAGAGGATTTGGTAGAAGCATTCAACTTCCTCTAGGGTGAGGGATTCTGGCCCATATAAATTCAACCCTACCACGTGCCAAAACATCTAAAGGAAGTGTTCCACTGTGAGCAAGTTCCATAAGATCCTAAGCTAGGATTCAGGGTCTATCCCATCATTAACCCACTCGTCTAATATAGGTGTACGAGGAACTATCCACAGAACTAAGGAAAACTATTGGAACAGCAGGCCCGTCGGTGGAAAGTATTGTGAATGGGATGACTGGCCACCGAACCTCAGGCTATCCTCTGAAGAGTGTAGCGACCTGGCTACTACTTCATGGTAGGATGGGCTGACGATCTCAGTTCCTACCACAAAGGCTGAGGATACCTGCAATAGGCCTCAATGCTGCTTTCCCCCCATTGGTCCCCAAAATAACTCTCTGTGATCTCTTATCAAGGTTGAGAGTGCATCGGGTGATGATGGTGGTAATTGCATGACTGTAACCTACGAGGTTTCTAGATTTTCCATCCTCCTAGATATTACTCTAGAGGGAGGAAGGAATTTGATAGACCTTAAATTCTATGAGTACTAGGAATATTCACCTTGTTCTTACCCCAAACCCTGACTCAGATGAGTGATGTTAAGGTTCCCGCGCTGAGTCGTCCTTTGCTTCAGAGTATAAGAAGTTGACAGGTTTGATCTCTATCCGGTCCTTCCTATAATTCTTCTTATGGAGACGTCAATCTACCTTCCTATTTCTGGATGGATCTTCAGTACATTGTATATTTTTTACACGAGGTCATTTGGCCGCATTGTTGCTGGGGTAGAGACAGTTTCTGCCCGAGTAAACTTGGGTGCGAGGAGCACTCGGACAGATGTCAAAGGGGATATGGGGAGGACCTCCATGGGTGGCGCTGGAGCGGGAAAGACCTCCACTGGAACTGGAAAAAGAATGGGGATGACCTCCGTTCTTGTTTCCCCAGGTAACATCAATATGAGGAGGGTCCTTGTACCGGTCTAGTTGAACACGGGTAGGACCTCCATGTTGGGTGCTAGTGAGGTGAGGCTGGCCTTCACCCCTCTGGTTTTCGAGGTGAGGAGGGCCTTTTCCAGCTACTGGGAGGACACTTGGAGGGTCCCCATGTCTAAGAGAGACCGAATGTGCAATGTCCCCACACTAGTGGTTGGGCACAGGAGGAATGACTCCATAACTAGTGTAGTTGGAATGGAAGGGACTTCTTTATTGAGTGTCACCGCCACAAGGGAAGGTGGTATGGAGTAGACCTCCATACCAAGCCTCGAAGCGGGGAAGGCCCGCGTTCTTCATGGTAGCGGTATGGGGAGGACCTTCGTACTGGGTGACGTCACTAGGGGTTGGTCCATGACGACCACTGCCTGTGCCGACGACCAAGAGAGTCGACCTAGCATGCACGTGGGGCGGTTGGGGCCTTTATCTTGGTCGGGCATATAAGTGCTTCTTATCAGCATATACAGGGAACTGGTGATATGCATCGGCAGTTTCACGGGCCACTTTATCCGCTTACATTGATGCCCCTTGGCGGGGAACCTCTTCTATATGCACCCAATGATGGCGTCAGGTCGAACGAACTAGAGCCACTGGTGTAGGTACATGGATTACCTTCTCATTTTCCAGCTAGACCGGGCGACAGTGCTATTGCGGCTGGGTGGGAGCCTTCACTAGGAGCCCCTGGAATGGGACTCTAACCGAGGTGGCCTGGAAATCACCTACCTCATTGGCGTAGGTCATGGAGTCATCGAGGAATTCTAGGGAGAGTCTCCAGAAACGTTTATATGTCGGGTTGGGGAGCTGTAACACCCTAAACGGCCCTCGGGGGTGGCGTTGATGATGAGGCATAGATGCCTCAAATCTAGGCGGTCCATATCCCCAGTCTGGATAATGACCTCCCCCTCATACCATCATACGAGTTCATTGATCACCATTCGTTTGATGACATAGGATGGAGAGATGCGGCATGGTAACCCCATGGTTATGTGTTTAGAGGCCATTGCCGTAGAGGCGGAGCCGCACGGGACTGTCGTGTAAGAACTTACCCTGCCCCAGCGTCGGTGGGATGGTGGTGACCGCGTTCCGAGTGCAACAACATGATTCTTGAAGATCATGCAGATTAACTCATTTGTTATGAAAGAAAAAGGAATCGAAGACCAATGCCCCACCGCCATCCCATCATCCATGACCGATAAGAGGGGTCCATGTTGACAATGTGGCAGAACAGGATGTCCACCATTTTACTAACCCCACATCTGGTGAGTTTCACACCCGACCCGCTATTTTCTTGGCGAGACCCAGTGCCGGATAAATGGACCCGGTGACATGCTAATCAATTGATTCCTAAAATGCTACTAATCTCCATTTTGAGGAGAAGAGATTAATTTCGGGTTCACCATTTCTGTTTTTGATGCTTTCGTCGGGGTGTGTCTGTCCATCTTGATCGATGACGGCAGCACTATCTATTGCCCCACATTCCCACTTTCAAAAGGTAGGCGGCATACATTCCTTGTCCAGGGACATTTTCTCCTTGATCAAACCGGGATGATGGGATGTAAATTATTCCTTCCGTGGATTCCTCCTTGGAACTCGTCCCCTAGTCTGGGTATCCTATATAGATTTAAGACATTGTTCGTGAAACTCTTCCTAGTTCTATATCTTCATGGACACTAGTTAATTACACTGCTTCTGTCAGAACAATTCTAAGGGTCAGGTCAAGGCAGCATCCTTCAGTCAAGGAATTTGTCACATTGGACATCACTGGCATGTCTGGACGCTGGGACACTAGCGCGGCTGTTTTTATTCCCCATATTATAGGGATTATCAAGGGTGAGGAAGCCCGGAGAATCCCACGTCGAATGCAGGGAATCATATTCCAAATGCATGTATATGAGGTTTTCCTTAGATTCCTATGTTTAATACAGGGTATTACACAGGTTTAATGTCTATTGGAGACAAATCATAATGATCATAACACTGATTAGATAGGATCATATGGGTTCAACCACTAGAGGGAACACTAATGTTTGAGATAACACTTGGTTAGCATCATCATTGTTATTAAGGGGAATGGGGAATGAGGTGGTATGATCCCACCAGGATGTGGTGGCCTAGGTAAGAATCAGGATGGATGATGGATGGTTGAATGGGATAGATGTTGAATGGTATGGAAACGTCCTGAGGATGACGATAGTGTTGGGCTTGAGGCACAAATAGACTTCTTGCGTATCCCTCTGGAAGGGAATCAAAGTCCACCTAGTTCATCTGATGACGTCCTACCACCGATTTGGGGTTTCAACGGCTTACAAATGGATGGGGTCATAATGTCCAACCACTAGATAGGAATGTCAATGGCTCAATAATGATGGACGTTCACTGTTTAATGTCATGCAGGATGGGGTGAACCGACATGAGGGGGGACATGGGGTCCAACAGTTGGATCCAATGGGGCATTGGGATTGAACCTATGGGAGGATTCCTATATACCCTACCTTGGCATGGATCAAAGACCACATAGATCATGGGAGTGGGAACCAACGTGAAGGATGGTCGGCACCAATGGATGATGGGTTCGAACCTCAAGAAGTGTTCCTATGTACCCTGCCTTGGCATGGTTCAAAGTCCACTTAGTTCATGGTGGGTTTTGATGAACAGATGTGAATGGGGCCAGAACGACCAGTTTTTGTGCTTGAACCTCAAGGAGGCTTCCTACGTACCCTGCCTTGGCAAGGATCAAAGTCCACGTAGTTCGGGTCGTTTTTGGTGTACCGATGTAAAGGCGGTCGGAATGACCAGTTGTTGGGCTTGAACCTCAGGGATACTTCCTACGTACCTTTCCTTGGCAAGGATAAATGTCCACATTGTTTAGGACGGTGGTGGGTGAACCGACATGAAGGGGGTCAGAATTACCGGTTGTTGGTCTTGAACCTCAAGGAGGCTTCCTACATACCCTGAATTGGCAAGGATCAAAGTTCACATAGTTCCGGATGGTGGTCAGGCTTACACTCTAGGCTGCCCAGAAAGGATGTCAGGGTCGATGGTTACGCTAAGCTCACGTGAGTCAGGCTCGGTGTGACAAACAAGAGGCAGTAATGACCTGACGATCACGTCACGAAAGGTGCGTCCGAAAAAAATAGAGTGGGGATTACACGTGGTTAGAAACCCAAAGAGGAAATAGGGGCTTATGCATGGTTAGGATCCCAAAGAATTTCAGACTTAATCCTGGATTGTGGCCCAGTTGTGGCAAAGCCCAACAAAATAGGGCTTTGGAACTGAAGAAAGGGGGTCAAGGATGCTGCCTCCAACAAGAAAGGATAGGGGCTTAAACCAGCGTGGTTACCCTTTTTACCGTGTGTGAGGCATGAGGCAAGGTCATAGTTTAACGTCATCAGTTGAGGATGATTTAACATGGTATTTTAACGTCATGTAGCTCGGACGAGGGGCGTTCACTCCGCACCCCTAGGACTTACATAACTGATACCTTCCCACCCTTGAGAGAACGAAGGCATCAGCAATGCTGTAAAAAGGGGTGTTATGGATCGAACTATTGGGGGGTCCACATTAGCGTGGCTATGAGACGAATCAATATCCATTAGCTTCCCTATGTGAAGAAGATTGAGGTGAAGCAATGTAACAGGCAGTATTGTTCGGGGGGACTTTGAAATTACTCCGTGCAAACCAGAGGGGCCACACTATGAAAGAGCATGTGACACAGGTGTGTCACGCATAAGAGTGGCTAGAGAACTGTGCCTCAAGGTAAGGGAAGTACATGGAGCACATTTCAGATAATGGTATAGGTCTAAATAGGAAGTATACGTGAAAGAGGAAGGGCTTGAAAGCAAGACAGACGATTTGGGTGTGAGACGATGGTTTGCACACAAGTTGGAGGTGTTGCGCGCAGAATGGGTGTGTTGTGTGTGAGAGGGGATTCGCGAGAAAGTTGGTGGTGTTGCATGCAAGATGATGGTTTGTGTGCATGATGGATGGGTTTCACACAAGACGATTGTTTGTGAACCAAGATCTTTGAAACATAAAAAGATCTGTGGGGCCCATCCGAATGTGCCCCTGGGGAACCTATTGTGCAACAACCATTAACAGAAGCCCATGGTTTTTTTCACATGGTCGCGGAAGATGGAGTTTTCACATAGTAGAGTGTTAATTCATCTTCATTCATTGTCCTCGAAGAGTGGGGATACAGTTCATTTTATAGCTAGAGTCCTTGGAGTGGTACGTAAGAAACCAGTGCGAAAACCCGGTTCGGTCATCAGCTTGGGCATAGAAATGGGGACGACCGCGCAAAGGGTCGTTCATCATCACCATCAGCATGAAAACAACATTGGCCGCGAAAACATCCTTTAGTCATCACCTTCAGCATGAAAAAGGGGCCCACTGTGCAAAATTCCATTCGTCATTTCCTTCGTTGTGGAAACAGTGTCGTCCACACAAATGGTGGTTCATCATCGCCTTCGTCGCGGAAAAGGGGTCTGTCGTGCAAAAGGTCGTTCATCGGAGCCTTCTGTGTGGAAACGACACCAGCCACGCTAACGTGGCCCGAGCCACCCACCAAAGAGGGAATCCTTTTGGGAGTGGAAACGAAGGTCAACACACAATGTTTTTCATGCCTAGAGCCCTCTTGCACGAGCCTTCCAATCTTGTGTGCTCCCTCCTCCAAGGAGCCGAGATCTTTTTTTTCATCCTTAGTTTATTCGGGGCTCTTTTATCCACCCTATGGTTCCCTTCTCCAGATTTTGGGGTCAACAACATCCTTATACCTTATAGGTTTATGGGGATCTGAGATCACCTGATCTTAATTTGTGAAGGAATACCAGGTGATTATCTAGCGTTCCTTATAATATGGAATGTTCTTCCCCCTCATCCCAGAGACAACAATGTATATCTCCATGTTTGGGGTCATGAATTACAATCTGTTAATTAGTAGGATGTAGGAATAATCCATTTCTATCCATGGATTGGACACAATTGTAGTGTGTTCAAACTTATTGTCCTAAACCTACTAATCCTTGCTCCTATAGTAGTAAGCATATAGGTAATGAGATTTAAAAGAGGACAAGAAAGATACCTCACCTTGGACTATGACCACTCGACCATTAAGAGAGTGTTTGAGGAATTTGTGATACAAGGAGGGGACTACAACATGCAGATGGAGCATAGGACTACCCATTAATGCATTGTAGGCAATGTCCTATGAGATGACCATGAACTCTGTATTGGTAATCTTTCCAAAACATTAGGTCCCTAAGAGGAACGTTCCAATCAAAGTCTACTCTATTCTATCGTAGTCTTGAATCATCATATTAGAGGGACTCATATATTAATCAGATAACCCCAGTTTTTGGATCATTTGGGTCGGGATGATATTGATCCTAGAACATTTGTCTATAAGGCTACATCACACATCCATGCCACTGAAATCAATAGTGACAAAAAGCGGGTAGACATGCCCCTGTATCGGTGGACCTTCATCTTCTCCTAAAAATAAGACGATGGCCTAACATTATACATGTCTGACTACCTCAATGTGGAATGCTTCTACAACTTATACCTGTGTTTTGAACTAGAGGGGGCTTCATGAAGCCACTATAAGGGATTCACCAATATATTATGAATGATGGAGATCCTGGAGGATTGGGATCCCTTCAAGAATTCTAGAAAGGTTCTTGATCACTTCATATTTCTGTGTAAGGCACACATTTCTACTGACAGGAGATCACTTTGTGGATGAAGGTATGGAAGATGCTTCAATTTGAACTGGTAGATTCTGAATGGTGCTTCGGTCATCCTCCTAATCAATAGTAGAAACATGATAAATGAGTGATGGTTGGTGGATAAATGAATATGGTCTGGACACAAATATACATGGTCCTGACGAATATTCCTGGACGAGTTGCACAAATGACAGAGGAGGCGATTCTGACAAAACAGGATGAGAGGATTTCACATGTTGAGATTTTTGCAGAGCCTACAACTTGGTTTAGTATTTTTCAAGTATTGTCTAGAATCACTTTCCATTTCATTCTGAAGATTCAAAGATCTATGGTTTCGATGACATTGTCATTGTTTCGGGACATTATGAGGGTATGTCTAGTGCTATTCGTTATCAGGAACCATGTATCCATCCACTATTTAGATGGTATTTTCCAATGAATAATCTTAATTATTGTATGAGGAGTTTTGTATTACTGGATGTATCCTGGGGTAAATACCCATCTCTGAGGGTATGAAATCGCCTAGAGTACGGGATGACTTTGGTACTAGCATATGGATTTTCTTTCCATTGTGTCATCAACGCTTGTCCTTATAAGAATACAAAGTTCAAGATATCAATGAAAAGGTGGTGGATAGAGGTAGCCTAACGACTTTCAGAGATATAGGATAATTCCAATGGGTGAAGATGATACCATGGGCATGATCATATTTCTTGAGAGCCATCTATTCATCGTGTTTATGTGATCCAAATCTAGAAACCTATTGTCATTCACCCTTAGTATCATTGCCAAGCCTGGTAATCACACATGACAAATGTGTTGGGGATGCACCCAATATGAAAATGGTGTTTTTGACCTGGTCATGGAACCTGTCCAAGACCACATTTCAAAACTTGAGGGTATTTCCAAGGAACTGGTGATAGGGGAAATATTTAGGGCAATGAATGATATTTGCCACTTTGGGTCTCCTGCATTCTAACAGCCGCAAGATTCCTTGGTCTAAGGAACTTAAGAAGTATTTTGGGACCCATTCATCAATGAATTAATTGGTCCATTTTCTATTTTCTATGAAGGTGGATTTCGGAGACTAACCCTATCAGGGAGGTAGAACATGATGAGGAAGCAGGAACTAGTTGTCTCATTGATGTGGAGATGTCATGTTACGTGGCGATTCCTGTCAATTCTGAGGATGGTGATGTAGGGCCTGAGGTGGAGCCTGAGGTGGTGACCCTTAGTGAGCTAATGAAAGAGGCTATAGTAGTAAAAATTCTATATATCTAGGGGTTTCTACCTATGTAACATCATCGGTATCAACATTGGATGTTATTCATGGAGGAGTTGTGGGAGGCAACATGTGTTCCTGCTTGGCTTTTTCCAAGGCTTCCTATAGGTGTTGAGCCTTATCACAGAAGTCCTAGAATCCACCTAAGATGTTTTGAGTGAATAGTGTGGGGAATGTTTCAATATTAACCTTCCCCATACAAATAGTTAACAACTCCTCTTGGTTAGTGGCATATCGATGGAAAATGTAAGGTCATTACACATAGCAAAAAAGTTTGGGACTCACTCGTTTGGCTTCTACTTGCATTGGAATAGGTCAGAAATACTTGTTTTGTGGGTAGTGGAAATGAAATAGTAAAGGAAATTCTTGTGAAACTTCTCCCAAATAGTAATGTATCAAATGGGAAGTAGGTTGTACCAAATAAATGTGAGGCCTTCCAATGTCTATATGAAACACCGGAGTTTATTTGCCTCCTTTTACCCTGTAGTTCTGAATATCTGTCAACATCTCAAAATAAAATTGGAAAGATGTTACCGTAGATACCCCATCCCATTTAATGGTGATAAAGAATGATTTTAGATAACTGAGGGTGTTGGTATATCATTAACCAATAATAGATACAGCTTCCCATTAGGTGAGGTTTCTAATTGGTGACATTCCAGATCCTCAAGGCAAGTGATAAGAGAATCCATTGAATCATCCTGGTGAGGATTCTTAGCTCGATGAGGGTCCCTGGACACCGATGCATTGGAAGTCTTCTACACATGGTAAGCAAGCCCATTGGATCATGGAGAGACTAGATGAATTAGCCGAGTTTCTACGGGAATAACATGTGCGGTCTCCAGAGGAACTGAGGTGAGGTCGGTGGAGCCTTTGTAGAAGTCGGTGGAACTTGTGTAGCGACCAGTGGAATATGAGTAGTGTCTTGATGTAGGTCATCGTGTAGGTTAGGCGGATTTAGATATTAATTTCATGTATTCATTCCATAAGCACCTAACTCTACCCTGTCTAGATCGGTAGGGTTATCAAGATCACCTAGGGAAAATTTTAAGGCGAAAGCAGTTCCATCCCCTACTGCTCTTGTCTAGGATTACTGTAATCTGGCTATCATTCCGCGGCACATTTAGATATGAGTTCATCAACCATATTCTATTTTTAGAGATATTTTGATGCAACGCCACCTTTTTAGGATCATCCTTCAGCTTATGCATCAAGCCAGATGGGTCAGGGGGGTTGACGGTCCCATTTAGCACTTTACCATTTATGGGGTCTCAATAGAGAGGGAATGACCATAAAGGTGGAGGAAGTCTAAGAAATTTATTTTTATGGTGTGTGTGGAAAACTGTAGATTCTCTTGGGTATTTTACTTCCCCTGTAGGTTTTTCCTCTTCTCCAGGACCTACGCTAGTTTCCCCTTATGGGGATATATCCGAAACGACCATGTTAACTATAGTAATGCCTAATGAAATCTCCTCGGTATCACTGAACGATCCTTGTTGGTGTGGGATTGGACTGAAATGTAGGGAAGTGTACTAACCCTATCCGTATATCTAGACATGTGGAAATACCTCCTTAATAACTTTTTGGAGAACTATAATTATTTGAAAACATCATTGTTGGGGGGTTCGAGGATAACTAGGTGACGTAGGGTGCAGAATTACTTGGAATGTGGTCAACACAACCTGGTGGCATTGTTGTTCAATGTGGTCGAGGTGTCCCTATTTTTTGGGGTAAGCTATAAATTAATGGAAAAGATATAAATGTGTCATATCTATGGATTGTCATAAGCAAATAACCTCATCGTAGGTGAGGGACTTTAGAATATTATAGATTTTAGTTGAAATTGGCCCACACATCTTAGGTAAATGGTATACTAGGAAAATGTACCAAAAACATATCATCTCAGACACAGGATCCACTCATTGATTGACACATTCATAGACTGGGGGTTTGAGGAACCATAAATGTTATTGATGCAGACCACAATGATGGTGGACTGGTCGGTGGAGAATACAGTGCACGAGCTGACAATTCGCTACACACTGGGATGTCTCTTAGGGACTCCACTGATTGTACCAACACATCCTTGTAAGATATTTTGCTAGTAGCTACTTCCTTTTCAAGGGTGGAAGTGTCTAGCGATGAATTTGGCTGGTGGTCATCACTTTCTAGGACCCAGAAAAATTATACGGGGTCTCTTATCAAGATAGAGGATGATCATGATGATGGTAGATAGGATTTCACAAAAATTCAAAGGAAAAGAATCAAATACTCCTCCTCTTGTATATATATACAGAGGGATTCATGGATTTTGTGCATCTGTCATTTTGGGAGGACATGAATGATACGACAGGTTTCAGGATTATATTTTGTTAGAGAGGATCGAGGTGAGGGCACCACCATAGAGTTTCACTCCACTTCAGAATCTGAAAAGTAGATGAGTACGATCAGGGGAATCCCTGGATTCTTCCTTTTTCTTTGATGATTCTCATTTATACCCCTGGTGGTTTCTTAGGGAATGATTGACCATTAACATTAGGAGGAACTCTATGCTAGTTGGTACTGGAGAGGAGGGGACTCCATGGATGAGTTGGGGTGCATGGAGGACCTGGGAAAATTTATAACGGAACATAGGGAGGACCTTAGTGGCTGAGAGTGATTGAGTGGGGGGGGGGCACCACTGGAGATGATAATAACATTGGGAGGTCCTCCATGGAGTCCACTTATAGTGCTGAGTGGACCTCCGTGTCAACCATTTATGGTTGCAGCAATATGAGGAGGGCCTTCATGCCAGTGATGATGGACCCAGGAAGGTCCTCTGTGTTTTCCATTGATGATGTGTGAGGGCCTCAACAGAGATTACGATCATGGGTAGGACCTCCGTGCCTAGTGTCAACAAGATGGGGATAACCTATGGTTGGTGTAGTGATAGTGGAATTGAGAGGGCCTTATATTTGATGTGAGAGTTGGGAGGACCCCCACTTTGTCTCTTTACCATATGTGGGGGGGCTCTGTATTGAATTTCATCACCACTTCTGACTCTATGATGACTGATACATTCCCCGGTGACTGGGAGAGTCAACCCAAAATTCTCGTAGGGTAGATGGTACCTAAAACATGATCGGGCAAGGATTCTCCCCTTCTCTGTAGCAGAGAGGTTCCACTGGTCTATAATAATGCTCTGGGTAGAGGCTCCTAAATCAATTGTAGACCTAAGTGGGGAGAATCTACTCCCTACGTAGACCATGGGGGTGACATTAGTGATGAGGCACAAAAGCCTCTAAATCATGGTGATCCATGTAACTGGTTAGGATGAACCCATCTTGTTTATATCAACTGAAAAGAGTATCAATCACCATACTTTTAATAAATTTGTCGGGTGAGATGGGGAATTGGCACTCAGTAGCTATAGGCACATGATATATCATAGAAGACATGAAGCTGTATAGGATCATGAGTTACTAGTGCACCAGGACTGACATTTGTGGGCGAGAGTTGATCAGTTTCCATTAGTTGTAGATTCATCTTGGAAAAATAAGAAGATTCAGCCATTTTCATTGATAATATGAAATACATGCATAGATATCCAATGATGTTCGTTCTTACATAGATATGTTGAAAGTTCCATGCTAACAATATCACAGACTGGGATGCCCAATGATTTTCTACCACAAATCCGGTAGAGTATCATGCCAGACCCACAATATTCTTCATGAGGCATGACACTAGATAATTCTATTGGGTGACATGAATATCTACTGATGTCATGACTGCTACTAATAACAATTTTTAGGAGAATAAATTCATGTTAGGTTCACCATTTCTGTTTCTAACTCTTTCTCCATGGCCTGCGCATCAATTTTTATGGGGAAATGCAGTTGTGTGCCCCACATTTCAGCTCTCCAATGGTTGATAACATCTATTATTTCTTTAATTATGTTTTATCCATAATCCAAATGAGATGATGGGATGTCGTCCTATCCTTCCATGGATTTATCCATGATTTATTTCATAGTCTGGGTCTCCCTTAATGATTAAGATGTCATTTGTGAAACAGTTCCTGGTACCATATCTTTGTGGACACCAGTTAATTACACTGATTATATCACAAAAATTAAAAGGGTAAATTTAGGGAATCCAACTTATTTCATTAGAGTAGTCATGTTGACCATTTCTAGTGTGTTTGGGCCTTAGTACACAGAATCATGTGTATTTTTCGCTTATAAGAGGGCTCCTTGAGGGCATGGAAACTCGAGACATCCCCCAACGAATGCGGGGAAATATATGCTAGAGGTATATCTCTGAGGTTTTCCTTGGATTTTCAAGTCTGAAAATGGGTATGTTGTGAGTTTAACCTCTATTGAAGATGGACCATACCGATCTAAACACTAACAAGAGTGGATCAGAAGGGTATGTCCATAGGTGGGAGCACCTGTATGGTTTATAGGATGGATGGGTCAAGACACCCGATGAGGGTGGACCCGGGATGGCGTGTCCATATAAGGGAAGGTGTTTATACCATGAAGGCTAATATAGGAACCACAAAGAGTCAGTTAGTGTATGGTGGGTCCACATGATGGGGACACCAAGGATTACTATTGGATGGGATTGACCCACAAGGATGATTCCTACGTACCGAAATGGGATCAAAAACCATGTACATTGAAGGATAATGCTTATGATTTGGGGGTACACATTGTAAAATAACACATGAACCTGGGGGGAATGTATGTTTAGAAGCCCAATATGATGTGACTCCACAAAAAAAAGGGTGAAGTTATGGAAGGTATGATTGGGGATTATGCATGGTTGGCATCCCTTTTGGTTGAAAAGTTTACATCACAATGTGGAGGTCTAGGTAAAATCAGGGTGGATATGGAGGGTGTGATTATGTATGTAATGGATGGTACATAAACCAAGTTATGGAGAACCAGTATGGAGAGGATGATATAGCAATTGAACCTAAAAGAAAATTTCTATGTATCCTCGTGGCATTGAATCAAGGTCCACGTAGTTCTGGGAATGGGGTAATGAGTCACCTGAGGTTACGACTGCTGAGAAAGGACACATGGTTCAGACCCAAAGGAAGTGGAGCCTTAGGTTCAAGGCATGATCATTTAGAAACACAAAGGCTCAAGGTGGAGACATTGATGAGACATGGATGATAAGCTCGAACCTCAGGAATGCTTCCTTCGTACCATTCTCAAAAATGGAAAGGATCAACTTCCATGTTGTTCATGGGGATGGGTCATGTGATCGGGGTATACACAAAAGATAGCACCCTAATGACATGTTGGGGATTATGCATGGTTAGAATCCCATCACAAGAGGGACACTATTGGTTGGATGAGTGTGGAGTTAATTTGAGGATTATGTATTGTTTGCTGCCCATGTGGATTAGAACACCATAGGGAGGTAGATTTTGGAGATGCATCCCAGAAAGGTAATATATCACAAAATGATGGTATATCCCAATGTGGGAGCACCGAAGATTATATTTGATTAGGATTGAACCTTAATAAATCTTCCTACGTGCCTAAAAGGGGTCAAAACCCATGTAGTTTGAGAGGGGAATGTATTTTAATGTCATGTGGACTGAGAAAAGTGAATCGACGTGAAATGGATAGAATGGATGAATATGGGGTGTTTGTTCTTGATCCTCTTATAGGGTTCCTACATTCTATGATAAGAATATAGTGATCAATTTCCACATAGTTCAAGTAGGGTAAAATAGTTTAACATCATGTCGGATGAGTAGAGTGAACCGACCTGAAATCTCCAGAATAGATGATTATGTGGTGTTGGGAATGAACCATAGAAATGCTTCCTACAAACCCTACATAGAAGACAAGTATAAAATTCCACATATTTCAGTAGTAGGAGGACTGGGGTTTATGTGTGGTTATGGACCAATAGAGGATGTCATTGTCATTGATTAGTTTAATCCCAAGTGAGTCATGTTTAGTGTGAGAAACACGAGGTAGCAATAGACCAAACGATCATGTTTCAAAGATGCACCCACAAGGGCTGGTGTGGGGATTATACACGGTTAGTGACCCATAAGAATAATATTGGGACTTACTCTAGAAGGGAATCCTTAGAAGGATGTATAGATGTATGAGGAGGATATGTTTATTATATAAGAATCACCCAACCTAGTTGGGTCGGGGTTTAGGAAAGGGTTTCCCATGGTGTGAATGGAAGGAAAACTCAGAGGGATTAGAGGAGTGATAGGGCACTAGTGTCCATCCCCTTCATGGACCTCTCGAATCTATCCCTTATGAGGTGGTAACAGTTCAATTTCATGTGTTAAGGATATGGGGTTTCTTAGAAGTTTAACATTCTGTATCTCGGACGATGAGGATTCCCACCTCACCCTTATGACTTACATAACTAGTCCTAAACCATTCATGGGGATGGGAAGGCACAATAAATTCCATGGTTAATGGGTTTTTGGAGTGATCCATTTTGGGGAACATGTTATTATGGTTATTAGAAGAACCAATAGCCATTAACATGCCTATCCAAAGAAGCATGAGGTAGGGAAACAAAAAATCAAGCACATCCCAAGGGCCTTTGAAATCAAATTGTACAATCCTAGAGGTCCACGTGGAAGGGTGTTCACAAAGAAAGAGTCCTCATAGAGAGGGGATTTTTAAAAATCATTAACTACAATAGGATATGGATCCTTAAAGGAAAAGACTTTGTAGGGGATAGGGGAATAGAGATCACAAGGTCTAGAAGAGCACTGATCTCACATAGGATAGGGTTTCCAAAAGTATAGGAAATCATGAAGTATAGTCACCTAGACTAAGCATGGAGTTCACTTGCTCTTTGAGGATTATTCATGTAACTTGAGTTCTTCACAAAGTATTGAGTACCTAAATGAGTCTCATTCATTTGTGATGGAACACATGCTTTCTGAAGGGTATCCTTCTTCAAAGAGGTGTAATTTTTGTCAAATGGAAAGGAATTTCTCAATGCCCATGTATATTAGATTATTCATTTCCCTGTTGTTTCACCTAACAAATAATGCATTGACATTTGTGAATTTTGAAAGAAAAAGGTTGGTGTTTCCTCTTTTGGGCTGTTGGAGCTATGTATTTATCATAGTAATGGGGTTTGATGGGATGGGGGTGCACAAAAAAGAAATTTGTGCTCCGCAACTAGAGGCAGACTCCGTCAGGTTTCTCAAAATCATAGATCCAACTGTCACTCCATCTATAGTGGTCATAGAAGATTATGGCTTCCATAAATTTCCTCAGAGTCATAGAGGTGACTATTACTCCATCCTTAGTCGTAGAAGAGACCTTCTATCTCTATAAACTTAATTAGTTTTGCATATTAGACTGTCATTATTCTCTACAACGGTTTTTGAGGACTTGGTAGTTTTGCACCGACTGCGGTTCTAGGCGGATTTTCGATGTTGGTTCACAAAGTATCCCCTTTTTTCATTATTTTAGTGTTCTTCGCTTATTTTTTCTCAAGACATTGATTTTTGCAGAGAAAAAAATCATTATGCTTGATATTCACTAACCATATTTACTGGTGAATATTAAGATCCTCATATGTTAATATATATTTTAGAAACTTGTGATCAGTATATATCTCACATTTCTCCACATAGATATAATCCTTCCCTATTTTCAACACAAAGATCACAACTTCCAACTCCAGATCATTTGTATGATTGTTTTTCAAATTAATATTGAAATTCCTTATGGTTTATGGTGTTAATTTATCATGTTACATCATTATACATCATAATAAATTTTTAAATCATCGTTTTATACCATATAGTGTTCTTCACTTGTCATGAGTGTGAGTACACATGTAGTGATATGACTCTTTTTGAGATCAAAAAATCATTTATCTCGTTCTTGAGTCTAGAAAAACATAACAATTTTTCATGTAATATTTGTCACTGTGTTTGAAAATCATGAAATAATATTAAAAAATCATTGGTAATACCAATCATGGCCATGGAAACTATGGATATCAATTATAGATTTCATCATAGGACAGAATTAGGTAACATTTTTCTTGGAATAGTCCATATATATACATTATAATGGTGATTACAGGGACCATGAATGGTAAATCTTCATCAAGAACTCACATGTATTCTACATTACATATAGTTTCTCCCTTCACAATGTCTTTAGCATTGTATTCAAATGCTCCTTGTGTTCCTCCTTTCTCTTAGAGTATATCAGAATATCATCAATAATGACTACAACAAATTTTTTGAATATTCTCTAATGAAATAATTCACTAAATCCATGATACTTTTTTGGGTAATTAGTGATTTTGAAAGGCATGAATATAAAATTATAGTATCCATACCTTGTTAAAAATGAAATTTTGTAAATATATTCCTTCCTCGCCTTTAATTGGTGATATCCTGACTAAAGTTCAACGTCTGAGAAATAACTGGTTTCATGAAGCTGATCAAAAAATTCATCTATATATGGTATGTGAGATCTATTATTTATCATGATTTAATTGATCACATGATAATCTATGTAGATAATAATTGTTCCATCCATATTATTGATGAAGAGAACTAGAAAAAACCCACGGTAAAGAACATAGGTGTATGATACCCTTTTCTTGATTCCCATATAACTACATTGTTGTCACTTCAAGATCGATAATGGCCATTTAATAAGGTGTCATTTATATAGGTAGAGGTCAATGACAATTTTCAAATGATAACTCATCCTCTCGATTAGGTGGAAGACCATGAAATTATTCAGGGATTACATCAGTGTAATCTGTCATGACATGAATGTCTTCAGGAATGATTCTATCCTATTTTTTAATCATGTGAGAAATATATTCATGATTATATGGCAAAAATATCCACACTTGAGATGCCAGTTCAGAGGGATATTAATCATTGTGTTTATAGTTGTAATGAATTGGAAGATGATTTTGGTTGTGAAGAGTGATCTTCCTTTCTCAACAGTTAATGCCTACATTTTATTACGATTGTTAATCCATGCCCAATATATCATTGAACTACACTAAAGTTAGTATGATGAGTTTTTTTGGGAAGATCATTCCACAAACATTTTCCCATTTTCTATTATCATATATAACACAACCTCCATATTATGAGGTAGTTTATGAATAGTTGTACTAAACTTGTAAGATATAAAATAATTCATAGAAAAATAATCAAATAGTACATCGTTAATCTTGATTGAATAACCATTGTTCATGTCACCTAATAATTTTATAGCTCCACCTTATCAATAGTGAGCAGACAATCCATTCTTTGTAACCATGGAGGTTTGTGTTGATTTCCTTCGACAACCATTGTCTTAGGGAAATGGATTTCATAATACCCATATTTCTTGATATTTTAACACTAAACTACAGTATGAGTGTTGATCTAAACCTTATTTTCTTCATCCACATTTGTGGAATTTATTATACCCATTATGAAATTCTTAGACAAATGTACCATTCTTCTATCTTTTTGATCATTCTTATAATTTTAGATAGTTTCAAGGATGATTCATCCTATAATATTGACACATGGAATATTCGGTCTTCTTTTCATCATGGGATTTATATACTAGACATCCTTTATTAGTCTCTATTTTCCAATTTTTTTCACATGTCCCATAAGACCATTTGGAGTCTCTGATCTCCATTTCAATAATTTATTGAATTCTAGTCAATCCATGGAATCAGTTTCATCCTTGGTCTTCGTGTTTTTGATCACTTCCTATTGGTGATATGTTTCCCCATCAAAATGAATGACCACCATCACAATTTTCTCTTCATTTAAGTACTGGAGGATGGGGAATATCTTTTCAATAGATTTCATCCATTTTCCTTGAGGAGGGGATCCAATGATCCACTTAACATTTCCAGCATTTTCCTTATGAAGGATTTGATGAAAAATTTCACTTTCCTTTAAGGAGTTTGTTACACATGATTCAAGTAATAATTCAAAACATGATCTAGCTGAGAAAGTATTGTAATAAGGTTTTGATCAACTATTACAATCATATTTGGAATATCAGTATAGAAATAATAACATTGTAAATCACATTGTTTTTTTAATGTGTTTGTCTATTTCACCTATTTAGCTTTGAAAATGAATGAGAAATTAGTGGGCTTGAATACTTAACTACTAATCACAAAATGGAAACAATAAACATAAAAGGGTAAACTCTTAATAGAAATTCACATCGTAACTTGTGATTCCTAAGGTTTTAATATAGGTTATCCATTATCTTTTTCTTAATAAATATTTTTGTATGGTAATTTCCCCGTAATAATGGTTCATGGTTAGATTATTAATTGACCATAGAATATCCCTAGTAGTGACACACCAGATGCACAATATCGCCCATTTTAATGTTTCAGGTCACCCCTGAGTTAGGCTTAGAACACTGTGTCAGTGTTTTTACTCCTTTGTAGATATGTTCAAGAACTACATCCACTTCTAGTATCCAGACAAAGATTTTTTCCCTGATAAATCACTTACTCTATATTAAACAAAGTTTAGGGATTTTTTTTGTGTACATAGTATCATCCATATGGTTCTTAATAAATATCTCATGTTCCTAATTAAAAACATAACCAGAAATTTATCTGATTCCAATTACTGTGACCCTATCCATTATCACGTATAATTATAGGATTATTGGCATAATTACACATCACATTACAAGACAAGGATTTTAATGTTTAGTTTGTTTGGAGAACTAGGTACATAAAAATTAAAACATGGGACTAGTTAAAACATTGAATTATTTACCATCCATTATGAGATCTTAAATTTCATTGAGTCCTTACAAATAAATTGGACAACATGGGGGAAACTGGAATAATGGGATGATCTAAAATAACTGGTAAGGGAATAAATAGATTAATAAATCATATCACATGGGTAAAAGAAATAATAAAAATTTATTAAAGGAATGAGTATAAATAAATAAGCATAATATATGTAATGATGTTATCATAAGGGACATGGAAAAAACATAAAACATGACATAAGAATTATACAAGGCTCATGGAACATGAATGAGAAAGTGTAAATGTTAACCACCAATATCATTGCACATAGAGCACGCGTTAAGGCTAACGACCACAACCAATGAACATGACTTATCATGAGAATATACATTACCCAATGCATTAGAGAAATATATGTGTGCATCCACCACAACATGTTCATGAATATGTGTGGGAAATGAGGAATCAGACATATGGAATTAATCATAACCATAAGTTTTACCAATGGTAGTATTTGGGTATCATAATAATTTCAAATGGAATAACATAAGGTAATATAACAATGTTCTCCATGAAAGAAATTATTTAAATCAAAAATTGAGATCCATAAAGATATAATAACCCCATATCATAATAAGTTATGTCAAAATTAAGTGATAACATGTAAAAATAGTATTTTAGAATCATTGTAATTAATCTACATTACTAAGGCTTATGGAAAGTATTAAAGATATTTCAAAACAAAAATAGACATAATCTATTATATAAAACCCAAAGTTAACAAAGATTTTTTTTAATAAAAATAGGGATTATATATATAATGGTGTCTCAAAACATATTATATAGTGAACATTAAAATTGGTATAAATTCAAGATGCTCCCATAAATCAGGCTTTCTTATCGGGAAGAATTATGTAGGGAACCTTTTAAAAATGTGTATATCCCAAAAACAGAATGATGAATGGATATTGATATTATATATTGTAACATATTCAAAACATTCATAAAATTTATGTAAATTAAAAGATAATTTCATTTAGCTAATAATAGAGAAATAATAAACTAACGGAATATGGGTGGTTTAGGAAGAATCGCTTACCATAAGTTTTATGGTGTTCATTACTTGATCAAAAATTCCTTTATAATATTAGTTGATTCATTAATTAATTAGTATATAAACTTTTTTACATATAATTAATTTAGTATAATTTTATTTAGTACATTCATGCCCTTTTTATAGAGTTTTAGTGTCTAATTTCACTATTTGGTTGTGTTGGTTTCCTTGGTCTTCATAACAAGTTTAATTGTAAACTTGTACAAAGGGTCATTTAATGTGGGGTTAATTATTTAGAATTGAACATATACAATATTAATGATCCTAAAGAGGTTAATTTTTTCTTATATATCATTTGGTTTTATGAAATTTTTATGAATCATTAGATAGATAATTAATGATAATTGTTTTGGTTTATTTTGGTTTTTTTCGATCATAATGAACTCATCTTGTTTTACAAATTTATATAATGTTTATAAAATGGTTCCAGAAAAATAAATAATATATTATAAATATATTATAATATTTTCATGATGACACTTGAATGTGGTAATATAAATTTTAAACTTTGTCGTCCATGAATGTGATAAATTAACACATCGCCGATGATGTCTTAATTTTGAGAATAAAATATGGGTGAAAGATAGATGAAGGTGAATTATTCCATTATCATAAAACAATTATTATATATAAGGAACTAGAGTTATCCTACCATTTGGATGAGGGTAGGATTGTATTGAGAAAGAATATAAAGATCCTGAAATGAAAATAAAATAATCGAAAAAAAGGAATTTACATCTTGAATTTACACTCATTGAGAGCCCGTATTGAAATTGGATGTGGTATTTTGTTAATATAACCATTTAATGGAAATGGGGGATGGATAGGGAGTATATTTTAGTAAATATTAGACAATTATCAAGGATATGGATTCATGGGTGTGGTATTTATAGTGGATAAGTGGGTTGTTTCCCCATTATTTTATTCATTAGTTTTCTATTTTTTTTCCAGGAAAGCAATATGGTTGATTTGTGAGAATTGATACAGTAATTATATCATGTGATTTTGAAACAATGTTTATTACATCATCCATGACTCATGGAATAGTGTATTTAACTTACAATGTATACATAATGAAAGTTAATATATTTCAATATTTACCAAAAAATCATGTATTTTAGAAAAAACCCTAAAATTCAACCTCATGTTTTTTTGTAGTATAGAATTAAAAAATGAACTAAATTTTAAGAAATTAAATTTCTATATATGTGAAATTTAATTTTTTGTCAAAATCCCATTTTTCATGAAAAATATTGATTTTAGAGTTATAACTAATTTTTATAACACGTTGAAAAATTAAATAAGTATTATAATAATATATTATAATCATAAGACATCAAAAATACTAATTTTTAAATAAATTTTTGAAAATAATTTATTAAATAATTTATAAAGTTATAATTAAGTATTTATGACTAACGAAAATACCAACACTTAATTAATAATTATTAAAATATCTCTTATCTAATAATATGATATAATCATATCATATTTTTATTTATAATATTGGTAAATATTATTTATACCATAATTGGTGTGGTTACATTTAAATTGTCTGGATGACAATTCATAAGTTTCATATTAAAATTCAAAATTCCAGGTTAGTAATCCTTTGGTATATGTTCCTTCACATCTAGAAATTCATTTTATTTCTATAATTCTTAATTTATAAAGTTCTTATATTGTTCAAAATTTTATTTTATATGAATATACGATATGACATAATTATTCGAATAAAATTTCCTCTGATACAATTCAACGTTGTTACATTATTCCCACCTTATGAAATTTCCCCTTAATATATAAATTTCAATTCTATGTTGAAAATATCTATGGGTACTTCTCATTCATGGATTCATAAGGTCCCTATATTCCATGCTCAAACTGATGTTTCCAACATTGTACATTTATCAGGTGAGAATTCTTTTTATATAGAACATTATCTCAGTGATCCAAGAACATCAATAGATGCTCCATATAAGAGAGATAATTCTCTAATTATACCACCTCTTAATTCTTTACAAGTGGATAATCTGATATATACTTCTTACAGAAGGATACATGGAATAAATCATGTATAAGAGACATTGTATATGGAAGGGCTTCTCAATAGGCCATAGATCCATCAAAATCCTAGATCTCGAAGGAGCTGAGGTACCTAGGACTTAGCATTCATTTCTTCCCAACTCTCATGATTCTCATCCATAGAGATATGCAGAGGAATACCATGTATCCATCCTTAATCTCAAGCTCAAATCGAAGGTTGTCGGTATAAATTTTTTTTGACCCTGGGATGCCTTGCTATGTTGTTGAATGGTTTTCACCTTTTTCACCATTTAATAGTCCATTTTAGGTCCTATAAGCCTCAATTCACTGACTTCTTCCCAGCAAGCTTGGGTTCTTGACCGTTTTCTATAAAGGGCATCATGTGGATCTATTTGGATTCTAGAGTGAAAAATATTGTTTTAATAGTACTCAACAAATGGAATATGATGGTCCCAGCCTCCATTAATACCACATAACACTCTCATCCTTCCTTCTAGTGTTTAGATAGTTCTTTTAGATTTTCCATCAGTTATAGGATGGGAGGTTGTACTGAAGTTCTACTTATTTCTATGTGCATGGGGGTGACATTTTGAGATTTTATATATGAATCATAAATACATTTCGATTCAATCGATAGTGGTACTGCATGAAGCCATACGAATTCTCTAATATTGAGCCATGAAAGTTGATCCAATGAGCATTCCTCCCTAATTTAGATAAATTGAGATGTTTTTGTAAAATGATCCTTAAGAACCTATATATCATTATTCCCTCTAAATGACATTGTATGTCTAGTGACAATGTCCAATGTGTTTTCTTCCCAATTCAATGTTTGTAAGGGTAGTGATTGTGTCAAACCATTAAATTTTTTCCTCTGAGACTTCACTTGCTAACATATCATGCACAGTTTTGAATATTCAGCAATCTCCTTCATCAAATTTTCCATCAAATAGTTCTCTCATAGACCATGATTCATAATTGTGCTCCCTGTGTGAATAGAAAAATTCAAGCATTGTGAATCATTTAGAATCTCATCCATTATCTTTATAATAGATGATAAATAAAATCATGACCCAAGTCTTCAGACACCATCCTTGTCAATCATAAAATTAGAGGATTTCAAATTTTTGATAGACTCTACCCATTTATGAATCTCAATTTCATTTCATTGAGAATCATTTATTTTCGACATAAGATATGTTGAGAAATAATTTGAGAATGGATTTATCATATTTCTCCCTTAATGATTCATGTGTCCATCCTTTACACGTCTAATAAGAATGGATCTATCTCTATTATCAACATTTATAACGATAAAAAATCCTTTCTACTTAGATAATCATATACCTTATTTTCCTTACCCAGATTGCAATAGATTGAGTAGTCATAATCCTTGATGAGCTCCAATCATATTAATTGGAAAATTTTAAGCTCCTTCTGTGTCAATATAAATTTGACACAGTTGTGAATGGTATATATCACATACTTCTCCCCATAAAAATAATTCCACAAGATTCTCAATAAAAAGATCACGACTTCCAACTCTAGATCATACATTGGATATTTTTTCTCATGAATTTTAATATTCCTTACGGAATAGGATATAAAATTTTCATTTTGATTTAGTAAACAACCTATCCTTTTCTTAAAGCATCAATGTATATGACAATGTGTTTTTTCACTTATCAGGAGTGCGGGGATTGGAATAGTGATAAGCCCATTTTTGAGCTTCATAAATATTTCCTCACATTCTTGAGTCCAAAAAAACATTACCCCCTTACATTTCATCTTGGTCATTTGGTTTGAATATCACGATAAATTCTCCAAATATCCTCAATAAAACCCATCTAATCTATAGAAACTACGGATCTCTCTTACATATGTTGTACTGGGATCACATCGATTGACGTTTTCTAGGAAGGGTACACATATATCTTTTTTCTGGTGAAATCATGATCAAATTATGATAATTTCTCTATCTATAACTCAAATTTATAGTATGTTTAATATAGTTTTTTCGTTTGAGAAGTCTTTAGTACATTATTCAGATGATCATCGTGTTCCACCTTTGTTATTATGTATATCATAATATCATCATTAAATACTACAAAAACATTGATGAGGTAATATCTAAATACACAGTTCATTAGATACATTAATATTTATGGATCATTAGTGAGTTCAAATGGAATCACAATGAAATAATAGTTTCCATACCTTGTTCGAAATGATGTATTCATAACATCTTCCTTCATAACATTTAATGGGTGATATACTAATAGAAGGATTACCATATAAAAAATTTCACCCATGTTGCTAATTAAACTAGTAATCAATCCAGGGATGTGAAGATTTGTTCGTTTCCATGGTTTTATTGAGATCACAATAATCATTGTCCAGGCACATTGATCCATCCTTCTTCAGGAATAATATTACCAATGCACCACATAGTGAATCACTCAGACATAATTTGATTTTATAGATTCTCTTATAACTACATCTTTACCTCTTCCAACTCAATGTTGGTCAATATGTAAGGTTTATTTGACCTAGGTAGTGATCCAAGAAAAGGTTCAATTAAGAACTCAACATCTCGATCAGTACAATGACTAGTCAATTCGTTAGGGAAAACATCAGTGTAATCCCTCATGATGGGGATATATTCAAGCATGATTCTATCCATTGGATCAATCATTTGAGAATGATATAGTTTTTAATGAAGCAAAAATTTCTAAACTTGGGATGATGATTCTGTAAGAGATTCAACTTCCTCCTTATCATGTAAATTATTAGATGTTTTTTTTGGGATGTGAAGAGTGATCCCTCATTCCCAATAGATGATTTTGGATTTTTATAATGATATATATTCTATTCCTAATATAGAATAAAACTTCACTAAAAGATGTATGATGAGAATTTTTGGGTGGTTTGGTCAACAAGCCTTAATGGGGAAGGTTTTATATGCATCAGATGCAATAATTTCTCTTTTATAAGTTCTAACAGATAACTCAACACCCATATACTATAGTGGTTTTGAATAGTTATACTAAACATGAAAGATGTGAAAGAATGCATAGAATCAATATGAAAGAGTATGTATTATATTCTCAAAAGAATCACCACCATAACTATCCCAACATTATTTTCTGGTTCCACCTCAATATTAGTGATAGAATAAACCCTTCCTTATTTCAGGGGAGGTTTTTGTTTATTACCTATGAAAACCATTAGCATTGGGAAATAGTTTTCAAAAATACCTTGTTCCTTTTAGTTAAAAAACTACACTATAGGCTGAGTATTGATCTAAACTCTTTACTTAAACCCCATTAATGGAATTCATCAAATACATTTAGAAAACCATTTCTAGATGTCTACTTAATCTTATATTGAATCATTTCATGGTTCCCTTTAGATAGTTCATAGGATACTTCATCCCCAAATATTGACATATGAGATATTCATTCTTATTTTCATCAGGGGTTTTTCTACTGATCCAACCATATTAAATTCAATTTTTTTTATTTTGAACTCTATCCTCATGATTCCATTAAGAGTATCTGATATAAATTTTAACCTTAACTGAACAATAGAAAAACTCCTAAAAATATTTTGGTGTCTTGAATTAAAATTTCATTTCATAGACTCAGATTTAGATCAAAAAATAAGTAATCAACCTTGATTTCCCTGTTCATGAAAAATCCAAAGTCTTATCATGAAAGTGTGGTAAATTTAACTTCATACAATCTGATAGACTCCCCTTCCTTCCACTTAAGTTCGCGGAACTTTCTTTCCATATTGAGATGGAGGGATCATGGAAATTATTTATTAAATAAAATTCATGGATTCCTCCCAATCCATGGAATTAATTTCCTCCTTTGAATTTGGGGTTTTTATCATTTTTCCACCACTGTTCTACTTCCTCCATCAAAATTATAGATTGTTAGAACAAGTTTTATCTCTTCTAAGAATTGGATAATGACTAATATATTTTCAATGGAGTTAATCCATTGTTCTATGAGAAGGGGATCCTAAGATTCACTAATCACATGTGGCCTTTTATATATGAAGGATTAAAAAGAAAATTTCTTTTTCCGTGGAGATGTTGGGAATTCCATATGATTCATGTTATTATTCATAACGTGAGCTAGCTATGAAATTACTATCATAATGTTTTATGAACACATTGCCATCATATTTTTCATCTATTTATGGAAATCATCATACTACCTTACACATTTATTATTTCCAAGTGTTCTTCTATTTCCCATCATTAAATACGAAAAATAAAGTTCAATTAGGGGTCTTGGATACTTAACTAATATGTGGAAAAAAGGAAACATTAAACGTAAAAGGAAAAAAATTTAAAGGAAATGTATATCCTAACTTGTGATTCCTTGGTTTTCAATCTAGGTTATCCATTATATGTTTCCAAAAAAATATATTTGTATGGTAATATTTTTCCTTAATTATATTCCATAATGTGGTTATGAATTTACCAAAGCATATCCCCCGGGAGTGTCAAAACAAGTTCAGAGTGAACCCCATTATCATATAATAGGATACCACAAGTCCATCCCAGAACACCATTTTAGAGATGTCACTCCTAGGTAAATTTGGTCAAGAAAAAAATCATCTTGTATTCATATATATAATAAGTTTCTGTAGAAACAACCTACTCTATATTTACCAAAATTTAGGAATGTTTTATTGGGAATAGTTTTATCTCTTAGAATACTATTAATGTTTTATGTTAATAATCTCTAAAAATATCTACAAATTTATCTGATATGAGATATAGTGACCCTACCCTTTTACAAATATCTTCAAAAGATTTTAGGAATAATTAAAAATAACATTACAATTCATGTATCGTAACTTCTAGTGTCTTAGGATTAATATGCACATAAAAATTAAATCATTTGACTAAATAAACCATTTATTTATTTATCAATCATTCTGAGGTCCTAATATTCTATAAGACCATACATCTTCTTAGGATATATTGGGGATTACATGAACAAAGATATGGTCTATAAGGTTTAGTAAGGGAATAAAAATAAGAATAAAGCAAAGAACATGGGATAGAAGGCATAATAAAATGACATAAATGACATGGATGTACAAAAGGAATCATAAAATATTTAATCATGGTTTCATAATAGATGTTTTTCAAAATAAATAATTATATAATTATGATTGAAGGATCATTGCAGAATAATTAGTTCTATTCAATGTTAACCACAATGATCTTTGCACATGGAGGATGAGTTAATGCTAACTACCAAGAACATTGCAGAAGATGTCTAATGAGTTTAGGAACTACCTAATGCATTGGAGTGATATCCGGGCAAACCTATCCAAATTTTATCATTAATATTTGTTCCACATGACGAATCATACATAAAAAATAAATTATAAACATGATGGTTACCAATTGTATGAATTAGGTATCATAATCATGTTAAAATCCATACCGTAAGGGAGTATTAGAATGGCGTCCATGGAAGTGAGGATTTGAATCATAAATTGAAATTCAAAAGGAAAAATAACATGATATGTGATGTCAAACAGATTTTATAACATTCAATAATAGTATTTAAGAATCATTATAATTACACCATTTTATTTCAATTTAATATAATATTTAAAGAAATTATAAAATAAAAAATGGAATACTTTTTTACCTAAAACCCCAAGAGAACACATAATGTTTTCATAATAAAAATAATTATATTAAAAAACAATTGGTGCCTAAAAATATATTATAGAGTTCACATTAAAATGAGTAAAGTTTTTGGAAGTTCCCTTAAATCAAGCTTGCTTATCGGTAAGAATTGAGTAGGGAACCCTCCAAAAACATGTATATTTCCAGAAAAATAACGATGCATAGGTCTAGACACATGATTTTGAAACATATAAAAAACATTTTATATAATTACAGAAAATTTAATTTAGTTTAATTTGGTTGGAAATAGACAAAGAATAACCCAAAAGAATAATGGAGGTTTAGGTAAAATCTCTTTCCTTAATTCAGAAGGTGTTATTAAAATGATTTTAATTTTCTAGATAATTAGATTAGATTCATTATTTAATAATTCCTGAAAATTTTATACATTTAATAGATATTTTCTAACTTTATTAAATTTATTCATTTTAATTTTAAATGAGTTATATTGTTCAATTTCATCATTTGGGTTTGTTGCGTTCCATGTTTTTCTTAATCAGTTAACATTTATATATGTATGAAAGGTACGGTAATGTGGGGGTAATTAATAATTATTGAACATATATATTATTAATGAACATATATATTTAAATTTTTTCTACTATACAATTTTTTTAAGGATCCTGGAAAATCATTGGATAAATAATTAATGATAATCATTTGGGTTTATCTTGACAGTTTTCGATCACGATGTGCTCATATTGTTTTATGAATAAATATCATGTGTACAAAATTATTAAAGAAAATTAAATAAAATATAAATCATATATTATAATCCAGTTCAAACATAATTTTTTTTTTCATTACTGGACTTGATGAAAGAAAAATTAATTGAAATCATTGTCATCCTTGAATGTGACAAATTAACACATCACAAATAATGTTTGAATTTTTTGTATAAAAAGTGGGGGATAGAGTGATGATGATGAGTTATTCCATTAGAATAAAGTAATTCTAATAAATTAGGATTTTATGTAATATTTTCATTTTCAATGTTGAGGATGTGTCACATGTTGTTTTTAACAATTTGGTTATGGTTTCAATGTGATGAGATCGATCAATGATATGTTGATCATTATGACCTTTTAATATAAATTGTTATAATTTTTTATCCAGATTGACATAAATAATTAAATATGTCATAACTATATTTAATTAATTTTTGGGTGTATGGATGTTGGAAATGATGATGAACATTGCATATGATCTTGGACGGACTGTGAAAGTTGCTGATGTCGCATGTAAAATTAATGGAAGGCTATATAAAATTTATTGTTCCATAATACCTATCCTATAGTATTTGTGAGTGTTTATATAGTATTTTTATATATATTATTTACCATAATAGTGGAACAATATTTGTTATTTACACTAATTAACTGTTAAATTAAATTATTCAATTTTGAAATTTAATGGATGAATACCTGGGGTCACAAACAACCCATGTGATTGAGCTTTATTATTCAACTCATTAATGAGGATGAGGGTATCTTGTAATATTCCTCTACATATGATATGACCTAGAGGATCCCATGTGGGATGAATTTATATTCTTAGTCCTTATCATGAACCCAATAGGGGAACCCTTAGATATGTTTTTACTTATAGTATCCCAAGAGGGATGCATTCAATCGCATGAGAACTTCGAGGATCCCAAGTAGGATACATCTTCTAAGAACTGACCTAGGTAAATCAGTGGGTTCCCTAATTTTTTTCCAACACTATGTTAGTGCATCCATTTTGGGTATATATTTTAGTGGTTGTTGTCTTCAAAGCCATGGAAAAGTTGTAATCAGTTATATTATCATTACAGTAGTGATTTTATGTATTTTCATACCCTCACTTTGTATTAATGCATTGACCGATTTACTACTGATGTAAGGATGATCACAATATTTTCATCTTCATTTTTGGTATATGATACTAACATAAGATGAAATTTCATATTGGGATAGATTGAAATATTTCTTGGTGTCCAACATTAGAGCCTTTCCATTTTACTATTATTTTGGATGGTTAGATTCATTTCCTTGGATCAGTCTTCTGAGAATTTTATATATTTTAATATTTTTTGGATTCTCAAATATAATTCATGAGATCCACAATAATGACCCGTTTATTCTGATAATTGGGAATGAAATGTATATTTTTATGCTAATTGATCATGTTTTCCCTATGTTTGTTATATTGGGAATGATATCCCTATGAATATGTTATTCGAGAAAGACATCTATATGTTTTCGTTATTCAAGTAAGGAAACCCTATGATTATTAATATTGGGAATAGTGTCCCTTTGTTTATTATATTCTAGAATGTTCTCACTATAGATTTTTAGACTCAATTGATGTTGATAATTATGTTTTAAATAATTAATTACTAGATTGTCGTGTTGGAGAAGGTGCTCCACATCGATGATGTGATCATTTCATTATGGATGATTATGCCTTTCACATGTGATGCATATGATGACCCCTATGGTCTGATGAACACACAATTACTACATCACCCAATGTTACATAATGGGTGTGGGGCTGTTTAGTCATTCATAAGAATGGGTATTGAACATGTACATAGATCTGGAGATCCTTCCATTTATACATCTCCTAAGGATGAGTCCCCTAGTCAATTTTCAGATTCAAAATATCATGATTTCATATAGACCAAGGATGAATATTCAAATATCATACAATGTTAAAATGTCATGAGTGGTATGGAATCTAGCTCAATGGCCATTTACCAGATTATCCTTTAGTAAAAATCATTCTTCATTATAAATATTATAGGTGAGTGTAAGTGAACACATGCTTAGGGATGTATCCATGTGTGGGGACACATCTTGCTCAAATACATTTCTAGTATTGTCTAAATCATTTATTATCAATTATTATTATTGATATTAAGAACAAACTAATTATACCTAGCTTGAGTGGTATGACTGATAGCTCAATAACCTTTTCATAGGATGTCCAGATTAGCAGGATTACTGTACCAAATGCTGGATTCCGTTGATAATGTTATCTTTCACCAAACTCATATTTTTAAATATATATGTATATATATATATATATATATTTATGGGACTATATATTTACATATACATATATATTTACATTATGTTTCTCTACCCATTTTATCAGAATCATGGACCCATGGATCTATTGTGCTTTATTTAAATTATGTCTGATTTGTATTTATCATTCAGTTTTATTTAGTAATGTTATAATTATGATTAGATAACATTTACATTAAAATTATATTACTATATATTTCTGATACTATATTTGTGGTTCCCAATCAATTTTTCTACCCACACCCTACATGGTATTTCATTTCAATAAGGTAATATTGCTGATGTTCAATTGGTTATAGGGATAGGATGTGCCATATCCCATGACTGATAGAGAAGGATGGCTCAGATATGTATATGGGGATTTTTATATTTTATGACTTAGTATATATAGTGGATTGATACACTCCTATCGTGGGGAGTGGAAAAAAAATTATATTTTTTTCCTAGTGCAACATAGTGGCTGACCATGGTGGTCTCTCATGACGAACCTTATCAATTTAGATCACTTTATTTATCTAATTCACCTAATATATATCTTTTGGATATATTTTTGTTTAATGAAAGTGAATATAATCTTTTTGGGTTTTTTATAATTAATTACAATCACATGTAAAATGATAATTTAAACTATAATAAAAATCTAAACAAAATGATATAATAAGAATGAACTTGGTTTTGGATTTCAGTCTTGGATTCAATCATTATTTTCCTACATGGGTTTGATTTAGTATGATAATTCAAACATAAAATATCATGTTTTAATCAATATTATTTTCCAGAATAGATGTAGTCTGAGTATCATTTAATTGGGGGGCATCACCACATTGGGGAAATTCGTCTCACCCAAGCATGCTACTCAATTCTACCACAAAAATTAATTAAACATTAAATAATGTTCATAAAAACCATGACCCCACCCTAAGCCAAGTATCGTGATTTTCCTCTCATTTTTGAGAATATGATATTACTTGGTGGATTGGGTGGAAGAGGAGGGAGTGAGATAGAAAGAAATGATGAAAAGTTGATGGAGAAACAAATATGATTGGATTAATAAAACTAAAAAATAAATTACAATTAAAAATGAAACTAAATGAAAAATAAAATGAAAAAATAAAAGATGAAATCAGGGGGGATGTGGAGCATCAGCATCCCATGCTCATTTGGGATCCATCCATGGTTGTGAGTGTCGAGTTGTTGATTTGAGAATGAGGTGAGGGCCTCCTTTTATAGGCAGAATTCTTTCCTCTGATGGTTTTCATGTTTTTTGGCCCAATAACATTTTGATTCATGCATAAACCCCTTCATCAACGTTGTTCATAAATTTGTTTTCCATTTACCCTAAAAATATCAGCTCCTTTTCACACCGGATGAATGAGGTTAGAATTTTTCATTGGAGGTTTCTTTTTCTGGACAAGGCTTCTGGGAAGGTTCCTCCAAAAGTATTACATTCAATGACAACCTTAATGAATTAAAATCTCTCTAAAATTTGATTCATAGATGGCCCTATTTGTCCTCATTCTATCTCATGTGGAACCACCTCAATTGGATGTGTTTATGACGAGTTGTGGTTCTGTTATGGGGTGGGGTCCACGTTTTCCACCAAGAAAAATCATAAACTTCATTGATTTTTTCAACCCTTTGGATGGTCAAATCAGATCTTGTTCCAGAAGAAAAAGGTGAAGGAAATAAAATAAGGATTATAAAAAAAGATTTACTAAATTTTGAATTATATTTGTTACAAAATGAAAATCACACCCTTGTGGTCAAAATCTATCCAAAATCAAGAATTATGCACTTTTCTAAAATTTTCTCATTTTCATCATATATTTCAAATTACTCATTATTTTAATGAAACAAGTAAATACATGGGTTTTATCATCAAAAATAGTAAATAATACTCATTATTTGACTGAAAATATGCAAATAACGTGTTTCTTTCAAATTCCCCCACACTTAAACCATGCTTGTCCTCAAGCATAAAATCTCAACATAGAAATCAGAGGACCCCAATGTTACAAATATTCAAATTTCAGAAAAATATATTCAAACAACTTTAAATATGAAATCAAACATTCGAAAATCAACCTAAAAATCAATTTAATTTCTCATTTTTCAATGAAAAAAATCACATATTTTACTTTTCCCCTATGAAAATTGATTGAACTTATCCTTTCATTCATTCAAGCTCCTTGATTCATTATTATTAAACATGCCATGTATTCATTTACCTCACTTTTGATTATTTTTCTCATCACTCATGATATAATTCATATAGAGTTATGCTCATATCATGAGAACATGGTCTTTATTCATAGCCTTCTAAATAAACTACTTTCTATACTTTTTAAAGAAAAAAGACATATAATATCATGAGGACATGCAATAAAGATTCAAATGACTCTGAGGCTTATGGTTGGTGGGATTTTATGCTTTAACAATTATGGATCAAGGATGAGGTTTATCTGTTAAGTACAATGCATGATATCAAAAGTAAAAGTGTAATGAAATTATCCCCTTCAATGTAGCAACACCCACTTCCAAAAACTCAAAGAAAAGGTTTTGATATATTAAGCATAATGAATGATTTTTTCACCCTCTTGTTTTTTTATTTTGTGATTTTTTTCCTTTTTTTGATAGTTATGATAATATAAAACCTCAATCCATCACCGAACTATTTACTATTAGAAGATCATCATTCCGGAAAATGGAAATTTTGTTTCTCCCAAATCACAATCCATTTTTCTATTTTTTGTATCTTTTTTGTCATTTTTTATATTTTTCAATTAAAGATGGGAAAAAAATAAATTATAATAAATGATTTCACAACCGTTTACAATTCCCACAATAACTCCCCCACACTTCTTCCTTAAAATTTGTATCATCACATCCACCATGATTCCCTTTACCCCACACTTCAAATATAAAATATCCTCAAAATACCAAGAGTAGGGTAGGAATGGATAAAAAATGGCTTAAATCCTAGCTCATCCCTATAAAGGACATTCATGGTCTCTATGGGATAAAAGAAGGATCAATATAAAGGTGTTACGTTAAGGAAATATAGATTATCAAAGGATGCCTCAATAATTTTAAATTGTTTTTTCACATTCATTTCTTTGACAAGTTTCAATACATGTTCTAGTTGGTTACATGTCCTAATATCACTCAAGAAATATGCTCAAGAATAAATAGGAAGTACTTGGTCTAGAAATTCTCTCGGGAATAGGAAATATAACAATGGACAATCACTCATGGAATGAGTAATAATAACAAATCAATTCACATAATCATATGAAATTCAAATCATAAAAGATGGTAGGGAAATTTCATTTAAATGAATCAGTTAATTCCCTCAAATTAAGATTCATCATTTTAATATCTATGCTTCATATTTAAAAAACCAATTCTACTTTTCCATCTTTTAATCATATAAACCTTGAAATATAAAACATGGCATCACTGGGTTCCTAAGAAACTAATGCCTCTAAGATAAATTGAGTAAAACATGAATTCAACTGTAGGCATGAAATTTTATCTTTAAATTTAAAAACATGTTTTGGACCAAAATGTGGAGTGTTTAAAAGATAAAACACTAAAATTGAACTCCCTTTTTCAAGTAAAATTAGTCATTTTCCTCCACTATCTGGGACTTCCTTCTACTATCATGATCATATAAAAGAAAATCACTCAATGAATCACAAAGATAATTTCATTCAAGATAAAAACAGGAGGGAGGGGATCTATGCTAGACTACTTCCTAAGAAATTAAATTGAAATAAAAATTCCTATAAAGCATGTAAAGATAAATCTTGGTATGATCCCCCATGTGGGCCTTAAATATTTATAGCCTCCAGAGGGAAATACAGGATGTTATCCAAAGTTTGATGAAGGATGAAGCTTCATTAATTTGAACCACCACATTTGGCTTTTCAAAGCATGTACTTCATCCATGTGGGTGAGTAATGATCCATGGATAGAGTACATCATATCCTCCACCTTCACAATGAGGTACAGTTTGTATGGAGGGTGTAGGATAAATTATGGACCATCCCATTCCTTAGTTTATACTTGTGCAACATTCTTCTCTTCCATTGTTGGATTCATGGGGGATAAATGAGGACAAGCCTCCTGTCTGATTTCCTTAGGATCAGCTACATGGATCTCGTGATGGGGCTCCTCCAATGCATGTTCATTGAAATTAGGGACCTCCATGTGTTCCTCAACATGTGCATGTCCATTTTATTCTTTATCTTTCGCCAAGGCATAGCAAAGAATGTCTGATTCTGTACAATCATAATAAGAGGGAGTGATTTACGAATCTGTTTCAATAATATCTGAAGAGATGCGTTCAATGAAAGGTTCCACTCTATGAGTTATCTATGCTTCAATATCTACCATAGTGGTAACTGCCTCTTCGAGTAGACTCTCTGATGATGGAGGCAGGTAGTCGTGCTCCTCCATATTGATTTCAAAATACACCACTTGTGTGGTTTCTTCCTTCAGTGCTACTGGATCTTCTTTTTTGAATTGTATGTGGAGATTAGGAATTTCCTCACATTTAATCATGAATTCAACCAATATTTATTGATATCCTACATTTAGATTAGTAGGTATGTCTTCATCCTTTTCCACCTCAGGTTCTTGATCCATATCATGGTTGGGTTTCTCCATTAATGAATGAACAAAATCAAATTCTCTTTAAGATTTTTTCACTAGATTTTCAATGATTTTTCTATGTTCTTTCAACTGAGCCTTTTGAAAATATTCTTCTTCATTTTTTTGTTGTTGCACCTATGAGTAATTATTCCATGCCTAATATAATGAATTTGAGTACATCATGAAAGTTTTTTATATTTTTTTAATAAATGAAATCTTCCTATGATGTGAAAATAGAAAAATTAAATGGACTAATTATTTGCTCCCGATTGATGGAACCAGTTTTAACGCACGCTTGTACCAGGGTGTGGACAAAAACAATTATATTTTTTTCATTGTCCAGCATAGTGGATCACTAGGGCCATCTCTATTGAGAAGCTTTCTCATTTTAGTTCACATACTTTACCTAATTCACCTAATAGATCTCCTTTTGATATTTGGTTATTTAATTAAAGAGATTACAATCAATTTGGGTTTTTTATAATTACTTACTATCACATGTAAAATGATGATTTAGACTATCAGGAAAATCTAAACAGAATAAGTTAATAAGAATGAAATTGGTTTTGGTGTTCTGTCTTGGATTCAATAAATATTTTCCTTCATGTATTTTATTTATATTGATAATTAAAACATACAATATCATGTTTGAGTCACTATTCTCTTCCTGAATAGAATTATTTTGAGTTTCATGTCATTGGGGGGCCATAAACACATCTGGGACCTTCACCTCACCAATGCATGAAACCCAATTCTACCACAAACTTAATTAAACATTAATGCAAGTTTATAAAAACCTTTACCACACCCCTAGACAAGTATCATAATTAGACTCTCATTTTCGACAGTACGAGATTATATGGTGGAGTGGGTGGAAGAGGAGAGAGTGAGATGGAATGAAATGAAGAAAAGTGGATGGAGAAACAAAAATGCATGGATTAATAAAACAAAAAAATAAATTACAGTTGAAAATGAATCTAAAATAAAACTAAAAACAAGAAGAAATGAGGGCTTGGAGGGGAAGATGAGTCACAGCAGCCCATGCTGCGGGGGGATCCCTCCGTGTCTATGGGTGTAGAGCTGATGATTTTAGGAGGAGGTGAGGGCCTCCTTTTATAGGTAGAATTATGTTATATGAAATTGTTCACATTCATGGACAATAAAATGGTCGAGTCATGCGTGGAACCTTTATTAAAATTTGATAATAAATGTGTTGGCTCTTTAACATAAAAATTTCAGCTCTTTTGGACCAAGTATGAATTTGATATAAATTTTTATTTTGTGGTTTCTCTTTCTAGATAATTCTTCCAGGATGGTTCCTCTAACGGAATAATATTCAATGTAAGAATTAATTACTTCAAAAGTCCTTAAAATTTATTGGCAGGCCATACCTATCTGTCCTCGTGCAATCCCAAGTGTACTAACCTCCATTGGATGTGTTTAGGCCAAATTGTGGTTTTATTATTATGGTGGGGTCCACGTTGTCTTCCCAGAAAAATCATAAACATCCTTGATTTTTTAAGCTCATTGGAGAGTCGAATCATCTCTTAGTTTAAAAGAAAAAGGTTAAGGAAATACAATCAGGATTCTAAAACAAAGAATCACTAAATTTGGAATTATATTTTTAATGAAATGAAAAAACTACCCTTGTGGTCAAAATTGGTCCAAAATCCAGAAATATGCACCTTTCTCGATTTTTCTCATTTCTATCATAAAAATCAATTTACCCATTATTGTAATAAAACAAGTAAATATATATTGTTTATCATTGAAAACCCATAAAAATTAATCATTATTTGATTGAAAATATGAAAATAAATTTGCTCTATCAAGGATCCTTAATCATTAATTATTATTATTTTAATTACATTAGTATATGTATGGTTATCCCAGTGTGTGTCCTATGTTTAATGTATGACTTTTCATTTCAGGTTTTTTCAGCATTACATTTATCATTTCAGCGTTGTTATATTTATTTTTTCTAATATATTTCTGTTAATATTATGGATTTTATCTTTTTATTTCTATTATTACATAATCTAATATGATTTCATTGTCTTCACACTATCACATCCAAGGCCATCAATAATAGCCAGAATATTCTATTATATGTGGAGGCTTAGTTAATGCCTCACTTGGAACCACCATAGAGCATTGGTTTAGTTAAATATGGGTCCAGATGTTACAAATTGATATCATATGTATTTATTTTCCAATTGTATTGATATTTGGGAATTGGTAGATAACTTTATTTTGAATGTAACAAAACATGTGATTTATATCAGACCAGAGCATCGAGAACACTTTTTATTGTAAGAAGCCACTGTTGTCTGCTGTGTGGGATTACTATTCTGATCAGTGATGTTATAGTTACATTTGTTTTCTTCTTTGACTGATGAACATGCCATGAGTTGTTTATAATTTATCATTGTTTTATGAGTCTCATCTTATTGGATATATCCAATTGATGGATTTCAATCTCTTAGTCCATCCGAAAGATGTGGGTGATTGATTTTTAAACATTGCAGACAATGGATAGAGGCGTCTCATGCATCGTATTTTGAACATAGCATTCACATGTTATAAGACCTATAGTTTGTGTTTTTACTGTGGATAGATGATAATTATTTAATATGTTAATAATAACATAAATAATGTTTTATCTAATATTTTTCTTTGGAATAGTACTAAATTAGGCTGACTTGTAAATAAATTTCCTTTCGTTGGAAGGAAATATTGATCTGTGCTAGGACATTTGATGGTGAGGATGATGACTCAAACGATATGTACATGAGTTTTATTTACCCTAGTAGTTATATATAGAACATGTCCACCATGAGGTGGAACCCTTATAGAGTTTTAATTATTATGGTTGGTTATTTAATTTGGTATTGAAAACCTATATAGTTTTTCCTACATAGATTAGAATGAAACTATTCTAAACTAAATTTTATATTTATGATACGAAATTGATATTTGAGATGATGTTGTGTGAATATAGTTGTTCCTTTAATATTTACATCAGCACCTAATTCTTTTATGGTAGAACCATTATGGGTGTAACTTTTCTTTTATGGTGGTCTAGTTGGGTCATTGTGTACGATCTCGATGAATACCTAAAAATTTTACAGTACAGTAAACCTATATGAGGTATTACAATGAACATATTCTTGATGAGTGTTAGTTTATCATTGTTTTCAATGCCAAATCATCATATTTTAGTTAAATTCCCTTATGATGTTTCTCATTGAGGATCTGTTCCCTAATAGGATAATGTTTGACATTATTTGTCCAACTTAAGAAAATTTTTTCATTACTTAATTTAGAGAGAGAGTTTGCAGGTATGTTAGATGTATTATATCAATTTGATTGTGTAGGTTATTCCACATTATATTCACCCATACATATGATTGTAATCTAGGATAAGAGGGATGATTTGGTTACCCTACTATGAGACATTATTGGTTGTGATTGTTTCATTACCTAGAGGCCCTTTTTTGTTATTCAATCATTTTGGGATGACATTTCATTTTGATTGAGAAAAACATATAACCATGGTTTCCCATGGTCTATGTATTTCTTCTAGGAAAGTATCATTGTTAAATAATCTTTTTGAGAACAATTCACATTAGGTACTAGAGGGTTACAACATAATTATGTTAATTCCTTTTCTTTCTTATAAATCATCTAGGATTCATGTGTTTCAGGATTTTATACAATGGGTAGGACTATACTGCTTCCTGATCATTCTTATTAGGTTCTATGTTGATAGAAAACATATACAGAGAGACATTTTATGCACATGACTGGAATGACATTGGGTGACTGGTTTTCATGGTATATATCATAACATATACGAGGTTAAATTTTTTAATGATGAAATCAATGTGAGATTATAAATTAAATAATAATTTTGTTCCATATATAATGGTCAACATAGACTTGAAATGGAAAACTCACAGAAGCATGATTTGGGTGAATATGGTATGTGTCATTTAGCAGTGGTACCATTTAAATTGTAAAGAGGTGAATGGTCAAGTGTTAGATGAGGAAAAAAGGTTTCACTAGTGATACATTCCTTTTTTTGATGATGTTGTGACTAACATTAGAAATTTTCATCCATGGTAGAGGTGACATCAAAATTAAATCATGAACCAAGAGGAAATTGACATGTGGATTGACATTGAAACACATGGTCTCTAGATGTGGTGTGGGTAGTAAGATAAGGAAAGTACAACCTCATTATATGTTACATTTTCATAGAATAGTGATACCCACCTATTAAAGGAATCTTATATGACTCCAGGTTAGAGGAGACCATTCCCAGAATCATGAAATCATCTTCAGGATGATAATAGATAATTGGAAATAAATCAAGCTAAATCAATACATTTTGATTTTAATAGAGGGAATCGTTGGGGATTTTTATAGAGGTGTGGTAATAAAGTAATCCATATAGTTGGTCATACACTATCTTACTTTTTTTGGTGGTGACCAAATTTTTTTCGTAATTTTTAAAAATGTCATGGAAACTCTTATTGCGAAGTATTAGGGAGTTTGTGGTGGCATTTTCATTGACACATAGGATGAGTGAGATTTTAGGTTTTTTTATATGTATAATACGGATATGTAATTTGATGTGGAGATCATATGCTGTTATTATTAGGATTTATTCCTAGATTCTTTTAATGTTGGATATAGAAATATAGTCATTGATAGGTGACCCTCATGTGAGATGGGTCACAGGACAATGAGATTGATCATAAGATGATCATTAGTTCATTCATTCTATTATAAAATTGGACCTGATTATTCTTTGATTCCTCTATTAATACCTAGTATTGGTCTGATTTAGTACTGGGGTTATGATCTGGTGCATCGAGTTGAAAACATTTTGGGAGCATCACTAAGATGATTGATTCATGTATAGAGAAGAAATTCCAGTGGTGGAAGTACCATGGTTTATAATTTTCTATTGAAAGTAGGAACTAATGATGCGGATCACCATCAGTTGGATGATTATAGATATAATAGAATATTCATGTATTGGATTAGATAGTCTCATGGAATCCTTGAATTTTTTTTCTCATAGCTATGAGTGTTGTATCAAGTTTAGGTTTTTAGGAACTATATGTTTAAAAGGAGCACTTGGATGTGTGTTATGAATTTAGAGAATAAACTCTTTTTTCTATGTGGTAATTCAAAACACATGTATGTTAGGGGATGTTTTCATTTTACCATATGGATTCTTGGGGAGAATATAATCTATTGTGGGGAGATTATTACATCATTTGTTTTGGACATGGATAAATGTTTTGAGAGACTTTTAATTTTTCTCCATTGGTGGACCTATAATAATGTGAACCAAAAATAAAAATGATGTTCTGGGTGTTTAAGAATCAAAAAATGATGCATTCAGATATAAGTTAATTTTTTTTGGAAGTATCAGAGTTTTGGGAAAGCATCAGAGGATGAATGAACATGTCAGACAACTGGGAACATAAATTATTGGTCATTCACATTAATAATCCCATTCTTGAAGCAAATGGGTTTTACAGGTCACGTCATGGTGAATACAAAACAAGAAATTCTTTGGGATTACCCTGGGGTCTGAAGTCATGTATATGGTTTACATCTAGAATCATGATCACATCCTGAAACCATTACACCTTATTAATCTGGATAGATGTATTTTAAAAATATTTTAAATAGGGGCTGAATCAACATTATTTCATCAGGAAATTGAAGGGAACACCCATGTAATGTATTATCTAGAATCCTATACATTTATTTATTCTTTATTTATTGAGGATATATTGGTTTTGATTAAGTGGAATAAATAGGTAATATCACCCCCTGATATCCTCCAATGATTCTTATCTCCCATCATTATAGGTTTTATATATTATGTTTTAGGTTTCTTCATTAGTTCGATCGATGAATGGTTTAATCAGCCGTTTTGGTATGGGTTTTTTATTTTCTTATAAAGATTTCATCCCAATCAGTTTTCCTCAATTATAATCATGTTGTATCATTGAGGTATGTCAATATAGTGAATTTAAAAAAATAATGATTTTAAATAAATATTTGGTTGTTTGACCTAATATTGTTTATTATAGATTATTCCTAATTCAGGGTATAGGATGTGTCACATGTTTTCGATGCAGATTTTATCACAGTTCCAATGTGTCGATATTGACTAGTGAAATTTTGAGTATTATCCACATTTAATTTATATTATTATAATTTTTTATCATGATAAAATTAACTAATTTATGATAACATAGTTATAATTTATTAGTTTTTAAGGATTGTGTTGTGAGATAGGACCATGCATGTGTCGGATGTTATTAGAAGGCCTTGGATGCTATTTACCACCCTTATAAAATAAATGGAATCCTTCCTAAATGTATGTGGTTTTTAATATGACACCAAAATTATTTCTTCATTTTTATATAGTATGTTTGTGTTTGTGATTTCCCCTTATAGAGTCACACCCAATTTAGATTTACCATAATGAACTGTTAAATATTGTTTTTTATTTTGGAAATTAAAGGGATGAATTCCATGAGTCCCAAATGCCACCAAAACTTTTGTTTTGTGTTTCAACTAATAAATTTGGTTGAGGGTCCCACATGGGGGATACCTTCACACATGATATATCCAACAAGATCCTATTTTGGATTCCTCCTTCTTCATACACTTTGTGGGGAACTTAAGAGGGAGGTAGTTACTTATGTTTTGACATAAAGGATCCCTAGAGTGACATCATCCAACACATGTGAATCCCACTGGCCCTGAGTATGATGAATCTTCTAATATATGACCTATGAGGCCTGATGTGTTAGCCAGGTTTTGATTAACCTTGATCTAGTGTATTGGGTTTGGGTAGTGATGGTATCTACTATAACCATTGAATATGTACCAAACCTATAAGCCATGCGACTATTGTATTAGTGGTGGGTTTAGGTGTTAGACTTACCTCACTCTTAATATATGAATTTATTTATTTTATAATAATGCAATGATGATTACTATATTCAATTATTATTTTTTCATGCTGATCCTGATTCAATGCGTCTTTTCTTATTGGTATTCATAGAAATATTTCTTGGGATTCGGTGTCTGAACATTTTCATTGTTTGTTATTTTATTGGGATTCATTGAAATACTTATTTTGATCTAACTAATATTCATATTATTCATTTTGTTATTATTATGAATCTCATAATTATTTCCAAGGATCTAGAATAATAGCATAATTTATTGTGATATAAGGGCATGTAATTCTTAGGTTTATGGTAAATGGTCATGGTGTCCCTAGGTTTTTGATTTTGTACATGGAGTCTATGTTAAGTTGGTATTTGAGCATATTACCCTAATGTTTTTTATATTCAAGAATGGTATACCTATGATCATGATACTTAGGAATAGTTTCCCTATGATTTTGATATTAAACTACGGAATCACTACCGATTATGAGACTTGATTTTTGTGGATTATTATTTTTTCCCTGATTAACTACATGATCATTATGTTTGAAAAAGTTCTCTTTATCATTGTTGAAATGTTTAATCGATGAGCTATTACTCTCTCCTCGATTAATTCCTCGGATTCAACATTGGTTTGGATTGACACACCATTACTACATCACCTAGAGGTACATCTTGGGGATGGGTTTTTATCCATATATATTAATGTATTTTGACAATGTACCTAGGTCGGAAGATCATTCAATTTATAGATCACCTAGGGTTGATCCACTCAGGGAATTGTCCAATTATATAAGTCATGATTTACTACAGACTCAGACTTACAATTCACTAACTTAATTTGATTTACATTCATTTAGTGGAATGTAATATAGTTCAGTGACCATTTATAGGATATTATGTCGGCATAATACATTCTTCATTATTTTTATTGGATACGAGTATGGGAAAATCCTTGGTTATTCCATGTATTCCTCTATGGTGATGTAACATACTTAGATAAATTTACATCACTAGAAAAGAATTTATTATCGAATTGGATTACAGTCCTAGATACCAACTTAATTATACATGGTTGATGTGATAAGACATCCTTCTCAATTCAATTTCCATGTGATGTTCAAATGAACATAATTACGGCCCAATGTTTGACTATTGATGATTAGATTGTTTTTCACCTTACTTATGTTTATTAATGATTAATTTTTTATTTATATATATGGTAATATACATACAATATATATATATATATGTATAATTGATTGTGATCTTCCCAACTAATCTGGATCGCAGATATAAGAATCAGATGTGATTTATTTTATTTACGTCTCAAATTTATTTATTGATTATTTTTATATATTATTTTCATCCTAATTAGTAGAAAAATTTTACATAAATAGTATATTACATGCTAAGTACAACATGGTGTTGGTAGTTCCCTACATAGTTTTTTACTCGCACCCTAGTCAGACCACCACGGCCCAGGGGTACCTGAGCAGACGTTTACACAATAAAGTAATAGGGTGAGTCGAGTCTTGGGACTAGTTGACTAAGATGGCTGGTATATATATGTAGAGATCAAGTATCATGTATGGCTTACGGTATTCATAAAATCATTATTCTTTTCATTATTTTTTTACTCAATTAATTGTATGGTCAGCCCAGTGGTTAAACATTGTTGTATATATGGCATGGCTATTAAGTTGTCTACTATATTCTATTTTTTCATCCTTGTTATTTTATTACATACACACTATTTTTATTCAATATATGGATGTTATCTAGTGTTTTTGATGTTTCCCACTCTGATATGATGAAATATGCTCCTATCAGTCATTACCTAGGCCCTCATTGCTAGTCATCAACCTCTAGCATATATAAGGAAATTTTTGAGGCCTTGTGGAAAACAGGTTTAGAGCACCGGTTCATTGGAATCCATTTCGATAGTTTACATAATGATAGTTTTTTTGGTGAACTCATGCTTATGGATAAAAATTATGTGGGTATTAAATAACCTTCTAATATATTCAAAAATAATATTTCTCAGGACCTTAAAAGTTTATATGAGAGAATTTGTGCTAAGAAAATTGGTACAGTGGATGATTTATCCCCTCCGAATGGGTAAACTAGGGTATTTTTCCAAATTAAAATTGTAAATATAACGATTTATCCCAAAAAAATATGTATATATGAGGTTTATCACATGAACAGGGATTTAGGGTGTGTTTATCCCAGTCCTAAGAAGATATACGAGTGATTATCCCTAGCCTACTATGTGATGAAGGTCTTACAATGTAGCCATGATAGATTATTACAATACAAATTCATAATCAATATCTCAAATTTATCTAATTTTGAAACTATTTAGGATCATGTCTATTGACTAATTTAACTATTTTAAAAAAGGTTATTCTATATAGGGAATGTTTTATGGTTATTGTTAGTTTTCAATCCTCAAAAATAATATAATGAAGTTTTCAAGTAAAGAGGTCATACAATACAAGATGTCTACAATATTAAAGGTGCTATAATTTCCTAGTTTTGGCCCAATTTTTGGGGTCTATATTGTATGAAGGGATACCATCATTAATGATGGATTTCCTTAATGTAATTTTTAAAATATTAGAATGGAAAGTGTTTTTAGAATACTGGTCTTTGAAAAAGGTTGTTCGCGAAGGCATGATGGATCAATAGAATGCTCTACGATTATGACGAGCATCATGAATGGAGAAATTATTCTCCAAGATTACAATAATTCAAGGTTCATGAAGGAATAAATTGTTTGATGGAAAAATCTGTGATTATGAGATCAGTCCCAAATGATGAAAATGGTTTTTTTGGAAAACACTGTAGTTATGAAAAGCATTGTCAACAATGAATTTTTATGGAGCTTCATGATAGGAGGAGCTCGAAGAAGTTTTTTTTGACCAATCTGGAGAATTTGGTATGAGGATGTGGTGCATCTCAAAATGGATGAAACTATAAATATGAGGCTAACCCAACAGTTTTTTTCAAGTATATTTTCATGTAAAATCACGAAACTCCTTGATTTTCAAAGCTAAGGGAGCTCTGTGAATCTGAATTTCAATGCGACCATGAGAACCATGAAAAGTGTAGTTTAATCATGACTAATTCCAATTCTTATGATAAATTAGTGAATAATTTTGATGGTGTATCCTTCACTAAATTAGTGATCTTCACACATGAATTTGTTTTTTGAAGGCGGTGGTGCATTAAGTTTTGAGAATCATGAAGGAGAATAAAAAAAGGTACTCTTGATCATCTGGTTTTAAATTAACAATGCCTTTAGAGTTCATAAAATCACGATTAATGTGATAGTAGAGTCTCATGCTATACAGTGACAAATAATTTAATTCATGTCCATTTAATTGACCTTTATTTAGATAAACTAAGATAGACATATGTCAATGAAGTTATCCAGAATTATTCGACATAAGTGTTCTGAGGGAGTTAGTGTTCTTTCCATAAAATTATGTAAATGCATTGTTCTTGGAATTGAGTGACTATTAAAAAAAATCAATATTCCACTTCTAGTAATGACTAGTGGATTTTGGTATGACCGACACACTACAAGAGTATTCCCATTAGAATATCTCTCAGTTGTGAACCATATAATTTTTTTATTTCTCCTATGTGTGAATGGTTATATAATGCACATTACAACCAGATAGGTTTAAAAGGTTCCTACTAAAATGGGAATAATATCCACCAATTTAAAAGAATAATTTGAGTCCCTGATTCACCCCTCCCCTCTCAGGATGTTCTGGAGTACATTAAGTAGTATCAAAGCCTATCGTTCGCTAGTGTAAAATCTTTCAATTTTTCTTATATAGAATTTATTTAATTTTTTGGGAGCCCCCCACTTTGATAGAAGAAACATTTTGACCTAGAAGAATGGGATGAGATCCCATTTAAGATCTCATGGAATGGAAGTCCATTTTTCCTCTTCATTATAAATACATGTCACTATTCCAATAGGTATGTATGGGACTGATACAGATGGAAAAATATTGATATAGATGCTAAAGTAAATAATTCCCTCACTACATGTCATTCTAATTAAATCAACAAAAAGGTGATGAGTTTTACATTAGAAAACATTATGTGGGAAAAATTTAAGAATATATATGAAGGTGACCCCAATGTGAATTTGGAAAAAATAAAAGTCCTACAAAATAGGTTTGATCACTTGAAAATGAATCTTGATGAAAATGTATAAACCATTTTTTAACGAAAAAGTATTTTTTTTGGAGAAATACGAGGACCTAGTGATAAAATCTATTACATTGAAATTGTGAATAATATTGATAGGGATTCAACCTCTATATTATATAGAAGTGTCTTTACATTAGGAAAGAGATATCTCAAGACTATAATTAGATGGTATGTTGATTAGTCTTGTCGGATAAGAAATTAGATTCAAACCATAAGATGAAACGACTCGATTATGAAAGTAAATATAATTCACTGACAATGAAAAAACATGAGATTTCAGGAGATAGTGTTAATGACAAAAAATAACAAAAAAATAAATCCTAAATTAATTCAATTAAAAATCAATTAAATACTAAAAATAATGACGAAATTTTTTTTAACTTAATGCTTTATTGGTATTTAATGAAAACTGGAATTAGATTCATGTGTTTTAATGAAATGTGCCAGGAATGAGTCTTGGAATAAAAAGAGGAAGCAACCGAATGAATAAAAAATAAAATAAATCAATAGAATCAAATTGAAATGAAAAGATGAAATAAATAAATAATAATTGAGGAATGAGGTTTGGGATTCCTTTATATCCTCTATGCATCATGATCACTAATTATATACAAACTTCTATAGTTACATGATTTTTAAATGGTTCACATTGTGTATTTGATTTTAGTGGCGTATGCATCGAGGCATTCATGGTCTGTAATTTTCATTCACATAGTATACCTTAGATCCTAAATGAATAATTATAGAATAAATACAACATGTACCCATTGGAGTAATAATAATTGTATTTAGTGGTTTAATATAAATACCAAACAAATATCTTTTAAAACATTCTTGAGGAAAATATCTTTTTCATTTTGAAAAACATTTTGATATTTATTTCATGGAAAATTACTTACAAAAACATTTTCTGAAGAGTAAAAAATGGTGAAAATTTATTTTATATATCATTTTAAATGGTTTAATGAATTTTTAAAACATTTTTTGAAATCATTTCTTCTGAATAAAAAAATATTTTTGATCGAAGAGAGAAATGATGTTTCATTTTCATGAAATCATAGTATAAAACTATTAAAATACCAAAGAATGTAAAAATGGTACAATAACGTGAAATGATAAATAATAACCAATGTAGAAGTAAATTAATAGTTTATCTAATCAATGACAACATAATTTCATTTAATGTAAATTCTATAATAAAAAATCTCTATTGGAATGATATTGTGAAATAAACACTTAAAATAATAATAAAATTGAAGTGAGAATTAGTTAATGAATTGATTATGTGTGTTATGAAAAAATCTATATAAAATGAATTTAAATATATATATATATATATATTCAAATTAGTTATACACATAATCAATTAATATTAATGAAGATGAATAAATAATATAACCTAATGAAAAAAATGAGTTATGAAATTTATATACCACATGGTAATGTACAGTTCAAATCCCCATAGATGAACTAATTATAACTGAAACAGAAAACACATTGTATTATTAATTATTAATGATATTAAATTTAAAAATAATGTATATATACCATATAAAATAAACTAGGTTTATAACATTACAATATGCCTTAATCAAATGAAATTGAGATGTAATCCCAAACCATACACATTATTTTGGTTGAATGCTCATTAACCTTAGGTATAATGGTTTTAATCATGCTATTAACTTATAAAAGAACCATAATAATATATATAATATCATATATTATTTTATTATAAAATTTTATCATCCTTTAATTAATAAAATCTCATTATTTTCATTGTTTCGAGTAATTATTTATTTTTTAGAGTATGTTTGGAATTTTTATTTTTGATCCTATAATATTGATCATTGTTTAATAATTATTAGAGTAATTATAATTTTATTATTAAAATATTAACTCATTAATAATACTTATATATCTCATTCTTTTTTGTGGTGATGAAAAAATGAATAATCTCATTGTTTTGAAGAGGTGGTTGTCCACATGTCCACTAATGATGTAATCATTTTTTTAAAGTCTGAAAAGGTAAAAAATAAAGTGATGTATTATACATAAATTAATATAATTATTTATTTAATATTATATTTATATGCAATATGTTTATCAAACCCATCTTCAAAAAATTCCACGTAAAGCATAAGCATATCACATCCCTTTTAGGTAGCGATGGTCCAGATGTCCACTAATGATGTTATCATAATCCAAAAAAAATCACAATGTTATGCGTTATATAAATATCAAATGGTCATAAATTTATCATAAATATCATAAATATCATAGAAAAAAACTATTAACATCATTATTACCAACCTTGAGAGGTGGAAATGGATGAACGAATTGAATTTGATCATGAGGCGGTAGTCCATCGTACATACGAACAATGATTGTATATCCAATTTGATGGATGTTTGTTTGGGTGTAGTTCATAATGATAACATAAAAAATTATATTTAAATTCATGATAATGGTATTATTATATAATTCATACATAACAACAATTTAAATAATTGTGAAAGAAATAAAATAAAAGTACTCATTGAAGAACGTTACATCTTCTTTGGGTAACTCTTTTGGTTTATAAAAAAATACTCCCTTGGATTTATTTTTTCCAAAAGTGAGAAATCTCAGATGAGGGGTGTTATGTTGGGAGTTTATTGTTTTATAGTATTGATGAAAAAAAATTATTTGCATGGTGTGAATAAGTGAGGGGGTGAGTTCACATTCATAGTGGAGTAAGAGTGTAATTCTTGCAAATACAAAATTGTAGAAACTATTTGTAGGCCCCCCTTATATACTTTACCACCAATAATGATATCTTGTAGATTAATTAAATTATAGGGTAATTATATGTCCATAGAACATGTTTCAGAAATGTTTCTCGGTAATTTGGCCCCTTAATATTACAGTTTAACAACTAACTAAATACATTTTTACCTTAATCCTTGTAACTAATTTTTATTTCATTAAAAAATATATTTAAAAAATCATTTGAACATTATAAAAAATTATAAATTTTTTTGATTCCAAATATATAATCAGTTTTTCATAATTCAAATCCAATTGGTGGAAAATTAATTTAAAATTATTCATGTGGACGGGTAAGAACTTGGTATTTACTTAGGTATGGATCTTTTAATTTTTTGTATAAACCATTATTTTAGACCGAATATGGATTCCTTTTGAGTTTGGAAAGGTTATGAGGGTGTTAGGGGCTTGTTCGGATCCCGTAACACATATATTTATAGAATACATAGTTTGTGAATGGTATAGATAAAACTATGAAGATGGTGTATTCTCAAACAGAGATACCTTGTATGAATGGTGCACGATTGGCGCATGACCATACAGCCTAAAAGTGTGAGCGTCATTTTTTCCCAAGTACCCGTGCATGGGTTGCAGGTTGTTTGAAAAACTATGCTGACCAAACCATTTAGGTAGAGCCATCAAATAATATTTTCACATGGTTTGGAAAACCGGGCGGACAAACCGTGCGTAGTTTAATTTTTTGGATAATTTTCATGTTTTTTCAGTAATGATCTTATTTAGTCACCCCTTCCACCCTAATCCGAGCGTATGAAGAATTAACCAATTTCTATCTAAAATTTTGTCTTTTTGAAGATATAAACATTTAATGAAGAGATATTCATAATATAGCATCCGATCAAGTTTCTATTCCCCGCGTTGGATGCACAACTATAAGTACTCGATTCATATTTAGTCATTCTTCTTCTATTTCTCCACTAGAAAAGATATCATCATGTGATTTTTTCCACCAATTCATATATATACTCCAATCCAATTAATAATAAATTCAAATACTAGAGGAGGAGAGTCATACAACCCTAAGGAGTCTGGTCTATAACATTTTTCTAAGGGTCATTGATGTTGGAAAGTTGGTGTAGGGCCCACTAGTTTCATTAGAAGCTGTTTAATAAATTAAAATTCCATGATTATACTTTTTAGAATCATCTGGTTTTGTACATTCCAAATAAGTGATTAGTTGTTAGTTTTTACACACACAACTCAATCCGACTATTGTTTATGGTTATTCCATAATTGGGATTTAGTGTTTTTGACGCATTTGAGCTGATGTTCAGGTGTGTCTTCACTTAACCTTCATATAGGTGTGAAATGTGAAATGGAATGTATACTAAGTATATAAATTGTCCTTTTAATATGAGATTGAATAATGGATACAATTCTATAGCACCCCTATCCCAAATGATGGTAGGTAGCGGAGTGAACCCCAATAATAGAACATGGGATATTGGTTAATTAAGATCTCATTACATGTTTTAAATGTGAATTTTCCTGTCCACACTAATGAAATACAAGGCATTGACAAATAAAAAAAGGCTTGTAACTCTACTACACCTATCCACAAAAATGGAAGGAATGACATGAACCAAATGAATTATTATATGATTACAATATCAAAAAGGAATGGACTGACTCGAGCATTCCTTATATTCTTCGAAAATAATACCTTAGGACTCAGGAACCCCATTTCGATTGAAGGATGTGGTTTTCATAGGTTGATAACCACCTTTAATCCTATTCATATCTATTCCTCAGATTCCTAGTATACTAATTTAGGGTCTTTTCATAATTATAGGGTACCACAGACGCACTCCTTGGATTCAGCATTGACTAGTAGTTTCCATAGTGAAATCCCATAAAACCTTGTCTTTTCTTGTCCATGTTTTATGTCAGTCAATCACCTTGGACACCGTAGGTGCCTTATTGTGAAATTCCATGGATTACACTCCTTGGATTACACTCTTACCCCTTATCTAGACTCAGATACTATTGAGTTAGCATTCCATGAGATTTATGTTACCTTGGTTATTACCCTAGAACTTCGTCACTAGATATCATTTTAGGTTACCTTGTTATGTCATGGGACCTTCACTACTTATACTATCATGAGATCCAGTCAATTCTGGATACACCACAAGTGACCTGTTAACTTTAAATTGTAATTTCATAATAAAATGAACTGGTCACATGTTCAGGTACCAGCGGAGTGCTAAAGCTAGTTCTTGGTTATTTAGTTACAATGTACTGTTTGATTTTCCCTATATATGCATTATTAGACCCAACTATAATTCATTAAATGAGATGGATGTTATACACATCATTGGTCATGTCCCACTGAGATTTATCTCACACCCTCTCCAGGAGCTGTTTTGAAACCAGACAATATTACATGGTTGTAGGTGTCGAAAAAGGGAAGCATATGGCTTAGAACACTGTATTTCATGCTATTTAGGATGCTCTTGATAGAAGATGACCGGTTTGGATATCAGGATTCTTTGATTAGTCACTAAATTAATTTACATCATGGAACAAGTTATACCATCTCTCTTGAATCCATGTTTTTTCAATTTTTCTAGTGAAATTCCATTGAATCATTACTGTTCTAGTTGATACAGTTAATCTTATTCTCATTTACCTATTGTATCTATTTTCTTCTGGAAGTTATTCTTATATTTTTTTTATTACATCCTCTATTTAATATACATTCATATTCCTCCTGTCATGCAACACTCTACCAATGAGGGAATTTCATTCCCATGAACATTCCATAGGTCATCTCTACTAGTCGGCGCCCTATGGTATTTAGTATGGTGCACTTGAGGCCATGTGGCCCACCAGGCTTGGGGAACCTATTAAGTGGAATTCGGGTCCAAGATGTAAGAATGTGGTATCAAAGGCTAGATTATTTTCTTTCCCTACACCATGGAGACAATATATTGGCGAATAGGAATGATTGGGACCTGCTCATAAGTCATTCTTGGGAATCACGAACCCATGTTCCTGGTAAAATACAAGTTTCCCAAAATGAAATTGTTATTCTGATTTTTCCTATTACAGTTTATATTATTTCACTCTTGGGTGACGAATAGGTTGTGTGGTGTTATTGATTATTAATATGATTGAGAATTTATTTAATCCATTTCTTTATGATATGATGGAAAGGATCATTTCCACATGCATCATTATAGGCACCTAGAAATCAAATGTCAAGAATCTTACCATCCCATATAGGTGGATTTAACTACATTGCATTGCATGATATGTTTGTGATTGTAGAGAGTTGTTGTGATAGATTTATTGTACGTGTAATACTTTGTATTTGATTGAGTGATTTCAAGTCTCAATTCATGAGCTTTATGGGCCCTCATGGGTTGGGATGAGTAATTTACCATGTGAGGCCATTTTACTATAAATAAATGGGTTTGTTTCTTGTGGTTGGTGTATGGGTATTGATTCATCGAAAATATAAACCCATTATAATGTGAATAATGAAATGAAAAATGAATTTTATGCACATATTTATCTAGACTTTTCATGTTTATGAAATTTACAGGAGAGAACCAAATAATTAACTACAAAATTACATGAAACTTATACTTGAGGACTCACTGAAGAATGGACATCTAAGCAGGTTGTATGGGTAATACGACTTATGTATTTAGTTTTATTACATTTATCATTCCTTATTGATTCTATATGTTTTCATTTATTCTTGTTCTGAGGAATGTGCTTTGAATATGTATGCCAATGCTACAATTACATCCTCATGTCATTCCCCATGAAGGTGGTGATGATCATGCTCCATACATGGTGGGCTCAGATCCACTAGTCTTACATCCAAGACTGCCATATGTGGCACTAAATTTTGTAACTTATTTGGGAACTAGCACCCATGTCCATGATATTTTCTTATGTATGATGTAATCAATGCAAGGTGAACCATGGATTTCACCTACGATGGCTGATTTGAACTACAAATTCCATCATCTTCACCCTACTAACTTCATAGGGGATAGCGGTTATCTGGATAACGAGTCTTGGATAAAGGCCCTGATATCTATCTTTGAGAATCTAGAAACACCTCCAAATATGAGACCCATTCATGATACATATATTCATTGAGATTCGTCCAAGAGTAGGTTGGATGGCGTTATCGAGACTGATCATCATCGGTGAATGTTATGGGTTGATTTCAAAACTTCCTTCTATGATCAATTCATTCCTCGAACATAGAGGGATGATAAAGCTTAAATGTTCATGTATATTGAATAGTATTCTATATGAATTATGTAATATTCAACACATTTCATTGATTTAAACCACATTACACCTCTTCTAGCGAGTGATGAGCTTTCGCATGCTAGACATTTTGGGGATGGGATTCCATACTCCGTCTAATATCAGGTAAATAACTTTCACCTTGTTTAACATTTCTACAATATTTGATCTAGCCCGTATCACTAAATGTAACCTGAGGGATGGCACATGTATCGGGTTTAATGTATCAGTGTCGTGTCAGGGTAGTAGTTATTTCATTGGCAGGAAACACTCCCTCTAGGTTTTTTTATTAAGGAAGTGGAAGCCAACATATCCAGTTTAATAGCTATTTGGTGTTTCATTAGTGTGTATGAATGGAGAATAAGAAGCTCCAATGGTATAGATACCCTATGGATTGTCAGCGTTGTAGTTATTAGGGTTATCTTCATCATTTTGTAGGACCATTCCTCATACTTTGAGTGGAAAAGGATCAATATTCACTCCACCCATAAGAGATTTTTCTTTTGAACCGCGTCATAGGGGGGGAGTTGAAGTAGATCGGGAAGTTCAGGACAAGGAGGAGGTCATCGACATGGTATTCTGACCCATGATCACCAGCAGTGAAATCAATGCAGTCATGATCAAGGTATTCAATTTGTTGCACCAGGGTCGGTGATCAGGTCAGTTTCATTCTTTAATGCAGATACCCAAGGATAAGGTTGCATGACCATCTACATTATGAGGTACTTTTCTAGTAGCCTCAACTTTTTTCTATTCTTTTTTTGATAATGGTGCATCAAAATCTTATATTTCTATACCTATTGTGGAAATACATAGACTAGAGATACATTATCATTATGGAGTAGTGACCCTCAATACATCGTTGGGAATACGAACATTGAAAATATGATAGTGTGGGGACTATCCCCTTGAGGTAGGTACATACACTTTCATGTGGAATCTATTTGTTATCGAGATGATGATATTCGATGTCATTATTGGGATGGACTGGTTTTTCCACCATGGCACCATTTTATACATCTATCTCCATCAGGATTCTATTACATCTCCAAAAGAAAGTACTCATATTCTGAAGGGTGAGTGGGATGTCTATGCTAGGAGAGTTGGATTGAAGTATCATGGGCTAGGTGAAGTGACTGCCAAGACTGAAAAACATTTCATGGAGGATCATGGTTTTCATAGAACTAATTAATCTCCATTATTGGATTATTTCAGGAAATTATTTCATGATGACTTTCCTATCAAGCCTTCTAAGAGAGAAGCTGAGTGTAAAACTGATCTTGTTCCAGGAGCATCTCTAGTTTCCATTACTCCATACAGGATGTCACATACAGAGCATATAGATCTCATGTAGAATATAGAGGACCTAGAGGCCAAAGGCTTTATATGTAATATTATATCTTTTGGGGTTCAACCGTGCTTTTTGCCAAGAAATAGGATGTAAGTATTCATTTTTGTGTTTATTACAGAAGGTTGAACCATCTTATGGTCAAGAACCGATATCCACATCCTCTAATAGATGATCTTTTTGACCTGATTGGAAGAGATAAGGTGTTCTCTAAGATCGTAATGATATTTGGTTATCATCAGGTATGAGTAAGACACTTATACATACCTTGCATTGCATTCCATAGCAGTTATGGTCTGTATAAGTATTTGGTTATGTCGTTCGATCTTGGAACACACCAGAAGTTTTCTTGTGTTTGATGAATAGGGTTTTCCACCCATATTAGGATGATTTTTTTGTGGTCCTTGTGGATGAAATCTTGGTGTATTCTCACACTTGTAATGACCATTCCAAACATATTGATATTGTTTTGAGTACACTGAGACTGCATCAAATTTATTCCAACCTTGCTAAGTGCGACTTCTGTATTAACAAGGCCTACTTTTTGGGTATCATTATTTCAGAATAATGTGTGTCTATTAACCAAAAAATGGTTACCTCTATTGTTTTCTTGGAGAAGCCCAAATTTTTTTTGGATATATGGTCTTTCATAGGGCTTGATTGATATTAATGGCATTTCATATAGGACTTATCACATCTTTCTTCACCTCATTCTATGCTTAAAAAGAAATTTGCTAATTCATGTGGTTTTAGGCATGAAATAAATCCTTTATAGAGCTAAAATGGAGGCTTGTCTCGAAATAGATTCTAAATATTCAAGAACCTAAAAAAGGTTATGTTGTCTTCTGCAATGTATCATACATTTCACTAGTAGTAGTTTTAATGAAAGAAGACAAAGTCAATGCATATAGATCTCTCTAGTTGATGTCTCACGAGAGAAACTAACCAATTCACGACCTCGAGGTAGTAGCATTTTTCTTTTCCTTACATTTCTGGAGGAATTTTCTCTTGGGTGAGAACTTTGTGGAGTATATAGAGAACTAGAGCCAAATGTACATATTTTCTCAGCATGAATAGAAATTTAGACAATGAATATGGGTCAAATATATATAATTATTTGATTTTGATCATGTTTATATGCCTGAAAAGGGTAATGTGGTCGCTGATGCATTTAGTCGGAAAGCTCAAACCCTGGACGTACAGGACGCCAGTGATGAATTGAAGTAAGTGGACCTATTTTCTAAACTTCATCTATAGTTTCATAATAGTCACAATCAAACATAATCTCATCCTTTACAAATACATATTCCCTCCTTGAAAAGGTGAAGAGTAGGATGTTCTCAAATCTTGATGGTATAGTTCTCCATGAGAGTGTATCATGAGACAATCCACCTCCAGATTGTTCTATGGAATGAGAATTCATTTTTCATATAAGTGGAATTTTCAAGATTTTGGATGACATGATAGAGGAGTTAATAAAATATTCACATGCATCTCAATGGGAATTTCTTCAAGGAATATAGATGATTTATTGAGATATGTGACTCCATTATTGGTGTCCTGTAATGAAACGTTAGATTTCACACTTCATCACTATGTGTTCCACCTGTCCGTAGGAGAAGGCGGAGCACCAAAGACCTACAGGCTTGTTACATCTGCTTCCAGTCCCAGAATGTAAATGGGAAGCTTTTATATTTATTTTTTAGTTGGATTACCTAGGTCACCGAGGGGTAGTGATGCAATCTGGGTAGTCATTGATTGACTAACAAAATCATCCCACTTCATTCCTATATGAGCGACTTTCTTAGTTGATGAGTTGGGGGGAATGTATGTCTGTGATATTATATGACTACAAGGGGTTCTATATATTGTTGTTTTAGATTGGGTTGCTCGTTTTACTTCATGGTTATGGAAGGGTTCAAAAAAATCTATGTGGACTAAGGTTCTTTTATGAATTTATTTTCACCCTCATACTGATAAAAAATCAGAACGGGGAATATAGGTTTATAGGACATGATCTGAGATTGTTTCCTTAATTTCATTTGTTCATGGGAGAAGAATATCCCTCTGATTGAGTTCATCTATAATAATAGTTTTCAAGAGAAAAACCAGATGGGTCCTTTTAAGAACATATATGGTGGGCCATTTTTTTCTTCTTAGTTCTAGCAAGAGGCAGGTGAGGAATTTTTACTAGTTCCTCATCTTGTTTAGGAGGCTCTAGAACAAGTCTAACTAATTAGGAATTGTATTAATATTGCTCTGTCCAGATTGAAATCTTATACAGATCACTATCGAATAACTCTTGATTTTGAGGTTGGGGATCATGTTTTCCTTTAGGTATTACCTATGCTAGGTCATATATGGATAAGGAAATAGGGAAATATTTTGCCTCATTATGTCGGGCCGATGGATATTATAGAGAGTATCTAGCCGGTAGCATATTGGTTGTTACTGCCTCAGAGGTATCATACCATGCATGAAATCTTTCATGTCTCATAGCTTCTCCAAAATCATGATGACCCATATAAAACTTTTACCCCCATTGAAGTTGAGTTATATGTTGATGCTACCTTTAAAGAGCATCTGGTTCACATCGTTGACTGATGCACAAAAGCTTTATGAGGAATGTATGTCCCTCTTGTATGTGTCCAATGGCTACATAGACAAGTACAAGATGAGACACGAGAGATGGAAGATGATGTACGTTCTTAGTGCCCAAAGTTTTTCTCAGATAGAGTTTCTATACCCCAGTAAGGTGAACTCAGGGGGAAAGTTCTTTTATAGGAGGAAGACTATTAGATCCCTACTTGTTTACACTAGTACGTATCCTTTAATTTTTTGTCTAAATCAATACTTTGGACCTAATATAGATGACTTATGAGTTTGAAAATGTTTTTAGGGTTTCCGAATCTTTTTTAGATCCTTGAAACCATCTCAATGGAGAAAACATATTATTAACACAGTATAGAGGAAACTGTGTGGGATTCCAACATGGTTTTCCAAACTGTGCATATGGTGTATTCTCAGATAGACCCACCTTGCACGGTTGGTGCATGGCCATACATCCAAATTGTGGAAGATCCCATATTTTCCATTTACCTGTGTATAGGTTGCACACATTTTGAAAAATTGTGTAGACCAAACCGTTTGGGTAGAGTTGTCCAACACAATTTGTTCACAGTTTGGAAAACTAGGAAGACAAACATTGTGCATGCTTATTATGTGGATAAATTTCCAATTTTTATCTTAATGATATAATTAAGTCACCCCTTCCCCCCTAATATGAATTTATGTCAGATTGAACTATTTCTCTCCCAATTTGTTGTTTTTTAAAGATCTACATATGGAATCAAGAGATCTTTATAATCCAGAATCTAATCGAGCTTATGTTCATCAAGTTGGGTACACAACGCTAAGAAATCGAGTCCTATTTAGGGGTTCTTCTTCTCTTTCTATCTTGAACTAGATATCATCATGTAAGAATTTTAAACCTTTTCGTTGATCTACTCTGGTCCAAAGAAATTCAAGGGCCGATAACAGAGGAGGAGAGTCTTAAAACCCTAAGGTTGGTGGTTTATAACTTTTATCTAAAGTATGTTGTTGTAGGAATGTTCATGTGGGCCCCACCTGTTTTGTTTGAATTCGTTTCATAAATTTACATTCCATGGTTATAAATGTTATAATTTTATGGTTTTTCTCAATCTAAATATGTGATTAGTTGTTAGTGGTCACACTCACAACTCATTCTGCCTCATATCAAATGTTATTCCATAATTTTGTATTTAGTGTTTTTACCCGTTTGAGAAGCTGTTAGGGTGATCCTTTTCATGACCTTCATAAAGGAAAGACTTTCCATAATGTGAAATGTGAAATAGAAAGCATACAATGTATATAACATGGCTTAATCATATGATAATGGATAAAGGATATAGGTTTGTAGTGCCCTTTTCCATATTGATGAGAGGTAGTAGAGTGAAACCCAATAATTGATTGTTCCTTAATGGTTAATTATGACTTGATTACATGGTGGAAAAGGAACTTGAACTATCCATATTAATGGAAGACAAGGCTTTGACCAATAAATGAATGGTTGCAACTCTAATTGACATATCCACACTAATTGATGGCAATACATGAACAAATTCAATTATTACATGATTACAATATAAAAAAGGAATGGAATGACTGAAGCACGCCTAGGATTCTGAGAGGAGAAACCATTGGGAATCAATAACACCATTCAGATTCAGGGATGTTGTTTTCTTAGGTTGATACCAACATAGTCTCTGGTTCTTGTCTATTCCTCGAATGCTTGATATACTATTATAGGGTCCTTATCATTATTACATGATACCTCATTTACACTACTTGGATCCATCATTGATTAGTAGGTTCCATGGTGAAAGATCATCGGGACCTACCATTATGTAGCCCTATTTTACCATGGTTGATGACATTGGAATTATTAGGAGTCTTATTGGAAAATGTATTGGATTACACTCATTGGGTTAAAATCTGACACCATATCTAGATATAGATACTACTAAGTTAGAATTTCATGAGATTTACGTTACCTTGGTTTTTATGTTGGAACTCCCTCAATGGATATATTTTCAGGCTTCCTTATTACGTCTTGGGACCTTCACTACATATACTATCCCAATGGAATGTTAGCGATGGCTACGCCTCACATTACCTATTATTTTTAAATGGTAATTACTTAATAAAATATACTAGTTAAATGTTTGAACACATTCTGAGGGTAGAACCATGTACATGGGTATTTCATTAAATTGTACAATATTATTTACTCTATAAATGAATGCCATCACACTTCTTTATTCCATTATATGGTCCAGATGTTATAGACATTGTCTATGGTGGCCCACTGAGATTTATCTCACACCCTCTCTGGGCGTTGTTTGGTACCCTAAGCAGATTACATGGTTACAAGTGTTGCCAATGGGAAGCATACAGCTTCAAACACTTTATTGGTTGTTGTTTTGGATGGAGATTGATAAAAGATGGCCTAGTTGCATCTTGAAATCCATCGAGTAGTATTTTCTTTCTTTTACATAGTGGAATATGTTATATCTTGATGACTTGTAATAATGTTTTCTAAAGTTTTCTAATGAAATTTCATTACATCATTAATGTTCTAGTTGATATAGTTATTATTATTGTCATTTACCTATTGCATCAGTTTCCTTCAAATGTTTAATGATATTATTTATATCGCTTCTGTAGTTCACTATTCATTTATATTCCTTCCCCTATGCTACACTTTGTTACTGAGGGAATAGTCTCCCCATAGACTCACACTAGGCCCTAGCTACTAGTTGGTAGCCACTGGCGTTTGGGATGATACATGTGAGGCCATGTGGACCATCGGGATCAGGGCACCCATTATGGGGCATTGAGTTCCTGGATAACATCCTGACCCAGCTCACTACAAAGATGGTGGCTGGACCTATCACCAAATGACCTCAATCACTCTCCCTATATGTCAGAGGCTACCGACTAGTAGCGAGCGTGTTGGGATAGTCAGTGGGGAGACTATATCCTCTTGTCAGAGTTGCGTAAATATATAATAGAGTTGATAAAAATCCATATTGGAGGTAGTAATACATAATTGACAATCCAGTAGAAGACATATTTCATATAACAGAATAATAGTGGCCAATTATATTTTGTAAAACTGATAAATTCATGAAATTTTATTGATAAATGAGAGAATGTAGTTCTTTTACAACATACTATTCAATACAATGGACTATATAACTAATGTAACGAAAAGAACTAAAATCCCAATGTCTATCTCCACAAGGATCATGAGCTCCAGCTCATTCCTTTTCTCCAAAATCTTCTGTACAAGAAAACATAAACAAGAATGGTCCAAGGAAATATGATCAAGAATTGTCTACTTGTATACCCTATTGCAATAGTGTCCCATGTAGGGTGAGAGATATAAATCTCAGTATACAGGCACCAATGTTGTCTAACCCAATCCCGACATTGTGATATAAACATCATACAAAAAACATAAGTTAATTAAGTTGTACAACATATCTAAATATCCATGTAACTTATTCAACCCTTAAATGGTGTCTAGACATGTAACCAGTACATTAATTGAGTATTTATAGGTCATTCATAAGTCACATGTGAGAATGTCATCTACCGATTCCATGGATTTTCCACTAAGGTAAAACGGGGTTACGCAATGACTGAGACCGATGGGCTTTAACCATAGAACCTACATATTAATGTTGGACCTAAAGAGTTTTTCGAAGATATTTTATGATGATATTTAGTAACAATGTCCCTATGTAATAACCAAGGAAACATAAGCTAGTCCCTATAGATAACCAGGTTGCCTGCCAAAGATATCTGGTGAGGGAGTTCCGGGGTAATAACCAAGTAAATATAGATCTTTCAGAAAGTTAACCCAGAAGTAATTGGGACTAGATATGGGGTTAGGGTGTAATCCAAGGAGAGTATTCCAAGTAATTCCATAATGAGGCGCCAACTGATTCCATGGTGTGCATCCAAGGTAAAGGTCAAGTGGCATTGCAATCATTTTTTATTTGTTTAAGCATTTCCTTCCTACAGTGCGGATTGGACATGTAGCATTACAACCATTTATTAAAATCCTATAAGGAATATTCATTAATTAAGGTTCACTATGTTAGATTATATCAACATGGAAAGGTTTAGTATGGACATGGAACCTTTTTTCAGTCACTCTTACTAAGTGCAAGTTTTATACTTAGTACAAATTCCAATTTACATTTCACATTTAATTTCCCATTAAAAGAACATACCTTAGGTTGGTAATGTGATGAGAATACATGGTATATTCCATGATGAAATTCATAGGATAACTCAACCATTTGATATAGAAGGTATTACCTTTATAAAGTTCAAGCCATGGAACACCCAAAAGGTTTCCTGAATGTGTCAATACACCACATTACAATTATGGAAACATCACACCTGTTTAAATCCAACCCAAAACTGGGCCATGTACTTAGGTGATTCCATTTCCCTTTTTATTATTTTAACAAGGTAACTCTATTTTTCTAATACCATTTTGGTCATGTACTAAACATGAAATATTTCAATATAGCATCAAGGAACAATACTTATAAAGACAATAAGTCGATCATGTAAGGTCTAACCTCTAGTTTATTAGTTTGAAGGCATCAAACCTCTGTTGTAGGGGGGTTATTATAAAAACATGATATTTCTTATAAAAAAATCATTTACTTCAGTTAGTATTTGAAACAAAACAAGATAAATTCACATTTAATAGGAATTTAATATAAATACATCTCTACATGCAATTAATTTATAACAAAAGTTCAATCAACAATTTATTAATGCATTTATAAAATTGAGGTCTTGGAAAGGGACCCAACCTCATGTGGAACTATGCCTTTTAATCTGGCTCTTAATGCTTTCTAACTATGAGAAGTTTCTCCCCCACTAAGAACATGAACCTTTGCATACATATAAGGACACTTATCCTCTATGCACACACCTGTATGGCCATGAGAATGGGCAAGAGGATCCTAACATGTATGATTATATACATACACTACCCTCCACCCACCAACACATGCATTATATATATATATATATTGGCACACATTTCCCCAAATGTGTAATTCGCTGCCATGTGTGAAATTACTTGTAACGGGAGAACCTACATACATATATATACATACTTATACATACGACGTAGAGACTCCCTTGACATGGTGACTCGAAACCACATGGAACATCCGAAATCACTTCAAGATAGTTGCATGGAAAACATAATGAATCTAAAAACCACAATATAGATGATGAAAATAAACTAAAGGATCTAAAACATTACCTCAGATGGCAGTAATGTACCAAATTGCCTGAAACCAAACAATAGTGTTCAACGCACTAAACGCAACAAGCCGGGGACTCATAAATACTAAAACTCCAAAAATTAACAAGTGAAAAACAATGAAGGAGGTAAAAACCCTACCCTAAAACCAAGCTAACCTACCAAAACACACTGAACTGCCCCACCTTTAGTGGCAGTTTCTGGGACACACTCCAACAAGCCAATATAGATCATTCTCATGACCTAAGATCGATGGGAAACCAACATCAGGTCATCCCAAGGAACCTAGGATTCAGCAAGGCCCCATTGGGGAGATGAATAGGATAATGCAAATCCAAGAACTAAGAGGAGAAGGTAGATAGGACTCATCGTGATGGATCGTGCGAAGAAATCAGAAGAAATTATTGCTGGATTAAAGGAAGGGGAGGAGGCCAAGGGAAGAGAGGTGTCTGTCGAAGGGGGAAGCCCCTTTGGGCTTGGTGTATCACGTATGAATAAAAAATTTGATAGAGTTTTTGAATTTTAATTTTACATTATTTTTAAATCTTCTAATTCATTAAAAAGCCATTCATCATAGTTTGACCCTCACGGTTTTCCAAACCTTGTGAAAACTGTGTCGAGCCTACTAAAATCATGGGGAAAAGTATACGGTTTAGGAAACCGTGTGTAGGATGTGTGCTAAGCCATTTCCCCTTTTAAAATAGGGATGCATAGTTACCTACAATGGGCCGCACAGTTAGGAAGACTGTGGGAAAAATGTGCGCCCTCTACTACTTCAAAAAATATGATGTTTTTCATGTATGAAACTCTAGAATATTTTCATGATTCTTAGGACACTTATATAGCATTCACTCATGTCCCCAAAAAACACATAATAGTTATTGAAATATCAGAATCATGTTATGAAGCTCAATTTTTATAACGACCTGTTCCGTAAATGAAAAGTTCAAAAATCATCGCATTTTGTTCCGGTTCAAAAACATAGAATTCTATAATCTACCCACCATAAAGAGCTCTCTACCCAATGATGCCTTTAGGAACAATGTAAACATCACCCAACCTATAGGGGTCATGAAGTCTCATTCCAATGGTTTCATTATGTTACCAACTCCCAATGCACCTTATTCATTTCCTATGCACTCTGTACATTATCCATTACAAATAGATCCAACTCTCAAAGTTCAACTTAAACTCAAAAATGATACTTACTTGATCCCATTTAAAAAGAGACTCAATCACATCAAAGTATTGATAAACATTTGTGTGATGTTTCTAACCACCATATGTCTTATGTAATGAAGGGAAAAATCCAGTCCATGATACCTCTACCTGTGGACTCTTTGCATAAGGAAAAACTCTGAATGTTATTTAGACACACTAGACATGATTTCGTAAAAAGGAAATGTTCGAATTCTGATTAATCTTACAAAACCGGTTGAGAAAGATATCTCAAAAGACACTACTGACCGTGAGAGAACACTTTCCCTCATCTGGAAGCGTGCTTTAAAATATCCCCTTACAACTGTAAACATTGAATAAAAGGAAGAGACAATGTGTCAAGCCACTTGGCCAACATATATCAAAGAAACCCAACATAGGAATAAAGTGCAATTCAATGAAAGATGTTAGACTCCATGAGTCTATATAAGGAATTCCAACTTGGGAACCCAAGAAACACTCAAGTCAGTCCAAGCCTCGATAAGAACCACAAATTAGCGTGCAATACTGACAAAGATCTCCGAACAAGCTCAAATACTTTTAAATATTTACCGTGGTTTAAGACAAAAAATATCATAGTGAACCGATGAAAACATCAAGATATGAGACATCCTATTATCTTAAGAAGAGTACAATAAGATTATTTAAGACAGGGTTTCCAGTCAAACGCACCAAAAAATAGGAAGGTAAAATAGCCGAACAAAAAAAAAGGTGTGTTGTTGAGAAATCACTAAAACAATTTAAGACTTGAAATCGTCATGGGACTTTATGTAATAATCAATAATTTACCAATGGTCCTCTTAGGTGTTCCATCTACTTGTAAGGGCACATGAATAGACAGAATAGTACACTACACACCTTATGAGTGTCCAATATTTTTCACAATTAATCTAAAAATGAAACATCTCAAAAAAGTACCAGAATAATTCTCCCAAAGATAATTTTAACATTAATTATTCAAAATTGATGTTTATTTTTTCAAATAACTTTAAATAATGTATCAAATTTTTTATTTAAATCAAGTGTTCCATTAAAAGGAAAAAACTACCTTGTGAAAAATACAATGTTTTCTATGTAAAATTTGATAGGTTTTCCAATCTTATGGCTATGAAATCAAATTGACGAACAATAAAATTTTTATATAATATATATTATATATATATTTCATTATTATAATTAAACAATTTTATATAAATTTTTTTATTGGGATAAACACCATTGGACACATAATAACATTTTTTTAAGAAAAAAATCCTCTATATGATAATGGTTATTATTTTCATTTCACATTAATTAGTAACCAATGAATACATTTTGTATTTTTATAAATATTATATTTTTATAATATATATAATTATCTTTATAGTCTCTAATTTAACATATTGGGTTTAATTTTTATATAAATAATAATATAAATTGTTTTCAATAAAACTCGAGCTTTTGTGTAATAAAATCTTTCAATGTAAGTTGTTGTTACATGTAACAAATGTTAACCATTGTTGTGTAAATTGTAAACTATATCATAAATTGGATAGTAAATTTATAGGATGTTATATTTCCTTATATTCTCGGTGTTTCATGTCATTCATGATCTTGAATTAAAAGTTATTCTTTTTTGATTTTCTAGGTGTTATAGTATACCTTTTAGGAATCATTGATTGTGTAAAATAAATTGCCCATGATTGGGGAAATATGATAAGAAATAATTTTATATATCATTTTCACATATTTATTTTGGATTTTATGATTCATTATTCAATAATAATTTTATTTTTTGATGTGTTTTCATGGAAATTAGGAATTCAGGTATTAATAGAGAACATTCTATGAAATGGGGAAAATCAAATTTATACATTATAAATATTAATTACATGATTTTTACATATCATGAAGACCACCTAACAGGTGAATTACATGGAATGAATCAAAAATTCATGGCATGAACCATGTATATGATGTTAAGCCATTTTACATGTCATAAAAGACTATAATTTTAAATCAGATGAGATAAATGACCAGAACTTTGTGCACGATGTGAAATATTCAAAACTATATTTCCATAAAAGAAACATGTTTAGAATTATAGAGATCCATCATATTCGAATATTGTTGATGACCTAAAGTACACTATGTAAAATTAAATTACACACCACAAATTCCTTGATGCATATGTCACTGAAATCACATTCAAAATGTGAACTATTTAAACATAATGTAACTTTTTAAGTCTACATATACGTAGAGACCATGATGCATAATATAGTGATTGGTATCCAAAACCTCATTCCTCCATTCTTCTTAATTTATTTCTACTTTTCCTTAAAATTTGTTTCTATTGGTTACTTTTTTTAATAAATTTTATTATTTCCTATTATGATTATTTGACTCATTATTTGCACATTTCATTCCAACACTTTAATCTAATTCCATTTTCTATTCAATACCTATCAATTTTTTGGTAAATAATTGTATCTTATATCTGATTTATTACTCCAATCATATATTAAACAATGATTAGTATAAATATATGGTTTCAAAATGGAATTTCTTGTAGTCATCTATGTGTTGAAATTGTTTTTGTAATGCATTATGTATAATGTAGTGGTCTATACTAATCATGAAGCCCCCAATTATATATTGAGTTGAAGTTATGTTAACAAGTGGCTGATACTGGGGATCCAACTATTGTTGGAATTTGAAATAGTTATCAAGGATACAAAATGGATTAAGACTTTCATTTATATAACATATTAATAATCCCACAACCAAATATTTAGGATTATTAAAATCAATATATTGAGTAGGATATTAATTAATAAATGATGTTTAATATAAATATAAAATAACAACCATGGTTTTCTGATACAGAATACTATCCTTCCACATGAACACTCTACTCTATCTTTTCTTACCAATAATTGAAAAAATTCATAGTCGAGGCCTCAAATTATTATTGGTATGAGTACCTTTTATTTGACCATTGGGTTGAGGGATTAAAGAAACATTCAATATGATAAGATGAATTGAAATGTTCCCTATATATGTCTCATAAATTTACTACTGGAGGACATTATGGGCCTGATCATTTTAGGGATAAATTCAAACAAAGACACTATTCCAAAACCCAATCCATCATTATATAAGGAGATTCATTAATAGCTGTGATCAGTACAAATGAAAAAGAACCATTGGAATAAGAAATAAAATTTTCCATAATCACATTCTGGAAGTTGAACCATTCGACATATATAGAATTAATTTTATTGGTCCATTCCCAAATTATATGGGAAAATTATAAATCCTAGTCTATGTGGATTACATTTCAATATGGGTGTAATCTCAGGCCACCATGACAAACATAAATGTGATAATGAAATTAATAAGTGAAACAATTTTCTAGAGATTCATATTTAACTAATTTCTCATTAGGGATCGAGAAACTCAATTTGTAAAGAATTCCATGTATATATATTGTGTAATATATGTAATATGTTATAACACTAGAACTCTCAGAAACCCTCTAAAAAGTAGTAATATTGAATTGTGTAATTGTGATATTGTCATATTATACAAATTAATATAAAGATGATGGCTACATGTATAAAGTAATGCAGTATCAAATTGGATGAATCGCATTAGATGTATCTATTGGCATATAAAATACCAATCATCACTACTCCATTCTATCTTATTTATGGGAATCCATGTCACATTTTATTTGAATTAGATAATTATCCTTATTATGAAATTAAGAAACTAAATATTCATGCTAATAAATATTGGGAAGTTTGAATTCTAAATATTCTTGGGCTGGAAGAGATTAGAAGGGATTCTTATGATAATGAACATGTTTATAAGTAAACATTAAATATATGGGGTGACAAAAGTATTGCATGTTGAATCACCATACAAAGTAATAATGATATAATTTTGAATTCTGGAATAAGATAATTCCATTGGATGTTGAAATCTAGAAGGTTGGGTCCCTTTACAGTTGTCATAGTGCTCCCTATAGGACAATTGAAAGTCATCAAGGTGAAGGATCACCCATTAATGTTAATGGATAAGGAATAATAAAATATCAATAACCATTTCATGAAGGGTTTTCCAATTATTTAGAGACCATTTTCTTATTTTTTCAATGTTATAGCTTATTATATCATAGAAAATAATTTATGGGAGGTAGCCGATATTTTTCATCTTCTGTATTTTCATTGTGATATTGGGACATTTATTTTTTAGATTACTTTAACATTATATTCATTTGTATTCCATAGAATATTTTTTAGATATTCTTGTATTTATCTATGCTATTTTATCCTAATACTAAAAATGTCCACCTACTTATTATTATGTTTCCATATTTTATAACCCCCGTGTAATGATGGTTTATCTATTGTCGGAAATGTTTTATGAAAATTATTAAAGGTGGAACAGTTTCGTGCAAACAATCCACAATTTATGCCATGGAATTATTTTCAATATTGGGAGATCTCTATTAAAATTTTTAATTTCATAATTTACCTCTGAATCTTTCTATACTACTATATCTATATCTCCCGTGTTTCTTCCAAAAAAGTGCAGACACTGTATAATTTTATGTGTAGTGGAGTGTTTAATGGGATTTATTGTCATTGGATGGGATTTGTTTATTTTTTCATTGTTCTAGGATAAATTAATTATTGAATACTTATTTTATCATGAATTCTCACCACAACCATTTAAATAAAATAAATTTATTATTGGAAATTATTGAAATACATTTTTTATTCATGTTTAAATTTTTTTCATGATCGTTTAGTTTACTAATTTAATTCTAGTTTGATAATCATTTGATTGATTTTGATTTCCTTATTACTATATATTATTCGCTGAGTGGTTTGTATATTATATTATGTTATTATAGATAGTATTAGAGACTAATATTGTCCAATAATATTCATATAATATTTCCTTTGGGAGACATGGGTCACGTAAAACTTTTAGAACATTCATTGGAATATTAATGGGGTTATAGTTGAATAAATACACTAAAATAATTACCACGGAAATATTTTTGATCCATTTCTCCTAAGCCCCACATATACATCTATCCTTATTTATTTTTTACTATTTATGAATAACCTTCTAAGGATGGAGCCGCTTCAAGCCTCTTATCCATTCATATCACACTCTTGGTACTATGTGTGACCTTATTATGAACAAGTGTGGGAGATTTTCAATCTCTACCATAAATGGGATATTCATTGATGATGATATGAATTGTGGAATTTTCACTATATTGGTATAACATTTTTCATGAATACCTTCATTATTTTATACACATATCCTATTACATTTCAAATATATATGTATAATGTTTTGTGTAGTAGAAAGTAAAAAATTCCCCGTTATCACAGATTGATAATATAATGGATCATATTTGTTTATATGATGGATGTAAGGTCTGGAATGGGAATGATTTTAGAAAAATAAATAAAATTAATAAGGAAGAGGAACATGGAACATTATTCATGATTTTATGACATATTCATGGTCCCACTTTGAGCTATTGGGAGGTTGGTTTTTGTCTAGGAGGTATTATTTCATTAACAAGTTCATGATTATCATGAAATAAATATGTGATTATACCCTCATTTTTGAGTTTTAACCTTACTATATTTTGTCCTAGATCCATTATAAGAGTCATTTGAATCATATTTCTAAACCCCTGATAATTAATATTATATTTTTAATTACGATGTGAAGATGATTAAATCAATGGAATGTCATGGTTAGGAAAATGTATTTAGGCTTCAAGTACAACACAAGTATTTTGAAATAGAGTGATGAGAAAAAATTCATTCGGGGTTAAATTCCAATATGGGTATAGCTTCATAGGTACAATAATGAAATTTTAAGTAAAATAATAATGAATCTGAATAAATAACATGAATATCAAGCATTACTGATTTTATATGCATTACTTTTTTAGAGGAATTTCATTTTCTATTTGTAATTATTTTTATTTTCCTAGTTTTAATGCACATTTTTTTATTTAATAACTATTATATTTTGAATATTTTACGAACCATCTCCAAAATCCATGAGTTGGTGCACACTACAATTAAATTAACATATTATAATTGGAATGTAATATCAATAGATAACATAGTATAGTATACATTGTAAACTAGATTCATACTTTAGTCATACATTACATTTAAAATCACAAATTACAATTTTTTTCAAGAATAACATTATTCCTTCTAGTATATTATTGTGTATTTATCATAAAAATCATTATAATTATATGAAAAGAAAGAAATAAGGGTGATCTGAAATTATCAAGAAGAATTATGTAAAACGGAAAAATAATGAATCAATTAACATAATCAATTTGGAAAGTTAAATAACTAAAAACACATGTCATTCAAATAACCTGACTATCCTGATATGATAATGAATAATCGGTATAGAAATGTAAATAAATAAAATTTATTTTTCTAAATTAATGGCATGAACCTAATATGGTTGGAATAAAAGTTGAAAAAATGATTCCGGGAAAATAATACCATTACAATGAAGGTTTACCTTGGATATTCTAACAAATATATGAATGAAATATAATATTAATAACTTAATTCATAATGATGGAATTCAAAAAAATGGATATCTAAAACCTAACATTGAGTCATCATGCCCATAATCTAATACTATCAAGGAATTGGGCTAACATTCCAATATATTCAAGGATTTATGAAAACATTTTAATATTGTCAAGTCATCATGCCATGGATCTAGTCCTATCACCTTTCCATGTAAGGAATCTAGTAAATAGTTAAGGCCTCTACCAAATCCATATCTATTTTGTTTCATGAATCCTAAAAATTCATCAACGTACTATAAAGGACCTTGAACATTGCATACTATGTTCATGTCATTCCTCATATGAAAGGGATAAAACATTAACAAACAAAAATATTCATATGGTAATTATAACATATGAAATATGAATACATCCTATATTTGTAAACATAACTATACACCATTCAAAGTAATATGGGAAATTGTATAAAAATGGTTCATTTAAATTCAAAATGATCATAAACAATCTATAGAATGAATAATTGTGGTAGAAATATCACATTAAAAGATTAGGAATAACCAAATTACGAAAAAATAAAAGGGTTATTTAAATGGTTATAAAATATTTTCCTTTAATGTAAATTCTGGAATAAACAATCTCGATTTGAATGTGATAATGAAATAAACCCTAAAAATAATAATAACATTGAAGTATGAATTAATAAATGAATTTATAATGTGTATCAACATTAAATACATATAAAATAAGTTTAAATAAATAAATAAATATTAAAATTCATTATGCACATTATTATTTAATAATAACAACAAAGAGGAAGTAATATAACCCATTGACAAGGATTGGAGTAATGAAAATTCTTTACCACTTGGAATAATTATGTTAAAATCCCCATAGATGGAATAATTAAAATGGAAACTAAAAATTACATGAATAATGATGTAATTATGATATTAAATTTCAAAGGGAAATTTATTGTTCATATAAATGAAACTATGTGGATAACATTTCAATATCCCATAATGAAATGAAATTGAGAAAAAATCCTTTAACTTACACGTCCTTTAGGTTGAACTCACATTAACCTATGGTATAATAGTTTTAATGATGTTATTAACTTATAAAAGAAAAATATATATATCTGTAATCTAATATATGATATACATAAAATATCTTATCACCCATTGGTTAATAATATCTTTAATCTCATTATTTCGTGTAATAACTACAATATTTTTCGAGCATGTTTGACTTCTTTATATTAATTCCATTTACTTAGATCATTAATTATAAATTATAGAATATTAATCAAGAAATAATTAATATACATATTAATTAATTATAATTATATATTTCATTATTCTATTGGGTGGATAAAAATAAAGAATCATATAGTTTTGAGTATCCAGTAGTTCACAAATCCACAAACGATGTTATCACATTTTCAGTATGTGAAAATGATAGAAAGAAAGTGATATATTATGTTTCCAAAAATATAATTATGTTAGGAATATAATATGTATATCACTAATGTTTATTAATACTGTCCTTAATTCATTCCATTAAATGTGTGAATGAATCCCATCGCTTTGATGAGACAATGGTCCTTACATCCCCAAATGATCTTGTTATATTCTTGTAAAATGGGATGCATGAAGGTATATTTTATTATAATAATTATGAATAATAATTAAATCATATATATCATATATATCATATAAAAATTTTATTTACATCATTATTCAGTACAATGATAGGTTTTAATGGAAGAACGAATGATATTTGTGCGTAAGGCGGTAGCCTTCCATAATTAAATATAATGATTGTGAATTCCATTTTATGGAAGTGTGTGTTGGTATATGTCATAACCATAATATAAATAAATATAAATATAATTAGGATATTTAAAATATTATATAACCATGATATGAAAATAATTTAAGGGGTGGAGAAATAAATAAAACAAAAGTTCTCATTGATGAGAAAAACCTCTTCTTCATGTAACTCTTTCTGGTTTATACAACAACCCTTCCATGGTTTTAATTATTAAAAATTTCAAACATATAGAATTAGGTGATAGGTTTTGAAGTTGATTTGGTGATTTTCATTATGATACAAATTTATTTTGAGTTGTGAATTTTTGAGGGGGTGAGTTTCCTTTTATAGTGAAGGAGGAGGGGCATTTTTGTTAATACAAAATAGTATACTCTATTTGGAGGACTCCCTTAAATCATGTGTCACGACCCGTCCTCGGGGCCCGTGCCGTGACTACCCCAAGCCCGCCTTCCATAGGCCAGGGGCTGGCGACTAGCACCAAAGGCGTAAATTCCGATAATTGGGAAGGCATTGCCTTTATAAAAGAAAACAAGCACCACAGAGTACAAGCGGAAAAAAAACACTAAGTACAAAAGAAATGATGAAAAGTAAATGGGCCAGAATACAAACCCAAAAAGAAGAAAACTACAACTGAACAAGGTACAACAGAAAAAAAGACAAACAGCTGGAAGAAGGAAGCAGCTCCCGGGTCGTCCTCCTCGGATCCTACCTGAAGGGTAGGTATAGATAGCGCAGCTCCTAGTCGTCCACCACGAATCCTACCTGAAGGGTAGGTACAGATAGCCTCCTCCACGCTCTCGTCCGTCAACATCCTCTGTGTGTCGTCTCGTCGTGTAGTCCACCTCCGGGCACTGACTCGTCGTGTAGTCCACCTCCGGGTACCGACCAGTCCTTGAACACTCGGCCTCCGTCAGCACTGCCAGTCGTCTACAACCAACACAGTGAGGTTCAGGCATAGCCCGTGCAGGGGTGAGTATAACGATACTCAGTAGGGACCCCGAGACCCTCAAGGTCTCACTAAACCAACAAGGATAACCACAAGAAGATCTCAACAGATAACCTCTACATAGATATATGACCATACATATACCTAAGTTATCAGGTAACCCATCTAAATCATGAGGAAACACAAGGATTGTGAAATCAACGGATAACCACTACCCAGGTATATGCCCATACATATACCTTAGTTATCAAGTAACCCATCTCAATCATGAGGAAACACAAGGATTGTGAAATCAACAGATAAACACTACCCAGGTATATGCCCATACATATACCTAAGTTATCAAGTGACCCATCTCAATCATGAGGTAAACACAAGGTCAAAAGTCTCAACTCAAAACAGGATTTTCATTATCGAAATCATAACTGCTGAAGAGCTCCGTCTCTAGAGTGTATAGTTGTCATGTCACGACTCCGAGGTACTGCTCACTAACCTAAGACTGCTGAAGTATTCCTCCTGTCGAGTACCGCGGGCCAGCAACCCAAACACAGTAGTGCTTCCTTCCGAGGTATGTCACCCAAACACAGTAGTGCATACCCCCTAGTAACCTGCTGAGGTACTCTCCGGACGAGTACCGCGGGTCTGCACTGTCACACAGGTAGTGCTCCGTCCGCCATGGGTCTTCACCTCAGAAAGTAGTGCTCCGTCCACTGGGCTAGTCGACTCACTCCAAGTCGAGTCGGTCAAGCAGTCGTCAGGTCTCAGTCAGCTACACGCTCTCCGTACTCCGCATGCTCGTCTCTGGGAGGGTCTGCTCCACGAGCTACAGGTCGATACTCCAAGTATCTCAAACTCCCATGAAGATGTATCTCAATGAACCTCCTCGTCATAGGGGTCTCAACGCAACAGACGGCGCGTCAATCGGATGCCCGGTCTGTGAGTTACTAGCCTTTTCATCCCAGGGGCCCGGTTGGTTTCGTGTGCGAACCAACGCGGCCGTATCTCAACTGTACCCCGAACTCTCATAGGGTATGCTCATAGGGACCGTTTCTCAACGTGATCACCAACATCGCTGACAGTTCATCAAACGGACGTCCAGTCTGAAAGATATCAGCTTTTCTGTTCCAGGGGCCCTATTAGATTTCGGGTGCGATCCAACCCAACCACTACCAACTGTATCCAAAACTCGGGCGAAGGATTCCAAAAGTTCCATATCGTCAACATGAACGCAACGAGATAGACGGCGCGTCAATCGAACGCCCGGTCTGTGAGTTATTGGCCTTTCCGTCTCACACCCACCCTGGGAAACTTCCCAGGAGGTCACCCATCCTGATCACTACTCTAGGCCAAGCACGCTTAACTATGGAGTTTTAACCACGTAGGCTACCGAAAAGGAAGGTGCACCTTGAGTATAGTATACCGAAACGACTGTCTCGATCCAAGGCTCGCTACGCAACTGACGGTTCGTCGATGGGATGTCTGCAGCCCAAGTTATGGGCATTTGAACCAATCCTGTCCGAAGACGGGGGGGTCTGGGCCCGGTCCGACCCGGCCCAGTACCCCCTGGGACGGCCCGAACCGGGTCGACCCGGCCCAAGTGGCGGCCCGACCCGACGGCTCAGCCCGGCCAGCGGCGCGGCGGCGCAGTGGCGCGACGGCTCGGCGGCTTGGCGGCGCGGCGGCTCGACTGCACGGCGGCTCGGCCAGCGTGGTGCGCTAAAGGGAGGGGGCATTACCCCCCTTTAATTTTTAAAACGGCGGCCCCTTTAAGGGGCCGCGCCATGTGTATTGTCGGGGGGTTACACCCCCGGGCTCCCCCCTGTAACGGCCGGCCAGCGCGGGGCTGGCCGGGTTCTCGCCGTGGGACACCGCGGTCCCGCTCCATCCGGCGCTGGCGGCCGGATTTCCAGCCGCCTCCTTCGAGTTCTCCGGTGGCCAGTTTTTCCGGCCGCCACTTCTAAGATGAACGTGAATCCGTTCAACGCGGCGTGACGACGCCGCGTCCTTCCGCCGCGGTCCGACTCCGGCCGCGGCCTCGTTTGAAACCTACGGTGCGACACGATGGCGTCGCGTTCCTTCGTCGCAGCCCGCTCCGGCCGTGTTTTATTTGGTTCCTACGCGGTGCGACGACACCGCGCTGTCTTCGCTAAATCAACACTAAATATTAGAAGGGGGGAGAATCGGCCGTGTTCGTGCGGTCTGGTCTCCTCCCGTTATAACGATAACACCCGGCCAATCGTAAAAACACAACGATGAACTTTTCACAATTTTTAATAAAATTTGGAACAACGTCCAACAGATTATTCTTTCATGTTCGAGGGAAAGAAACACGTAATTTTAAAAAAAGACAAAACCCCTACCTCGGATTCGAAGTTCATTCGTCGCCGATGCGGAAATCGGTGTCGTGGAAGACATCCTCGCGGAACGTGCATCCGTAATCGTCATTGACGAAGTCACAGATCTAAGCGGTGCCGGTTCGTTGACGTCGGAAAAAGTTCAATGATGAAGAGTCATCAATGTTCCTTGCAGACGACGCTCATTCATTCAACATGGAAGGAGGTCGTGGAAAGGAAGAAGAAGTGTCGTCTTTCTGCTTTGGAAAAAGGCATTCTTCGTTGGAGAACTCTAATTCTCCCAAGTGTTGGGAGTCACGGTACTTTACCAGCGTTCCGTCGCTTGGTGAAGCCGTCCCCCAAACCCTCTCCCAAGATCCCTATATATAGGTGAGGGGGAGAGGTATGTAACCATCGTGGTTACATAATTTTTTTAAAAAAGGGGGGTCGGGTGAAATAAATTGCGTTGACGCAATTAAAGAGGTCTGTTGGCACCACTTAAGAGGGGAGGGTTCCAAGGAGTTTCTCCACATTTAATGGGGAGTTGAGGAATTAAGAGGCTCTCCCTCATTAATGAGGGAGAGTTGGGAGGTTTCCTCTCCTCCCATTAATTGGGGGGTTAAGCCTCGTGTGGTCCCCACCACAATAAACCACCCATGGGAGGTTTAGTTTGGGTGGGCCCCACAACCATAACCTCTCAAGGGAGGTTAAGGTGTGGTGGCCCCACCTCCAACCTCCATGAGGAGGTTTCAACCACCTCACTCCCAATGGCGGCTGAAATAAAATAAAGTGCAACATGGAACGTTATTTTATTATTACACTTTTAAAGAAAACCCAAAAAAACAAACCTCCGCTCTCGATAAAACGCAACTACGGAAAAAGTCTCCTTATGCAAATACTGGCATTGCGAGTTCATCGGTGCCCTCAGATTTCAATTCCGAGCACCGGTTCAAAAGATAGAAAATCCCGCTCGTTCGTTAACTGAACGTACCCGAGCTAAACTTCGGAAATTGATTCTGGGCACACTAGGCCTCAGAATCAGGTGCCATCAGAAACTGCGTTCTTGTAAAATTCCAAGGAAAATTTAGGAAAAAAATTTCCCTTGAAATTTCCGGGTCTTTACATTACTCCCTCCTCAGGGATTTACGTCCTCGTAAAGCTTTATCACAACTAAGGTCACTAAAGCGGTAGAAAACACGCATCTGAGCCTTTCGCTCCCATGTGCTCACCTGGAGGTTCCCGTACTGTCAAGGACAGTGCACCCAAGGAATCGATCGTCCCCGTAGGACCACCCTTGTTGATCCTCGATCCCCACTGGAACCTTCGTGCTTGTCGCCCTATCACCATCGTCCAGCTCCTCATGGTCGATGATATGCGAAGGGTCGAGCACGTATCTCCTTAGTTGAGATATGTGGAAGTCGTCGTGCACCAGGTGCAACTGAGGTGGATGGGTCAAGCGGTAAACCACCACGCCTACCCAGCTGAGGACCTAAGAAGGTCCGCTGAAACTTGGAGATAACTTGTCGATTCAGCCACATCTCCGTAAACCTCATCGAGGTGAGGCCCGTATAAGGACGTGATCATCAACCTCGAACTCCATAAGTCTCCAATTCTTGCTAGAATTGAAACTCAAAACAACTGCTGCCACGGGGTTTACCGACTCAGGAGTGATCGGTCACACCCTACTGTGCATGAGTTTATCCTGTGCTGCATGGGGTTTCCTTTCCTCCGACCAAGGAAAACCCATCCCGACATCGTGGTTAAACCACAACCTTTTTTCCTAATACCTTCAATTTTTGTATGAACTGTGATTGCCCAGTCCATACTCAAACCAACGTCATAAGGCCTCAACGCTACCACCAAGAGATTCCAACCGAAACTCTCGCCTCGAGGGTCTGACCACACCGTCGGCGTAAATGTGATTATCGAGTCTCCTCCCAAGGTATCTCCAGACGTGAGGGTCAAGTCCACGGCTTACCGGAAACTCTAGGTCTGGGACAAGATTTGTGAAAGAGAGGAATGATTCATATCAACGTCTGTTACTACAGTAGCTAGTAGTGGACACAGACATCCCTTGAATCATTTTTAGAGCCATTGGGCCACACTCCTTGACCGCATGCGGCTGCACTCTTCCTCCGCCCTCCAGCTCCCTGATCCTGGTGGGGATAACTAAGGTGGGTGGTTGTAGCATGTTAAGATGTACACCACCTCATGATGCTCTCTGAGCTCTACGTCTGCCGCTTCGCAGACTCAACTCTATTTAAAGCTTCCTCTTCTTGAAACATTTAACATGCCCGAGTCTCTAATACTGGCACCGGTTTCCTGTTTCTTACTTCACTGTGCAGTCTTCATCCGCTCTTGGATGACCTGGACCTCCTTTAGTCCCACAAAAGCTGCTAAAATTTATCCTTTGCCGATAAGAGAAATCCGGTCTCATCCCCTGGATGAACCACACCCATTGCCTAATACAGTCAATCCTGACATGAAGGATGCATTCATGCCATGGATGACGTCGTAAGGCCTCAACGTAACTACTAAGAGATCCAACTGTCACTCTCGCCTCCAAGGGTCGAGTCACACTGTCGGCATCAGTGTGAGGTCACTGGGTCTCCTCTAGTAGGAATATCAAAAGTGAGGGTCAAGTCAACAGTCTTAACCAGGACCACTTAGTATCAACCAAAAAAAAGGAGAAGAAATCAAACATCACAAAGATAAGTGTCTTTTTATTATTGCAGCTCATAATACAAAGAAACATATACAACAGCAACATGGAACTAGAAGTACAAGGGACGTATCTACTAGTTCCGCTCCTGTTCACCTGCTCCAGGAGCTCTACTGCCTTGTCCACTGTTCGGTTGTTTCTCAAGCACTCGCCACTTCTTCTGCCTCGGTGACTCCCCCAAAGCTTGTGGATCAACTGTACGAGGAGTCGGACAGTCACGTGCCAGATGACCCTTTTCGCCGCACGAGTAACACAATCTGCTTCTGGCACGCCTGGCTCTGACCCCACCCCGGGTGCCCCGCACCACCGGTCCTAAAACCCAAAATCACCCAACTGCTGGTCTGGTCCTCCTGGATCTCTGTACCATCTGTCTACTGCCCACAGATGACTCGGCTACTGATCGAAAAACACGCGGCAAAGGCAGCAGCTCCTGAACACGCTCGGGGCTTAGAGCTACTGGCACAAACTCCGCCCTGAAGAAGGTCTCGAAGTCTTCCCATGTGAAGGTCATCCCATCGCAAAACTAGAACAAGTGGCTCCACCACCTGCCTCCTGGTGCATGAAGAAGGCTGGAAGCAAAGATCATCATGAAGTTTGTCGGCGTCCTCACTAGCCTGAAGACTCTCACCACAGCCTCCAGCCAACCCTCAGCCGCCATAGGGTCCGTCTCTCCCCAGAACCTAGGTGGCCTCTGGTGATGGAACTCGTGCAGCGCACTCAAGTAGCGTGCATCGCCTACTGCTAGGGCTGGTGGAATAGGTGGCCCAACATATGGTAGTACCGTTGGTGCCTCCGCTGGTGCCTCAACTGCAAGAGGGCCCTGTATCGAAGCCTCATCGCTCGGTAGGCTATCAGTACGTACATCCCCCTGGGCTCTAGCTAGTCATCCGAGAAAAGGCATCCTGAAAGAAACATCGTATCATAGTCAAACGATTATACCTGGTGAGCTGACCTGGTTTGAGCTGTTTTAAGGGAAAACCTTTGAAAACACACACGCAATAATTATTTTTTTGCACAAAGTCGGAAATCAGTTGTCAGGGTCCTAGTGTATGGATACGTTGGCCGCCCGCACCAACACTGGACTCCCTGAATTGAAAACCACACTCGGTACCCTTAACAATATTGCTTCACAGAAGAAAGATCAGAGTCTGCGGTAGAACCGACCACCTCTGATACCAATTTGTCACGAACCGTCCTCGGGGCCCATGTCGTGACAACCCCAAGCCCGCCTTCCATAGGCCAGGGGCTGGCGACTAGCACCAAAGGTGTAAATCTCGATAATTGGGAATGCATTGACTTTATAAAAGTAAACAAGAACCACAGAGTACAAGAGGAAACAAAACACTAAGTACAAAAGAAATGATGAAAAGTAAATGGGCCAGAATAAAAACCCAAAAAGAAGTAAAACTACAACTGAACAAGGTACAACAGCAAAAAGACAAACAGCTAGAAGAAGGAAGCAGCTCCTGGGTCGTCCTCCTCGGAACCAACCTGAAGGGTATGTACAGATAGCGCAGCTCCTAGTCGTCCACCATGGATCCTACCTGAAGGGTAGGTACAGATAGACTCCTCCACGCTCTCGTCCGTCAACCTCCTCTGTGTGTCGTCTCGTCGTGTAGTCCACCTCCGGGTACTGACTCGTTGTGTAGTCCACCTCCGGGTACTGACTCGTCGTGTAGTCCACCTCCCGGTACGGACTCGTCATGTAGTCCACCTCCGGGTACCGACCAGTCCTTGAACACTCGGCCTCCGTCAGCACTGTCAGTCGTCTGCAACCAACACAATGAGGTGCAGGCATAGCCCGTGAAGGGGTGAGTGTAACGATACTCAGTAAGGACCCCGAGACCCTCAAGGTCTCACTAAACCAACAAGGATAACCACAAGATGATCTCAACAGATAACCTCTACTTAGATATATGACCACACATATACCTAAGTTATCAGGTAACCCATCTCAATCATGAGGAAACACAAGGATTGTGAAATCAACGGATAACCACTACCCAGGTATATGCCCATACATTTACCTAAGTTATCAAGTAACCCATCTCAATCATTAGGAAACAGAAGGATTGTGAAATCAACGGATAAACACTACCCAGGTATATGCCCATACATATACCTAAGTTATCAAGTGACCAATCTCAATCATGAGGTAAACACAAGGTCAAAAGTCTCAGCTCAAACCAGGATTTTCATTATCGAAACTGTAACTGCTGAAGAGCTCCGTCTCTAGAGTGTACAGTGGTCCTGTCACGACTCCAAGGTAATGCTCACTAACCTAAGACTACTGATGTACTCCTCCCGTCGAGTACCGTGGGCCAGCCACCCAAACACAGTAGTGCTTCCCTCCGAGGTATGTCACCCAAACACAGTAGTGCATACCCCCTAGTAGCCTGATGAGGTACTCTCTAGACGAGTACAGCGGGTCTGCACTGTCACACAGGTAGTGCTCCGTCCACCATGGGTCTGCACCTCAGAAATTAGTGCTCCATCCATTGGGCTAGTCGACTCACTCCAAGTCGAGTCGGTCAAGCAGTCGTCAGGTCTCAGTCAGCTACATGGTCTCCGTACTCCGCATGCTCGTCTCTAGGAGGGTCCGCTCCACGATCTACAGGTCGATACTCCAAGTATCTCAAAGTCCCACGAAGAAGTATCTCAAAGAACCGCCTCGTCATAGGGGTCTCAACGCAACAGACGGCGCGTCAATCAGACGCCCGGTCTGTGAGTTACTAGCCTTTTCATCCCAGGGGCCCGGTTGGTTTCGTGTGTGAACCTACCCGGCTGTATCTCATTTGTACCCCCGAACTCTCATAGGGTATGCTCATAGGGACCGTTTCTCAACGTGATCACCAAAACCATTGACGGTTCATCAAACGGAGGTCCAGTCTGAAAGATATCAGCTTTTCCGTTCCAGGGGCCCGGTTAGATTTCGGGTGCGATCCAACCCGGCCACTACCAACTATATCCAAAACTCGGGTGAAGGATTCCAAAAGTTCCATATCGTCAACAGGAACTCAACGAGACAGACAGCACATCAATCGGACGCCCGGTCTGCATGTTATTGGCCTTTCCGGCTCACACCCACCCTGGGAAACTTCCCTGGAGGTCATCCATCCTGATCACTACTCTAGGCCAAGCATGCTTAACTATGGAGTTTTAACCACGTAGTCTCCCGAAAAGGAAGTTGAACCTTGATTATAGTATACCGAAACGACCGTATCGATCCAAAGATCGCTACGCAACTGACGGTTCGTCGATCGGATGTCTGCAGCCCAAGTTATGGGCATTTGAACCAATCATGTCCGAAGACGGGGGGGTCTGGGCCCCGTCCGACCCGGCCTAGTACCCCCTGGGCCGGCCCGAACTGGGTCGACCCGGCCCGAGTTGCGGCCCGACCCGACGGCTCAGCCCGACCAGCGGCTCGTCCCGGCTAGCGGCACGGCGGCACGGTGGCACGACGGCTCGGTGGCTTGGCGGCGCGGCGGCTCGACGGCACGACAGCTCGGCCAGCGCGGTGCGCTAAAGGGAGGGGGCATTTCCCCCCTTTGATTTTTAAAATGGAGGCCCCTTTACGGGGCCGCTCCATGTGTATTGTCGGGGGGTTACACCCCCGGGCTCCCCCCTGTAACGTCCGGCCAGCGCAGGGCTGGCCGGGTTCTCACCGCGGGACACCGCGGTCCCGCTCCTTCCGGCGCTGGCGGCCGGATTTCTAGCCGCCTCCTTCGAGTTCTCCGGCGGCCGGTTTTTCCAGCCGCCACTTCCAAGATGAACGTGAATCCGTTCGACGCGGCGTGACGACGCTGTGTCCTTCCGCAGCGGTCCGACTCCGGCCGCGGCCTCGTTTGAATCCTACGACACGACACGATAGCGCCACGTTCCTTCGTCGCAGCCCGCTCCGGCCATGTTTTCGTTTGTTCCTGCGCGGTGCGACGACACCGCGCTGTCTTCGCTAAATCAACACCAAAGATTAGAAGGGGGAGGATAATCGGCCGTGTTCGTGTGGTCCGGTCTCCTCCCGTTATAACGATAACAGTCGTCCAATCATAAAAACACAATGATGAACATTTCACAATTTTTAATAAAATTTGGAACAACGTCCCACAGATTATTCTTTCATGTTCGAGGGAAAGAAATACATAATTTGAAAAAAAGACAAAACCCCTACCTCGGATTCGAAGTTCATTCGTCGCCGATGCGGAAATCGGTGTCGCGGAAGATATCCTCATGGAACGTGCCTCTGTAATCGTCATTGATGAAGTCACGGATCTAAGCGGTGCCGGTTCATTGACGTCGGTAAACGTTCGAAGATGAAGAGTCATCGATGTTCCTTGCAGACGACGCTCATTCATTCAACATGGAAGGAGGTCGTGGAAAGGAAGAAGAAGTGACATCTTTCTGCTTTGGAAAAAGGCGTTCTTCGTTGGAGAACTCTAATTCTCCCAAGTGTTGGGCATCGCGGTACTTTACCAGCGTTTCGTCGCTTGGTGAAGCCGTCCCCCAAACCCTCTCCCAAGATCCCTATATATAGGTGAGGGGGAGAGGTATGTAACCATCATGGTTACATAATTTTTTTTAAAAAAGGGGGGTCGGGTGAAATAAATTTCGTTGACGCAATTAAAGAGGTCTGTTGGCACCACTTAAGAGGGGAGGGTGCCAATGAGTTTCTCCCCATTTAATGGGGAGTTGAGGAATTAATAGGATCTCCCTCATTAATGTGGGAGAATTGGGAGGTTTCCTCTCCTCCCATTAATTGGGGGGTTAAGCCCCGTGTGGTCCCCACCACAATAAACCACCCATGGGAGGTTTAGTTTGGGTGGGCCCCACCATCATAACCTCTCAAGGGAGGTTAAGGTGTGGTGGCCCCACCTCCAACCTCCATGAGGAGGTTTCAACCACCTCACTCCCAATGGCGGCTTTTATAAAATAAAGTGCAACATGGCACGTTATTTTATTATTACACTTTTAAAGAAAATCCAAAAAAACAAACCTCCGCTCTTGATAAAACGCAACTACGGAAAACGTCTCTTTAAGAAAATACCGGCATTGCGAGTTCATCGGTGCCCTCAGATTTCAATTCCGAGCACCGGTTCAAAAGATTGAAAATCCCGTTCGTTCGTTCACTGAACGTACCCGAGCTAAACTTCGGAAATTGATTCTGGGCACACCGGGCCTCAGAATCAGGCGCCGTCAGAAACTGCGTTCTTGTAAAATTCCAAGGAAAATTTAGGAAAAAATTTTCCCTTGAAATTTCCGGGTCTTTACATCATGTGAATAAAATAATTAACCATTTTATATCCATTAAGTTTAATGGACTATATATGGATTTAAATTGTGTTTTGGGGAAGTTTATATGTCATTTGGCCAGATGAGGTTATAGTTTTTCCACAAAGTAAACTCATTTTTACTATAATCGTTGTTATTATTATTTTTTTATTTCACTAATATTTTTGGTCAAAAACTTATTTTACCTTATGAGGAATTATAAATTCCCATTTTACATACATTGAATAAGTTTCTTAAATTAAAATCAAATATATATAATAAATTTATTTATAATTAATTCCCCATATGGGAAGATAATTAAGGTTTTTAATGATAAAATTATCAAAATATTTATCAATTTATATATGTATATATAATAAAAACTATAAAAATGATTTATACAGGTTTAATATATATATTTATATATATATATATATATTTGATATAGTATAAATTTAAATCCAATTTATCATATAATTTATCATTATAAATTATTTAGATGAAAAGTCAGTTTTCAATTGAAATTCAATTTTTTCTATTATTCATCAAAATAGGATACATCTCAAAAAATATAAAAAATTCATTGTAATATAATTTTAGAATTAATAATTACAAAAAAGTTTTTTCATATGAAATATTTAAAATATTCAAAAAAATTATTTCAATCAAATTCTCCATTAAAAAGTTGGAAATCTACCCATAGAAAAATAAGGCATTTAATCTGTAAAATTGGATTTTCTTTTTATACAAAAATATATTTTATGAATGTAAAAATAATTTATTAAATGTTAAATGTATATATTTTATTAAAATAGATAAATAATAATAATAAATTTTATTAATTTCGATAAAATTCTTTGGGCACTTAAGAATAATTTGTTATTAGGCATTTTCTATTATATTCTAATGATTGATATTTTCAATAATAATTAACTTTTAACCAGTGGAAAAAATTTTTATTTAACTAAATAATATATTTTCATATTATATGTTATCCTTTTTATAAATATTAGTTTAAAAAATAGGTGATAATTTTCATTTAAATAATAATATTAACAGTTTTCTGTAAAATTCGATGTGTTTTATAATGCAATATATTAACAAAATTATGTGTTAAATTTAACACATGTTAACATGGTGTTACATGAATTTATTGATATATCATAGAGTAAAAAATACATATATATTAAATTAATGGGATTTTATATTCCATTATTCACTTATTATTTCATCATAGACACATTCTTGAATAAAAACATATTCTTTTAATTTTTTAGGTGTTACAATATACCCACCATAAATAAATTCTATCCTCCCAATTTAAACATGATACAAGTAATCAAGGCTTAAATACATGAAAATAAAATTATTTTAAATCCCACATCATAAATTTTTTTAAAAACACATCTTCTTAATAATTTGGAAAGGTAAATGCCAAGGTTACTAGAAAACCAGGCATTCGAATATTAGAAATTTATTCAAATCATAGACATGGAAGAGAAATATAACAATAATGTTGTGATAGAGAGTGATAGAGAAAATTGATCATAGTAAAGTGGGTGATAAAATATTGGGTTGGTTTTCACAAACCATAAACCAATTAGGTGAAAATTAGTGTAATGATATCATAAAAAATGATGGTTATAGGATAACACATTTTTTTTTCGAAACCCTCTTTATATGGTTGTGGAATTATATTACTCTCTATGAATAGAAAAAGTATACTTACTTGATATGTTTCAATTTAATAAGAAAATTTTCATCTTTTCGTTGACATTAATTAAATTTCCAATTACCCTATTACTTCAAGAAATATATATCAAAAAATTAACTTTGATGTATGATGTACTGAAATACACTATTAACATACTGTAAGGTCTATAAAATATTTTAAGACCTTATATTTTTCTATAACTATTATAAAAAAAATATTGTTTTTATCAGTTTATAATATTGTAAATTATTCTCTAAAACAACGTCCAATTTTAAATATAAACCATTTTACAAATAATTATTCATTAGATCCTTCTAAAAGATTAGGATCCATAAATACAGAAGGAGGTTACTAAATCTCAAAAAAGATATAATCATTATTCATTTGCATGTAAGTTAGTTCTATACAATTAACATTATCAATATCATTCTTCTCTTAATCCTGAAATAATTTTCTCAATATTAGAAACATATTTAGGGTTTTCATACCCTCCATTATATGTTTTCCAAGAAGTTAAACTAGATTCTGAACAATTTTCTTGGTTTTAAATATTATTCAACAAGTGTTCTAAAATATTTAATGAAATAATATTTTAGTAAAATGATTATATATATCAAAATTCTCATAAATAGTATATTGTTTAAAAATAAATAAAACAACATAATTCATGAATAAAAATTAAATAACATAAATTATTCTACTTCACCAATTGTTACCACATAAACATGAATTTGGTCCCTTAGCATATTATATGGTATATTCCCTTGGTGCATGGGGAATTCATTTACATAGTTCCCTAAATACATACAATTTAAGAATTGGTAATTGGAAAATAGACTCTGTTTATTGAAAATTTGAAGTTAATGACCTTTTTTCTGCACACAAAATCCAATAGTGTTCCTTTATTAGGAATAAACAATTGTGTTTCATTCCCCAAGTATCACATGAAGGAAAAACATTCTTTACATTCTTCTCTTGATCCACATTTTACTCTATTATCATATTTTTTTCCAGAAATTCTTCTAAGCTATATGACTCTAAGAATACTCTATATGTCTTAATTTAACATGATATTATGTCCTCATATGATGAGAATGTTTCAGAGGAATTTAACCATTAGATACTTTTCATAATACCTCAAATGAAAGGGTTATTCTCCAACCTCACTTTTTATTGGTAATTTATAGCGTAACATGATAAACATGTAATGGTATCCTTATACTCCAAAAACAATTCACTAACATTTTCCCTAAAACCAATCAATATTCATTTTATCGCATTTCCTTCCTCCGGAGGTAAATATTTTTTAAATAATTTATCCTTAAAATATTTCCATTCCATTAGTTATATTTCATGTTTCTCCCCAGTATTCTAAATGTTCAAATAAAAATGATCAGCATATTCATTGAGATAATATAAAGACATTGTATATGATTCCATTTCACTAAATTCTAATTCCAAAAATATATTATGAAAATAAAAAATCCATTTCACATATTACTTTGGATCAGTGGTCCCATAAATTTATGGTTCCCTCTATTCCATAAATCAATCAGGTATCAAAGAATATCATTGGTGAATAAGTTGTTTTATCTTGGCAAGGTTATTTTTCTTTACAAGATTAAGATTCCCAAATATATCCATAACATTCTCATTTCCAATGGTAGCTATATTGTCTTTCCTAATATGGAACCCTCTACATCAGGCTACTGAAATAATGAACTAATATAGATCAATGTTGGTACATAGTCTAAAGAGTTATTGTAGATGGAATTTGGAAATGTTTCAAGGATATTTTCCCATTTAATATTAAAGTTTAAAAACTAAATTAACATATTTATACCATAATCATTATAATTAATTTTAATTTATTTTAATAATATTTTCTGAAAAAATTAGATTTTTCCTCACTAGAAATTATATATTATACTGATTTAAAATATTTATGACATTTATCCAAATTTAAAAAACACAAGTGGTAAAAATTAATTTGATGTTAATCCCTACGATGGAATGATAAATATGGGTTTTAAGTAAAAAAGATCAACATGATTGAGAATTTTTTATATCCAATTTAATGATAAATTTATTAAAATGATATAAATTGGATTAATATATCGATATTTGAACTAAATATAATTCAAAAAAATAATACTATTATTTATGTATATAAATAAATTAAATAAAAAAAGAAATTCTCAATTAAAATTTAGTATTTATAACTATTCATCTAAAAATGAAATAATTAAAGAAAAATACCAATAATTCACTCAAAAATATTTGGAAATTCCAATTTAAAATTTAGGTTTACTTTTACAATAATACTTATAAATGTGGTCAAAAAATTTAATATGACTGTGTCATTAATAGGAGGAAAAACGGCCTTTATAAAAATAAAAATTGTTATCTATAAAATTTGATTTGTTCTTATATTACGCCCATAAAACCTATTAGATTAATGGAAAATAAATTATAATATATAAATTTACTTCACATATATTACTAGTATTGATAAATTTAATATATAATAATAAAATTCTATTTTGAACATAAAAATAATTTTTATAAAAAATGTTTCATTTATATTCAATTGTTTTTACATTCATTTATATTTAAATGGTAACCAATTTATTCAACCATATATTTTAATCGGTTATATTATCCAATTCATACCCACTAATTTAACATCATGGTTATAACTATAAAAAAATATTATTAATAATATAAGTTTTTTTGGGAAAACTTTGTCTATCTTATAAAGTAAGCTATTGACGATAGTGGTTATTGAGTATAACACAAGAATACATAGTGTTGCATGAACATACAGCTATATCATTGATTGAATTTATTTAAAATAGTAACTATATTATAATTTCTTGGTATATGAATTTCTATTTTATTCCCTTCCATATTTTTCATACATGTAATCGAATACAATGTTCTGTCATTAGAATTTGGGGAGGGGGTACACTGTAAAATTTAAAATAATAAAAATAGCACCTATATGAGCTTCCCAAAATGAAATTTGGATAGAAAATAATAATTAGATTACAATTTATATGGAAACTGATATATTAATATCCCAAAGTCAAAAATTAATTTTCGTGGGTTAGTATGTCTATTTTATCCATTAAATATGATTTAGAGTGACCTATAATTCAACTGCGTATATTTTAATGCCCTGACTATGATAATTTGTTTTCAGTATTATCTTATATAATGGAAAGGATTAGTTTAAGGTTTTTCCGAAATCACCATATATTTCCTATAAATATAAATAATTGGGAAAATTTTACTATGTGATAATTCATAGAAGAGATAAAAAATATTTGGGGAATTATGAATTTTTATGATGAAGGGAAGGAAGATATATCTGAACATCATATAGGAAGTATTAGGTATGCGAGAATTAGCATATTTTTCTATGTAGCCTATGAGAGTGGCATAATTAAATGAATTTCTTGGATTCTAATTCCATTAACATCTATTTATATTGAATTTATGGAACTTGGAACATGAATTGGGTTTAAAATGATTCCAGTATAAACATGAGGTTTTATTTTAGAGTAAGTATGGGGTAGTGATGAAGACAATATTATATATATATTTTTAATATATTTTTAATAAAAATAGTATCATTAATAGCATAAATATATATGTTTTTATTTTATTTATTGTATAAAAACATTAATATGAAAATGACATGAATAATTATTTTAATGGTTTTAATTATTTTTTGTTCTAACCTAGAATCCATACCTAGATTCCAAATAATAAAATTACATTGTTTAAATTATTTTAATTTTTAGATTCATTTTTTATTTTATAATTCATTAATTTTTAAAATTTATAAATGAATATATTATTCCATTAATTTTTTATTTCACTTGTGAATGGAATAAAAGAATCATATTCATAAAATTACTATTGAATGGACTATATAAAGGTGGAACATTAACCAATATTTAAAACTATGTAATGACACTTCAGAATTTCTAAAGACAGCATAAAATAATCCATATATATCCCAACACTACATAAAGGTATCATAAATTCTCTAAAAGACATATCATGATAGTTACAAGGTGTTGTGTCAATATAGAACCCAACCACTTAATCTATAAACATGAAAAATCATCATTTTATAGGTTACATCGAGGTTCAAAACAATCTATATATGAGTTTACCTTGAGTTTTATATTCCAAATTTGGGTAGCTCTCACTCATATTGGATATCGTAGAGGTTCAATGTGTGGTACCTAATATATGTTAGGTAATAAATCATGGTTAAAAAGATATAAAAGGGAAGAAAACCAAAACAACAACCAATATAATAGTTTTTTGTAATGGGGAAGAGTAAACACACAAGGTAATACAAAGGTAATCCCCATTGAGAGTATTCTATGCAAGGGCTATCCATAAATAATCTGAGCTTGAATCCATCACTTATGAAACATTGAATCAATGTAAGATAACCCCCCTCCCAGTGATTACCCCAGATGAATCCATTCATAACATCCAAATTTTATGAATGGTGGAGTTCAATAATAGAGTTTAGGATACTAGGGATATTAATACAGAACTGATGATCAAGTTACTTTCATGAAGATCAATCCCAATAAATAAAATTGATATTCGGTTGATGAACCAAATATTAATCCACTGTGAAAGAAGAAAAACCATGGATTCCAATGAAAGGTTGTTTGATGAAGATAATTTTTTTGAATGGTTTATCCCCTACAATAGAATGTGATAAAGAGTTAAATTATGACTTATAATGTTATAGTTATAACCAGGATGTTAAACACCCTCTATATGCATGATAAAATTCCTCAATAATCTTAACTGATGTAGTTATAATGTACAACTATGAACCGTTGAAGATCATATGACTTCATTATTTTACATAATCCTACTTCGTAAGACATTAGGTATGTTATAGGGCCTGTGAACTTAGAATCCAATATTAGTGACCATTATTAGAATTCCATTCTCTGAATTTTTAAATATGAAAACATTGGATATTATTAGGTGTTATAAACTGTGTCTAGTACCACATGTTAAATAAGGATCAAGAGAGATACTGAATAAATGGGAGAAGAATACTCCCTAGATATAATATCCTAGAAGCTAGTGATGTGGACTGAATCATAACCTACACATTGAAATATAACAGAATTCATAATATTTTTTCAATTAATTAAAGGATGATGATGATCATAGGAGGAATATATTGGTATCTCAAAAAAATAATAATTACTTACAATGGATTATTATATTTAATTTTTTTCTCTAGGGAATCATATATATGATTTCATGACACAACAATGGAAAATTCCCTCCACTAATAGTATTGAATTTCAATAAATTAACATTTTCATTTCATCTATAAAATTTTAATGATAAATGATGTGTTCACTTGAATATTTGGTTATCATGACAATTTTTTAATTTATTATTTATTTATTCCCTTAATTCAGTTTTCTCATAATACCGCATCAATATGAAATAATTTTATCATATGAGTAAGGGGTGAGATGTGATCGGGGAGTGATTGATGGATCTTAATAACTCTGGGTTGGAAAAAGTAGTATGATAGTGATCATTCCTTGCATTTCCAAACCATTGAAATTAAAGATGGAGTTAATTTCTCAAGATATTTAGTTATTAATTAAGGTTCAGTATGAGAGTGAATTAATTTTAAAAAATAAAATGACTTAGTTGATTATAAAATGAGACATTATTTGTTGAAAGTTTTTTATTTATCTAGAATTTAGTATATGAATTTACTATTTTAACAATCTCTAACAACATTCATTTTTTAATTTGGTTGCACACTAATTTCTATTAGTTTAGGTGGGGGTGTTTGTGTTTTCATTCAGTTATTCTGGAGATTGACCCATGTCCAGCTTCACCTAATGTATTTTTGGGTCCTTAAAATTGTCATTGTAGGTTGTAATGAATGGGACCATATTTTAATCCTCAATTAATATTGGTTTGACTAATGATGGTTTTTAATGAAACTTTCAGTTCTCTCATATAAAGTATGATATGTGTGGGTTAATTTTGATACTTACCACCTATCAATGGGATAAATCTATCCATCAAATATTAGTAAGCTAGATTTAGTCATCACATATTTTAGAATATAAATGGGATGATATCACCATCAACTTTAATATATAATTTTTTATATTTTGTAGGGAGAAATATATTGTTTGAGTTATTATAGATTAGTTGATCGATGCATCTCATTTCAGATAAATATAAGAGTCCTATATGGGTTTTTAGGCCGAGAAGAACTATATAAATAAAAATTTGATGCTATATGTGATACATCATATCATAATGTGAAATGTGATACAAGATTAACATCACCATTATGGTAGGTATTATTTCCATTTTTGGTCCTTAAGTGATTTTGATCACATCTACTCATCTAAAAATGGATTGATAGTATGAAACCATGTTCTATACTATCAAGAATATGATTTGTGAATGTGTTATTAAGTGTTGTGGTGAAATTAAAGATTATGTTCCCTTTAGTGGAATATGATTAAAATAGTACAATCCTTGAAAATATTAATATGGTTTTGTTTGAGTATTTTTATTATATTCTTTGTCGGTATCTGTTATATTTGATGGAATATAGATAAAAATGCACTAATAGACCAATATTGGGAAATAAATCTATAATATTGTAAATTTTATTAAAAATAGATTTTTACATCCAATAGTGGAATGAATTCAAATGTTAACAATATGAATATTCCTCTTGAATTTGTTTTTGGGGATTTCATTGTCTTTTACTTCAATACTTTGATGGTGAATAAAAGAATTAGAAAGAATGCGAAGTTTTCTTCATAGGGTGTGCGATAATTTCTTATTTCAGATAAGATTGGGGAATTTTCATAATATTTCAATGTAGCTCTAAAGTATTGAACTATAGCTGATGTATTTCATTTATCTCAATTAATAAATATAATCAAATTTAGATTCATATGTTGTAGTTAAATTATTTTTATCTTGAACCATATTCTTATTTCAAGGAAAATATGGTATATATTGTAAATCATAATTAGAATTGGATATAAGGAATATTTGTTTCACTTTTTTCTTTCAATGGAATCATAGACATATCCAATAGTTTTCATGGGAACAATAATGATATATGAGGTCCTAATGGATGAATTTTTTACTAGATATTCTATATGATTCATATAATAGATTATAATCCATATGGTGGGAACTTTTTAATGCACCTTGTCACTAAGGTAAATGTTGGTCGGATTGGATACTCAAGAGTGGGGTGAATTGAGTTCCAGTTAAAATTTCTGTTAAAATATTGTCTATTTTAAAATCCCCCAATTTATCAAATATGTTAAACTTTAGTGAATTTATACAGATTGTAAATGTTCACTTAGCTTCTCAAAGATTGATTAGGTCTCAGTTAATTTAACCATAAGATCAAACTAAATTTTGAAAGTAACCTACTAATTTACAATAAGTGTAAACACTTGCTAATTTTACTATCAAAGTAACTTTAAAAAAGTTTTATATTTCAAAGTAATACTAACGGAATAAATAAGATATATGTAGTATACTTTGACCTTAAACTAAAGATGCACAGCAGATATAACAAGTGGTTCAGTCTCAAGCCGAGACTTAGGCCTCTCAAATTTATATAAATTTGATCCACACCCCGGATCGGGGTTAACAACAGTTTACAAAACTGTCCAGGCCATGCAGGGACCTCTACAACTGTTCTACGTGGGAAACGAAACAAATACCAGGCCACACAAGGACCTATTCTACATTTGACATGGGTAAAAAAGAGTTAAGAGTTTTGGAGAGAGGATTTGATATCCTCTAGTTCAGTATAAGAGACAGTGTGTGTATAAGATATTTAGAGTACACCACACTACTCGAAAGTTAATAAATAAATCACTTAGAGAGAACAGATAATAGTTTAGAAAGCTCTAGTGATTATTAATGCATCTCTGGACTCTTTGGATTCACCAAGAATGCTTCTGAGTCCTTCTCTAGTTTTTCTGTTAAAAAAAAGAGTGTCGTAGTTCAGCATGTGTTCTACAGGAGTTAGAAATTTCTCTTGATTCATCGTGTGTTCTTCAGTGGTGTTGGATTGCACTCATGACAGTTCTTCGAAGGTCTTGCCATCTCTTTCTTGCTCAGGATTTTTCTTCTAGTTCAGCACAGTGCTCTCTTGGGTATGTAAGTTCTTCTTGTTGTATCGTCACACTTTTCTCGCTTCACTGATTACACTTGTTACGTGTACAGCATCTCAATATTAGTTATATTCCACTCATTATAGAAGTAGGAATGATTCCCTTTTCATAGGTACGAGATACGGTTTCCTGACATGCCAAAAAATATCCTTAAATAACATTAATTGCACTAAAAACATCAAATATGACCGTTAATATTATTTAAATAATATTGAAAAAAAGATAAGAAACATTGTCATAGTGATTATGTAAACAGTTTCTTCTTCACGGTATATGGTTCAGGGTATGAGCTTCACAGTATGAACTTCACGGTATGTACTTCATGGTATGTCCATGTCACGGTGTCTAGTTCACGGTGTCGAGGTCACGGTGTCTAGGTCACAGTGAGTCCTTCACGGTGTCTGGTTCATGGTGTCTGGGTCATGGTGAGTCCTTCACGGTGTGTGGTTCAGGGTGTCTAGGTCACAGTGAGTCCTTCACGGTGTGTCCATACTTAGACAAATATCTGTATTTGGACTTAGACAGTAATATGCAGAATACAGATTAAGTTTAATCATTAGAGAGTAAAATATATTGAATCATAAATATAAAGACTTGATAATATATGAGAGATTTGCGATCATGCATAAGACTTTTAAATAATAAAGATAGTAATTAAAATCCATAAGATTTATTATAATTAAAACATGATGTGTAGTTATTATTGAGATTGAAGAGCATTAGCAAGATGTACATTGAAGATTGAGATTAATTAACAGTAATAGGATTTTTGATCATTAAAACATGATTAACACACGAGGAGTCCAACAATCTCCCCCTTTTTGATGATCACAAATCATATATAGTCAAAATATAAATGAAATGTAACATTAAAGAAACTATCATATTAGAATTGAAAAAATAATTATTGTACTAACACTAGTAGCTTTTCTTCCCCTTTTATACTTGTAGTTTTCTTCCCCTTTTGGTAATATCAAAAAGTAGAGAAAATGAAATGAAACAAAGAAGTCTTCATTAAAAAAAGGCTCAGAATAGATCATACAAGAGAAAGACAAACAGGAAACAAGAAATGACATCCCATCAAAAAGAAAACCGTCCCTAGACTCTTCAGGGATCCATATTTTCCTTTCCTTTATCTTCAGCAGGAGCAGGTGCTGAAGTAGAAGAAGGTATAGATGTGGTTGACAAAGAGGGTAAGGGTAGACCTTCAAAAACAGATGGAGTCAAAGTGGGATCAGTAGAATATTTAGGCTATGGTTGGTCAAGAATGACTGGCCGGATCTGAGAAAGAGCTTGGCTAACTATCATGGCAGTTGAGGATAAGGTAGGTTGACCAGGTCTAAGGGGTGCAGCAGCTGGAGCAACTATAGCAGTACTCTGCACTTGAAGATACGTATTAAAAGATAGATGAAATCAGTAATTATTTCACCACCACATTTCATAGCCTTTTCAAAATCTTCCTTATTCTCCATAAATATGTCCAACAATCTGGTGAACCTTGTAGGCTTCTGAACTTGAGATTTTAAAGCTTGAGTCACCGGAGGGATTTTCAAATTTTCCACAAGATATGTAAAGTGATCTGTCACATCACTTTTAGAGAAAATCTAGGAGAGATACAAATCTATTTTCTTGGTGTTCTCTTGTTGAGAATCATTGGATATATTAGAATGAATCCTAACCAAGTCCAATCCTCTATCACTGTTCTTAACCACTTCTGACAAAGAAGATAGATCCAAGCCACTGAAGGCATTATAAAGTTCTTCCTTGATTATGGATCTCAGCAGAGAATCATCCAAAGAAGGTGTGGAGGTCAGATCAGAAGCAGGAGAAGCCTTGACAGCTTCAGTTAGAACTTTGAGCTGTTTCAGAACTTTTTGCAGGCATCCAGTGTATTCATCTATGAGTTTATTCAGATTTTCCACAAGCTCCCTCATGCATTCCAGAATTTTTGTGTGTATTTTTTCAATCTTATCATCAAAATAAAGTAGATATGGATGAAATTGAGACATAATATCCCTTGAAAGGATGGAATCAGAAGTCTCAGGAGAAGTAGCAACTGGTGCAGGGGCAGAAACAGGAGCAGGTTCTGATCTCAAAGACAACTCATTCTGCAAGTTTTCTACCATATCTTTCAGATTTGCAACATCAGCACTCAGCAGATTATTTTCCACTCTGACTTCTTGAATTTATCAGATCATCCTTGGTTGAATATGCAAGATAATATTTTCTAAGAGAATTGATGCATCTTCTTGACTTAACTGAGTCACTGGACAAGGTCGAGTGGATAGGATCTTCTCAACTCTAGCTAACAGAGTCTCTCCAAAAACATTCAGATCATCTTTAGTCACAAAGGAGTGATCCTCGAGTAAGGGTGTAGGTAAAGGTAGTGGTTTAGATTCTGGGTGAGGTTTAAAGTCATCTTCAGACTCAGATTCTGATTCAAATTGAGGATGGGGATCCGGTTCTGGTTCTGGATAAGCTATAGACCACAATTGAAACAGAGAAGAAAGATCCATTCCATTTGTAGTCACATGATGTGACTCATTTACATCATAAAATCTTGGGAATTCATACCAAGTGTACACAGAGTATGATAATTAAGGTTGAGAAGCTTCAGCAGATCCATCTTCTATAATCTCAAGGTTTTGAGGTTCCTCCCCCTCAAATTGTGCTTCCATTTCAGAGACTATAGGCTCACCATGATCAAGATCCCCATGATCATCCCTAATCTCTTCAAAAAAATCTTTCCTTTCCAGATGAAATCTAATTTCCATCCTTTCTTCAGCAGAGGTAATTATCTCAGGAACCGATTGTTCCACTGGTTGAGCTTCCAGACTTGCTTCTTTCTCAACAGAATGATCATCTTCAATAGGAGCTGCCTCTAAGGTTGCTTGCTATTCTGAATCTGGAAAAACCTATTTTCTTGCTGCATTAGGGTGATCTTTGGGATTGACATCCGCACTAGAAGAAAGAGCTTCCTCTTCTCTCAAAATATCAATAACTTCCTCTCCTTAAGGTATTTCAGCAGGGATAACAACAGGGAAAACAACCCTTTCTTTTTCAACAGGAGTTGTTTCCATTGGAGGTCTTCTATATTCTTCTCTAGGAGATACTTAAGCTATTACTTCCTCTACTTCTTCTTTTGAATAATCATCCACTTCATCTGGTTCCAAACCAGGATCAAATAGATTTTAGGCCTTCTTGGATAGTCAATAGGATTAAAATTTTATACAATTGATCATTATCCTCAACCCACTACTTCTTACAGGGGTTCTAGCTAATCTTCATCCTTCTGATGATAGGCATGGATAGGCAGAAATCAAAGTCCTCTAACTTTTCTTCATTTGATCCAACCATCCCTTTGGAAACTAACATAGCTGAAATCATCCTTGAGTAATACAAGGAGGTGGATTTGGAAGTGACTTTAATCAGCTCATAGATATGGTTAATAACATACTTGCATAGGTTGATATTATGGCCATTCTTCAACAGGTGAATCAAGAACACATCCTGATACTTCATCACAGCAAAATATCCTTTTCTCAGACTAATCAAAATTTGAACAAACTTGAACATTAATCTTGTCTCCCCATCTAATTCAGCAGTTATGGCCCTTCTCTTGGTGCCATTTCCAGTCAGGATTTCCAATGCATTCTCCAGGTCAAAGATGTCGGTTGTTGGAGGAGGGTCTCTCTGGTAATCCTCACAAACTCCTCCATGTGGAATCTCTAGGCATGCAGCCCATAACCTCGAAGAGAAAGAGAACTTTTGTCCATTTATTCAGTTTGTTACCATAAATATTTCTCCAAAATCACTGGAAAACGTCACATATTGGTATAATTGAGATACCAATTTCGGGTAAATCGGTATATTTTGTCTAGAGAACCATTCAAACCATCCTTTTTCTCTTAAAACTTCCAAAACTAAATATTTTCTAGATATCATCCACTCAGGGCAACTTCTTTTTCAAGTACAATAGTACGACTTACCAGGTTTGGGTTTAGAGGTCCTTCGGGAGCTATCCTCGGTATCTTCTTCTATTTCATAGAGTGGTGCTTCTCAGACGAGGGTAAAAATGGACGCTTCATCCTTGGTATTCACTAAAGGTTCAGGCGAGAGGAAATAGAAGGTTCAGGAGAGAGTTCGGGTAAGGAATCGAATGAAACCCTTAATTTTTATCATTTGGGAATGTCAAACGTCATAAAAACAAAAATGTGGGAAAACAAATAGCGGTGAAAATAAAAATTACCGTGGTACGGGTTAAAATAAGAATAAAAATAATCTTCACGGTGAGACTGTGAGTAGGCATTATGGTGTGATGAAAACTAGTCATCATGGTGAGACAGTTGATAGTCGTCACGGTGAGACATTGAGCATTCTGTGTAGTCACGGTGAAACAGTGAGTTGACAGACAGTGAGCATAAGGTCTTGACGATGAGACCGTGAGCATAAAACAGTAACATAGAAATAGTGACCATGAAATGGTAAAGTAAAACACAGTAAAGTATTAAACATTAAGATCAGTAAGATATCTATTTATGATTAATCATACCAAGATCATGTATTTTGTAGTCTAATATTTCAAAATATAATGGTTTAGTGAATATATCCACAAGTTGATATTCAATACCAATGAATTCCAAAGTCATATCACCTTTTTGATAATGATCCCTCAAAAAGTGATGTCTTACATCAATATGTTTTGTCCTAGAATGAGAAACAGGATTATTATAAATATTAATAGCACTTTTGTTGTCACAGTTTATTGGGACATGTCTGAATTGATATCCATTGTCTAGTAATGTGTGTTTCATCCCCAGAATTTGTGCACAACAACTTCCATCAGCCATGTATTCATCTTCTGCAGTAGACAATGCAACAGAATTTTGTTTCTTACTACACCATGATATTATTGACTTGCCTAAAAGGTGACATGTTCCATAGGTGTTTTTTTATCTAACTTACATCCAGCAAAATCAGCATCAGAATTACTAACTAATTCAAATGATTGTACTTTGGGATAGAACAGTCCTAAATTGTGAGTATTCTTGAGGTATTTGAAAATTCAATTTGCAACATTTAAATGTGACTCTTTAGGGTTTCCTTGAAAACGAGCACACATACACACACTAAACATAATATCAGGATGACTAGCAGACAGGTAGAGTAGACTTCCAATCATTCCACTATAAGTAGTTTGATCAACATATTTACCATCTTCATAAAGATCCATCTTACAGGTGGTACTCATGAGAGTGTCACTAAATTTTGTGCAATCCAATCCAAAACGTTTTAAAATATCTCTAGTATATTTAATTTGAGTTAAAATAATTCCATCATCATTTTGAATGATTTGAAATCCAACAAATAATTTAAGTTCACCCATTAATCTCATTTCTAATTCATTTTGCATCATTTTAGAAAAATCTGTACATAATGTAGTTTTGGAAGATCAAAAAATAATATCATCTACATAAATTTGTACAAATAAACATGTTGAGAAATTATTTTTTTAAACAGAGTAGGGTCAGCTATTCCTTTTGTTAAAATTATAGAAATTAGAAAAGTACTTAATCTATCATACCAAGCTCTTGGAGCATGCTTTAAACCATATAAATCTTTTGGTAATTTAAAAATATGATTTGGAAAATGAGGGTTTGAAAATCCAGGTGGTTGTTCAACAAAAACATCCTCAGCAATATATCCATTCAAGAATGCACTCTTGACATCCATTTGATATAGTTTGAAATTTATATGTGCAACATAAGAATGTTGAATCCTAATAGATTGTAATCTGGATAATGGAGAAAAAGTCTCCTCATAGTCAATACCATCTTTTTGACTATAGCCTTGTGCAACTAGCCTAGATTTATTTCTAACTATGTTTCCAGATTCATCTACTTTATTTCTAAACACCCATTTAGTGCCTATTGTGAATGTGTCCTTAGGTCATTCAACAATATTCCAAAATTTATTTCTTTCAAATCGATTGACTTCTTCTTGCATAGCAATTACCCAAAATTCATCATAAATAACATCATCAATGTTTTTAGGTTCAAGTTGTGACAAAAAGGCTTGATGTTCAACCTAATTTCGAAGAGAAGCTCTAGTCTGTGTCCCTCTGTCATAATTTCCTACAACATCATCTAAAGAATGATTCTTTAGAATTATAGTTGATCTAGTAAAGGTAGGACTAGAAATTTCTAGTTCTTCTCTAGGTTCGGGTTTATTAGGAGGATATTCTGGAATAATTCCAGAACTGGTTGTCTTTATAGCAGGTTTATTGATTTTATCATTAATGTCCAGAACAGATAAATCTTCTTCAAGATTTTAAAGAGAGGTTTTAGGATAATGTGGATCAGTTTCATCAAATTTGATGTGAAGAAATTCTTCCACACACTTGGTTCTTCTGTTGAAAACTCTATAAGCCTTGTTGGTTAATGAATATCCTAAAAATATTCCTTCATCACTCTTAGAAGCAAACTTTTGAAGATTATATTTTGTATTAAGAATGAAGACTTTGCATCCAAAGACTCTAAAGTAACTAACTTTAGGTTTTCTATTGTTCCACAACTCATATGGGGTCTTCTTAAAAACAGGTCTAATTAAGACTCTATTAATAATATAACCAGTTGTATTCACAGCTTCAGCCCAAAATTAAATAGGCAGGTCATATTCATTAAGCATAGTTCTATCAATTTCTTGAAGGGTTCTATTTCTTATTTCTACTACACCATTTTGTTGAGGTGTCCTAGGAGGAGAAAAGTTATGACTATATCCATTGTTTGGGAAAAAGGATTCAAATTCATGATTTTCAAACTCATGGCCATGATCACTTCGTAGAGTTTTAATCTTAAGTCCACTAAGATTTTCAAAAGACTTAGAGTATTTAACAAAGTATAAACAAGCTTCAATTTTGTGAGCTAAGAAGTATACCCAAGTATATCTAGAAAAGTCATCTACTAGGACATAGACATGGTGCTTCCCATTTATGCTAGAAACTCTAGATGGTCCAAACAAATCCATGTGAACCAACTCGAGAGGTTGAGAAGTTGAAACTTCATTCTTTGATTTAAAAGAAACTTTATGTTGCTTTCCCTTTTGACAGGGATTACAAACTTTGTCATTTGGAAACTCAAGTTTAGGTAGGTCTCTAACTAAGTTCTTCCTAGTTATTTTTCTATGTGAGTGTATATTGTAGTGTCCTAATCTTGTATGCCATAACCAAGACTCTTTATGAAAAGCATTTAAACAGGTAACATTTTTCTTGGCTAAGGAATTTAAATAAACAGCATAAACATTTTCATTTCATAAAGCAGAAAAGACTAAATCATTTTTAGAATTAAAAACATTACAAGAATACTTTCCAAATTTTACATTAAAACCATCATCACATAATTGAGAAATACATAACAGATTATATTTAAGTCCATCAAAAAATAAAACTTTGGAAATTAAAACTGAATCAATGTTACCAATTTGGCCCAGGCCGATGTTCTTTCCTTTAGAATTATCACCAAAGGTGACATGACCTCCATCAACCTTTATTAAACTTTTGAAACATGAGTAATCCCTAGAAATATGTCTTGAACATCCACTATCCAAATACCATGTCTTCTTGTGGGAACTCTTCAAGCAGGTTTCCTACAAAACAGATTTAGATAGGAAATGATTTTGGTACCCAGATCTTCTTAGGTCCAGAAAGGTTAGAAATCAAATCTTTTGTTACCCAAATTTGTCTTATGGGTCTCATATAATTTACAGAATCAAGGGATTTTGAAAGATAATCTCTATTTGAATTATAACTATGTGAATAACTAGTCAGAGCATATAAATGTCCAGAACGAGAACTAGCAGTATTCTGTCCAGATTTAGGAATAAATCTATTCTTGGTAATCTGTCTCTGTCCAGGTTTGTAGCCTATTCTAGTAGTGTATTTTGGTGCAACATTATTTCCTAGAATTTGAGTTAGTGTATCCTTTCCATTTGTAAACTTCTCTAAGTCTTTTCTAAGTTTCTCATTTGAAATTTTCAGTTCAGTGTTCTCCTTTAATAGTTGAGCATTTTTCTCTTTTTCAATAGTAAGTTCGGTTTTAACAGTAGTAGTGTGAGTATGTTGTTTCTTCAATGATTTGTATTTATCCTAAAGGTCATTGCATATCTCTTCCATCATATTACAATATTCAAATAATTCCTCACTAGTCATGTTTTCAGAATCCGAATCAGATTCTGCATCATCTACAAAATAATAAGAATTTAAAACAGGAGTATCTGAGGTTACCTCAGATGTGTTAGTCATAAAACACATGTTGGCACGATTTTTTTCAAAATAAGACATTTCAGATTCACTTGTGTTGTCTTCAGAATCACTACAGGTAGCCTTCATAGATTTTTTGTACTTACTGTCCTTGTAATCATATTTCTTCTTGAATTTTAGCTTTGGTCAGACTGTTTTAATGTGTCCTTTCCCTTTTCACTCAAAGAAAACAACTTCATCACTTTTATCTGGATTTTTCCAATCCTTCTTCCAATGTCCCTTATTGTTATACTTTCCTTTGTAATTTGATTATCTAAAAAATTTCTTCTTCCTATAAGATTTCTTAAACTTTATGGATATCTGAGACATTTCAGCATCACTATCAGAGTCTGAATTTTCACATGTTGAACTTTCAGTTTGTATTTGAGCTTTATCTTTTCCCTTACTCTTTGAAGCAGTAGTCTTGAAAGCCACAAATTTTCTCTTAGGTTCATCATCTTCCTCTTTATTTACCTTGAGTTCTTCCTCATACATCCTAAGCTTACCAAGGAGTTCTTTGACAGGTAGAGCAGCAATGTCACATGACTCTATGATTGAAACAGATGTGCCTCTCCATCGGTCTGGTAAACATCTCAAGATTCCCATAATTTGTTCCTTTGCGGGAACAACCTTTCCGAGTGAATTCATTGTATTGACTATCTCATTAAACCTGAGATAAATATCAGAAATAGGTTCATCAGTCTTCATTTTAAAATTATCATATTTAATAGTATAAGTATTTAATCTCATTTCTTTAACATTGGTTGTTCCTTCATGAGAAACACCCAAAGTATCCCAAATTTCAAAAGTAGTTTTACAAGAATAAATTATATTAAACTCTTCATCTCATAGAGAACAGTACAGGGAATTCATGGCATTACAATTATTATTGTAGACAATCTTTGTAGGTTCATCCCAAGTTATTCTTTCGGTTTCTGGAATTTTATATTGTGACTCTATAGCAGTCCAGATATCAAAACCCATGCTTTCTAAATGAATTTTCATTTTAAGTTTCCACTGAGCATAGTTTGTAGAATTATAGAAAGGTGGCATGTTAGTAGCATCACCCTATAGTCTATTTTCCATAGCTATATTTTAGAATGATAATTAAAGAGATAAAATTTAGAACTAACAGAAAATTAAGATCTTTAAAGATGAAACTAAAATCACAGTTGAAAAACAGAGTATTTCAAAAATACTTAAACAAAAACAAACCTCTGATACTAAATGTTGGTCAGAGTGGATACTCAAGAGGGTGGTGAATTGAGTTCTAATTAAAATTTCTGTTAAAATATTGTCTATTTTAAAATCCCCTGATTTATCAAATAAGTTAAACTTTAGTGAATTTATAAAGATTGTAAATGTTCACTTAGCTTCTCAAATATTGATTTGGTCTCAGTTAATTTATCCATATGATCAAACTAACTTTTGAAACTAACCTACTGATTTACAATAAGTGTAAACAGATGATAATTTAACTATAAAAGTAGCTTTAATATAGTTTTTTTATTTCAAAGTAATAGCAGTGGAATAAATAAGATATATGTAGTATACTTTGAACTTAAACTAAAGATGCACATCAGATATAACAAGAGGTTCAGTCTCAAGCCATGACTTAATCCTCTAAAATTTATATAAATTTGATCCACACCCTGGATCGGGGTTAACAACAGTTTAAAAAATAGTCCAGGCCGCGCAGGGACCTCTACCACTGTTCTACATGGGAAACAGAACAAAGACCAGGCCTCACAAGGACCTATTCCACAGTTGACGTGGGTAAACAAGAGTTAAGAGTTTTGGAGTGAGGATTTGATATCCTCTAGTTCATTACAACAGACAGTGTGTGTATACGATATATAGAGTACACCACACTGCTCAAAAGTTAATAAATAAATCACTTAGAGAGAACATATAAGAGTTTATAATGCTCTAGTGATTATCAATGCAGCTCTGGACTCGTTGGATTTAGTAGAAGTGCTTCTGAGTCCTTCTCTGGTTTTTCTGTTAAAAAACAGAGTGTCGTAGTTCATCTTGTGTTCTAAAGGAGTGATAAAGATCTCTTTATTCGTCGTGTATTCTTCAATGGTGTTGGATTGCACTCATGAGAGTTCTTCAAAAGTCTTGCAATATCTTTCATGGTCGGGATTTTTCTTCTAGTTCAACACAGTTCTCTCAGGTGTATGTAAGTTCTTCTTGTTGTATCGTCACACTTTTCTCGCTTCACTGATTACACTTGTTACATGTATAACATCTCAATATTCCTTATATTCCACTCATTCTGGCAGTAGGAATGATTCTCTTTTCATATGTACAAGATATGGTTTCCTGACATGCCAACAACTATCATAAAATAACATTAATTTCATTAAAAACATCAAATATGACCATTAGCATTATTTAAATAATATTTACAAAATGTTAAGAAATGGTTTCATAGTGATTATGTAAATGGTTTATTCTTCATGGTATATAGTTCATGGTATGAGCTTCACGGTATGAACTTCTCGGTATGTACATCACGGTATGTCCATGTCATGGTGTCTGTTTCATGGTGTCGAGGTCACAATGTCTAGGTCACGGTGAGTCCTTCACTGTGTCTGGTTCATGGTGTCTGGGTCACGGTGTCTGGGTCACGGTGTCTGGGTCACGGTGAGTCCTTCACGGTGTGTCCATACTTAGACAAATATCTTTATTTGGACTTAGACAGTAATATGAAGAATATGGATTATGTTTAATCATTAGAGAGTAAAAGATCTTGAATCATAGATATAAAGGCTTGATAATATATGTGAGATTTGTGATCATGCATAAGACTTGTAAATAATAAAGAGAGTAATTAACATCCATAGGATTTGTTATCATTACAACATGATGTGTAGTTATTATTGATATTGAAGAGAATTAGCAAGATGTTCAATGAAGATTGAGATTAATTTATAGTAATAGGATTTGTGATCATTAAAACATGATTAACACGTGAGGAGTCCAATAGTAAATATCTTATTCAATTTTATATCAATGATTTTTTTTCAATAAAATTTTGAAACATTGTTGTGTATTTAGGCTAATATAAGTCATAAAATAGTAAATATCAGGGGATAATACTAAATTATTCTAGTAGACTCCAGTGGGAACTTGGTGGTGGAGTACCTATAACACATTATAAGTTGTCATGGTACATGTCTACTAGACCTTCCCCCTAAGTGGTTGGAGGAAATCCATCAGGTGACAAGTGTACCATTGGATTGATACTTTGGTCTACATGAGTACCCAATATTTAATGATCATATTTAGTTTGAACATGTCAAAATATTTATTTCCATGGTCATGATATCTTTTAGTTAATTAATAAATCCTTTGAATTAGAATAATATTGATTATTTCTACTAGTGGTTTGAAAACAAAATTATTCCTCTCTATCCCTTGGATTCAAGGATTTTTTTTATTGTTTGAGTAAGAATTTTTCATATGATCAGTGAACAATTTTAAAATGAATCCATAATTCATTAATTGAAAAAATAATAATTATCTTAAGATAATGAGGTCATAACTGTAGTTTTGTTATAATTAACCTTATTTTTCTTCTAGATCATTGGATTATAGATTCATTGAATTATTAGAGTACTTATGGATCAGTACCATAAATGAATTTCTTTTATTCATTCAGCAAGATAACCCCTTTATATATTAATAATTTTATAATTTCTACATATATATAATGTTATATAATATTTTTATTCAGTTACATTCATGGTTACCAAGAATTAAAAATTCATTTACATTATATGGAATGTGTTTTCTATGAATTGTTTATGGTTAATTGTAACCTAAAATAGTACCCTAGGAATATAGTTGTGTTAATATCAAATTCAAATGATAAATTAGTTTTATAAATATGAAATTAAATGTTTGAAACTAAGTGGATAATTTTTTTTAATTAATATAGATATGCATCAGATGAAAATACTGATGGAATGGGATAATTGATTGGATTACTGTTAAACACTACATAATAAATTCAAGTGCCGCAACTCTGAATGTTCGCAATAATTTTTCATAATTAGGTATATTTATGTGTGACTAAATTGATATGTTATAATTTTAATCAGCTAAGAAGAACATTACATTGATAATAATGGCCCTTCCCATGAATTTAATCCCCTGGATCCTAGCATGATTTCGTGATTTACATATGAACCTAAAACTAATGTTAAATATAATGTATCATTCCATTTGTTTCATCCATGCACTATCAAATCCTTTAATCAACCACTCCACGAAGGCATCGACGCTTTTAGCCTGGGAGGACTACCCTGTGAACTCTCCAAAATGCCCAAACCTGGCGGTCCTAATCCCCTTCGATGAAAATGTGGATCATACTTTCTTCGCACTTGTTCATAAAGAAATGGAAGCATGAAGCCATGACATTTCCAAGACACTTGATATTTTAACCGGAGGACAGTGTGTGGTTCTGGATCATCTAGGTGTGGAAATTATAATTTGTAGGTATACTATTACACTGAAACATGCCATTCCACCCATATAGACTTTCCTGAGGCCCACCAATCCTTCCAAATTCCTTCGAATTGAACTTCCCCAAGGAGGATAGAGTGAAGACACACCGGTCCCGATCTGAGATGATGAGGACATAGTGGAAAACCTCATATTGAGGTGCATCCAGAATTTCTCTAAATAACAAAGGGTGTTATACCACATCCATGAAGATGATCTTTGGGACTAGATATCCTAGGTATCTAAGGATACATTTCACCAATTAATATGCCAAAATAAAATTTTCCCCTCCCTAATTATCCATTGTGAATGGTGGAGTGTGATTGGAATCATGCTACAGATCGAAGTCTATATGGGAGATCCACTTTAAGACGATGATTTAGTATTTTCTATATACCAATGAGACATAATAATCCACCAAAATCTATGTTCCTAAATTACCTCCCAAGATAACTTAGCATGCATGAAAATATGGGAGGAGGGGTATTTGATCTTTGGTAGGAAACCAAAGTCGTGGAAGATGATCTCTCGTGTAGGCTTCCCCCTATAAAGATGTCCTGAATGGTATAAAAGGCATCCCCCTTGACCACCTACCTAGATCTCCTGTAGAAATCACCAAGTGATCCATCTATAATAGATGCACTCTCTTGATTGTTCTCCACCATGGCCACATGGATATCCTCCTCATACAGGACTCCTTACATCATATCATTTTTATGATAGGAAACAAGTTTCCAAATCCCCTCCCAAAACTCATCACACCCTGAATGATAGCCATGGAAAATATTTGGATTCATACTAGAAAGAATATACTTAAAGTAAGAAAACACAAATCCTCCAAAAACATCCCTATCATCAGTGAAGGATCAGTCATCTAGCTTCGGGTTTTAATAACAATCCTCCACCTCTCTGTTTTGCTGGCATGGAAAACTCAATATTCATATCACCCTCTTTCATCAATTTAACTCACGAGTGTTCCCTCTCCCTACATTCCTAAGATAGGACCATAACCTCATGGTCACTCTTCTTCTCAAAAAAACACTTCAAAGAAAATATCATCCCATACCTCCTCAATGTTATCCTCAATTTGCTCGATATCCCATTTAAGTACATCCAACTCTTGATCCAAGGGGGAAATTCTTCTAGCCCAAAGTTGTTGGACCTTCTAAAGACGTCTCAACATGGAGTGCAAGGACACCCAAGAGTGACCCGGAATCGGTTCTTACCAACTCTTACTTACCAACTGATGATAGTTTGGAATGATCGACCACTAGCTCATGAACATGAAACCTTCCCTCGAGGACTCCCTCTTACTCCGAGTGAGAAAAAGCAGAGACTGATCAATGATTATTCAAGTAAATTGTTCCAAAATGGTATTTGAGAACATAAAAATTGCTTTCACATTGGCTATATAATGGTCGGTAGTCTGACATGGTCATTAAATAAGCATAGTGTCCATGTATGTGATCACAAGGGTGCATAAAATCCTATGAACCAGCCATTTATCCCTAGACTATGCCATGCACCAAGATCACCTAACTGTGTTTTCATACTGGCCCATACAGTCCTCATTGTTACTAACTCTAAAATCCTTCCAATGTCTCAACCATCACCTCTGATACCATTCTGTCATGATAGGACTTCTTTCATATGATGGAAGGGATCAAAAGATGTTAGGACCTTCATTCCTCTAGATGAAGGAGATATAACGAACCCTAAGTCCCACCTCTAATAGGCCTCAGGGTGGTGAATTGCACAAAGGGTATATAAATATCAGAAAATTGGGTGGAATTACACTTTTTAAGTAACCATGATCATTAGAAAAGATATATCAACCTCAATAAACTCCAATATAGATAAATAAAATGTATCCACCATCCATCACACATGAATTTTTAAGTAAAACTTTTACAATTACGAACAAAAAACCAATGTAAATAACAAAATAAAACTATTAAGTGGAACAAAAATATCCCCAATGTCGGCGAAAGTAATGTCCAACACAATTCGTGAAATATCCCTAGAAAACCAAAACACGGTTTTTTATATTTAGGGTTATTAATAAATTAAACATTGTAGAAAAAAACAAAATTCAACAATGCATTAGCGGTAAAACCATGCTAATTTCACTGTGAGAAAATTATAGAAACCAAAAAGCACATAATAAGGTTTATTATCCACCATAACCTCACTAAGGCGCATTCACAAAAATAATTCAAGTTATGTAATGTAATGTAGTAAGCATATCAATATTAGTGTGCTTCACACCCCATCTAACTAGATAACTACTCTTTCCTAATGGTGAATGATTACGGCTACCACACTCTTCCTCAAGCCCCACTATCACAACCAACTTGAAAACACCTGATCCACACACCACATCACATCCTACCTAGAGACACATGGGCCAAACCTCTACATGTGTCACATGAAACCACCTGGGACTCATCCTGAAGACACATGGGATACAAACAACCTATCACCCCGAAAATACCTTAAGTCTCGTATTAAACATCAATCCATTAAAACCTTCTCGAATAGTCTTGGGTGATTAATTCCTAGAAGTTTTTGTAGGGTACTTTCAGTAACTAGTGATCCATAATCCCACCAAGATGTTTGTAAAGGAACCCTCCCTCATAAAAATGGGCATGTTCAGAACATTTTACCCAACACAGGTGTGGTGCGTATAAAAAACATACCTAGCTACACGTTTTTATTTATAGCTAAAAATACTCTTATTATCATATGGTATTCCAAATATACAACCAACCCACTCAAGAAAACATTCGATACCACCCCTAAATTCATATACCACCACGAATGATAATCACATGAATTCTGCTTCACTACATTCCCTAACTCAAAATATAGCCCTAGAAAATTAATTTAAACAAATTTTATTCTTCATTATTAAATAATTTATTTATTTATTGCCATCCCTACCATGGAATGTACCAAAAACTAAACACATTATAAGGAAAAGAAACCATACCAAATACCACCCATTCCAAATAAGTAAAAAAAGGTCAAATGTTAAGGGATCCAATTCTAACACAGACAACATGAAATAAGGACACAACCTAGTCTTACAGCCCCTCTACCCAACCACTCCCCACATGAAATCCCAATTCTTAACAAGTCCATCCATTACACAATCAGTCTATCTCTCAACCTAGGATTACATCACACCACAATCACCACCATATATCCCACATAAAGAATAAAACCAAACAAGACCCAAAAAAACATAGCCACACCCAAAAAAAGCTAACTATATTTGTATTTAGCTAAAAAAGGTTTGAAAATTCAACATTGATGAAAAGGAGTGATCACAAATATTGTTTCATCTAGTGGAATCATTTTTGTATAGTAGGGTATTCATGATTAACTAGATTTCATTCATACTGTCATTTCAATAGAGAATCAATGTTTAGCATGAAGCATCATGGGTTCCCAAAGAAAGACTAAAAATAGCTATGATTTTCAGAGGTATACAACCCATAAAATTCCCATTACCGATCAGTGATAACAGATTAAATAAAGAGATCATCAACATCTTTCCCATCCCCATATGTTCCATCCTATTAGCTTATTTAAATTGGTTTCATTCCTATTTACAAAAGGACGTATGTACACACACCCCACATGATACACAATGAAAGGGTAGAATAAGGAATCCATACCTAGAATAACAGGTGACCAACGATTCGTCCTTGTTACAAAAAAGGGGGTGCGCGAGTAGCAGGAAAACTCCCAGAAAACTGGATTGATGGTTATGACACAACTCATGAATCCATTGAAAGGTAAGGATCTATGTGCACCAAGAGAAAACAAAAACAAACTGGGAAGAGAAGGTATTAGCATAGAAAAGGCATATCCTCTACCAATGGAAGATGTAACAGTTTTAATGGAAAATAAATTATGATCATTTCCAAGACCATACGATTTGACTATTTCAAAATCCACAGAATGTTATGATATTAATGATATAATTAATATCCTTTGTGAGACATTTCTAAACACAGAAAAATTTCTTTAAACGTGATTCAAATAAAATAAAACATAAGAGGGTTGAAAATGGAAAAACAATAAATGAGACACCGATGGGCGAGTCACCAAAATCAAGCCACTAATAGCGAGCCGCCTACAACATGTCATCGATGATATGTTTTGACGATGAACTAACGACCCTGAGAAAATGATATGAACTACTAATGACTGACTAACTGACACCCTAACTCATTAATTACCCAACTCACTGACACCGTGACTTGCTAACACTCTGACTCATTAATGCACAGACCCACCGATTCATTGACCTACCAACACCTCATCCTACCAACACCCTCACTCACCGATTCCTTGACTCACAGATGCCCTGAAACACCGATAACTAGATTCACCAAGGCCTTGACACACTGAAACCCTGACTCATCGATTCCTTGAATCACCGATGACCTCGACCTACCGACACCCATGACCTACTGATGCTATGACCTACCGATGCATCGACCTACTAACACAGTGCCCTACTGACGCCTCAACCCATCGATGCCCCTAACCTATTGACGATACAACCAAATGATGCCTTAACCTACTGATGCACTTACATACCGAATACTAATTACCTTGACCAACCATTTCCTCCCATAATACACGAAACACTGTATTTCAACAATTGAATGGACCATAGAGGTCTGGGACCTTATAGTTACATATGAAATGGAAAAAGGAAATTTATTATGATTGAGCCTGTAAAATTTTAGGTTGGGAATTCTATTATAATGGATTTGTTTTTATTTGAACCAATAATAGAAGGTAAATTTGGTTCAAGACTCTATGTATGAAAAATGTGGATTTAAAGAGTTGTTAATCTCTTTTAAAAGTGATATACCATAGTTGGTACCATATCTATTAGTTCACAAGAGGTGTTATGATCAGAGTATGTTCATTTATATTTTCAAAACTATAAAAATTTCAAATATTTATATTATATACTGTAAATTTCATTATCTATCTCATTATGAGATCATTGTCGTTGATTTTTTGAATATGTTAAAAAATAAACATTCACTCAAAATAATTATAACTGATTAATATTTTAAGAAAACATTCACCAACCAATCTTCTATTTTCATCAAACATCCATGGAATTATATGTTTTTTGTTTATGTATTTATCATTCATATAATTGTTCCATATATTTTAGAAATAATTGGTGTCATATTATAGATGTTATAGATTCCATCTTGAATATGTTTCCTCTCATAGAGGGACTATGGGTTGATTTTTTTAATATTATATAGGTAAATTTCTTATTACATTAATGTTTGATTCTCTATCTGTCGCTTTGATCATACTCATATAGATATTTTCAATCTCAATCATTTATAAAAAAATATATGTGTAGTTTGTGTAACTTATATATGAGATTAATTTAAATATGTCTAAATATAATTGGCATTTATTCTTTAAAAAGCAACAAAATAGTTATTATCAAGAGTCGCATATCAATACGGATTTAATTAATTAATTTGGTATAGGGAATACTATTTCAAAAACAATAATTAAAATAATTCATTTATTGTGGGAATAAATTGTGAAATGATCTTGTGACCCATCCATTTCACAAAACAAATCAATGGATTCCATCTAATGTATCACAAGTTAATTCCATGATCATCTTACTCGGATGGTTCATACTAATTATTTTTGTTCCAAATTATTATGTTGTTGATTTTATAGTGTAAATGAATATTTTATATATTTTGGAAAACCAATCCATCAGTGATCATTAAATGTATCATAAGTATGAAATTATAAATTTTTTGATAGGTAGAAAATAATATTAGGTTTATCAACATGGTCTATTGGAAAGAGGTATATTCTATTGACTATAATATATTCATATATTTTAAGAATGAGATTATAAACTCCATAAATAAATAATATATTATATAAAAACTATAGTGAAATAGAATATTACAGAAATATATATCATGGATTACAAAACCCTATGAAATGAACTCCAAGATATAGTTCTAAATAAACATATATTATAAAAATAAATACAGATATTGATTCATAATTATTATATCATTAATATATAATTAATCTTTCAAATTATATGTTCATTTTTTGATTATAATATAAAATAATTAGGGAAGATATATATGGTTTACATGATGACTGTTGTATCAAATAAACATTTTTCAAACTATATATGCAAATATATAATCCTTAAAAGGACTTAATAAGTTAACACATATCCTCCACACATGATACAATTATTGGCACATCTTATATGTTATATTTCATAATAACATAGGGAATTTGGAAAATATGATAAGGTGTGGTGAACACATAATAATGATAAAAATAAATAATATTAATAATAAATGATCATAAGTGATAATTAGATGAGCAAATTGGTATAGTCATGATATATATGAAAATAAAACCCAAAAAATTATAGATCACAAAATATACCATTACTCATGGAATATCATAACACATGATTCTGTTGATCATCAAAACATGATTCAACAATCATGATCAATGTGAGAATAACATATTTATAAGTCTAAACATAAAACAATGCATAAAACCCAATTATGTAGAACATTAAATTCATGATCCACACCAAGAGAGAATATGATAAGAAATAGAAAAATCTATCAAGTATAGAAAATATTAATAAATGGAAAATATAATTCTTATGGAGAACTATTAGTTCCATCACATAGGAAAAAATAAAATGTTGTCATGACCCGACCCGATGAGGCTCAAGTTGTGACTCCCCAATCTCGCCTCCGATAGGCCAACGGCTGGAGACTAGTACTGAGTAGGCTATCAAAAATATGGGAGTCCTTAGCCTAAGGTACCTGTATGCGTGAACCCAAATACACCACCCTGAAATAGTGCATACATATTTAAATGTTGGAATGAAATTCATACAATCATCTAACCCTACATGAGTACATCAAAAGTAAAAAAATGGAAAATATAGGTCCCACTAAACTAAAACTAAAAAATTATTCTATACTTCTCTGATGGTGGGATTCGCTGTCAAATTAACTCCCCCCCCCCCACATAAGGATGCTCAGTTGAGCTTCGGTAAAGCCCTCGTTCAGTCATGCATAATAAGCTCCGCCCGCACTGGGTTCTCCTGGGACTCTATCAAAAGTCATGCAGTCTTCACATGACACAATCCATGTCTGAACAAGGGGTGACTATAATAATACATATTTGGTACCCCAATAAAATAAAATAAAATGGAGAAATTGAAAGGGAACAATCAGCTCCCCTAGCTAGAGGTAACCCATATGAGAGATAAAATCCATCATGAGACCATCCTCGACTAAACGTGACTAGTCCCCACAACCCAAAGGGAATTTCAATGAAAATGTGACAACACCTCAATGGGATCACAATAACCAACTAGATATACTCATCTCTATCACCAAGACTATAGATTTTCTGATATCATTTCCATTTTAATATTCTATTCGAGGCTCTAAGGAAGCACATAACCCAGAGAACATAATCTACATGCTCTATGATTCTAGATTGAACATGTTAGAGAGATACACTCCATTGGGTCTCATACTGGTATCCCAAAATTACCATCCAATATAACCAACTCATTAGATATCACTTCTAAGAAATTCATAGTGAAACACAGTATAAACACAAAAAACATTGGACATGGGATCACTCCTAGGGAACGTTAGTGGATACATTTAACCCAATATAGTAACTCGAAGATCACTCATCTAGGGGATCACTCCTAGGATCCACTAGGGAATACTATAACCCAATATAATGTTCTATATATCACATTACTCTGATAGAGGATCATCACCCATGTATAGGTGGTCATGACGATGCCAAAAACCCTGTATGTTATAACTCATGAAATAAGGGATCCTAATGAAAATAACATAGCCCTACTGAGACCACTCAATGAGTAGGGGATCATATAAACAATGATATTGAATCCTTAAATCCATCACCCACTACGTAGGGAATATTAAACGCAATGATTCAATAAAACTCTATAGAGATGTTCTTCTAGATTGGGGTTCTTCGCTAATATAGAGTAGGTCATAGCAATACAAAGAACGCTATCTAGGGAACAATAAGATAGAGGGTCCTACCATAGCCTCACTGTAGGGATTCTATAACTATATTTGAGCTCATCCGATTATGGGGATCTCATTTTTGTACAGGTGAAGTAATTATGAAATCCCTCATAGTTTAAGGACCTTGGGGACTCACTCTAACCCAATGGTTAAGGCATCACTGACCCAAGATTCCCACATAACATCTCCTACACAACACACCTTCTAGGAATAAACAATAGTCACAATCATGTTAAATGCTGAAAACAGAGAGGAATGGATATTTACATGCCTCAATTTGGAAACTGGTGAAAAAGGTTCTTTTCAATACAATACACACAAAAGGGGTCTCATTGGGCCCACCCCTCTATCCCGAAAGACATAAAATGAATCATACTATTTAGATTCTCATAGAATGACATATGAGATTCTCGAATCATTATTCCAAAATATAAAGTCGGGTAAAATGTCACATTTCACCACAAATGGCCAATCTAGGCCTTCTGGGGCCCACACCATAGTTTTTTGTTTTAGCACCAAAATTATTCATTAAACATCCCCATAAAATCAAGGTTCAAAATACGGACGATTTCATGTCAATCAGACATCAGATGTAGTAGATACCTCTCATACATGAATCACAAATTTATTATTATTTTTATTATTATTTTAATGGGGCGTTTCATGCCACCAAGCCCCCAGGCAAAAATATAATTGTAAACCTGTCCTTAAATTATCCCCCTTGAAGAATGTGCCATGTTGTTTTTAGAAGACACATAAATTGAACATCTGATTTAGACATTTGGAGGGTTTAGGTAGTTCGGGCCCATTATAACTTGTCTCCCCCAATATGACCAGCCAACCATGCCCACCCACAACCCTTTCACCTCAGCCAACCAATCCATGTACTACACACCCAAAATTCCCTCTATCTCCACCCTCTTTTTATCTATGCTTCCCAACTTCCTACATCTAACCACCACGTGGCCTCCGCTGTCGCACCGCCGGAACACACCATGCCACTGACGGACCAGAGACGCAAAGATATACTGACGATTCAATAAAAGGATGTTTATACAATGGAAAATTGTATTTAAATGCATTAACATCATATGTCATGGTGAAACGTCAAAACATTCAGGTCATATCCAGACTTTGAATTTGCTGCTACATGATCAAGGAGAAATCACCATCGTGTTCGGAGATCGACGATGCTTTGTTTTTTTCAATCTGGTCGGTTCATTTTTATGAAAATATGGGGAGGGTGGGGACTTTTACCATTTCCACCAAAGGGGAATATGAGGATTTAATTTTAAATTTAATTCTTTATAATTAACATCCTGGCTCCCGACTCGCCTCTGAACCAACACATGGTGCCGACAATATTTATGTGGAACCATGGGTGAAAATGCTGTTTCAGACTCAACTATGGTCCCAAAAATTCATTCCGAGACTCCTTTCAAGAGTTAATCGATCGTACATCCAAATTAAAAAAAAAATTATTTAAGGTTATGTCCTGGATAACTTTATCCAGAAAATGCCTACACCCACAAAAGTTGTAACCCTCGTCGGGAAAAAGGAATGCTCTAGACTCAACCATGAACTTGGTTTTCTAATCTAAGTTACCATTTAAGAGATAACCCATTTTCTCAATGTAGAGAGTATAAAAATACAGTATATTTTTATAAAAATTATTCCAGGCACATCGGGCCACAAAATCTCTTGACGTCTCAGCATCTATCTCTGGAAAATATATACAGAAATATTCCAATATATTACTAGGAAAACCCCTGAGTCACTACACCATCCCCACCATAAAGCATTTCATCCCCTAAAAGGAAAAGGCTATGCATGGGGGAAATAAATTGGACTCTCAACAAGGTCATCCTCACTAGAGAGCTCACCTGAGGTCCCTTTTCTGTAACAAACAGGCACCGAGAGGAACCACAACACTAAGAGACCACCGCAAAATCCACCAAGGGTTCCCGTCCTACCAAAAAACACATACATAGGGGAACTAAAAGAGATACCACACCTAATTCCATCTCATCCATAGATGAAATCATGAAAATAGGAACTTGTGTCCTCACATACAATGGGTGAAAATACCTTACACCTTGTTTAATATAATCATAGGGTCTAGTGGAATGAAATCTCACTAACATATCATAGGGACCAAAATAAACAAACTCCGAAAACAAATATCAATGGGACTCATCCAGTACACCTCTATACTATTACCTTTGTGTGTCACTAAACCATCCATAGTGTTTTCAATCATGTATCCAGAACATGTCTTATTGGGGAAAGAGTCCCTCATTCAATTGAGTCTAATGCCACATCCAACTGCACAACAACCGCCCCATGCAATTTTTGTACCAAGAGGATTGTAGACATTTGTGGGTATCATAAAATAAATAGAGCTTCCATATCACTCACCCTAGGTCTTACATGGACCTTCATGCAATATTCCCATCACACAACCCCACCCCAAACACATAAGGCAGAGGGAATCGTCCTCCACTTCTATACACTGTCAGTTGTGGGCGTCACTGACTCACCCACACAGTTTTAGCCATGTAAAAAACCCACCTTAGAAGGGGAAAGATCCTACTTCTTCATTTATTCTAATCTACGATGAACAACACTGATATAGGGTCTTATGGATCCCATGTGTCACCCCAAAAAATACTTGAGGAAACAACTGAAAAAAATCAGACATCTAAACTACTATAAAATGTAGAAAGGGAATAGAGAGTAACTTTTACCATATGCGGTGCCTCCAGGTCCATGGACATTACAAAATACATGTGTCCCCTCCATCATCACCAAGACATCCATTCATGGGTGGTCCACATGGGGTTAGTGGTATAATGTCAATTAATCTACCACATCCTACTACTACAACCGACCCTATACCATGTACTACAATTTTTAGTCTTCGGTGGTTGAAACGCTGCATCTAATAATATGGTTTGTCGACTGTCTCCCTCTCATCAGACCAAAAATATAGAAAATCCCTCACATGATGTCCCAAGTTATCAAAAGAATAACATCACATATCTTATGGAGAGCCAAAAAGGGAATACGATCCCTATTGCACAGATCATCCATCTATGGGTCACCTCTTATAATGTCGTGCATTCCCAAACCTTTGAGTTTGTTTTCGGCTATAAGCTCTCAAAATAGCTGTTGAGATCACAGTTCCTGACTGCCTAGAACTGACGGTTAGTGTAAACTATACAAGAAATCTCTCAACTACTAAGGCCAGCTCCAACAGTACATCATAGTTGGGAATGAACAACACAATAATCAACTCCCTGATCTCCCGGTGCAAGCCCTACTTGATGCCCAGTGATCGAATGAACGGATCCCAAACCATATCTACAGAGGAAGATGATCAGTATATGAACATTACTGAGTAATCCACCATGATTCTAATCTCCTAACGAATCTCAAAAAACTATTGTATACGCATAAACCTAAGTGGGGCCAGAAAAAATACTCCATGAAGAGTTGTTCATGCTCTACCCATGAAAGATTCTCCTCATCATGGGGCTGCATCACAAGACCCCACTTTTTAAAAAATGGCCATTGTTTGGACCACCATTTGATATGATGATGTCCCAAAATGGAGGTAAACATGCATGTCTACCAAAATCCATTCATCTACTACCTGGGGGTATGGGTCACCGCAGAACTTCAATGGTCGCTACCTCTAGAACTCATTCTGCACACCTAGTATACATACATCCTCATCCTGAACATCTGTTACAGCATTCTACTATATGTGTAGTGGATCAAATGGAGGACAACCTAGGGGTATCACCTGAAAATGTGCGCCCTACAAAAAATCAATGCCATAGTGTAGATGTTCACTATAATACAACCACAATACCCTTTCTGGATTTTCTCTTCAAGGCATCCTAAAATAACATCAATATGCACAATGGTCAAAGAGTATATCTGGGGATATGACTCATGAAGGACAAGGAAAACCCAAAACCCCATCCTATATGAATCATGTAACCTTATTTCCTTATGAAAAGTGTCATAATATCCCATTTTGAATGTTAGGTTATCAGAGCCTAGTTGAATGGATATGTCGGCCGCCGCACCAACACTGGTGTCCCTGTCATGAAATCCTAACTCGAAACACACTAACACTATCTCTATGCAACCAAATCCACGCTCATGATTACTATACCAAAGTGGAAATGACAAACTCTGACACCACTATTTCATGAAATGACCTAATGGTGCTCAAGAAGTGACTCCCAATTTTTTCCTCTATTAGTCCAGGGACTAGAAACTAGATCCGAGTAGGTTATCGCAAACATGGTAGGCCTTGGCCTAAGGTACATGAAAGCACACACCAACATAAACCCTTATAAAATATTGTAGAGAAATATAAAACTATAATGAAATTTATACAGACATCTACCCCAAAAAGAGTAAAAAATATTTAAAAAATAAAAAATATAGGGCCCACCAAACTGATTCTACAAAAGTGTCCAACCTTCTCTGACGGTGGGGAGCACTGTCTAATAAACCAACAAGAAATCTACTTGGACACACACCAGTAAACACCCTGGTCAGTCCAACTTAATAATCTCTACCTTCTCTAGGTCCTCCTAGGATGTTGTAGAAATTCCTATGGTTAGAATAATACCTAAGACATTTGTGGGAAATACCATATATGGTTGAGTATAACGATACACAGTAGGCACCTCAAAACCACAAAATAAAATGGAGAAATTAAAAGTCAACAATCAGCTTTACCAAACCATAGGGAACCCAAACAAGAGAGAAAATCCATCTCAAGGCCATCCTCACCTAAACGTGACAAGTAGTCTCAAACTATTTTGTGTTACAATAAAGAATTGACTGAGATGTAAGGGAATCCCTTAAAAAAACTAGATATACTAGTCTCAATCACAATGTCTCATGAGGGTCTGACCTCATTACCAGTGAAATTTTTTCTCGAGGCTCTAAGGAAACATATAACCAAGAGAACAGACTATGTGAGCTCTGTCATCCTAGATGACACTAAACCATGAGATACACACCATAATGTAATACACCACCATCTCTGATGGTCCATAGACAAGAACATGCATGACAGATATCTCGATTCAGAATATCCTGATGAAACTCAATGTAAAAAAACTCCTCGTATAGGGGATCACTCCTTGGGACTGCAATAGCTTACAAGAAAAAAATCTCATCACTCAAAGATATCTCTGATAGGGGATCAACCCCCATATATTCATGGGAATATGAAAACCTGATCTAATGTTTTACAGATCACATAACATAGATAGTGGATCATTTCCCATGTATAGGTGGTCACAATGATGTTGAAAACCTCTTCTAGTATGACTCAAGAGGTTGGTCATCAAACTGACGATACCACAACCCTACTGAAACAACACGCTATGTAGGGGATCATATAACCTATGATACTACAACCCAACTATCATCATCCACTATATAAAATATCTTATTCCAAAAGATTCCATAAAACCCTACAGAGCTATCCTGCTAGATAGGGTATCACCTCCAATGTATAGTTGGTAAAAATGAAAAAAGAAATAGATATGGGGAAAAGATAAGCTTGAAGATCCCACCCTAGCATAACCAGAGGGATGATATAATTAAATTTGAGCTCATCCTATTGTGGGGATATCAATAATGTACTGAGGATGTAATACTAAAACACATCAGAGGTTAAGGGCTAGTTGGACTCACAAAACCCTAGCAGTCAAGGAAACACTAACTAAAGCGACCCACAAAACATCATCTACACACCACGGCTATAGGCCCAAATCTTGGTCACCACCTTATTCTACAAGAAAAGACACAAAGGATAATATATTTAATTTTAATAATTTGGAAACAGATTATTTTATACTACGTTCTCAACACCGCTGATGGCACAATAATCGAACATATGATATAAGAGATAGGTCGATACAAGAATCATTAAAGTAATAATATTTATATTATTATTATTTTAATAGGACTTTTTGTGCCACCAAGCCTCAAGCCTTAATCATAAAGTTCTCAAATTGACCTCAATTGATATTCCTTGATGTAAAGGTCATGTTGTTGTAGGAGACATGTAAATCAGATGTACATCTTAGAAGTTACGAGGATTCATGCTGTCCTGGCCCATTCTGGTCGGTCCGGCCCACTCTAGGTACCCCAAACTCGCCATACCTTGGCCCAACATCCTATTCCCTTCACAGCCCCCTAATCTTGTTGACCAAAATCCTCAGTCCACCACTCTATGGACCGTGTACCGAGTGTCCCCACCAGCTCTACCCTTCAACGCTCTACACCACTTCCACATTCCGTGGACCACTCTGGTGGTTGAAAAAATATTCTGATACATGATTTGGGATCCTTGGGACCCAATCTACACCGACATGGTGTCTCCTAGATAATCCATTAATGATTCCAATAGAATGTTTCATAAAAAAGGGTGAGGGATTTAAAAACAAAATTATGTACCTCAGGGAGAAACAAAAAATATTCAAGGTCAGATCAACACTCTAAAGCTAAAATTACACAATCCAGGAGTGATCATTGTAATGATTTGAGATCGGTGGTCATTCTATTCATTGATCCAACCATTTTCTTCTTGGACACAGGGGGAATGGGAGAGGAAGATATCGTGAACACATAAGTGGAAGGTGGATGATTTAATTTTTAATTAAATCCTCTCTAATTAACAGTTCAACTCTAGACATACTTCGACCCAACACCCAACACTGACAATATTTATGTCATCCCTAAAGTAAAAAAACAACATTCTGAACACAATCATGGTCTCAGAAGTATGATTTAGGACACCATTCACGAGTTATTTGATTAGATGTCTGAAATAATATAATTTTATTTACGGTTACATCCTCGATATTTTTTTCCATATAATTCTCATACCAACAAAATTTATACACCGCATATGGTAAATGGAATGCTCCGTACTAAAATGATGATGCAGTATTCTGTTCTATGTCCTATTTAAGAGTTAAATCACTTCCTCTATGTTTTTAGTATAAAAATTCTTAATATTTTTATTAATTTTATTCTGCAAAGAATAGTACAAGGAATTACATGCCATCTCATCATCTAGCTCTCGAAAGATGGGGGAAAATATTCCAAAGTATTACAAGTAAAATTTTGAGTCGTTACAAATGTACATTCTAATACATTATATCATGTGATATACACATTTAACAAATTCTTTGATGGGAATTATATGATTCCACTAACCATTTTTCAATACATAAATGGTACAAAATAAATAAATAAATCATCATATCAAAAGGATGAAATGCAATGAAATTCGTTTCACTGATCATGTTATGATGAATATATGAAATGAAATTTGAAATCATTTAATTTTAAAATGGATTAAAATTTTGAAATTACTAAAAATTATATCAATAATAAAATAATTAAAAACCATGGAAAATTATTTTTATACAATGTTATTCACTAGAATTAAATGAATATATACTTTAATAAAGGAAATAATATTTAAAACATAGAGATAATGGGTATAAAATTAAGTAAATAATTTTCCCAAATCGATGGATACATGTAATCTTGGTGAACAATCATCAATAAAAGAAATAAATATATGGTATTTACTTAAGAATTTATTCATAAAATATATTCCTAAATATAATAGATAGTGTGGAAAAAAACTCTAATGATGAATCATTTAATTAATTTAAATGAACATAATATTTGTAATCCATAGATAGAATATGAATGTTAAAATTTCAAGGATGACCTTGATCAAGAAAAGTATTTATCAATAAGCTAACTAGATGATAAATACTTTTTACTATTTTAGAAATGTACAATAGGAAATAAGAAATTTTCATGATCTTTTGAAATCATTTTAATGATATAATTTATAAAATGATGATAAAAGTAATTTCTTTTATATCTAGAAAAATTTATAGATAAATAATCATGTAATTCAAGAAAAAGTGGTGGGAATATATTTTTGTAGTGATGATGTTAATAATAGATTCAATTGAAATAAAAAAAATTAATTATTCCATTTAATCAATTTAAAATTGTTGAAATTTATCCTTAACAAATTATTTTATAATATATTATTATATTCATAAGATCAGCCAATTAATGTGGACATTGAAAAAGAGATGGACCCTATTGAAAAGAAAAGGATGGTCCAATTTCATTAAAATGGGTGAATAATTAATCAATGTGGAAATAAAATATTGAAAAGCATAGTAAAAGCATAAAAAAGAAATAATATAATAATAAGATAGGGTTTATAGAGATAAATGTATACATGTTATCTAAATGAATTATTTTTTTAATGAAATCTCTATTTAAAAATGAGATTTTAAATGAAACCACTATAGTGTAGGTAATGTAGGGACTAGAGGAGATTGAGTTGATGAGTATAGCATAGACAATAAAATATTAGTAAATAGAATATATTTTATAATTAGAATCAATACGGTGGTGAGTAGACCATATAAAAGAAATAATATATTTCAATATCAATCATGTATCATGAAATTAAATTAGAGACAAAGAATATCTAACCATAATTAACAAGTTGCAATAAATCACACGAATCTACCATATAAAATAATTATTATCTTAGTCATATTTATCAAAACTATATTTATATCCACAAATTTTATAAATTTCACATATATATATATATATATATATATATTCTATCCATGTATATATATTAGTTATTAATAACATCTAATATATGTTTTAAACTGATCATTATAGTTTTGAACTATTTTCCTAGGATCGGTGTTATTAACCTTTCAATACGAAGAGTTCATTAGTCTAATATCATAAAATATACTATAAAATATCCATGAAAATTATTTATAATAATTTAATTGCATTATTCATATATTTAGGTTTCTATAGTAAAATATGAAATCAACTATGGGATTTTTATTTTATTTTTTTTAAAACGAATGTCGGTATCATCATTAATGATTTTAATTATAAATTCCCCACTAAAAAATCATTTCTCTCTTATTTATATAATAATTTATCTATATTTATGTGCTCATAGTCATCAATGATAATATTTTATAACATTTTCAATTTGGGGGGTTAAAATGACCCATACATGAGTATACCATAATTAATGGATGATTATTATTTTGAATGTGGATTATTTTAAAATAATAACAATATTATAATATAGTAATCATATAATATGTATTATTTTAAGATAATGAATCATATTTTGGGATATTATAATTATAAAGGAAATAACATGATGAAAAAATAGATATCTTATTTCGTGGAGGTAGTATTCTTTACAACAAAGAGGTAATATTTTTCACTTCATGATGAATTGGAGGGAAATAAAGTGGATGATATGATATTTCCTAATAATCATAGATGTAATTTATAATTAAAATTTATATTTCAATTTCACTATTATAAAGAGTAAATGATCCTTGTGGGGTCAAAATAAATGCAATCACTTCATGGATGTGGAAGTCCACCGAACACATGAATAATAGTTTCATTTATCTATAATAAATATGGGAACATTTATTGGTAGATAGTAAAATAAAATTACAAAACTCATTATAAACAGAATAATGATATAATTATATAGGATTTATAAATTTAGAATAGGAAAAATAACATAAAAAGGAAATTGTGTTATGAAAATGAGTTCCCATGTTCAAATTTTTTATTTTTTATAATGTATTCCTAAACAATGATGGTTTTAGGAAAATCTTTGGTGATGATAGGCTCCTGAAAATAAAACTTTATTGAAAATAAACTTAATGGGATGAAATTTATGTGAAAGAATATTTCTTAGTGATAATTATTGTTTTTTTAAAGTTCCCTTTTATAAGAGTTGAGAATGAAATATTTTAAAACATTTCATCATAATATAAAGTGATAACATGTTTCAAATTTAAAAATAACTCAAAAGTGATAAACTAATTACTATTTTATTAAACATTTTTCTACAATACCATTTAAATTCATCTACACACATGATCAAAACATATTCATAAGTCCTTTCGATATAGAGTATTCAATTTTACCGTTTCTTGATTTATTGTGCTATTAATGTTTTACAGAATTGATTTTATCTTAATGATTAAAAATTAAAATGGTATTTATTAAAAAAAATTTAAATTAACATTTGTGATTGGAAATCAATTTCATCAAAAAATATCAATTTTTTTTTGAAAATTACATTTTATCAATAGATAAAGTTATTTATAAAACCCTTTTATAGAGAATTGTATTTTTTATGATTCAAATTTATTTTTAGTGTAAAATTTTGATTGTATTTCAGTTTAATATTATAAAATTTTTCATCATATTAAGAATTTTTTTTATATATCAATGAATTCCAAAACAATTATTAGTACAAAATAATATTGTACTAAAAAATAAAATAAACACCCATTATTATTTTAACACATTTTTTAACTCTCTAATATATTAAATATAGTTTTCCTAAATTTTATAATTTTTTTAAAAATGTACATATTAAAATTTTGAATAACGCTTCAAATTTTTATATGTTTTTATAAAAATATATGTATTTCTTATTAAATGAAAAAATTTACTGTTTTTGTAATATATATATATATACTATTAAAATCAAAATAAATAAATCAAATATACACACCAAGATAATTTTAAATGATGAATTCATTAATTATGTTCTTTTTTCACAATTGAAATTCTAAAATCTATAAACTACTCATTTAAATATGAAATATATATAAATAAAAAATATTTTAGTTAAAATTTACAATTTAATATATTATGTTTTATAAATCCTATTTTTATACATTTATAATAGCCTTCAATATTTTTATGTAATATTAGATTAATTCTAAACTATAATTTTCAAAACTCATATTTCATGAATTATATTAGTTTGGTATTACGTATGGAAATATATATCAATAATATTTTTATTTATAAGGAAAAATTATATTGAAAAATATTTTTCTGTTACATTTTACCCCTCAAAATTTAAACATATCCTCAAAATTTTAATTATTAAATAATGATGAAATTTTTTGATGGTATTATTAATATTTTAATCTGGAAGGAAATAAATTCGGTTTTAAATGAAATCATCCTATCTTAGGATATATAAAGGATCATAAATTTCATTAAACATTATTTAATTTTAATTTTCTTATATATTGACGAATTTTTATAACTCATTCGTTCAATCCAAAATATATTCTATTTTTTAAAAAAATTTAATATATATAGATTAAAATAACTATATAATCATATATTAATTTAAAAATGTACAATCTCTATGACCCTTAAATATATAACAACTAATTTATAAAGTAAAACAATAGTAAATACATGTAAGAATACCAAATTTTATATAAACATAAAAAAATTATGCACAACTTTTTCATTATATAAAAAATCAATTTCAACTCCATCAATTTAATCTAACTTATGGTTTTTTAATTTAAAAAACCCATTTATAAGTCAACATAAATAGTATATTAATGATAAGATTTATCTATCCCTTAATAATGTGATTTTTCAATGGTTCTTCGCAATATATAACCCGCTCATAAAATCAATTTTAAATGTTTTATATGAAATTACATATGTACTTTCAGAAACCATTAATATAATATAACTGAATAATAATACTTTTTCACATAATCCCAACTTTTTTCGAATATATAAAAAAATCAACATTTACTATTCTCAAATAATTATGATCTCTAAAAAATTCAAAATTTCATTTCAATTAAGATAACAACCAAAAAACCTTTGGTGTTACTATGAAACTCATATTTTACATCATAATAGGAATTTAATAGTGTTTTATACCATTTTATTATGATACCTTATTCATTTTTATGAAATAATGGTTTCATGATACAAACCTTTATCACCATCTTTTTTATGATTTGGATTCAACCAACTACAAATATAAATATTGTAATGATGATATAAAAAATATTAATATTAAATAATAAGTCAAAAGATTTAATCCAATAGGAAAAAATAATTTTTGACTTATGTTACATTCAATTAAACCTATAACACTTTTTTCCAATCCTTATTTATCTATTATTATTTTAAAAATATTTTTTCTAACCTAATTAGTAATTATTTTACCAAAAACAAATTTAATTGAAAATTATAAGGAATGTGAAATAACAATAGCGTATCTCCCTTTAGTGATACACCGGGTGTGTAGTTAAGCATATTTTTCTTGCACAATGTGATGATATTGTTAAATCTTATTCTATGATTTTCGAGTTTATTTCCCATTGGAAAATATTATTTAGAAACCACATCAATACATTCTATCTCAATAGGGATGTAATTTGAAGGAGATCCATAAAATCTATACATTACAAAAACATCATGATTATACCATATAAATATACTTATCCCTTAGTAATATTATAGGGGTTTCACTAATGGTTTCACTTATTAATCCCTAAAAATATAATATTTTCAATATAAAAATCCTAATGTATTATATATCCCTTTGAAAATATAATCAACATTAACCTCTCAATATGTAGTGACATTTATAACTATTAATTAATCTTTATTCGATAGAATCATTCTCACCAATTTTATCTAAACCATTACCTTTTAGATAGTATAGAGAATCAGACTTACTATACATTATTCTATGCTGAAAGCACATATGTTATAGACAATATTTGTGATAAAAATCCAGAATTGAAAGTTCATTCACTCATAATGAAAATTTTACATTCTAAGGAGCATATATTAGTTTTGAGGTGAATAGAAATATAAAAACAATTAACTTGTAGAATCCATGTTCCATGAATATATTATAAATATCATCACATCATAATAGAAATACATAATCAATTACTAGTCTGTAAAATATCATAGAAATCCTCCACACCATATAGTATTCTTGAAAAATAATGCATATTAATTTTCATCATATCTTGGGAAGTATAAAGCATAATAAATAATTATATCAATCATATAGAAATAATAAACATAAGTGAAAATAATAAATGGTCATAAGTGATGAAAATATGACAATATGAGTAAAAATATTCTAAAATAATTCCAACCAAAAAAAATATCATAAAACATGATGTAAGGAAAGAGAGAATAGAAAAATTATTTAAAAAAGTGTAGAAACATGAGCTAACAATCATTATCACAAATAGAATACCCAAAAATAATTTTCATAAAACATTGGAATAAATATTTTTAGATATAACATTTCAATAATAACCCATGACATGTGGTTATATGACTGCAATGAAAACCCTAATTTTAAAGCAGAACATACATTAGTATAGAAAAATTACATTCATGATACATATCACAATTCATCACGTATTACAATAAATATAACGTACCCACAAATACTTCAACACATGAGATATAATATTATATACTATTAATAGAGGGTGTTATAAAACCCTGAATGTCATTCATCCATTCATAGATGTTATATTATAAATAAATCATTCATTATATCATTTAATACCAATTGAATGGAAATATGTTTACTTCAACACATCATCATGATCCCATAGAATAGAATTGGGTTTTTACTGACCCTAACACAATTAACCCATAACCATTTTTTTCATTTTTTACATTGGAATAATATTTACGGAATCTCATCCCGATGGGCCGAATAGTTTAGTAGTCTTATAAAATTAGATACATGCATGATTACCATATTAAATTTGTAAATAAAAATTTATAAAATTATTTATTATATAATATCAATATCACATTTACAAGGTCAAAGAATCTCACTCGAAGTACACATACTAGATTCATAGGAAAGAAAAAATAATAATGATGAGACCATATGTATTGTAATGATTAATTACATAAGAAGATATAATGAATCCAAAAGCATAATGATTTTAAGTTAAATAAATAAACACAAAACAAATTTACATAATTTTACATGAATAATCAATATTTCAATTTCAATACCAGAAAAAACATTCTATTTAACTAATAACATTAATATCATAACTAAATATCACATAATTATATTTGAAGGGTGATTAATTGAAAACAAAAGGCATTTAATCAAAAAACTGAAAATGAAATTCATCTAGAGATAATATCATCCTAAAATCTCATACATAATAATAAGTAACTCCTCAACGAATTAAATTATTAATTAATGAAATTTATTATCTCATGAATCGTGATACCTCTACTATCAAGAACTTTCTCATGACAGTTTATATTGATGCGTAGTTATACACTAGAAATCCATCTTAGTATGTATAACCAACTAATTGGTCTCATGAGAATATAGATTCATATATAGTCTATCTATAAAAATACACCGTCAGTATTTTCATTTCAAATAATTCATCATATATCAAATAATAGATTTAATTCATGAATAATATGACTTATCACAAAAATATTTGTATTGAGTATTGAATACATAATTATGAATATTTCTCACTAATTATAAAACAAAAAATGTAAAATTATATATGGTTTATGAAATAAGTATATACATGACAAATAATAGGGATATTCAAAGTAAATTAAATGTCCAATGATCACAGTAAAGTGGATATTTAAATAAAATAATTATAACTACAATAATGAATCCTTAAAGATAATTTCTACAATATCCTTAGTCAAAATAGTCATAATCCATCAATATAACGAATAAATATGGTATCAATAATATTTATAACTATTTATTTCATGCAAAATAAATGGAAATTGTCATTTGTGAATGAAAATACCCTAAATAGATCATTAAAATTATTATTGAGGTATATAAAGTTATAACATTGGAAATCAATTTTTTTTTAAATCCAAATTTTTTAAAAAACATTTACATTTAAATTTAATCATTTAAACATGTAAAAGATGAAAATAATAATTGAGAGGTTGTGAAGAAAATAAATTTCATACATTCTCTATATGATAAAAAATATTTCATTCACACTATTCTTAAAAGGTTTAAAATATCCACATTTGAAAAGGGTTAAGATGATTATACTATTAAAATTTTTTATAAAATTACAAAAAATTAGAAAAATTAAAACGTCTAAAAAAATTTAAATAACAAATAATTTTTTGAATGTTAAAACTTTTGGAAAATTATTTCCTATATTAATATATTTATAAGAAAAATTATAATCAAACAATGATTGAAATGAAGTCAAATAATCTTTTAAAAATTTATCCATAATTTTAAGAAAACAATAGTGGATAAAATGCAACTAATACTTGAAATAATCATAAATAATTAGATGAGATGAAAATTAAAGGGTTTTTTATCCGACAATAAAATAATTTCCTTCAATGGAAATTAGTGTATAATAAATCCTGAAAAAAATGATATTGTGAAATAAACCCTTACAAAGATCATAACATTGAAGCGAGAATTAACCAATTAATCGATTATGGGTAAAAATAAAAATAAAAATAAAATATGTGGATATATCAAAATTGAGAGCAAAAATACCATGCAAAAATATTGCAAAAATATTAATGACAATGATGAGGTAATATAACCCAATCTAAATAATTTGATTTAGGAAATTCCTTAACACTTGGTATATTTTATTTCAAAATTGAAAATGATGAATAATTATTGTTCACACATAAATTACAATTAATATTAAATTAATAATTATATTACATGAAAAAGTTACAGAATATACCCCATATGAAAGAAATCATGAGCATTAAATTTAAACATGGCTCAACGAAATGAAATGTAGGCAAAAAAAATTTCTCAAACATACTTTGGGTTAATTGTTCTTTAAGATAATATATAATGGTTTCATGAATTTTATTAATTTAGTTCATAACCATATTAATATTTATAATATCAAACATGATCCTCTTATAAAAATTTACTACCTATTTGAAAATAATATTTCATCATTTCGATTGTTTTAAGTTTTGATATCATATACAGAAATATATTAATTTTATAAATATGATATTTAGGAATTATATACATATTTTTACATCATTAATTATCATTTGACATGGAAACTAAATCGCTTCACTTAATGTATACAGTTGGTTGTACATATGCACAAACCACAGTACAATTACATTAAAAAGTGAATGGTTAAGGAAGTTGGTGATAGGTTAATATTTTATAATAAATATAATCTAATATATATCACATATATTTATTAAATTTTTCATAATAAAATTCAATGTAAAGTGTAATTATGGAATGAATCACATCACCTCACGAAGTGGTATTCTTCCATACACATGGGTGACATTATTATATATTTAATGGAATATAATTTAAAAAAGTACACGTGATATTAAAACTCAATAATTATAATGATATCCTAAATAAAATATAAATATTTTAAATCCATCAATATATCCATCCTTGAAATTAAGTGATGTTTCATGAATTATATAGATTTTTGAGGCGGTAGTATACCATACACAAGATTAAATGTTTCACATATAATTTGATAGAAGATACAATTAATTTAGGACATATCAATATAATAATAAAATATCATTATATTTAATATTATGTTGATATTATATAAAATCATTTTAATTATCTTTATAATATGTGGTAAAAGAATCAAAATAAAAACACTTGTAATATAACATTACCTCTTCTTTGTATGACCATTGTAGGTTTTCACCAAAAGACTTGCGTGGTTGGATTTATGATAAAAAAATTTAAATTGAATATATTTAGGGGATTAATGAATTTATTTTTAGGGATTTTTTAATCTATAATGATTTTTAAGTGTAAATTGGGGAGGTGAGTGGGTTGGAATTTATAATTGGGGGAGAGGACACACATATAATTTTTCAAATGAATCAGTTCAAACCATAATTTGGTATAATAAAAATCTTAAAAATTGTTTCATGATCAATCTTTATAGTGATTAATTTCTTAATATGGACATAAAATGGATGCTTGACAACATGTAAGGTCATTTTTAACCCTTAACCTCTTTATTAAACCCTTGGTAAATTATTATTCCCCTTAACCGCAATAATTAATTTTTACTACCATTTATATTTATAATTGTTGAAAAATATTTGGAAGTAAATTTATTTATTCAATTTGAGTTATTACCAATATGAAATACATTTTTAGTGTCCAATTGTCATATGTTGTAGAATAAAATGTTAAATTATACCCACAGAAGTTGTGAAAATGTGGGTTTTCAATGAGACAACTCTATTAACTATTAATGTTTTTAATATATAAATTCAACATGAAATTGATGAAAATTATTAAAAATAGTAATATTGTAATATAATTAATGAAATTTTAAATAAAAAAAAATTTAGATTCAATTTTACCTTCTGAATTATTTGAAGGAATATAATGTTTTAAATAAAACTCAATATATTTATCTATTCATATATAATATGATCTTATTTGTGTCGAGCGACCAGGATAAAAAAATTAAAAGGATTAATGTTTTTGTTTTTAGAACTCATCATCATTCAAGATGGTTCATAGAATATGGTGAAATTTACTACTATAATCATAATTGCGTGGGTTTTGCATTGGTCACTCAAGTTTTAAATACAAAAAATATTTATTTATCCCATGCTAAAATAAACTTGATGTATATAGAATATATAATGATTCAACAATAGAGTAAACAATTTGTGAATATAATTATGAACAATGGTAAGGATAAAATAGTTTTCATGACCTCCTCATTAGGACTATTTTCATTCATTGTGGATCGATCTAAGATGTATGAGTCCTCTGTCTGGGATGAGTGGTGTGTATCAATTTGTATAATGAAATCCTTGTAAAATTATATTCCATGGTATATCAAATTAGGAATCATAGAAATAACATATATAAAGAATATAATTTTAATGGGACGTCCCTATCTTAAAAATATTTTTGATTCAAGGACCCCAAAGAAGAAATTCCTTGTCACTTACTCTTCCAACGTGAGTGGGTGAAAGATTTTTTGATGAGTCTTGGATTTTTTGGGGGTTGAAAACATGAATAGAACTATCAAATACTTTATTTGTATCTATTTTCATGGATATGAGAATGTAAAATTGGAAATTAAATCAAAGGTGGTCCTTCTGGAGGCAGGCTATTGTATTATTTATAGTAATAAGAATAAGGCTCATCTAAAGGGAACACTTAGTTTTCATATGTCATTATAGAAATATATGGGATGGTGGTGTTTGAAAATTGTCTCATAGTAATGCTAAAGGATAGTTTTCCTTCACAAAGGATAAATTTTCCAAGGAGAATATACCTTCCCATAGTTTAGAGTTCTTATATGAAGGGAATATGGGTTAAATGGACTCCTTTTAGTAATGTAATGAAAGCTAAAATCGATGAATCTTTCAAGAATGGGCCCATCTAGGGAGGTTGTGTATTAAATTACACAATTTTTTGATTTTCCATATATTTCACTCATATTTATTGTCATGGTAACTTTCTACAAGAAATATCCAATTCACTTCACAATGGTATTCATCTCTACCGTGAAAGGGACATGTTACTAGAGGTGGATAAAACATATTATTTTACCATTCATGACAATATTCAATACCATGTATGTATCCTATGGATAATCTTCTACCACATATAGAGATTTAAATTTATTCTAAATTAATATGTGGAGGTACTTCATAGTTAGTATGAAGGTAATAAGGTTGGGGATTTTCTTTCTTTAGGGGGTCCTCATGATGGTCATTTCCTAAATTTCATTAGCTTGGGATCTTTTTTCCTAGAGTGTGTGGTCATTATTAGGTTTTATTATATGTTGTTTCATTATTCTCATCACCCTTATGTTTTCTGGAATTTTATTTCCTATTATCCCTTAAAATTTACCTAATATTTACGAATTAAAAATTAATCTTTCACGAGTCACGAAAAAAGGAAAAATTTCCGAAAAATACTAAAAATTGACACTTTTCTATTTTTTATATAGATTTCAATATAATATTTTATTTTATAAAATATTTATTCTAAATATGGAAAAAATATAAATTCTGTTCAGAAAGTTCAACTAAAACATTTTTAGATAACATATAGTTTTTCGAAGAAAAAAATCATTTACTTTTAAATAATTATTTTATTATTGATAATATATAAATAACCATAATTTTTCATAATTTATTTAGTATTATTATAACTCAACTATTAAGCTAATAGTTTATTATAATATACTATATTATGTTTCACTTATAGGTGGTTCTATGTTTTCGACATTCTCTTGAAGATATTAAATGTAAAGAAATATATTTAATGGGTTGTCTAAGCTCCATGTTTCATGTCAGAAACACTATCCAATGTAATGTTCCTCTTTTAGAAGTTTTATATAGATCATTATACCTACCCTAAATAAATCGATTCCTTAGAATTTGATAATGCACCCAGAAATCAATGGATTGATATTTGAAAACTCCTTTTTGGGATACCTGCATCATAATAAGGGTTAATAAGTCATTCTCATAGTAAGAGGGACAATGATGTTCAATTTCCATATAGAATAACACATAGATAAGATTATATTTTAGATATAATTGGTTTCATGTAAAGATGAATAAATGGAATAGAGGCATAAATAATGTTATATAATTATAGAGGTCACTGATATCAAGTATTTTAATGATTATTGTATGCTCAAGGATTTCAAAACCCTGAACATGTGATGAATTAAAACCCCATTTGATTCATCATATATGAATTTAATAAGATATTAATCCTTTTCAAGAAACATTTTCTATTTTTTATGAGTTCATTTACTATTATATTATTTATAGAAATATAATTACATTATATGGCTATATTTCACGAGTATAATATCATCCTTCATTTTGGCTGCATTCATTTAAAAATTCCTCATTAACTCCCATAAATTAGAATCAAAAAATGATTTGTTATGCCTGATGCACTAAAACTCACATTTAATCGATCATGAGATCTATAAATTTATGAAACGTCTATTTATATATCTCAAACTATTTTCTAAAAAATGTATGGTCTGATGAATTTACCCCATATAATATATTAAATTGTAAAAATAAATAGTAACACACCTGGTTCACCATTAATATTTATTCATAAAATCATTTAACTTAAAACTATGAAATATTAACTCCATAATTAAATTTTTTATTTGTATGTTTCGAACAATTATAATCCATTAGTTCTGGATTTATGATTCAAAAACTTACCAAATGTGATGGGTCATGACCTGACATGCAGGTTGTCTTATTTCTATAACTATATTAATAAAATTCAAATGACTATCCCATACATTAATGATCGATAGTTAAATTAAAATCAAAGATACGTTAAACTTTATATTTTTACAATATGTTTATAGTAAATACCAAAAATAAATAACGGAAAATAATTCTTCCCATAATATTTTTTTCATATATTAAACAAAATGGTTATACTAAAATAATATTTTTCCAATCGTATCCTTAGTCATGTAATATTCCCTTCATTACAACATATACATCATTTTTCCCTTCTTTTGAGGCACCTTACTAGTGTTGGGACTATGTTGGATAGAGAAGGATGTAAGAATAGTTTGCTCTTATAGAGTGTTGTCTTTTGTTGTCAAAGAAGACAAATAAATTCACCTTATAAAGGACTTGAAAATTATATGATGCTTTACAGATATGTATTTCACCAATATCATCAGTTAAGAGAACTTGTAATTAAATCATTATAAAGTAATGGTGGATACAAATGATGATTCCAATTATATATAGTTTTTATTGAAAGGAATAATGATGATGGATGATAGGGAAGTTTCAGTACATCCCAATGAAAAATTGATGATGCTAAAGCTATTCGATCAAAGGATATATACCACTATAGTGGATTCCATGATGATATATTAATAATGGTTATCGAATGTAGTGAATATAGAAATGGAAAAGGAATATACACTCTAGAGTTGGCACAAAAGAATGTTTTAAGTTGTCGTTGTTTTCCAGGGTTTTCCAAGATTTAGGGTCTGAAAATAGAGAGATAAAGAAATGCATTATTGGAAAAGGATATTGTGGACAAGATTTAATATGGATAGGTATTTTGTGAAAAATTTGAATTCCATAACCAAAATATAAATATCTGGAAAACTAGAGGCTTGCGTGAAATATGTTTTCTTCCACGCAAGATTGAAGGAAGTATGGAATCTTGCACACGAGGCATGATTCGAGGCCCAAACATCAAAAAATGTAAAATGCCTAAAGTGTGAGAAAGATTAATTAAGTTCACGAAATATGAGGTTGGCATGAAAGATACATGTGTTCCTAATGTGACATCAAAAGGGGTTTTGCATGACAATCAGGATCTTGCATGACACATCAAGGTTTTTCCATGCATGGGTCAAAGAGGTCTATAAATAAAAGGTAAAACCCTCATATATTTTAATATCAACACGTTGTGAAATCCCGAGCTCTGAGGCATGAGAAAATATTAATAAAATTAGATTTTACAAAATAATTATAGTAATGTGAAAAAAGGATGATTTGTTTGCAGGAAGAGAGTTGCATGTAAGATTGAGGTTCCACACAAGAGGTGTTTCACAAGAAATGAAAAATATTATGTGTGTTCCATAAAAGTTGCGCAAAAGACACAAACAAGGGTGAGGGGATGATTAGGGTTCTTCACACATATTAAATTTTTCGTAAGATAGTTCTTAATGGCATCTGGTTATTAATGTGAAGAAATATACATCAGAGAAAACACACGTTTAATTGTAAAGAAGTAATGGAATATTGTAATTCCCTATTTGTGCTAAGAGGGAGAACATGCACTAAAGGATTGATTTCCAAGTTCTACATGAGTTTAAGGGAATTTATTACTTATTGTATTCCACATCCAATTATTTTTTTCGAGTGGATTGGGTGGTGCTGGATTATTTATGTACAATACCAAGGATGTAGATACTATTGTTGAGTAGTGAACTATGTTAATATTGTGTCCATGTGGTTGTCTATGTTCATTTTGGAAGAAAATAATTAATAGGAAGCGATGGTTGTTTCAAAAAGAAGGAAACATAAAAAGGAAAAGATATCACTGATTCAACCAGCCCCCTATATGTGATAAATAGATCTTAACAGGGATCTTCATCAATGTTTCTATTTCCACACCTCATACATGAATGAAATATCACATTATTTCCTCCATGGTCTCCACCAATAGTGCTCTTAGAAAACTCCATACATTTCTTCCATAATGCATTTTCTAGTTTATTAAGGTATGGGTAGTTAATTATATATAGGGATAACTAATTAGGAATTATAATGATATATTTCACTCCAATCATCATCACATTTAATTTTCTCATAATCATCACATTTTCCTTCATATTCAACATCAACATAATTCTTTCTGGTCCTATCTATTGAGTAAAACCAAAATAAATTATGAAAGTAACAATATTTGTAGTCTAAATTACTAATAATAGAGAAGAATCATTTATTTTTATGTAAAATTAGGAAAATGTATTATTAATATATGAAACCAGATGAATAACCTCGGAGATGAATTTCCATCGCCTATTCAAATCGCAGATAATTGTTTGTAATGAAAAATTTAATTATCCTAAGAATATCCCCTAGGAGTGGATGAATTAGAGCATAGTAAGGCCTATTTTCATTCCCCAGGTGATGACCCAATCATGGATATTCAGAACATCTTAGAGTTATTATCCCTAGATACATATTTTCATGAATCACATCGACATGTATTATCCAGATAAGGATTTATTTCTATTAAAATCATATAATCTCTAGCTTAAATAATTTTTTTGTTCTTATAAAAATATCTACAACTTATTTCATTGGGTTATATTGTAAAATATATGTTTTCAAAAATATTTTCCCTATAGTTTCTACAAAAAATCCTTTGATACCAACTTTAACAAACATTAATCTAATAACATAGATTTGGTGTAAAACATTGTTACAATGGAATAAGATACAAGGACCAAATAATAAAATATCAAATAATTTATTATTATTTATATACTATATACATAAATTATTCCCATAAAACATTTGAAAAAAAACACAAAATTTCTTATGAATATAATTATTCCCCTAGGAATATCATTAAATATTATTCATTGTATTCTTCTAGGATTCCTGGTAATATAAGATAAACAATGGGGGGTCAAATGGTCAATAATGGTAATGTATAAGGGATGGTACAAAAATGAATATGTATATAATTCAATGTTAAATAACCAAAAACACATCAATAACATGACTATGATAACATGTTAAGGCATAGTAAATATAAAAAGGTAAATTACTAAAATCGCATTTAATTGAAATAATAATCATTGAATTAAATGAATCACAATATAATAACATTGAAAAATTAAAATGGAAAATGAAAAATTAATTATCAACGAATGAAAATCAAAATTTTTGATCACCCTGTTATCAAGAAACGAGGTACCACTATTTTCAAGTCCTTTCCCTAGAGATTTTAAAAATTATATGTATATATACATCAGGAAAACATATAAATATGGTTTTTAAAATAATTCATCTTATTAGACTGTTGATTTCCTGAGGGGATATCTATAATAGAGCCCCTCTAACATATTCATATCTAAATAATTTCTAATATATATAACATTTAATTTAATTCATTAAAAAATTTATTTAACAATAAATATCCATATTTACTAAAGAATATTTATTTTTCAATACATACCCAATCAATGAAAAAATATTCAATGTAAAATACTATATTTTGAACTTACATATATTTTGTGACAAAATATTTCCCTTGATAAATAACTTGGATATTTAGGAGAAATTTATCTTCTAATGATTAGGGAACGTGGATTTTTTATGGGAATGTAAATGACTACAAAAATAAATCATCAAAGTGAAGGTAAAAACATTACATATTCAAAATTATCACAAACCATTAATTTTACAAATAAATATGATACCAATAAAAAATAACTCATGTGGATTATAATTAAAATAAATGATTTCTATCATTGAAAAAGTAAAAGACCATAAAACTTTATTTAAATATTCGTGAGGAAAATATAAATCTAATAATGAAAATAAAATTTTGAAACAAAAATATTTCTTAATATTAAGAAAAAGAATTATAAAAAAAATCTCTAAAATGTAAGATAATATTCATTGAAATTATAGGTCCTGAAATTAGGAATTTTTGTAGAAGCTATAAATGTTTAAAAAAAACATTCCATTATATTGGTCTAAATGGGTAACAAAAACCATTTTAGGAAAGAGGCAAGATTATTCCTTTCAAAATAAATTTAATGTCATCCATGGGTTATCATTTCATCAATAAATCATTAGGATATTATTAAAACATATTTTAAATAATTTTATAAAAAGTTTTATTTTCATGAATAATGAGTATCGACCAAAGAGAGAAAAGACATAATATTTTATTAAAAATATTCTCTCATTCATTTTAAATACAAATGAATGGAAAGAATGGAACTATTACATTAAGATATCATAAATTACTAGAGGGAAAAAAAATCAAAGGGGTTTATTGTCCATTTATTATATAATGTCCTTCAATATAAAATCAACAATAAACAATCACAATTTTAATGTGATTGTGAAATAAACCCTTATAAGGATTACAATGTTGATTCGATATATAAGAAATGAGTCAATTATGTGTATCCAATGTAAGATGAAATTAATCAATTTAATGTAAAACAATTGAAATTATAAATTAATTAAACAAATAATCAAATAATATTAAATATAATGAAGATGTGATATGACCCATTGAAATTAAGTTCTATTATGAAATTTTTAACAACATTTTAACATTTATGTTAAAATTATTTTTAAAATAAATAATAAAAATTATAATATAAAAGACAAGGAATTATTATGTATCCATCATATTTAATTTTTAAATGTATAATATATAAACCATAAATATAAAAGTAAGTGCATAATAGTATAATATGCATCAATAACATGAAATTGAAATCAAATCACTTACAACAAACTTCTTTTCAGTGGAAAGTGATATAAAATAATTCATAGTGGTTTTTATCATTTTTTATATTAATAAATGACCCATATTAATATTCATATTATTATATATGATCCTCTTATAAAAGTTTAGAGACCATTTTCTAATAATATTTCATTATTTTCAATATTTTGTGTTTTAATTCCCAGTTTTTATCATTCGTTATTTATCATAAATGTTTTGGTTCTTGGGTATATGATATGGAAATATCATATCAATAATTATATTAATTTGTAAATATAATATTGAATTATTATATAAATTTTTATAATAATTCATTAATGTGGGACATGGATGATGAAACTCGTCGCTTTATGGGGATGGTAGGTCGTACGTATACATGAGAAAAAAAATCATTCATGTAATGAGTGAAAGGGTAAGGAAGTGGGTGATATATTAATATTCAAGAATTAATATCATCCCATATATATCACATATAATCATGACATTTAAATGTATTACATTTCATGTAATGTGTATGTGAAAAATGAATCACATCACTCCGTGAGGTGGTATTCTACCATAAATAATAGTGAAATTATCATATTTTAAAAGGAGGGAATGTAACAATAAATATATAATATTATAATTACATAAATATAATGATATAATAAATATTATATACTGTTCTGAGTCAATCCTTATTACCAGCTTTGAATGGTGCTGATGATAAATGGTTTTTATCGTTTCGTGAGGAAGTATTCAGTCGTACACACGATCTATATTTTCATTTCGTATTTGATGGAATAGGGGATGGATATAGTTACTAAAACAAAGTTAATTAAATATAAGAATATTTATGTTATTTTTTTTATATAATCCTATTTTAATTTGAATTTAATGATGTGGAAGAAGAAACCAAAATAAAATGAAAATGTAAGAATGTTTCCTTTTCATTGTATGGCATCTTTAGGTTTTCACCAAACGAATTCCTAGGAAGTATTTACCATTATTAAATTGAATTTATATTGTTTTTATAAGATTACGTATGTTATATATGTTTTTATTTTTAAATCTCAATGGATTTGGAAGTCTAAAGATGAGAGGGAAGGGGGGGTCATATTATAAGTGGGGGAGATGAGAGTCATGGAATTTTTGAATATAATCAATCACACCCACATTTTAATCTAGGTAAAAGCTTCCAAAATTTACTATTATCGACCCTTAGTGGTGATATGGATGAAATATGTCCATCCAATTTGTTTTTCAAAATGTTGTAAGTCATTTTTAACCTATATCTTCTTAGTTTAACCCTTGATAAATATATATTTTTTTCCATATATTCTTTAATTGATCATTACTTATTTTATTATATATATGGGAAATAATAATTTGGACTTATTATAAAAAAAATTAGTATTATTATTCCTAATATGGAATCCAATTTTTGAAATGAAATTCATTGACATTTAAGAATCTAACATCAAATTATACCTATAGACACGATGAAAAAGTGGGGTTTGAAAGGGTACAGTTTCCCATATATATATATATATATATATATATATATATATTATAAATATTAAATTGGCTCAAATGAACTAAAACATTTACATTTTAAAAAGTCTGGTCTCATTTTACGTTCAATAAATTTTTAAATCATATTGGTGCTTCTTAATTATTTATTCATACTTAATTTTTTAAAGAATTTTCTTTAAATATTAATCGGAAAATGAAAAATTTCATAAAAATCGTAAAAATACAACATAAGATAATATTTTTTTATAATGACTAAAAAACTGAAGTTTGTTTTAAGAAATAAATTTTTATAATGTTGTAAAAATTATATTTAATTTATGTATGTAATGAGTGACTAAACTCTACTTTGGAAAAGTATAGTTTTTTTGAAAATAATACCTTTTATATTAAATTATAATTATTTTAATTATAATAATCGTATAAATATTAATTTCATAATTTATTTATTACTTTTCAAACAAACCAATTCAATGGATAAGTTATAATGGTTTTCTATATTATTGTTTATTTATACTCGGGGGTGTGTGTTTTATAAGCTATCAGAGAAATTTAATTTAATAAAATATATTCTATAGGTTTTTTAAGATCAATGTTTCATGCCACATATATAACACTTGATGATTTCATAGTATGTTATTTCTTCATAGTAATTCAATAACTTGCACTACACGCAACACCGAGTTCAAACGCACCACGCCTTACCAATCTAGCCGTACAAAAGAGATTGCGAATAGTATTAACAGAATTTTGAGTTTTATATACTCCATATAATTTTAGCATCCATATTATTTGTTTCTTAGACATAATATAAGAACAAATTAAATTTTTTAGATAAAGGAATTATTTTTTAGAAAATAAAAATTTACCGACTTTTGAGGGAGAACCCTTTATAAATACAATCATTTACACTTATATATATTTAATCTGATAAAATGAACATATTATTTAGAATTGGGAGCTAAAAATTTAGTTTTGATAAATTTTTTGTTTTTTTTTTTAATTTCATATTTCGGTGAATTGTGAAAAGTTCTAAATTTTAATTAAAAAAAACATTGTTAATGGAATTAATTTATATTGTTAAATTATGGATTTTATTGGTTTTTAAGTATAATTAGATTTTAATTTTATCATTTAATACCATTTTGGTCATTATAATTAATTTCACATTAATATTGGTCATAAACAAGTGTCAATATTTTGATAGATATTGTTGCTTAAAAACACGCTATTTGTTTTGACAACGAGAATAATTTTAAATTAAATAATGAAAATTATATGTTTTTAATATGTTAAAATATAAATCATTTTTGAATTTGGAATATCAAATATATCTTAGGCTAAATGTTTGGTATTTTTCTGTGAAACATCAATTTTTAATGAATAGTAAAAAAACACCAAGTTATTGGTTAAAACCAAATTTTTATTTAAATAATTATTTATTTATTTAAATTTATTTTAGGTCAAAACATATAAATAATACCTTTATATTTTCAATATAATGAATTGGAGGAATTTTATAATATGATTATATATATATAAATTTTATTGAACTTTTTACCGCCGTTTATCCATAACCTAGAAGTATTTTCAAATTTGCATAAAATATAATTTTACTACTTCTGTAAGTTTAATTTTAAAAAATTGTAGAGACACGGTTAACCTCAATAAGTAAAATTTGGTTCAATATGATAAAATAATTTTTAGTGAATAGTGTATTTTGACTTTTATTTACCAAGGTTATTGTTAAATTGGGAAATTCAAGGTAAAAAGAATATTCTATTAATTAAACATTACCTTAACACATGTCTTAACCTTATATGATGAGTAATGTCCAGACATATTCATCCTTGGGTCGATTTTGGGACCTCAATGAAGCCACTTATGAATGATAATGACACTTTTGATTAATTAATTTAAAGTAAATCCAAAATTGGAACTAACAAAAATATTTTAGTAATTAATTTTTATATTTTGTTATATAAGTAATATTTTTCACTATAAATATTAATTGTAAATATAAAATTATTTCCAACATCTTGGTATTTTATTATAATTTTTAATCATTAAATAAATTAAATTATTTATGACACAATAATGATGTAGTATTTATCAAATTAATAAATGATTTCAATAAATTATATTCTAAATATTGAAATAATATCAAAAACATGTCCAATTCAGATTGGAAGATTTTATTTCAACAGTGATTCATCTTATCTTAGACCATAATTATTTTTTAACATTTAGAAACTGAATATCATTATATAATAAAATATTATTTTCACACTTTCCTAAAGAGCCCCTCCTCCCCGTTATAAAAGGAGACCACTTATATCCAATTCCACACACCTATCAAACCTTTTGGCTCATTAAAATACTGTCAAATTAATCTCCCTACATCCAACTCCTCTCTTAGAAGGCTTACCTTTGGCAGAAGGCACTTCAAGAAATCCTTTTGGTTCAAACCAAAGGATGCTACCCAAATTAATGTTAACAGTTTCTCTTAACATCATTTCTTTTATTTTACTTATACAAACCGTAAACTCTTTTTATTACATTATAACATCACCAGTATAATCAATAGACTAGGATTTAATATGAGAAGGATTAGAACTACAATTACACACACCTCCATTTAATGTTTGAAGAACATATTCTTTCTGTCGATGGAAAACTAATGCCTCACGAAACGATGATTGTTCAATTACCTCCAACTGCCTCTCATGGAGGCCATTATGATGGAACTGTATTTATAAATGATATATATGATATATATGATATCTATATCATAAATATTATTCTATATTTATTAAAATTTTGACCATGTGAACAACAAGTAACTATAAGGTGTTCATTTTTGACTCAAGTGGAAAATATCGACAAAACGAACATTATTAACTTAAATTAATAAATAATGTTTATGACATGGTAATAAGTGATAAAAAAGGAATAATAAACCAGAAAAGGGTTCTTAATCAAGTATAAATTAACTTTAGTTTATTATTCCGTATATTAAAGAACGAACATGTCAAGTCAGACACGAGGTAAGGTGTTTCTTATCTCAATTTTAATTTCGTGAGATTTCCATTGATCACCACTTCTTTATTAAATGTGGTGTATTTTTGTACTGCCATTTGATATATATTATCATGATTATATTTATATTCATGATATTCTGTGATTCATTTGGTGGTTACTAACTATTGTTCATACGACTTGATTGATTACAATGAGGTAAGGGTTAATTTCACAATCTCTTTATTATCCATGGTTGTTTATGCATAATTATCTATTGGGACCTCTTTATCATCCACATACATGTTTCTAAAAAATGTATTTCAATATATTTTTATTATTTACTAGATAATGGGTTAATGTAATTTATACCCTTATTTGACCTTATATGTTCTGAATGGAATCTATCTTTCATTTTCCAAATAAGGTACTTTATGACCTTTTGGAAAAAATTAAGGTAGGAATGTTTTTTAAACTTATATGGAGGGTGCAGCTATTTTTAACCATTATAAAATCATCAAAGCGTCTATTACAGTCTTATAATAATATTTTCAAAATAAATGTTTTTTTTTATAATTATGAGACTATTAGATGATTTCAAAATAGAAATAGATATTTCTCAAAAAAAAGGTTTTGATTTCATCTATGTCAACATCTTTTGATGGATTTTAATAATATGTGAAGTTGATTTATTATGATACAAAACTTCCATATTGTATTGAAGGTTTTGTGATATGTTTGACTATGGATGTTCTATTAATATTATAGTCATGGTTTATGGTTAAAGTATTAACATTTCATAAGCTAGTTTTGATATGAATGTTTATGTTATATTTCAACCTCTTCTTAAGATAAATGTATTGGAATTTTATGTTACGGGTTGGGGATGGGAAAAATTTAGTCCTCCGGGTTGGGGACTGGTTACAGTAGACCCTTCGAGATGGAGTCCAGTTACAGTGGCTCTCCGGGTTGAAGTTCGGTTACAGAGGCTCTCAGGGATGGAGTCCGGTTACATAGGCTCTTCGGTATGGAGTATGGTTACAGAGGATCTCTAGGTTGGGGTACGGTTATAGTTAGCCCCTAAGTCCTACCACAAGGCCTTGAAATATAAATTAGTGACTTGTAGTATACAATCCCTTATTATAAAAATAATATTGATTCTTTATGTGGTCATTCGACTAGTAGAATACCCATTATTATGTTTTATTATGTCATTATTTACTCAGCTCATATTCCTACCATAAAAGTATTCTTGTTTATTATTGGTAAAGGAATGTGGTTTGAATTATTAACCATGATTAATATTTATGTTATCTTCTACTTTTTTTCTTACCCTTACTGAGCATTTGAGCTCATCCCTTTCTATGTTTTATTATTCCCATGATTCCAAGAAGTGTATTGTGATTGATATATAGGATTAAACTAAGATAATAATTGTGTTCATAATGAATTGTTCATTTTTTGTTTTATGTTATAATGTGTAATGTAACATTAATGTATGTAATCTATTTTCCAATACTGCTAAATTGATCGGTCCTTCAATACTATATTCCATATAATCATGACAATGTATTAAAATAATGCACCGACTCTGAGTAATTGTGGTCGGCGCGTTACAACATATGTTATCAAATACAATGTTGATATTTTATAGAATAATTGTGTTATTGGTTTTATATAATTCTCATATGGACTCATATAAGAAATTTATTCAATGTTCCTCAATAATAAAAATATTATTGCCTATGGAATGTAATTTTCTAACAAATGAGATTACGTTTCAATTAATTGAAATAACTTTCAATAAATCATATAGTATATAAAATGTAGGTATAAGGGGTATATATTAATATAGATAATTTAGTTATAAAATTTATTTAGTTAATCATAGTGAAATCCTTTCCATCAAAGGAATAAAAAATAACATATTCACAAAAGAAAGACATCATAAAAAACAGACATATTCTTAGAGGATGGTATGTGAAGAGAAAGGTAGAGATGCATTATTTCATTGAAAGAATATAAATTTATATAATTCATCTATATAATGTACATGTATTTTAATATTTGATCAATTTACTCAATGAAGAATATGATATCTGAAAAGATAAGAATGTAATAAACGTTTTGTGGGGTTAATGAAAAATCCATTATAAAAAATATATATCGTTGATCTTTTGAAATATTTTTAATAGAAATATTTTATAAAACAAGGAATAAAATAACTTATTTTATAAACTATGTATATATATAGAGAATCATTTATATAAAATTAAACATTTACCATAAATATTCATTTACTAATAAAATTATAAAAAGATATTATTTTCCAACATTGATAGAAATGACCCATATTGAAAATATAGTAATGATATTTGAATGTTTTAAATAAGATGATGTTCTAAAAAATAAAATTATTCAATTATTACTATGTAAATAAGAACATTTAGAAAATAAATCACATCAATATAGATATTGAAATAGTTAGCTTCATAATAAGAACAAAAATGTGGTGTCTATTTTTATATAGTGGCTAATTAATGAGTCAATGGAGAAGTAAAAAAAAAGATAAGACAATTGTACCCCCTATAATTTACTAAATAAAATAAAATTATATGGGTATTAAAGATAAAATTTAAAAAAAATACGTTGAATTCTAAAATATCAAAATATTTTTGAACATGAAAATATGTCTCAGGGAAGAAACCATGGATATATGGGTAATGTATGAATTTAATTTTTTTGAGAGAAAGATGATGAAATTGAAATTAAAATCTCCTGTGATTTTATATATTTCATACAATAAAAAATCTGTGGAACACAACCATTAAATAGAATAATGGTGTGCAATATAAAACATCTAGCATAAAATTAATTTTGAGAGAGAGAATCTCTTTTCTCAATTACTAAACTCTAAAAAGTTATTTTATTTAAAATATAAAAAATAACTCTCCCAATAATCTATTTTATAAACATATTGATTTTAATAACCTTTTAAAAACATTAATTTTTTGTGTCATATATATGTATATTTTTTTATTATTAAATATTTTATATACATGGTTTACTTGAAGAAGATATTTTTAAACACATTTCATAATATCTATTTTTTCGACATTATTATCTTGATGTCTATTATTATATGATCGTCAAAATAAAATGGTTAATTTTTTTCATTTTTTATAATGTTATAATTTATATGTATTGTAGTTTTAATTATAGTCATCTATAATGAAATTGACGATGTGTATGTTTCTATGATTTTTATAAACTTTATGTTGGTATTTTAATTATAGAGTATAATATTATATATACCAAAAAATAAAAAAAAATCAATATTTTCACATTTATAACTGATTATATACGGAATCACGATATCATATTAATCCATTTCATTATTTTATATCATTGTTTAAGTATGTTTTTAGACCAACAAAAATATGAACATACCGTAATTATTGAATGATTTTGGAAGAAGAAGAAGTTTATTTGGGCATAATATTAGTATTAAAAAATAATAATGATAATTTTATTAATCTTTTATTCTACTAAATAAAATTTTATTTCATTTTAATAAATAGTAATGACACTAAATAAAAAATGTTATAGGTTACTCTCAGGAGGGTGTAGTCTACACAATGCACAATTAAAGAGTTTATATATCAAAACAATTCAGGGAAAGAAGTTATATTATAATTTTACTGAGAATTATAAATATTATATTACATTATTATCATTTATTAGTAAATTTAAATTTTATAATCGCTGAATAGAGGTCATAGTGAATAAATGAAATTCGTTTCATTATGGTAGTGGTTGTCCTATCATTGCATGAATAATGATATAATTTTTCTTAATAGAAAATGGAAGGAGTGGTTAGTTTTTATTCACCTATCACAATAAAATTACTATTCAATAACTTAAGATTTCATTTAATATGAATAATTATAGTTAAATTCAAATAGTATTATATAATGGATTTTTAAAAAAATGTGTGGTCACATTGAAATCATTGTGTTTTCCTTTTACGATTCCTCGAAATTTTTGTTCTAAATCCAATGCCATATTAATGGTGGATTATAGAAAAGAAAAAGGATTCCAAATTATGGATAACTTGAATTTTTTTAGGTTCAAATTAATTGATCTATGTGGTCTTAAATTTTTTGTACTAAGTCCACTTTTATAAGAGGTGAGAAAGATGTTATTTAAAATATTTCAATTTATATACAGGGAGAACATGAATCTCATAGAGTGGTGAGGTGATAAGGTTTATAATCCCAAAACCATTATTTTGATTACATGTTTTAAATGTGTTTTTATGTATTTTCTAATAGAGTTTTAACTATTTTAATTTTTGATGTTACCGTTGTAAAATTTTTTTACCCATGTAATTTAATTTAATGTGTAAAATGATAATTATATTGTTAAATAAAATGGAACAATGGATTCTTGATATGAAATAAAATTTATCCTAAAAAATTCCCATCTTATGAAAATTTATTTTCATCATGATTTCATGTCATGTGTACAACCATGTTTTTAGAATTATGAATTTTTTGAGAATAAAATTTTAGTGTAGTGTAAATTTATCAATGTCATTGATTTTAATAATTTAATTTTTTTATAATTTATCAATTATATGTTCCATTTATTTAAAATAAATCTAAAAAATGAAAACTATTAAATATTTAATCAATTTAAATGAAATATAGTTTATATTAGAAAGTATTACATATTTCAGAAAAAGGTAAAATAGGTCATAAAATAAAAATAAAAATTTAAAATTTAGAGTTTTAAAAAATAAGTTATATTTTTTCTAAAATAAAATTTTTATAATCTTCCTAATCAATCTTATATAGTTGATAAAAGATACAATTCTGTAATGAAAAATATTTTCAAATATTCACAAAAAAACAAATTACTAAACAATTCACCTTAAGAAAAATATTAAATATTCATATCAAAAATGATATTCATTTTGAAAAATAATAATTAATAAACTATAAATTTAACTTTATAAATAATATAAAACTTATAATAAAAATAAATATTATTGAATAACATTATTATAAAACATTAATCATTATTAATCTTATATTTTATGCATGAATAATTAACTATGATTCATTTATCTAGAGTAGTTATTATTATTTTTATAATTTTCATATCTAATATGTTGTGTATTGTATTTTATTAGTGGTTCATGTGGAGGAATCATTCAAAACATTTTTTATTTAATATGAGAAAAAATATATACTAAAATCATGATTCATTACATTATACACTAATAGATATGATAAATTACAAAAGGGGTTTCCATTTTAATGGGATTCTATTTACTAAAATTGACTTGTAAATTTGAATATAACATGATACTCATCTTCTAATATCATCAAACGTTTCTAAATAAATATAAAATTAAATCATAAATGTTAATTTCATCTTCAGAAAGGAGAAAACTATTCTAAAAAACATTGATAACCTCTTACATAAAGACATTTATTAAGAAAATTTAATTTATGAGATGAGGAAAAACCATATTGAGTAACCACATATTTAATTTTTTCAAAAGATGTATGAAATTTCATATGATGTATAATATAAAGCACAAAAGGATTCAAATGTATAAGTTAAAAAATATACTAATAAATTTAATTCTCAACTCATAAACATAATATGATTGGATTTTTTATGATTTCGAATGAAAAAGGGTTTCCTTAATGGAGAATTCAAAATATATACTCATCAAATTAAATTTTATAGGATGTTTACAATAATATGAATAATTTATTGAAAATTTATGTTGATATTATAACATATTTGGAAATAGATGAACATAGAATACAATGTCTAGATTCAATTGATCTATAGACAACACATTTGGAAATATGGTAAAACTAGAATAATGAAAGTTTTTCATATATTCTAATGATGTTTTCATTGAATTACCATGAATGGTAATTTAAACATAACGGAATAATTACGAATTATGGGTAATGATCCATATGTTTTAATTGTTCATGTTACCGAATGGGGTTTTTGAAATGCCATGGAATGTCCATTACAGGTGTAAGAGACATAAATGTTTATCACCTAGTTATAAATGGTATGTAATACAATTTATATTTTATACAGGGGTTGTAAATTTTTTAAAGTTTAAAATCAACAAAACTATTTATTTAAACTTATGGTTCATGTTCAAATGATTATTCAATAGTTGCAACATCAAGGATTTAAAAATTTAAATCCTAGTCAGATTACAGAAAAAGAAATAAATCTTCATTTATTTTTATTATTCAAGAGATTGGTGATTTTTTAACAATGAGATATTATAAAAGATGATTTGATAACTTAAATATATATGGTATATGAATCAAAATATTATATATCTTATATTGAAAATATTATAAGGAAAAAAAATTTAATCCTTAACAATGTTTTTAAATATGTTAGTGTAAAAATATGTGGGAAGATTCCACCAAAACCAACAAATATAATAGTTTTACTAATTTTATTGATTCAAAAGGGAATTTTCCACAAACATAGAATAAAATATTTGATATAGGTTGTTTAGTTTATTTTCTAATATTCATATTTAGATTAATAATTTTTATTACCATCTGAAGTGAAATTAATGAAATTTCTATGATATTTTAATTATAATATAATATTTAATATGATCTTGGGGTTCTGATTGAGGTTATGAAATTTCAATATTAAAAAATAATATTATATATCACTAAAATTAATTTTATTACACTTAATATAATAAATAATATAGGGTATGGGATGGTAATAGAATTGTAACGCCCCGACCCCAGTTACCTAGAGTCGGTGCATTATTACATAATATTGGCATGATCACAAGAAAGATCAAATCACGAAAGAACGATTGGTTTAGTAGCCTTGGAAACACTATATATATTCATAAGATTTACATTACATCATAAAATGAAAAACTACTACAACAACATAATGTCTCCATAGTCTACACTATTATCCCCTCATAATATCCATGCAGGTCATTCATAACTTACTTCTTGACATCCTAGGGAAAATAAAACATAGAAAAGGGGTGAGCTCAAATGCCCAGTAAGGATAACAATATAGAGGATCATTCAAAATAATCATAAACATTTAAGGCAATGCATTACTAAAACAAAAGCCTTTTAAACTTGAACTTCAACATAGTATGTCAAAAGTTAAATGAAATAATTCCATTTACTTATTCACATGGACATTCTACTAATCGAATAAGCACATGAAAAATCAATAACTACTTTCATAATGATGGAATGCATAATGATAAACTTTAATTTCTTTTCAAGGCCTCATCCCAAGACCTTGGGGCTAACTGTAACCGGAACCCAACCCGGAGTGCCTCTAATAACCGGACACCAACCCGGAGTGCCTCTAATAACCGGAGACCAAACCAGAGGGATTACTTTTACCAGTCCATAACCTGGAGGGCTTACTTTTACCAGTCCCCAACCTGGAGGGCTTACTTTAACCAGTCCCCAACCTGGAGGGCTTAATTTAACCAGTCCCCAACCTGGAACATACTTGTCCAACACATTCATATGAAGTAAAGGTTGAAATATAACATAAACATTCTTATTGGAACTTGCATACGAAATGTCAATACTTTACTCATAAACCATGAATGCTATATAAATGAAACATCTATAGTCAAACATATCACAAAACTTCATTACAATATGGAAGTTTTATATCATAATAAATCAACTTCAAATAATCTTAAAATCCATCAAAGGATGTTGACATAGATGAAAATGTTTTTTTAAAAATTATTGAGAGAAATATCCCTTTTTTATGAAAACATTTTAATGTTACAAAATTTATAAAGTAAGGCATTCAAATACATTTTTGAATCAAAGTGTCCCATACCACTTTGAAACTTTTGAATGGAATTAACACTTTTAAAACATTCATTTTCATATAAATAAATCCTTACAAACCATTTTGAAAACATGGGCATAAATGAGGATGATTTAGAAGAATAAATATTTAAAACATTTAAAATGATGTTTTAGTAAATGTTCCCTTAGAAATAATCCCTTTGAAAACTATTTTATGAAATATGGATATGGATAGTAAATATGTCCCTGTAGATACTTATGTAATGACAACCTCGGATATTAAAGAGATTGTGAAGTAAACCCTTATCAATTTGGTAACTTATGAAACATACAACCCATGAAAGAGGTATCATACAATTAAAATGTAAATACACATAAGATAATGTGTATTACACAAAGAATACAATTATGGGTAGTACATACACCACACAAAAGATAATAGTGGAAATATGGCATGAATCTCACGGAAATAAAGAGTGAGATGAAAACCCATTACCACGTTAATCAACTGAGTCGTATGGCCAAAAGGTAATAACCACAAATTTATTTATGAATATAAAGATAATCATGATAATATATATCAAATTCCAGTACACAATACACCACTTTCAATAATTTAGTGGCGAATAATGGAAATCTCACGGAATTGAATGTGAGATAAGAAAATCCCTTACCTTGTACTTTTACTTGGTTGGGGTAGGTTAACCTCCTGTATAATATTGAAATAATTGTTATTAAATTATACAAGAATCATATATATTAATATCATATCATATATGATCTTTTAACTTTTCTTTGTTAATAATGTCTTACTATTATCGTTGTTTTGGGTGTTAACTTACTCGTTTTCTTTTATATGTTTTATTACGTAAGTCATGTTTGTAATGGGTAGGATGTATATTATTCATATCCAGAATGATATCATGTCCTTAAACATCATTTTTAAATCAGCAAATGATAATTATACTTGAATGGATATGATGGAGAATGAATCTCATCGCGTTCGTGGAGACGGTAGTCCGTACGTACGCACGAGCGACAATATCATTCTTTTGATATTAAAATAATATATAAATGAATGGTATATCATATACATAATCACTAACATGTTATATTTATTATTTACATGAGTTACACATCATTATTATACCCATCCAAATAATATTATATTGAATAACAATTACACCACGACGTGGAGACGGTAAGTCGTACGTACGCACGTATGGTGACATGTTATTCAAAGGGTGGATAGAATACTGAATATAGTTGTACCATATTTATAATAACATAACAGTATATATATGATACTGGATTTATTATTTTATAATGGTAACAACAAAGGAAGAAGAAGTGGAAGAAGAAATGAACTTAGAAAAGGGTGGTGAAATCATTACCTCTTCTTCAGGTTCTTCCTTTTGATTTGATCAAAAGGGCTCCATAGGATGGCTTTATGATCAAACTAAGGCCTCTAGGTTGTAGTGAGAGATGTTGGGAGAGTATTTGGGCAGAGTTTGGCCGAACCAAAAGGCTTTGAAGGTGTGAAGAAATGGGAAGGAGGAGTGCCCTTTTATAAGAGGGGTGAGGGGCACCTTTGGAAAAGCTAGAAATATTAATTTATAATAAATTCATATTCGGTTTCCAATGGCTCCAAAGTTGACTATTCAAAGGTTAAGGTGGGGATAGGTCGAAAACCACTCAACCAATAGAATTTAGACCGGTTTGGGTACTTATATTAACCTTATCTTTAAGTATTATCTCTAAGTTAATTAGTTTCACTTTTACAAGGTCTCTTTGTATATAATATGGTTAATAAACTTACTATATACATCCAAGAGACCCCCAAGTGGTCTATTAATGATGAAACTATCATGATATAAGTCTCTTGGCCGAACATTAGATTTTTAGGAATTTAATATCAATTAATAATATAATATTTGTTTTAAGAACTCTTTTATGTCAATTTTGATACTATTCAATTGATGATTTTTGTGAAACTCATAAAAGATTGATTACTTCAAAAAAAGTCAATTAAATAAATCCTAATATATCATATTATCCTAGAAAATTAGTTTAATTCATTAAAAGTTTCATATTATATTTATTTGGGTATTTATAATATCAATTATTTTAATTTTTCACTATTATAGTAATTACTTCATCATCCTTGTGTCATAAATAAAATAAATTATTTAATGTCTAAAAATTATAAATAAAATATCATTATGTAGTAAATCTTTTTATCCTTCTAATGAATATTTATAATATAAAATCCAACATATATAACCCTATGTAACAATTGTTTTTCTAAAAGATATATGCTTGTGTCATTTTTGTATTCATTTTCACTTAATTAAAATAAAGTGTCATTATCACTTACAAGTGGATCCATGGGGTCCCAAAATCGACCCAAAGATGACCATGGTCGACCATGTATCAACCAATAAGGCTAGGACACGTTTTAGGGTAATTTAGTATTATTATAATATTATTTTTTAACCCTTATTTACCGAATTTACCCTTAACCATGGTAAATAAAATATTTACCGCAGTAATTATTCAAAATGTCTAAAAATAAAAGTTACCTATTTACACAATTTGAACATCCTGATTCCAAATATGGAATCCGTTTTTCTAAATTCAAAACACAGATGTGGCAGAAATTAATTTAAAATTATTTCCCGCTGTCAAAACAAAAAACGTGTTTTTAAGAGATAATAACTATCAAAAAATTGACATTTGTTTATGTTCGGTTTAATTATAAAATTATGTCCAATGACCAACATTATATTAAATGGTAAAAATACATTATAATATACTTTAAAACCACTCAAATTCATAATTTATCACTATTAATTATTTTGATTAAAAAAGTTGTTTTTAATTAAATTTTAGTAATATTCACTATTCATCAAAATATGAAAGTTATCTGAAAAGTACCAAAATTTCACCTTAGGGTAAATTCGACACTATGAATCCAAAAATGAAGTCAATTTTGAAATATAAAATATATATAATTTCAAAAGGTAGGTATTACTATTCATAACGGCTATTTTGATCGGTTGTGGTGTGTGTTAAAACTCGAAGTTGCGTACAACACACGATACTGTATTATTCAAAGGAAAGCGTACCGTGGAAGCATGGGATGTTTCATTTTAAATGTTTTTATGTCCCCATTTAGTCAAAAAGTTTAAAATATTGTATTTAAAAAAAGGGTTCACTATTAAAAGTTGATAAAAGTGCAATACTGAAAATGAATTTGCTCTTGCATTATATCTAAGAAACTCATAATATGGATTCTAAAATTATAAGGATTATATAAAGTTCAAAATTTAGATAATACTATTCATAACCTCTTTTGAATGGATTTTTTTTTGTAAGTCATGGTGTGATTGAACTCAGTGTTGCGTGTAGTGAAAGTTATTGAATTATTTTGAAGAAATAACACACTATGAAATCTTGGGGTGTTACATTTTACCCTCCTTCAATAAATTGCGTCCTCGCAATTTGAAATTGTTCTTCGAAAATTAAAGGTTGAAAATAGAAAATATATTTGTGGGAAAACCCACATCAGAAATTGGGTTACTAAAATTTAGTCTTAATACGAGGAAAAGAGAAATGAAAGGGTCACCACCAAATTATGATCTCGATTAGGAGAACATTGATGGAAATTAGAGACATATAATTAGAGGAAAAACGTAAATATTTATAGGTAGTGATTGAGGCCATCAATCACAAACACGTATGAAATTGAGGTCCTTAAACTCATCAATCTATGATGATTTAAAATACCATCGGTTCAACAAAACATAGGGTATTAGGATAACACATTTTTGACATTTCAAAATATCTTAGTTGAAATCCCACATCCAAAAATGAATTAATGAGGCCTCTATTTAAAATAAAGAGTCGAAAGTATGAAGATTACCGAAAATAACACATACTAGGGTTCCATGTAGGAAAATATGGATATGGAAGAAAAATCTAACCATCAATTATCTGATGGACAGTGGTAGAGAACATGGCTATGAAAAGGCCAACAATCCCAAAGCCATAATTTAGTGATGATTAAAGGTACCATCTAGGAAAACATTTTTGTTCTAAGTTTCTTTTCTTAATTTTGAGGAATTTATTTATGAGATTGTCTAAGATCATAAGGAGATATACTTACTTTATAATTAGTGTTTTATCCATTAATAAATTTCTACCACAAACTCATCTTTCACTCTAAAAGATAATAGAATGTAAAAAAATTCTATTTACACTATTCGTATATGGTTCTAAAATAAACGAATTTATAATTCATCTACAGGTTCGTTTAATAAAAACTACATTATTTAATCCAGGACATCTCTTGGGCTAGTGGTAGGTGATACACCCTTGTCGCCCTACGGTTGCGTGTTCAAGTCTCGCGGCCTTGCCGGACGCGACAGGTTGCCGCCCGACCTCCGGGATGTCCTTTTATGGCAATCCAAAATTAATCTCAAACTAGAATTTATCCAAAATATTTCTGACCAAACACACAGTCCAACATTTATAAGGAAGTTAAACATAATGTAGATCCTTTTTACCACGTAATAGAATATGAATACCTTCATCATGTATTCTTTTAATACACTGAAACATCCTCAATTACCATATTCCTTATTGATTACATTCATGCTCCCTTATTCCATATAGAATGTTGGATATACCTCATCAATCCCCAAAATGTTTTAAACCCCAACAATAATGGAATATACAGATCATTAATCAGTTCCAAGGTAGTCAAGAATATCCAATATAATTTATCCAAAACAATCATGTATTATTCCAAAATCACTAACTCGGTATCAGAACTATATTATGGTTTATCATTCTCTCAACCATATATTTTCCAAAAATTTATCCTACTATTGAGTCACCTTTCTTTGTTCCACACAATCTCAAGTCCTTAATGAAATAGTACTGCAGTACAATCCTTATATACTCTATAATTATTATAACAAGTACATTGTTGATACAACACTCAATTGACATAATCAGCATAAGAACTCTAATCATTCCTCTTCATTTGTGGTAGTATCATAACTTGATTATTATCCAATAGCATCATTTGCGGCATAGTCTGATGACTGGGACATAGGTTCGCGTAGTGTCCAAACTCCTTGCAAATGAAGCATTGTACATTTAAAACCATTTTCTTACCCTTTCAGTCACGTACTTTGTGCCCTTTTCCTCAACACTTATAACAAACTCCCATTCCTTTCAGGAAAGTTCCAGGGTGTTTCTTTCCACAGTCACCACATATGGGAAAATTTTTCTTTTCCCTCTTCCCTTTATCCATCTTTCTCTCTTCCATCCTTTTCTTCTCTTTCTTCCTTTCAAAGCCATAGGACTCAGTAAACTCTTTACTTATCTTATCAACACATGATATTATTTCTTCATATGATGATAATACATGCGAGACTATTTCTCTTGTAAATTCTGGCTTAAGACCATAAAATATATGATCCTTCTTTCTCTTTGTATCATGTGTATTGCTAGAGTTATCATTCCTTCTACTGGGCGCCATTTCTAAAAAATGGCATACATTAGATTAGTTTATGAATAACAATACCTAATCCCAAACTTGTAAAACACATAACATAAATTAAATAGTTTATGGATATAATCCATAATCATAAAAATTTCTCCGTTGAGGAAGTATATACTCATAAACCCTTTATAATGATTTGTAAAGAAAATGAGAGTTATCCTAAGCATATCCCCCGGGAGTGTTGTAACCAAGAGTGTAGAAAGGCCCGTTGTCGTGCACCAGTTCCCGTTCGAGTCTAGCTCAAAGCGGTGTTTTCGGGTTTTACCCCTAGGTACATCTGTGCCAGAGCCGCCTCTACCTGCTCGTATCCAGAAAGGGATGTGTTGCTCGGAAAACTCACAAAATCTCTACAATACCAAAATTCTAGGAAGTTCTTCTATACTAATCCTCAAAATTCATCTTAAATCTATGTGCTCTAATCAGAGTTTATCTAAATCTAGCTTCCAAGGTTTGTACTAAACTTCCTCTGATACCAACTGTAATGCCCCGACCCCAGTTACCTAGAGTCGGTGCATTATTACATAACATTGGCATGATCACAAGAAAGATCTAATCACGAAAGACCGATTGGTTTAGTAGCCTTGGAAACACTAGATATATTCATAAGTTTTACATTACATCATAAAATGAAAAACTACTACATCAACATAATGTCTCCATAGTCCACACTATTATCCCCTCATAATATCCCTGCAGGTCATTCATAACTTACTTCTTCACATCCTGGGGAGAATAAAACATAGAAAAGGGGTGAGCTCAAATGCCAAGTAAGGATAACAATATAGCGGATCATTCAAAATAAGCATAAACATTTAAGGCAATGCATTACTAAAACAAAAGCCTTTTAAACTTGAACTTCAACATAGTATGGCAAAAGTAAAATGAAATAATTCCATTTACTTATTCACAAGGATATTCTACTAATCGAATAATCACATGAAAAATCAATAACTAATTTCATAATGATGGAATGCATAATGCTAAACTTTAATTTCTTTTCAAGGCCTCATCCCAAGACCTTGGGGCTAACTGTAACCGGAACCCAACCCGGAGTGCCTCTAATAACCGGACACCAACCCGGAGTGCCTCTAATAACCGGAGACCAAACCAGAGGGCTTACTTTTACCAGTCCCTAACCTGGAGGGCTTACATTTACTAGTCCCCAACCTGGAGGGCTTACATTAACCAGTCCCCAACCTGGAGGGCTTACTTTAACCAGTCCCCAACCTGGAACATACTTGTCCAACACATTCATATGAAGTAAAGGTTGAAATATAACATAAACATTCTTATTGGAACTTGCATATGAAATGTCAATACTTTACTCATAAACCATGAATGCTATATAAATGACACATCTACAGTCAAACATATCACAAAACTTCATTACAATATGGAAATTTTATATCATAATAAATCAACTTCAAATAATCTTAAAATCCATCAAAGGATGTTGACATAGATGAAAATGTTTTTTTAAAAATTATTGAGAGAAATATCCCTTTTTCATGAAAACATTTTAATGTTACACAATTTAGATAATAAGGCATTTAAATAGATTTTTGAATCAATGTGTCCCATACCACTTTGAAACTTTTGAATGGAATTAACACTTTTAAAACATTCATTTTCATATAAATAAATCCTTACAAACCATTTTGAAAACATGGACATAAATGAGGATGATTTAGAAGAATAAATATTTAAAACATTTAAAATTATGTTTTAGTAAATGTTCCCTTAGAAATAATCCCTTTGAAAACTCTTTTATGAAATATGGATATGGATAGTAAATATGTCCCTGTAGATACTTACGTAAAGACTACCTTGGATATTAAAGAGATTGTAAAGTAAACACTTATCAATTTGGTAACATATGAAAAATACAACCCATGAAAGAGGTATCATACAATTAAAATGTAAATACACATAAGGTAATGTGTATTACACAAAGAATAGAATTATGGGCAGTACATACACCACACAAAAGATAATAGTGGAAATATGGCATGAATCTCACGGAAATAAAGAGTGAGATGAAAACCCCTTACCACGTTAATCAACTGAGTCTTATGGAAAAAAGTTAATAACCACCAAATTATTTATGAATATAAAGATAATCAAGATAATATATATCAAATTCCAGTACCCAATACACCACTTTCAATAATTTATTGGCGAATAATGGAAATCTCACGGAATTGAATGTGAGATAAGAAAATCCCTTACCTTGTACTTTTACTTGGTTGGGGTAGGTTAACCTCCTGTATAATATTGAAATAATTGTTATTAAATTATACAAGAATCATATATATTAATATCATATCATATATGATCTTTTAACTTTGCTTTGTTAAGAATGTCTTAGTATTATCGTTGTTTCGGGTGTTAACTTACTCGTTTTCTTTTATATGTTTTATTACGTAAGCCATGTTTGTAATGGGTAGGTTTTATATTATTCATATCCAGAATGATATCAAGTCCTTAAACATCATTTTTAAATCATAAAATGATAATTATACTTTAATGGATATGATGGAGAATGAATCTCATCGCGTTCATGGAGACGGTAGTCCGTACGTACGCACGAGCGACAATATCATTCTTTTGATATTAAAATAATATATAAATGAATGGTATATCATATATACAGAATCACTAACATGTTATATTTATTATTTACATGAGTTACACATCATTATTATACCCATCCAAATAATATTATATTGAATAACAATTGCACCACGACGTGGAGACGGTAAGTCGTACGTACGCACGTATGGTGACATGTTATTCAAAGGGTGGATAGAATACTGAATATGGTTGTACCATATTTATAATAACATAACAGTATATATATGATACTGGATTTATTATTTTAGAATGGTAACAACAATGGAAGAAGAAGTGGAAGACGAAATGAACTTAGAAAAGGGTGGTGAAATCATTACCTCTTCTTCGGGTTCTTCCTTTTGATTTGATCAAAAGGGCTCCTTAGGTTGGCTTTATGATCAAAATAAGGCCTCTAGGTTGTATTGAGGGATTTTGGGAGAGTAGTTGGGCAGAGTTTGGCCGAACCAAAAGGCTTTGAAGGTGTGAAGAAATGGGAAGGAGGAGTGCCCTTTTATAAGAGGGGTGAGGGGCACCTTTGGAAAAGCTAGAAATATTAATTTATAATAAATTAATATTCGGTTTCCAGTGGCTCCAAAGTTGACTATTCAAAGGTTAAGGTGGGGATAGGTCTAAAACCACTCAAACAATAGAATTTAGACAGGTTTGGGTACTTATATTAACCTTATCTTTAAGTATTAACTCTAAGTTAATTAGTTTCACTTTTATAATGTCTCTTTGTATTTTTATATAATATGGTTAATAAACTTACTATATACATCCAAGCTACCCCCAAGTGGTCCATTAATGATGCACATATCATGATATAAGTATCTTGGCCGGACCTTATATTTTTAGGAATTTAATATCAATTAATAATATAATATTTGTTTTAAGAACTCTTTTATGTCAATTTTGACACTATTCAATAGTTGATTTTTTTGAAACTCATAACAGATTGACTACTTCAAAAAAAGTCAATTAAATCAATCCTCATATATCATAGTATCCTAGAAAATTAGTTTAATTCATTAAAAGTTTCATATTATATTTATTTGGGTATTTATAATATCAATTATTTTAATTTTTCACTATTATAGTAATTACTGCATCATCATTGTGTCATAAATAAAATAAATTATTTATTGTCTAAAAATTATAAATAAAATATAATTATGTATGAAATCTATTTATCTTTCTAATTAATATTTATAATCTAAAATCCAACATATATAACCCTATGTAACAATAGTTTTTCTAAAAGATATATATGCTTGTGTCATTTCTGTATTCATTTTAACTTAATTAAAATAAAGTGTCATTATCACTTACAAGTGGATCCATGGGGTCCCAAAATCGACCCAAAGATGCCCATGGTCGACCATGTATCAACCAATAATTCTAGGACACGTTTTAGGGTAATTTAGTATTATTATAATATTATTTTTTTAACCCTTATTTACCAGATTTACCCTTAAACATGGTAAATAAAATATTTACCGCAGTAATTATTCAAAATGTCTAAAAATAAAAGTTACCTATTTACACAATTTGGACATCCTGATTCCAAATATGGAATCCATTTTTATAAATTCAAAACACATATGTGGAAGAAATTAATTTGAAATTATTTCCCGCTGTCAAAACAAAAAGCGTGTTTTTAAGAGATAATAACTATCAAAAGATTGACACTTGTTTATGTTCGGTTTAATTGTGAAATTATGTCCAATGACCAACATTATATTAAATGGTAAAAATATATTCTAAATATAATTTAAAACCACTCAAATTCATAATTTATCCCTATTAATTATTTTGATTAAAAAAGTTGTTTTTAATTAAAATTTATTAATTTTCACTATTCATCAAAATATAAAAGTTATCCGAAAAGTACCAAAATTTCACCTTAGGGTAAATTCGACACTACGAATCCAAAAATGAGTCAATTTTGAAATATAAAATATATATAATTTCAAAAAGTAGGTATTACTATTCATAACGGCTAGTTTGATCGGTTGTGGTGTGTGTTAAAACTCGAAGTTGCGTACAACACACGCTACTGTATTATTCAAAGGAAAGCATACCGTGGAAGCTTGGGATGATTCATTTTAAATGTTTTTATGTCCCCATTTATTCAAAAAGTTTAAAATATTGTATTTAAAAAAAGGGTTCACTATTAAAAGTTGATAAAAGTGAAATACTGAAAATGAATTTGTTCTTGCATTATATCTAAGAAACTCATAATATGGATTCTAAAATTATAAGGATTATATAAAGTTTAAAATTTAGATAATACTATTCATAACCTCTTTTGAATGGCTTTTTTTTTGTAAGTCATGGTGTGATTGAACTCAGTGTTGCCTGTAGTGCAAGTTATTGAATTATTTTGAAGAAATAACACACTATGAAATCTTGGGGTGTTACAAGAAGATTTAATGATATAATGTTAGTTACAATGAAAAATGAATATCAATTTTTTAAAATCAGTTATTTCAGTCAAAATAAGGAGTTAATTTCACTTTTTCATAAATAATATTAATATGTACTAGTACGTCATTTTGTAACAAAGTTTCATTATTAATTGAGGAGTATATTGATTAATAATGATCAACGAATGATTATATTAAACATATAAAAGAAAAAATTAGTAAATATAAATTAAAATCATAAATTTTTATGTTCTTCAGTGTATAAGTTTTAATATGTTCATGTAGTTAATCCTTAGGATTATAGACCCTAAGTCCATGAAATTTTCAAATCAGATTTCATTATATAAATTTCTCATAAAATAGTGCAATGGAATGGTTTTATCATGATGTCTCATTGTGATGTGTTAAAATAAATATATATATATATGTAATAAGTTATAACAACCACATAATGTGTATAAAATAAACTGATATGAAATTACATCATGTTTCATATAATAGATTGGTTCTAATGTATGGTTTTGATATATATTCTTATAATTTTGTAAGAATATAAAATATATCACATAAAATTCAATCTAAATATTATTATTCATTATCATTTATTGTATAAATTTATATATATAAATACATTTTGTGAAATTTTAGGGAATTTGATCTCTTAACGAGGGACTTTGTGGTATACCTAGACGATTTTGTATATGGTGTATTAAAATTTATGAATAAATGTTTTTATCAGTGTAATTATGATTCCAAAATGAGATACAAAATATTCTCATTATGTACGAATAGTCTTTTGGTGTCAGTGATGACCCACTATATATACATTGTGGTGTGTCATACAGAATCCATAATTTCTTAACTAAATATGTGGAGAATTTATTTTTTAACAGTCATGTTATCAGTTGGATCTCAACATAGATTGTATTTGTATTTCGATATGAAAAAAATGGTATCTATGTTGATATACATTGGAGTGTGTAACTATATCACAATATCATATGCAGTGTGTTTATCTACTCATATGAGGTATATGTGATGTGCTCATCTATAAAGATAATAAAAAATTAGTGTATTAATCGATCATGAAATTTTATTCTCAGTGAATTAAGAACATATAAGCTAGATTTATGGGATTTATTTAACATTTACCGTGGTCATACAATGTCTTGGATGAATTGAAAAAATGAGAGGGCATTACAATATATGGTGGGAATGGTGGAAATTTCCATAGGGATGCATATGTAAGAAAATGATCATGAAATATCACTTTGTAATATTCATAACGTTAACTATTTTCTAGTGTAATCACATTTATATCGTTTATAAACTGGTAAATTTATATTATTTTTAAATTCTATAGAATCCCATGTGTTCATAGATTATATTTTTCTGAATGAGGATTACATCTAACGTTGAAGGTATCTCTTAAGGTGTTTTTCAATTAATATAAATGATTTTTGTTAGGTTATTTATAATGTGTTACATTATATGTGATATAATATATTGTTTTAAAAGGTATTCCAAAAGTTTGTTTAATATTTGGATATTTTTTCAACTATTTATTTTATATGATGAAATATATAGTGAAACTGAAAAATGTTTTTTTCCTTTATCACTATTGGGATATGAAATGTGATTTTCCTCATATCGATATATATAATATATATAAGTTAAATAATATGATAAGATATATCTTTTAAAATTTTATGAAATATATTTATAAAAATGGTATTTTATACCTATATTACAATTATCATAATTTAGGATTAAGAAAAAATTGTAAGGGATGAAAAATGTTTCTATAAAACAAAAAATGGGAAATTTATATGTAAAAATATTCCATTTCTAAGGTACCACCACCTACAAAATTAAGGTAATTTTTCCATTAAGGGCTTCCATGATAAATTTATTAAGAGAATATTTAATACAATATAATTTTATATTCAAGTTATTGATACCTTGAGACTAAATTAATATGAATATATCATGGGATTTCACAAATTTTAGTAAAAAAAATAAATTCATTTCATTTAAGTGATAATCCCATATATTAAATCGATTAAAGAACCATTACATCTAATATAATGAAATAGTGGAGTAATATTCATATATGTGATGCATAATCTAGATGATGATTTGAAACAGAAATTAGAAATATTGAGTTAATGCTTGCATCATTGGGTAGTTTCTGAGGGCCCATATATGTACCATGACTAGGAGATGGTGTAGAATTGGTTTTTCAATCGATATTTATCAGGACTTCATACTAACCAACATTCCCTATTCATTTCTCTGTATTTATAGTGGTTCTAGAAAAATGTGAGGCTGAAAGATAAATCTTATATGGTGAGATATTATCCTCCACCCAAGGATACACAATGGAAAAAATATAACATATCAATTCCCATGTTGATCTTCATCAATCCATTTCATTGTATGAAGATATTGTATGAGATAAAGAATGAAGTGTATGTGGTTTTATAATGTTCTTCATTTATAGTTATTATATTTTTTATTCAATCCATTGTTTTCTACTGATTAGGATAGTAATAACCTTAATACTTTTATTAATTGTTTATATATCCCAAAGAATCCTAGAAAATATATATTAAAAATGTTTCTATATAACTTGTGCAGTTTTTGGGCTAAAATAATGACACCATAATATGATCATAAAGGCAATGATCCATTAAATTATAAACACATTGTTTAAGGTTTTAACTAAAAAATGACATGAAACATTATTCTAACATTTAAATAGATGTAATGTAAAAAATCATACAATGAAATCCTATAAATATTTTAGGTAATCCTAAAATATATCAAAGTTATGAAATTTTTGAATTATTCAATTAATGCCACATTCTTAATTACTAAGGCCCTCCTGGACTTCATTATGATAATAGGGACACCCCAATCCCAACTTCAATATGTTTTTGGTGGGTAACATACACAATGTAGTTATATCAAACATATATGAGTCCTTAGACTAAATAACATATATACAAATAGAAATATCTATAATCCAATACAAAGAAAATATGTAAACAATAAACTCTATATATTAATTCATAACATTTAGGCCCACAATAAAATATAAACCAGAGAATGTAAATGAAAATAGACTAAATATAATCTTGCCAAAATATATAACATCCTAACTTTCTAAAAGGGGTCTACTATAAAAATGAAACTCACAAACCCATAAATGGTCTATCTCACACAACTATGCTCCACCTACTCATGGTCTTTCAAAGTCCATGTCAAAAGTAATTTTATTAACATATTACATGACATGTACAACCAAGGACCATGGAGTTGTGAATGTAAACATACAAAATAGAACACTTTGAAATCACCAAACATAAAAAATCAATGATGGATTCAGCTCTAAAACACAAAATTAATGTAAAATATACCTGATAATAAAGATATAATAAATTGGTGACCCTAAGTCTCAATGCGAGTTATGTCATAATTCAAAATTGGTGGTTCTTCATGATGCTCAATGACAATAGTAACCCATGAGAACCAACTCATCAGGTATTACAAAAGTCAATGGGACCGATCAAATAGGCTATACATATTTTGAAATTCTATATTGAAACAAAAACTGGGAAACATAAAAAATTGATACATAGGTAGGGGATAAACCCCAAGGATAATGGGGTTTTACCTTTTCTTATATGTAATAACTATATTATTAGGTGATCACAGTTCTTTGGAATCTATTATGATATACCTAACCCAACCAAATGATGAATGAGATTGGGGATCACACATTCAATCATATAGAGTGACACCTGAATGTATTAATAATTATCCTTCATGTGGGATCTATTATATAATTCATTGGAAATGATGTTACATTATAATGTCATAGATACAAAAGTGACATATCAACATGAAAATACATCACATCAAATAGATCAATGGTTCTAATATTCCGTAAGAGGATAACACAATGTGTCAAATGGGTAGAGGAAGTGTATCGCTATGCCTAGTACATCAAGTGTCATAACATGTAAAAATTAATGTTATCATATATAAATAGGGTGGTTTTATTTTAAATTTGATGTGGAGGTTATGTTGTTACTCTTTCATGTTTCTTCTTTCCATGCCTACGTATTTTCATAATTGTATAAGTTGTTCTCCAACACCCACAAGGGTTTCCAGGTTACATAGTTTCTTAGGAATGTGAACCCTATTCACATAGGTCATTCTAGATAAGGATCACAAGGTGTGTTTGTCTCCAACTATGATTCTAGTATTTAACACTCCACATATATCCTAGCCACCACATAGAGGGATATAGACAATCCATGTTATTATGAGATACACGCTATGTATGTCATAAATTCATTGAATTTTTTTATTATTCATTCATATTAATCTATTAAATATTTTTAATAAATTATAATCCAATCACCTACAACAATTCACATAGAAAAATTGAATAACATCTATGGTGGAGTGAAAGATATATTCTGACAATTCTTTGCTAGAATAATCTTAGTAATTTCATTTCATCAATTTCTATAGACAGGGTCCAGAAAACCACAATCCTTAATCATTCATAACATTTCCACAATAATTTATCATCCACCTTCACGACATCGTACATTATCACAATATAATATCAATAATAAATAGAAACCATAATTGGTAGTTAAATATATTCGGATCCAGGAAATGGTCAAACCATATTTCAAATAATAATTGATAGTGAATGATTGTAGACTATAAAGGGAAATCCAATAAATATAAATGTTATAAATTGATGTTTATCGGGCTATAAATGTTCCATAACATTGGGGGAAGATAATGGATCATTGGAATTTTGATATTAAAAAAGAGTCATTATTCATAGAATTGAAATTCAAACAAAACCTGGATAAAGATCAACGAAATATTTTCTAAATGAATTTATTTGGGTTTGTAAAAACAATATCAATGAATTAAACTACAACAAAACACCAACAATAAATATGATCATTATTTGATTATTATATTTATTCATGAGAGACTAATAAAGAATTTATTATGGTTATCATCGCCTAGGTATATATTTATGATCACACTATAAGTATCTCCTCATCGGGTTTCCTTTCCAATATCTATGGTTATGTGGATAACACTAAATAGTAAAATAAAATTATTAGAAATATACTTTTTTATTTATTAAGCATTAAATAGTTCATAAATTAATTTATTTATTTTCACTAATATTTTCTAGTTATTATACTTTACCAAAATGTCCAATAAAAAGTAAGATTATGTATCATCTAGTGTAAAACCACCAATAAGGAATTAATGGTGGTATTAAAATTCTCATCAAATAATCTCTCTGGGAGATATTACATGAATTCCATTAAATTTTAGGTACATTAAAATTTAGCTTCACATATTATTAATATATAGAGAGAGAGGCTCATTGGGGTTCCGAATTCGGTGTTGTCTCAATACCTTACTTAAAAAATATTATTTAAATATTACAAAGTATTTAATAGAAAAACAGTGTAATTATAATTAATCATTCATAAACAACATTATAATATAATATAATTTCATCATTGAATAGAATAATGTTATTTTCAAACACAAATAAATCATTGCAAACCATACCTCTATGTAATTTATATTTTTATTACATGTAATATAATATTCAATTCAAATTGAAATTAATCAAATTACACAAATGGAAAAATTACCTATACCAACTATTAGTAACCATTGGTATAGGTCCCCAAACCATTGGTTTAGCCTACACCAACGGTTTGGGAATCTGTTTGGTGATTTGGCATGGGGAAGGATCCATTCCAATAGTTTAGAGAAAACCATTGGGATAGGTATTTCCCAACTTTTTGGGGAAACCATTGTTATAGGTATATATATGTATATGTTTGAGCAGATGTTCGAACCCCCAATATCCATGTTATATATCTATGACTTTACCACTATACAAGAGATGAATTTGTGAATATATTTGGATATATATATATATATATGTGTGTAATTTATATATTTATTTATTTGATGATATTCTATAAATGTTCTCATAAAAAACAAGGGTTCCTATCTAAAGGGTATTGAGAACCGTTGGGATATATACCCATTCATTCCCGATGGTTTGGTCAAACTGTTGGGAAAAGAGGCCTCAATATGGTATTTTCCCAATGGTCTGGCCAAACCATTTGGAATTCCAAACCCTTTCCTTATGGATTGGCCAAACTGTTGGGAAAAGTGGCCTCAATGTGTCCTTTTCCCAATGGTTTGGCCAAACTGTAGGGAAAAGTGGCCTCAAAGTGGGATTTTCCAAATGGGTTTTCCAAACCATTGGGAAGGCCGCACCATTTCCCAAGGGTTGGTCTTTTCCCTCTGGTTTGGTGAAAACTTGGGAAAAGTGACCTCAAAGTGGATTTTCCTTATAGTTTGTCCAAACCATTGGGAAATCCATACATTTTAACAATGTTTTGGGAAACTGTTGGTAAAAGTGGCCTCACAGTGGTATTTTCCCAAAAGATTGGCCAAACTGTTGGGAAAGGGGACCTATACCAATGGTTTTTACGAACCATTGGTATAGATGCGTTGGTATAGGTCAGATTTACTGTAGTGGTCCCTTTTAATAAAATTATTATAAGGATTATAGGAAAATATATTTTATTATTTTTAAATCTAAAATAAAAATACATGTTTTATTAGAAAATTAAAAAATAATTGTTTGTATATCTCATGCATATCACCTAAATTCACTATATCTTATTTGAAAACATACCATGATCATATGTATGATTTATTAATCAAAATCATCGTACACTAAAAACAGAGGATGAACTATCATAGGGGGATAATGGTTCTTGATTGTCCACAGATCCATGAATGGTCAACAAATAAGTCCCTCCCCCAAATTTAAGAGAGGCAACCTTTCCAACCCCAAGTAATTTTCAATAGTGGAAGTATTTGAAATTCATTTTATGGATGTTGGGACATACAATATCATGAAATAGTGGGATTACATCACAATAATTATATCATAATTTAGTCTGAAATGGGGATATAATTAATCAAGGTATGGTCCAGTTCTCCCCAAAACTAAAAAAATCCTTGTTCTTTATTTTCAGGTTCTCCTACATCTTACAATGAATCCTAAATTCTAAAAAAAAGGAAATTTGTGTTAGTCTCTCTCAAAATCTTTTAAAATTTCATAATAATTCTTTTTTTTCACATGTTATTAAATATTTTTATAAGATACATGTGTTCTGAAAGAAGAACATGGTTGGTTTGTCATCCTTGTTTTTCTGAAATGTTTGTGGAGGTGGAAATCTCTACAAAAACATTCAATTTATTTTGGAATGGTTTTTGGGAATAATTCCACTATAAACCACCCATTTTTTGAGTGTGGACTGATTGTTTAATATATAAAAGATAATGGTTCATCAAATGATAGTTTGTAGGAATGAGAGGAATATGGACAAAGTATCTAGAAGAAGAAATAATGTTTTGGTCATTGGTTATTATAGAGGCTTGGTGGATCAAATACCATTTTCTGTCTCTAGGGGCCAAAATAAGTCATAAATGATACATGACTATAGAATATAGGGAAACATAAAAGTGGAAAACCTTTTTCAATCACTTGAGAAAAGGATCTAAGAGATCTCAAGAATACAAAACAAGAACCATTGAAATTAGTGGGAACCTGTGAAGAAAGAGATTATGGAAAATTGAATTCTAATACTTTAAACTATTCAAAGGATGTGTGAGTAATAAATTGTATTCCATTGGAATGGGTGACACAAATATATACGGAGGAAATCATTTAGCATGGTTAGGACTAGGAGGAAAAAAACATGGTTGTCATTATTCATTGAATTCTAAACAAGGGCCCATCCCAAGAAGGACCTTGTCCTATCTCAAAATAAACAACCATTGTGACATATTGGGTGTTAATGGATGGGTAGAGAGAAGCAACAAATATCACCCGGGAGAAGAGCCATAAGGGGGGTATAGAAAACTCATATAAAGATACAATTAGAGGATATAGTAATGGTTTTCACAGTCCAAGGAGGAATAATATACATATATAATATAGGAACCTTATAAGTATCATTTCCCCCAAGAAGAAAAAACACATAGAGATTAATGACAAATCATACCTATCTAGACTAATGGAGACAGGATCAGACAAATAACGTGGTAACTCTTTTGTAAAAGTGGTATAAGTTGTGGGGGGTAACCAAGATGATCAATACAAAGGTGACATTGGGACTATAGAGGACACCGAGAGTTATAAAAAGGTGGAGGCACTTTCATATATCATGGAGGCCCCTCAAGGGGATGAAAAGAGAGGTATGGGTAACAACATGAGGATATTCAACTACACCATGAAGATTTGAGTCTAGAGGAGGAGGATATATATGTTGTGGCCATTCAACCTACAAAACAGTGTGATGGTGTAGTAGGTTTTGAGAAACCTATAGAATTTCTCATGAACTAGGGAGAAGATTTAATGGAATATGTTCTTATGATTAATGGCAGCTTTGTGGAAGAAGATATTATGATGAAAAGACTAATATAAGTGAGTAATAACTGTAAATAAAATTAATGGATTGATAAGTGGGCTCTTATAAGGATAATTGGTATCAATAAAGGAAATATTAATAATGATATGTACATTAGAACTAGCGATAAACTGGTATACCACATTGAAGGCCTTATAAATGATGATATATGAAAACATGTAACCACTCTCTCCTTGAAATTTTTTCGATATAATGCATTTAGTAGGCTCAAGCTATATTTCAAAAAAATTGTTATTAATTTTATTATTGTATCTGGGAAAACATTTTGGTTTACCACATTTCCCATTTATAGTATTTTACAATAAAAGGATAATTTTTAGTCTAATGATCTTAGATTATCTGAAAAATCAATTATTCTATCATAAATCCCCAATATATTCAAAAAAATTGAATTCAATAGTCTGGTGATACTAAAAATTAATGAATAACTATGTGAAAATTTCTTTATGTCCATCTATAATTATACTAATATATATAGAGAGTTATTGTAAATGACTTCTCTCATCCTCTTATTTAATTCAAGAGAACCCAAGAACTAACCTAAAATTAATAATATCCTATAAATAGAAAATTTAATGATTGAAAAATACTCAAATCGAGATTCCATTAAAAACCAAATATTACATCCCTCTATATAGAATTTATTTCACCCATAGTTGGGATATTCACCAAAAAAGATTTTATCAAAATTTAGAAAACATATAAAAAGGAGATGAAGATAATGAAAAATTATCATTCATTTTATATGTGAAATTACCTATAATAATTCCAAAATCCATGCAAAAAAGAGGGGGACAACAAGAAATAAAGGATAGTCTGGATGTGAATTTTTATAGGAAAAATGGATGGGGTTGAAGGAGAAATTAAAATGAAATAAAATAAATTCATAAGAAAATAAATGAAATAGATTTAGAAAAAATTGATGATGCTAATAGTTACCTTGTAGAGAGCCACTAATTACCTCTTGGAACCACCAAGTCACCCATAGCATTTACAAACTCACTAGGAACATTTTAAAATTTAACTGGGTAACTGATGCCACATTTAGTTTGAAACTATTTATTTTACCACCTCTTAACATCAAATGAAAACTATATAGTTTAGTAAAACCTCAATAAAAACCAAGGAAGACCTGATTTCAAAACATCAATTTCAATGAATGAAATTAAAAAATGAACTCAAAATAAAAGTCCAAATATTTCAATCAAAATAATATTTTTATAAGCATGAATTCCTCGCGAAGAAAATAAATGTCGGTAAATTTAAACAACTAAGGGCACAAATTTTTACACATAGAATGAGACCACAATATAGTAATAATCCCATAAACTATAATTAATAAAGTTTGAAAATTATATTTATGGGGACTTCATCATGGTAGAGTTTTATATTCTGCTGATCAACTGATCTTTTTAGTTTGGTGATCCTTCTTTAATTAATATACCCTTTCTTTTATTTACTCATATAAATATTCGTAATGTGATTAAGGGTGTTGTGGTTTGATTTGGTACCTAAATTCAATATATTATTCATTATTTTCTTAATAGTATCCATAAAATATTTGTACCTTCCACCAACATACTATGATTGAGTTGAAAATTATATCTTTCAAAATGAACCAATAACCATCATGAAATAACATTAATTAATATCCATGATATTTATAAGTATGATTGTACTCCTTCACATTCATTTACAAATTCCACCATTTAGAGACTATAGACACATCAATACATTAATTTTTACAAAATCTCATGGTTTAAATTCATGTATATTGAATCATTATTTTATTTCTCTACTTTTCATGTATAATTTCCATATTCTATATAATTATTTTATCCATTATGTTCCATCATATCACCCCGCGGTTATAATTTCCCCACTTTTCGGATTTTATTACATTCATCCCCATATTTAGTATTAACATTTCAATATGATACTATTTATTAAATGTGATTTTAAAAACATTTTCATTATCAATTTACATCCATCATATCCTAATAATTTATTAAAAATAACTTAAAATTGTTTTTTTCAACGATATTCTCTATATTATTATTCCCCTATATATTTTTTCAAATGAGTCACAAAAAATAGAAGATTGAGAAACACCCTCTATGAAACTTGATATATTACTTATCTTCCAGGATGTCACTATTTTTTCCAAGCCCAACAATACATTGGGATAGATCATACTAACCATAATTACATAGCATCAGGGGTTATATTTTTGGAAAGTAAAAATGTCTTTTTTACATTGATATAAATATATATTTATTCCATCAATGTCACCTTCAATAATGGGAAAATATATATTTCTAAAATAAAACATTTTTTCGAGGACAATCCTATATTACTATTATTTTACATCATAATGAGGATCAATTTATTTCACCCCTAACAATATATTCCTTTTAAATAGTTTTTGTGATGATGCCCTGACATGTTGAAGCTAGTATAGATAACTACAATCAACTCTATCATCATGGAACCTATAAGGATTATTAGCCCCACCAGACCACCGCAAAAAGGTATATTTTTGTTTCACAATCACATTAGACCCCAATATGATATGGAATATATATTAAAATATTAAATGTTATCATAAATATAAATAATTTCATTCTTCTTACTTAAATATAAAATCCATGAGAATTGACCACCATGAAATTCCATAATTTTCTAAATAAATCCTGTTCATTGATAAATCCTTTAATAATTAAAAAAAGTTTCTCATCCCTCTTCTAAAATTTCAAATCATTTTAATATTTAGTGTTATAATATGGAAACTTTTAATTAAAAAACAACCATTATTAATTTGAATTTATTTCAAATTAATAACATGCTTTCATTTAAAATATATTATTGATTTCCCTCAAGAAAAATCATACATATGTAAACCATAAATGGTTTTTCATAATTCACTAAATATATATAGTCAAATATTACAAAGTGATCATTATAAATTTAAATAAATTACTATTTATCCAAATTTAACATATATTCAAGTATACAATGACATTATTATCCTCCACTATGGCATACTCATTTCCATTCAATCAATTGATTTCCCAAGAAAAAACTTATATTCCATGGTCTATCTGAATATATATAAATTTTTTATTCCAAATATTTAAATCTAGACCAACTATAGTTTGGTGATCTCTGGACCACTGTATAATTCCCAAGTTTTCGGTAGTAGTTTAACAACTCATAATAATGATTTCCTCTATGGGTTTCATGTCTAATTCATCATTTCTAATTAAATCCATGAGACCCAATACACAAACCATCTTATATTAAAACATGAAATACATTTCTATCCCTATTAATTAATTCTTATTAACACAAATTTACTATATCAATTTTATTTCATGGTTTCTCATTGACAATTTTTATTTAAAAAACCAAAAAAATCATTCTCTCTAGAGTTATCATATCCAAGATCCTTTCTTCAGTATAGATTAATCCAAAATTTTATTTATAATATGTAATATGTAATAGATTCATCCTCCATTAAAAAAAATATTTTCAGAAGTAATTATATAGTTTTTTATTAATAAATATGTTTTAATGTATATAAATTATAGGGTTTGATCATATGTTGAATATGTGCATTTGGAGGAAATGTAGATGAAATCGTTTTTTAGTTTTCATAGTGTTTTCATGAAATAAGAAAAATAAGGAAACATATTCCCACTAATTAATGGAATTTATTTATATTATTTTATAAATATAATATGTTTAGGGTAATCTCTAATAGTGATTATCACAGTCATAATTAAAAAAATGATCTACAGAGGATAAAAAATCTTGGATAATGTAAATTGCACACAACACATCAAATTCAATGTTAAGAAATTCACATTATTAAAAATGAATATCATTATAGTAGACGAACATTGTGTGGTCATCTCATGTAAGGATAAGAAAAAATGCATATAAAACATTTGATGTGGTGTGTGGTATGTAATTTCCCATATCACTGGTTGCTGGATATATCTAAAATATATTAAATCAATTATTTTGGGTGGTTTAAAGGTTATTTATATTAAAATGTTGATTAATTAATATATATATATATATATAATGTTTTGACAATGTGTTAGAATAATTAAAAATGTGAAAAATACACATTTAATGGTTGGTTATGTCTTATTAGAGGTTATTTTGAAACAATATTCTATTGGAATGTGTCGTTTGGTAGGGAATAGGGTTCTTAGAAATATGATATTTTTGTTGAGATGAGTATTTTGGATGACGGGTTATCCAAAATTCCCATTTTATAGTGCTACACACTATTGAAGATTGATCTATAAGAAACCATTATAATAAAAGATTTTTATATTTAAGGATAATATAATTTAATCAGAAGAAGAGATTGTGGCTCCAATTTTGAAGTATTTAATTTATAAATTTTCATTTGTTTAATGAGAATTTAGAGGCTTTGATATTTATAATGATAAATATTCACACAATTCCTGGATAAATAACATTCATATCAAAATATAAGAACATGGTTTGGCAAAAAAAGTGTTTAAAAGTTGATTTGATTCGAATTTTAAAAAAGAAAAGATGATCACTGCTACAAAATTGAGGTGTAATTTCAATTCTGGTTAATGATCTATTATTCATGTTGGGTGTGTTCAGAACCACGTTAGTGAGAGTGGACATAAAAAATTTAATTATATATATAGCATGGTTTGTTTTTTTTGTATATTGGCATATCATGAATTTATTCTCTATTGATATATTCAATTGTATATAAATGATGTAATATTTCTTGTTTCAATCATTATTTTTCTCTAATTTCTGTATAACATTTTTTGAGAGATAATTATTCTTACTAATAATGGAATAATATGAGTAAAATGATTTATTTAAAATCAATAAATAATTATAAACTCCCCACTGAGGGTATTTGCATTACGTGGGACTAACAAAGGTTTTCTAATTATAGAATTTATATTAGGTGAAGTTTTTTCTTTTGATTTCACTAGAAGTATTTATTCAAAAGGGTTTATTTATATATGTAAATATATTTATAGATTAATTTGATGAAAACCAAAATCTAATCACTACTGATGTATTTATCTACAATTATAATATATGAAATCACTATTATCCTTGGAAATTACATATCTAATTGAATGAAATATTTATGAATTAAAAATAAATGAAAATGGAACCAATATTATATTGGTTTTTTCCCGTAACAATATATAAAAAATTGATTTCATGAAAATAATTACATTTTATGTGGGAGAAGTTGATGAATATTTACAATGGTTCCTCAATATTACATGAGTATAAATTAATAACTCTATAAAACATTTAAGTGTACTTAATTATAATCGTTAATGAATCATTTTATGAATTATGTTTGTAAGCGAATGATATATTTGAGGATATTAAGGAACATTTGAAAAAAACCTTGATGATATAATGACTGTGTATAAAATTATTAGAATATCAATATCATGATTCAATCTGATTTTTTTGGTGCTCGGGGATAAAGTTACAAAATTGATTACATTTATACATCTTAAAATCACTATCATGTATATGAGATGCATAAATATGTTAATTAATCAATAAAAAAGGAAAAATATCAGGAATTAAAATTATATGAAATATAGAAACATTGGGTGGATGAGGGTCCAGAATAACAACATTTCAGTGTAATGATATCATTCATTTTCAAAAATATTAAATAGGGAAATGTTAATTCTATGGAATTATTTCAAATGTTGGTATTTGGTGTCGTAATGTGGGCCACATTACCACCATGTTTCTAAATATGTTTTGAGATATTGAATATAACTATGTAACTAGATGAAATCCTCAAATGAAATAAAAATATAGGGTACTTCATAAAAAACTATTTAAATTGAATAAATTATGATCCTTGGTGGATGATATATCGAAATAAAACAATGTTGATGAAATTATGGTCAACAAAGACCTCATAAAATAAGTCCCTGTGATGTTCATGGACCAAATACAATGGGAAGTGTCCCAAAATTAAGATGATATTTATTGTTAGGGAATTTTTAACCAAAACGTAGATGTGGAGGTTTCAGTTGATAAGATAGATGTGTGGAGGAATATTGACAATAAATCCAATAGAGTTGTTATTGATTACTAGATCTAACATATATCAGTAAAAAATTTATCAATCCATGGATACATATGAAATTAAAAATCTCACATCTAAGAAGATGGAAATCATAGGATTGATTATTGAACTGATGATCAGTATTAAATTCCATGCCAAGATAATTGATAGAATGAAAATTCCATGAATGGTTATTTAGAAAAAGACAATAACATTGGTGAAATCATAAATTTATTTCCGGAGGTTGAAATTTTTTTGGCACTGAATAATTTATCAATGAATTCATAAAACAAGATTTTTCAAGAAATAAAATAATAAAAAGTGATTCTTAGAGGTCCAATAGAGAAGTTGTATGATTTATTTCTAAAATTAATGCAAGAAAAATTATTCCAAATTGGAAATATAGCTTGAGATAATGTTAAAAGAAGTAATGGTTGATGATAGATAACCTGATACCTTTCCCCAGATGCAGGATTGTATTTTTACATTAAAAATCTATAAAAGAATTCTAATTGGGTAGTGATGATACAAAAAAATCCACAAAAAACCAGTTGTTCTATTTCGAAAATGAGAAGTAATAATCAATATATATATTTTTAAATGAATCACATTAAAAGAAAATATAATGAAAAAATAGGTTAACAAAAACAAAAACATATACTCAATATTTTATCAATGACTATTTGTTTTAGTGGTTGGATATTATGAAAAACCCATATATTGAATGATATTAAATATTCTATATGAGATATATGAACCAGGTTATCAGAAATTATAATATTTTCTTGATGGAGTAAATGGATAAAAATTCTTTTTCTTCTGGAAAAATAAAATTTCCCCAATGGATCAAGAGAAGGATCAAATGTACTCATCACTAATGTTGTTTATAAAATTGTTGTGAATTTAAAAATGTAATATAATAAGAAATTAGCGAGGATTATATTAAAATCATTGATTTGACATGTAATATATAATTATTATGGAATTTTAAATTCCTATATGATGATAATGAATGATATTTTCACAAACAATAAGATTCAAAAAAATATATCACAATTTCAAATAAATGAAGTCATAATTAACATTGGAATTAAAAATACAAAATCTGAGGAAATTATATATCCTGAATGGATGTATTTAAAGTGAGGGTCTATAGTAACAGATTTCTTAGTAGATATTAATGGCCTGAATTAGGGCATGTAATTAATTTTACCAAGGATAATTTTATTTCTAAATTAATTGATAGTGATGTTTTTATACATGGGAATTAAATCATGGTGACTTATTTTATTATTATTTTGGAAAATATATGTGTTTATTATTTATTGAAGATGAATACATGTTATTTCATAAATAATTATCTACACTATCAAATCTTCATTGGTATATTTGGCGAAGAATAATGGATCTTGGGATATCTATTTAACATCCCATTATTATTCTCACATACCAAATGTTTTCTAAAAAGATGAAAACACTTGAAAAATATACAGGATGATGTAAAAAAAGTTATCAGGGTTACTTGAGATGATGAACATTTATATTTATAGACCACTGGCACTAAAATAGACAAATTTTATATGGTTCATATTCTATTAATTAATATTTATAAATATATAGAATTATTACTAGGGATCACATGTATGTATAAAAATTTAAATTAAATTAGTCACCATTATATTATTATAGAGAATATTATTATCCTAAAAATGAAAATATATCTTCCAGGGAATGATTTAGAGTTTACTAAGAACATGTTGAGGAATATTTTTACTATCACAGTACAAGTAACCATGCTCCATCAATGTGGTATCGACAATAAACGGATTATTTTTCAAAATATGTATAGATCATAAAAAAATGCACTTATTGATGATCATTGATAAAAAATACTTAAGAAATATTACGAGAATATGGTTTCAATGTATTTCTATATTTTTAAAAAATTATTTTATGTAAATCTATGAAAATACTCCATATGAGATTTTATTAATAGAAAAATCTAAAATTGATATTATTTAAAATATTTGGATATAAGATAATTATTATCAATTAATAGATGATTCATTCGGTGATTAATTCTCATGGAGATAAAAGAATTTTTCTTGATAAATAATCCATGAAAAAGAAATTTAGGTGTTTCAATAATCATATTCAAATAACAGTTTTAATACTATATTTCATAATTATAAAAGAATCATTAATTCAAATTAGAAATGTTATAAAATCAAAAATTAAATTTAAGGATGAGATAAGAATCTAAGAGGGAGAAACTGGTTAAAGGAATGATTCAAAATTTAACACATACAATATTGGGTTTATTTAACTATATATACTTCCCATAATACATCATTGGATTAAATAAATAAAAAATATCATTATTGAAAAAACAGCTTTTGGGAAACCAAGGAAATTGATATCACCCTAAAAAATACCCAATTATATCTAGGGGAGTTAAATATATTTGGTTAGGTTACTAAATATAAGTAATGTATCAAGGAAATAAATTATGGTATTATCCAAATTGGGTAGAATTAATCATGGGAAATTATTTTTAGAATAGGTTGTAGTAATGTTATTAGGAAAAATGATTTTGGATAAAAGTAAAGGAATAATGAATATTTTTTAAAAACATGGAATGAATTGTATGCAGTTGTAATTTAAGTATTAATGGAATCAGTATACACTAAAAATATTCACCAATCAAACATTCGAAACAATATTATTTTTCCTGAAGTTGTGAAAAATTGAAATAATTTATTTAAAATGGATTTAAAATAAATAATCATGATTAATGTTCTTGAGGAATAATTATATGATGAGAAACTCTATTGTTTTATTATGAAACTCAATAACCATGCTCCCTGATATTGTTCTTAAAAATATATTCTACTCATTATTTATTGATAACAATAGATTTTATCTAAAAATAAATATTTATAATTAGAATAACTATACATAATATATCAGCCCTCACAAAGCCAAACCCTTTTAGTTTTAAATTTCTATTTAAATAAGTAAAATTATAATCTAAAAATAGTCATGTCATGATAATAAAAAATAAAAATCTCCCACTAAACTAAGGATTCCATCATTTATAACATGTCTTTAATATCACACAAAAAAGATTCCACACATGAGACATTTCTATATACATCATACAAAATATACCATTTCATTACATGGAGATTTTGAACAAATAAAGTGTGAAGTCAAATGTTTAGTAAGGATAAATTATAATAGTATTTATCATCGATTAAATAATGAATGATAATATAGTGGTAAATCATAATATTCAAATAATTTAAAATAATTAATTATAAGATCCTGAAATATATATCAATTTTTAGAAGAATAATTTATATAACCACTACTAGAATAATAAGTAATTTTATAGTTATAGAATGCATAATGTTGGATGTATTATTCATATCAGCAAGGAATAATTCAAAAAATCATATATAAAATGGTATCATATATTAAAAAAATAAAAGATTGTATGTATCCTGAGACGAATTGACATATCAATGAGATATGTTATTCGGGGCCCTACCTACCATGAAATTATCATAAACATGTTTTCAAGGAATTGACCAAGACTGTATGAACATATGAGTAGGCATATATGACATACCCAATTTTTTTTAATATTTGAATCTAGAGGATATGTAATTTTAGGACACAATAGTCCTTATAAAAATCATAATTATATATCACTTTAATGTATGTACCAAAATTAAATATATAGTTAATATGACAAAATATTTAAAAATTATCCAAATTATTTCACGACCCCCTCCCAACAAATAAAACCCCTCTGAGGATGAAAATATGAGAAGGGAGATAATGACCCCCCAAGTACTTCCTCTAGTAGGTCCCTAGTTTGTGACTAGTACTGAGGGTAGAGTAAATACATAGATGGGAGGAATTACCCTCTATGATAACACATGCGAAAGTGAGAGATAAGATAAACACCAACCAACTCCAAATCAGACTGAAAAACAAATGAAAAACCAAGTGAAAATATGTAATGTCATTCAAAACTACTATAACTAGAAGGGGAAAACTACAAGTACCCAAAAGAAAGTAAAAACTACAGTAACCACAAACTCGATCAACTCATGCAACCCCAATCTAGTATAAACTAGCTAGATATTTAACCTCCTCTAAGTGACCTAAAAATAGTTTATATATACATATGGTGAGTATAATGTTTTACTCAGTAGGATCTTCCTTGGAGCCTCTCATGAAAAAGTTATGAAAGCATGCAAAAGGACAGTGAACTACAAGTGAAACTAACTCGTCACTTAAACAGGTATACCATGTTTCCAACCTCACCATGGCTACTCTCACCATGTAACACATTACATTGTATATAATATAATAAATAATATCAAGGGTAACCTTCAACTACATTTCCACTAGTTTAACACTTTTCCCCAATGTCACATGTCCTAAGAATATCTCTCCAAAAAGGATTGCCTGCGAAAAAATTGGGAAAAGAACCACAATATGCACCACGTGCAACAAAACCACCATGTCCATGAATGAAATTAACCAGGAAGTTTTCAAAATCCACCACAACTCATATTACGTGTAACATACATCCGGTATTATACCTCAATCCATTACAGCCCATACACCTAGTAAGGATCATCAATCCATCACAGCCTATACATGTTACACATATAGTAGTCCATATGATACTATATCTAGAATATATTTGTGTGAATTACCACAATCCATTACTTCTCTTTAAAAACATATATAGGGAAAACTAACCACAATGCATAGCATCACAAGTAACTACCAAGAGAAGAGATCTGGGCCAAAGGGGGTGGTTAACCATCTATCCTCCCAGCAGAATTTTGAGGAAAACACCTTCCAAGGCATAGAATCCCTAGGGTGTTAGTTTCCCTAACTGACAGGGTGGAGTAGCATATAGAAACACAAAAATTATGGAATATACTATTTCCCACAACCACACAATGTGCATAACATATTCTTAGACTCAAATCTAGCTAATGTCTCTCGGAGTCCTGATTGCCAACTATAAGATTTTGTATCCTGTAAGTACACACACATTTAAAGATATTTATTGCCTTACTCCATTCCCTTTTTGTCAGTTCTTCTTTCGGTTTATTATTTATTTAAACATTATTTAATCATTATAAATTACAAATTAAATATCATTAGAATCAATCCCAAATTCCACAGCCCCTTTATTAAATTTTTTCATAATCATTACGTCCCTACATGATATCATTCCATGGTTTAACATCGTTTATTCAATTATATATTTACAAAATTAATTTCCCATATTCCCAGGAAATCTAGAAAAACATACTATGCTACTAAACATAAGGGGGATCAAATAGGTGAGTAGATGAACTACCAGAAGAGTCTTTGCTGCCAATACCAAGAGCGTAGACCCATCCTCCCATGAGAAGCTAGACATGGAACACAAAAGGCATACCCTGTTCGTCTTCACCCCTTTTGGAAGAAGGGTAAGAAAGACCATGTGCCCTGAGCATTGGGGAAAGTAATGTAGATAACTAGTCAAGGAATCAACAAGAATACAAACATTCAGATCCTGCCCATTCCATCATCCCTGGTTTCCTCCCCGACACCCACATGCATAAACCAATGCATCTTGCCACCCTAGGCGTCATCTGCTTCCAAAGCCAATAAGCCTCCATGCCCCCACATATCACAACAACCATCCATGCTCATGTCACAACACAAGAAGTAAAAAAACAAACATCATATCAATTGGGCTCTTAGCCCTTAAACAAGAAAAAATTGTAACACAGAACAATACAAGGAATTATCTTTTATCAAAAAACCAGTTCTTTAATCGATATCGGATTAACCAATTTATTATTCGTAGGTTCCAAATATGGAAATCCTAACTAGTAAGAAATAAAAAATAATTAAACATGATTACTACACCAATTTTAATAACATGAAATTACACCAACATCAATAAAATTCATTCACATGCCTCTTTAACATTAGCCAAGAAAATATCAATTAATTCTGTCTTTACATTATTTACGAATTTCCGTCATGAATGAAAATCCAAACAATCATTCTTTGATATCACACTATCTTGAAAAACAAGAGGCAATAACATATGATTGATATAAATTTATTTATCCAATTAAAATATTTATTTTGTCAATTCCATTTTGATCTAGTGGAATAAAACATGATAACAATATAGTTTCATGTAAGAGTATATAGAAGTAATGAATCCCATACCTTAAACAGTTTTTGACGTTCTTTATATGAGAATGATTGACACAAAGGATAACGGTCACCTCATCCTGTGACAACTACATCAACCTGAGGATGTAGAGACACCACCTGTCACGACCCGTCCTCGGGGCCCGTGCCGTGACTACCCCGAGCCCGCCTTCCATAGGCCAGGGGCTGGCGACTAGCACCAAGGTGTAAATCACAGAAAAAGGGAAGGCATTACATTTGTAAAGGAACCGTAAACCACAGAGCAAGAAAACATAAGAAGTAAACACTAGTAGAAAACTGAGTACAATAGTAAGTGCAAAAAGTAAAAGGGGGCTGGAAATACAATCCCAACTGTAAAGTAGAACTGAAAGGGGAAAACAGCAACTGAATGAAAAATCCGTAGTGTCGAGCCGTCCTCTGGAAGTCCCACCAGAATGGTGTGTAAAGATAGTCTCCACAACTCCTTGGTCCAGCCGTCCGCTCCGAGTACACCCCGCACAGTGGTCCACCTCCATGTACCGTCCTGATCCGCAAACCTCGACCACGATCGGCGCTGTCTGTTGTCTGCAACCAACACAATGTAGTGCGGGCATAACAAGTGCAGGGGTGTACTCGGAACAGACGGCTGGACTGAGGAGATGTGGAGGCTATATGTACTCACCCTTCAGGTGGGACTTCTAGAGGACGGCTCGGTGCTGTGGCTTTTTCTTTCAGTTGATGTTTTTCCCCATTCAGTTGTACTTTAGAGTTGGGCTTGTATTTCCATCCCCCTTTTACTATCTGCACTTACTGTTGTACCCAGTTTTCTACTAGTGTTTACTTCTTCTGCCTGCTTTCTCTGTGGTGTATGTTTCATTTACAAAGGAAATTCCTTCCCTTTTTCTGGGATTTACGCCTTGGTGCTATTCGCCAACCCCTGGCCTACGGAAGGCGGGCGTGGGGTAGTCACGGCACGGGCCTCGAGGACGGGTCGTGACAAATTGGTATCAGAGGAGTTCGGTTCTACCGCAGAATCTGATCTTTTTTCTATTTTAAGCAATAGTGTTTAGCGTATTGAGTGTGGTTATCATTACAGGGATCCTAGTGTTGGTGCGGCGGCCAACGTATCTGTACACCAGGACCATGACTACTGATTTCCGACTTAATGCACGAAAACATTGATTTCATGTGTGTTACAAGTTTTATTTGTGAATACATTATGTCAGTTCACCAGGTATATAGTTCTGACTGTTTCACACCTGTTTCATTCAGGATGGCCCCACGACGACAACTAGCTAGGGTTCCGAGAGTTGAGCATGACGACCGCCCACCGAGCGACATGTCCTCGGTGCAGGGCCCTTCGACAGCAGAGGCACCGGCGATACCTCTACCCGCCGAGCCACCGATGCTTCCAGCCCCAGCCGCTGATGATGAACGTCGCCTTAGTGCACTGCATGAGTTTCAGTGAAAGCGACCACCCAGGTTCCGTGGGGAGACGGACCCCCAGGCAGCCGAGGACTGGTGGAGGTGGTTGTACGAGTTTTCTGGTTAGTGAGGACACCAGCAGACCATATGGTGGTCCTACAGCGAGCCTCTTGGATGCGGCATCATGCAGATGGTGGAGCTTGATGGTCCATGTGCATGACCATACATCACTCCATTGGACGGACTTTAAGAGCCTTTTTCGCTCACATTTCATCCCAGCCACCCTCTGAGCGTTACGCATCCAGGAGCTACTACAGCTACGAAAGGGCAGCATGATAGTGGCCCAGTACTCGTCGATATTTACTGATCTCTCACGCTACTCCACAGATATTGTATGGGACCCATACTTCTAGGCCCAGACCTTCGAGCAGGGACTGATGCATGAGACCAGGGCTTCGATGATCTCTCTCAACATTCTGACGCAGGCAGAGGAGTTGGAGAGAGCTCTTCTAGTGGAGAGTTTTCTCGCCGAGATGGCTCTAGTGATAGGGCCCTCCGCAGGACAACCCGTAGCAGGGTCTTCAGCAGCTGGCAGTAGACATGTGACGTAGAGGTCCAAACGGGCCAGACCATCAGATGGGAAATCTCAGGATGAAGATTCGGCTGTGCGGGGCACACGAAGGAGATCCAGCTACACAAGGGGCAAGCATTGCTATGCATGCGATGGGAATGGTCACATGGCTCGAGACTGCCCGACTCGTCTTACAGATGAGCAGCTGGTGGTAGAGGGACCTCCCAGACAGAGGTTCAACCATGGCGTTTGACAGGGTGCAGACGGGCGAGGCAGAGGAGCTGGCTGAGCAGCAGGTGGTGGACGACGCTTCGAGGTGTTGCCACCACCACCACCAGGAGGTCCACCCCGACCGCAGGGAGTTGGTGGACATGGGAGAGCTCAGCTTCAGGCAGCTGAGGCCTACGATCATGGGGCTCCGAGAGCATATGGACATGAGCGGGGCTAGCTCCAGACCTGGAGACTTTTGTTTATGCTGCTTCTAGTGTTGTTGATGTTTGTTTTTAGATGTTTTGTGTATTTGTACCATGATCTGCAGTAATAAAAGACGCTTTTCTTGTGACGTTTACCCTCATATTCTCTCTTTTAGTTGTTACCAAGAGGTTCCGGTTTAAAAACCATTGACTTGACCCCCACTCTGAGATACCTACTGTAGGAGACCCAGTGACCACACACTGATGCCGACAGTGTGACTCAACCCTTGGAGGCGAGAGTAACGGTTGGATCTCTTGGTAGTAGCGTCGAGGCCTTACGACGTCATCCTTGGTATGGAATAGTATCATCCATGTCTGGGTTGACTGTATTAGGTGAAGAAAATGGTTCATCCAGAGGAATCGACCGAATTTCTCTTATCGTCAAAGAAGAAATCGCAGCTGCTCTTGTAGGACCAGATAGGTCCAATTCATCCATGAGAGGATGAGGACAGCTCAGATCCGGCAAAATTATTATGCTGACAGGAGGCGGAGGCCACTAGAGTTCGAGGATGGCGACCATGTATTCATTCGGGTCTCACCTCGACGTGGATTACGGAGATTTGGCCAAGGTGGAAAGTTGTCTCCACGCTTCATCGGCTCATTCCAGGTCCTCAGCAGGATGGGCGAGGTGGCTTATCGCCTGGCTCTACCACCTCAGTTTCACCGGGTGCACGACGTCTTCCACATATCTCAGCTGAGGAGACACGTGCACGACCCGACGCATATCATTGACCATGTGGAGCTAGACGTTGATGATGGGGCGACTTTTGCGGAGGTTCTGGTGGAGATCGAGGATCGACAGGAGCAGGTCCTACGTGGACGGTCGACTTCTTTAGAACACATCAGATGGAATCATGGGAACCTCCGGGAGAGCACATGGGAGCGAGAGGCTCAGATGCGTGCTCAGTACCACCTTGTATCCCTAAGTTTGTAGTGAAGCTTTACGGGGACGTAAAGCCCTGTGGTGGGAGTAATGTAAAGACCCGTAAATTTCAAGGAAATTTTTTTCTTAATTTTCTTTGTAATTTTACAAGAATGCAGTTTCTTATGGCACCTGATTCCGAGGCCCGGTGTGCCTAGAATCATTTTCCCAATTTTGGCTCGGGTACGTTTAGTGAACGAACGAGCGGGTTTTTCTAACTTTTGAACTGGTGCTCGGAATCGAATTCTGAGGGTACTGATGGAATCTTCGTGCCGGTATTTTCATAGAAACACATCTTCCGGAGTTGCGTTTGCTCGGGTGTGGTTCTTAATTTTTGGGCTTTAAGTTAAGAAATAAAATAATTTAGTATGACAAACATTATTTTATTTCACTTAAAGCCGCTTAAAACCCACTTAAAGCTGCTTAAGATGAGTTAAAGCGGATAGGGTACAATTCAGAATATCCTACCCTCTTGGTAGGATATTTGTGAGGTGGGGCCCGCACGAGCCCCACCATTTCTTTTCCGCTAAGTACCGCACCCGCGAAAACCCTTTTTAATGAAGGTCAACTGGGGTGTTTTCTTAAACAATTAAACGATCCAATTAATTGGGCGGTTAATTCATTGAAATGAACTGTATGAATTAATTTTTTCGTTTCTTAACCTGTTTTCAAATCGTTGGAATGTTAATAAAATAAGACCAATGCACCTTTCTTGAGGATTGTTCGTTGAGAGAATTTGACAAAAACCATAAGTCCTTCCTCCTCCTTTGCGAAGACCGCGAAGAACGCGATGAACGCGAAGAACGCGAATAACGCCGGCCTTCGACGAATGGTGACGAAGAATGCCAAACCCTCGGAGATCGACGGCGCGATGCCGTGTTCCGCGACGCCAACGATTCTCCTCTTGCGACGTTCTTCTGTGATGTTCCTTCTTTCGCGACAGATCTTCGAACATCCATTTGAGGTAGGAGTTTACGAATCATTTAAATTCCTTTGTGGATTTTATACTTTACATGGATGTAATTCATGTAAATTAAATATGTGTGTCTCTTTAACCCTTGGAGATCGTCGATGCAATGCCCTTCCGTGACGCGACGATCACCTCCTACCGCGATGGTCAATTCCACGATGTACTCGCACCTCATGACGACGTTGAGGTAGGGGTCATTTTCAAAATGTTTTTTACCATGTTGTTTTCCTCCAAGGAAGGAACACGAACCAACCAAATTAACAATTTTGTTCGCGGATCATTATTATTGGGGGACGTGGTTTATCAATTGATGGGATTTATGTTTTTTTTAAACCGCTAACGCGATGGGTGCGGACTAACGAACAAGTCCGAACCCACCGCAATTTTTCGTTCTTGGTGCGCGAAATGGCGGATGATGACAAACGGGGCCAGGATGGTGATTTGAGGGCCTGGCAGTGAAGAATGGGAACCGGGGGGAGCCACGGCGTAGACAGAAGTGGAATCGGACCACCGGAGCAACTCTGGTGGCCCGCGGAATCCACCGGCGGCGCGGGTCGCCGGCGTGACGGCTGGAGGTGGCTGCGCCCCGGAGCGCCGCCGGAGGGAGCCACCGTGGCTGAAGACGCGGCGGCGGCGGCCGACCCGACCGGCGACCGTGCGGGTCCGGTGACACACGGGACGCGGCAAAGCCGCATCCGCTGACCAAGCGCAGCCCCACGCGGGGCCGCGGAACCTCATCCCGTGGGGGTAGTGCGCCCCGCTATTCCTCTGCTCGGCCGCTCGGCCGAGCCGAGCCAGGCCGACCCGCCGGGCCGGGTCATGCCCAAGCTGGGCTGGGCCGCCCGGCCGGGGCGGGTCGCACCCAACCAGGTCGGACCCGGACCTGGGTCGGGTCGACCCAGGGGGGGTTGAGCTGGGTCTGTCTGGGCCCAGACCCCCCGTTTTCGGACTCTTTTGGTTTTTCGTCCATATCATGGGCTACGGACCTCCGTTTGACATACAATCAGCAGTGATGTGATCCTTGGATTGAGGCGGCCGTTTCGATATATTACACTCAAGGTTTCGGAATACTTTGGGTTTAGCCGGGTTGGTTCGTTCACGAAACCAACCGGGCCCTTGGAGCGGAAACACTCATATCCTGAGCTTCGGGCGTCTGATTGACGCACCGTCTGCGACGTTGAGTTCATGTTGGCGATACGGAACTTTTGGATACATCAAATCTGGACTATGTGTCAGTTGATGTATTAGCTTCTCGGCTCGTGGAGCGGACCCTCCCGAACGATCTTGCTGTGTGTGGGAACCCTGGAGCTGGCTGCGTTTGCGATGATGAAGAGAGCTGGTCTTGTATCCTATGTGGGTCCCATATTAGATGATTCAGTGCTGGTCTTCTATCCTATGTGGCTCCCAGCATAGATAAATCAATGAAGATTGCTGGTCTTGTATCCTATGTGGGTCCCAGCATAGATGAGTCAGTGCTGGTCTTGTATGCTATGTGGGTCCCAGCATAGATGAATCAATGAACACTGATGGTCTTGTATCCTATGTGGGTCCCAGCTTAGATGATTCGGTGCTGGTCTTGTATCCTATGTGGGTTCTAGCATAGATGAATCAATGAATACTGCTGGTCTTGTATCCTATGTGGGTCCCAACATAGATGAATCAATGAAGACTGCTGGTCTTGTATCCTATGTGGGTCCGAGCATAGATGATTCAGTGTTGGTCTTGTATCCTATGTGGGTCCTAGCACAGATCAATCAATGAAGACCGTTGGTCTTGTGTCCTATGTGGGTCCCAGCTTAGATGATTCAGTGCTGGTCTTGTATCCTATATGGGTCCCAACATAGATGAATCAATGAAGACTGCTGGTCTTGTATCCTATGTGGGTCCCAGCTTAGATGATTCAATATCTATATCTGATCATCTCTTTCACCTTTTCGATGATGTATTCTTGTGTGACCTGAGTCTTTACTTTCAACCCTTATCATCAAGATGATTGGGTTATGCTTTCCTGTTTGGACTGAGTTGTGATTTCCTGTGTGGACTATATTGTGCATTCCTTTGTGGACTGGGTATGTTTTTCCTGTGTGGACTGGGTTGCACTTGGGCTCGGATGTTGGAGCTGATCTCGGATTGATAACTTAAGTATATGTATGGGCATATGCCTAAGAAGTGATGGATGTTACTTCTTGATTGTATCTTTCCTTTGTGGGTTATCCTTTGCGGATTCTAGGAGACCATCAGGGGTCTCAGGGTCCCTAATGAGTAGCTTATACTCACCCCTGCATGGGTTATGCTCATACTACGTTGTGTTGGTTGCAGACGACTGACAGTGCCGATCGTGGTCGAGGTTTGCCGAGCAGGACGGTACCTGGAGGTGGACCATTGGGCGGGGTGTACTCAGAGCGGATGGCTGGACCGAGGAGCTGTGGAGGCTATCTGTACTCACCCTTCAGGTGGGACTTTCAGAGGACGGATTGATGATGCGGCTTTTTCTTTCAGTTGCTATTTTTCCCCTTTCAGTTGTACTTTATAGTTGGGCTTGTATTTACGACCCCCTTTTACTTTCCGAACTTACTGTTGTACCTAGTTATCTACTAGTGTTTACTTCTTCTTCTTTCTTGCTCTGTGGTGTATATTTCCTTTACAAAGGAAATGCCTTCACTTTTTCCGGGATTTACACCTTGGTGCTAGTCGCCGGCCCCTGGCCTATGGAAGGCGGGCTTGGGGTAGTCACGGCACAGGCCCCGAGGACGGGTCGTGACACCACCACATCGCGCAACACCCATGAATAGTCCATTTGAAACATAGAGATAGAATTCCATAAAAGGGAAAGGGGAAACAGAAGGTGGTGAACCCAAAAGAATGACTATAGAACATACCATATATCGAATATTGTTCGATATTTCTTGTTTGTATCAAAACAGAGCAGAACAAATCAGAATAGATATTTTTATTTTGAAAATGATATTGGAAGGAATGAAATTTTCGGGAATATCATAGCTGAGAACAAGGAGAATGAATTAAGGGGGAAGATATCTCATAACATTATAATATATAACGAAGCATTGGTTGAAGATACGTTGGGTTTTCCATTAAAACAGAATCGCATTAAACCACACAGTTTGACCAAATAAATACATCCCAATCCTTAGGAGAAATTAATATATGATTTACATCCTTTGAATCAACATTAGAGTCCTTAAAAGAAGGCTTAAAATTCATTTTAGGTCAAAGAAAACTTTATAGGGGTGAACTTTAGGAAGATGGAAACACTGTTCACAAACTCGATATTTGGAAAAGAAAAAACATTGTTCATGAAACTCACCATTGGAGCCTAACCATTCTGGTAACACTGTTCATGAACCTCACCATTAGAACCTTACCATTTTTGGAAACATTTTTCGTGAATTCAAAATTTTTAAAAGGAAAAAGTTCACCATTTGAACCTCACCGTTCTTAAAACACTGTTCATGAACTCAAAATTTGGCAAAGGAAAAAGGTCACCATTGGACCTCACCATTCTAGAAACATTGTTCATGAAATCAAAATTTGGAAAAAGAAAAAGGTCACCATTAGACCCTCACCATTCTGGAAACACTATTCATAAAAATAAAATTTGGCAAAAGATAAATGTCACCGTGGGAACCTCACAATTCTAGACACATTGTTCATGAACTCAAAACATGGAAAAGGAAAATGGTCACCGTTGGAACCTCACCCTTAGAACATCACCATTGCATTGTTCACATAAGGATACTGATGACACTGTTCATAAAAGGTCACCGATTACACTATTCACATAAGGTCACCAATGTCACTGTTCACATAAGGTCACCATTTAACTGTTCACATATGGTTACCAATGACACTGTTCACTAAGTCACTGATGACATTGTTTAAAAAAGGTCACCAATGACACTATTCATATAAGGTCACCGATGTAACTTTTTACATAAGGTCACCATTTCACATTACATGTAAGGTTATAGATGAATCTTTTCATAGAAGGTCACCTATGAAAATGATCACATAAGGATACTGATGAACTATTCACAAAGGTGTGTTGTTGGAAGTATTCATTGATGGAACTATTGAAAGAAAGTTACTGATACACTATTCATAATAGTCTACCATTGGAACTGTTGACTAATAGAATTGTTCCCAGAAATCTACTGATGCATTGTTCACAACGGTGAACTGTTGGAACAGTTCACCGATGGAACAGTTCATAGAAATGGAAATTTGGAAAAGTGTTAGGTATAAGTCACCGTGACCTCCCAGACCACCGCATACATCTTATTTTCAAAATGGAATTTACCCGAGAGGTCTGGGACATTAAATCAGACACATCACAAAACCATCTTATCCTCGAGAATTCAAAATCCACCTAAAGGGAAAACAAAATGGGGTCTGAAAAAACACCCATTGAGATACCTCTCAAAAGAGAGCAAGCCACATGAAGCTAGAAAAGAAATACATATTATAAACATGAAAGGACTATAACCACAAGGGATACATCAATACATGAGAAGAGTTAAACATCAAACAACTATGGGTACTGAGCATGTATATATGAATCATGTTCCCAGGTACTCTCCTCCATTCCACCATGTCACCAAAAGACACAAAACAAGGGGATAGAAAGCCCACACAACACCTTCACTTTGCAGTCTTAGATCTCCACATGTCTCTCATCAAAGGTCACATCATCATCAAAAACGATCTCCACAAAATTCATGATTTGAGAGTTATCATGAAGATAATGAAGGAGATGTGTTACATGGAAAGAATCATGAATTAGATTCATGTGTAGGGGAAGTGCTGATCAATACTCCACTGCTCCAATTGGAGCTAACACCTCTAAAGGCCCAATAAACTAGGGTGAAAACATACTCCCATGACCAATCCTTCACTGTCCACGATGGGGAGTCAACTTTAGAAACATGTGATCCCCAACATCAAACACTAATGGTCTTATTTTTTTTTTGGAATATGATTTTTGACGACCTTGCACTGTATTCATACTCTAATGAATCACCTTAACCATCTATGTTGTATTCTTCACTAGTTTCTGTCGGAGAATTTCAAACTCTCCAACCCCAGTCCAGCACATTGGAGAATGGAAAGTTCAACCATACAAGGACTGAAATGGTGCATTTCCAATGGTTTAGTGGAAACTATTGTTTTATGAAAACACCAAAAATGTTAAGTGCCTCATCCACAAACCGCCAAAATCAAGGTGACAAGAGTGTAACATGTCTTTAAAAGTATGGATGGTTTTCTTTGTCTGAATGTCCGATGGAGGATGAAAAGCGGTGCTAAGGCATAGTTTATAAATAATATCATACTGGAGAAATCTCCACACCCTAGAGGTAAAATGAAGATCTTGATTAGAAATGATCATCCTTGGGACTCCATGAAATCTCAACACCTCCTCCAGAGACTTCCTCGGCAAAACTTCCACTGATCTTGACTCGTTGATTGCTATAAAATGGGATGATTCTGTTAAATAGACCACTACCACCCAAATAGCATCATGTACTCCCTAATATTGAGGTAAACTATTAAAAATGTCCTTTGAGATGTCCTCCCACTTCCACTGAGGAACATTTAATGGCTGGAGCAGACCACCAGGAACACGGTGTTCAGACTGCGACTTCCGGCAGACCAAAAATTGAGACACAAACTCTGAAACCACCCACATTATCCCAGTCCACCAAAAATGGTTCCTCAAGGCTGGGCACATATTTGTCATGCCACGATGCACCGATAAAGGAGAACTATGTAAATATCTAAGAACTGTCTCATGGACCATCAAAGGAACAATATTCCTTCCATGATATAACAGTCAATGTTGTTCATCCTCAGACCAACCATTAGGGGCCTCACCACAAAAAACTCAGTCTCTCCGAACCTCCACCTCTAGATCCCCCAACTTGGACTATTCCATCATCTGCACCAGAGATGACTACACTTTAATCTGAAAAAGACAACCTCTTACCCCATCTTCTCCCATATCAAGATATAATTCTTAATGTGCTTCCATTACACTCCATGAGTCAGTAGATTCATTCACTGTATCACTGTGTGACTTCTGACTTATAGAATCAGATTCAATATTCCCCTTTACATGTGTATATGATATTTTGATGTCGTATACATGTAATAACTCCATCTACCGACACTTTCTTATATTCAAGTCACACTGGGAGAAAACATTGCTAAGGCTTTTATGGTCGGTGAAATCCTAAAATCTCTCAGCACTGAGATAATGTCTTCATAACATCAGAGAAAACACTATGGCTTCCTACTCAATATCGTGAGTGGAATAACTATGTTCATTGGGACGTAACTGCCAAGACCCATAGGAAAAAACTGATCTTTGCTGCATCAAAATACATCCTAAACCCCATATGTGAAGAAACTCAGAAAACAAGAAACTGAACTCCCTCAATTAGAAGAAAAATACCTTGATAACTCACTAACTTCTCCTATAGATACTCGAATGCTACCTCACACTAATCAATCCATATGAACTCCTGAGCCTTCCCAGTAAAAGATGTTAGTGGAGTCATAACTCGTGATAAATAGGTTACGAACCTCTTGTAATAGCTTGCATGTCCAACAAAACTTCTCACCTCTAACACTCTCTTGGTGAATAACCAAGACAAAACATATTCTATCTTCGATGGATCCACAGATACTCCCTATTGGGACACAATAATCCTCAAGAATAAGACTTCTCAAGACCAAAACAAACACCTCGACATCTTCCCAAATAGATAATGTTGATGACAAACTGCCAAAATGGTGTGTAGATGCTCTACATGCTCCTCCTGATATGTGGAGTAAACAAGGATGTTGTCGATGAAAGACACCATGAACTTTCCTAGGATCCCACAAAAATCATCATTCATCAATCCCATGAACACAACTAAGGAATTTTTCATGCTGAATGACATTACCAAGAACTCATAATTCCCATGATGACAACAAAAAGCAGTCATTGGGATTTCCTCATCCTTCACAAACATTAGATGATATCCTAAAGGCATGTTGATCATTGAGAACCAACTTTCACCCTTCAGTTGATTTAATAAATCATCAATACGCAGAGGCGGATAGCAATTCTTCAATGTAACTTTGTTTAAGTGACAATAATCAACACACAAACGCAAAGTGTCATCAGCCTTCTTCACAAAAAAACCTGTCCACCCCCAGGTGACACACTCAGCCGCAAAAACTACACTGTAATAGACCATAAACATGTATACGTTTCTCTCAGAAATAATAAGAGGCCATCCTATATGGAGAATTAGAGATAGGATACTCTCTTGGTTGTAGCTCAATCTAAAACTCAATCTCCTGTCGAGGGGGTAATTCTACATCCTATTTTGGAAAGACATCAGGGTACTATTATACAACCATAGGAAATGTCAACTGACAAACCTATGAAGAACTCATCATCAACTCAAATATCATGGATGATAAGGACGTAACACTCCTCTGATACATCTGAGGGTCTCGCTTATCAAAGAACACCACTGGATCTCTATATGCATTGATGAACACAACCAACCTCCTAAAGCAATCGACGATGGATTACACTAAATACAAACAATCCATGCCAATGATGAAATTATATGGTTATATTTGTAAACATATGGAATCTCCCCAAGATTAGTGCTTCACCAACACTAGATCATAGTCTCTACATACATCAAACTGGTCAGCACGACCTCCAACTAGCATTGTCAATGCCAAGGGCAATAGATGAATTTCTACCTCATGTCCCAAAGAACAGACAAGGGTAGGTGATATGAAGGGGTGTGTTGCACCTTAATCCAACAAGGCATACACCATGATTAAAATCTAGCAATGGGTACCTCGAACAACATCTGGCTCACCTGGAGTTGGTAACACTAAAGTGGGAAGCTGACCACGACCTCCTCCACAACCTCTTAGACCCTGGTGACATCAACAACCATGGCCACACTCTCCTCTCTAAGGACGTGTATTGTCACGGGGATATCCTCTACCTTACCCATATACCCTATGATGATCTAATGCTAGTGAAAACTGCTGCTGTTTCCCCTACTAGAACTGCCTAAACTAATGAACCTAGACCAGAACACCTAGTGCACAATGACTTCTCTGAAAGGTAGTGCACTCTAACTGCTGATGACATATAACAACACAAGTAAAACTTGTGCATGATCCCTTGGCATATTCCTAAGACCGGATGCCCCTGGAGAAACTAGATGCTTAGGGCTGGGACCTACCCACGATCGAATGGAAACTCTTATTCCCTGAAACTAATAAACCCCACATCATATCTCGACTTTGTGAGGAATCATGATGAATCCCCTTTCATGGTGATTTTCTTCAGGTCAGTGTACTCTCGATGGAAACTATACCATCCATCATCTCATGATATGTCTTAAGAATAAGTGTGGTAACCTAGTGTTGGATCTCTGGATGCAAAGCCTCTTCAAAATGCCTCTCCCTGGCCTCCTCATCTAGAAACAGGTCTGAAGCATATTATAAACGGTTCTGGAAATGGGTTCAAAACTGTCACACGCTGGAGTCCCCTGTCGAAGGGTAAGAAGCTCCAGGAGAATGGACGCCTTTGTGGTAGAAGAATTAAACAAGACTCTAAACTTGTCTTAGAACATTTCCCATGTGATCACAGACTCCTCACAATAATTGAGGAACAAGAACCACTACTTCTTCACTGCTCCATGCAGTATCGTCACAACCAAGGACACCCAATACTCTTTCCGAGCACAAATCAAACTGAAGACTATCAAAAACTACTCCATCCATTCTTACATTACTGCATTTGAAACATACCCCTCATACATCTATTCTCTCTGACGTTGAAACTCTCGGAGTGTTCTCTTCCAAGTTTCATCGTTTTCAACCACTACCCTGTGACGATCTACTGGCACAACCTGCTGGACATATTCTATGAAATCCAGATGAGGATGTCAACCTAGATCCATAACTGTAATATAACAAATAGTTAGAGCTCCTAAATCTGGAATATGAAAGACTTGGCATTAACTAATTAATTAATTGTTTTCTTTTATTCGTTTTAGGTTAAACTATCACAAGGATTACCCATTCCAACATAGGAACAAATATTAATGATTCATTATAATTTCCTAGGTCTGTATCCTAAAACTAGTATAACCTCATTTAATAGCCATTATAATCATAATGGTTCGTGCATAAGATAAAAGGGGGCCCAAAATGCCCATGTCATAGCCATTCTCCAGTGTTTACTTCACATTTTAACCATGACTGACACTGTTACCCTACCAACATATGCAACCTCACCTATTCCAAACACCTTACTCCATCTTATTTCTCAACCAGACCACTGATACAACTCTTTAATCACCCCCTACACACAAATTGTACACCTCATGGGCTAGAAATGTGAGAACGGAGATAATGACCACTGATTCCCACCTCTTGTAGACCCCGAGTTAGAGACTAAAAACGACGGTATAGTAAACACACATATGGAAGTCATTACCCTCTAAGAGAAAACATGCGAAAGAGAGAGATATGATAGACAGTAAATAGCTCCAACATCGACTAAAATATAAATGCAAATCCTAGCTCACATATGTAATATCATGAAAATCTACTAAAACTAGAAGGGGAAAACAACAAGTACCCAATAGAAAGTAAAAAAATACAACAACCACAAGCCAGAACAGCTCTTGCAACACCAAGTTAGTAGAAACCGACTTAATATCCAACCAAATCTAATTGGCATGAAAAAGAGTTTATATATAAATTGGGTGAGTATAATAGTATACTCAGTAGGATCCTCCTACATGCCTCTCATGAAAAAGTAAATAGTTCAAGCTAAAGCACATTGAAAAACAAGTGAAACTAACTTGTCGCCTAAATAGGTATACTATGTTCCCATCCTCACCATGGATACTATCACAAAGTAAAACATAAAAGAGTATATAATATAATAAATAATATCAAGGGTACCCTGCTACTAGTTCCCCACTAGATTGCCTCTTTTCCCCTACTTTGCACATCCTAAGGATCTCTCTCAAAAAAGTATTTCCTGCAGACACCTGGGTGAAGCACCACAATATGCACCTCATGCAACAAAACCACCACGTCCACACGAGAAGTCAACACGTAAGTTTTTGGGATCCTCCATAGCACATATAACATGTATAATACATCATGTATTATACCTCAAACCATTACAACCCATAAACCGAGTAAGGATCTCAGGCCATCACAACCTGTACAGGTTCCACCTATAGTAGTCCATAGGATACTATATCCAGAATATATGTGTGTGAATAAACAGAAGACATTATAGCACTCTACACAAATATATGGGGAAAACTAACCACTCTGACTACTAGGATAAGTAACAATAAAGAGAAGAGAGTGGGGCCTAAGGGGGTAGTCATCCATCCATCCTCCAGCCGGAATGTTGCGAAAAATGCCCCCAAGGGCTCAGAATTTTTGAGGTGTCAGTTTCCCTAACTGATGGGTTGTAGTAGCATATAGAAACTCAAAAAGTACATAATATACTATATCTCACAACCACACTATGGGAATAAACTTTTCTTGGACTCAACTGCATTAAACATCTCTCAGACTCCCAGCTTCCACTTCTAAGAGTAGGTATCTAATAAGCACAAAACACTTTAATGAGATTTACTTCCTTACATCATTCCATTTTTATCAGTTTCACATTACGTTAATTAATTATTTAAAAATTAATTAACTATTAAAAATTACACATTAAATTTCATTAGCATCACACCCAAAATCCCCTGCCCCTATTTTAAATTTTGACCTCATCATTACATCCCAGCAAGCTCCCAGCCCATGGGTTAACATCATTTATTCAATTATTTATTTTCATCATTACATTACAATATCACAAGGCATTCTAGAAAAGCATTCTATTCTACTAAACACAAGGGGGATCAACACGGTGAGTTGAAAAACTACCCGTTGAGTCGTTGTCACCTATAGCAATAGCATAGACCCATCCTCCCTTGAGAATCTAGACACGAAAATCACATGGCATACGTCACACATCTCAACCCATTTTGGATGAAGGGTAATCAAGACTAGATTGATGGAGCATTGGAAAAATTAAAGTACATAACCAATCAAGGAATCAATATGAATTTAAACATTTACATACAACACATTCCAAAATTCCTAGTGTCCTGCCCGACAGCCACATTCAAAATGCGATGCGTCTCGCCACTCTAGGCGTAATATGCTACACCAACCAATTTTCCCTCCTACCCCCACATATCACAACAGCCATCCAGGCTCACGTCAAAACACAAGCAGCAAGAAAACAAACATCATATCAATTGGGCTCTTAGCCATTAAATAAGAAAACATGGTAACTTAGAACCCAATAAGGAATTACCTTTTATCAAAAATCCAGTTCTTTAATCCATCATGGATTAACTAATTTATTATTTGTAGGTTCTAAATAAGGGAAACCTAACAAGTAAGCTATCAAAAATAATTAAACATTATTACTATACCAATTATTTTAAGATGAAATTAAAACAACATAAATAAGATTCATTCACATACCTCTTTATCTTTAAATTATAAAATTTTTAATTAATTATGGCTTTACATTCTTTACCAATTTCCATCAAGAAGGAAAATTTAATCAAGAAGGCTTTGATATCACATTATCTAGAAAAAAAAGAGTGAAAAGAATACGATCGATATCAATTTATTTATCTGGTTCAAATATTTTTTATTTCAATTCCATTATGATACAGTGGGATAAAACATGCTATCAAAACAGTTTCACACAAAAAAAGAGAAGTAATGAATCCCCTACCTCAAATTGTTCTTGAATTACTTTTTATGAGAACAATCCACACAAAGTATCATGATCACCTCCTCCTGTGACAATTGTATCCACCCGAGGATGAAGAGACGCCACCACATCGGCCAACACCCAACAAAATCTCATTAGGAACATAGAGATAGAAATATTTAATAGGTCGAGGGAAAACATAAGGAGATGAACCCAAAAGAATGACTATAGAACCTGCCTTATATCAAAGAATGATCGATACTACTTGTTTGCATCAGAATAGAGAAGAATCAATCATAGTAAGAAAGTATGATTTTGAAAATCCTATAGAAAGGAAGGAAATGTTTTAGTGTCTCACAATTAAGAACAAGGAGGAAGAACTGGGGAGGAAGATATCTCATCCCATTAGAAGATTTAATGGAGTAGTGGTTTAAGATAGGAGGAGTTTTCTGTTAAAAGAGGATCACATTAACCCTCATGGGTTGACTAGGTAAAAATATACTGAACCATATGGGAAATTAATATAGCAGTTACGGCCTTTGAATCAGCCTTATAGTCCTTAAAACAAGTCTTTAAATTCATTTTATGCCAAAGGAAATGTTAAAGGGGTGAAACTGTAGTAAGCTAGAAACACTTTTCATGAACTCGAAATTTGGAAAAGGAAAAACATTGTTTAGGAACATTAATATTCGATCCTCACCATTCTAGAAACACTGTTCATAAACATCACCATTGGGACCTCGCTGTTTTGGAAACAAAATTAATGAACTCAAAATTTGGAATAAGATAAAGGTCACTATTAGAACTTCAGCATTCTAGAATCCCTGTTCCTGAACTCAAAACATGGCAACGGAAAAATGTCACCGTTGGAACCTCACAATTGCGCTATTCACATAAGGTTACCGATGACACTGTTCACTGAAGTTCATCGATGAAACTGTTCACATAATGTCGATGATGTCACTATTTACAAAAGGTCACTGTTGCACTATTCACACATTCTTACGGATGCACTGTTCACAAAAGGTCACCGATGACAGTGTTCACAAAGGGTCACTGATGACACTGTTCATATAACGTAACCAATGTCACCATTTACAGAAGTTCACCATTCCTCTGTTCACATAAGGTTAATGATGATAATTTTTACATAAGTTCGGCGATGACACTGTTCATAGAAGTTTACCGATGTATTGTTGACAATGGTCTACCATCGAAACTGTTCACAGATGGAACTGTTCCCTAAAAGTTACTGATTTACTGTTCACAGTGGTCTATAGTTGGAACTGTTCACTGATGGAATTGTTCACAGAAAGTTACTAATGCACTGTTCCCAACGGCCTATCATTGGAACTGCTCATCGATGGATATGTTCATAGAAAATGAAATTTTGCACAGTGTTGGAGATAAGACACCTTGATCACCCGGAAAACATGAAAAACTTGATTTTAGAAAAGGAATGGACAAGAGAGATCTGAGCCATTAAATGATAATGTGAAATATATGGAATATGAATAATTTTATAGTCAATAAATGTAATGATATTTATGGATCACCAATCATCATATATAATTTCCATGAAAAACACAAATATGATCTCCATTAATATTAAAACATTTTTAATCCCAACATGGCTTAATCATATTAAATAAAATAAAATGGATTCATTATGATTTCAATATAGTTAGATAAAAACCATATACGGAGGAATTTGGAATTTATTATTGGATTATATCCCTATAAATCATAATAAAAATTAAAGGATGTTTTCGTATGTGAAAAATATTTTTATACATATTGAAAATTGATATAAAAAATTTTAATAAATATATATATATAGATTTATTAATATTTTTATAGTAAGAAATAAAAACCATATGGGAATAAAAAAATATTGCAAAATAATTAAATCATGGGGAAAATATTCATTAATAAAAGTACTCATTATTTTTTGAAAATTCATTCACGAAAATAATGTTAAATATGATATTTATTTTTCATAGTTTTAATAGAAATTCTATGAATTACCTATGTGACAAATTATTTGAGGAATACTTTTAATCTTTTTGAATGGCAGTCAATGTCAAAATAAAATGACCACAAAAAGCACTATAATAGAGGGAATAAATATCATAATAAAATATAATAAATGGGGATATGTAAGGTAATGATTATTGATGAGAACGATGATATAGGGTTTGCTCCATTTATTATAAATAATTATGGTATTTCACTAATAAACGTGAATATCCAATTTTTTTATGCCATGTTAACCCATAAAGAAATTTTTTTTGCAGGAAATAGATTTTGTTTTTGGGAGATGGAGAAATAATTTATCAAATGTAAATATCCCGAAATCACATGCAATTTCAATTTGAGATTCAAAAGTAAACACTTATGAATTTAAAGACATTGGATTAAAACTCTATATTAAAATAAAAAATAAAATATAAGATTATATAATATGAATAACATGTTAATTATGATATAATATATAAAAAATAAAATTTACTCCATATAAATGAAATTAGTTTCATAAAAAAGAAAATGCCTCAAAAAATACAATTTTTCAACTAAAAAACATACAATGAATTGTCAAGTATTTAAATGTTCACTGTCGCTAATGATGAATTATATATTACCTTAGAGGCTATCATTTTTTTATTGATTTGTTGAGTTCTTTAGACATAACATGTTTAGTAACATTTGTGAGTCTTATGTGGGATTGTTATATAGTAGTATATTGGGATGAATTAAAATTTTAGGAGTTTACTTGATGGTATGGTAGAGGGATATTTTTATAAAATTGAGGAGTGTAATTTTGGTAAATACTTGTCTATTTACATAAAAGGAATGTCATACTCATTTCATATGGACTGATAATTCCTAAATCATGTAAAATTTGGGATTTTCAAAATACAATCATACAAAAATTTATAAATAATGGTTTGGGATATTATGTGACATTACCCCTTAATATAACCCTTTTATTTAATTTTATCATTTATCATTGATAATTATTTTTTCCTAGGTAACATATATTTTTGAAAATAAATGATATGGATATTTTTACCTAATATGGAAATTTTGATTTAAAAATTTAAATACTTTATTTTATTTACCATGGAAAAGTTAAAAAAACATAATCCTAATATAATATATTCAAAATGAATAAAAATATTTTTTACAAAAAAACATTTTTATAAATAAAAATGATTTTAGTATACTAAATTTGAATAGTATTGATTACTATTATTTAATTATTTAATGATTAAAAGATTATTTTGTCACATTAAAACCAATCCAAGATAGAATGTAATCATATGAATACATAATTTTAGTAAAATGGAAAAAATAATGAGAATAATATATAAATTTGGTTCTTCACTATAAAATATAGGTTTGATGATTAAATGTATTATATTTAAATGAAATATATTTCTCCAAATAAAATTATTTTTTATATAAGAAATGATTCGTATAATTATAGTCATGTCAATATCTTGATAATTTCAATATTTTCATGGTGTTTTTAAAATATTTATTATTTTACCATTCATAAAAAAATTAACATTTTCATAGAAATCTAAAAATATCACATGATTATAATTGAAACATGATGATTAAAGAATTCATATCTAGTTTATAAAATTGACTACCTATAATTTATAAATTCATCCTTTCAATAAAACAATATAGTATATTGAAAATTTATTAATTTAAAACAAAATGAATTAAAAAAATGATATTATAGTATGATACCTTAATTAAAAAATTTCAAAGAAAATAATAAAAAAACCATCATATAAGAATTATTTAATTCACCATAAATTTACATTTATAATATGTATGATAATTATATAATCATTTAAATTGATCAAAATTTTCTATAATTTTGTGAATGTATATTTATTCAATGAATAGATTTCTATTTATCTCCTAAAAACATATGAATTTTGAATATATAACAATTATATATTTGATTATATTTAATCATTTTAAAAATGAAATAAAAATACATAATATGTTTAAATATAATTTTTTTTTAATATTTATTATCATCAATGAATAATATAGATATATTTTCTATAATATCTAGGTTGTCACAGTTAATATTGATAAAGATATGGAAAATGATTTCTTGTTGAAAATTAATATTTTTTTGATAATTAAAGATGAACTATCTTTGTTTTCACAAATTGGTGAACACTTCAAAAAGCATGGATTTCAAATATGTGGTGTTGAGTATAAGATTATTAAAAAAATAAATATTTCTACGTTATAATTATCAATCATTTGAGATTTGGTGTATTTACATGTTTGGAAGTGGAATAAGGAAAAATTATAAGGTACTGTTATCAATATAAACATGCTGAAGCAGTACATTAGATATTTTTAATGAATTATTTCAAGGAAATGAAATCTTTTTCCCAAAATGGTGTTGTAAATTGATTATGATTGTAAATAAATTACTATCAACGAATTTAGAAAAACCACATAGAGTCTCTTTTACATCAAAATGGAAACATGTTTACTTATTTCTCCATCATGTTAATATCAACAATACCATAAATTTTCCAATGAGTGGGATGATGATTATGTGAATTAAAAATATGGCCCATCAAATGATCTATTGATTTTAGATAATTTAATGACGATATATAATAGATTGAGGAATTGGGATTCATAACTATATATTTGATTGGTTTTTTTGAATTGGAGATATTATTAATTAGTGGTGAATGAAATGTTATAGATTTATCTATTTCTCAACTTTGATTGAAGAAATATTTAATAACATTGAGGATAATATTGGATTAATACTCTAGGTGTTCACAAGAATATACTCAATTGATTTTTATGATGACATAAATGAAGATATTATATATAATGAGAAGTGTCATATTTGAAAAAAAAAATCAACCCATGTGAATGATATATTATTAAAAAATTTATACATCATCAAAATAACTTCCCTGAGATTAATTGGATATAAATTAGTTGACATTTGGTGTAAAATAACTCAATATATGTTGTTGGTTTTAAGAAGTAACAATACTCATTATGTTCCTTCCAATAAATGAATAAAATTATATTAATAATGATGAATAACGGTATCTTCATTGTCTTTTATTATAAATGTTATGAATATTATCATGGTATGATTTTTCAGAATTTGTTTTTGTTTTTTGACTATCATGGTAGCATTTTCTTTATTATTTTATAATTGGGGTGATATATAACCATTTTTTATATGGAAATTAATTGGGGAAGGTTTTAGGGATGAAATTCATAGATGTTAAATCACGGTTTGTATGTAAGAAAATAGATGATAACAACATAGATATCAATGAATACTTTAATGTGTGTTTTTATTAAAATATTAATTCTCATTTCAAGCATGTATCCCTGGATTTTAGAGAGGGAGATCTAGTAAGTCATAGTATTCAATATCTAATGAAAATTGGTAGTTGGAGGAATATAGATTTTATATGTTTATGTTATTTATTATTAAATATATTGATGATGTATTATCAATATTGATAAAGGAAAACATTCCAAGTAAAAAAATTAATGTGTTTTTATGATGTGTTTGTTTTAATATTGCCGTTATTATTGTCAAATAATTGATGTTTTTTGTGGAATTTCATTATATTAACTATAATTTCCTTTAGTGTAATCATGGTGAAAATAAAATATGATATTTTCTTAGTGTTTTCTTGAAACATGTAGACCAAATAGCACTATTTTATGGTCTTTGATTTTCCCGTTGGTTTATATTCAATATATTAAATTGTAAAAAGAAAAAAAAATCATAGTGATTATTATGGTGGTGATACAAAAAATAAATAAAGATAAAATAATTGTATTGATTGTGTTTAATGGATATATTTCACAAATGATTCATGTTTTAGAAATTACAGTTCTAAATGTGGAAACATAAAATTGTAATGAAATGTTTCTATATGATCTTCGATAATGAGAATTAAATATATATATAATTATTTGTTATTGATATATGTATATTCATTTCAAATATCATGTAATTTTATAGAGGTTAAGAATTATATTATCATGATTATGATATAAATTATAGAGGTTCAGTCATTTGATAAGATTATAACATAAGGTCTAGACTATTTTTTAACATTTTATAGGAAGATAGGGTTGTAAAATTCTAATTTTATTGATATATATTCTATATATTTATTAATTAATAATTTGATGTTTCTTTGTAAATATGTATTTTAGTGGATGATATGACATAAAAATGGTGATATTTGAAGGTAGATTGGGTTGAGGGATACTTTTTCATCCATTACATTCATTTTTAAAGCTCTTCGCTATGGATGATTGAGATAACCATAAAATATTAATCTCAAATGTTATATATTTATAGATATAATTGGTGACACAAAATAAGTATTTGATGCTCGAATTTGGAGGTATTTTTTTGAGATATCACCATAAATTTAATATAATAAAGGGATTTAATGAAAAATAATATAGGATATTATCTAAATACATTTATAGATTTCACATTGAATCAATGAAGGAAGAGAAAACCATAATAATATAGATAACAAGGGATGAAATAATTTAAATTATTTTTCAAAATTTAAAGGATATATTATAAACATAATTGATATTTAATTTCAATCATAGTAGATGAGGATCAATAAATTTCAAAAACATGATAACTAAATTCATTCTTCGGTGGATATAAATGACTTCATCATTACATTATAAGGGTTTTAGAGCAAGGAGTGTATAAAATCCTATTTTTTAAAGTGAAATATTATGTTTGATATCGTACAAGATACTCTATATCAAGCATAAGGGAAATATTAAATATTAATATTTAAATGTTACGAATATAAACTATCCACTAAAATTATGGTTTTCAGAAATATTAACTGATTTTTAAAAATATAGTTTACACATGTATAAGGTATTAGTTATATGGTGAAAAAATAATTATAACTAAAAATACAACCCTTTTATTAAAATTTAATGAAATCTCTTTCGGAAGAACTATTTACATGTGAACACGTGTGTTTTCTACTAATAAATAAACATATCACACTTTATTTATTATATTAATTAAAAATATATGTATATAATATTAAATATAATTTTTAAAATTCATCATATGTGTTCTCTAGATATTATATAAGAACAAATCCAATTTAACTCATAAAAAATTGTTTTCCTAAAAGTTATTTTTTTAACCTTTTGATGGCTCACTTATATTAAATACAGTTTTTGGTACATTAATAAATATTATTTTTAAAAATTAATTTCTTTTTTAAAATAATAATATATAAATTTACTATGGTGGAATTTTTTTTAATTTTTAGATTACATTCTTGTTTTGATAAATTTAAAAAATATTTCATTTTTAATTGAATTTTTTTTCATCTAAATATTTTATTGTTTTAAATTAAAATATTAATTATTATGTTTTGAATAAATTGATCAATATTTTATTATTTCAACAAATTTATGTCATTGGATTCAATTTCAGATTGAATTTTCATATAAAATATTTCGATCTTTTGAACTTTTTAACCTTAAATACCTATTTTTTCATCCCATCAATGAGATTCATTTTTAGTTGATTTCAAAAATTTCTAAGAATTAAATATTTAAAAATGGATCCAAATTTGGAATCATAATTTCCAAATATATTAAATATGCTGATTTATTTTAGGACATTATGAATAGTAATTTTGATAATTTATTTAACATAGTTAAGCATATATCAAGTAATTAATAGTAAAAATAAAATTATAAATATTATAAAATTACCCAAAAACAAGTCCTAATTCTATTGGCAGACTGAATATTGACTAAAATAATCCTATTACAGATTTATTGTGATATTGGATCTACAAGAATGAATTTAATCTATTTATGGTATTTTATTCAAAGAAAATATTTTTTTTATACAATGGTTTTTAACAAGTGAAATGTTTTTAATATGGGGATATATAAAGAATATTTTAACACCACCTGATTTTTTTATATATCTTCATAAATTTATATCATTGACAACATATGTTCTAAAAAACACTATGCATAAATGAACAATAATAAAAAATTAATTATCATTATATTCATATGACTATTATAACCTTTGCATAAAATTGGATGGAATTAATATTATTAACCTAAATATGAAATATATTTGTTTTATATTTAATAAAATGCTTTACAATTATAAAAATTATATTATAATCATATGATAAGAATGAGTCCAATTTTACGAAATAAAATGATATATTTTTCAAAATATAGTTTTATCTACTTTTAATGGTGCACTTGTTATAAAATTAAATTTTGAAACTTTTATAAATTCAATTAAAAAATTCTACTTTAAAATCATAAAGTCAAAATCATATTATGGTCAAATTTTTCTTTTTTCAGGATATATTTATTTCTCACTGAATTGTGAAAAAACCCATTTTTATAAAACATACATATTCAGTATATTAGTAGTAAATATATTATTTACATAATAACTTCACCTATGAATGTATAAATTAAATTGTGGTGTCATATAAATAAAAACATGGTATAATTATGTCATGGAATAAGAAATTAAATTTTTGAAAAATGAAAAATGATGATATTTTTAAGAAACATGAATTATTATATACCCTTTTATAAATAATAATAATTTTTTAAATCATATTTATATTTTTTAAATAGATTAATAATTTAATATTTTGTTTTCTTATGATTTTAACCTAAATTTTTGAGCCCTTAATTATTTTTCAAATTATTATAAAAATAGTTATAATATTAAAATTATTAATTTTTGATTAAATGATATATTTATTTCAAAATTAAATTTTCTATATTTTGAAAATAATTTTTATAAAATGTTTTTTATTTTTTATTCAATAATTTCTAATAATGCTAAGGTTGAATTTCTGGGATTTTTCTTAGATACTTGAATTTTAGTGAATAGTAAAATACAGTAATTTATGGTATAAATATGTTATAAGTTAAATACATTATTCTTTAATTCAATGAAAATGTATTCAACATAATCTCGAACTACCCATAATTAGTTTAATATAATTGGCTATAATTATCAAAATATTAATAGTCTTGATGCAAAATAATAAACAATTATAAAAAATATTCTTGAACCACCCCTCTCTTCCACTATAATTGCCTCCGCTCACCACATCTTCTCCTAAAACCTCTTGTGCTGTTAATCTTTCCCAATTCCTACTAGTTATTTTTCCCTAGACTCTTTCCGAGGTCTGAGAGTCTATAGTCTCACAAAAAGGAAATTCCCAATCCCCTTAAGGAGGAACTCAAGGAGAAGATTACAAGAGGTAAAACCCTTAAACCTTATTTTTAATTCTCTATTATTTTATTTTCTATAGTTATCATTATCTCACCTCCTATATAAAAAAATTTATGAGAACACCAATATATAATATATACTGGATGTTATTATTGAAATGTTAAATCCACAATTAATTATCTTAAACTATTCAACTATTTTTCCTAATAAAGAAAACATTGTCTATGAGGTGACCATTTACCACCTTCATGGATGATGAGTTTTCATATTTCAATTATTCCTTAATTGATGGTCATAAAATAATTTTATATTTAAAATATAATTTAATATATTTAATAATATTTATTTAATGTTTTTAACTCATATATATATATTATTAATTAATAAGACAAAATTTGTCTATGATGATTCAATCAATTCCCAAAACAATCTAAATGATCATCACAAGAATCTTATCTAATGATTCAATCTCACCTAAAAAGACCAAATGATTTATATAACCATTTAATAATATTTTTATTCATTAATAAAATATTATTTCAATTCTGGATTACTATTTAATTTTCATGTTCACTTTTATAACTGTATACAAGTGAACCCTTCACGAAAACCAAGTAAATGAACAATCCCAAACAAAATAATTGAATCTTATAAGTAGTCAAAAAAGAAAAAAAATAATATTTAAAAAAATTAATATATCAAATACATGTTAAATAATTTTTAATTTAAATTATTAATGAATATAATATCTTTATCTTATATTATTAGTGTAGGTGTATAATGCTTTTATACATAAGCTAAGGATTTTCTCATCTCGCCATTATTTATGTGAGATATACCTTATTATGTAATATTTATTATGTGTGTTTTATTTATACTAGAATTTTATTTAAAATCTCATTAATATCTTTATCATTATGTTATTCAATGTTTTAATTTATGATCACTAATTATTTGGGGCTTATAATTCGACTGTTTTCAAAGTGGTCAGAGATTTTACCCAAATCTCGATTTTTTTCATCGGGTTACAATTATCTTCCTTTAACCCAATGTAATTATTATTTATTTTTACATAATTATTATAAATTATGTGTATATATTCAAAAATCATGTATCTAGATCATTCTATCTTTATTTAATGTGGATATTCAGGATTTATAATGTTTCAATTTCCAATTCTTCATGTTAAGCATGCCATGTTAAAAGAAACATCTGAATTTTTACCCATTTTCAAGTACAAACCACAATTTATTACAAACCACCAATAACATTCTAAAATAAATAATTTTATCATAAATAACTACCTTCGTAATTTTATTGTTTTATATAATAAATTAATCCTTTTTCTACTTTAATGAATTATAAAATTTCTCTTAAACTATGTGGGAGTTGTCTATTTATAATGTTTAATTAAAAACTATTTGTCACAAAAATTGACATCAGATGAAAATCATTTATTCCTCAATCTTAATTTCATTAAACATTATTTTTTATCCTGTATATAAATGATCACTATATGATTTTATAGAAAATTAAAATTATTTTCAAAAATAACAAATATTTTATAAAAAATGGTATTTATCTCAAGAATTTATCAATTTTTTTATTAGCGTAAAAGCATTTATGATTATGATTAAAATATTTGAATCTAGTATAAAAATTATTGATTTAATTGGATCATTGTATTGGGTTTATATGAATTGAATTGCACTTATTATGTGACTGGAAGGGCCCGTTATTACCCCTAGATGCATCAGTAGGTCCATGAGACAAACTTGACCATGTTTCGGATGATTCCATACCCATTTATATATAATTCTTGGTTGAGGACATGATGGTATATTTGTGATGTCTAGAATTAGACATTCCACCATTATGATATTAATAATAGCTAAATTATGTGATTATTCAACTGGTAGAATATATATTGTAATGTTTTATTTTTATATGAATATTTATACATAATCTTTCAATAATTTTTTTTAAACCACATGATTCACATGTTATTGAATAAATGCCATGTTTTTCAGGTAATCGCATTTCTATAATCATCTGTGCTTGTTTATGATATCTTCCTCTTTAATGGTTACCCATTCTGACCATATGAGCTCTCCACTTTCTTATATTTAGTTTTTATAGTATGTAAAGATGTATATTATGATTGATGGCCAAGGTTATTCTTGGAGAATTATGGTGTTAACATATGACAATATTTTTTATTTTATGTTTTAAAATGTAATGTTCTTTTATGTAATCTATTTCCCAAAACTACCAAACTAATCAATCCTTTGGGATTTTACTATTGTATATATGCCAATTTAATAAATTATGGAACTAGATCGAGGCTACTAGGTCCAGCTGTTTACTGTTTGTATCAAATCATCTTTAGTAGATACTAGGGAAACAAGATTTATAAAACATATATTAGGGATACTAACCCTAAGATATAATTTTTATATAGGCATAGAGTAATACCCTCGAATTTTTGTAATGTTGAGATTGTTTGGGTATTCTAATATATACATAACTATATGGATACTACAAGTGGGAATTGTTCTAGAATAGATGCACTTAAAAGTAAAATATCCAACCACATGTGTCGGGCCATACTCAGTGAATCCTAGTGCATGAAAATTAGCTATAATGTGAAAACTATTTGATACTTCCTGGGGATTTTCATAAGATAATTCACATTTTCATTACAAACTATTATGATTGATTTAAATATATCTATATTCCTAGAGTAATCATGTTTATTATTATGTTATTAGATAAGAATAAATTTCCAATTTATATTATGTGTTTTTCTATTTTTAAATTATACATTAGGGTTAATTATTTTATGTGCTAATCCATTGTATTTTTTTATATTGAAATGGAACATGTATGTATGTTTGGTTATGAATATATTAAATTATATATATATATATATATATATTCTATTAGTAAAACCTTTAGTCATTAAATATAATTTTCAGTTGAAGAACAATATTAAATTGAATGGAGAAGGATCGCAAATAATTCTTCTCTCTCTTCAAAAGGATTTAATATCATGGATAATCATAAAATTATTCCCTTATGATTTTTAAACCATTATCAATATCAGAGGTACCATCACGAAACTATACAAGCAATCTCACACATCTGATAATCCCTATTTAATTTGGGGACCATGGTTTATAAATGAAAAATCATGTATTCTCGGATTTCTTACTACTCAATGAATGGATGTTTTTTCCAATGTATTTATGAATTTTTCACCCTAGCTAATCCATATGAAGATCTAATTAGTCTCAGTGGAGGTTATAAAGTGGGAGACCAATGAGAAACATACATGTATCAAATTTTAAATTTTATTATCTTTTAAAGCATTAATGATTATATTCTTACCATTGAGGGATATACAATAAGATTATTTTATAAAGGTCAGGTTCACGTAGATGTTAAAAGAATTTACATTGAAAATGAAATCATTCAAATTACTTATCAATGTCATCATCATGTCCATCCATACTAATCAAGATTCATTTGTAAAGAGGAGTTAGAGGATTTGGGGGATTCCCTAAAGTACCAATAGCATTCCTATGCTCGTTCTCCTCATGAGATACTTAAAAAACTAAACACGAGGATGACATTATGAGATTCTTTTAAAGGAACATTTAAGTGTTAATGATCTAAAAATAATTATTTTAGATATGATGAAGGTCTCTGTTGGGATCATACAATTCAATACATAGAGTATGAAATGATTATTGAAGTATGAAAAAGATTCCCAATGTACAATTCTTCAACTATAAGATGATGGGACACAATGAAAATCAATTTCTCAAGCACTAAATTAATATACATCAAAATATGACAATGAATAATTGTCATGGATACACTACTACCATTGAATAAGTGTGATGACTAATAAGATTTTATTTGGAATAAATAATAATGTTATTTTATTACATTATAAATAATTAATGGGTTATAAGAATAATGAGATATATGAGGATTTTATTGTAGGACTTATTATTTTTGAAATTTGAATCATGGAATGAATAACACTAGTAATCCGGAGAATTGATTCTGTTGTAAGTTGATCTTCTTGAAAACACTTTATTTTTTATAAATATAACTCTAAATATGTTATTTATGTCAATATAATATTAAATCTATTATTTTAGGATAGTTTTGGTGACCAAGATGGTGGTTGGTGATATGATGGATTATGTTATAGTGGAATTTTTAAATGTTTAGATTTATGGACAACATGGTATTTTAGTCATGGAAGCATGCTTGTTTCATAACAGTTTAATGGAGATTAAGGAATTAACACATTTGAAATGTTGTATTAATAACTACATTATTTTGACAATGTTATGACATATTGATATTGTAAATTTAGTGACCTTTCTTTTAAATGTGTTATTGAATGTTGACAGACATGTGTTAGATTGGTTTAAAGATTATCTACTTTTGGAATGGATCAAGTTAAATATTCGACATTAATATTGGTTGATAACATATGACAGCCTTATTATATTAAAAATCCTTTAAATTTATAACTACTATCATAAGGACCATATGATATATTAAATACTCTCCTTGTGTGAGAATCTCATATTAAACACCCGTTTCATGGTGTAATGGATGACGTGAAAATAGATCGAAGCCTAACCAAAGGATGATATCATTCATATGATATAGAATTTAATCAAAAATGTTTATTTTATCTAGTTTTATCTTAATATCAAAAGGATCCATCGACTTATGGAAATATAGTTTTGAACAAAAATGTTATCCATTTACTTTTATATCTGAGAGATCAATAGTATTTTAACAGACCACATATGAATGGTTTCGTGATAGTTAACATTTTTATAAACTTTTTTACTATCACTCCCCATAAAAAATTATCATTAGTTTCATCTTCCTTGAATGGTGGTATAATTTAATACCCCATGATTTTATTGTATGCATCTTTTAAAATTTAATTTATTTTACAAAAAAGGATCCACACAACACTGGGATTAAAAGAACAATGATATACAATAAAATATCATTATTTTAAAATAAACATTATAATATAGCTCTAAAGTAGGAATTAATGAACATTAAAAAATAAATTATTAAATTTATATATTATATATTTAATAAAAAAAAATTTAAAATCATCCAAATGATTTTATAAGAATAAGACAAAAATAAATCCAATTTTATGCATTAAAACTATGAATTTTTTGATGAAATATTAATTGACTTTTAATGGTGTAGTTATTTAAAAATTAAATTTGGAAACATTTATAAATTATATTGAACAAAATAAATATCATTTAATATCATAATTCTATAAATTTCTTATGGTGAAAGTTTATAATTTTTCTAAACATATTTATTTTCAATTTAACAGAAAAAATACCAATTTTTATAAAACATTCATATTCATTATAGTAATATTATATTGATTATTACAATATTAACTTCAAATATTAATGTATACATAACATTTTGGTATCTTATAAATGAAAACAAGGTATATTTATATAATAGATTATGAAAATAAATATTTTAATAATTAAAAATTAAGTGTTCATATTTTTGTGCAACATGAATTGATATTTATAATATTACAATTAAAATAATTATTTGAAATAGAATTCATTTTCATACTATAGTTTCATAAATACTTATTTTTTATTATTTTTATAATATAATTTTATTTGACCTTAATTAATTTTTGAATGTTTCATAAAAATAATTAAAATATTACAGTCCATATTTTTTTAGTAAATGATGAATTTATTTAAAAAATAAATTTATTATATTAATGAAAAAAATTTCATAATTGGATTTAATTATTTAATTATACAATATGAAAAAAATTACATTTAATGATTTTTCTAAAATAGTTGATTTTTGGTGAATAGTGAAATATGATAATTTACGATATAAATACATTATATGATAAATACATTTTTCATCAAATCATTACTGAAGTAATCACCATTCAATAAAATTCCCCTTAATTATTTAAATATATTGATTGGAATTTGTTAATCTATTCATATTCTTGACCCAAAATAAAAAAAAAGTTATAAAATATTAAAAACAACACCCCTCTCCTCCACTTAAATAAAACCGATCACCACCTCTTCTCCGTACACCAAATTATCCTTGAATAATGTCAAATTCCTTACCAATACTCGTTCCATGTCTCTTACCCACATCCAGGATCACTTAATATCACATAAATACCAATCCCAAACCCCTTAAGGATGTTATCAAGGAGACAAATTCAAGAGGTAAAGCCCTTAATCCTTCCAATTCATTTTTAATTTTTTTCTATCATTTATTGTCTTTCCCTCCAATCCTCTTTCCAACCAAGAATGATAACTATATTAACATATATAAAATTGAATTCTAATACATAAATTTGAAATACACCTTCATGAATCATCTCATCTTCCCCTTTCTATTCCAAAAATTAAAACATCTTCTGATGAGGTGTCGATTTACAACCTTCATGGATGATGAAATTTTCTAATTTAATTATGCCTTCATGGATTGACATAAAACCATTTTTATCATTAAATAAAACTATAATATATGTAATAATAAATATTTATGGTTCAATATCAATTGAATATACACAATAATAATTTATAAGACAAAAATACTTTGTGATGATAAAAAACACCAAAACAATCTGAACAATTATCACTGACTTCTTATCAAATGATTCAACCTCAACCTAAATAAAATTATTATTAATATAAAAAATAGTCATATTCATTAGTAACATATAATTTCAATTATTTATAACTATTACCATTTTATTTAATATTTTTTACATGTATACAAGTGAACCAACCATGAAAATCAAGGAAACGAACACTCACTAATGAAGAAATTAAATCTTATAATTCATAAATAATATAATAATAAACATAATAAAATTATTCTAAATCAAAAACATGTTAAATATGATCTAAATTAAATTATTAATCAATCAAATTTTATTACCCACGATGTTTAGTACATGTGAACAACACATATGGACATATGTAAGGGTTTTCTCATCTCACCTTTATTTTTTTGACATATTCATTTTTCACCAGTATTTATTGTGTTTGGTGTATGTATACTAAAAGTTTATTTATAGTGTAATTAATATATTTATCATTAATGTATTAGATGTTTCTTTTAATGATCATTAATTATATCGGGTATATGGTTCAACTTTCTATAATGTGGTAAGGAATTATACTAGAATGTCCATTTTTCCTTCGGGGCATGCTTACCCTCTCTGAACCTCAATATAACTATTATTCATTTTTAGATACATCTTATAAAATACATTTTTATGTTCCAAAATAATTTATCAAGACCAGATCATCTTTTTTTAGGAAATACAGGTTTTATATGTTCTCCCTTGTCAACTACTTGTGATAAGTAAGCCCGATTGAATGGAACATAAAAATTAATACCAATTTCCAGGTACACTTCATAATCTATTTTGAGCCCCAAAATATTGTTCTAAAATTAATATTTTTATCATAAAAAAATAAACATCAATTTCTAATTTTATCTAAATAATTAATAAATTTTCCCCTTTAAAGACTCTTGTATTTTCTCTTAAACTGCATAGAAATGACATATATATATAGATTCTTAATAACTCTTTTTACATTATTTCACATCAGTTGGACTTAATTTATAACTACAATACTACAATAAAATGCCAATTTATTTTTAAAGGGATATATTTTTAATATATGATTTCATGAAAAATACAAATGATTTTTCAATATAAATCATCAATTCAAAGAAAAAGTGTGTTTCTATCAAGTAGTTATCAATGACCTTATAAGAATAAATTCATAAATTATTATGATTAAAACATTTCATAACCAGTATGGGACAGGTTTATTTAAAAAAATAATTTTATTAGACTAATTTGGGGTGGATTGGGCTTATTAAGTGATGGGAGGGCCCACTATAGCCCCCCAATGCATCGGTTGGTCTCATAAGAAAAACTAGATTGAGTTTTCATTGAGGTCATAACCATTTATGAAGAACAATTGTATTAATAAATGATGGTATTTTTATTATTTCCATCATTATTAATTACCTCATAATGATATTGTTAATTTAGAAATCATGTGATTGTTAATTTAGAAATCATGTGATTATTAAACTACTAGAATATCCATGGTCATGTTCCATCATCATATGTTTATTTATGTGGAATAATTAAATTCGGTATTATTGCAACCATATTATGATCATGTTATTTATTAAATTTTATGTGTTTTAGTAATCACCATTTAATAGTTGTTAATACATTTTTATTAAAGCTTCCTCTATATTTCTTACCCTTACTAGGTATCTGAACTCACCCCATTATTATGTACTATATTCCCCAAGACTCCATAATGTATATTATGATAGATATATAAGGATATTCTAGGATAATGATTGTTCTATGAAAGTATTTTATTCATTGTATTTTATTTCATAAAATGTAATGTAATGTCCATGTATCTTATTTTGTTTCCTCAATAGTAACATGATCGATCCATCACGATTCTAGGCTTGTATCTATGATAATGTAATAAATTAAGGCACTCGATCCATGATATTGGCGTTGAGGTATTAATTGATTGAAGCCGAATATGTTTAGTACAAACCTTGGAAGATAGATATTGAAAACATAAATTAGGCAACATAACCCTAAGATAGAATATGAGGATAAGCATAATAAAACATCATAGAATTTTGGTAAGGTATTGATTATGTGGGTCTTTCTATTGGTACATCCATGTATTGATTTTATAAGTGGATGTAGTTTTAACACATATGTGCCCAGGTGTATCAACGCAGACATGTTGTCTCTGGCAGGACTCAACATAACCTAGTACACCGCAATTGGCCTTATTGTGCATGTGGACTGACCATCCTATGGGATATTCTAGGGATAATTCAAATTTTTTAACAACCAATTATATGGGATTTAATATTAACACTATCCCAAAAAAAAATTATTATTATAATATTATCTATACATAAATGATCATTTTATGTTAACTATTTTTATATTATTAAATTATACATTATGATTCACGATTTTTTGAGTTAATCATATCTAATCCATTATTTGGAAATAGAACCCGAAATGATGTATTTTTAATAATATATTAAATTTCATATGTATTTTATTATAGTAATATATTTATTCCTTATATTTTATTTTTAGATTAGTAACAAACTCAAAATGGAAGGAGAAAGATCACAAAAAATCTATTTTCTCTCTTCAAGATTATTTAATTTCATGGATAATCATTAAATAATACTCAGATGATTTCAAAATCTTTATCAACATCCTTGATACCTGTAAGAAACATTATGAGGCATCTCACACCTCTATTATTTCGGACTAATTATGAGGATCCTAATTATTATATGAACAAATCCATTATTATAATTTCTCTTACTATTCTATGAATATAAGATATTTCTATGGTATTTTTGTGTTATGCACCCCATCTATACCATAACAATCTATCATTAATATTTAAAGAGCTATAAAATATGGATACCTCATTGTATTTTATATGTATCAAATTTCAAATTTTTATATCTTTGTAAGTATTAAATATTATTTTTAGATATTTGAGTAAAACACCATAATATTATCCAATAAATATTAGGTTGAAAAGAATGTTAAGAAAAATTATATTGAAAATAAAAATATTCAAAATATTAATCAATGCCCTTATCATGTCAATAAAAACTGAAAATTTTATTTTTAATGTGGAAGTATATGTTTTGGGGGAGGCCTTAATGAACTACTGGCATTCCGGGGCCTTTCTTTTCATGAGAGATTCCCACACTGAAGACCTGGATGAGGGTATGAGTTTATTTTGGCTATAATTTATTGTTTTTAGTGATCTTAATGAAATTAATTTGGAAATTTTGAAATTACTTGTTTGGAGAATTAAAATCAATACACATATTGCAATAAAATTTCGAGGGTAAGAAAATTTTTTCTTATGTAAATTGCATTTACTGTAAAGATATGGAACACTACACAAATTAATATCTCATGTTTCAAAGGAATATACCTAAAAACAGGATATTGGATCATGGAAAATCTTATGCTACTACGATAGATGATCATTAATGATTAATATGATTCTGATTGGATGGAAGAATTATAATATTTTAGTAATTTATTAATTATTATTTTGTTGTTAAAATAATGTGATTAATATGCATTTTATTTCAGTACATATTCTTTATGGAATTTGAAGCGTATAATGAATATCACTAGTAATCCATAGAAGTGATACTATTGTGTGTTCCCCTTCTTGAAAACACATAACTTAGTATAGATAACAGTAAATTTATTATTTTTGAAGACATAATATTTAATATATTTTTATGAGAAAATATTGGGGATCATGAATGTGGTTTCTGATCTGACGGTTTATGTAATGCCGGATTTAATAGATGTTACGATTTAAGGAAAACCTGAGATTTTACTCTGGGAAAGATGAATGTTGTAAAATGATTTAAAATAGATTAATATATTCATATATATTTAATTTGGGATTAAGAGATAATATATTGGTTGAATTTTATGTTATATTGATTTTGTAAATTTAGTGATCTTCCTTATCAATATTACTTCGAATGTGGACATACATATTAAAATGACACGACAGATTAATTACCTATTCAATGGATCAATGGGAAATTTTATGTTATTATTTTATAAAAACAAATAATAACATTATATGACTCAATAATCATTGAAAAGTAAAAAGAATCAATGAAGGGACTTATAATTTGATAAATGTTCTTTAGGTGTGAATCAATCATTTTGAAAAAAAGTTCTTATTTAAATGGTCGAAGTGAAAATAGATCAAATCATGACCAAAGGATAATATTAATCTTATGACATGAAAATTAATCAAGTAAGTATATTCCCTCAAGTGAATATCAGAATATTAAAAGGATCCTTCAATATTAGGAAATATATTTTTAAACATAAATCATAACAGTTTATTTTTCTATATGAGAAATCAATGGCCTTTTAACCAATAATATATTTATGGTTTTGTGATATTTAACATTATAATGAAAATGTTTCCTATAACTCTCCCTCAAGAATATGGTTGGTGGATTCCTCATCCATGTCCATGTTTTCAAATTACACTATTTATTTCCTACTCAAAATCCTAGTTTTTTACCATCTCTTCTTTTCCCCATTATTATAAAGATATTTAAATAACTATATTTTCGATGCGGGTTTCCCATAAAAGAATTTTTATGTATCAACCATTTATTTTAAAAGTAAAATTTTAAATTACGAGGGCACTGTTGTTTTGTAGGATATGAGACTATAACACCTAAATATTTTATTATATATTCTTTTTAAAATTTTATATTCCAAAAACATATTTTTTTCACTACACCATGATTAAATGAATAGTGATATACAATTAAATATCATTATTTAAAAGTTAAATTTATAAAATAGAGTTTATATAGGCCTGAATGAATAGTTCTAACAAAAATTTGAAATGTATATATTATATATTTAATTAATATTTTTTATGTTCATTCAACTGATTTTATAGGGATAAGAAAAAAATAATCATATTATAGGTATTAAAATGATATAATTTTATAAAGATATTTTTACCACATTCTAATCGCACACATATTTTTAAATTTAAATTCGACACTAGTATAAACAATTTTTTATAAACAAATATTTTTTTTAATTCATAATTTGAAAATTAATATAGGGAAATTTTATATATTTTCTAAATAAATCATATTATAGTGAATAGTTTTAAACTAGATTTTTATAAAACATTCATTTTAATTACATTAATATTATATTTGTGATTTTAATAGTACCTTCACCTAATAATTATTAAAAAAATTGGGGATCTTATAAATGAAGACAGGATATATTTATATAATCAAATAATTAAATAACTGTTTTAAAATGACAAATGAAGTGTTGATATTTTTGAGAAACATAAATGATTATTTAAAATTTAATAATTAAAATATTGATTTAAAATAAAATTTATTTTAATAATTAATATTGAAACTTTAAAAAAAATTATTATGATTATAACATAATTTTATGAGACCATAATTAATTTTTCAAAGTCTCATAAAATAGATATAATATTCATATACATATTTTTCGAGTAAATCATTTGTCTGTTTAAAAATAAAACATCCAATATTTGGAAAATTATTTTCATAAAATTGAGTTAATTTTTGAAATCTATGTTTTTGGAAAATGGTATGGTTTATATTTATTTATTTTTATGAAATATTTAATTTTCGGAGAGTTGAAAAATATGGTTATTTATAGTATAAAAACGTTATAAGTTAAATACAGAAGTCCTTAATTCATTGCTGATGTAGTCACCATAATCTCAAACTAATATTAATTATTTTATTATATTTGGTGATACTACTCAATCTATTTATTTTATTAATGCAATATAGCTGACATGCATATAAAATATTGAAAAAACACTCCTCTCCTCTACTTTACATACAACTATTTACCCCCTCTTCCCTTCATACCTATTAATCCTTTATACATTTCTAATTTTTAATAAATTTAAATCCCTATTCTATTTATTACATCCAAGAGACTTTGGTCTCTCTAAAAGAATAATAACTTGCCCCTTGAGGAGGTTCACAAGGGGAATAATTCTTGGGGAAATACCTTTAATTTCACCCACTCATTTTCTATTATTTTTCATTTCTTTTAATGTTCTTCCTTCACTTACTATTTTATAACATTCGTGTTAACTCTATTATCTTATATATTTTTTCATTTTATTATTTAAATTGTTTATCCACCATTATGTATCCTCTCTCATTCCACTTTTTATCCAAAAAATGAAAACATCATCTATGAGGGGTAGATATACTGCCATCAACGACAACATGTTTTCATTTTTAAATTAAAAATTCATGTATGATCATATAGAAATTTTTATTATTAAGAAAATAATATGATATATTTAATATGAATTATTTAATGTTTTGGAACTTGTAGATATATATTGTATTAATTTATAATTAAAAATGAGATCACAGTGATTTAAAAACACCAAAATAATTCAAATGTTTATCCCCAACTTATTATATAAGGATTCTCCCTCATCCAAAATAAAAAAATGATTTATATAACCATATAATATTATGCATGTTTATTAATAACATATTTATATTCAATTATGTATAACTTTTTTCATTTCATGTGAACTTATGTAGATGTATACAAGTGAACCAATAGAGAAAACCAAGGAAAATACCACTCTGAAAAGATGAAATTGAATCTTAAAAATCGTTAAGAAGACTTTACATGAACATAATATAATTATAATAAATCAAATAAATTTTAAATAATATTTGAATTAAATTATTAATTCACTAAATTTCATTATCTTGGACATTCGTACTTGTTCAAAATGATTTCATATATATGGTAAGGGTTTTTTATCTCACCTTTATTTATCTGATATATGCCTTATTCATAAATATTTACATTATGCAGTGTATGTATAGAAATCATTGGTTAATAATATCTTAAATATGTTTATATTAATGGTATTTAAGGATTAATTTTATTATCATCAATTTTCTACACCATATGTTTCTACTAGTTGGAATGTGTAAAGGGATTTTACACAAATCAGTATTTTTCCTTCAGGTTAGGATTTGTCTCTCTTTACCCAAGTGTAATTAAAATTTATTTTTTTATAAATTTTCTAAATTATATTTATATTATAAAAAATGTAGTCTCTGGAACAGATAATCTATTTTTATTTTTGGATTTAAATGTTTTATAATGTTTTTTCATTTCAATTCCACCCGATAAGCATGTCTGATTAAATGGAACTTCATATTTTCTTAACAATTTACATGGGCACCCTATAATTTGTATTAAACAAAAAATATTGATATGAAATAATTATTTTTTATCATGAAATCCTATTTTATTAAATTTTTTGGTTTTATCTAAACAATCAATCATATGCCCACTTTAATGTCTCTTACATTTTCTCTTAAACTGCAAGAGAGTTCCACATTTATATAGTTTCTAAAAAACTAATTTTAAAATAATTTAATTTAGTTGGACATCATTTATTAATAAAAACTAATTTTATTATTCTTCGATTTTTTTTCAATAATAATCATGTTTACATTCTAATTTGATAAAAAATAAAAATAATTTTCTTGAATAAATAATATTTTCAGAGAAAGTAGGTATTTAACTTAAAAAATTCCAAATTAATTTCTAAGAGTACATTAATCTATGATTTTGATTCACATATTTCAAATTGGTATAAGAAACATTGATATATACATATATTTTTATTTTAAATTGGAAGAATTTTTTGGACTTATTATGTGATGGGTATGGCTTGTTATAGACCCTTGATGCATCGGTTGGTCACATGAGACAAACTAGACAAGGACTTAGCTCATGCATTTCCCATTTAGGTATAATTATTGGATGCAGTTATGATGTTATTTTTACGATAACTAGCATTATAATATGCCATAATATTATATTAGTATTTGATAAATCATGTGATCATTCTTCTAGTAGAATGATCATTTATAATTTTCAATCTCATATAATAGATTATATGGAATAATTCAATAAAATTTTATTCCCTACCTATTAAACACATGTTATTGATTAAATGTAATTTGTTTTAGTTAATCAAAATTCCATAATTTTTTTGTTTTTTATGATATCTTTTACTATATTTCATACCCTCACTGATCATCTATGCTCACCATTTATGTGTATTTTTTTTCCCAAATTCCAAGATAAATATTATGACTTATTTTTAGGGTTATTCTAATAGAATAATAATGTGGTCAATGGATTATATTTCTTTTATTTATTTTTATAAAATTTAATGTAATGTTCATGTATGTAATATGGTTTCCTAAACTAGTAAACTGATCGATCTGTAGGGATTCTTTTCTGGTATCTATTCCAATGTAATAATCTAAGGCATTTTCTCCCAGACGTTGGGGATATGATCTTTACAGATATGACCAATTATATGTAGAATTTTGAAATCTAAAATTTTTATCTTATTCCTGATAATTTATTTGTAATTGTTTGTTATAAATAGTTAAATTAATGTTATAGACAATATTGATGAATTAATGGTTTAATTAAAGGATATATCAAATGAATGATATTTATAATTTTAAAATAAATGAAATTTGAGATAATTAATACCATACGAAAATTTAATGGATGAATTTGAGAAAATAGTGATGTGTAAAGGAGTTTTTTTGAAGATATCATGTAGTTAAGATATTTCTAAAAATTTAGGTATTGAATAGAGTCTAAAGTGACAATGAAGTTATTTTAAAATAATAAATATTTTATTAAAAGATATAAAATTCCTAAAAATATAAAAATTTCCCACCTAATATAGATAATGTGGAAAATTTCATTATCTATACGTTTTTCATTTTTTTGTGATGTTTATTGTAATAATAATAACCCTCAAATTGAAAATTACATGATATCATTGTAAGAGTTCAAATGTTAAATAAGGGTTCAAATATAAAAATAAGGGTAAAAAATAGTGAAAACTTAAATAATTTTAATTATATTAATTTATTTTAAAAAAAATCATCTTATATTCTAGATATATAATTTTTCATCTACTTTAATTATAATATAAATTTATATTAATTTAATAATTTTATGAATTCCAATAGTGAATTTCCCCACTATTATAAAAGAGAACTCATTATTCTATATAATTCACAATTCAAAACCTATTTCATTCGTCTATGATCATCCCAAAACCCTTACTATAATACCTAAAAAATTTCTATAGGCCTTATTATAGGATCTATATCCTCTTTAGAAGTGTTAATGAGTTAATCAATGGAGATCATATGAAGAAGTGGAGTCATTTTTAATTAACTGTTTCTATTTTATTTTCTGTTCCACTTATTAAAAATCATGGTCAACCATAATTAATGAATAAAACTAGAATACTAAATATAATTAGATTTTATTATATTAATATTATCACTTAAATCCATCTCTACATGATTCAAATTGGAGATCAATTATCATTCATGTGTATAGGGAAGTACTTCCTCGCGAACTGATATTTTTCATTTTCCATAATCATCTCTCAAGACAATTTATAATTATGAAATTAAAGTTTATATATATGATATTGTTTGAAATAATTATAATTATAAACATAAAATATATCATTTATGTTCTCACCCTTCCATACAGGGAAAAATGGTAACGTCATTTGGGCCAATGTGTCAATTGTTACATCCACAATTTGATGTGACTGGTTTTCCATCACCACATTACATAGATGATATATATAAGTATATTTTAATTACTAATATGATATTAATGATATTATGATCATTTAAGAAAGGTAAATTGATACTTACCTTCTTTCCATATTGATCATTCAAAAAATTAAATCGTTACTCATGCATATGTACGTCTTACTACTTCCATTATTTCAACATAAATCATTTTTCATATCCATATTTAATGGATAGATTCAAATGAATAATTAATGTATAAAATTGATAATTATTTCCAAAATATTAATTTTTATATTCTGTACAAATAACCACTTTCAACATTTGGAACTATACCAATGTCATTTTGTAATCATTTACTAAATATTATCAAAACGTCTAACATTATCAAAATTAATTATGTTGTTGTTATTACATGATAATAAGTGATATACAAGTAATAATAAAAATTGAAATATTCTATATAATTTCAATAATTTGAAAAATTATATTATTCAGTAATACACATATTTCACTTGATGAATCAGACTCAATGTAAAAGACTTTTTTCTCAATCTACTTTCATTGAGGGATATTTTGATGATATACAACCACCTTCTTTTATAAGGTGTATATATAACCCTATTAACATATCATATCATGAATTTATTTAATCTAATTTATTTTAAAGGTATGTTAGATATTGTTACTTCATGGGTCATTTGATTCAAATATTTCAATGTGGTATGAGACAATTTCATTTAAAAATATCTTTCTTTTTCTCTATATAAATATTCTTGATATTATTTTACATATTTATTGATATTGATATAAAATTATTTTATTGAAATTTTTATGTATATTTAATTTTTTCCTTATTCTAAAATAATTAATGTTTTTTAAATAAACTCTCCATTTTCTTTTATGGGAATTTGTTATTGAAAATGGGTTTTAAAAATCATTGATTATTTCTTTTTCTTGAGATTTTATCTTATGAGTGTTTATGAAAATTAATGATTGAAATAGTTAATATTTCATTATTTTTTTTATTATTATATATAATGGTATTTATATAATTTATGGGTTGTTACATGATAAACCAACAATAGGTGGTTCTGTGATTAATAATGGACATGTTGATATGATATAACCACCATTGTTTTTGGTATAGAAGTCGAGCGCATGGATATTCCATTGCTAAGAGGCACATGGATGGAATTAAACTACACAGTTATTCATTTTGGGTATAATAATTTCCCAAGTCAACTAATTATCTGATATATTCTTTATTATGTGTTATTATGAAAAGTATTGGAATTTTAAAAGGTCATATAATGATCCTATTGAAATGATGATCCATTTTGGGTAAAAATAAATGTTTTTATGGAAATGATTTATGTGTTTTCACAGGAATAATGGTTACCATTATTTCATTTTTCTTACTGAGTTTTTCTTATCATCACATCTAAAAAAATTACATTATTAAAGGCAGTACTGGGATAAGGATGGTAACATGGGAAAATTTTGAAGGAATATTAGAATGATAAATTGTTTTTTATTATAATGTTTTTTATTTTACTAAATAATGGATACATAATTTAAGTTTCCACGTGAAATTTTTTTCTTTAATTATAATACTTCTTCCCAATTAACATAAACACTAATCCAATGTAATATTTTGTAAACATGTGATTTCTAGTTTTCAAATAACAAGAAATTGCAATGTTTAAGGCATTGTCCTTACTGTTGGTATCATAAAACAATTCAGATAGATTTAGATATTATTATGGGTTCTTAAGAGTTATAGATACAACATGGGTTTATAATTATTAGGTTTATCAGATGTTGAAGGAAATAGAAACCCTTTTGAGTATTTCAGGTGAGAAATGTTTTGGCGAGTTAGTTTTAATAGTTATGACCTACTAGATCCATTATATTGTGAAAATCATTGGTATGTGGTTTTATAGTAGGCAGGGGTGACTCATTTGAAGTTTTTTTCAAAAAAAATATTTTCCAAATTGTGAGTCTGGAATGATAGGTCATTGATGGTAGGTTGTGATGGTGAGTTATAATAGTGAGTTGCAATGGTGAGTCATATTGGTAATTTGCAACAGTATCATACCATTGGTGACTCACATCTATAGCTCACCAATGGTGGCTCCATCAAGTAGTTGGTCAATGATGGCTCCAACATGTGGCTCAACAATTATTCCTCATACTAGTTTCTCACTAAGGGTTTTGTTCTCTAATACCTCTTTAATGGTGAGTCATGACTCTGATTTTTCCAGTGGTAGCTCGTCCAACTATGCATCACCCATCTGTCACTCATCCACTGATATCTCTTCAACTAGAGACTCGCGATGGTGAGACATCAAGTAGTATAGCATTCAATGATGAGTCACCAAATGTGGACTCATCCACCGGTAGCTCATACAATAGTAAGTCGCAACACGTACTCACCAAAGAGTGAGTTATTTCCAATAATTTTAAAAACTTTTAGTTTTCTCAAGTTTTATACTTCGTTGTAGTACTCCACCACTAACATTTTCATTGAAATAAAAAATATTAAAATATTTATTTTATCATATTTACGGCCGATTGAATCCCATAATCCTATATTAATTTTAATAAGGATTTGGGTTTATTAACTCACTAAAAACACATGAGATTGGAAAAATACACATTCAATAGAAAATCCATTATATCTAAACTGATTCTCTTTTAGATTTTCAAAAGGGACAAAATATCTTCTGCACATATTTATCCTTATTATTTTCATTGGTGTAGGGAACCATGATTTCTTCCTCCCACATGACTCATGCAATTGAACTATAATCCTCAAATCGTGTACCCTAAGTGTTTTCTTGGTAGATGCACACTTCCTATTTTTGTGTAACCGAAAACAATTAAACAAACATTGATATATGGTATATTTTACCTCTATTATTTTTGATTCCTTGATCTGTCTCATCCCATTTCTAATTTCCAGTTAATGGCATGTTATCTCTATATTTTTAAAAGAGCTCTCTCGGTTGTTGGATTTCACGGTGGTGTCGCAACGTCCTTGGATAGATGCAGTCATTGCAAGATAAGTGATCACGATCTGTTATGTTGTCTATTCTCTGTAAAATATTATCCAAAAACATTGGAGGTTAGGTATTCATTAATTATATATTCTATTTACAAGAATTCATAGAGTTACCATGATTTATCCCACTAGATCACAATTAAATTGAAATAATAAATATATGAACCAGATTAAAAAATTTGTGTCAATTGATTAGTGATGTTATTTAGGGATGATTTGATAGATATTTTGATAACAATGATTTATATGTTTAGCATGTATTTCTTGATGGAAATTGGAAAAGAACATAAATTTGCGATTAATTGAATATTTATTTGAAAAATAAATATTGAGTCATGTTAATAAATATGGTTTTAGTTGTGATTTGATGGTAATCAAATGGATTTAGTTATGAATTTTTAATTAAAGAGGTTAATTCAAGATTGAATAATGAAAATTGTGTTTTTTAAAAGATAATTCTTTTCAGGATTCTGATTTACCCACTTTCTTGTGAATCCCAAGTACTATATTCTATGGAGTTGTGAGTCCTCGTATTAAAAGGTAGATTAATTTCTTTTTTATGGCCAACAACCCAGATTCTATGTTGTTTGATTTCTACTACTTGTGTTGCGGTGTGATCCTGGGATGTATGATCATAAGTGTCTGTTGTATTATGTAGGGGAAGGAGGCCCAATTTTAGTGGACGTATTTGATGCCTAGAGTTGCGAGATACATTAGTTTAGGCATGTGGGTGTCGAGGAATACACTGGGGATGATGGAACAATAAGAAGGTTGGATTATCCATTGATGGGAAATTAGTTTCTGTTGAATCATATTTTTGTTTATCTTCGTTACATTCCCCACTTCTTGTGGAATATAGTCTTTCTTACCCTACTTCCAAAAGATGTGATGATGCATGGGGTGTGTCACGTGACTTCCTTGTTTATCTTCTCAAGGAAGGATGGGTTTATGCTCCTGCTATAGGAGGAAATTACTCAAGGGTTAGATCATCTTCTCACCATGTTGATACCCTTGTGTTTGAGAGCATAAAATGATTTTGTAGAATACCTAGAAATATAGAAAATGATAATGTATGTTAATTACTGAAAAAATGTTATTGAAACCATGTGGTTGGAGTTTACTAGGATGCAATGCTGAGGTTATACTTTTGATGAACTATGGACTCAGTTTTGTTATACATGGAGGGAATATAACTTTGTGGTAATGATAATGAAATGTACTCTGGTATTTGATTAAGGTTTATTAATGGTTTAATAATTAATTAATATAATTTGAAACTGATAAAAAGGGATAGCTAACATAAATTATCACTTGAATTTTTTGTGTTCTTATAACATATCATGTCTTACCAGGGGTAGATGAGATTTCTAGAGAAGATAACTATGGTTGAGTCTAATATAAGGGTTTTCACATTATTTTGTTGTATTCTATATTATATCATTTAATATATATTTTTTCTATGCTACCCCACCCTATCAGTTCAGGAGGCTGATAGCCCATGTATTCTGAGCCATGGGGGTGTTTTCCTCAACATCATAGTGGGAGGATGCATGGATAACTTCCCCCTTTAGCCATGCTCTCTTCACATGGTAGTTACTTGTGCTGGTATACATGATGCTTAATTTTCCCTATATATGTGTGTAGAGGGGTAACAACCCAAATTTTCATTAATAGAAAATCCCTCTTGATCTAGTTAAATGTCTCTTTATGAAAAATATTTTTATAAAATGTCAACTTATTTGGTTTTATGTTAAGAATTTGGAACGTAGTTAATATAGCCATTTAACAGTGATCACATGATTAGTATAAATATAGGACCTTAACAAATCCAATTTACTTAGAAGCGTACGAGGAAAACTTCACAAGGCTTGCATGATACTCTTATGGATTTGTCGTTACCCCCGAATGCAAGGTTGACTGCTTCTTTGGTGGGATGAGGCCATGCTTGCAGAAAGCATTAGTGATCCGCGACTTCTACAGCTAGGAGGAAATTGCCCGATGTGCCCTCAAGGTCGAAATGGAGATCGGAGAATCACATGGGTATCATAGGGATAAGAAGAATAAGGTGGACTTCAATTCTGGTCGGCCGATGGATAAATCTAATGGTTCTAAGAAGATCCAGCACCCCACTTGCCCAAAGTGCGGAAAGAAGCACCCTAGAAATTTCCTTAAGGGGACGAGAAAATGATTCAGGTGTGGAAGATAAGGGCACCTAGCTGTTAACTATCGGAAAGAAAGACCCATGGCTGTGAAAGAGGAGAGGAACGCTCCGTTCGAACCTCAACACATTGTTCAATGCTACAAATGCAAATAACGAGGTCATTTTTCAAATTAGTGCCCTAATACAAGGGTTTTCCGAGACAACCAACAACCTCCAAGGCAGCAAGGAAGAGATTTTTCCATCACTTCTGCCGAAGTGAACCCCGAAAACGAAGTGGTGATAGGTACTCTAGTTACTCATTCAAGAATAGTGAACATACTTTTTGATTCAGGTTCTACGCATTCTTTTATATCTCAAAAGTTTAGAAGAACAATCCCAGCACCACCACAATTCATGGAAGTAAATATGTCAGTGAGTACGGAAAATGGGGAAATCATTGCATCCCATGAATATAATTCCTCCCCTGTTATAGTCTGTGGATTGAATTTCCCGGAGAACCTCATCATACTACCTCTATTGTAATTTGATTCAATTCTTGGCATGGATTGACTTTCCTTATATAGATCCAACATAAATTTTCTTGAGAGGGAAATCACACTCCATATGGACAATCGATCCCCGATTATTTACAAGTGTCAGGAGGAAGATGAATCTCCTTTAGCTCCATCATCGCAATCATTGATATTACTGAATTATGAGCACGCGTATCTAGATCAGATTATTGATTCCATGGAAGAAACCATTCTTGAAGAAATACCTATTGTGAGGGAATTTGCTGAAGTGTTTCCCAAGGAACTGCCTGGTCTTCCTCCAAGAAGAGATGTTGAGTTCTCAATTGAACATGTACCTAGGGTGCTACCAATATCCAAGACTCCATATATAATGGCTGTTTTTGAGCTTGAACAATTGAAGAAACAACTACAGGAGAATCTAGATAAAGGGTTTATACGCCCATGTGCTTCACCATGGTGTGCACCAATCCTCTTCGTCAAGAATAAGGATGGGTCAGTGCGGCTTTGCATCGATTATTGTGAACATAACAAAATCACGATAAAGAACAAGTATACTCTCCCAAGAATCGATGACTTGTTTGATCAGCTTCATGGAACACAATACTTCTCCATGGTGGATTTGTGGTCAGGATATTATCATGTAAGGGTGAAGAAGGAAGATGTCCCCAAGACTGCTTTTCGTACAAGATATGGGCACTATGAATTCATAGTAATGCCTTTCGGACTCACCAATGCTCCAACAATATTCATAGACATTATGAATAGAGTATTTAGAGATTACCTTGACAAATTTGTGGTAGTATTTATAGATGATATTCTAATATACTCCAAAACCAAAGAGGATAATGAGGAGCATTTAAAAACTATACTAGAGACATTGCGCAAGGAGAAGCTCTATGCAAAGTACATAAAGTGTGAGTTATGGTTTAAGGAGGTCTCATTCTTGGGCCATAACATCACAAGCAATAGGATATCAGTGGACCCCTCCAAAATAGATGAAATTGAGGGATGGCCGAGGCCAACATTGGTAACGGATATCCGTAGATTTTTGGGGTTAGCTGGATATTATCCACGATTTGTGAGTAATTTCTCATGATTTTCCAACCATTTTACAAAGCTAACTCGGAAGGGAGTAAAGTTTTCTTGGAGTGATGAATGTAAAGAAAGATTCACGGAGTTGAAATGGAGGCTTATCACTGTGCTCGTGCTCACTTTACCCACAAGTGGGGAACTTTTTATGGTATTCAGTGATGCTTCGAAAAAGCGCATATGCTATGTACTGATGCAGAATAATAAAGTGATATCCTATGCCTCAAGGCAGTTTAAAATCCATGAGCGAAACTATCCAATGCGTGATCTGGAGTTGGCGGTTGTGATCTTTGCTTTGAAAATCTGGCAGCATTATCTCAATGGAGAGAAATGTGAGATATATACTGACCACCAGAGTCTAAAATATATACTCACACATAAAGAGATTAATATGCACCAAAGAAGATGGATAGATCTCATCAATGATTATGACTATTCAATACATTACCACCCTGGTAAAGTAAACAAGGTGGCAAATGCCCTAAGTAGAAAAGATCCAGCGATTCAGTCAATGATGAGAATTGAGAAGGATCTAATCTTCATAGACTTGATGAAGATGGAAATGGGAATCATAGATAAGGGAACATCATTAATCATTTCACAAATGATTTCTCAAACATATCTTTTGGAAAAGTTAAAGGATGCTCAAAAGGATGATGTGAGAATTCAAGAAAAAGTGGAAGCTATCAAAAAGGAGAAATCCTCAGATATTAATGTTACTGAAGAAGGTATTGTGTGGTTTGGGAAAATACTATGTGTTCCATCAAATCCGGAGCTAAAGAATGATCTTTTTGATAATGCACATAGTTCAAATTTCTCTATTCACCCAAGGAGCACAAAGATGTATTGAGATCTCCGAGAAAACTTTTGATGGGATAATATGAAGAAGGATATCAATGAATATACATCAAAGTGCCTGGTGTGTCAGCAAGTGAAGGAAGAGCGGCAAAAGTCTAAGGGGATGATGAAACCATTTCCCATACCAGAATGAAAATGGGAGAACATCACCATGGAATTTTTCACCAGACTTCCAAGGACATCCAAAGGAAACAATGCAATCTAGGTTGTTGTGGATAGTCTTACAAAGACTGCACACTTCATTGCTATTCGGGAGGATTTATCTTTGGATCAACTGGCATGGTTATATATCAGGGAAGTGGTAAGGTTTCTTGGAGTACCACTATCTATTGTGTCTGACTGAGATCCAAGAATCACCTCTATGTTTTGGAAGAGTCTTCAACATGCTTTGAATACTGAACTGAACTTCTGTACGGCCTATCATCCTCAAACTGATGGCCAATCCGAGTGGACTATACAAACACTTGAGGAAATGCTGAGAGCATGCTCAATGGACTTTAAAGGATGATGGGATCAACATCTTCCTCTGGTTGAGTTCTCTTATAATAACAGTTTCCATATGAGCATCCAAATGGCACCATATGAAGCCCTATATGGGAAAAGGTGAAGAACACTGGCATGTTGGGATGAGGGTGGTGAACGTAAGCTGCTTGGACTAAAAATGGTCGAGGAAATGGTGGAGAAGGTGAAAACCATTCAGCATCATATCAACGTAGCCCAGAGTCGACAGAAGAGTTATGGAGATAATCGTCGACGAGACCTTGAGTTTAAAGTTGGAGACATGGTGTTTCTACACATATCTCCGTGGAAGAAGGTCATGAGGTTTGGAAGGAATGTGATGTTAAGTCCAAGGTACATCGACCCCTTCGATATTCTTGATCATGTCGGGGTGATGGCCTATCTACTAGCACTTCCGCCTCCTATGGCCAAAGGACATGATTTCTTTCATGTTCCCTCTAAAGGAAGTACATACCGGACCCTTCACAAATACTCTTTTCTGAGGTGGTATAATTGGAAGACGTTCTTTCTTATGAGGAGAAACCAGGGAAGATCTTTGATCGTAGAGAAAAAGTTTTAAGAAAGAAGACAATGAACCTCATCAAGGTGTTTTGGAGAAACCAAAAGTTTGAAGAAGCAACTTGGGAATCGGAGGAAAAGATGAAGTTGAGTTACCCACATCTATTTTAGTGTGGGAAAAGGAAAATTTCAATGGAGAAATTTCTTAAGGGGGGAATATTGTAACGACCCAAAGTTTCATTAATGGAAAATCCCTCTTGATCTAGTTAAATGTATCTTTATGGAAAATGTTTTTATATGATGTAAACTTCTTTGGTTTTATGTTAAGAATTTTCAACGTTGTCAATATAGCCATTGAATATTGATCACATGATTAGTATAAATATAGGACTTTAACAAATCCAATTTACTCTGAAAAAGGAAGTGATGGCCTCATCCAGTAGAATTTCACCATACGAAGCCCATTTTTCAGAGCTCAGAAAAGAGGTGGCGTCTTTGGTCTTTGCCCTTGACCAAGCCCAAGATGAGCTTCATCATGTCAATCTCGAACGTGACTGTCTACGGGAAATGTTGAAGTTGATAGGGATTACCACTCGAGCGATGTTATCCGAGCCAGCCCAAGAGTCTGTCACCATCGCACACCTTACCCTTAGGTATCATGCGGCTCTTTTAAGGGGTTATGTAAAAAATAAGTAGTACAATGTTCATGTACATTATTTTTATATATAATAATGAATATAATATCTAGTCATTTTTTAAACATTGTAAATAGTTTTTAAAGTACAAATGATGTTTTTAGTTATTATTTAATTAAGAAATATATTTTATTAAATTAAGGGATTTTTGAATTAAATCATATTTTAATAAAATAATAATAATATTATTAATTTAATTTTAATTAAATATAAATTATCTTATAATTTTATGAATGCAATTAGAATTTTTATTAAGGGTTGAACGCCATTTTTGTCAAAACCCATGAATTTTTTATAAATGTCGGTTTTTATTTTAAAAGAAAAAATTAACATATTTAGAAAATTATTTAGAAAAAATAAATATTATTTATGTAATCAGGACATTGAAATTATCCAACGGTGAATTTTTTATAATTTTCTGAGATCGTCAAATTTTTGGGTAAAAATTAAATAACGTTTAAATATATAATGTGTTATATGACATCAGAATGACCCAATAGTGATGTAATAAAAACAATAATCATTATGTTCGAAAAATATATGTTTTACCATTAAAATAATGTGATTTTGGGTTTGTTTAACTTACTTTTGAAAGCATTAATGGACCCCTCAAGACTTATTCAACACCTTTCCTTTTTAAATTAATTTCCATGGGAGTGTGACTCACCTCCACATAAGAAACCCTAATATTTTAAGAAGTTCGGACTTTGGCCTTATAAAATATTTTTTTCCTCTTCCCTTTTCCAAAAACCATTGGAAAAACCATGGGATGGTTTGGGTTTTGGATTAATTTAATATAAGGGGTCCCAAACCTAAATAATAAAGAATTCCATCACCTTTCCTATATAAACCCACCCAAGATCCCACTTACTCCTCACTCAAAACATCTGGAGTTCGTCCAACCTCTGCCATAATATCTCTATAATCCTCCCAAGGTTCCCCAATCTATCAAGAAGCCTCTCACAAGCCTCTATCTATCCTTTGCAAGCACACTTTCAAGTAAGGGTTCTTCTTCCTTTCTCATTTTTGTCAATATTATTTAAGTTTTTTTGCCCTTTTAATTTCAATTATGAATGTTGGGGTATGGTTTATCACCTCTCCCATACTTCCCTCTTATTTTTTTAATGATTGGAGACCCCTTTCTCTCTCATTAAATACCTCCCATGTACACCCGTTACAATACAGATATTCTGAAAGGAACTTCTCACTCATCTTTTACATTAAAGAAATAATTTTGTATCATGAATATAAAATCCATTAAAATTGTTGGGACATGTATATATATGGCCTACTTAGTTTCCATTACCTTTAAATATGTTGAGGAACCCCTTTCTCTCTAATCAATCACTTTTATTAATTCTTATGTCACGCTGTTACACTGTCGAAATCGCACTGATTTTCTAAACCAACGCCATTGTGTTGTGAATATCATTCCCATTTCTCCATCAAGGGTATTCACATTTACACACCTTTACTTATTTATTACAAAGATTCATGTATTAATTCCACATTCCTTTATCGTGGAATAAATTATTATGTTTTATAAATCCATGTTTTATGATCCATGTGGCACAGTTATGCATGAAATGAAATGTTTAAGAAGGGTGCGCCCTTATAGCACTCCAATGCATTGGGTAAAGTATAGTATCATGATACATCATTTTCAATGAGTGTCGACTCATGATAATTCAAGTGAAATGATGGATTACTCGTGCTTTATGTGCAATGAGGATTTACTCATGCACTATGTGCAATGAGCCTTGGCTCATGCTAATTCCATGTTAAGTGTTGTTTCCACATTTCCATGTTATAATTATCATGATTTATCATGCCTTTATGTTCATGTTTCTTTTATGCTCTATTGATATGCCCATTTTATAACATTTATTGTACTCCTCATGTTATTCCATGTGTACTCCCTTACTGGGCTTTATAGCTCACCCTTTTCTTATGCATGTCCTCAGGTTATCCCATGCAATGCTAAGTAGGAGGGAATGTAGTGGTATTGTAATGGAATTTTTCAAAACACATGATGTATTTCATGTTTTAAGTTTTTATGTAATGATCCTAAGCCCCAAATACACTAAACCTTTCGATCTTCTTGTTGCATCAAGTGACATTTTATGTAATAAATCATGTTTAAGTTTGTAATGAAAGCAGGGTTGTCATAAGAGGGATGTATTGTATTGTGGTTATTTCACACACATATATTTGGGATATAGATTCATATGTACTACTACATTTATAATATGTATAGTTTGCGGTGTCTTATGGATCCTTACTCAGTGTATGGGCTTTAGTGGATTGATGTATAATACAAAACATTTGATACACATTATGTGGAATATGGTGGCTCTTAAAAACTACTTGGTAACTTTTCGTTATGTAGATGTGGTGGTGGGGTGCTTCTTGAGGTGTTGGTTGGATTTCTTCACCCATGTGTCATTGGGATATCATTTTTTGAGAGAGATGTTTAGGACATGAAATGTTGGGGAAAAGTGGAAAACCAGTGGGGAAGTGATAGTAGGGTACCATTAATATTATTTATTATATTATATTCTCTTGTTGGGATACATGGTGTGAGTATACATGGTGAGTCTAGAAATGTAGAATACAAGTTTAGGCAATTAGTTAGTTTCACTTTTCTTTCACTGTTCTTTTTTATGATTTCTTTAATTTTTCATGAGAGGCTCCAGGGAGTATCCTAACGAGCGTACTATTCTAATAAACCTAGGTTATATAAAATATTTTTCAAGTCACATATATTAGGTTGGAGATCAGGAATATTACTACTTTTTTTGGGTTTTTATAAGAGCTATTCTAGCTTCATAGTAGCTACCGTTTAACTTTATTTTGGTACTTTGAGTTTTCCATTTTTGATGTAGTAGTCTTCTCTTAACATTTCATATTTGTACTTGGATTTTATTTTATATTTCAGTGTGAGTATAACATTGTCTGTTTATGCCTTCCCTCTCTATTATTAATGTGATCAGGGTAATGCATCTTATATGTCTGTTTATTATACCCTCAGTGTTATTCCCCATCTTGGGGCATACTAGAGGCAGAAATGAGGGGTTATTAACTCTCTTCTGACATACCCATCCCTGAAAGGGTACAAATTGAATGTAAGGGGTCATGACAGAATAGTATCAGATTTTTGTATGAGGGAATGGACGGAATTTATAGTTAGGCATATGTGAGGTTTCATGGGTTGGAAGGGGAACAATTTTACCTATTTTTATAAAGTGTTGTGAACATAGGGTATAGGCTGAGACATGGGTATTTGGATCCCACTATGATCTAATGCATGGACCATTAAGATTATAGTGGATAATAAATGATGTGATACTAGTTTCAATGTAGATTATTACGAAAGGATTATGAATCATTATTCATTGTGCTTGTTTCTAATTGGTAGTCCTTGAAATAGTATATCCTAAAATGAATAAAACAAAATAATTAATTAATGTTAAATTCTTTTGTATTCATTGTTTATGAGCTATAACTATTTTTAATTTTTCAGGTATGGGTAAATATTATGTCCTCATTAGGTTCATGCAAGTGATGTCGAACTAGTTGTTCCAGCAGATCACCGTAGAGTGGAAGTTTCTGAAAACAACATTTAAAAAATGAAACTATGATAATTTTAGAATTACAATCTGCTAAATTGTGAGGGCTACATTTCGTATGTAGTAATAGAATAATATTTTGAGGCGGTTTAGATATCCTTCTGTTCTATATGTGCATGCACGGAGCCCAAGGTATCATTGTTTGTGATGATGTTGCGTGGGGAAATGAGGTAGTGGTGGATCATGTTCCTTGAAGATCAAGAGGAGTCGTTATTCTCTTTGATGATGTTTCGAGAACAGTTAAGAACTGAAATTCTTTATTTGACCATGAAGGCAGCATGTCTCTAAGAGTTTCATTCCCTTTGGTAGAGGAGATCCAGTGTGTGGGAGTTTGGTTCCATTCTATGATCCTTTTCCAATATGCCTCATACCTATTTCCAAATGTGGTGCCCAAATAGTGTCATTTTTAGGAAGATTTGTATTTAGAGATCCAACACTAGGTCACCCCATTTATGCTGGAGATGTTTCTCACTATGCTGTAGAGAGAATAGGTCATTAAGAAGATGGTATCCCAATTCGGATCCTCATGATAGGGGAGTCTTAAAAATTCATCCTGAAGAATTGCATTAGTCTGGGGTTCCTGGTTTTTAGGGAAGAAGAGTATATTTTCTCCCAAGGGTCTTTCCCAGACCTCAATGTCTTGTTTCTATAGGGGAAGAGGATATCAGGCCTTTGTATAGGGAAGAGATTCTTGTTTTTTTATGGAGTATTATGTCATCTACGACAAGTGTTCCCAATCATTTTGAGTAGCCAGCTTGTTCTGGGTGTTCCCCTCCATGTTCCTCCATTGATACAGTTCTAGAGGTGGTAGAAGAAGTATTTTTCACTATATTTGGATTAATATAAAGAATATGGGGGTATATTGGGGGCACGTAAATGGGATCCCCATCCTCAGATACAAGTGCACATCCCTGGAGGACGTCTTTAGAATATTCTGAGCGGTCATCTAGTAGGTCATGTTCAACAGCATGATTTAGCATTGCAAGTTCCAGGTGAGCTAGACATCGAACAAGGCTCTGTTTTCTTGTATTATAATAGGGTTCATGCATTGTTTGATTTAGTATTGAGATATGTTTTCATATCACCTACCATATACCATGCATTGGGACATGAGGTAGAGAGGATTCAAGTTAACTTGGCATTGACTACACCATTTAATGGATGAGATATCTGGTTTGAAGTATGTAGAGACCATGAGCTGGTGCTAGGGAAAAACCGCTCTTAGGGATATTTAATATGTTTATAGACACAAAAATATAATTTCATCCTAGAAATGGTTTTGTTGTATTTAGTACAGGATATCATGGATTTCATTATGAGGTCGTTCATGTTATTTGATTCTAATGGAGATCCAGTAGTGTTTGTTGGTGAGCAAGACCCTTAGATAGGATAAAGGTGTGTTTCTTCATTATAATCAATTATGGACGAGTGAATGATGATTTTTTAGAAGATCAATAGTCAGTGTTTCCATGGGTCATGTACGAGTACCCTGATTTATTTATTGATGTTTTTGTAGCCTTACCCCCTCTACAAGAGATATTGTTTAAGATTGAGCTCCAAAGACCCTTGTCTCCTATCTCGATTCCTAGGTATATGATGATTCCTTTTGAGTTTCGAGGGATGAATATAAATATCTATGGTCTATTACCATGAGGTTTTTTATTGATTCTGTCACCATGGGGTTCCCCAGTTTTGTTCATGAATTATGCTGATGATAGTTTGTAGTTTCTTTTCGATTATCATCACTTAAATAAATTGAAAGTGATGAACCACTATCCTCTTCAATGGATTTTTTACTTTTCCAATCAAATTATGGGTTTAGGTTTGTTCACGAATATTGATTTTTGTTTCAAATATCATAAGATGTGTGTGATGGATGAGGATATCTGAAAGACATTGTTTTGATGTCATTATGGACATTACAAGTTCATGGTGATGACGTTCGGTGTGGAGAATTATTCATCTATGTTCATGGGGTTGATGAATGCAGTCTTCCATGAGTTCCTAGATATATTCATGGTGATTTTAATCAATGAAATCCTTGTGTAATCTATGTCTGTGGAGGAGCATGAAGAGAATCTGTATGTCATTTTGGGAGTTCATCGTTGACATAAAAGTGGTATTTTTGGGCTTTAAAAATCAGTTTCATGGGAAATGTTCTATCCTAGCAATGAGTGGATGTGGATCTGTCAAACATAGAAGAATTTGTGTTTTGTAAATCCACCAAGATAATGGCAGTGGTGTGTTGTTTCCTTCATCCATCAACATATTACAAGAAGTTCATAGCTGATTTCTCGTGGATTGTGACCACTGCAACATCATTTCTAGAAAATATCATGAATTATTTTTTATTGATCAATGTCAGGTAGCATTCATGTATCTTCAGTAGATGTTGGTCAGTGCATCTATTCTTTTTCTGCCAGTATATGGATTTTATTATGAGTTTTTCATTAATGAATCCCATCTATGTTTAGGATGTGTTCTGTTGCAGTAGAGAATGGTTGTTTCTTATGGGTCTCAACAGTTGCAGCCCAATGAATGTAAATGTTCCACCCATGATATCAAGTTGCTGGTAATGGGTTTTTGATTATGTTTTGGCACATTACCTCATTTGAGATCATTTTTTGGTCTTCACCGGTCATAAGAGCATGAGGTTTGTACATTCCAGGTTGAACCGAACATGCAGTAATGTCATTGGATGGAGTTCTTACATGAATATTTCATTGAAATTTTTTTTATACGATGAAATGGGAAATTTTTAGCAGATGTGCTAAGAATAACATCACATATTGATGTATTGTATGAATCAAGTGGTGACTATGGAGGGATTATATAAATTTCCACATTACATCTGGATATGGTAGAAGTTGGGGGAAGAGGATTCCTTTTTCATATTATGGTGAAATCATCTCAGGTATAATAGGTGGAGTAATCCTTGTTTGGGGGTCATGAAGTGGATGTCTAGAGAGACTGAGCTATTTGTGATGAGGCCCCTAATGGATGGTTAGAGTATGATCAATAATAGGTGTTGCTTTTGGGAAGAATTTTCCGTCCTTTAGAATCATGGAGATGGTTCTCATAGAGTTCCATAGTTCACCCATAGCAGTACATCATAGAATGACAAGGATGTAATGAGATTTGAGGTGACAAGTTTGGTGATTGGGGTTGAATCTCGTAGTTATAGAGTTTGTGACTTGATTTTTATCTTTTTAAAGGTTAATGCTGAGCACCATGTTCCTAGTGGGTTTCTCCCTCTATTAGATGCACCTCAGTATAAGTTGGATAACATCTTGATTGAATTTTTATCCATTTTATCTCAATATCCGGGAGGCTATGAAACTATATTGGTGGTGTTTGATAGATTAACAAAATCTTCCCAATTTATATTGATCAAGGATTCAAGTTCAATGGAGGTATTGTTGAGGCAATATTTGGAGGATGTTGTGTGTCTCCCCAGAGTACCAAGGATGATCATTTCTGGTGGATTTCATCATTTTACCTCAAGGGTGTAGAGTTATCCGGAATGATTTTAGTTCTCATCTATGCCATAGAATTTCATTTCATCTGTAGAAGGATGGTGAGATATCGTGGACTATCCATACTCTTGAAGACATGTTGTGCTCTTATGTCCTAGATTTTTTAGGTTTGTTGATAAGGCACATGCCCTTGGTACAGTTCGCTAACAATAATAGCTTTGACTCCACCCTCAATATGGTGTCATATGACGCCTTGTATGGATGATCATTCCATTTTACATTGTAATAGAATGGGGTCATAGAGTCCCAATTATCATGATAGAATAGTAATATATTAAGAAAAAGATGGATTAGGTGATCAACGAGTGGATTAAAGCAGCACATTATCGCCATAAGACCTATGCGGGTCCTAAGTGGAGAACATAGATGTTTGGTGTTGTGGATCATGTGTTTTTTAAGGTGACTCTCCATCATGTATAGTAAAGGATTGGTCATGGGAGAAATATTTTTCCCTAGTATGTTGGGCCTTTTAATTTGTTGTCTTGTGTTGGAGCCATGGTGTAATGGATAAACATCCCCTACAGATGAGCATGATAAATGATCATTTCTAAATGTGGAATCTCTATAATTATCATCATGATGACTCTAATGACATCAATTTTGGGTGAGATTTATGTTGATGATGATGAAAACTTCAGGGAGAAACATTTATAGATCCAAGATCGTAAATATAAGGTGTTTCATGGGCATGATATCCCCATGGTTCATGTATTTTGGAGGCACAATGGCATGCAAGAGATTACATGGGAACATTAGTTAGAGATACACATCTAGAACACCAATCTATTTTATTATTGGCTCTTATATTGTATTGTGGACCCCTTGGTAGTTATAGAACCTTTCTAGTTATGAGAATGGATTTCTCTTCTTGCATGTGGTGTCTTTCTCTCTATTGAGAGATATGTCCCTCAGGAGAGAGTTTATACGATTTTTTTGTTTTTCACATTGTTTTTTGATGTATATTTTTATGGGATTGACCTCATGTCGTGGAAAGTGAATTGTGAGGTATCTCATAGGGTGGTCATTCCGACCAACATTTCTCTTTCCTCTCTGATGTGGTTTTGAATTCTCAAGTATGAGAATGTTTTGAGAGGTATTTAATTTAATGCACAGACCTCCTAGATCCATTGGGGAAAATATGGGGGTTTAGGCGTTTTTTGAGGTAGCGGTGACTCATTTCAATACGTTTCCAAAAATCCATTTTTCAATAGTGATTTTTGAACAGTAGGTCACTGATAGTAGGTCATGATGGTGAGTCCTGAATGTGAGTCACAGTAATGTGTCAAAATGGTGAGTCAGAATGGTGACTCACATGGGTAGATCACCAACAGAGAGTCACACTGGTAGCCCACCAATGGTGAATCACACTAGTATCATACCAAAAATTACTTTCATTGGTGAGTCATCCCACGGTAGATTGTCTAACAGTGAGTCATCTAACGGTGGCTCATCCAGCGGTGGCTCATCCACCGATATCACATCAAATGATGACTCATGATAGTGAGTCATCAAATAGTACCTCATCCAATGGTGATTCCGCAAATAGTGACTCGTCCACTGGTAGCTCATCCACCAGTGACTCGCAATGGTGACTCTCCTAATGGCGATTCATTTCCAATTGTTTTTTAAATTTATTATTCTCTCAAGTTTTACAATTTTATACCATTTCTCCCCTTTGAATATTTTTTGAAGTAAAATGCATTCCAAAAAATGTATTATGGTATTTATGGTTGATTTAAAGCCCGTAACTCATATATTATTTTTCCAAAGGTTATGGGGTCCTTTACTCAGTCAAAACAGGTGAGCATGACCAGATCCGCCTTTCATGGAAAATCCAGCCTATATAAACTGATGCCTGGTTATATTTTCAAAATGGTTGAGATATATTCTACCCTATTTGTTACTTTTTGTATTAATTTGTATTGGGTACCCATATTTCTTCCTCCCATATGATTCATGAAATCGAATAATGTTCCGGGGATGGTGTTCCCTTACCGTTTTCATGCTACATACACAACCCTTATTTTGTTAAAATCCAGAAGTGTCATTCAGTCTTCAATATATGGTTTATTCAACCTCTGATATTCTAGGTTCATCGATCTGTATCCATCTATTTCTATTTTCCAAGTGATGGAATGTGATCTCCATGTTTCTAATTAATATTTCTTAGTTGTCAGATAGCACAATTGTGTAGAAGGTTTTTACAGTGGATTCAGTCATTGCAGGAGAGGTGATCATGATCATATATGTTGGCCATTCTCATAAAAAGAATATTGAAAAAAAATTGAGGTAGGGGATTCCTGTATTCTTTATTCTATTTACCTATAGTCATAGAGTTAACATGATTAATCGCACTGGATCATAATGAATTCAATATAATAAATATTTGAACCTAATTTAAGAATTTGTATCAATTTCTTAGTGATGTTATTGTATCTTGATTTTATAAATAGTGTGATATTTATGATTTTTTTTAGAATTTCATTATTTATGGAAATTGGTAAAGAACATAAATCTAGAAATAATTATAAGGTTATTATAAATATAAATAAAAATCCATGTTAATGAATCCAGATGTTTTTTTTTTCTGATTTTATGACAATAAAATGGATGCAGTTAAATATGTATAACTAAATCAGTTAATTAAATATTGAATAAAGAGCATGTTGTGTGTTAAAATATAATTACTTGTAGGGTTTTGAGTTAACCACATTATTATAAAGGACAATTGCCTTATTATTTGGAGTTGTGAGTGCTTGATGTGGGTGAAGGTTGAATTCCTTGTTTGGGGAGAAGAGAATGGTTTCTATGTTTTTGTTTTTTAATGCTACTGTTGTTGTGTGAGCTTGGTATGGCTGATCCTAGAGGGCTATAGTGGTATGTGGGGGTAGGGTCGCAAAATTTGTGTGGTATCACTTGACTCCTATAGTGGTGATATGTATCAGTTAATGCATGTGGGTGTCATGGAGGACACTAGGGATGATATAATAGGGTAAAGATATGCTTACACATTGATGTGAAAGTGGTTGTTATTGAATATATATTATTTTTTATCCACTTTACATTCCCAAATCCTTGAAGAAGATAGTTCTTATTACCCTTCTTCATAAATAGGTGATGATGTGAGGGGATGCAAAATGCATTCCATTTTTTATCTTCTAAAGGATGGATGGTTCTATGCTCCTTCTATTGGTGGAAAAGAATCGATGGGTAGTTCATCTACTCACCGTGTTGATCCCCTTATATTTTGTAAATTAGAATTATTTCATTTAATTCCTATAAATATTGATATTTTAATGTTTTTTAATAGATAATTAAATTATGTTTAACCCAATGGTTGGAGCTTGTTGGTATGCAATGATGATGTTATACTTACGAGGAACTGTTGAGTCAGTGTAGTTATTCCTGGAGGGAATGAAACATTGTTTTTATGCTAATGAAATTTAATGTGAAATTTTATAATGGTTACTTAATGGATAATAAATTAATTAATATAATGTGAAACTAATTGTAACACCCCATGATTTCAATGTAAGTTATTTCTTCAAAGTAATTCAATAACTTGCATTACACGCAACACCAAGTTCATGCGCACTACAACGTACGAAACTACTCGTTCAAAAGCAATAATGAATAGTATTAATTGAATTGTGAACGTTATATAATCCTTATAATTTTATAATCCATATTATGAGTTTCATAGACATAATGTAAGTAAAAATACATCTTTTCAGATAAAAGAACTATTTTTACAAAAAAAATGCAATTTTACCACCTTTTAATAGCAAGCCCTTTGTAAATACAATGTTTCACACTTTTATATATTAATTTTTAGAATATAGACTACTTCTTTAGAATCGGTACATAAGAAATAATTTCAATAAATATTTGGTGTTTTTCAGATGACTTTCATATTTGGGTAAATACTGAAAAATACTATATTTTAACTAAAAACAAATTTTTGAATCAAAATAATTTATAGTGTGTAATTATAAATTTTAATGTTATGGAAGTATAATTAGATTATATTTTTACCCTTTAATCAAATGTTGGTCATTTGAATTAATTTCATATTGAAATTATACATAAACAAGTGTCAATATTTTGATAGTTACTCTTTCTTAAAACAGACTATTTGTTTTGACAACAAGAATTTATTTGAAATTAATAAATGTAAATTATATGTTTTTAATTCGGTAAAATAATTTTTTTTGGATTTTTAATATCAAAATTATCCTATGGTGGTGTTTTGGTATTTTTTCTTAAAACGTTCAATTTTTTTATGAATAGTGAAAAAATGCTGAGTTATCGTTTAAAATCGAATTTTTAGTTAAATAATTATTTATTTTATTTAAATTTATTTTAGGTCAAAATAGATACATAATACTTTTATAAGTTCATTTTAATTCATTGGAGTCAATTTATAACAATTTTAGATATATAAAGATATTATCGAACTTTTGTTGTCTTTTACCCACCTCCTAGGAGCATTTAAAAATTTACAAAAACGTAATTTTACCGCTTTTGTGAGTGGAATTTTTAAAATAAGAGACACCTGGCTAATATCAAGGACTAAAATTTGGTTCAATAAGATAAAAATATTTTTTTTTAAATTGTTACATTTTACTTTTATTTACCACGGTTATAAGTAAATAGGATAATTAAGGGTACCAATGATATTATTATTGCCATAAAACATTTCCTAATTCTATTGGATAAATGTAATTTGACAAAAAAAAACCATAGGAATAAAATATGACCCTTTTGGTACATTTTATTAGATTAAGACATTTATTATTATTATTTTGATCAAGAGTTAAAAGAGTTAATATCAATGATTAATGACTAAAACATTTTTAATATAGGGTTATACAAAAGATAAATTCGACTATAAATATTCATTAGAAATCTAAAAATATTTCCTACATAATTGTATTTTATTTATAACTTTTAGGGATTAAATAATTAAATTTATTAAAGACACAATGATGATGCAGTAATTACCTTATTAATGAATGAATCAAATAAATGGTATTATAAATATTAAAATAAAAATAATTTCAACGTTTTTAGGATATCCACGAATTTTATAGGTTAATATGACTTGTTATTATTTATTAAATTTATTTTATTTTAATTAATCATGCTTTTAGTTTGTTAACAAAAACAAATACCAAATAGTGTCAAAATTGACATAAAATAGTTTTTAAAACAAATATTATATTATTATTTGATATAATGGTCCTAAAAATATAAGGTTCATCCAAAAGAATTATATAATAATATATATGACATTAATGAACCAATTGGGTTCTATTGGCTGTATATAGTATGTTTATTAACCATATAGTGTAAATATACAAGAGAACACTATAAAAGTTATATTATTTAACTCAGAGTTAAATCTAAATGATATGGTAAAAATGGTAACCTAAAATTGTCTAAAACATATTGGTTGAGATGTTGTCTACCCATAACCACCTTATAATTTAAAAAATACGTTTTGAAGCCATTATAACCCTAAAATGTGTTTATTATAAAATAATATTTTATGGTTTACCTATGGTTCCCCTCACCCTTCTTATAAAAGGGCACTCTACCTTTTTACAAATTCACACATTCAAATAATTATGGAGCCTCAAAAATCTACCCAAATACTCTCTAAACAATCCTCCCTTAATCCTAGAGTCCCTAATTTAGTCAGAAAGCCAGCTTAATGAGCCCTTTTGATCAAATCAAAAGGAAGAACCCGAAAAGTGGTAATAATTTCACCACCCTCTTTCAAGTTCTTCTCTTCTTCCACTTATTTTTTTGTTATTTCCATTATAAAATAAAAACTCAATTATATTATATATAATTTTATGTTATTATAAATATGGAACAACTATATTCATTATTCTATCAATCTTGTGAATGATAATGTCACCATGCGTGCGTGCGTACGGCTTACCGTCTCTAAGCCGTGGTGTAATTTTTTATTCAACACTATGTTATTTGGATGGATTTAATGATGAGTAATATGTATATAAATAATTAAAATAACATGATAATGTCTCTGTAAAATTAATATACCCTCCAATACCAGATCTTTAAGAAAATTATATTGTCCCTTGTGTGTACGTACGGATTACCGTCTCCACGACGCGAGGAGATTCATTTCCACGTTCACCATTCTTCGACGATTATAAAAATATATATTACTAATAAGTATGTAATATATGACATAATAATGATAATGGATATATATATATATATATATATACTTACATATATCTTATTCACATAGTTCTTTTCAATACTATTTGAAAACGGAAACAATGTTTATGCGTACGTAAGGACTACCGTCTCCATAAATGTAGTTTTTCATTTAATATATATATATATATGTATATTATAAATATTTATATTCTCAATATATATGATATATAAATCATTTTTTATATTCTAGAAATATTTAAATCTTGATCTATGTGATACAATCAATAGCAACAAGTTAAAACATGTACGATAAAGAAAGCGATTATTACCCGAAATGTAAATTTAACTTGGAAATTATTATTAAATGTGTAGTATATAGTCATAACTGAATCATATATGATATCTTAAAAATTAATATGGTTCTATTATAATTTAATAACATACTATGATCTTCCTATAGGAGGGTAAACGTACCCTCGACTAAAGGAAAGTTCAAGGTAAGGGTTAATTCCTCAATCTCATTATTATCCGAGATTGATTATATGTAAGTATTTAATGGGACATTTTTACCATCCATGTTAATTTTTCATAAAAATTATTTCAAAATAAATATTTTATGTATTTTTGAAAGGTACAATTTATCGTGATCATAATTTTAAATGTTTTAAATATTTATCTTTCTAAATCTTTGTAATTAATGTCCATGTTTTCAAAATGATTTTAAGGATTTATTTATATGGACATGAATATTTTGAAATGATAATTCTTTTAAGAAGTTTCAAAGTGGTATGGGACACTTTGATTCAAAAATATCTTTTAAATTACTTCCTTTATAAATGTGGGACTTTTAAATGATCTTACAAAAATAATATTTCCCTCAAAACTTTTTACTCATCGTTTTCAACTATGTCAGCATCCTTTACTGGATATTATTTTTCATTGAGGTTGATTTATTATAATAAAATATTACATATTTTATTGAATGGGTTATGATGTGTTTAACTGTGAATGTTCTAATTTTATGCCATTCAGGGTTTATGGTTAATGTAATGAAATTGCGTATGCTAGTTTTAATATGAATGTTTATGTTATGCTTCAACTATTCATATGAGGAATGCAGTGGACTTAGTAAGTGACAGGTGGAGCCTACTATAGCTCCTAAATGAATCGGTAGGTCTCATGAGACAAACTAGTGTCTTGGAACAAGTCCTTGACAAAAAAAAATTTGTATTCTTTGCAAGAGGCCTTGCATATGTGGTAATGATGTCCGGTATTAGGCATTCCTTCATTGTGAAATTATTTATTACATGTGATTATTCAACTGGTAGAATATACATGTGCAAGTTTATATGGTAATATTTCATTCATTTTTACCATATTATGTTCAAGAATATTTTTAAAAGGATTCTGTTGTTATTACACATCTCACCTTAAAATTTTATAGCTTCCGCTAAATTATTTACCCTTACAGAGCATCTGACCTCACCCCATTCTTATGTTTTATTTTCCAAGGATTCAAAGTAGTGTATTATGATAGATATGCAAGGTCATGATAAAAGGGAAAAATGGAATTCTCAATGAAATATCTATGCTTTATTTTATGTTTCAAATTGTAATGTAATGTTAATGTATAGAATCTATTTTCCAAGACTGCTAAATTGATCGGTCCATCGGGATTTGATTCCTTATCATTGTGCCATTGAATTTAAATAATGCACCGACTCTGGGTAGCTGGGGTCAGGGCGTTACTGTTTTTATCAGAGGAAGTTTATTAATAACCTTGGAATCTAGATTTAGATAAACTTTGATTAGAGCACATAGACCTAATATAGACATTGAGGATTAGTATAGAAGGACTTCCTAGAATTTTGGTAATGTAGAGATTTTGTGAGTTTTCCAAGAAAATACATCACTGTATAGATACGAGCAGGATGAGGCGGCTCTGGCACAGATGTACCTAGTGGTAAAATCTAAAAACACCGCTTTGAGCTAGACTCGAATGGGAACTGGTGAACAACAACGGGCCCTATTGCACACTTGGTTACGACGCTTCCGGGGGATATGCTTATGATAATTCATGTTTGCATTACAAACCACTATGAAGGGTTTATGTGTATATACCTCCTCAAGGAAAACATTTTTGTGATTATGGATTATATCCATAAACTGCTCAATTTAACTTAGGTATTTTACATTTTTGAATTATGAATTGTGATTCACAAACTAACCTAGTTTATGCCATTGTTTAGAAATGGAACCCTTGTAGAAGGAATGAGAACTCCAGCAATACATATGATCCAAAGTGTAAGAAAGATCATATCATTCACAGTATTGAGACATCATTTAAAAGGGAAACAGTCTCCCATGTATTCACAGCATATGAAGAAATAATATCTTCTGTTAATAAGATAAGTAAATAATACTCTGAATCTTATGACATTTATGGGAATCAAGAGAATAAAAGGATGGTAGAATTAAATATGGATAAATGGAAAGAAGGATTTTCCAATACATGATAAATGTTTAATGAATCACCTTGGTAAATGCTTGAAGGAAATGGGTTTTTGTTATATGTGTGGAGAAAAATGACACCAAGTACGTGATTGGAAGGGTAAGAAAAAGTTTTCAAATGTAAAATGCATCATTTGCAAGGCATTGAGACACTACGTGAATCAATGTCCCATTCATAAGAGTATACCAAAAATGATGTTATTGGATAATAATCAAGTTATGATAATACCTTATATGAAGAAGAATGAAAAGTGTTCTTATGTTGTTATTATAGAATTATTTCATTTGAGTGTGGTATCAACGGTATACTGGTTACATGAATTAAGGAGATAAATAAGGATTGTACTGTAGAACTATTTCATAGGGAATTTGAGATTATATGGTCCTGATACTAAGATAGGAATTTTAGAATAAGAGTTGGTTGATTTTGGTAATTCAGGATGTTGTGGTGTTGTAAAAGAATACACAATGAAGGCATTCACATGTTATTACCTTGAATAAAGGATCCTCATTATGTTTAACTTCCTTATAATCGTTGGATTGAGATTTTGGATATAATTATTTTGGATAATTCTAAAGTTTGGAATGGATTAAGATTCAAATTGTATACTATTATTAAGGTTATATTTGGATTTCCATAAAAAGGAAAACTCGGAGGTCAGGCGGCAACCCGTTATGTTTGGTAAGGCCACGAGACTTGAACCCACAACCAAAGTGAGAAAAAGGTGTATCACCTATCATTGACCCATGTGATGTCCGGGATTGAATAATGTAGTTTTTTAACAGGTATGATATCTGAATTATAAATTCATAATTTTTGGAACCCTATACGATTAGGATAAATAGAATATATATATAGTTTATTTTATTTTTGAAATAATTCAGACTGGAAGATGAGTCTGTGGTAGGAATTAGTTGATGGATTATACTCTACTTGTCCAGTATATATATATATATATATATATTCAATTTTATTTTATGTATAAATATATTATTAAACTTTAGGGAAGGGATCTTAAAACGAAAAATGTCTTCTCCTAATACCATATGTTTTGTTGAACCGATGGTATTATAAATCATCATAGATTGGTGGCTTTGAGAGTGATAATTCTACAATTGTTTGTGATTGATGACCTCAATAACTCCCCACAAATATTTACATTTTTACTTCAATTATCCATCTCTAATTTACACCAATGATATCCTAATAAAAATCATAATTTGGTGGTGACTTTTTCATTCCCCTTTTCCTCTTATTAAGAATAATTTTTTTAACCCAATTTCCTATGTGGGTTTTCCTACAAAGGTATTTTCTATTTTCAACCTTTTATTTTTGAAGAAAAATTTCATATTGCAAGGACACAATTTATTGATGGAGGGAAGAATGTAACACCCCATGATTTCAAAGTATGTTATTTCATCAAAGTAATTCAATATCTTGCACCACACGCAACACTGAGTTCAAGCGCACCGCAACTTACCAAACTCGCCTTTTAAAAGTATTTATGAATATTAGTAACTGAATTATGAAATTTATATAATCCTAATAACATTATAATCCATATTATGAGTTTTTTAGACATAATGTAAGAACAAATACATTTTTTCAGATAAAAGAATTATTTTTCAAAAAATGAAAATTCACTGCATTTTAATGGAACCCCTTTTTAAATCCAATATTTAAAACCTTTATATATTAAATTTTATAAAATAAACATCTTCTTTATAATTGGGACATCAGAATTTAGTTTTAATAAATTGTTGTTGTTTTTATGATAACTTTCAAATTTGTGTAAATAGTGAAAAATACTATATTTTAACTGAAAACAACTTTTCTAATCAAAATAATTTATAGTGTGGAATTATACATTTTAATGTTTTGGAAGTATAATTAGATTATATTTTTTCCCTTTAATCCAATTTTTGTCATGGGAATTAATTTCACTTTGAAATTATACATAAACAGGTGTCAATCTTTTGAGAGTTACTGTTTCTTAAAACATGCTATATGTTTTGACAATGAGAATTAATTTTAAATTAATAAATGAAAATTATATGTTTTGAATTTGGTAAAATAGACTTCATTTTTGGATTTTTAATATCTAAATTATCCTAGGGTGAAGTTTTGGTATTTTTCTAAATACTATAAATTTTTTATGAATAGTCAAAAAACAATGAGTTATCGTTTAAAATAAAAATTTTATTTAAATAAATATTCATTTTATTTAAATTTATTTTTGGTCACAATAGATACATTATACCTATATAAGATCATTTTAATTCATTGAAGTTAGTTTATGATAATTTTAGATTTAAAAAACATTTATCGAACTTTTACCGTCTTTTACCCACCTCCTATTAGCATTTACAAATTAAAAAAAACATAATTTTACCAATTATGTCAGTTGAATTTCAAAAATCATAGATACACGGCTAAGATGAAGGAGTTAAATGTGGTTCAATAAGATAAAAATAATTTTTGGTGAATAGTAACTTTTTTTTTATTTACAAGGTTAAAAGTAAATAGGGTAATTAAGTGTAAGAATGATATTATTATTACCATAACACATGTCCTAATTCTATTGGATAAGTGAAATTCCACCAAACACTATCTTAAGAATAATATATGACCCCTTAGCTCCACTTGTAATAGATTACGATAATTATTATTATTTTGTTTAATGAAGAGTTAAAAGAGATAAAATCAATTTTTAATGACTAAACAATTTTTAATATAGGGTTATACATAAGATAATTAGACTATATATATTCCTTAGAAATATTAAAACTATATCCTACATAATGGTATTTTATTTAAAACATTTAGATGTTTAATAATTAAATTTATTAAGGACACAATGATGATGATGTAATTACCTTATTAATGAATTAATCTAATAAATTGTATTATAAATATTAAAATAAAAATAATTTCAATGTTTTTAAGATATCCACTAATTTTCTAGGTGAATATGACAAGTTAAGATTGATTCAATGTATTTCTTTTGAATTAATCATGCTTTTATTATTTTAATGAAAAACAAATACCAAATAGTGTCAAAATTGACATAAAATAGTATTTTAAAAAATATTATATTATTAATAGATATAATGGTCCTAAAAATATAAGGTTTGGAAAAAGAATTATATAATAATATATATGACACTGATGAACCAATTGGGGTTTGATTGTCAGTATATAGTACGTTTATTAACAATATAGTGTAAGAATACAAGAAGAAAATGTAAAAGTTACACTATTTAACAAAAGTTAAATAGAAATGATAAGGTTAAAATGGTAACATAGACGTTTCTAAAACCTATTAGTTGAGTGTTTTTCGACCCATCCCCACCTTATAGTTTAAATTAAAACATTTTGAAGCCATTATAAACCAAAAATGAGTTTATTATAAAATAATATTTTAAGTTTTTTCTAAGGTGCCCCTCACCCCTCTTATAAAAGTTCAGTCACCCTTTTCACTAATTCACACATTCAAAGCCTTTTGGGACGGCCATAATCTGACAAAATAATCTCTCAACTATCCTCAATTCATCTTAGAGGCCCCCTTTTGTCAGAAATCCAACTTAAGAATCCCTTTTGATCCAATCAAATGGAAGAACTCAAAGAAGTGGTAATAATCTCACCACCCACTTTCTAGTTCTTTTCTTCTTCTACTTCATCTTTATTTGTTATTTCCATTCTAAAATAATAACTCTATTATCTTATTGTTGACCTCTCCTATTTTGATAATCCCAATTATGCTTTCATATACTTTGATAATCTCAATCTAATGAATTTATATATATAAATTCTTTCAATTTGTGATCAATATTATAATAATATTAAAATAATCCCTAAGATATGTTAATCCAAGTCTATCTATGTTTATATGACTTATGAAGTTCTTCTAACCCATTCATAAATTTTTTGCATAAGACAGACAAGTATTAAGCCTCTAATCTGGGTATAGCTACTGATATAGAGCTACTGGTACTTTGTCTACCGATAGACAGAGTCACCGATTTGCTATGGTTACCGATATGTACCGAGCTACCGACAGGACAAGTCTACCGATATGCATGTGTCCACTGGAAAGAAAGTCTACCGACAAATTCAGTCTACCGATACAGAACACTAAGAGCTACCAATACGAGCTACCGACCATCCTAATGATACACAGACATGACTGATATGAACCGACACACCGGAGGTACCGATAGACAAGATCTATCGATAGAAATAAGTCTACCGATAGAGCCAGTTCACAGATAGTTACCGATAGAGTAATTCTACTGATACAATTACAGTCACCGATACTTCGAGCTACCGATGGAACTAGATCAACCGATGGAACAAAGTCACTGGTATATATAGGAACCGATGAAAGATCAAAGAGATACCGAAGGAAAGACCTACTATACAAAGTCTATTGTACACATTTACCAACATGAGCTACTAATTGACCAACCAGTCAAACACTATACTCTCAATACTATTTATTTATTAAACTAACGGTTACATTTGATGTCTTTAATGCATTCGATGATATTTAATGAATTATGTTATCATTTAAGGGAACCATACCTAGTAACCATGCAAAAACTAATCATTCCTTTTTTCTGGAGCGGAAAGCTACAAAAAGGGAAGATAAAGATATAGCTAAGATGTAGAGAAGCAAAGAACACTGAGTGTGCAAAAAAAAGCATCAAGGAACTAAGAAGGAACACCTGTGAAAAAGAAAAGATCTGAATATCATTCAAATATGGTGCATTTGTGAACGAAGTGGAATATATACTCCAAGAACACTGGACATACCCGAAGCTACTCATTTTCAAGGATAACACAAGCTGCATTTTGAGTGAACTACAACAAACACATCATGCACTCGGGCTGCTAAACTGGACCAAGAATCAAAGAAGAAAACGACACTCTGTTTTCTTAACAGAAACCAGAGAAGGACTCAGAAGTTTTTCTGATCAACCAAACAAGTCCAGAGATGAACTTCCAATCACTACTTCGTTTCTAAACTCTTTCACACTTCCTTTAGTGATTCTATTTTTACATTTTGAGAAGTGTGTGTACCCTGTTTATTTTACACACACACTGTCTCCTAAGCTAAACTGGAGGATTCTTAAATCCTCACTCAAACTTCATAACCCTTTGTTTCCCACTGTGGATAGTGGTAAAGGTCGAGTAAGACCTGAACAGCCTGTGTGATGTTGTTTGTTTTTCGCACGATGAACTGTGGTAGAGGTCTTCGGACCTAGACAGTAGTGTACTGTTGTTAACCCTGATCAAGGGTGTGGATCAATTTATATAAATTGTTGAGAGGACTAAGTCTTTGCTTGAGACTGAACCTCTTGGTTAACTTTGCTATGCATTTTAATTTAAGTCTATAAGTATACTATATATTTCTTTCATATTCCGTTGCTATTACTTTGAAATACAAAACTATTTTAAAGCTACTTTGATAGTTAAATTATCAAGTTTTTATACTTATTGTAAACCAGTAATCTAGTGTCAAAAGTTAATTTAATCTTCAGATTATGTCAACTATGACTTAATCAATCATTGAGAAACTGATTGAACATTTACACTCTGTATAGATTCAATACAGTTTAACTTTGTTTTTAAATTGGGCGATTTTAAGAAATATAATTTTAACAGAAATTTTTATAGGAACTCAATTCACCCCCCCCCCCCTCTTGAGTGTCCACTCCGACCAACATTTGGTATCATAGGTACTGTTTTTGTTTAAGGATTTTTTTGAAATACTCTGTTTTTCAACTATGATTTTACTTGCATCTTTAAAGATCTTAAATTTCTATTAGTTCTAAATTTTACCTCTTTAAAAAAAATTTCTAAAATCTACCTATGGATAATAAACTAGAGGTTTTTACTACTAACTGGACACATTTCTTCAATGGCACAAAATATTCCCAGTGGAAACTGAAAATGAAAATTCATTTAGAAAGCATGGGTTTTGATATTTGGAGTTCTATAGAATCTCAATATAAAATTCCAGAAACTGATAGTACAACTTGGGATGAACCAACAAAGACTGCTTATAATAATAACATTAAAGAAATGAATTCCTAGTACATTGCTTTAGGAGATGAATAGTTTAATAGAATTTCTGCTTGCAAAACAGCATATGAAATATGGGATACTTTGGGTGTTTCTCACGAAGGAACAAACAATGTTAAATAAATGCATTTGAATACTTATACTATTAAATATGAAAATTTTAAAATGAAAACTGATGAACCTATTTTTGATATGTATCTCATGATTAATGAGATAGTCAATAAAATGTGTTCACTTGGAAAAGTTGTTCCAGCTAAGGAACAAATTATGAGGATACTGAGATGTCTGCCAGAATGATAGAGGGGCACATCTGTTTCAATCAGAGAGTCATTTGACATTGGATCACTTCCAGTAAAAGATAATGTTGTTAAATTAATGATGTATGAGGAAGAACTCAAGGTGAATAGGGAGGAAGATGATGATCCTAAGTGAAAATCCATAGCATTCAAGTATATTGCCTCTAAGATTAAAGACATGGAGAAAATGCAAATACAAACTGAAAGTTCAACAAGTTATGATTCAGACTCTGATAGTGATGCTGAGATGGATCAAATAACAAGGATATTCAAGAAGTTTTATAGGAAGAAGAAATTCTTCATGATATCTAACAACAAAGGAAATTATGATAACAAGGGATAATTGAAGAATGATTGGAAGAAAGCTGACAGGAATGATGAAATAGTCTACTATCAGTGTAAAATGAAATGACACATCAAGTATGATTGTACAAAATTAAATGTAAAAATGAAATATGATTATAAGGACAAGATGTACAAGAAGGCTATGGAAGCAACTTGCAGCGCTTCAAAGGACAACACAAGTGAATTTGATGTTTCTAATTCTGAGAAGAATCATGCCAACATGTGTTTCAGGACCAACACATCTGAGGTAACATTAGATACTCCTATTTTAAATTCCTATTATCCTGGAGATGATACTGATTCTGATTTTGAAAAAATGACTACTAAAGAATTATTTGAATACTTTAATATGCTCAAAGAGATATTCAATTAACTTAGGTATAAATACAAATCATTGAAGAAACAGTATGCTCTTACTACTATTGTAAAAACTGAACTTACTATTGAAAAAGTGAAGAATTCTCAACTATTAAGGGAAAATATAGAACTGAAAATGTAAAATGAGAAACATAGAAAAGACTTAGAGAAGTTTACAAATGGAAAGGATACAAAAACTCAAATTCTAGGAAATATAGTGGCACCGAAATACAATAATGTAATAGGATACAAACCTGGACAGAGATAGCTTATTAAGAATAGATTTATTCCTAAATCTGGATAGAATATTGGTAGTTCATGTTCTAGAAATCCCTATTATTAAACTAGTTAATCATATGGTTATAGATCAAATAATGTTTATGTTTCAAAATATATTGATTATGTGAATTATATGAGACCCATAAGACAAATATGGGTACCTAAAGCTTGGATTTCTAACCTTTCTGGACACAAGAAGAACTGGGTACCAAAATCATTTCCTATATAAATTTGTTTTGTAAGGAACATGATTAAATAATTATCACAAGAATGTATGTTACTTGGACATTGGATGTTCAAGACATATGTCTGGAGATCATTCATGTTTCAATATTTTAATAAAGTTTGATGCAGACCATGTCACCTTTGGTGGTAGTTCTAAAGGAAAAATCATCGTCCTAGGCCAGATTGGAAACTCTAATTCAGTTTTAATTTCTAAAGTTTTATTTGTCGATGGACTTAATTATAACCTGTTAAGTATTTCTCAATTATGTGATGATGGATTTAATGTGAAATTTAAAAATTATTCATGTAATTATTTTATTTCTCAAAATTCATTAGTATTATCTGCTTTAATAAATGAAAATGTTTATGTAGTTGATTTAAATAAGTTAGCTACGAAAAATGTTACTTGTTTAAATGATATTCATAAAGAATCTTGGCTTTGGCACAGATGATTAGGACACTACGACATCTATTCACATAGAAAATTAACTAGGAAGATCTTAGTTAGATACTTACCAAAACTTGAATTCCAAAATGACAAAGTTTGTAATCCCTGTCAAAAGGGAAAGAAACAAAATGATTCTTTTATTTCAAAGAAAGAAGTTTCAAATTCTCCACCTCTCGAGTTGGTTCACATGGACTTGTTTGGACCATCAAGATTTTCTAGTTTAATTGGGAAGCACTATACCGATGTTCTAGTAGATGAATTTTCTAGATATACATGGGTATACTTCTTAACTCAAAAAAGTGAAGCATGTTCTTACTTTGTTAAATACTCGAAATCTATTGAAAATCTTAGTGGAATTAAGATTAAAACCCTGATAATTGATCATGTCCATGAGTATGAAAATCAAGAGTTTTAATCCTATTTCTCACACAATGGCAATAGTCACAACTTTTCTGCTCCTAGGACACCTCAGCAGATTGGTGTGTTTTAAATAAGGAATAAAACCCTTCAAGAAATAGCTAGAACCAAACTTAATGAATATGACCTGCCAATTTACTTTTATGCTGAAGTTGTGAATGTGGCTTGTTATATTATTAATAGAGTCTTAATTACACCAATTCGTATGAAGACCCCATATGAGTTGTGGAATAATATAAAACCTAAAGTTAGTTACTTTAGAGTGTTTGGATGCAATGTTTTTATTCTTAATACAAAGGATAATCTGGACAAGTTTTCTTCTAAGAGTGCTGAAAGAATTTTTCTTGGTTATTCTTTAACTAGAAAATCCTATAGAGTATTTAATAAAAGAACCAAAAGTGTGGAATAATCTGTTCACATCATGTTTGATGAAACTGATCCACATGAGCCTAAAACCTCTCTTGAAAATCTTAAGGAAAATTTGAGTGTTATAGACCTTAATGATAAATCTAAAGAACCTACTGTAAAAACATAAAATTTTATACATATTCTAGAATCTGATGGTATAGAACACGAACTTGGATATGAACCTGAAATTTCTAGTCCTACCATTACTAGATCAACAAGGATTCTATAGAATCATCCTTTGGATGTTGTTGTAGATACTCTTGATAGAAGGACATAGACTAGAGCTTCTCTAAGAAATCATGTTGAACATCAAGCCTTTATTTCACAGCTAAAACCTAAACATGTCAATGATTCTATCAATGGTGAATTTTTGTTAATGGATATGCAAGAAGAGTTAAATAAATTTGAATAAAAAAAGTCTGGGAATTAGTTGATAGACCAAAGGGCACTTTAACAATAGGCGCAAAACGAGTTTTTAGAAACAAAGTTGATGAGTCTGGAAACATAGTTAGAAACAAAGCTAGGATAGTTTCACAAGTATATAGTCAAGAAGAAGGTATAGACTATGAGAAAACCTTTTCACCGTTAGCCAGATTAGAAGCCATTAGGATCTTACTTTCCTATGATGCTCATCTGAATTTCAAGTTATATCAAATGGATGTCAAAAGTGATTTTCTAAATGGTTTTATAATTGATGATGTGTTTTCTGAACATCCACATGGATTTATTAATCCTCATTTTCCATATCAAGTGTTTAAACTTTGTAAAACATTATATAGTCTAAAACAATCTCCAAGATCTTGGTATGGTAGACTTAGAAATTTTCTTATCTCAAACACTCTTTATGTTCTGATTTTTCAAAATGTATTAAAAATGAGTTTCAAATGATTTTAATGGGAGAACTTAAATATTTTCTTGAATTTCAAGTTTTCAAAAATAAAGTTGGTATTATTTTGAATCGATGTAAATATACAAAGGATCTCTTAAAGTGTTTTGTATTGGATAGTATTAAGGAAAGTGAAACTCCTATGAGTACTGTTAGTAAATTGGATGCAGATGAAACTGGGAAACCAGTGGATCAAACCAATTACAGAGGTATGATTAGAAGAATTCTTTACCTTACTGCTAGTCTAAAAGATATTATGTTTAGTGTGTGTATGTGCTCAATATTTCAAGATAATACAAAATAATCTCATTTAATTGATGTTAAACGAACTTTTAAGTATCTTAAACATATTATCAACTTAGGGTTGTTTTACCCCAAAAGACAACCCTTTGAGTTAATGAGTTATTCAGATGCTGATTTTGCTGGTTGCAAGCTGGATAGAAAAATCACTTCAGGAACATGTCACTTATTGGAAAATTCTTTAGTATCTTAGTGTAGTAAAAAGTAGAATTCTATAGCATTATCCACTGTCGAAGCAGAGTACATTTCTACTGGTAGTTGCTGTGCACAAATTTTGTGGATGAAACACAATATTTTAGACTAAGGATATGACTTTAACCATGTTTCAATCAACTGTGACAACACTAGTTCAATAAATATATCGAAGAACCCTATGTCTCACTCTAGGACAAAACACATTGATGTAAGGAACCATTTATTAAGAGATAGTTACCTAAAGGGTGATATAATTATTGAGTTTATAAGTACTGAAAATCAATTAGCTGACATATTCACTAAACCTTCGAGTTCAGATAGGTTAAGTTACATTAGACATGAGTTAGGTATGTTTAACCTTGATCGGTAGCTAACCTCACCAATGTAAAATTTTCACCGATGTGAAATGATCACCGATGTAAAATTCTCACCGATGTAACCCTCACGGATAGTAATTCTCACTGATAGACCCTACCGATGAGTGCACTGTTTTAAAACTTCTTTCTGCCACCAGAATCAAAATCATTTTTACTTTATTTCATTTTGCATATTCATTTCATGATTCCTAAATAATAAAACTAAAGTTGGAGCTACTTCTCATTCCACCGAGCCTAGAACCTTTACCCTCAAACCTTAGCTTCTGAATCCTTAGTGAACCCTAAATCCTTCAAACCAACGATGGAAAAAACCAAACTTCCTACCATCAGAGATGACTCTGTTGAGCCGAAAACCAAGAAGTAGATGGCCGAGCAAGAAGCAATTTGTAGTGGTTGTGTTGCTAGAACTAGGTCGGGGAGACGACCAGTGAATCCTCATCTCCAAAATCGAGTTATTATGATTGAAAAGGAGTTTTGTGTAGAATGGCTACGGCCTAGAAAATGTTTATAGCTTGATGTACTTGAAGATCAAAAATGGTTAGAGTGTTTTTCGAACAACCATGGTCCCTACTTTGCAAAATTTGTGAAACAATTTTACGATTTTGTAACCTTTGAGAAATCAGAGAATGAAAATCGAGTAACCTCTTTTGTGAATGTAATGGAGATGTCGTTTTCATCTGTTGAATGGGTTGAGTGCTTGAAAGTTCCATATGAAAGAGTATCTAGATATGTCTCGAGATCCATGACACTACCAGTGACATTTTCGACTATGAGACTTCTTTGGAAGAGCTGACTGGTGATGGAAGTCAAAGACAAGTAGTTGTTGTAGAAATGGATGGAGAGAACAGATTTCTTTTCAGATTCATTCAACATGTCTTGATACCAAGGAGAAGAGACTATTCCAATTTTAGATATCAGGATATCAATCTCTTGCACATCTTAAGACATTGGGTAAAGGTTACTTTGTGTAGATTGTTGATGATCCAAATGGAAGATATGACAAGGCACAAATCAAATAAAAATGCCTTATTCTTTTCTAAATTGATCTCTATGATGATTAAAGTAAAAGGGGAAGCTGAGTATTAAGATGAGACAGTAGTAGTGAAGAATAAATTTTGTATCACCTCTACTGTTTTCAAATACATGGGGATCAATTCGAAACCTTGGAGAGAAGAATGAGTCAATGATGACCATAAGGTTAATGAGAAATTCAATCATGTCGATCATCCTTCAAGATCAAAGGATGTGAGGGATCCAGGTCTGGGACTTGATGAAGAAGAGCCAGAATATAGTGATGACTCAGAAGAGGAATAGTCTTTTGCTGATGAAGGAGGAGATCCTGACTTACCTCCTAGTCTATCTCATGAAGATCTAGATCAACATAAATCAGATAAGGTAGTAGCTGCTTTAGAGGATGTTGAAGTGGTTTCTGTAGTGAATGAAGAAGATGTTCATGAAAGTGAAGCATCTTTGTCAGCTGATTTGAGCATGACTCCATTTATTGGACAATCCATAGTGCCTTCTATAGATGAAAATGAGGTTGACATACCCTTACCTAATCCAAAAGTCCCTCATGCTATTGCAGAGGAAGAATTGATAGTGGAATATTCTCCTCATGATGAAATACCAGCTGAGAATGCTATTGGGAATGTTGCTGAGTATGTTGTTATCCTAATTGAGTATGCACTCGTTGAGGGGTACCATTAAACCAAGCTTGGAAGTGTTACAATGGATGTTAATATTGAGGATTGGGAAGACGACCCAGGTTTTTTTGTTTGTGGTTTAGAATATCCAGATTCAGATAATGAGGCATCTCACAACATACCTAAGATTACTTATGATGTTGAGACTGAGTTTCTACCTAAAGATTTGGTCTGAATGCATGACCTGGATACTTTAATGAAAAAGCTGGAGGACAATTTTGTGGAATATGTAAAGAAGATGGAAGTTTATATGGCCTCTTCAGTTCAATTGATCATGACTGACTCAATGGTCAGTTTAGCATCTAAAAGAGTACCCACTGTAGTTGCACCTGCTGATATGATCACAAGGGCTGATCTGGAATCCATGAAGGATGAGATGAAAGAATCTTTTAATGCCTCAGTTACTGAGATGAATCTTTGTTTTTATGAAGAGATGAGGATTTTGGAAAGATCATTTGAACTCTCTCTAGGTTGTAATTTGTCAACCTTCATGGTAGAAATAGTGGAAGAAGATAAAGACGGACAGGCTCAAGTTTCTAGACTTGAAGCATATCTTGAAGCTTTAAAGAATTTTTTTATATCTTTGTTATCTTACATTAGCTCAAAATCCCTAGCAGACAAGGACTTAGCCTATGTCAAGATTGTGTTAAACCAGATGGTTTCAGTGTTTGAAGGTTTCTAAACATCTATGATAGATATATTAAAACCCAAGATTCCCAAGTTCTAAATATCATCAGTGGGTTGACAAAAAGAATCAAAGAGACTATATCTTTATCAGTTGGTTCTCTTTCATCTAAACCTTCCATGGATTCGATTCAGTTTTGAGCTGTGATGAAGTATGAGCTTGGTTCAGCTTCAACCAGTGGCTCTGTGGACTCATCCGAGGTGAGCAGAGTTATGCTCTCTACCAGAGATTCAGCTAGAGAAATAATGAAGATAGTCCAAGACTATATGAGAGATGCATATTCCTCTCAGAAAGAAGTGAAAAATAAGGTGGACTTCTATTTCTCTAATATTTTCACCAAAAATCAACTCAACAATCAATTCAAACATCTGTTGGAAAATATGAAGCTACCTCCTGTCAATAAAGTTTTGAGAGAACAAGTTAGAAAGATAGGGAAATTTACTATAGCATTGGAAAAGTTTATAGAGACCAAGGATGACTTCATATCTTCTATGGAGAGAGGAGGAGGGATAATTATGGATTTCAGAAATTTGTTGCTGCCTTTTCTGCATGTTGATGATAGGCCAGTAATTGTCCCTCCTGCTTTTCCGGCCTCTGCCTCTACTGCTTCTCTAGTTCAGATGACTCCTTCCCAAGTAATTCGAAGCCTCACACCTATGATAACACAAAGGACTCCTCAGTACATACGAGGAACAATTTATGTGGCTCATCCTCCTTTGATCATTTCTAGAATTCATATGCCCTCACCTGCTTCCACTTCACCTGAATCCTCTTCTTCTCCCAAGGGTAAATCTAACATTGAGGATGTGGATTGAACCAGGGGCTAGACTATTTCATAAGAATTCATTGTATTTTGTTTATTTCATTTTACCTTATCTGGAACATGCAATGAATCTTTTTTTTCATCTCTTTTACTAATTTTTATTTTTATTTCTCTTCTCTTTGGATTACCACTTTTTGATTACCACAAAGGGGGAGAAATATTTTACCAAGACTTTACAAAGGGAGAGAAATACTCTCTAAGTATAATTGAGTAAGACATAGAGGAAGACATATTCACCAAGGGGGAGAGATATTAATGAAAGGTGGAGAAATTTTATCTAAGGAAAAGCTATCATGCTTTACTCCTAAGATACTGTTACATTTCATCCTCTGATACCATTTTCTCTAACTCTATGATGCCACTAAAATTTACTTTTGATATCATTATATTTAATTTTATCTCTGATACTATCACATTTTCTTCCACCTATGATCCTGTATGTTCTATAACATACTATTTTTCGGAGATAATTACATTTAATGACATATCCTCTATTACAACTGCTCACTATTTTAAAATGATAATATCATAAGTTGTTAATATCAAAAAGGGGGAGATTGTTGACCTCACCTGTTTTGATAATCCCAATTATTATTTCATATACTTTGATAATATCAATATAATGATTTCTATATTTTAATTCTTTTAATATGTGATCATGATGATAATAATATTAATATAATCAATGTGATATGTTAATCCATGTCTATCTATGTTTATATGAGTTATGAAGTTATTCTAACCCATTCGGATAATTTTTTATAAGATAGACAAGTGTTAAGACACTAATCTATGTATAGTGACTGATATAGAGCTATTGGTACTTAGTCTGCTGATAGACAGAGTCACCGATAAGCTAAGGTTACCGATATGTACCAAGCTACTGATAGGACAAGTCTACCGATACGCATAAGTCCACCGGTAAGCAAGTCTACCGACAGATTCAGTCTACCGATACAGAACACTACGAGCTACCAATACGAGCTACTGACTGGCCTAATGATACACAGACGCAACTGATATGAACTGACACACCAGATCTACCGACAGACAAGAGCTACCGATAGACAGAAGTCTACCGATAGATCCAGTTCACAGATAGTTACCGATCGAATAAGTCTACTGATACATGTAAAGTCACCAATACTTCGAGCAACCGATGGAACTAGAGTAACTGATGGAACCAAGTCACTGGTATATAGAGCAAACAATGCAAGATCGAAGAGCTATGATGGAAGCACATGCTATACAAAGTATACCATACACATTTACCAACACGAGCTACTAATTGACCAACAAGTCAAACTCTATACTCTCAATACTATTTATTTATTAAGCTAATAGTTACATTTGATGTCTTTAACGCATTCAATGATATTTAATGAATTCTTTTGTCATGATAGGGAACCATACCTAGTACCCATGAAAAAACTAATCATTCTTTTTTGCTGGAAGTGAATGCTACAAAAAGGGATGATAAATATCTACCTGAGATGCAGAGAAGCAGAGAACACTGAGTGTGCATGGAACGAGCATCAAGGAACTAAGAAGGCACACTGGTGAAAATGAAAATAGACGAATATCATTCAAACGTGGTGCATTTGTGAAAGATGAGGAATCTATACTCCAAGAACACTGGACATACACGAAGCGACACATTTTCAAGGAGAACACAAGTTGCATCTTGAGTGAACTACAACAAACACTTCATGCACTCAGGATGCTAAGCTGGACCAAGAATCAAAGAAGAAAACGAAACTCTGTTTTATAAGCAGAAATCAGATAAGGACTCAGAATTATTTCTGATCAACCAAATGAGTCCAGAGCTGCACTGCCAATCAATAGAGCTTTTCTAAACTCTTTCTCACTTCCTTTAGTGATTCTAACTTTACATTTTGAGAAGTGTGTGTACCCAATTTCTTTTATACTCACACCTTCTCCAAAGCTAAAATGGAGGATTCTTAAATCCTCACTCAAACTTAATAACCCTTTGTTTCCGATTGTGGATAGTGGTAGAGGTCGAGTAAGAACTGAATATCCTGTGTGTTGTTTGTTTTTCCCCCGAAGAATTGTGGTAGAGGTCTTTGGACCTGGACGGTAGTGTACTGTTGTTTACCCCGATCCAGGGTGTGGATCAATTTATATAAATTGTTGAGAGTACTAAGTCTTGGCTTGAGAATAAACCTCTTGGTTAACTTTTCTATGCATTTTAAATTATTTTTATAAGTATACTATATATTTATTTCATATTCCAATGTTATTACTTTGAAATACAAAACTATGTTAAAGCTACATTGATAGTTAAATTAGAAATTGTTTATACTTTTTGTACACCAGTAAGTTAGTTTCAAAAGTTAATTTAATCTTTAGATGAAGTCATCTAAGACCAAATCAATCTTTGAGAAACTGATTGAACATTTACACTCTGTATAGATTCAATACAGTTAAACATTGTTTTTAAATTGGGGGATTTTAAGAGAAATAATTTTAACAGAAGTTTTTATAGGAACTCAATTCAACCCCCCTTTTGTGTATCCACTCCAACCAACACTTATATATATTGTGATGATATTATAAATATGTAACAACTATACTCATTATTTTATTCATCTTGTGAATGATAATGTCACCATGCGTGCATACGTACGGCTTACCCTCTCCATGCCATGGTGTATTTTGTTATTCAACACTATGTTATTTTGATAGATATAATGATGAGTAATATATATATAAATAATGAAAATAACATGATAATTTCTCTGTAAAATTAATATACCATCCAATTCCACATCTTTAAGGAAATGAAATTGTTTCTCTTGTGTACGTACAGATTACCGTCTACACGACGCGATGAGATTCATTTCCACGTTCACCATTCATCGACAATTATAAAATTATATATTACTAATAAGTTTGTAATATATGACATAATAATGATACTAGATATATATATATGTACTTACATATATCTTATTCTCAAAGTTACATTCAATACGATATGAAAACGGAAACAACGTTGATGCGTACGTACGGACTACCGTCTCCATAAACAGTGTTTTTTATTTCATATATATATCTCTATTATACATATTTATATTCTAAATATATATGATATATGAATCTTGTTTTATATTTTGTAAGTATTTAAATCATGATCAATTTGATACAATCAATAGTATCATGTTAAAACATGTATGATAAAGAAAGCAATTATTACCCGGATTGTTAATTTAACAAGGAAAGTATTATTAAATGGGTAGTATAAAGTCATAAATGTATCATGTATGATATGATAAATATTAATATGGTTCTGGTATAATTTAATAACATACTACAATATTCCAATAGGCAGTTAAACATACCCTCGACTAAAGGAAAGTGCAAGGTATGGGTTAATTCCTCAATCTCATTATTATCATAGATTTTTTATGTGTTTGTATTTACAGGGACATTTTTATCATCCATGTCAATTTTTCATACAAATTATTTCAAAATGAATATTTAAAGGATTTTTGAATGGTACTCTTTATCATGATCAGATTTTTAAATTTTGTAAAGATTTATCTTTCTAAATCTTTTTAATTAATGTCCATGTTTTCCAAATTATTTTAAGAATTTATTTATATGGACATGAATTTTCTGAAATGATAATTCTTTTCAAAAGTTTTAATGTGGTATGGGACAATTTAATTCAAAAATCTCTTTTAAATTACTTTTTTTATAAATGTGTGTCTTTTAAATGATTTTACAAAGATGATATTTCTCTTAAAACGTTTTACTCATCATTTCCCACTATTTCAACATCCTTTACTATATATTATTTTTAATTGTGGTTGATTTATGATAATACAATTTTCTATATTGTATTGAATGAGTTATGATTTTTTTGACCGTGGATATTCTATTTTTACACCATTCATGGTTTATGTTTAATGTATTGACAGTTTCATATGCTATTTTTAATACGAATGTTTATGTTATGTATAAACTATTCATATGAGGAATGTATTGGTCCTAGTAAGTGACGGGTGGAGGCGGCTATAGCTCCTCGATGCATCGGTGTGACTCATGAGACAAACTAGTTTCCTGGCACAAGGCCTTGACAAAAACATTATTTTTAGTCTTGGCACGAGGCCTTAACTATGTGGTAATGATATCTGGTATTAGGCATTCCCTCATTGTAAAATTAGTTATTACATGTGATTATTCGACTATTAGAATATCCATGTGTATGTTTATATGGTAATGTTTCATTTATTTTTACCATGATATGTTCAATATTATTTTTAGAAGGTTTTTGTTTTATTAGACATCTTGCCTTAAAATTTTATAGCTTCCTCGAAATTATTTACCCCTACTGATCATCTGATCTCACCCCTTAATGATGTATTATTTTCCCAGGATTCCATGAAGTGTATTATGATTGATATGCAGGGTCAAGCTAAAAGGGAAAATAGAATTCTGATAGAACTATCTATGTTGTGTTTTATGTTTCAAATTGTAATTTAATGTTAATGTATGTAGTTTATTTTCGAAGACTGCTAAACAGATCGGTACTTCGGGACTTGATTCCTTTTAATTGTGCCAATGTATTAAAATAATGCACCGCCTCTGGGTAACTGGGGTTAGGGAATTACACTAAAAAAATGGATAGTTATCTTAATTTAGATCTTTAAATGGTTATGTGCTTATGGGATATCTATTCATAGTATTGGATTTTGGGAGTTCTAGAGATGTTAGATGTAGTTGAGTTTATGACTGGGTTTTCCAATAATGTGGTTGTGAGATATATTATATCTAGTACTTTTGGTGTTGCTACATGCTACCCAACCATATCATTTAGGGAGACTGGCACCCGATGGATTATGAAACCAGGGAGTGTTTTACCCAGTATCTCTGTGGGAGGATGGATCGATGACTTCCCCCTTTGGAACCATTCTATTCTCATGGTTGTTAATTGGGATAATATACACAATGGTTAATTTTCCCCTTATATGTGTGTAAAAGTATTTAATGTCTTTTATTTATTTTGCACAAAAATATTATAGATATGGTTTCATAAATTCTCTTATATGTATAACATATATATGTTTTGATGGCTTCAGGATCCTTATATGGTGTACGGGTCGCAGTAGCATGAGGTATAATACCTGACATTTGATACATGTTATTTGAGATGTGTTGGATCTCAAAATTTGTGTGGTTAATTTTGGTTATGTGCATATAATGGTGGTTTGTTTCATGAGGTGCATGTTGTGGTGTTTGTCCCTGGGGACTATGGGCTAGCCTTTTGGGGAGAGATGCTTACGACGTGTGGTGTTGGGGAAAATAAATCTAATATTGGGGAAGTGGTAGCATGGTACACATTATATTATTTTTATATTATTTTCTTGTATGTGATACTTGTTGAGAGCAACTGTGTTGTGTCCAGGAACTTTGTATACATGTTTCAGTGATGAGTTAATTTCACTTGTTGTTCATTACGCTTCAACAAATTTTCTTTACTTTTTCTCAATAAGATATGGGAAGGATCCTACTCAGAATAATATTATACTCACATTATGATATGTAAAAAAATTTATAGTTACATAGAAAGTTTGGAGATCAGGAAAGTTACTACTACTTCAATGTTTTGCATGAGATGTTTGGGCTTCATGGTTGTTTCGGTATTAAATCTATTTCATATATTCAGTTTTTCCATTCAGTTGTAGCAGTTTTTTCATGAAATTATATATATATACTTGGGTTTTAATTTATATTTCATTCTATGAAGTAGTTTGTTAGTGTTTCTCTTATCTCTCTCTTTTCAAGTATTCTTTAATATGAGAATGCCTCCCATTCAGGTGTTTGTTATACACTCAGTACTAGCCACCAACCCAGGGCCTACAGGAGTTGTGAATGGGGGGTCATTATCTATCATTTCACATTTCCAACATTGGAGAGGTGAAATTGTTGGGGAGTGGGACAGGACACTATGGATTTTCTACTGGAATTAATTTTTCATGTAATTATTGGTCATTGCATTTTTTCCATAAAAAATGAATGGTATGAGATAACAATTAGGGTTAAGACATATTAAGGTTATTTTGAGGAAGTTTCCCAAATTTATATTATTTAATAATAATTATATTAATATTTTATTGATACTGGACAACCCAAAGGATTGGTGAAAACCCATCATATCCAGTAATTTAGGGTGAATTGAACCCAAAACTGAAGGGTGAGAAGGGTTTGTCAAATACCACAGGCCTATGTGATTTCATTATTATTATAAATTTTATTCTTTATTTAAATCCTCTAATAGATAAATTATAAGTTCATTATTAGGAAAATGTTTATTATATATAACCAGGATATTAGAAATGGTTTTTTTATTAAGTGATTTTTATAATTATGGATGATGTTCATTATTTTTGGAATCCTATAATATTATTGGATAATCAATATTGTTGTATATTTTAAGAATATTAATGATACTAATATATTTAATGGTCTACGTTGAACATTGGGTATTACTATATAATTTTGGATATTAGTGCAGTTTTTTTATAATATAAAGGATTATTTATTTTAGAGAATTATCTTATTTTATCTGATCCATTTTATAGGTAAATGTTTCATGAATAGGTAAATGAATAGATAAATTGTTTTGGATTATTTGATTATATTGAAATTTATTCTTGTGCATAATGAATACTAATCATTTGGAGAAAAATATGAGTTTTAGGTGGAAATTGATTTAAAGATGAAACTATACATTTAAAGTAAGTATATTGCATTATTTTCTTAGTATATGTAGTAAAATTATTCATCATTTCCCTAAAAATAATCCTGATAGTGAAACATTATCCATCTACTTATCTTAATGAGAAATCATGACATTTATAACACAACACATTTTTATGTTTTTGTGGGTGTTATCTTTCTCATTATCATGTAATCTATCACTCTCTATTTGAACATGATAGTTGTTTTCTCTTCCATGTGCCTATTTTTTATGGAACCCTAGAATATGTTATCTTATTTGTCTTTTATAATTTCATCTATTTGTTATAATGTGTGAGTCTCATTAATCCCTTTTCTGATGTTGGATTTCCAAAAAGGTATTTTAAACATTCAAACCTTCCTTAACGAGCCCAAAGATAAAAAGTGTAACATATAAATTCAAATATATAGGGGATAATTTATCAGCCTAAGTTAAATAAATTAAATATTATGTTAGTTAGCTTCCATGAAAATCCCCATAGAGCCTAAATGAACAACAAAATATTATAATATAAATGTTACTATTATAACTGTGCCATTAGAATGATAATTATGGACATTATTAACCATATTATGAATGTTCGGTCTGTAGATTTATATATAATTAATTTTTTTTGTGAACAAATAATTATAAGTGTAAATCAAACACATTTTTAATGTAAATTGAAATTTTATTCTGAAAAACAATTTAACTGTACACATGTTTGTTTTAAATACAACTAATAAAAAATCCATCTGTTTGATTGTATTAATGAAACATACATATATATATATAATTTATTAATTATAATTTTCAAAATTATTCTTACATATTTTGGAGAAATGATATAATCACAAATCCAATTTTATGCACAAAAGAAGTGTATTCTCTAAAAAAGTAGTTTTTCCACATTCAAATGGAACCCATTTTCTAAATATTCATCATGACACTTTCATAAATATCAGTTCACAAAATAAAAATTATTATTTAAAAGATATATATATAAATTTACATTTTATTATTATTTAGTATTTTTTTGATACGTTTCTTGTTTTGATGAATAATGAAAAAAATAGATTTTTAATCTAAAACACATTTTTCATATAAATAATTTATACTATTAAATTATATTATTATTGGTTTAAAATTATAATTAGACCCTTTATTAATAATTTAGAAAAATTTATATCATTGGATACCCTTTTACATTGAATTTGGATTTACAAACATTTCGATCTTTTGAATGTTATCACTTTTAAAACAACTTTTCTCACACAATCATTAAGATTAATTTTTAAATGATTTCTAAAAATTTTATGAATATATTTTAAAATTTTGGATTCCATATTTTCAATTATAAAGTAACATTTACTAAATAACACCATTTTTTAGTCATTATGAATATTAAATATAGTAATCTTTTTAAAATGGTTAATTATAAATCGGGTAATTATGGGAAAAAATACAATCATAAAAATTGAAAAATCACCATATCAGTTGTTCTAATTTTATTTGGTGGTTGAAAGAAGAAAAGAGACATTCTTGGGTATATTTGGTTATCTTTTATAGCCACCTGGATGACTTATTTCCAATTATAGTATTTTATTCAAATAAATTTGAATTTGGTCATACATTTTTTAACAAGTGAAATATTTTAAATATAAGATTATATAAGAGATATGTTAAACATTACATATAGGTTTCATTGATTAGAGGTTTTTACTATTCATTATAATTTATTTTTAAAATTTAATGAATAAATTATTTAATTAAAGGCATTCAAAATGATAATGTATTAATTTAAATGAAATATCAAATAAATTATATTGGACATATTAAAATAAAATTAATTTTAAATAATTAATTTCAACTATGAATTTTATTATTTAATATTATATATTAGTGACTTGTTAATAGAGTTGGTTTGAATATATCATTATGTTATGATACTTTAAAAATTCAAGTAATGAATATGTTTAAAATACAAAATATTTCTATTTTAAAATAATAATTATTTTAATAAATGATATATAATTATTTTTAAAATAAAAAACTAATAAAAAAATTACCATAAAGTTGTAAATATTAATAATGATTAATTTTTTTTATTTTTATTTTTATATTAACAAAATTAACCCTTAATATGAAAATTACATGATATCACATTAAGAGTTAAGTGTCCTAAATAATGGTTAAAAAAATAAAAGTATTTAAAAATAACGAAAAATTGTCAAATTTTCATTGGAGGATTTTATTTTGACCAATCATCATCAGATCGTAAAAATTAATTACTTAGGAGCCCGATATAATATAAAATTAATTTATATTTATTTAATAATATAATGCATTCAATGTTTACCCTCCCCTCTTTTATAAAGGGGCGCCAATTATTTTTTTCTTCCCACATCAAAACATATTAGGGTTTTCAAATGAATTTTGATTTGTGTATATGGTGAACTACTGCCTAGCATACCAATATAATTTTCAGTTCATCATTTTCCTCCGTGATTATTTATAATTACCGAATTATAGTTTATATATGATATTAATGTCTTATTTATCATTATAAAAAGATAATATATCATTTACATTCTTATATTTCCATTCATGAAAAATGATAACATCATTCATATGTATATGTGAACTATAACCTCCTTGAAGATATGTGATTAATTTTTCATCACCTCCTCATATAGATGATTTATATAAGTATATATTAATTACTAATATGATATTAATTATATTATGATCTTTTTCTAAAGATAATGTGACAGTTACCTTCATTCCATAATGATCATTTAAAAATAAATTTGTTACTCATGTATATGTACAAGTTACCATATCCATGATTGTCATGTAGTTAATTTTTCATATGTTTATATAATGGAGGTATTAAAAAGTGTAATTTATGGATAAAATTTATTAATATTTAATGAATATTATTCTCAAAATAATTGAATTCTAACCACATTTGTCTTGATAACTCAAACCAAAATCAATTTGTACACGTGTAACAAATATCATCAAAACAACCAACATGAACTGAAATAATATATAAATTGTTATAACATTGTAATTATTGATATAAATGTAATAATTAACTTGAAATTTTTTTCCTAGAAAGTAGAAAAATTAACTTATGTTAATTATTCAATAATATAATGGTTACACATTACAAGTCAAACTCTATGTAAAGAACATTGTCCTAGTATCCTTTCATGGAGACATATTTTGATGTTATACACAATTTATATTTCATTAGATGCATTTATAACCATATTTAAATATCATATGATTAATTTATTTATTAGAATTTTATTTAATGTTATTTCAATGTAGTTCCTTCATGGGTCTTCTGAAATAAATATTTTAATGTGGTATGAAACTCTTTGACTGAAAAATATATATATTTTAATCTGTATAAATATTATTGATATTAATTTTTATATATATATTTTTATTAATATAAAATGATCATAAAGGAAATTTTATATCTATTTTTATATCTAGAAAAATCTATTAGAACTCATTTTTTTAAAGGAACACCTCTTTTCCTTTTACATGAATTTTTTTTTTAATTTTTTTTATATATTGATTGGTTATTTCCATAATATGTAATGTTTTCTTATGAGTCTACATTCCATTTTACGAGTGAATTATTGAGCATTTAAATTTTTTAAGGGTTATTCGTATGTAACTGTACATTGAAATGTTTATGGGCAGTTATGTGATAAACCTATGTCGTGAGGTTTCAGGATAAACCATGGACGGGTGGTTATATTATAACCTCCAATGAAATATGTATGAAATTCTACCATATAGATATTCCATTTGTAAGAGTGACATGTATGGAAGTAAAAAATATTGTTATTCTATTTGTTTTTAAAATTATCCATTTTACATACTTATCTTTTATATACATTTATTTGAGTTTTCAAGAAAGATGTTTGATTTTTAAAAGGTAATATAATGTTAATTTTGAAATGATTATCCCTTTTTCAGGTTAAAAAGGTATCTCTTTAAAGAAATGTTTTATAGGTTTTTATGTTACAACCGTGTACCATTATTTTAATTACCATACAATTATTTTATTCTCATCATATGTTTTAAAAATATTTTCATAGGATCTAATGAATACTTGGGACAAGGATGTGATTGAGGGATAATTGTGAAGATATATCATCCTAAGAAAACATTTTTTATTTTAGTGATTTTTGTTTAATGGAAAAAATGGATTCTTATTATTAGTGTCCCCTTGTATTTAATGGGTTTACTATGTATGTGTTTCTCCTAATTCTCAAAAACTCTAAATATAAAAGGTTATTAAGGAAATAAAGTGATTTCTAGATCTAAAATAACTAAAATATGTAATGCTTAAGGTCGACTCTTGATAGAGTGTATATGATTATAAAATAAATTATAAATGAATAAGTATTTATCATCATGGGTTTTTTATTCTGATATAACATTGAGGTATTCTCCTTTCACGAAACCTTGTGGTGGTGAACCATGGAAATTGCTTAACTAATTGTTTTGTTTGTCACTTCGAGGATATAATAAAAGTAAGAGATATATTACTAAAAATCATTGAACATGATCATTAGAGAGGGTCACATATAACTGAAATTCCATGTTTCACCTTTCATTTCATAGTATTTTCCATATGTTTGAAATAAATTATGAAGAATGAACTCATTTGGACTTTACTATTATGTGAAAATTCCACTACTATAGATTTTTTATATTCCCATTCATGAAGCCTCTTCTATCAAATTCAAGATGATTTTATAAAATATTATACTACTTGAATCAATATTTTAATTGTCTATAAAAACTTTTTACCTTATTTTATATTAATATGAACTAGATAGACAAACTCTATTCTTTAATGGAATTCCATCCAATAATGGGTATTTAGGATTCACCTTATTTTATATAGATATCATTTAGTCACATTAGTGACTCAAATATATAATATCATAGTAATATATAGATCACTATTATCATCCCCAAATGTGAAACTAATTTATATCCAAACCATTCTTTTTTCCATGAAATTTGTTATTTCCCTCCCTTATATAAGTATATGATGATACCCACAATTCATTATAATATAAATCCACTATCAATTGAAAATAAATCCAACACACATCCTTTGGTTGCAATATTCCTCACATTTGTATTTTTTTTAATTCTTAAATAAATTTGATTATATTTCCCAATGTCGTCTATTCTATGATTTTTACCCCTCCCAGTACCATTGAATCTACTTCTCCCATAATTGTATGGATTTTTTGTTCATTCTTCTCTACCACATTGGAAAAAAAATAACTTGTCATATTCATTTAATTTATTTAATATATAAAAATCCATATATTAAATAAGTTCCTTATTTATATAGAATAAATTAATATGGATCCTATTTCATTATAAATACTTATTATATGAAAATGAAATCATTGTAATTTATATTAACACTACTGATATCTAAATGTTTTTATTCAGCGAGATTAATAAGTTGTAAAAAGCTATAAAAAATAATCTAACCCTACATGAGTTAGATATTAGTATAAGAAATAAGAAAATATTTTCCCAACATAACTATTTTATATATTAATCAATTTATAAATATATAAATAATTCTAATCAGTTAACATTCTTTAAAAAACTGATTACAAAATCAAACACACTTACTAAAATACATGATAAAATTAGCATGAAAGAAAAATGTGTGAGAGATATTCATACATATTGTAACTCTTTATCTATCAATTTAATATATCTCTATCATTAATAATTCAACAGTCATACATGTTTTTTATATACAAACCCCATTTTTATTATCATCATTAATCTAGGTTTTGGAAAAACATGATGAATTTATTAAATGGCTTAAAACATAAGATGATGATTTGAGACTGTAATAAAATTATTGATTGGTGATTATCCCAAAGATTTATTTTATATTAATAAACATAATCCTCATTGTGACAACCCAATAATTAATTATATAATTATTTTATAATAAATTTCATATTTTCATTTGCTTGTGGTGCTTGCATCACCAGGTTAAAAAACAAAATACTAATTAAAAATACTATTTATACACGACCATTATTAATCTGATGTTAAATTGGAGTATATGAATAAATATAACAGAATAATATTTTACATATTATACATGTTCATTGGTTATCTATTTTTTGGATGTAAAATTAATATTCAGTTGAAAGTAAAATATATGTTTTAAGAAAAAAAATCAATGGAAAAGGTTTCATCATTTTTTACCCACATATGCTAAAATTATTTATAGAAACATTTATAATATTTATATTATAATTTTATCATCATTTATGAAATTTTAATATCAGAATTTAATTTTTATGAATTTGTTTAGAATTTTTTGAAGATATTATTTTGCAGATGAATACAAAAATGATTAATTTGAATTGAAAAATTCAATTTCATTTAAATTTTATATAATGATAAATTATATTTAATTTTATTTTCAATAAAATTAGGTAAAACAAATAAATAAACATATATATTTTTTAGATCATTAGAATCATTTTCATATTAAATTATTATTTAAAAACTATCTAAGCCATTGAACATTTTTCTTTTAAAACCCTCTTTATCGTCCTTTATCCTTTAGTAATTTTAAATGATATGATTAATATTTTTGAATTTAAAATATAAAAAAGTGATAAAATATTATTAATTACAATAATTTATATTATATAATAATGAAGATGTAATCTTTAACCAAAATTTCTAGTAAGATAAGTAAAAATTAATTTCTATGATTACGGTAAATTTTATCCTCTCTTGTTCATAGATTAAAACCTCCTTGGATATTTTCATCCCTGGGTAATTTACATCTAAAACAATATACCCACATAATAGAAACCATGTTTTGGGAAAACTTTATATCTATGATTAATTTAGTAACTATCTGAAGGAGGTTGTATGAAACGATTTAAAATTCCTAACTATGTGTTTTTTATTTTCCTTCCACCTTATAAACATATTTTCATTTATGATTATATAAAAATAAAATTATATAATATATATATAAATGTTATTATGTTATATTAATTTCCTAAAACCATCCTCAAAACAATAAAATGGGTCAAAAAATCATCATTTATATGTATGATGGATTACCGCCTCGTGAACTGATGTAAAGTATGCCCCACACATCACTTATAAAAGGACACCATATCCTCAATTTTTAAAAACGTAAAACCATATTTTATAGTCATATTACTACCCAATTAACATTATAATTTACATCCAACATCATATAATTCATTTTTGTTCAAAAAATTATACTAAGAATACATTAGAAATAATCCTATATATGTGGTATGAGACGTGGTACAATTCAATACTATGTCTTTTAGTTTTAATTTTCTTCCACCTTATGAATTTTTTTTATTTATAATTATATAAATATAGAACCATCTACCATGTATTGATATGTTATAATGGTAATTTAAGTATGTAAAACCATCTTAACATCTATTAAATGTGTTTAGAAATCATCATCAAACGTTATGGTAGGTTTCCTCCCCACAAACTAATGTTCCATGTTTTTCATCAACACCACACAAAATAGTGTTTGATGGAAAAGATAAAGAATATATATGATATTAATAACATAATTATACAATTTGAGTCATTATATCATATATAACTATTTTTAATTTCAATTCCAAATGGGACATATAACGTCACTCATTTGTACGACAGACTATTTCCTCACGAAGAGATATGATTAATTACTCCACTAAAATATTACATTTAATGTTATGAGTATAATATTTAATAAATATATGTGATATTAATGAAAAAATAATGATATTATTTATATATTTTTAATTATTAAAATACAATATATAATTTTTTTATTACATGAAAAAATGATAATGTCGTTCGTGTATGTGTCGACAACCACCTGTATAAAGATATGTGACTCATGTTTCATCACCAATCCTCATACATTATATGTATAATTATATTATAAGAAATAATGTATTATATTAGATATTATAATCATTCTATAAATACAGAATGTTTCATTTCTAAAACAACCATTGAATAATGGAACTGTTACTCATGAGTATGCATGACTTACCATCTCTATGATCTTTACATACATAATTTATAAAAACAATATTTAATTTTTGATCATGACTATAGAATTTATATATATAAATTAAAATAATTTCATTATTATTATTCCTTATGTAACACCCCATGATTTCATAGTACGTTATTTCTTCAAAGTAATTCAATAAGTTGCACTACATGCAACACTGAGTTATAGCGCAACATGACTTTCCAAACAAGCCATTAAAAATAGGTTAAGAATAGTATTAAATTAATATTTAACTTTATATAATCATTATAATTTTAGAATCCATATTATAAGTTTCATAGACATAATGTAAGAACAAATACATTTTTTCAGATAAAAGAAGTATTTTTCAAAAAAATGCAATTTTACAGCCATTTAATGGAGAATCGCTTTATATAAAATATTTGAAACTTTTATATATTAAATTTGACAAAATATACATGTTATTTATAATTGGTACATAGGAATTTATTTTCGATAACGTTTTGGTGTTTTTCTGATAACTTTCATATTTGGGTGAATAGTGAAAAATACTATATTTTAACTGAAAACAACTGTTTAAATCAAAATAATTTATATTGTTAAATAATAAATTTTAATTATTTGGAAGTATAAATAGATTATATTTTTACCATTTAATCCAATGATGGTCATTGTAAGTAATTTCACTTTGAAATTAGACATAAACAAGTGTAAAACATTTGGTTGTTATTATTTTTTAAAAATACGCCTTTCAGTTTTGACAGTGGGAATTAATTTTAATTTAATAAATGAAACTTATATGTTTTGAATTTGGTTAAATAGACTTCATTATTTAATTATTAATATCAAAATTATCTTAGGGTAATGTTTTGGTATTTCTCTAAAATCTTTTAATTTTTGATTACTAATGAAAACACTGAGTAATAGTTTAAAATGGAATTTTTATTTAAATAATTAATTATTGTATTTAAATTTATTTTGTGTCAAAATAGATACATAATACATATATAAGTTCAACATAATTCATTGAAGTCAATTTATAATAATTTTAGATATATAAAAATTTTATTGATCTTTTCACCGTCTTTTACCCACCTCCTAGGATTCCATTATTCTTTGTTCGTCCGGGTTCCGGTGGAACCATATTCATCGACACACCCCATCCCATTACTATGTAGCTTTCTCCTTTCAAAGATCTGGTGCTTTTGTTTCTCTTCTTCATTCCTATGTCGATCCCCGACTTTCCGCGGTGTGAATCTGTGTTCCTGCATCCTCTCTCCTCCGCTGCTCTCGGTTTTGGCTGTCTGGGTTCTGGAAGGAGTTGGGTTTCATCTTCTTCATCTTCTCGACATCGACCTCAAGCATTGTATAGTGCCTCCCTTGGGATCCTGAAGCTTCTTCTGTCACTTTCATCCTTCGTCGGAGTCAGATCTGCGAGTGGAACACGAAGCCATATCCCCATTATCTTCTTCTTCGGCACTCCAGATCTATGTGATTATTTTCTGAAGACGTTTAGAGTGGTTGAGCAAATCATTTTAATCACTGTAAGATCCCTTTCAGCTTCAGATCCTTCTGATCTGAGTCTCGATGCATACTCAAGTTTTAGGTTGTTCCCCCCTTTTCGTCTTTCCCTTCCGGCTGATGTGAAGTGGAATGGTTCTCTTGCCGGTTCCTATCTCACTGGTTCGTGAATTTTCCACCCTGAAGTGGTTTTGTCTCATGAAGCTCCTTCTGCGATCGTTCACCATGCTGTGAGACCGTGAAGTGGCAGCGACAAAGTAGTCTGAATCACGAAGTTTCTTCCGCGAGGATCCAACGCATTATGTGTTCACGAAGTGGAATCAGCGAAGCAGTCTGACTCGTGAAGTGCCTCCTGCGAGGTTACACCACGTTGTGCATTCTCATTGTGGCCACCATGAAGTGGCCTTACTCGTGAAGGGTATCCTACAATGAACCACCGCGTTGTGGTACTGTTGTGCGATGTGGCGCTATGAACCACCTGTTGTGCTGTAAAGGTCGATGGTCTGCCGCGTGGATTGATGCGCGAAGTATGGGGTGAGCTGCAGTGAGAGTTTCCTGGATGCGACCACATAATAGGTTTATTTGACTTTGTAGGATGTGGTGCTTGGTTCATTGGGTGTTTCATGGCTGGAGTTTGCATTGAGGCATCTGGGTCATTAACCTTCTTGGTGGACATGGCCTTGACTCAAGTGGGGGTCGTGGGGAATGATAGGGCGCTGACCCTATTGGAGGTTTTCAAAATAAATATTTCACTATAGATACTGAATTTTTCAATAAATGGAAGAGTTTATCCTTGAAGGAAAAAAATAAAAGGTGACAATTAAGGCACAGAGAAATGAGGACACTCAGCTGGATAAGCATTTGTCTATTCTCGTGGTGGGAATGTTCGTGGAAAACATTTTGGTTAATCAGGGGGATCCCAAAAACACTCTACAACTCATCTGGAAACATGATGTAGGAGTTTCTATTAAGGAAGCGGGGATCAACCACTTCGTCTTTGAGTTATTCAACAAGAATGATAGAGACAAGATCTTGTGCGGCAGACTATGGTCCTTTGATAATCAACTCCTCCTCATAGAAGAATTCAATGGGGGGGACGATATCCAACAAGTGAATTTAACCTGTTCCCCCTTATGGATACGTGTTAAAGGAATCTCCTTCTATGTAATAACACAATGTAGCATGAGAGAAATTGGGGATAGTTTAGGTCTTTTCCTTGACTGGGATAGTTCAGACCCAATACAATGGGGCCCGAAGGCTTGGATCAAGGCATAGATTGAAGTGTCAGAGCCACTAATGATGGGAATGTTCTTGAAAGTTGAATAAACCATTTCTTGACTATCATTCGAGTTTGAGAAACACCCAATCGTTTGCTTCTTATATGGCCACCATGGCCACTTGGAAAGAACGTGCACCACAGAACATAATAATGGAGTGGGCAACATTACCTTAAAATATGGTCCTTGGCTCCGTGCCAAAACGAACAAATGTGCTTTCATCCTTGAGACGGAAAAACAAAAGCAACGTGATCGTCTCATGAAAGAACATATCAGTCAAGAGAAACCCATACATGAAAAAGCCCTTCTTCTTGGACTAATGGACTTCCCAAGTGATGGCCCTCCCACTCAGATAGAAGCTAGAGTTTACCCTAACCCCTGGAGGAAATTAATCAAATGTCGACAATGTTGGTGACGAGGCAAGAAGAATCACCATCCCATTGATCAACACCAATGTTGAGGCACGTCGAACCACCAAATCTGTATCATGACCGACAATCGATCGTAGTAGAAATTCTTACAATGGAGGCCTAGGGAATGTCGGGATCTCCAATACTATGCCCAATAACCCGTCTAACGTGGAAAAGTGTGAAACGAGGAAAAAGTGATGGGTACACGGAAGACCCAAAACTCGGAGCCAGGAAAAGACAATATGAAACCCGTCAATCAGGGAGGAATCCCACCAAAAGATTGAAAACAATAAATGAAGAAGCATGTCCGGAGGAACCAGAGGCCGCGGCGGGGGAGACCCAGCCCCACCTAGATTAAGGATTGATTTATGTTGGAACTGCCGTGGGCTTGGAAACCCACGAATGGTTCACATGCATCAGCGCAACTGCGCTCAAAGTCGCCCTGAAATGGTGTTCCTATCTGAGACAATAATGGAAAACAAGGACACCAATGGTATTTCTCTGAAGTGTGTCTTCCAAGGCTGCTTTCTGGTTCCTAGACAAGGCCACTCGAGGGGCCTCTCTCTCCTTTGGATGGACAATATCGACGTCCAAATTTTTTCCTATTCCTCGCACCATGTGGCACTGACTGTTCAGACAGACTCTCACCCATCCTGGACTTTTGTGGGATTCTATGGCTGGTTATCCAATAATGATAAGGTGAAGTCATAGGACATTCTTTGCATGCTTCGACAAGATTTACCAAGCCCTACCCTCATCGTAGGAGATTTCAATGAGATTATGTTTCATAAGGAAAAGTGTAGCGGAATCACCCGACCAGCATCTTCGATGTCAAACATTAAGGATATGGTCTCTCAGGCGGACCTAGTCGATCTGGGGGACACAGTTAATCCTTTTACATGGTTCCAGGGAAATAATGAAGGCAACCGCATTGCTGAGTGGTTTGATATATTTATGGGTTCCTCTGATTGGATTAATCAGTTCTGCATGTTTCATGTCGGCCATATGGCCTTAACTGTTCGGACCATTGTCCAATTCTCATTGATAGTATGTGTGGCGAACTAAATCGAACACTCAGAAGACCCTTCAGGTTTGAGAGATTCTGGGAAAAAGACCAGGAATGTGAAGAGGTGGTCAGATATTGTTGGAAAAGTACCCACGTGGTTGTCTGTTTCAACATCCAACAGGTCGCCTTTGAGCTGAGGTCTTTCATCTATAAAAAATTTCACCACCCCGACTGGCACTGTGAGGTCCTTGAAAAGGGACTGAACACCCTACTCAGACAACCCACATCCAATTAAAACCTATCTTTGATTGGATAAACACAAAGAGAGTTGGATATGACCTTGCGCATCAAGGAATGATTCTGGGCTATGCGGGCGCGAGATAACAACATTAAAGAAGGGGATGCTAATACTCAGTTTTTTCACCAGAAATCTTTAGCCAGGCATTGGAAACACTCTATTTCCTGCATCTTACAACCCGATGGAAGTAATGTTTCTGATTCCAATGGTATCCACAAGGCCTTGATTCACTATTTTCATAACATCTTCGCTGTAGGAACCCCTATCATGTCCGCTGAGGTAGAAGATTGTATCAGACCTACGATCACCGAGGAGATAAATAGGCAGCTAACCAAAGATGTGACAGATGACGAGATACGCCTGGCCCTGAAACATCTTCATTCCACTAAGGCCCCGGGACCAGACGGGTTCCATGAACAATTTTTTAAACAATACTGGAACATTATTCTTCCTGACATCTGCAACATGATAAAAAATATCTGGACCCGGAAGACGAGCATTGTTGACATCAATGAATATATCTTTGTCCTCATCCCAAAAATTTAGAAACCCCTAGAAATCCGGAATTTTAGACATATCAGCCTCTACAATGTCTCCTACAAGATCTTCTCAAAGATCCTTGTCAATAGGCTACGACCTTGGCTACCTGATATTATCTCTGAAAATCAGATCGATTTCGTGGCCAAGAGACTAATTACAGATAATGGGATTGTGTCCCATGAAGTGTTTCATTCATTGAAGTCATGCACTACCATGAAATGTGGAACCATGGCCTTCAAATTGTATATGACCAAGGCCTACGATAGAGTGGAATGGAACTTCCTATGTGCCATTATGCTAAAAATGGGTTTTTGAACTAAATGGATAGATTTGGACATGGACTTCATCTCGACCATTTCTATCAAAATAAATTTTAATGGGGATCTCACCAGATGATTCACCCCATCCCGAGGCCTCCTCCAGGGAGATACTCTCTTCAATTTTCTCTTCATCCTGGTGGATGACGTGTTTTTTAATATTATTTACAGGGCTGCATCCTCTAATTCTATTCATGGGGAAAAGTCCAACCTTTTTGGGCCACCAGTGTCACATCCTTTCATCACCGATTATTGCCTCAATTTTACCAGAACCACTATTAACGAATGTTAGGTGATCTGCCAAGAAATCCACCAATATGAGAGGGCGTCTGGCCAGTCTATCAATCATAGAAAATATGAAATTTCTTTCACTGCAGGGGTGCCTCATTCTAAGAGGGGGGAGATATGTTATTTTTTTGGTATTCATATGGTTTTGAAGAATTAGAATTATCTTGGGTTTCCCACGGTGATTGGCCGTTCCAAAAAAGAAATCATTGGTTCTCTTATTGACAAAATTGAGGAAAAAAATCATTGCTGGTCCCCTAAAGGAATTTCTAAAGCTTCCAAAGAGACACTCATCAAATTTATCATCCAGTCCATCCCCAACTATTTTATGTCCCTTTATACGCTCTCTTCATTCATAGTCGTCCAGATTCATACCCGCATTACCAATTTTTGGTGGGGTAGGAATGATGGAAGGAATCGACCCCACTGGATGGCCTGGGAGAAACTATGCAATCCCAAATCAATGGGATGGATGGGTTTCCAGAATCTTCTTCTCTTCAATGATGCTATGTTAGCCATGAAAATATGGCACCTAGTTAACCGACCTTCATCTCTAGGTGCATGGGTTCTCCGAGATATGTACTTTCCCCACACGAACTTTCATGCTTCCTCCCTTGGTCCCCACCCCAGTTTCCTCTAGAGAAGCATTTGGGGGGCCAAAAGGCTCATGGATAAAGGACTTGTAATGACCCGAAATTTTGAATAAATATTATTTCCTAATTTTATGTGTTATTTTATTTTATTTTTATAATCAACAAAAATGTTTCATTTGATAACATGAGTATAATTAAAATGAGACTGTTGGGTTTTGACTATTATTTGACCATTGGTCAATATGACCGCTGGAAACTAAATGTTTTGATTACTATCTCTAAATACAAGCAATCTTGGTTAATTAATATAGAAAGAAGATTCGATGGCCTCACCCAGTAGTCTTGGACCGATCGAAGCCCATCTAACAGAACATGGGAAGGAGGTAGCACCACTGGGCTTTGCTCTGGACCAAACCCAAGCTGAACTTCATCGTGTGAAGCTAGAACGGGATCTCCTTCACGGGAAGTTCAAACTAATAGAAATTACGAATCGTGCAATGTTGGTCGAACCTCCCTCGGATTCTCTCACCTTAGCACACCTTACACTTAGGTATTATGCTGGTGTGATAAGGGGCTATGTAAGGGGACCATAATTTCCTTGTGTAATCCTTTGTTTTAAATAAAAATTTGGATTTCTTCTTATGATGATGTTTATGAATTTTCAAATGTCCAGATAAATATAGTATGCATATTTTTGATAAATTTTAGAGAAAGGATATTTTAAAAATGTTTAGGTAAAACTTAAATAAATAAAAATGTGTAATGACTTTCAAAAAATGGTCTTCTACAATTATGTTCACTAAGAAATTTCGAGTCTGATAAGATCAACTTGATTTTTGATGAATAGTAAATTATGAATAGTGATTTTACCCTTAGGATTAGTAATGTGACCAAATGGATTAGTAATCTCACTTAAAGAAAGTATTAATATAATCTAGGCACCTTGATTAAGTAATGTGATTCAATAAAATGGTTAAATAACGGTTTCATAAATTATTATTCAATTATTAGTTTTTTCGGGTGAATAGTGTTTTTTAATTAAAAATATAATTAAAAATATTTAGAAAATTATTTTTATAAAACGGATTTCATTTTTTGAACTCAGAGCACCGATATTATGCTATGGTAATTTTTGGGGTTTTTTCTGAAAAAATGAATTTTCGGTGAATAGTGTTTTTATTTAAAAATTAAATTAAAAATATTTAGAAAATTATTTTTATAAAATGGAGTTCATATTTTTAATCAGAGCGTTGTTATTTGGTTAAGGTGAAATTTTGGTATTATTTTGAGAAAGGTGAATATTCGATGAATAGTGAAAATACAGTTTTTAAGTTACGGGTGTCTAATGACATCATTAAATGACGTATTAAGTATATATTCAATATGGTCGAATTGTGAATAGTAATATAAGGTATGAGGTGTTCCAAGTGTCCAATACCATGGGAAAATAACATGGGCAAGCCAATGGTTTTTTCCAAAACCACTAATGAGGTGTCCCTTGGCCATTAATGCCTTGTCCCCTCACTTTCCCTATAAATACCCACCCATTCCTCCTTTGGTTTTCACTCCCAACTCTCCCCCAACGAAGTTCTGGTCTCCTTATCTCCCAAGGAGTCCTCCCAAGGTGCCCCCAAGCCCTCAAGGTCCAGAACATTGAGTTTCAAGAGTCACGTTTTAAAGTAAGGGATCTGACCTCTCTCTTTCATTTCAAGTAATCTCTTTTATGCCATTCCTTTTATTCTACATGTTTTTATTTTGGAGGATGTTCTTTTATACTCCTATTACTGCCCTTTTTATGTTAATATAATGAGAGATCCCCTCTTACTCTCATTATTTCGTTTTATGATGTATTAAGTGGCGCCGTTAGGCTGCCGAAATTTTTGTAACTGACTCTTTCTCCCTTCTCATTTTTCAAGATCTATTTTCATGTAAAGTATTTCAAGTTCCTTTTTATTATGTTGGGGTATGATCACTAAATTTATAATACTGATATTTTATTATCATATGATGAGATTCACCATTTTATCTCTTCAATTCAGTATTTTGATGTTTTAAGTGGCGCCGTTAGGCTGCCGAATTTTTAAGTGGTTCTTCACCCTTCTCGTTTTGAAGTTCTATTTTCATGTCAATTTTGTCAAGTTACTTTTTTTTATGTTGGGGTATGATCTCTATATCTATCATACTGGACTCTTATGTTCATATGATGAGAGACCCCATTTTATATCTTCAATTCAGTATTTTGATGTTTTAAGTGGCGTCGTTAGGATGCCGAATTTTTTTAGGGGATTCTTTCACCCTTCTCATTCTTTTCAACGTTCTACTTTCATGTCAAGTCTATCAAGTTCCTTTTTAATTATGTTGGGGAATTATATCTATATCTATCATACTGAACTCTTATTTTCACATGATGAGAGACCCTATTTGATCTTTTCAAATCATTTTTTTTGATGTTTAAGTAACGCCGTTAGGCTGCCGAACTTTCATATGAGAAATCTATTTTTTGTCTTCCTTCCATGTTTTTCATTTCACATAGTAAGTCCTTGAAATTTCATTACCATGATCATGTATCCTTCTTATTCTTCCCATCTACTGTTTTATGGGTCATTTATGAATGTTTGACCCATTTTCCCTCTCTTTTTAATGTCTTCTAAAACCTCGTAACATAGCCGTTATGCTGCAAAATTTCCGTCTCAAAATGTATCTCTCTTTTTCTAATGTTCTTTTATATTACTAAGTGAATACTGGAAGATATTTCTTCTAAAGGGGTATTCACATATATACTAAAATGTTCTATTTTAAATTTTGGGATTTACATACATGAGACCCACCTTCCTTTTTTGTGGGTTTTAAAGTGACGTAAAGATCATGTCTTTAAAGCAGTTTTTAAAACGTTGTGATTATGAAATGAAACCCATTTATTTTATGCTATATGGGTTATTTATGAAAAGTTTGATGATGATATATGTAGGTCACATGATAATAAAGGAAAATTTAAGGGTGTGCCCTGATAGCGCTCCAATTCATTGGGTAAAGACTTAATCTCTAGAGATGACCATTTTTAACGACACCTTGGTGAATAACCTTGGTAATTTTTAATGACACCTTGGGGATGGACCTTGGTGAAACGAAATTATTGTCAATATTAAATGTTTCATCCACATCTTCAAGTTATGAAAAATGTTATTTTTGTTATGAAATGCCTCATGATTTCTTTCTCATGCCTTAACGTTCTTTTCATGTCCTTATTGAAGTATCTCAAGTTCACATGTAAAATGTTCATCATGTTTCCCTTACTAGGCCTTTTGCTCACCCTTTCGTTTGATGTATGTCCCCAGGTTATGAGATGCAGTAATGAACCTAGGATGAACATAAGGAGAAGCCTTTTAAGTGTTTAATAATAATGTTTTATGTTGTTTTCATGTATTATGTTCCTAGTTTCCAAGACACTAAACCTTAAAGATCCTCAGTTTTGTGTAATGTAATGAAAGTTTATGTTATAAAAAGGCGGGAAGCTATAGTTGGTATCAAAGGATGGTTTAGTTATTTGTGGAAATTAGGATATAAAAACTCTAGGAATAACCCTATAGAAAAGTTAAAAAAAAATAGGAAATCTTCCTGGTATTTTGGTGAGTATTGAGTAAGGGGTTTCCAAACAAATACATCCCTATCTGGATACGAGAAGGTAGAGGTGGCTCTGGCACAGATGTACATAGGGGTAAAACCCGAAAACACCGCTTTGAGCTAGACTCGAATGAGAACTGGTACACGACAACGGGCCTTGCTGCACTCTTGGTTACGACACTCCCGGGGGATATGCTTTGGTAAATTCATAAGCTTAGTATGAACCATTGTTAAAGGAACAAAGATAAAATAAAATACTGATTCACATAAGAATATATGATCATGGATAACCTAGATGGGAACCTAGGGGATCACAAGTTAGGGTATACTTTTCTTCTAAAAGTTATCCTTATATGCTTTCAGTTCCTTTTCATGATTATTAGCTAAGTACATAAGCCCCTAATTATGCTTTCTCTTCATAGTTAATGGTGGGAAATGGAAGAACATTTCCAAAAAACCAATGTGATAGGAAATGTGACGATTGATGTATTAATATGACAGGGATGATTAGGGGATTAAAACATGATTATTATTTTGGAAGATGTTCACTATTTTGGGGACCCTATATGATCGAGGTAAATAGACTACTACGGTATTTTCATTGAAGAGTAGGGTTGAATCATATTTTGAAGAATCGTTGAATTTAAGGTGGAATTATAGTAATTTAAGTTACATATGGAAATTATTATCCTATCTTAGGGTAAATATGTTTAGGTTAGTTACTTTTTTTATAAGATGTTAGGAGTGGTTGATGTTGTTTGGAGATGAATGATAATGTTTACCTTGGAAGACCATGTTATCAAATCCTTCTTGTATTTGGGTTTCAATCTTAGTTTGGTTTATTTTGAGGATTTTTAAGGACTGTTATTTATGGAATGGACTATGATGAACTTTGGGTAGTACCATGGAAAATTGAAGATTTAAAAGTAGTTTCTATTCCTATGGGATTATTTCTTTTTGAAGAGTTGTTTTACCTTACCCTTTCTGTTTTTGGGATAATGTTTAAAGATAGAAGAAATAGATAGTCAATCTTTTGTGGATTATGAAGATGATTCTGGTGTTTTGATGAGACCAAGTAGTTTTGAATGCTCATAATTTGGAGAAAGGATTAGTTTTGGGTAGAAACTTATTAAAGGATGAAACTATAAATGAAGATAGGTATATTTTCTTATGTTTTTGTTTTATGTTGTAAATGAATTCCTAAAAATTATGAAAAGGAACGTGAAACAAAAACGTTGTTGGTTTACATTTCCTACTTGGTAATCAAAGACCGTTTACACACATCATAAGTTTGGGATTTTCTTATGGTTAATGTTCTCCTAATCATGTTCTCTATCACTCACCCCCAAAAATTGACCCTTTGTTTTTCTTCCATGTCCATGTTTTCCTCCATGGAATCCTAGTATGGGTTAACTCGGGTGACCTTTGTACTTCCCTTTGTTTCTTTTAAAGTAATAGTTTTACTGACTCCTTTTCCGATGTGGGACTTTCAATGAAATTTCAAAAACCAATTTTAAAAATTGCGAGGACACAATTTCTTAAGGGAGGGAGATTGGAACGACCCGAAATTTTGAATAAATCTTATTTCCTAATTTTATGTGTTATTTTATTTTATTTTTATACTCAACAAAAATATTTCATTTGATAACATGAGTATAATTAAAAAGAGACTGTTGGGTTTTGACTATTATTTAACCATTGGTCAATATGACCGCTGGAAACTAAATGTTTTGATTACTATCTCAAAATACAAGCAATCTTGGTTAATTAATATAGAAAGAAGATTCGATGGCCTCACCCAATAGTCTTGGACCAATCGAAGCCCATCTAACAGATCTTGGGAAGGAGGTAGCACCACTGGGCTTTGCTCTGGACCAAACCCAAGCTGAACTTCATCGTGTGAAGCTAGAATGGGATCACCTTCGTGAGAAGTTCAAACTAATAGAAATTACGACTCGTGCGATGTTGGACGAGCCTCCCTAGGATTCTCTCACCTTAGAACACCTTACACTTAGGTCCTATGCTGGTGTGATAAGGGGCTATGTAAGGAGACCGTAATTTCCTTGTGTAATCCTTTGTTTTAAATAAAAATTTTGATTTCATCTTATGATGAAGTTTATTAATTTTCAAATGTCCAGATAAATATAGTATGCATATTTTTGATAAATTTTAGAGAAAGGATATTTTAAAAAAATTTAGGTAAACCTTAAATAAAAAAATGCGTAATAACTTTTAAAAAATGGTCTTGTACAATTATGTTCACTATGAAATTTCGAGTATAATAAGATCAACTTTAATTTTGATGAATAGTAAATTATGAATAGTGATTTTACGCATAGGATTAGTAATGTGACCAAATGGATTAGTAATCTCACTTAAAGAAAGTATTAATATAATCTAGGCACCTTGATTAAGTAATGTGATTCAATGAAATGGTTAAATAACGGTTTCATAAATTATTATTCAAGTATTAGTTTTTTCGAGTGTATAGTGTTTTTTAATTAAAAAATTAATTAAAAATATTTAGAAAATTATTTTTATAAAACGGATTTCATTTTTTGAACTCAGGGCACCGATATTATGCTATGGTAATTTTTGGGGCTTTTTCTGAAAAAATGAATTTTCGGTGAATAGTTTTTTTATTTAAAAAATTAAAATAAAAATATTTAGAAAATTATATTTATAAAATGGAGTTCATATTTTTAATCAGAGCGTTGATATTTGGTTAAGGTGAAATTTTGTGATTATTCTGAGAAAGTAGAATTTTCGATGAATAGTGAAAATACAGTTTTTAAGTTATGGGTGTCTAATGACATCATTAAATGATGTATTAAGTATATATTAAATATTGTCGAATTGTGAATAGTAAGATAAGGTATGATGTGTCCCAAATGACCAATACCATGGGAAAATATCATGGGCAAGCCCATGGTTTTGCCAAAACCACTAATGAGGTGTCCCTTGGCCATTAATGCCTTATCCTCTCACTTTCCCTATAAATACCCACCCATTCCTCCTTTGGTTTTCACTCCCAACTCTCCCCCAACGAAGTTATGGTCTCCTTACCTCCCAAGGAGTCCTCCCAAGGTGCCCCCATGCCCTCAAGCTCCAAAACATTGAGTTTCAAGAGTCACGTTTTAAGGTAAGGGATCCGACCTCTCTCTTTCATTTCAAGTAATCTCGTTTATGCCATTCCGTTTATTCTACATGTTCTTATGTTGGAGGATGTTCTTTTATACTCCTCTTACTGCCCTTTTTATGTTCATATAATGAGAGATCCCCTCTTACTCTCATTATTTCGTTTTATGAAGTTTTACGTGGCGCCGTTAGGCTGCCGAAATTTTTGTAACGGACTCTTTCTCCCTTCTCATTTTTCAAGATCTATTTTCATGAAAAGTATTTCATGTTCCTTTTTATTATGTTGGGGTATGATCTCTAAATTTATCATACTGATCTTTTATGATAATATTATGAGAGACCCAATTTTATCTCTTCAATTCAGTATTTTGAAGTTTTATGTGGCGTCGTTAGGCTGCCGAATTTTGAAGTGGTTCTTCACCCTTCTCGTTTTGAAGTTCTACTTTCATGTCAATTCTTACAAGTTCCTTATTGTTATGTTGGGGTATGATCTCTATATCTATCATACTGGACTCTTATGTTCATATGATGAGAGACCCCATTTGATCTCTTCAATTCAGTATTTTGATGTTTTAAGTGGCGCCGTTAGGCTGCCGAAAGTTTTTTAGGGGATTCTTTCACCCTTCTAATTCTTTTCAACGTTCTACTTTCATGTCAAGTCTATCAAGTTCCTTTTTAATTATGTTGGGGAATTATCTCTATATCTATCATACTGAACTCTTATGTTCACATGATGAGAGACCCTATTTGATCTTTTCAAATCATTTTTTTTAAGTTTAAGTAACGCCGTTAGGCTGCCGAACTTTCATATGAGAAATCTAATTTTTGTCTTCCATCCATGTTTTTCATTTCAAATGTTATGTCCTTGAACTTTCATTACCATGATCATGTATCCTTCTTATTCTTTCCATCTACTGTTTTATGGGTCATTTATGAATGTTTGACCCATTTTCCCTCTCTTTTTAATGTCTTCTAAAACCTCATAACATAGCCGTTATGCTGCAAAATTTCTGTCTCAAAATGTCTCTCTCTTTTTATAATGTTCTTTTATATTATTAAGTGAATACTAAAAGATATTTCTTCTAAAGGTGTATTCACATATATACTAAAATTTTCTATTTTAAATTCTAGGATTTACATACATGAGACCCACCTTCCTTTTCTGTGGGTTTTAAAGTGACGTAAAGATCATGTCTTTAAAGCAGTTTTTAAAACGTTGTGATTATGAAATGAAACCCATTTATTTTATTCTATATGGGTTATTTATGAAATTATTGATGATGATATATGTGGCTCACATGATAATAAAGGAAAATTTAAGGGTGCGCCCTGATAGCGCTCCAATGCATTGGGTAAAGACTTAATCTCTAGAGATGACCATTTTTAACGACGCCTTGGTGAATAACCTTGGTAATTTTTAATGACACCTTGGGGATGGACCTTGGTGAAACGAAATGATTGTCAATATTAAATGTTGAAGCCACATCTTCATGTTATGAAAAATGTTATTTTTTTTATGAAATGCCTCATGATTTCTTTCTCATGCCTTAAAGTTCTTTTCATGTCCTTATTTATTATCTCAAGTTCACATGTAAAATGTTCATCTTGTTTCCCTTACTGGGCCTTTTGCTCACCTTTCTATTGATGTATCTCCCCAGGTTATGAGATGCAGTAATGAACCTAGGATGAACAAAAGGAGACTCCTTTCATGTGTTTAAGAAGAATGTTTTATGTTGTTTTCATGTATTATGTTCTTAGTTTCCAAGACACTAAACCTTAAAGATCCTCAGTTTTGTGTAATGTAATGAATGTTTATGTTATAAAAAGGAGGGATGCTATAAGACTGGGATGGAGGATTGGGTCTGGATCATTGGTCAATATATGTACTAATCCATTTCTTGTCGATAAGGATGGTATGCAGGCTACATCCCCCGTCCAACCAGGTTTTGAAGATGCCACTGTCAGATGCCTTCTTTCTGACCACGGACAAGGGTGGTGTGTGTAAAATATCTTTGATTGGTTTAACGAAAGGGACCAAAGAATCATCCTTAGCATTCTCAGGATCCCTGACACAGGCCCTGACCACCTTTTCTGGACCAATGACATCATGGAAGAATACACAGTGAGCTCCGGCTACAGACTGGCCCTTGGCCACCACCCTACCGGATGGGATGAGGGACCTTGGAAATCGATCTGGACACTCAACTTTCCCCCTAAAATTCACCAATTTTGGTGGAAGGTTTACACGGGTACTCTCCCAACCACGATCCTTCTCTCTTACCATCATATGGCCAGTTATGATTTTTTCCCTATTTGCCCGAGCACTAATGAAACTCATTTGCACGCCATCATTCACTGCCCGGGAGCTAAGCAAGTTTGGAGTAAATCGGATCCGACCTCTACCGCTTTACTGGCTTTGGCCTCTGACCTTCCTGATCTTCGGATTCATTGGTGATCCTCTCTTCCCTTGGATCTCTCATGTTCTCTTTGCACTTTGGCCTAGATTATTTGGATTTGAGTCAACGATGTCGTGTTTCATCAAGCACCACAATCCTCTCGAATTATGGATTGAAAAGAATTCTTCTTGGATTGAGGAATGGAAAGACCACAAGGATATTTTTTTGATAGGTTCGACCCCCATCCCACCCTCTCATTGGAACCCCCCAATGTAAGGGACTCTTAAAATCAACGTGGCCGCATCTATCCAAAATTATGGGCTTGTTTCCCTCAGCCTTCTAGCCCATAATCATCCGGGGCATATCCTTGCTGCAAAATATGTTTCACACTAGGATTTCGGGAAACCGGCAGTTGCTGAGGCCATGGCCATCCTTGTTGTTTTGCTGCTCTCTTTGGAATATGGATGGAGAAACATTTTTGTGGAGTCTGACTTCCTTACAGTCATTAATGCAATCAACAACAATGATGGTGGACTCTAGCCTTTTGGTACTATCATTAATAGGATTCTCTCACCTTTCCAGTGCTTCTCTTCATGCACCTTCTCATTCAAAAAATGGGAATGAAACAATGCATACCATCAGCTAGTGGCCTCATGCCCTTTTGACTCCATCCAGCTCTGGTTGGACAATTTTCCTGTTTGGCTTTGTTCTTGTACTTCTGCAGATTTTCGTCAATAATGATATCTGTTTTAATAAAAAAATGATGTTATTATTACCCCGACACCAATCCAAATTCTATTAGATAATTATAATTCGACCAAAAACAACCTTAGGAATAAAATATGAACCTCTTTTGGTCCACTTGGATTAGATTAGGGCATTTCTTATTATTTAATTCAAAGAAGAGTTAAAAGAGTTAAAATTAAAGTTTATTAACTAATTTTTTTATATATAGTTATACATAAGATAAATTCGATTATAAGTATTAAATAGAAATCTAAATTGATTTCATAAATAATTGTATTTTATTTATACTTTGTAGACATTAAATAATGTAATTTATTTATGACACAATGATGATACAGTAATTACTCTATTAGTGAAATATTAAAATAATTGATATTATAAATACCAAAATAAATATAATTTGAGACTTTTATTGAATTACAAAAATTTTATCGGTAAATATGACATGTTAGGATTGATTAAATGACTTTGGTTTGAATTTATAAAGTCATTAAGACTTTTAAAAAAATCAATTATTAAATAATTTCAAAATTGACATAAAGAAGTTTTTAAAACCAATATTATATTATTTATTGATATAATATAATTAAAAATATAAGGGTTGGCCAAATGGCTTATATTATGATATCTATGTCATTAATGAACCACTAGGGCTTCTCATGGTAGTTTATAGTAAATTTATTTTCCATATAATATAAAAATATAGAGTGACATTGTAAATGGAAAACTATTTAACTAAGTGGTAAATATAAATGATAAAGGTAAAATAGTGAACCAAACTAGTATAAAGCATATTTTATTAGTGGTTTTAGACCCATACCCACCTTAGACTTTAAATAATCTATTTTTGAACTATTAAAAACTGAATATGAATTTATTATAAATAATAATTCATGTTTTTCCTAAAGATACCCTCCTCCCCCTTATAAAAGGACACCACTTTAAACCAATTCATCACACCTCTAAAGCCTTTTGCCACTTCCAAACTCTACCCAATTAAGCTCCCTACATCCCTCGCCTCCTCCTAGAAGCCTTACCTTAGGCAGAAGGAACTTCAATGGTCCATTATGGTTCAATCCAAATAGAGTTACCCAAATTAATGGTAACGATTTCTCTTAGCTTTTTTTCTTTTATTTTACTTCTCCAATACCTAAACTCTTATTATTTTTTTCTTTTGTAACAAAAAAAGTATCATAAATATACTAGGATATTGTTATGATAATTATTCGAACTAAACTTATACACACCAATATATAATGGGTGAATAACATAATGTTTCTGTGGATGGAAACCAAACGCCTCACGAAATGATGTTTGTTCAATTATCTCTTACCGCCTGTCATGGTGGACATTATGATGGAACTATAATTAAATATGATATTATGGATATTTATTTTATATATAATCTTATTTAATTCCATTTTATATCGTACCATTATTCTTTTCATGTTGTATATATATATATGATAATTTCATTCGAGGAAGTGCGGACTACCGCCCCCTCAAAGTGATATGACTCGTTCATACCATACATGGAACCTATAAAGGATTGTGTTAATGAAACAAAGTAACATATATAAGATATTATATTATAATGGAATAATAATATACCTATGTATCATTTTTTTTATTCCTTTTAAAATGAAAAATGAAATGGAAGTAGTGTTTGTGCGTACGTACGGACTACAATATCCACGAATGCAATAAGATTCATTCCCTGTCGTATCCATTCAAGACTAATTTTCATTTGATGATTAAAAATAAATTTTAATGACTTTATATCATTATGGATATAAATAAGATACAACCTATGGATAACAACCATGACTTATGTAACAAAACATATAAAAAATGAGTAAACAAACACCCGAAATGACGATAATACTAAAAACTTATTAACAAAGCAGTTTTAAAAGATCATATATGATATCATATTAATATATATGATTATTTTATAATTTAATCACAATAATTTCACCATTATACAGGAGGTTAACTTACCCTCTTCAAAGGAAAAGTACAGGGTAAGGGTTTATTTCACAATCTCTTCATTATCCGAGGTTGTTTATACGGAATTATCTACTAGGACATATTTATCATCCAAATAAATGTTTCATAAAAATATATTTCAAAAAAAAATTACTATTTACTAGACAATAGGTTAAAATAATTTATACACTTATTTGTTTTTAAAGGAATATTTCCGTCATTTTCCAAACAAGGTACTTTTTGACCTTTTCGACAAATTTAAGGTAAGATGGTTTTTTTAACTTTTACGGTGGGTACAGCTATTTTCTACCGTTATAAACTCGTCCAAGCTTCCCTTACAAACATATAAAACAATATTGAATGTAAATTTTTAATTTTATAATTATTTTAATTTTAAATGATTTCAAAATGAATGTTTTATGAATTTGTGAAAGGTAATATTTATCAAGATCAGAATTTTAAATGTTTTACATATTTATCTTTCTAAATCATTTTAATTAATGTCCAGGTTTTCAAAATGATTTTAAGGATTTATTTATATGTACATGAATGTGTTTAAGTGATATTTATTTTCAAAATTTTCAATGCGTTATGAGACACTTTGATTAAAAAACATTTTAAATTACTTTTTTAATAAATGTGTGACTTTTAAATGATTTCAAAAAAAGAGATATTTCTCTCAAATAGTTTTCATTTCATATATTCCAACATCCTTTGATGGATTTTAATCATATTTTAAGTTGATTTATTATGATACAACACTTCCATATTGTATTGAAGGTTTTGTGATATGTTTGACTGTGGATGTGTTATTTTTATACCATTAATGGTTTAAGGAGAAAGTATTGACATTTTTATGCTAGTTTTAATACGAATTTTTATGTTAAGTTTAAACCTGTTCATATGAAGAATGCATTGGACTTAGTAAGTGATGGGTGGAGCCAGCTATAGCTCCTTGATGCATCGGTAGGTCTCATGAGAAAAACTAGTATCTTTGCACAAGGCCTTGACAAAATCTTATTTGTAGTCTTGTCGCGAGGCCTTGACTATGTGGTTATGATAATCTTGAATTATGTATTCCATCATTATGAAAGTGGTTATTGATAATGCATGTTATTATTCTACTAGTAGAATATCAATGTGAATAAGTATATGACATTATTTAATTTTATTTTTTTGATATTATGGTGAAGTTAATGTTTAAAAGTATTATGTGTTAGTTATACATTTCATTAAATGTTTATACATATTTATGAATTTTTCCGCTATATTGTTATCCTTACTAAGCATCTGAGCTCACCCATTTCTCTATTTTATTTTTCCCAGGATTCCATGAAGTGTATTGTGATTGATATGCACGGTTAAGCCAAGGAAATAATGTCGTTCATAAAGGAATATTAATGTTTTTTTGTATGTTATAAAGTGTAATTTGACATTCATGTATGTAATCTATTTTCCATGATTCCTAAACTGATTGGTCCATCGGAACATGATTCCTTGTTATCATGCCAAGGTATTATAAAAATGAACTGACTCTAGGTAACTAGGGTCGGGGCGTTACAGTTTGTATCAGAGGAAGTTTAGAAATAACATTGGAAGCTATATTTAGATAAACTCTGATTAGAGAAAAGAGACTTATGATAGACTTTGAGGATTAGTATAGAAGAACATCCTAAAAGATTGTTATTGTAGTGATTTTGTGAGTCTTCTGATAAATACATCTATGTCTGGATATGAGTAGGTAGAGGCGGCTCTGGAATAGATGTACCTAGGGCTAAAACACGAAAACACCAATTTGGGCTAGACTCGAATGGGAACTGGTGCACAACAATGGGCCTTGCTGCACTCCTGGTTACGAAACTCTAGGGGGATATTCTTAGGATAATTATCATTTTATTTACAAATCCTTATGAAGGGTTTATGAGTATATACATCCTCAATGAAAAAATATTTATGATTATGGATTTTATCCATAAAAATTTCAATTTAAGTTAGGTATTTTACATTTTTGGAATTATTGTAATTCATAAACTGGAATAGTTTATGATATTGTTTAGAAATGATGCCCAATAGAAGGAATGTGAACTCCAGCAATAAATATAATCCAAATAGTAAGAAGTATTATATCTTTCAAAGTATTAAGACATCATTTAGAAGGGAAATAGTCACCCATGTATTCTCAAAATATGAATAAATAGTATCATGTGTTTATAAGATAAGTAATGAATTCTTCGAGTCCTATGTCTTTGAAGGGAAGCAAGAGAAGAAAAGGATGGAAGAGAGAAAGATGGATAAAGGGTAGAGGGAAAAGAATAATTTTCCCATTTGTGATAAATGTGGTAAGAAACACCTTTGAACTTGCATGAAGGGAATGTGAGTTTGTTATAAGTGTGGAGAAAAAGGAAACCAAGTACATGACTACAATGGTATGAAAAAGGTTTCAAATGAACAATGATTCATCTGCAAGGAGTTGGGACACTACACGAACCGTTTTCCAAATCATCAGAGTATTCCCCAAATGATGCTATTGGATTATAATAAAGTAATGATACTACCAAAGACGATGAGGAATGATGAGAGTTATTATGTTCTTATTAGAGAATTATGTCATTTGAGTGTTGTATAAACAATGTAATGGTTATAATAATTATGGAGTATATAAGGATTTTACTGCAGTAGTATTTCATTAAGGACTTGAGATTGAGTGGAACCATGAAAAGTGACTCAATAGAAGGTTAAATTTTTGGAAAATATATGATTGATAGAAAGATAACCCGTAATATTGTTCGGATACAGAGGTTGTGATTTTGGAAAAATACATGATTGATTTGGATAAATTATATTGAATATTCTTCATTAGATCGAAACAGATTAATGATTTCTTTATTCAATCATAGTTGGAGTTTACAACATTTTTGGATAGAAGGATTATATCTAGTATTCTATAAGGAACAAGGGATAATGAATGTAATCAATAAGGTTTTATGGTAATTTAGGATGTGGCAGTGTTTTAAAATAATACACGATGAATGTGTTCACATGTCATTACGTTGTAAAAAGGATCTTAATTGTGTTTAATTTCCTCATAAATTTTGGTCTATGAGTATGGACAGAATTATTTTGGATAATTCTAGTTTGATATAATTTTTGGATTTCCATAAAAGGAAAACCCGGAGGTCAGGCGGCAACATGTCGTGTCTGGTAAGGCTGCGAGACTTGAACCCGCAACCGAAGGGAGATAAGGGTGTATCACCTACCCCTGGCCCACATGATGTCCTGGATGGAATAATAAACTATTTTTAAAAAAATCTTGTAGATGAATTATAAATTCAATTTTTAAACCCTATACGAATAGGATGAATAGATTATTACTTTTAAGTTCTATTATCTTTTAGAGTGAAAGATGAGTTTGTGGTAGAAATTAGTAATAGGATGGGACACTACCTGTCATGTATATATTTTTCTTCTTCTCTTATTCTGTGAAAAAAATAATTCAAATAATTTATTCAAGGGATCTTAAAACAAAAATGTGTTATCCTAATACAATATGTTTTCTTGAACCAATGGTATTTTGAATCATCATAGATTGATGAATTTAAGGCCCTAAATTTTACACTTGTTTGTCATTGATTACCTCAATAACTACATATAAATATTTACGTTTTTCCTCTAAATATTTGTCTCTATTTTCCACCAATGATCTCCTAATCTAGATCATAATTTGGTGGTGACCATTTCATTTTCATTTTCCTCTTATTAAGACTAAATTTTATTAACCTAATTTCCGATGTGAGTCTTCCCAAAGGTATTTTCAATTTTCAAACATTTAATTTTCAAAAGTATTTTCAAATTTCGAGGAATCAATTTATTGAAGGAGGGAAGAATTTAACACCCCAAGATTTCATAGTATGTTATTTCTTCAATGTAATTCAATAACTTGCACTACACGCAACACCGAGTTCTAGCGCACCATGACTTACCAAACAAGCCGTTCATAAGTAGTTATGAATAGTATTAACTGAATTTTGGACATTATATAATCCTTATAATTTTATAATCCATATTATGAGTTTCTTAGACAAAATGTAAGATCAAATACATTTTTCTAGATAAAAGAAGTATTTTTTAAAAAATACAATTTTATAGCCTTTTAATGGCGAATAATTTTCAAATCCAATATTTGAAACTTTTATATATTCAATTTGACAAAATAATATTCTTTTTTATAATCGGGAAATAAACAATTTGTTTCGATATTCTTTTTGTGTTTTTCTGATAACTTTCATATCTGTGTGAATAGTGAAAAATGCTATATTTTAACTGAAAACATCTTTTTAAATCTAAATAATTAATATTGATAGATTAAATAATTTAATGTTTTGGAAGTATAAATAGATTACATTTTTACCATTTAAAACAATGATGGTCATTTTAAGTAATTTCACTTTGAAATTGGACATAAAAAAGTGACAAACTTTTGGTAGTTATTATTTCTTAAAAATACGCCTTCTGGTTTTGACAGCGGAAATTAATTTTAAATTAATAAATGAAACTTCTATGTTTTTAATTTGGTAAAATTTAATTCATTATTAAATTCTTAATATCAAATGTAGCTTAAGGTAAATATTTTTTATTTTTCTGAAAACTTTTAATTTTTGATGAATAGTGAAAACACTAAGTTATAGTTTAAAACCAAATTTTTATTTAAATAGTTATATATTTTATTTAAATTTATTTTATGTTAAAATAGATATATAATACCTATATAAGTTCAATGTAATTCATTGGAGTCAATTTATAATAATTTTAGATATATAAATATTTTATTTAACTTTTCACCCTCTTTTACCCACCTCCTAGTAGAATTTGAAAATTCACATAAAACATAATTTTACAACTTTTGTGAGTTTAATTTCAAAAATTTTATAGAAATGGTTAATATGAATGAATAAATATGGTTCAATAAGATAAAAATAATTTTTGGTGAATAGTAACTTTCACTTTTATTTACCACGGTAAAAAGTAAATATTGTAATTCAGGGTAAAATGCTATTATTATTAACCTAACACATGTCCTGATTCTATTGGATAAGTATATTTAGACCAAAACAACTGTAGGAATAAAATATGATACTCTTTTATCCACTTCAATTAGATTATGACATTTATTATTATTTAATTCAAAGAAGAGTTAAAAGAGTTAAAATCAATTTTTAATAACTAAAACATTTTTAATATAGGGTAATACGTAAGATAAATTCGATTATAAATATTCATTAGAAAGATAAATATATTTTATACATAATTTTATTTTATTTATAATTTTTAGACATTAAATAATTTAAATTATTTTTGACACAATGATGATGTAGTAATTACCTTATTAGTGAAATATTAAAATAATTGATATTATAAATAAACAAATAAATATAATTTTATACTTTTAATGAATTCCAAGAATTTTATTGGTTAATATGACATGTTAGTATTGATTAAATGATTTTTTTTCGAATTAATAATGTTATTATGGCTTTAACAAAAAGAAATTATTAAATATTGTCAAAATGACATAAAGATGTTTTTAAAACAAATATTATATTATTAATTGATATAATATTCATAAAAAAATAAGGTTCGGTCAAAGGACTTTTATGATGATAGTTATGTCATTAATGAACCACTTTGGATTCTTTTGGTAGTTTATAGTAAGTTTATTAACCATATAATATACAATCACAAAGAGACATGGTAAAGGTAAAACTATTAACTAAGAGTTAAATCTAAAAGATAAGGGTAAAATAGTGACCAAAGGTTGTCTAAAACCTATTGGTTGAGTGTATTTAGTCCCATAACCACCTTATTCTTTAAATAAACTTGTTTGGAATCACTATAAACTTAATATGAATTTATTATAAAATAGTACTTTTAGTTTTTCCTAATGAGCCAATACTCCCCCTTATAAAAGGACACAACTTCCAACCAATTCCTTACACCTCTCAAGCCATTTGGCTCGCCCAATATCCACCCATTTAATCCCCTGACATCACTATCCTTTTCTTAGAAGCCTTACCTTATGCAGAAGGCACTATAATAGTCCTTTTTTATTCGAACCAAAGGAAGTTACCCAAATTAAAGGTAACAAATTCTCTTAGCTTCTTTTCTTTTATTTTACTTCTCCAACCCCTAAACTCTTCTAATTATTTTCTTTTGTAACATAACCAATATCCTAAATATACTAGGATATTTATATGAGAATTATTAGATCCACACTTACATAGACCTCCATCTAATGGGTGGAGAAGATAATGTTTCTATGCATGGCAACCAAACACCTCACGAAACGATGATTGTTCAATTTTCTCCCAATGCCTATCATGGAGGCCATTATGATGGCACTATAAATAAATATGATATTAATGAAATTTATTTTATATATAAGCTTCTGTAATTCCATTTAGAGCATACCATTATTCATTTCTTGTTGTATATATATATATACGATAATTTTATTTGAGGAAGTGCGGACTACTGCCCCCTCAAGGTGATATGAATCATTCATACCATACATGGAACATATAAAAGATGGTGTTAATGAAATTAAGTAACATATATGAGATATTATATTATCTGTAATAATAATATAACTATGTACCATTTTTGTATTCCTTTTAAAATGTAAATTGAAATGGTAGCAGCATTCGTGCGTACGTACGGACTACCATCTCCACGAACATGATAAGATTCATTCACCATCGTACCATTCAAGAATAATATTCATTTGATGATTCAAAATAATTTTTATGTACTTTATATCATTCTAGATATTAATTAGATACAACTTATGGATAAAAACCACATCTTATGTAACAAAACATATAAAAAATGAGTAAGTGAACACCCGAAATGACGATAATACTAAAATATTATTAACAAAGCAATATTAAAAGATAATATATGATATCATATTAATGTATATAATTATTGTGTAATTTAATAACAATTATTTTACCATTGTACAGGAGGTTATCCTACCCTATTCAAAGGAAAATTACAAGGCAAGGTATTATTTTACAATCTCTTCATTATGCGAGGTTATTTATACGTAATTATCTACTGGGACCTCTTTATCATCCACATACAAGTTTCATAAAAAAATATTTGAAAACATTTTTTATATTTACTAGAAAATGGGTTAAATTCATTTATACCCTTATGTGTTTTGAAAGGAATCTTTCCATCTTTTTCCAAACAAAGTACTTTTTGACCTTTTAGACAAATTTTAGGTAAGAAATTTTTTTAACTTATACGGTGGGTGCAGATATTTTCTACCATTATAAACTTTTTGAAGATTCCCTTACATGCTTATAAAAATATTTTGAATGGAAATGTTTTATTTTATAATTATGTGACTTTTAAATCTTTTCAAAATGAATATTTTAAGAATTTATGAAAGGTAATTTTTATCAAGTTCATAATTTTAAATGTTTTAAACATTTACCTTTCTAAATATTTTTAAATATTGTGCATGTTTTCAAAATGATTTTATGGATTTATTTATATGGACATGAATGTTTTGAAATAATATTTATTTTCAAAAGTTTCAAATTTGTATGGGACACTTTGATTCAAAAAACTCTTTTAAATTACTTCTTTAATAAATGTGATACTTTTAAATGATTTCAAAAAAAGAGATATTTCCCTCAAATAGTTTTGATTTCATCTATGTCAACATCCTTTGACAGATTTTATGCTTATTTGATGTTGATATATTATGATACCAAACTTCCATATTGTTTTGAAGGTTTTGTGATATGTTTGACTGTGGATGTTTTATTTTTACACCAATCATGGTTTATGGAGAAAGTATTGACATTTTGTATGATAGTTTTAATATGAATGTTTATGTTATGTTTAAACCGGTTCGTATGAGGAATGCATTGGACTTAGTAAGTGATGGGTGGAGCCCATTGTAGCTCCTCGATAAATCAGTAGGTCTCATGAGACAAAGTAGTGTCTTGGAACAAGGCCGTGACAAAATCTTATTTGTAGTCTTGGCACGAGGCCTTGACAATGTGGTTATGATAGTCTGGAATTATGGATTCCATCATTATGAAAGTGGTTATTTATATTGCATGTGATTATTCGAATAGTAGAATTTCCATGTGAATAATTAGATGGCATTATTTTATTTTATTTTTGTCATATTATTCTAAAATTCAAGTTGAAAACGATTTTGTGTTAGTTATACATTGCCTTAAATGTTTATGCTTATTTATGAAAGTTTCCTCTATATTGTTATCATTATTGAGCATCTGAGATCACCCCTTTCTGTGTTTTATTTTTCCAAGGATTCCAAGAAGTGTATTTTGATTGATATGTAGGGTTAATCCAAGAGAATAATTTTATTCATAAAGGAATATTTGTGTTGTTTTTTATGTTATAAAGTGTAATGTAACATTCATGTATGTAATCTATTTTCCAAGACTGAAAAACCAATCGGTCCTTCGGGACATGATTATTTTTAATCATGCAAATTTATTAAAATAATGCACCGACTCTAGGTAACTGGGGTCAGGTCATTACACTTGATTTGTGGAAATACTAATACCATAGTCTGATAATCAACCAACTAAATTCAGTTTTTGACAAATATGTCAAACATAGTTGAAACACCCATTATAAAATTATGTGATTATATAATGGTATATAAAATGGTTATATATTAAATATGTGGAATCATATATATGAAATTTTATAATAATAAATTAAATAATAAACTTTTGGATTGTAATATGGTTGAAAAAGAATGTATGTGAGGAGTCCAACACAATGTAAGGAACTTCATCTCAATTACTCTTCATTGAGGCATATTGTAATCTTGTTGGAATAATTTATTTTATATAGTTTATATACAACATCTATTTTATATAATATTATTATTACATAATAAAAATTTTAATATTATGATTAAATTCTAATTATTTCATCCATGTTTATTTTACATGAGAGTTACCAAGTTAAAATAAATTTCATAACTCATTTTATTTTCATTTGGTTATAATACTTCTTTCTTAGAATCTGATATTCTGATATTATGTTAATAATGAGTTTTGAATATATTATGTTATAGTACCAATTTTATATACATATTTATATATGATACTAATAACATTTTCATTGAATAATTCCCAAAACTATGTTATTATCATTGTAAGGGATTTCATCTCAATTTCTATTTCATTGAGATATTTTATTAAATACAAATCTATTCAAGTTTTTGTGTTTTATTTACTAATATATTTATGAATTTGTCATGAAGACCTATATATTCATGATTTTTTTGTTATAATTATTGTTTTTTCCTATCCCTTTATCATGGATGTGATTATTCCTAAACAATATAACCTTGTTTTATATAGAGTTTAATTTGAATGTAATTTGATTAACTAGGGAAATATTGATAAATATGTACCCCTTAATAAATATAGTTATTTCATATTATGGAATATTGATTCATTAATTAAATTTCAACTTTGATATAAGAGGAACTAACAGGACTGGTAATTATTGATGGGACCTAGAATCATATAACACCTCGATTCATTGGTAGGTCTCATGAGTGAAATTATTTCCAAATATTATAAGTTTTTTCGTAGTAGTTTTTAATAGACTTTTGAAATGTCTTGAATGTTGATGTATCATGATGCTTAATAACATGAATTCCATAAATTAATAATTTTCTTCATTATGAATTAATTTACTATTAACTATGATATTTTAACAACGATATTATCTATAGATGGATTTCATTCTTAGTATATTGATTAAATGGATTGTGATTTTAGTTATTTACATTTCCATATTGATTTTGAATTATCTTATCATTATAGTCATGTTTCTTAAATTGGATGTGTGTTTAATTATTTCACTTTCCTTGTTCATTGTTCTTATTGATTCATTATATCATCCACAGTACAAAACCTTTTCAGTGATTTTGAGCTCACTAGTATTTTTTATCATTTCTCTAGGATATAATCAATAATTCATAGAATGATTTAAAGCATACCAATTGTTTCCATTTCTAGGAATTTTATTTTATAAAAAAATGTCAAATAATTCTCATTTATGTATTCAGATCCAAAAAAATCCTACACTAGTTGGTCCTTAATGATATAATTCCTTGAATCTATGAAAATATAATAAAGAGGGTACCATATCTAGGCTACTATAGTCTAGTTCATTATAGTAAGTTTTAGAGGTAGTTTAGATCAAATCATGGGAACTATAATAAGTAAAATAATATTTGGGGACAATACCCTATGATAGAGACCGAAAGTATATATAAGGTAAAAACCTAATTTTTTTAAGGAATTGAATATGTGGGTTTTTCATGAAATAAATCCATGTGTGGATGTTATAAGTGGACATGGTTATTGAATAAAGGTACCTAGGGACAAAAACACAAGAAATGGAGCATTTCCTTTGACTTAATCATCACATTGTGAATGAAAATTATCTATACTATACATATAGTGTTACATTACTTGGAGTTATACCTAGGATAATTCATATTGTCTTTAATAACTGTTATGAATGATTTGAAATAATGATATCTGTGAAGAAAAAATGTTCATGATTCAAAGATTAAAAATGAATTTATTTTAATTTATATTACATGTTGCTCTATATTTTTTATTATTAATTATGATATATAATTAAAAATAATATGATCTAAATCATTATATCCCATAATTTATAAATGTTACCATGACGTAAGAAGGGTACTAATACGTGTGGCCAATATAAGGATTTCTCTACGAATGAATCCAATTCAAACATTAGTGGAACTATAAAAATTATTTCTATATTAATTAATCTTAATTAGGTTTTAATATAATTCCTTTATGTGATGGAGAAACATCTTTCCCCATGAGATTATCCTAGTTTTAATAACTTTATGTGATAGAAGCCCTGACCATTTCGTTGGATTACCCATATAATGATATTAGCGAAATATATTATGTTTATAGAGTATATAGGTATGACCCTATGATTTAGTGAATAAGAAATGGTTACAATTTCTTTATATTTTCTCAAATGATATGATGATCAATGTTGAAATTGATCTATAATACTAAGGGGGACATAGAGAATTTTTTTTGACAATTGTTGACAAAAATTTCCCTCATGAGAAGGAAACTGAAATAGAGAGATAAATACTTAGATATATAAATTGGAAGAATAATGTTTTTCATTGTATCCAGCTACCATTACACATTTATAGTGGTATTCTAAATATTACATAGGAACCCCATAGTGTATGATTAACCATTTCTATGAAGGCTTGATGACACCTCTATAAAGGGAGCTAGTATCTAAAACATTTTTATCATACAATTAAATTATTTTATGTTCCATGAAAATGGGAAAAACAATTATCTAGATCCAATATATTCTTGCGTAATTATGAGAATAATTGGCCGGCCTAGCACCAAAGAGAAAGGTAATTCATCATATTAGAAGATAAGGGTAGATAAATTTAACTCATGTGAAAATTGTGGGAAAAACATCATTATATTTGATTGAAGGGCATGATAGTTTATTAAAAGTGAGGTTATATGTGGAATATAGAACATTTATTCATGGGGAAGAAACAAAAAAATGATTTCTAATGTTTCTACTATAAGGATATTGTGTATTATTCAGACTAATTTTCTATGCGTCAAGGTAATCTACCATAGGAGATGTCAATAAGATAATAAAAAAATTTATATGATCACTACAATCAAGGTGAAGGTTCTGAATAATGTGGTGGCCGTTACTTAAAATGTTTATACAAATTTATATTGAGATTTATCTTGCAATAGATCCTAACATTCTATTATGTATATCATGTTTTCTAAAAATATTTCATTTTAATTTTAATTAACTATGTGAGTTGTCATTAAAAACTCATAGAGTATGTATCATTACAAAAGGGTTGTCTTATAAAGTACCTATAATGATATAAACATGTTCTTCATTTGATTACCTCATTATCATATCTATTGTTTACTACAATTATATCCTTGTAATGTACTCTCTTTCAAAATTTTATGTGAAACTTTATTTAATGAGTAAGAATATTATGATTCATTATGATGATATATAATTCCTTATCATTAGATAATTGAAATCATCCTCTTAGAGATGTCCAGATCTTCCATAAGAAACTAAACATAATGATATTAAGAGATATTAATAATAGATACAATCTAGGCCTTGGGAATGTAATACTAAAATAGAGGATGAAACTATTTTACAATAATAATTTTATGTATTTCTTATGGAATTACCTCGAAATCCCCTAGATCATGAAGTTGAGTTTTCCAAGGATTTAACCCCTAATGAAAGACCTATAATAAATACTCCATATTGAATGACCACTGGTTTATTAATATATTTTATGAAAAAACTAGTGGGTTTAGGTGATATGTTATTTATTATCCCTATGGTTTCACCATAGTGTTGGATCTGAATCTATAGATTATACAAAAGAGGGGGGTGAATTTTGTCTTATGAAAATTTTCGACAACACTTTGATTGAAGGAGTTATATACTTTATGATTTATCAGATTTTATCATGAAACAGAAATAAATAATAGCAGAACACAAATATGTATAGTGGTTAGGGGAACAGAAGGCCCCTAGTCCACTCCACCAACGCTCAACTCCCCGATCATGGTGATTTTCACTATTTAGTCCTCTTTTCCACAGACCGGTTCACAACTGAGTACAGACAGTTGACACCTTTACAACCCAAGGAAAAACAAATCCTTCTGGTTCAAACACGAGCCTACATATCTATGAATGGGAAGCTGTCTACTCAAGAATAAAAATAATTTCTGAAAGAAGTTACTCCACTTGATCTTCACAATTGCAACAGAATGCAATTGATAGCAGATGGACCAAAGTCTCTAGAAATATTGATCTTCAAGTTGAAGTAGTTTTGAGTCGATCCGGTTTGAAGTAGATATAGAGATATAGTGAAGAACATTAGCAGTAGTAGATCCACAGTAGATATTCGATGTAGGACAGGTGAATCTTTTATCGAGTTCCTTCTTCTTAAAAGAACAGAGCTTTGACGCTCTTTTTGAAGCAGCTGATTAATCAGGAATTTCTGCAGTCTCTGTTTTCCACCTTTTTAATAAAAGATCGATCAACATACACACATGTACCTGGTGTTTCAGGGAGAACATATATAATAATGCTGAGAAAATCTCCTTCACATTTAGATCCATAAAAGTCTCCTTCTCGTTCGCGATATTAAAATATTTGAATTTACAGAGAAGTCGTAACTTCCCTTAAGACTCAGCATAAAAAGTTCATTTTAATTCAATCTTAAATCTATTAATAAAACGGATTTGATTTAGTCAAAGTCGTACTTTAAAAACAACATTAAATCTGGCTTGAAATCCGCCTGATAATCAGCTTGCTAATCGCTGCATAAAAATATCGTCTGTCAAAATTTCCGACGCCAAACGTAAGGTAGATGACATGGCCGCCAAACGTAGTGTTGATAACATAGTCTTCAAACGTAAGGTTGACAACGTAAGGTTGAACACAAACATAGGGTTGATCACAAAAGTAGGGTTGATCATCCATACTTTTTCATCAACACTCAAACGTACGGTAAAAGATCCATACTTTTACTTGATCCATTCTTTTCAAGAACATATGGTTTTTTACAAAATTAAGGTTGATGAACCATACTTTCAAGAAAAAAACGTAACATTTAAAATTTATGTACAGTTCTTTTTCCATACTTTGCTGATAACAAAAACGTAAGGTTCCTTCCTAACGTAAGGTTCCTCTTCCATTCTTTGCTGAAAATGTATGGTTGTTTAACCATACTTTTCTCTTATCTCAAAAAGTATACACGATTTTAATCCTTACGCTATGTTTATCCATGTAGGGTATGGATATTGATTCCAGAATGCGCTAAAGCAGATTCCGCTCTATATTTATCCATGTATGGTATGCAAATTCATTCCATAACACGCTAAAGAAATTCCGTGCTATGTAAAAAATTCCTGTTATTTCAATAGTAAAATTAATTAATAAATTCCTGCAAAATACTAAATAAAATCTTTATAAAATATCTAAGGGTATTTGTGAGCATAAAAATTATCATAAAGAGATAGAGTATTTTTTTCAATAATCTCCTCCTTTAAATAAAATTAATATGTATTGTTGAAAAGAATACTTTTCTCAACAATCTCCCCCTTTTTGATGATCACAAAACCCATAAAATAATTAAAATTATTTAAACAGAAATAACGTTGAAAATTAGTTACATAATGTTTTGAAAAATAAAATATTATGGTTAGAAAAATTTCCCCTTTAATTCTCACCCTCATTAAAATGAATTTTTCCCCTAAATAAAATGTTGATGTTTATCCAAATTATCCCCCATTTTGTGATACCAAAAATAATGAGAAATCATGGATTTGAACACATTTAATGTTGCACTGAACTGTAGGTAAATGCTTATTATTATCTGTTTATCAATAATTAAATCTGGAGTACTGGAAAACGAAAAATAAAATTAGTGAAAAAAATAAAGAAAGAAACACATAAAAAATGATGGAATTTTGTTTCAAAAACAGCAGTATATACATGACAATGATATGCACAGGAATCAAGGTTTGGGTAAGATAGGAAACATGTTCTATCTCCTCTGGATTGCAGACTTGATTTCAATAAACTGTTCCTGAAGTCTCTTCATCATCCCATCTCCATGTTTGATAATGAGATCCATGTTCTCTTGAGTCATATGAATATCCTCGATTAAATTGACTCTAAAAAACTCATGCATCCTTTCCTTTTTTTCGAAAAACACTGACAACTTCTCTGATAACTGATTTAACAGAATTCTGACCGATGGCTCACTAGATGTCAGTTGATCCACTAGGAACTTCTGATTATCCAGCAACAATGAAAAAGGATCACAGTTGTAAGAACCCGGTTTTTGCTGTGAAAGACTTTGGAATATTCTTGATGATATTCCAGAGAAGCTCCTTCATACGGCGTGCAATTCCGAGCCCCGGAGTGGCCGGAATTAAATTTTCAGTGCGTTCACACTGGGAACGCCAAATAAATGAGATAACTCCTGACCAAAGTTCCAGATCAGAGATTCGAGTGTACGGATGGGTCCGGAATGGGGTGTTTACCCTAGTAATGACATCAAAACTTGTCGGCGCGAGATGTTTGGACCCCTCACCCGCTTCTGGAACGTTAAACGAATAAATTAATTAATTAATTTATTCGTTTAATAGTGAAACTTGAGTATCTCTTAAACGCTGGCTCGGGTTGGAAAACCGAGGGAACCGTTGAGTTCGGAGCGTGCCATTTACCCTAGGAGGGGTATAAGTTTCACGGGCGCGGGTCGTTTGTGAAAAATGGATTCAGGTGCGTTTTCGTAATTTGGAGGCCTCGGGCGCTAAATTTAGAAACATTTGAACGGAGTCTCGAAATAAAATTCTGAGACTGCCGTTGTGCTCAGATCGTGGTTTTTAACCTAGGGGAGGCTAAATCTCGACCCAGTCAGGAGTTCAGGTTCGGGGCTGTCGGGCGGGCGTTTAAGTGATTTGTACTTAAACACCCCCCACCACTCTTCTTCTTCTTATTCTTCTACCTAAAACCCTTCCCCCTCCTTCACCTCCGGTGAGGCCACTCCGGCGAGGCAAGCTCTGGTGAGGTGCCCCCCCCCCCCCCGGCGGGTTGACGGACAAGCGACCGACATCACCCAAGAGGTAGGAGTTTATCGTTTGCGTTTTTATTTCCCGCACCCCCTTTGAACCTATTAATACCCCCGAATTGTTGTTTTATCTTCTAAAAAACCCATGAATGCGTATTATAGTTAATTACCTTTTCAACTCATCTTTCGGATTCAAATTCCGAGCTCTGTGGCATCCGCAATGATCCGGAGAACTTTGCGGGTTTTCGGGTTCCAGCGAGTTCAAGCGGCGGCACGGCACGGTGGAGGCGGCGGGGAGGCTCAGTGGAAGCGGTCGGCGGCGTAGGAGCTCATCGGAGGGTTGGAAGAGTGCGAGGCACTGGGCACCGGCACGAGGAGAAGCCGGCCGCGTGAGGTGGCAGCTCCAGGCGGCGAGGCCGAGCCGCCGGGGCGCGACGACCCCACGGTCGCGGCGCGCGACCCCAGCGCGGGGATAAGACCTGCACGGCGTAGGTCTTCGCACGGACCCAGCGACTGGCCACGGTCCGGTCGGTGTGCGGTCCGCTGGCCAGCGGCTAGACCGTGCGGTTGGACCGCGGCTCGGGCCAGAACAGCCGGACCGGCAGGTTTAGGCCGGTCCGGCCCAACGGGCCCTGCCCTCAGGGTTCGACCGCCTGTATTTTCTTCTACGGACGTCCGTTTTGAATGCCGTCTATGGCGGCATGGACCTGACATCGATGCGGACTTTTTGAGATGGTTTTGGGAATTTTTAATTCCCGAACTGAGGGGATGCAGAGGCGCGATTTCTCTTTAAGTGGACGAGCGTTTTTCCCGAGAATTTTGTTTTGAGCAGCGCAGACGCATCCGAAGTCCGTTTTGAGCTCCGTCAGTGGCATTGCGACCTTGGCACCGAAGCGGAGGTTTCCGGGGCAGTTCTAGGCGTTGAAGTCGGAGTTGAGGCATTGGCCCCACGGCCCGTCTTTTGAGCTGCGTGCAGCATTTTTCGACTTTTCCCTCGGATGTCCGTTCGGGGCATGCGTGCAGTCGAAGTTGGGTTTTTTTCTGAGGGGATTGAAATGGTGCAATCCACCCGCCCTAATTCAGCACGGTGGTCCGGGGCCCACGAGGGCCGTTTGGCCATCGACGGTGATTTTCCATCTTTATCACCGGGCGACCTTTTTGGACAAGTGAGTAGTCCATTTCATGTACTTTTTTGAGAGGATCGCAATGGTGCGATCCGTTCGTTGAGTTTTGGGAAAAGGATGCGAGTCCCACGTGGCACCGCTTGTGTGCGGTGCGCCGGAATGCATCTTTTTCTCCGGATATCCGTTGCACTCAAGGTAGTAGTGCTTTTGGCGTGTTTTCCCGAGGGGGTCACATTGGTGCGATGCGCCCGACTGTTCTCGGGGCCGAGCCTCGGGATCACGGGGTGTCGTTCGGGCGTGAGGCGGTGTTGGTGACTTTTTCGTCGGATATCCGTTGGAGGTGAGTAAGTAGTCGATCTCGTGTGTTTTTTGTGAGGATTACAAAGGTGTGAGCCATTTGGTTGTGCGGAGCCTCTTGCGCGATATTGTTAAATGTGGAAGCATGGAAGGTGCTCTAGTGGTGGTTCGCCCTACTTTGTTTGTAGCGGACCCTTGGAGTGTGATCGCGCACTCTTGGGAGAGTGATATAAATGGTTCATGAGATGTGGTTGGTTGTGCCTCAACCAATGAGGTGGCAGGTTGGAGTTGTTACATCACGCCTTTGCGTTGATGTTGGGTGTCGTGTTCACGATAGCCTATGTGACGGAACGAGGTATACTCTGGGAGTATACGGGAGCGCTTGGAGGTACGTGTGGTTGTTTGTACCTAAGAATACTTGTGCGCATGGTTGGGGCTAAGATGGGGCCACACGTCGTGTGGGCCCCATGTGCGTGCCGTGATCTGCTTTGTGTACTTTGACCTCTCGCGACGTAGAGGGTCCCTTTGTGTGTCTGTTTGACTAATAGGGTGGAGTTTTCCCCCTGGCTCTGTACTCGTTTGTTTGACCAGTAGTGTTGAGTGGTTTCCCCCTGGTTTCGTTCTCGATGGATTGGCCAGTAGCGGGGCTAGTGTCATCCGGTGATGGAACAGGAACTGAACCTCTTTTGGGAGAGTTGTTCTAGAGTGGGGTGGTTGCGTGATACCCACTCCGTGTTCGGTTGGCCAGTGTTATACCCTCCAGTAGAGATGGCCAGAGCAGTTTTAAGTTTTACCCTCCAGCGGGGCTGGGCAGTGGGTTACTCATCGACTACTTCATGTTTACCCTACAGTAGGGCTGGGAAATGGGTTTCTAGTTGACTTCAAGGGTTTACCCTCCATCGAAGACTGGGCAGTGGGTCACCAGACGCTCTTAGGGTCTACCCTCCAACAGAGACTGGGCAGTTGGTCTCCCGACGCACTTATGATTTACCCTCCAGTAGAGACTGGGCAGTGGGTCTCCCAATGACCTCTTAGGGTCTACCCTCCCGCAGAGACTGGGCAGTGGGTCGCCCGACACACTTATGGTTTACCCTCCTGCAGAGACTGGGCAGTGGGTCCCCCGACGACCTCTTAGGGTCTACCCTCCAGCAGGGCTGGGCAGTGGGTCGGTCGTCGCCTAGTTCCAGGTCTACCCTCCAGCAAGGATGGGTAGTGGGTCACCCGTCGACTTATTCCATGTCTACCCTCCAGTGGGGCTGGGCAGTGGTTCGCTTGATGATATATTGTGGTTTACCCTCCAGTAGGGCAGGGCAGTGGGTCACCTGATATCTGGTTATTAATTACCCTCCAGTATGGCTGGGCAGTGGGACACCTATTGGCATTCCAGGATCAGTCCTTTCTATTAGGCTAGCCTGTGGCTTTCCTCCATGATAACCGGAGCGGGACCTCTGGTTTCGGGTCGGTGTTGTGATGACCTTTACTTTGAGGAGACCTCTCGACTGAAGGGTAGTGACGAGGTGTGGTTTGACTTTCCCTAGAACTCTCAAGTACGAGGGGAGCTTTCCCCACCGAGACGCGTTCTTGTGACGCGATCTAAAATCGTGCAGGCGAGTTAGTGCCGCCCAAAGCGGATAGTGTCAAGGTGCGGTGATTGAGGCCCTTGGCTTGCGGTTCATGGCAGACGTGCGGGATGTTGGGCATCGATGATGGAGTTTTCTTATGGGACTGTAGGCGACCCAATTTTCTTGGGCTGAGCTACGGGATAAAGATCCCCTTACGAGCTTGTTCGGGTTTCATGTTGAGCATCCAGATATGTATATACCGTGTTTCAATACCCACTTCATGGGTTTGGCTACTCTCCTTCCAGGAGGGGCGAAGACGCGCGAGGTATGCCACGTACTTTCCTTGTCTAGCTTCTCATGGTCGGATGAGTCTACTCTCCTGCTATAGGTACCGAAGACTCGACGAGAAGTTCATCTTATCAACATTTCTATATCCTTGTGTCTGGATGAGTCTATCTCTTTTCTCTTGTTGGGTTGAGCTGGACTCTTTACTACACACTCTTTTGTACTTCTGTTCTACTCCCTATTCACTCTACTGCTCACCCTTCGGTACCTACTTTGTTGATCCCTCAAGCCTTCGGGGTATCCTACTGAGTATTTTTATACTCATCCCTACATGGGATTTTCCCGCACTTGGTGTTCCCTTGAAGACGACAGACAACTAGATTGTGACTTTAGTGGTGCGTAGGAGCTTGGGAGCTTGGACCGCCTATGGTGGTCGTGGCCAGGTTCCAGGTGTGAGACCTATCAGCTGTTTCTTTTTTTTACCAGTTTACTGGTTGTGGCACTTGTTGGTTGGGTGTATTTTTTTCCCCTTTTCTTTTCAGTGTACTTTCATCTTTCTTTGTACTTGTAGAGGTATATGAACTTTGTGGTATATATATATCAGTTTCCCTTTCCTTTTCATTGCTTGTCTTTACTTTTACTCTGAACTTTTGCATTGATTTTGTTGTGTGTGTGTGTACAGGTGCTTAGGGAAATGCCTCCCCGAGTTATTGTGACTTCGACACTGGTCGCCAGCCACTGGCCTATGGAGGTGGGCTTGGGGTAGTTGCGGCTCGAGCCCAGGTAGGGTCGGGTCATGACAATGTTTTATTAAAGGTCGTTCGTTCCTTGGGACGTTGTGCAGACGTCCCTAAAAAGGAATTGGTTGGGATTTAGGGAAACTGTGTTAACATGTCTCGAGAGCGGCTCTCAGGCCAAGGAGTCCAGTGATGGTGCGACGGCCGACATATTCATTCACCAGGACCTTGATAACCCGCTTTTCGACTCGGCATGTTGATACAGTTGTTGCAGGGAAAATTAGTTTGTGCATCACATAGGATTGAGTCGTTGACTGTCTTTCTTGAGTCAACTCCCCATTGATGTTGTTATTGGTATATACACATATGTTGGGGTACTAGAGAAGACACTCATGACAGAGGGCTTCCTGTCACGTTCTAGTGTTTGTGGTGGCAGCATGCACGTCGGAGCTGAGACGTCTGTCGCGGCTAGTGGGCGTCGGTAAGCAGAACCTCGACGCAGGTAGCTTTCTGACAACTGGACGCAGGGGCATGGTCCTACACCATAGTGGCGCCGGAGGGCACCAGTGCAGACCAGAGAGAGTTGGTGCTATGCTTGTGACGGGCGAGGTCACTTGGCACGAGACTGCCTGACCCGAGTTGCTAAGAGCTTCGGGCAGGCAGCAGGTGCACCACCATGACAGAGGCAGCGCCATCATCGGAGTAGTACCTAGAGAGGTGGTGCTATAAGAGGAGTGGGAGGAGCTGGTAGTGGGGGATGACGTTACGAGATATCCCCATCACCACTAGGTGGTCCACGTCAGGCTCCAGGAGCAGACGGTTGGGACCACAGACACACGTGACCTTTGGATATCTACCATCCTGCAGAGCATGGGATGTTGAGAGGTACCCCCTTGCGACTCTTATTCTTTTTTCAGTAGAAATTTTAGGCTCTGCGTGTGAAAGGAGTTTCTCCCTGCACCTTGTTTGAGGTGTTACCAGGGTGACGTAGGGCGTCGGGTGTAACCCAGTGTTGGTAAGGAAAAAGGCGTGACACCTTTTTCCTTTAGTCGATGGGGTTGATTACTTCGCCTTTTGAGCATGTAAGAGAGCATCGACTGTGGAACCCTGTGTGACCAGATATCCATGGGTGTTTCACCATATGGATATTCTGAAGGAGGGAATCACCAGGCCTTGTTTCAGGTGCGGGCGGTGATTCCAGTCGCGGCGTGCGATGTAGAGGTTCGTTCGGGGAGGTGAGCTACCCCCATGAGCCTTCGTGTTGTTAGAGACTGTGGAAAAGGATGGCGAGGTACCCTAACGCATTTCCCTAACCCCAAAATCTGGAGTGGGTGCACAACATCGGCAAGGGTCGACCCCGTGTGAACGGATCAATGCTTTGGTCTCTATGTGTGGGTTCTTCTGGGTATGGGAAAGCCAGGTGTGGGCTTAGTACCCTATGTTGCTCCCTAGTTTTCCTTTTCGGGGACGAATATATTAAAGGAGGGAATGATGTAAGAATCCGGTTTTTTTTGTGAAAGACTTTGGAATATTTTTGATGATATTCCAGAGCAGCGCCTTCAGACGGCGTGCGATTCCGAGCCCCGGAGTGGCCGGAATTAAATTTTCAGTGCGTTCACACTAGGAATGCCAAATAAATGAGATAACTCCTAACCGGAGTTCTGGATCAGAGATCCGAGTGTACGGATGGGTCCTTAATGGGGCATTTACCCATAGGAACGCCATAAAACTTGTCGACGCGGGATGTTTGGACCCCTCGCCCGCTTCTGGAACGTTAAACGGGTAAATTAATTAATTAATTAATTTGTTTTAATGGTGAAACTCGATTATCTCTTAAACGGTGGCTCAGATTGGAAAACTCAGGGCACCGTTGAGTTCGGAGCGTGCCGTTTACCCTAGGATGGGTTTATGTTTCATGGGCACGGGCCATTTGTGAAAAATGGCTCGAGGGGCGTTTTCTTAATTTGGTGGCCTCGGGCGCTAAATTTAGTAACATTTTAACGGGTTCTTGAAATTAAATTCCAAGACCGCAGTTGCACTCAGAGCATTGTTCTTAGCCTAGGGGAGGCTAAATCCCGACCCCGTCAGGAGTTTGGGTTCGGGGCTCTCAGGCAGGCGTTTATGTGATTTGTACTTAAACACCCCCACCCCTCTTCTTCTTCTTCTTCTTCCTCAAACCCTTCCCCCCTCCTTCACCTCCAGCGAGGCAACTCTGGCGAGGCGAGCTCCGGCGAGCCCCCCCCCCCCCCCCCCGGCGGGTTGACGGCGAAGCGACGTGCATCGTCGAAGAGGTAGGAGTTTATCGTTTGTGTTTTTCTTTCCCTCACCTCCCTTGAACCTAATTTATACCACCTAATTGTTGTTGGATCTTCGAAAAAAACCCATGAATGCATATTAGTGTTAATTCCCATTTCAACGCATCTTTCGGATTCAAATTCTGAGCTTTGTGGCATCCGCAATGACCCGCCGAACATTGAGGGTTTTCGGGTTCCGGTGAGTTCAAGCGGCGGCATGGCTCGGTGGAGGCGGCGGCGTGGATCGGTGGAAGTGGTCGGCGGAGTGGGTGCTCGGTGGAGGTTCGGCCGAGCACGAGTCACTGGGCGCTGGCGCGAGGAGAAGCTGGCCGCCCGAGGCGGCGGCTCCAGGCGGCGAGGCCGAGCCGCCGGGACGCGGCGACCCCGCGGTCGCAGCGCGCGACCCCAGCGCGGGGACAAGACCCGTGCAATGCGGGTCTTCGCACGGACCCAGTGACTGGCCACGGGCCGGTCGGTGCGCGGTCCACTGGCCAGCAGCTAGACCGCGCGGTTGGACCGCGGCCTGGGCAAGAATGGCCGGACCGGCCGGTTTAGGCCGGTCCGGCCCAAGGGGCCCTGCCATCAGGGTTCAGACGCCCGTATTTTCTGCTACGGACGTCCATTTTGAATGCCATCTACGGCAGTGCGGACCTGACGTCGATGCGGATTTTTTGAGATGGTTTTGGGAATTTTTAATTCCCAAAACGAGTGGTCGCGGAGGTGCGACGTGTCTTTAAGTGGACGAGCATTTTTTCCAAGAATCTTGTTTTGAGCGGCGTGGACGCATCCAACATCCGTTTTGAGTGTCGTCAGCGGCGTTGCGACCCTGGCACTGAAGCGGAGGTTTCCAGGATGGTTTTGGGCATTGATGCCGGAGTTGAGGCATGGGCCCCACGGCCCGTCTTTTGAGTTGCGTGCAGCTATTAGAGACCTTTTCCTCGGACGTCCGTTCGGTGCGTGCGAGAATTCAGTGTTGGGTGTTTTTCCAAGGGGATTGAAATGGTGCAATCCACCCGCCCTAATTCGGCAAAGTGGTGCGGGTCCCACAAGGGCCGTTTGGGCGTACATGGTGATTTTCCATCTTTATCACCGGGCGACCGTTTTGGACAAGTGAGTAGTCCATTTCTTGTACTTTTTCAAGAGGATCGCAACGGTGCGATCCGTTCGTTGAGTTTCGGGACCGGGATACACGTCCCATGTGGCACCGCTCGTGTGCGGTGCACCGGAATGCATCTTTTACTCCGGATATCCATTTCACTCAAGGGAGTAGTGCTTTTGGCGTGTTTTCCCGAGGGGGTCACATTGGTGCGATGTGCCCGACTATTCTCTGGACCGAGGGTCGGGATCACGGGGTGTCGTTCGGGCGTGAGGCGGTGTTGGTGACTTTTCTATCGGATATGCATTGGAGGGAATTAAGTAGTCAATCTCGAGTGTTTTTCTGCGAGGATTGCAACAGTGTGAGCTGTTTGGTTGTGCAGAGCCTGTGGCGCGATCTTGTTAAATGTGGAAGCATGGAAGGTGCTCCTGTGGTGGTTCCCCCTAATTTTTTTGTAGCGGACCCTTGGCATGTGATCGCGCACTCTTGGGAGAGTGATATAAATGGTTCATGAGATGTGGTTGGCTATGCCTCAACCGATGAGGTGGCAGGTTGGAGTTGTTACGTCACGCCTTCGCGTTGACGTTGGGTGCCGTGTGCACGATAGACTATGGGCTGAAATGAGGTATACTCTTGGAGTATACGAGAGTGCTTGGAGGTACGTGTGGTTGTTTGTACCTAAGAATGTTTGTGCGCATGGTTGGGGTTGAGATGGGTCCACATGTCGTGTGGGCCCCACATGCGTGCCATGATCTGCTTTGCATACATTAACCTCTCGCGGAGTAGAGGGTCCCTATGTTTGTTTTTTTGACTAACAAGGTGGAGTTTTTCCCCTGGCTCTGTACTCGTTTGTTTAACGAGCAGGGTTGAGTGGTCTCCCCCTGGTTTCGTTCTTGATGGATTGCCTGCCTGCGGGGCTAGTGTCACTCGGTGATGGAACATGCACTAAACCTCTTTTGGGAGTGTTGTTCTAGAGTGGGGTGGTTGCGTGATACCCACTCCGTGTTCGGTTGGACAGTGTTATACCCTCCAGTAGAGATGGCCAGAGCAGTTCTGAGTTTTACCCTCCAGTGGGGCTGGGCAGTCGGTTACTCATTGACTACTTTGGGTTTACCCTCCAGCAGGGCTGGGCAGTGGGTTTCTTGCTGACTTCTGGGGTTTACCCTCCAGCAGAGACTGGGTAGTGGGTCACCCGACGATCTTAGGGTCTACCCTCCAGTAGAGACTGGGCAGTGGGTCGCCCGACACACTTATGGTTTACCCCCCCAGCAGAGACTAGGCAGTGGGTCACCCGACGACCTCTTAGGGTATACCCTCTAGCAGAGACTAGGCAGTGGGTCGCCCGACGCACTTATTGTTTACCCCCAGTAGAGACTGGGAAGTGTGTCACCCAACGACCTCTTAGGGTCTACCCTCCAGCAGGGCTGGGCAGTGTGTCGCTCGTCGTCTAGTTCCAGGTCTACCCTCCAACAAGGCTGGGAAGTTGGTCGCCCGTCAACTTATTCCAGGTCTACCCTCTAGTGGGGCTGGGTAGTGGGTCGTTTGATGATATATTATGCTTTACCCTTCTTCAGGGCTTGGCAGTGGGTCACCTGATATCTGGTTATGAATTACCCTCTAGCATGGCTGGGCAATGGGAAACCTATTGGCATTCCAAGCTCAGTCCTTTCTACTAGGTTAGCTTGTGTCTTTCCTTTGTGATTACCAGAGCGGGACCCCTGGTTACGGGGCGGTGTTGTGACGGCCTTGACTTTGAGGAGACCTCTCGACTGCAGGGCAGTGAAGAGGTGTGGTTTGACTTTCCCTAAAAATCTCAAGTACGATGGGCACATTCCCCACTGAGATGTGTTCTTGTGACACGATCTAAAACCATGCGGGCGAGTCAGTTCTGCCCAAAGTGGATGGTGTAAGGTGCGGTGATTGATCCCCTTGGCTTGCGGTTCAGGGCAGACGTGTGGGATGTTGGACATCGATGATGGAGTTTTCTTATGGGACTGTAGGCGTCTCACTTTTCTTAGACTGAGCTACGAGATGGAGATCCCCTTACGAGCTTGTTCGGGTTTCTTGTTGAGCATCCAGATATGTATATAAAGTGTTTCAGTACCCACTTCTTGGGTTTGGTTACTCTCCTTCCAGGAGGGGCGAAGACGCGCGGGGTATGCCACGTGCTTTCCGTGTCTAGCTTCTCCTGGTCGGATGAGTGTACTCTCCTGCTATAGGTAGCGAAGACTCGACATGATGTTCATCTTCTCACCATTTCTAGCTCCTTGTGTCTAGATGAGTCTATCTCTTTTCTCTTGTTCGGTTGAGATGGACTCTTTACTGCACTCTCTGTTGTACTTCTGTTCTACTCCCTGTTTACTCTAATGCTCACCCTTCGGTACCCCCTTTGTTGATCCCTCGAGCCTTCGGAGTATCCTACTGAGTATTTTTATACTAACCTCTGCTTGGGCTTTGCCGCACTTGGTGTGCCCTTGCAGACGACGGACAGGTGGAGCGTTACTTCGGTGGAGCGTAGGAGCTTGGGAGCTTGGACCGCGTGTGGTGGTCGTGGCCGGGTTCCATGTTGGAGACCCGTCAGCTGTTTCTTTTTGTTTACCTATTGCCGGGTTGTGGCACTTGTTGGTTGGGAGAATGTTTTTCCCATTTTTTTTTCAGTGTACTTTTAGCTTTCTTTGTACTTGTAGAGGTCGATGCACTTTGTGGTATATATATACCAGTTTCCCATTACTTTTATTTGCTTGTCATTACATTTACTCTGCACTGTTGCATTGAGTTTGCTACGTGTGTGTGTATAGGTGCTTAGGCAAAGGCCTCCCCGAGTTATTGTTCCTTTGGCACTGGTCGCCATCCCCTGGCCTATGGAGGCGGGCTTGGGGTAGTTGCAGCTCGAGCCCGGGAAGGGTCGGGTTGTGACAAAGTTGTATCAAAGGTGGTTCGTTCCTTGGGATGTTGTGCGGACGTCCCTAAAAAGGATTTGGTTGGGATTTAGGGCAATAGTGTTAACATGTCTCGAGAGTGGCTCTCAGGCCAGGGAGTCCAGTGATGGTGCGTCGGCTGACGTATCCATTCACCTGGACCATGATAACCCGCTTGTCCACTCGGCATGCTGAGACACTTGTTGCAGGGAAAATTTTTTTGTGCATCACATAGGATTGATTATTTGATTTTCATTCTTCAGTCAGCTCCCCATTGATGTTGTTAATGGTATATACACATATGTCGGTGTGCTAGAGAACGAGCGGGTGACAGAGGGCTTCCTATCACGTTCTAGTGTTGGTGGTGGTAGCAGGCACGTCGAAGCCGAGACGTCTGCCGCAGCTAGTGGGCGTCGCTAAGCAGAACCTCGACACATGTATCTTTCTGACAACCAGACGCAGGGGCGTGGTCTTACACCACAGTGTCTCCGGAGGGCACCAGTGCAGCCCAGAGAAAGTCGGTGCTATGCTTGTGACAGGTGAGGTCACTTGGCACGAGACTGCCCGACCCGAGTTGCTAAGAACTTCGGGCAGGCAGCAGGCGCACCACCACGACAGAGGCAGCGCCGTGATCTGAGTAGTACCTAGAGAGGTGGTGCTAGCAGAGGAGTGGGAGGATCTGGTAGTGGGGGACGACATTATGAGATCTCCACATCACCACTAAGTGGTCCACATCAGGCTCTGGGAGCTAACAGTTGGGACCACGGACAATCGCGAGCTTTAGATGTCTACGATCCTACAGAGCATGGGATGGTGAGAGGTACCCCCTTGAGACTCTTCTACATTTTTCAGTAGAAATGTTAGGCTCTGCGTGGGAAACCTGTTTCTCCCTTCTCCTTGTTTGAGGTGTTACCAGGTTGACACAGGGCATCGGGTGTCACCCAGTGTTGGTAAGGAAAAAGGCGTGACACCTTTTTCCTTTAGTCGATGGTGTTGACTCCTTCGCCTTTTGAGCATGTAAGAGGGAATCGACTGTGGAACCTTGCGTGACCAGATATGCTTGGGTGTTTCACCATATGGATATTCTGATGGAGGGAATCACCAGGCCATGTTTCAGGTGCGGGTGGTGATTCCAATCGCGGCGTGCGACATAGAGGTTCGTTCGGGGAGGTGAGCTACCCCCCGTGAGCCTTCGGGCCATTGGAGACCATGCAAATTGATGGCGAGGTACCCTACCGCCTTGGCCAAAACCCCAAAATCTGGAGTGGATGCATGACATCGGCAAGGGACGACCCAGTGTGAACGGATCAATCCTTTGGTCTGTGTGCGTGGGTTCTTCTGGGTATGGGAAAGCCAGGTGTGGGCATAGTACCCTATGTTTCTCCCTAGTTTTGCTTTTCGGGGATGAAAATCTTGAAGGAGGGAATGATGTAAGAACCCGGTTTTTGCTGTGAATGACTTTGGAATATTCTTGATGATATTCCAAATCAGCGCCTTCAGAGGACGTGCGATTCCGAGCCCCGGTGTGGCCGGAATTAAATTATCAGTGTGTTCACATTGGGAACGCCAAATAAATGAGATAACTCCTAACCGGAGTACCAGATCAGAGATCCAAGTGTACGGATGGGTCCAGAATGGGGTTTTTATCCTAGGAAAAACATAAAACTTGTCGTCGCGGGACGTTTGGACCCCTCGCCTGCTTCTGGAACGTTAAACGGACAAATTAATTAATTAATTTATTCGTTTAATGGTGAAACTCAAGTATATCTTAAACGGTGGCTCGCATTAGAAAACCTAGGGCACCATTGAGTTTGGAGCGTGTCGTTTACCCTAGTAGGGGTATAAGTTTCATGGGCGCGGGTCATTTGTGAAAAATGGCTCCAGGGGCGTTTTTGTAATTTGGCGGCCCCGGGCGCTAAATTTAGTAACATTTGAACGGGGTATTGAAATAAAATTCTGAGACCTCTGTTGCGCTCAGAGCGTGGTTGTTAGCCTAGGGGAGGCTAAATCCTGACCCCGTCAGGAGTTCGGGTTTGGGGCTGTCGGGCGGGCCTTTAAGTGATTTGTACTTAAACACCCCCACCCCTCTTATTCTTATTCTTCTTCTTATTCTTCTTCCTCAAACCCTTCCAACCTCATTCGCCTCCCACGAGGCAACTCCGGAGAGGCGAGATCCGACGAGGTGAGCTCCGGCGAGGCGCCCCACCCCCCCCCCCCCGGTGAGTTGACGGCGAAGCGACGAGCATTGCCCAAGAGGTAGGAGTTTATCGGTTGCGTTTTTTTTTTCCCGCACCTCCTTTGAACATAATTTCTACCCCCAAAATTGTTGTTTGATCTTCGAAAAAAACCCATGAATGTGTAGTAGAGTTAATTCCATTTTCAACGCATCTTTCGGATTCAAATTCTGAGCTCCGTGGCATCCGCAATGATCAGCCGAACATTGAGGGTTTTCAGGTTCCAGTGAGTTCAAGCGGCGCCGCAGCTCGTTGGAGGGGGCGGCGCGGCTCGGTGAAAGCGGTCGGGGGAACAGGTGCTCGGCGGAGGTTCGGCTGAGCATGAGGCACTGGGCACCGGTGCGAGGGGAAGCCGGCCGCACGAGGCGGCGAGGCCGAGCCGCTGGGACGCGGCGCGCGACCCCTGCGCGGGGACAAGACCCACGCGATGTGGGTCTTCGCGCGGACCCAGCGATCAGCCATGGGCCGGTCGGTGCGCGGTCCACCGGCCTGCGGCTGGACCGTGCGGTTGGACCACGGCCCCGGCCAGAACGGCCGGACCGGACGGTTTAGGCCGGTCCGGCCCAAGGGGCCCTGCCCTCAGGGTTCGGACACCCGTATTTTCTGCTACGAACATCCGTTTTGAATGCCATCTATGGCGGCACAGACCTGACGTCGATGCGTACTTTTTGAGATAGATTCGGGAATTTTTAATTCCCAAAACGAGGGGTCGTGGAGGCACGACGTGTCTTTAAGTGGACGAGCGTTTTTTCCGAGAATTTTGTTTTGAGCGGCGCGGACTCATCCGATGTCCGTTTTGAGCGCCGTCAGTGGCGTTGCGACCCTGGCACCGAAGTGGAGGTTTCTAGGTCGGTTTCGGGTGTTGAAGTCGGAGTTCAGGCATAGGCCGCACGACCCGTCTTTTGAGCTGCATGTAGCTTTTAGCGACTTTTTCCTCGGACGTCCGTTCAGGGCGTGCGAGCAGTCGATGTTGGGTGTTTTTCCGAGGGGATTGAAATGGTGCAATCCGCCCGCCCTAATTCGGCACAGTGGTGCATGGCCCATGATGGTTGTTTGGGCGCCGACAGTGATTTTCCATCTATATCACCAGGCGACCGTTTTGGACAAGTGAGTAGTCCATTTCATGTACTTTTTCAAGAGGATCGCAACGGTGTGATCCGTTCGTTGAGTTTCGGGGCTGGGATGCGGGTCCCACGTGGCACCGCTCGTGTGTGGTGCGCCGGAATGCATCTTTTTCTCCGGATATCTGTTGCACTAAAGGGAGTAGTGATTTTGGAATGTCTTCCCGAGGAGGTCGCACTGGTGCGATGCACCCGACTGTTCTCGGGGCCGAGGCTCAGGATCACGGGGTGTCGTTCGGGCGTGAGGCGGTGTAGGTGACTTTTCCATCGGATATCCGTTGAAGGCGAGTAAGTTATCGATCTCACGTGTTTTTCCGCGAGGATTACAACGGTGCGAGCCGTTTGGTTTTAGAGACCCTCTTGCGTGATCTTGTTAAATGTGGAAGCATGGAAGGTGCTCTAGTGGTTGTTTTCTCTACTTTGTTTGTAGCGGACCCTTGGCGTGTGATCGCACACTCTTGGGAGGGTGATATAAATGGTTCATGAGATGTGGTTGGATGTGCCTCACCCGATGAGGTGGCAGGTTGGAGTTGTTACGTCATGCCTTCGCATTGACGTTGGGTGATGTGTGCACGATAGCCTATGGGCTGGAACGAGGTATACTCTGGGAGTATACAAGAGCTTTTGGAGGTATGTGTGGTTGTTTTTACCTAAGAATGTTTTTGTTCATGGTTGGGGCTGAGATGGGGCCACACGTCGTGTGGGCCCCACATGCGTGTCATGATCTGCTTTGCGTACTTTGACCTATCGCGATGTAGAGGTTCCCTCTGTGTGTTTGTTTTACTAACATGGTGGAGTTTTTCCCCTGGATCTGTACTCGTTTTTTTACCAGCAGGGTTGAGTGGTCTCCCCCTGGTTTCGTTCTCGATGGATTGGCCGGTAGCGGGGCTTGTGTCACCCGGTGATGGAACAAGCACTGAATATCTTTTAGGAGTGTTGTTCTAGAGTGGGGTGGTTGCATGATACCCACTCTGTGTTCGGTTGTTCAGGGTTATACCCTCTAGTAGAGATGGCCAGAGCAGTTCTGAGTTTTACCCTCCATCGGGGCTGGGCAGTGGGTTACTCATCGACTACTTCGGGTTTACCTTCCAGCAGTGCTGGGCAGTGGGTTTCTTGCTGACTTCTAGGGTTTACCCTATAGCGGAGACTGGGATGTGGGTCAACCGACGCACTTAGGGTCTACCCTCCAGCAGAGACTGGGTAGGTGGTCACCCGACGCACTTATGGTTTACCCTCCAGTAGACACTGGGCAGTGGGTCCCCCGATGACCTCTTAGGGTCTACCCTCCAGCAGAGACTGGGTAGTGGGTCGCCCGATGCACTTATGGTTTACCATCCAGCAGAGACTGGGTAGTGGGTCGCCCGACGACCTCTTTGGGTCTACCATCCAGCAGGGCTGGGAAGTGGGTCGCTCGTCATCTAGTTCAAGGTCTACCCTCCAGCAAGGATGGGCAGTGGGTCTCCCGTTGACTTATTCCAGGTCTACCCTCCAGTTGGGCTGGGCAGTGGGTCGCTTGACGATATATTATGCTTTACCCTCCAGCAGGGCTGGACAGTGGGTCACCTGATATCTGGTTATGAATTACCCTCCAGCAGGGATGGGTAATTGGACACCTGTTGGCTTTCCAGGCTCAGTCCTTTCTACTAGGCTAGCCTATGGCTTTCCTCCGTGATTACTGGAGCAGGACCCCATGTTACGGGTCGGTGTTGTGACAACCTTGACTTTTAGGAGACCTCTTGATTGCTGGGTAGTGACGAGGTGTGGTTTGACTTTCCCTAGAACTCTCAAGTACAAGGGGAACATTCCCCACCAAGACGCATTCTTGTGACGTGATCTAAAACCGTGTGGGCGAGTCAGTGCCTCCCAAAGAGGATAGTGTCAAGGTGTGGTGATTGAGCCACGTGGCTTGCGGTTCAGGGAAGACGTGCGGGATGTTTGGCATCGATGATGGAGTTTTCTTATAGGACTGTAGGCGACTCACTTTCCTTGGGATGAGCTAAGGGACAGAGATCCCCTTATGAGCTTGTTCGGGTTTCTTGTTGAGCATCCAGATATGTATATACCATGTTTCAGTAACCACTTCTTGGGTTTGGTTACTCTCCTTCTAGGAGGGGCAAAGACGCACGGGGTATTCCATGTTCTTTCCGTGTCTAGCTTCTCGTGGTCGGATGAGTCTACTCTCCTGCTATAGGTAGCAAAGACTCGACAAGACGTTCATCTTCTCACCGTTTCTATCTCCTTGTGTCTGGATGATTCTATCTCATTTCTCTTGTTGGGTTGAGCCGGACTCTTTTCTGCACTCTCTGTTGTACTTCTGTTCTACTCCCTGTTCGCTCTACTAATCACCCTTTGGTACCTCCTTTGTTGCTCCCTTGAGCCTTCGGGGTATCCTACTGAGTATTTTTATTCTCACCCCTGCTTGGGATTTGCCCGCACTTGGTGTGCCCTTGTAGACAACGGACATGTGGAGCGTGACTTCAGTGGAGCATAGGAGCTTGGGAGCATGGGCCGCATGCAGTGGTCATGGCCGGGTTCCAGGTGGGAGACCCGTCAGCTGTTTCTTTTTTTTTACCTATTGTCGGGTTGTGGAACTTTTTGGTTGGGCGCTTGTTTTTCCCATTTTCTTTTCAGTGTACTTTCAGCTTTCTTTGTACATGTAGAGGTCGATGCACTTTGTGGTATATATATAGCAGTTGCCCTTTCCTTTTCTTTGCTTGTCTTTACTTTTACTCTGCACTGTTGCATTGAGTTTTCTACGTGTGTATGTATAGGTTCTTAGGAAAAGGCCTCCCCGAGTTATTGTGCCTTTGGCGCTGGTCGCCAGCCCCTGGCCTATGGAGGCAGGCTTGGGGTAGTTGCAGCTCGAGCTCGGGTAGGGTCGGGTCGTGACAACTGTAACATTAAATATCATGTAACCTATCATTCATGTTGCTCATCACAATTGTGATAGCTTGAAACCTTCTGATTAAATCAAGTGAAGTACCTGATCCACTAGTAGCACTATTTGCAACTGATGCAAATTGGTTCTCCATAAACAAATTTAGATCTGATAAATCTGACATCATACACATTTCATATTTCAATTGTGTAACAGCAATCAGAATATCCTCTTTAAACATTTCAACTTATTTCCTTGAAACAATACACTCCTTCAGCTTTTGAAATTTCAAATGTTCAAAGTCTAAGGCATTTCTTAGAGAAACATTCTCAGATTCCAACTAAGAATCATTTTTGTACAGTTTTTCAATTTTGTCTTTTCTTGAATCCGAGGCACCATGTGCTTGATTCATAGTCACATGCTCTGGTTGATGCAATAGTACCAAAGGCATTGATTCATCATCAGATTTTTCTTTTTCTCTGTTCTGAGAAGGTTGGTCCACAGATTTTTCCTTAGAGTTCTCAAAATCTTCCATAGAAAAATCCTCTTGTAGTACCTCTGTGAGAGCTTCAGAAGCATGATCATCACATTTATCTGCATCTTTGTCTTCTAATAGGTTATCAAGAACAATATCTTCAATAGTTTTCTGAGGTCTGGCCACTTTTTCATCAGGCACTACATCCATCTCTTGTTCCTGTTGAAGTGCAACTTCAACATCAGCTACAATCTGTTCCTGATTCTCCCTTTGAGATTCTTCTAGAACTCCTGATCCCTCTACTGGTGTTGTTCATTAAGTAACAACATCGATGGTCTTATCAATAACAACTTCCCTTACAAAAGAATAAGAAAATATATCTTCTGAGGTTTTTTCCAAATCATGGGAAGTAATTTCCTCATTGAAAAGTCTCTTTAATTTTGATTGAAGTCCTTCCTAAATTTTTTCTTCCTCAACATCTTCCACTTAGAATAAAATCCTTCTTGCTACATTTCCAACTCTGGATTCATCTTGTCCCTCCTTGGACATAGTAGGTTGAGCCTGATCACTCTCTGAGTCTTCCTCAACTCCTACTAGAAAAAGTTTTCCTTTAAATGTGCTCCAGAAATATCCAACTTTACTTAAAGTTCCAGCATTAACCGTATTATTTTGATGACAGTTTACTTGAGAATACACTAATCTCACCATGTATTTATTAAATAGCAGTTTAGCAATAAACCGACCAAAAGGGTACAAATTCATCCTGGCCTCGCTTTGACAGCAATAACTGAGATACCTTATCATATAACATGGAAAGTTTAACTTAATATCTCTTAACATAAGGAACATTATATACATATCAGGGTACAAAATCTTTTCCATTTCTGCTATTCTTGGAGCTATTCCAATCTGAATAAATTTTACCAAAATCTTTTGATCATGCTCCAAATGCTTGACAAACATCTTCTTTATTGTCTTAGTACCAAAAATAAATGACATGATGTCTTCTGATTTATGAAAAGAATCTCCAATATTTTTCAAATCGAAATGAAAAACTCCCTCATGAGGGCAGTTAAGAATTTGACCAATCTCTACTGATGAGATTGAAAAATCCCTATCCGCTGTCTTAGCAATCATACTGTCCTCGGTATCCCCCATGTTAAACTGTATAGATTTGAAAAAGTATCTAAGTTATACTTCATACAGAAATTATGTATTTTCACTATTGAACATATGTTCAAGATTCTTAAATGACAGCGCTTGCTTCAACAACATATTTGTCTGCAATAACCAGTCGAGATCGATTTCCTTTCCCTGTAAACTTTTTCTTCCCTCGGTGCGTTGTCTCTTGGTATTTCTTGGCTCGGCTTCACTGGCTCTTTTAGTCCTTACGATTTCTGTGAGAATCTCTAAAGGTTTGATGGTTAGGGTTTCAGAGGTTCGAAGGATAGGGTTTAGGCGAGGATATCTGATTTTCAGATTCTGAAAGGTTTTCGATAGAAGTGAAACAGGTTAGAAGTCAAAAAGGATCTGACAGCCTTGATTCAAATGTAATCACTAATCATTACATATATTTAAAACAAATAATTTTTTAATATGGAGAAGAAAAAAAATTTAAACATTATTAAAAAAATTTATAAATATAAATAAATGTAAATAAAAATAAAAATTATTTAAAATTAAAAAAAACCTAGATCACCCTTAATAAGATAAAACCTTGAAGTGGGATGTGGTTTTGTAAAAATATCAGCTAATTGAATTTCAATATTTATAAATTCTAAAAATATATCCTTTTTAATAACATGATCTCTTAAAAAGTGATGTCTTATATCAATGTGATTAGTTCTGGAATGATTAATAGGATTTTTTGAAATATGAATTGCACTTGTATTATCACATATAATAGGTGTATTATTAAAATTCAATCCAAAGTCTATAAGAGTGTTTTTCATCCATAACACTTGTGCACAGCAACTACCAGAAAAAACATATTCTGCCTCAGCTGTTGAAAGGGAAATTGAATGTTTTTTCTTACTAGATCATGACACTAATGACTTTCCTAAAAAGTGACATGTACCTAATGTGCTTTTTCTATCTAACCTAAAACATCCAAAGCCAGCATCTGAATATGAAATAAAATTAAAAGCAGAAGTTTTAGGATAAATAAGTGATTGAAAAACGGTTCCTTTTAAATATCTAAAAATTATTTTAATAGTAGTCAGATGAGATAATTTAGGATTTGATTGAAATCTAGCACAACGATATACTAAATACATTATATCTGGACTACTAGCAGTAAGATATAACAAACTACCAATCATACCTCTATATAACTTGTTGTCAACTGATTTCCCAGTTTCATCCAAATCAAGTTTTATATTAGTACAAATTGTAGTTGTAAATGACTTGCTGTTTTTATGTCCAAATTTCTTGAGTAAATCATTAATTTATTTTCATTTATTTAAATCATTTCCAAAATATTTTTGATAAATTTGAAGACCCAAAATGAAATTTAATTATCCCATCAAGCTGATTTCAAATTCTTCTTACATTAATTTTTAAAATTCATGAAAAATAGTTTTATTAGATGATCCAAATATTACATCATCAATATAAATTTGAACCAATAAAACATTATTTTTCACTGTTTTCTTAAAGAGTGTTGGGTCTGCCATTCCAACAATAAAGTCATTTTTCAAAAGAAAATAACTTAATCTTTCATACCAAGCTTTAGTTTCTTATTTAAGTCCATAAAGAGCTTTAGTATGTTTAAAAACAGAATCAGGTTTTTGAGAGTTCTCAAAACCAGGAGGTTGCTCAATATAAACTTCCTCCATTAAATAACCAATTAAAAAGGCAGATTTAACATCCATCTGAAATAATCTAAAATTCATATAAGATTAATAAGGTAAATGGGTTCTTATGGCTTCTAACCTAGTTGCAGGTGCAAAAGTCTCATCATATTCTATCCCTTCTTCTTTATTGTATCCTTTAGCTACTAATCTTGCTTTATTTCTAGTTATTGTGCCTTAGTCATCTTGTTTATTTCTAAAGACCCATTTGGTTCCTATTATTGGATAATTCTTAGTTATTTCCACTAATTCTCAAACTTCATTTCTTTTAAACTGGTTTAATTCATCTTGCATTGATATTACCCACCTTTCACCATCTAAGGATTATTTTATAGTCTTGGGTTCTTGTTGGGATTGGAAGGCAGAGAATTACACTAGGTTTCTAAAGTTTCTTCTAGTTTGAACACCAGTTTCTAGGTCACCTATTACAATTTCTAAAGGGAGATTCTTTAGGGTTATAGACTGTCTGGGTAATATATTTAAAGGTTTTTCAATATCATGTTCCTCTAAACTGGACAGAATTTCCTTTATATTATTTTCAAAATCATTCTTTAAGTTCTGAGGTCTCATGATATCATTAGAGTCAAGTTCATCCATTTGTTTAGTCCTTTTCTCAAAGGGGTCGTATTCATAAAATTTCACATGAACTGATTCTTCAACAATCCTTGACATCATATTATAAACTCTATAATCTTTGGAGGTATCAGAATATCCAAAGAAAATAACTTCATCAGAAGTTGTATCAAAATTACCAATATTATCCTTGGTGTTTAGGATGTAAACATCGCATCCAAAAACATTTAAGTAATTTACTTTAGGTTTTCTGTTATTCCATAGTTCATATGGTGTCTTTTTCAAAATAGGTCTAATTAAAACCCTATTAATTATATAACAAGCTGTATTTACAGCTTCTGCTCAGAAATATATAGGTAGGATATATTCATTTAACATAGTTCTAGCCATTTCTTGAATTGTTCTATTTCTCCTTTCTATAATCCTATTCTGTTGAGGTGTTCTGGGTGAAGAAATGGTATGTTTAATACCCATGTTTGAGAAAAATGAATTACATTCCAGATTCTCAAATTCTCCACCATGATCACTTATCAATGAGATTATATTAAAACTTTTTTCATTTTGAGCATATTTACCGAAACATTCAGATAAAGTAAATTCTTCATTTTTAAATTTCAAAGAGAAAACCATGTAAATATTGAATAGTCATCAACTAAAACATATACATATAATTTAATAGTTAAGCTTGCTACTCTTGAGGGTCCAAAAAAATCCATATGAATTTGTTCTAGAGGAATAGATGTTGAAACATTATTAACAGATTTGAAGGATGATTTGTGTTTCTTGCCCAGTTGACATGCATCACAAAATCTGTCACTTCTAAATTTAAGAGAAGGTAAATCAAAAACTAAATATTTCATTGAATTTTTTGTAAAATATATACATTTCAATGTCCAAGTCTCCTAGGCCAGATCCATGATTCACTTACTTTAGCATCAAGAAGTTTACTTGTTGTTTATACAAGGAATTTAAATCCAAAGTATAGACACTTTCAGTTCTTGGTGCATTAAATTTAAACAATTTATCATTAGAAATTGTACATCAATTTTTAATAAAAATAATAATGATATCCATCGTCCCAGAGTTGAGTGATACTTATCATAATGTGTTTTAGTCCTTGTACATTAATAACTTTGTTGATTGAGACTGTTTTTGGATCTCAAATAGTTCCAATGCCAATGATTTTCCTTTGGCATTGTAACCAAATGTGCCAAGTCCTCCTTCCTTTTGAGTTAGGAAGAAAAATTTAATGATTTTCCACTCATATGTATTGAGCAGCCACTGTCCATGTTCCATATATCTTTTCTTCTCTGGTGGCCTGCTACCTGCAAAGACATTCAAAAAAATTGCTTTGGTAACCATATTTTGTTGGGTCTAGGGGTGTTATCTAGCAATGATCTGGGTATCCAGATTTTCTTTGTTCTTTTAAAATTAGCTGAATCATATAAGTCGTTTGAAACATAGGTTTTCTTAATACAACAAATTTGAGGTTGTCTTAAGAAACAGTTTTTAGGTATATGTCCCTTTGTTCCACAAAAATTACAATTATCCTTTTTAGATATTCGAACAAAATACTTTTTATATAGCTTAAGTTTTTCTTCTTAATGTCAATTCCAAATCTCTATTTTTTAATGATAGTTTCTCCAAGAATTTCATTTAATGAATTTTCTCCTTTTTTCAAAACAAATGCATCATGTTTGTAAGATTCTACTTCATCCTGTAGTGTTATTATTCTTGATTCAAATTCAATATAGTTTGTGTTAATTTAATTGTATTTATCAGTTAATTCCTTATGTTGTTTCAGCATTGTATCTCTTTCATCTGAAACAGATTTATGTATGTTTTTAGTGACTTATTTTTTTTAAATAGTGAATCATATCTTTCTTCAAGCATATTGTAGTAAGATGCAAGTTTTCATTTGTGTAGCTTGATTTAGAATTTCATTCAGAGGAGTAATATGAGTGTACCTCATCCGTTTCAGCCGTAAAACACATTTTTTCTTTTATATTGACTTCTTAATCCTTTGATCTTGATTCCGGAGAGCTACTGGAGTCTTCAGATACACTCAATGTGGCTTTCATAGCTTTCTTGTCTTTCTGCTCATAATCATTTATTTTAAAGAATTTTTTCTTCTTTGCATCCTTCAATTGTGGGTAATCTGGTCTGATATGCCCTATCCGTTTTCATTCATAACATCTTACTTCCTTATTATCTCCCTTTATGTATTTTTTGAATCCTTTTTTCTTACTATAGAGCTTTCTAAATTTCCTGGCTAGCTGGACGAGTTCTTCATCTGAGTTTGATGAGTCAGAGCTTTCTGATTTAGCTTTAACTTCTCTATTCTTCATCTTTCTATTCTTTTGTTGTAAAGTTACCTTCAAGGAAGTATCTTCTCTTTTGATAAGAACTTTATGTTCATTAGCCTCATATTTCATTTCATCTTCATACATCATTAGTGTACCAATCAGCTCTCTCATGGTTAGATCTTTGACAAGAGTTGATTGTATGATTGCAGCAGAGATACCATTCCATCGAGTAGGAAGTACCCTAAGTGATTTTAATGCTTGATAAGCCTGCATGATAGGATCTCCTAGAGCTGTTATAATATTTACAATCTCTGTCAATCTCCCATTAATTTGGGTAATGCTTTCACCTTCGAACATTCTAAAAGTATCAAATTTCAGTTTTTCTATTGCATATCTCATTTGCCTCACATTGTATGTTCCTTCAAATGCCACAGCTATTGTTTGCCACATCTCATATGCTATCGGGCACTGAGATACTCTGTTAAATTCATCTAGTTATAGACCGTAGATAATTGCATTCATAGCCTTTGAGTTCATATCTTACTCGGCCTCTGTAGCAGTACTCCATGTCTCAAGATTTTCAAGAATTTCATAAGGAGTCAGAATCTTTGAGTAGACTTTATATCTGAGTTTTTTTAGATATATTATCATGCACGATTCCCATCAACCATAATTGTATCTATTAAAATATGTTGCTCTGACCATTGAAATCCCTTCTCTGGTATTAGTCATGATGGTCTGTTGTACAATCTTCAAATCCTTCTAGCTTGATAAGGCTCTATCAGAAGCTCTTCCTCTAATACCAACTATTGGATCTATTTCTACAGATTATACACAAGAGGGGGGTTGAATTGTGCCTTTTGAAATTTTTTGGTAACACTTAGATTGAACGAGTTCTGTCCTTTATGATTTATCGAATTTGATCATGCAGCGGAAATTAATAAAAGAAGAACAAAAAGATGTATAGTGGTTCGGGGAACAGAAGGCCCCTAGTCCACTCCACCAATGCTCAACTCCACGAGCTTGGTGATTTTCACTATCTGTTCCTCTTTTCCATAGACCGGTTCGCAAATGAGTACAGGCAGTTGAAACCATTACAACCCAAGGAAAAACAAAGCCTTCTAGATCAATCACAAACCTACACAGCTTAGATTGAGAAGCTGGTAACACAAGAATAAAAAGTATTTCAGAAAGAAGTTCTCTAGTTGATCTTCACAATTTCAACAGAATGAAATTGACAGTAGATGGATCAAAGTCTCAAGAAATATTGATCTTCATGTTAAAGCAGTTATTAGATGATCCGGTTGCAGTAGGTATAGAGATATAGTGAACAACTTCAGCAGTAGTAGATCCACAGTAGATATTTGATTTAGAATAGGTGAATCTTTTATCAAATTCCTTCTTCTTAAAAGAACATAGCTTTGATTCTCTTTTTCAATCAGTAGATTAATCATTAATTTCTGCAGTCTATGTTTTCCACCTTTTTAATAAAAGATCGATAACCATACACACATGTACCCGGTGTTTTAGAGAGAACATATATAAAAAAGCTGAGAAAATCTCCTGCACATTTAGATCCATAAAAGTCGCCTTCTGATTCGTGATATTTGAAAATTTGAATTTACAGAGAAGTCGTAACTTCCCTTAAGACTCGGAATAAAAATATCCTTTTAATTAGATTTAAAATCCATTAATAAAACGGATTTGAATCAGTCCACGTTGTACTTTAAAAATGACTTTAAATCTGGCTTGAAATCTTCCCGATAATCAGCTTGCTAATCGATGCATAAATATATCGTTTGTCAAAATTTCTGACGCCAAACGTAAGGTTGATGACGTGGCCTCCAAACGTAGTGTTGATAAAAATTTCTTAAAATGCAAGGTTGACAACGTCAGGTTGAACAAAAACGTAGGGTTGATCACAAATGTAGGGTTGATCATCCATACATTTTCTTCAACACTCAAACATAGGGTAAAAGACCCATACTTTTACTTGATCCATACTTTTCATGAACGTATGGTTGTTTACAAAAGTACGGTTGGTGAACCATACTTTTGGGAAACAAATGTAACATTTAGAATTTACATACGGTTCTTTTTCCATACATTGCTAATAAACATAATGTATGGTTCCTTCTTAACGTAAGGTTCTCCTTCAATAAATTGATGAAAACGTATGGTTGTTTAACCATACTTTTCTTTTATCTCAAAAAGTTTACACGCTTTTCATCCTTAAGCTACGTTTATCAACGTAGGGTATGAACAGTGATTCCAAAACGTGACAAAGCAGATTCCGCACTATAATTATCCACGTAAGGTTTGAACAATGATTCCAGAATGCGCTAAAGTAGATTCCACGCTATGTAATAAATTCTCATTATTTCAATAGTAAGATTAATTAATATATTCCTGAAAAATACTAAATAAAATCATTAGAAATGACAAAGGGTATTTGTGAGCATCAAAATTATCATAAAGAGACAGAGTTTTATTTTCAATAATCACCCCCTTTAAATAACATTAATATGTATTGTTGAAAAAAATACTTTTCTCAACACATTGGTATCCCATGTTCACTTCATTAACATGGAAGATAGATCTAGAAGTTTATGTATTGGTTATATGGATATAAATAATATTATGATAATGAAAAGATATCATATATAACACCTTTATAAATTATTTATTTAACTTGAAGGAGCCCAAAATATTAAAATATTGAACCTCATTATTTATATCATCAATTTCATGTATCGAAGGAATACATTACAAAGACATCTTTTCGAATGAGGTACATACATTATGAGTTTATAGTAATCCAATTTGTTTTAAAAAATAATTCCAAAATTTTTATTGATATAATGAATTGAATTTTCATGTAATACATTAATTATTAAGTGGTGGTATTCATTAACTATTTTTTCATTATTTAAAAATAAATAAGGATCAGGAGAATCACTTATAGATAATTATTTACACTCTTATAGGGAATCAGTTATATGTGAAATTTAGTATGTGTGATTAATAATTTCATGAAGTTTTTTTTATTTTATATATTTTCTATATGTAAAGAATATATGTTGATCCTATAAAAATAAGGGAAGTTAGATAATTTCATATAACAATGAACATAATTGTGTTTCATATTAAAATTGGTTATTGTGTTACTATTAGAGATTCCTTTAGAAATTTTCATGATTCTATAATCCATTAACAATGACTATATGTAGTATGGTTATTCTAATTTGGATAGTGGAATATGAATTTGTATAGATGAACTAAATTGGATATTGTTCAATGCTCTGATTTTCAATATACTATCTAAAAATAATGGGATTTTGATATATAATGAAGTATCAAAAAATGTAATTGATTGTGTACTTTTGAAAAATTATAATGGTATTTCATATGCATCATATAAATTGAAAATCATGAGTAGAACTATCAAACCCATGATCTTGAGTTGGCAGTTATAATCTTTTCATTGAAGAAATGAAGACATTATCTCTTTGGTGAAATATCTAAAAAATATAAAGATCATAATATCCTAAAATATATATTTTCACTTAGAGATATCAACTTGAGTAAAAGGATATAATTCAAGCTAAAAAAGTATTAGGATTTAATAATAAAATACCACCCTAGGAAAGACTACAAGGTAACTTATGCATTGAGTAGTATTAATAAGGGAGTTTAGACCCAAATGTTGATTGAGAGAAATCATTTTTTCATAGATATAGTAAATATGGACATGCAATTTATTATTAAATAATATAAATCTCATTTTTTTTAATTATTGTAAAATCATATTTCCTATAAAAGAGAAAATATACTCAATATGATGCAAATAACATCAAGAAGAAAAATAAACCAATGAAATATGGGAAATTTGAAAACATAATTGGTAAAAATATTGTCGTGAAATTTTAAAATAGATTATGTTTTGTATCTATACCTGATAGAAAAATTTAATTTTTGGATGATGATCATAAGCTCAAATTTCTCTATACATAATAGTATCACCATGTTGTATAGGAATATGTAGGAAAAAATTGATGGGAAAACATAAAGTTAGAAATTGATAATTATGTGTCTATATGTTTTTTTCAAAGAATTAAAAATGTAAGATAAAATCCTTCATGACTGATGAAATATATCCAATTTTAATGTCGAAATGGAATGAAAATTTCCTAGAAAATTTCACATGAAAACCAAATACTCTTAAAAAGAATGATCCAATATGGGTTATAATTTATCACATGACAAAATTTTCACATTTCCTCACCACAAGAGAATATATTCCACTTGAACTACTCAAAGGGATTTATATTAATAATTATTTAATACATAATTTAACACCTCATTAAATTGTGTCTAATCATGATCCCCATTTTACACAGACATTATAAAATAATCTTTAGATGTATCTTAATACTGAGCTTCATTTGATCATTTCCTACTATCAAAAAAATGATGGAAATTATGAAAGTACTTGTCAAAAAATGGAATAAATGTCTAGATTATTATCCCATTACATTAAAGGTATATTTGATTATAATTTCTTGTTGGTATAGTTTTCTTACAGCATAGTTTTCATTAATGTATTCAAATGGATATGTGTGAACATTTCAAGGGAATGATATGTCATAAAAAACATGATTGGATGGAGTTAGTAAAAAGAAACATGTGGACTGAGAACCTATTGAAGATTGTAAAATAATTTTAAATATTATTCATTATCAAATAAAATATTCTCAAAGTATGTAAAAGAGTAATGATGATAATCAATGGAATGATTTATAATTTCTTGTGGGAGATTATGTTTAATAAAAAGAGTCTATAGGGAAGATATTTATAAGTTTCAGAAAAAAAAATGGAATCTGTTCTCCCGGTATATCTTAAAAATATAAATTATTGATAAATTTGGGTATTTTTTCTTAACGATTGGAATTTACACAATGTCTCTCAAATGAACATGATTCTTTCTATTTCTCATTATCCAGGATGTACATAAGAGAACCAATGCTTGTTCCCACCTATGATGAAATATAATTGGTAAATGATCTATCATACTATCAATAACTCATCCATGTTTATTATTTTAATGATATATTATTGAGGAATTATATTACACTAGTGTTAAAGGTAGTTTAATGAAATCAAAAAATAGAGGAATAAACATGGGAACCATATGATGTTATAAAGAAAAACTACCAACATATATTTATAAAGTAATACCCTTGAAATATGTACGGGGATTCTTATGTAAGAGGGAATAATGTGACATCCCAAAACATTGAAATATATTTATTTGATAATAAATTTAATATATTTGATCACTTACGAGGCACACAACATTAGGTTTTAACAAAATTAGACACTCTCTTGAAATATGATTTGGTACATCACCATTATGACATGGATGTTAAATTTTTTCATATGAATAATAATGAATAAATTATTATACATATTTATACATGATTATTTTTTATAAATTCGTTTTACATAAAAACAAGATTTAGTTTGATGTGAAATAATTATTTTCTAAAAAACTAGTTTTATAAAAAGAAACAGTTTCATCACTTCATGGAATCATATGATAAAAAAAAATTTAAATCATCTATAAAAATTATATGATAAAACGAAAATTATTTATGATATCATCATATTAAAATTTTTTTTTGGTGAATATTTAAATTTTTATGAAAAAATTATATTTTGATAAATAGTGAGAAATATAGTATTTTAATTGAAATTTGAATTTTCATTTAAATTGGTCTCAAAGATAAATTTTATTTTATATTTTTTTAATTTATAATTTTTTCAATTATATATAAATATATATATATATATATTAATCTAGTTCAGGTCATTGGAACAATATTCATCATGGGAATTCATATAAAACATTTATAAACTTTTAAACATTCTCCCTTTGAATAACCGTTTATGAATTGCATCTACATATATTATTTAATATTATAATTTTCCACTTTATTGATTCGAATTTTAAAAATTAGATTCCATATCTTTAATCATCATTATTTATATTATCTATTATGTTGTAAAAAAGATTTTATCAAAATAAATAGTGAAAATAAATAATATTAATTACCATGGTTAAGGTAAAAATTGGTTTATCGAGGGGGGGGGGGGTTAAACTATAAGGATACATTATAAAATCACATTAAACCTTTTCCAAAATATATTTTATATAAATATTTAATCTTCCTAATTGATATTAATATATATTAATTAATTTATGACACTTTTGGTCCGAGGAAAACATGGTCACACCATTTTCTTTTGAAAAATTATAAGTGTGTCACTCAGGTCACTTATAAAAGGCCACCCACAACATTCACCTATTCCGAACATAAAAACATTTATAATTGAAAATTAATTCCAAAATAACTTTAAAACTGAAATACCATCGGATTATATTCCTTTATTGGTCATAAATCCATTCAGGGAATACATTATTTTTAATCCAATAGTGGTTGTTCGAGAAGAGTGAAAATTCCAAAAATATGGGTATTAATTTATTTATTTTCTCACACATCTGAATTATTATTAATTTTTTAATATATAATAAAACAATTATATATCATAAATTGAAATTTCATTATGTAATATAAATGATGTATAATAATCTAAACTTCTATCAAATGGGTTTCGAAATCATCATTCGTGTGGACAACAGACTGCTTCCTCATGAACCGATGTGACATGTTTTTCATAAATACCACTCATGGATGGGTGGAATGATGAATAAAAAGTATATTTATATGATATTTAAAAATATATTAACACAAAAATATTCATTATATCATATATACCATTTTAATTTCCATTATGTAAGGGATACGATAACCCTGCTCGTGTGTACAGAAGGCTACGACCTCAAGATGAAATGTGATTTTTTCTTCAACCTATGAATTAAATTCTTTGTAAAAAGGTTAATTTAACATTTTCTATTTTATATAAATGAAATAATTATTATATTAATAGAATATTTTTTATATTAAAAGAAAACATATAAATTTAATTCTTACATTGAAAAATGATAACCTTTGTCATGTACGTGTGGTCTACAACCTTAAAGAAGCGATGAGAAACTCTAATCCTCACCATGAAAAATGAATTATATGTATAAGTTCATCTAAATATATAATAGGGTATATATTATATTATTATCATTATGGAATAATAAAATAATACTGAACTTCTTTCTATAATTACAATTTCAAATTATAAATGTTACATTGGCGTACATATGAACTACAATATCAATGATCATAATGTACATTATTTATCAAAATAATCTTCATGAATGGTATTAAAATTATCATTTTTATATAAATATGATTATTTTTTAATTATTATTATTATTATTTATATTTTCAAAAAATATCCTTTTAGACCAACATTCAACCAACCAAATTAATTGTGGAGTTAGATGTCAAATATCATCAAAACACCCAATGTAAAAATAATTGAATATGTGATTGTGTATATGATAGTGGTATATTAAATAAATCAAATAATTAACGTTAAAAATGATATTATATATTTAGGTACTTAAAATAATATTTTATTTCTAATGAAATATAACCTACTTGACAAGTCGGACTCAAAGTGATGGACTTCTTCTCAAATTCACTTCATTATGGAAAATTGTGATAGTGTGAAGCTAATTTATATCATATACTTCATATAAATTCACATTTTAATATTATTTTGTTATTAATTAATTAATTTTTTTATATTAAATTTAAATTTAAATTATTTAATCAATGTAAATTTTATAATATATTCTCCATGTTTTAATGATTTTCAATACTCTATTACATTTTGATTATTTATACATCATTTTGTTTTTATTTTATATTCTAAGATTATGTGTATAATTAAATTTCATTATCCCAAATTTTATTTTCTCGTGTATTATGTGGATTTAAATTTATTATACACAAAATATTCATTCATTAATTTTCCCTTCAACATGAGAATCATTATATGAGATTTTTCCTAAATGTCCATTTCCTAGAGGTATTTTATTAATATTAAAATATTCTCCATTATGTTGTGTATATACTACCCCTTTTAATGATTCAAAATTAGAACATATTTATTAACAATAAATAATTTTATAGATCAATTTTATCAATAATTTTTATGATTTATATGAATATTTCACAAACCATATAAATTTTTCATAGGATGGAAACATTGTATGTTATTTGATTAAATGTGGGAGTATTGAAAAAGCCATATCAGTTATTCAGTTTATATATTTGATATTAATGAATATTATTCGTAAAATGAATTGATTATTCAATATATGGGGAATTATTTAGATGTAAAAATATTTTTTGGGTCTAGAATTATATTGTCCCTCAATGCATTGTTAAGTGTCATCAGACAAATCAGTTGGAAATATTAATTACGTTTTTATCCATTTTATTTAAAATTTATTATGAAATGACTTGAAAATATTGTCAAGATGATTCATTAGAACATGTAATCCTATAATTATGACTTTCCTTCAATATGAATTCAGTTTATATTGCCCTGAAAACATTTATACATTTATTATCTATCGATGAATTGAATTATCATTTTATTGATAAAAAAGATTTTTTCTCATTTATTTACCTTTATATATTGACTATAAGTTATCATATGTTGATTTTAATTATTTCCATGTTGCATGTTTTTTCATTTATTTAACTCTACATGTTTATTATTCATAATTATTCATCATAGATTCCAATTTACTTATGAAATAATTTGTATTTTAGATTACTCTTATTTTGGTTCCATTCCCTGGTATATCAAGAATAATTATTGGAGTGAGTATAGAGACACCTATGTTTTTTTCATTTCTATTATTTATATTTTATATCCCCTCATAACATGGGTTTCATTTGTATATTTTGTTCCCAAAATTTATAAAATAAATTATCCCTCCTGATTTTAAGCCGTGCATGTATGATAATGTAATAAAGCATGCACCAGCTACTGGGTATTAGTGTTATGGTCATTAAAATACTTCAGTTAAAAAATATTTTTTCTATATGATCATACATTGTAATTTACTAACTCATTTTATAATGTCTACGCATTAACAAACCCCACTCCAAAAACAACTACAATAATTATTTACCTGGGAAGAGGGGTACTTCTTAATCAGTCAAGGGTCAACTAATATTGTATTTATATATTTACCAACCCATTTATTTTAACATACCTTTTATCATACTTCATAGTTATCCATTGAAGGAAAAAATATTAAAAATTAATATAGGATATATTAATTTTTATATACTATCTTAATTTTCATGGTTTTTTATTCTTTTGTGAGACTAATTGTACTAGATCATGTTTCCTATTTTGATTCAAAAAAATACATCGTCGTATTTTCAATTATATTTAACAATAACTCACCCACTCTTAATATTTATTCTTATCATGGAATAAATAATGATAATTGTTAATTGTTAGGTCTACTAGGTTAGATACCCTGAGAGGGGGGGGGGGGTGAATTAGGGTATGACAGATTAAAACAACTGCCCCTTTTGATCTTTTTTTGTTGTTAGACAAAACCCTTTTCTCTCTCCTTCTCGATGCAGAGTATGAGAGAAATTTAAAGCATGAACAGGACACATCGATTTTTACTCGGTTCACCCTCACTGGGATACATCCAAGGAGCATACACCGGAAGTGTGTTGATGTACCAATTCCAATATAAGTGCACTGTTGTTTACGTGTTCGACGCGGACTCACTGTCCCTCCTGGTTTACAACCACTCACAATTTGAGAACTCACTGCTCTCTCAACTGATGTGAGCTCACTGCTTCTTTAGAAGATCCACTCACAGTTTATAGACCTATAGGTCTTTTCATTTTCATTAAAGAATGCATCCTCACCTGTTGATAGATTCTATATTTGAAGTTCAATGTTCATCAACTGATGAATAACCCTTTCCCACTAAACATTGGGAAATTACTTTGGAAAAACCTTCGCAAAGCACACAACATTTCAAGGACCTCAATTTCGCGAATCTCAAACAATCCTTCGCAAAGCTCCTGAATTTTCGTGAAGCACTCTCATGATGAAATATCGCAAAACTCAAGTCGTTGAAGAGAAACTTCCTTCACGAAGCTCACTAAGCCAACGCGGAGCTCGCATCATTCGCAGAGCTATAATAGCCGTGCAGCTCTTCTTTCACGAAGCAAACGGGCAACATGAACTACATTAGTGAAACTAGAGAAAAATATCTTCTTCAAAAATAATCTGTTTCTCTGGATGGGGTTGACCTCTATTTATAGCCAATTCCACCAACCCCGAATCTTTCAGCGCGAAGTTAACACCACGTCACCTCAAATCACGAAGCTCTGAAATTTCCACTAGAATTCTCTCAAAATAGTGAAGCACCACAGAAATATTCAGATCCCATAGATCTTCGTAATAGCGGAGCATCACCGTCAACATTGTTTCACGCCTTCGCTGCGAAGCTCCCTCACAATGCCCATAACCCCCGCGATTCACTTCAACCTCTTCCGTTCAGGAAGCGTTGACGTAATAGTGAAGAATCACCACAATAATTATTACGGTCTTCACGAATTCCTAAGCATGATGCATCTCTTCGCTAAATTCATGCATTTTCCATATTTAAATATCATCTTCAAGGAAATCATATTTTTGCGATGCTCACCAAAATCCAAATTGTGGGCCCCAAAAATTTGGCAAACACTGGAAAATGGCACCACCTTGTACTTCTCTTTTGTACCACCTCCAGAAAGTCAATTCATTTGACATAGTTCTTTGTCAACATGGATTGTCAACAACTTTTCTGGAACTCGACAATTCTCAATGGAAACCAGATCTGTCATCAAACACAATCATCCCAAAAATACTGCAATGTTACCTTGAGGGATTTTTTCCCAACATTAATGAATGACGGTTCTCTATTATTAACCATTAAGACATCCATAGACTTGATAATCATTATGCAGTCTTTCCACAAGTGTTCATATAATTAAAATATGAATTTTATTTAGGATTTTCATTTCTAATGTAATGGACCGAACCTCTCTCATCTATTTCTTTTTGAAAATATGGTGTCTGAGGTGTTATAGGAGGTCAAGGTGAGTTTTCCTCAACACTTTTCCAAATTTCCAATTCTTTGAACAGATCCATTGGTGAAAAATTCCAACAGTAGACCGCTGTGAACAGTTCCAGTGGTAGACCGTTATGAACAGTGAAATCATAGCCTTATGTGAACAGTGTCATCTGTAGACTTATATGGATAGTGGAATGGTAGGATTAAGTGAACAACGTCATAGGTAGTCTTATTTGAATAGTGAAACAGTAGGCTTATGTGAACGGTGCCATCGGTAGCCTTATGTGAAGAGTGAAATATTAGCTTTATGTGAACAATGTCATCAATTGCCTTAGGTGAATAATTCAATGTTAACCTTATATGAACTTTTTCAATGGTAGCCTTATGTGAACAGTGCAACGGTAACCTTATGTGAACAGTGTCATCGGTAACCTTATTGGAAAAGTGCAAATGTAAGCTTATGCGAACAATGTTTCTAGAATGTTGAGGTTCAATGGTAGCCTCCATTTCCTCTTCCAAATTGTGAGTTCATGAACTGTGTTTCCAAAATGGCGTTGTCCAACGATAGCCTCTATTTCCAATGCAATATATTGAGTTCATGAATAGTGATTCCAAAATGGTGAGGTCCAACAGTAGTGTCTATTTCCTTTTCTAAATTTTGAGTTCATGAACACTATTTCCAGAACGGTGATGTTCAATTGTAGCCTCTATTTCCATTTCTATATTTTGAGTTCATGAACAGTTTTTCCAGAATGGTGTGGTCCAACGATAGCCTTTATTTCTTTTTCCAAATTTCGTTTTCATGAACAGTGTTTCATGCTTCCTGTAGTTTTTCCCCTTTGACAATTTTGTTGACATAAAATGTATTTAAATGCTCGTTTTAATGAATATAAGGCCAATTCAAAGGTCATAACTCCAATATTAATTTTTACTAAGGATCAAGATGATTTAACTAGGTCAAATTGTTTTGTTTAATGTGATCTACATTTAATGGAAAATCAATCATATCTTAAACCAATGCTCTGTTATATATTCTAAAGGGATGAGATATCTTCCTCCCTTGTTCGTCGTCCTTGTTCTGGATGAGAGATTCTAGAACCTTCCATTCATTCACGTAGGATTTTTCCAATCAAATGTTCCTCCTTGGATTGGATCTGCTATATTTTTGATGCAAACAAGTAGTATCGATCAATCTACCATATAAGGTATGATTTATAATCATTATTTTGGGTCCATCTCCTATTGATTCTCATTTCCCTTTTATAGAATTCTATCTCCATGTTTTTAATGGTATTTTCTTGGGAGATAACTGTTGTGGTGTGTCTCTGCATCCTGTGGTGGATATAGTTTCCATGGGGGGAGGATATATTAACCTATTTTGTGGGTCGTTCTAATACAAATAACATCAAGAACTGTTTAATGTTGGGGACTTGTTGATTCTCTTTTACTTTATGTGAAACTGTAGAGTTAGCCTATTTTATCCCACTAGATCACAATTGAATATACATAATAAATTTTCTAACTGAATAAATAAATTTTTATCTATCATCTGTTATTGCCTCTTTTTTTATAGGTAGTGTGATATCTATGAGTGGTTATTTAGATTTTTGTTCTTGATAGAAATTGGTAAAGGAAGTAAAAATGGAATTAATTGATAACTGATTAGATGAAGATAATGAGGCATGTGAATGAATCTGATGGTTGTTGTTGTAATTTTCAGTTAATCAAATTGATGTAGAATGAATGTTTGACCAATTTTTGATATATTAATTTTTAGGTTTCCCTAAGTGGGAGCCTATGAATAATAAATCTATTTATCCAAGATAGATTAAATAACTGGTTGTTTGATAAAATATAATTTATTGTAGGGTTCTGATTTACCCTACTGTTTGTTTATTGTCAAAGAGCCTATTCGATATGATGTTTGTTTTCATGCTTCTTGTGTTGTTATGTGATCTAGGATGGATGTTGTGATATGTGGGGGCATGGAGGCTATTTCTTGTGGTAGAATAAGACACCTGGAGTTGTTAGATGTCTCAGTTTATGCATGTGGGTTTCAGGGAGGTCATAGAAGATGATGAAATGGGTTGTATGTGAATGTTTGGATGCATTCTGATTCCAAAATTGTTGTTTATAAACTTTACATTCCCCGCTTCTCAATGTATCTGGTCTTGTATAACCTTCTTCCAAAAGGGGAGAAGATGCATGGGGTATGTAACATGATTTCCGTGAATAGCTTCCTAAGATAGGATGGTTCTATGATCTTGATATAGGTGGAAAAGACGACGTGTAGTTCATCTACCCACCATCTTGAGCCCCTTCTGTTTAGTATCTTATTTTTTTCATAGAATGTCTTGGAATATGGGATTTTTATAATTTTGATAATAAATTATTGAATAAATGATGCTAACCCATGGGGTTGGAGCTTGCTGGGATGCAATACTGAGGTTGCAATTTAATATAATAGTAAACATTGGGAGTTATTCTAATGAAATATAATGTAGGAAATTATTGATGGTAAGTTAATGTTTAAATATTTAGTTAACATAAAGTGAAATTGATAAAAAGGGAATGGAATAATGTCTCAAATCTATTTAAATGGTTGTGTGCTTATATGTTACCTAGTCATAGAGGTGGAAGCCATGAGTCTGAGGGACGTTAGATGTAGTTGAATCTATGACGAGGATATGCCCATACTGTGGTTGTGAGCAATTGTATATTCTATACTTTTATGCTTCCATACACTACTCCTCTTCGTCAGTTAGGATAACTGACACCCCATGGATTCTGAGCCCTTGGGGTGTTATCCCTAACATTCGAAAGGGATGATGGATGGCTGACTATCCCCATTGGATCCAATCTCTTCTCATTGTAGTTACTTGTACTGGATGTCACATTGGATAGTTTTGACAATATATATGTGTAGAGGGATGTAATTTCTTGTGGTTATTAAAACACATATATTAGGGATATAGTTTTCTATGGACTATTATAGGTATGTGTTATATAGGTTGTGATGGTTTTAGGATCCTTACTCAGTGTAAGAGATGTAATGGCTTGAAGTATAATGCATGATGTATGACACACATTATGTGAGCTATGGTGGCTCCCAAAAACTACCTGTTTAATTTTCATGTGTGAACATGGAGGTTTTGTTGGATGAGGTTCATGTTGTGGTGCTTCCCCCCTGGTGTTTGTGGTCAATATTTATTGGAGAGAGATGCTTAAGATGTGCGATGTTGGGGAAATATAGAAAACTAGTGGGGAAGAAGTTGATGGGTAATCTTGATATTTTTTATCATAAAATATACTCTTGTATGTGTTACTTGGTAAGAGTAGCCATTGTGAGGCTAGGAACATAGTATACCTATTTAGGTTATGATTTAGTTTTACATGTTGTTAAATGTGCTTTATCATCATTTCATTACATTTGGACGAGAGGCTCTGGGGAGGATCCTACTAAGTATACTGTTATACTCACCCTATGTTTATATAAACTATTTTTCAAGTAACATTGAGCAGGTTAGAGATAATGCTGGTATCTACTAGATTGGGTTTACAAGATATATTTGGGATTCTTGTTTGTTGTTGTTTTTACTATGTTTGGGGTACTTGCATTTTTTCCCTTCCACTTGAAGTAGTTTTTCATGAAATTACATATGTGTTCTTGGGATTTATTTTATATTTCAGTCTATGTTGGAGTTTTTTGGTTCCTATCTTATCTCTCTCTTTCGAATGTGTTATCGTAGTGGGTAATGCCTCCCATTTGTGTGTTTACTATACCCTCGGTGCTATTCACCAACTCGGGGCCTACAAGAGGTGTGACTCAGGGGGTCAATATCTCTCATATCACATTCCCAACCCATGAGGGGTACACCTTGTGGGGAGGGGTGGTTAAAGAGCAGTATCAAAGGTCTAGTTGAGGGATAGGATGGAGTGTGGAGTTAGGCACCGGTGAGGTTGCATGGGTTGGCAGGGAAACCTTTTCCTTAATGTTTATAATGTCATGTAAACAATAGATAATGGCATAGACAAAGGCGTTTAGGGCCCCTTATGATCTGATGTATGGATATTTAAGTTTAAAAATGCTACTAAACGCAGTTATAATTGTTGCAGGGTAGAGACCTAGGAAAGGATCATGAATCGTTCTTCTATGTTCCTATTTATGAATGGATAGACCTTAGTATAGGGTAACCTAAATGAATAAAAGGAAAAAAAATTAATTAATGGTTAGTCTTCCATATTCTAGGTTTAGGAGATCTAACTATTTGTTATTTTGAAGGTATGACTCCAGGTCAACTTCATCATTAAGATATCAAAGAAGATGTCTAGAAGGATGTGCCATCAGATCTCATTCAGGTAGGGGATGATAAATACGACACATTGAGAATGACACTATGAGAGTTCCAGTTCCAAATTCTTAAGAAGTACAAGGGCTCCGTTTCAGATGCAGTCATAGAAGACTGGTTGGAGGTGGTTTAGATAGGCATCGGTTCGATCTGTGCTCACAAGGAGCAATGTGTGTCCACAGTTGTGGCAATCCTGTGTGGAGCAGTGAGGTAGTGGTGGTTATTGTTCCTTGGGGATGGGGAGGATTCAACGATCATATGGGAGGAGTTCTGAGACATTTTTAGAGTCTAGTTTCATTATTCTATAGTGAAGGCGTCCAGTCTCAAAGAGCATCTTACCCTTCGACAGGGGAGCTCTAGTTTGCAATAGTTTATAATATATTTCTCGATCCATTTATGATGTGCTTCGGACCTGTTACCAGATGAGGAGGCTAGGGAAATGAATTTTGAGGATTCATTGAATCCAAAGATCCATCACTAAGTCACCACATTCGTGCTGAAGACATATTTTGAGGTGCTAGCAAGGGTAGACTTCATCGAGAGGAAATTGGCTAGAACTAGATCTTCATGATAGGGGATTCATAATGTGTCCTCATGAAAGAAGATTTATGGTCTAGGGTTCCTATTTTTCAATGAAGAAGAGTTATTTTTCGTCCAGGGGTAGGTCCCAGCTCTCAACATCTTGTTTCTCTAGGGACAGTAGCTCTCAAGCCTATTCCAAGGGATCCTGCACATATTTTTCTTGTGTTATTCAGGGTCATTAGTAGTGAGAGTGCCTGATCATTCAGAGCAGTCACCATGAACCATGTTTTCCTCTCTAGGTTCCCCAATTGAGGTACTTCCAGCTGGGGAAATAGTACTTGGTTGCACCAGCTTTAGAGCAGCCGAGGTTAGATGGGGCAGGGAGAGGACATCCCCATGACGCTCCCCATCCTCAGATAGTAGAGTATGGCCATTTTGGTTTTCTTCATTAGGGTCATATAGATTGTGGAAAAGGTGATGGTCAACTTAATTCTTTATAATTTCCAGTGTTAGGAGATCAAGATGTTGTTCGAGGTACCCTTTTCAAGGTTTCTACCTTGGTGTATTCCCTATTTGATTCAGGAGAAACACTTTCCTTCTTATCACCTACCCTTGTCCATGCATTGGGACTTGAGGTAAAGAGGCTTCCAGTGCCCTCGGCGTTGAATATGCCAGATGGAGGTCGATCTGACTTGTTTGAAGAATGTAGAGACTATAAGCTAGTATTGTGGAAACATCGCTCTTGGGTAGATTTCCCACCATTATGAATATAACCATATGATTCCATCCTCTACATGGATTTTTTGTATTCGGTGTGGGCTATCTTGTGTTTCTACAGGAGGTAGATTGTGTTCTTTGATGCCAATGGATAGGCAGTGGTGTTTGTTGGCGAGCGAGACCCTAGGATGGGTCAGAGGAGTGTTCCATATTTATCATCCATGATGGCTATGCTGATGTGGAGTTCTTCATTGGTTCAGTAGTTTGCATTACCTATGGTCGTAATGAGTACCCTGAGGACTTTCTAGAATTGGTTGTAGCATTACCCTCTTTACGAGAGATAGAGTTTTGGATAGAGATACAACCAAGAGCATCTCCTGTATCTTTTTCTGCTTATTGGATGGCCCATGATGAGTTGCAAGAGCTATGTATAAAACTTCATGGTATGTTATAGTGCAGTTTTTTCAGAGGAGTGTGTCACCATGTGGTGCACCATTTTTTTCATTAAGTAGTCTGATAGCAGTTTTCGGTTTTGTGTTGATTATACACACTTAAACAAGGTGACTGTAAATAATCAATATCGTATTCCATGTATTAATGATTTATTTGATCAGATGAAGGGTTAATGTTGGTTCTCAAATATAGACATGCAGTCAGGATATCATCAAATGCGAGTGAAGGATGAGGATACCCCGAAGACTTCTTTCTATTGTCATCATGGGCATTATGAGTTTGTTTTAATTCCTTTCAGCATAAAAAGGATCCAGTTGTATTCATGGGATTGATGACTGTTTTGTTCCATGAGTTCCTGGACATGTTTTTGGTGGTTTCCATCGATATAATCCATATGTACTCCATGTTTGAAGAGAAACATAAAGAGCTTCTACAAGCAGTTTTGGGTTTTCATCATCAAGATCAGATATTCTTTATGTTGTTGAAGTGTGTGTTTTGGGATCAAGAAGTCCATTTAGTGGGGAATTTTGTGTCGTAGAGGGGGTTATTTGTGGATCCATTGAAGAAAGAAGTATTTGTGTCTTGGGAATACCCCATGATAGTGTCAGAGTTGGGAATTTTCCTTAGTCTATTAGGATACTACAAGAGGTTCGTGTAATATTTCTCTTTAGTCATGACTCATCTGACTTCTTTGACCAGGAATGATCAAGAATTCATATGGAATGATCAATTTTAAGAAGAATTCAAGTATCTAATGTAGAAGTTAGTATGTTCTCAGGTTCATTGTCTTCCAGCAAACGGAGTTTAGTTTGAGGTTTTCTACAAGGCTTCACATCTGGGTTTAGGTTGTGTTCTAATGGGGTATATATCTATTGTTTCTTATGGGTCTCGGTAGTGGAATCCCCATGAATGTTAAAATTCCACCCATGATATTTAGTTAGAAATAGTGGTATTTTCAATAATTTTGTGGATACATTACTTCATTTGAGGGTGCTTTGTGGTTTTCACCATTCATAAGATTTTGAAGTATGTTTTATACCAAATTGACTTGAGATTATGACAACATCAGTGGATGGAGTTCATACAAGAATATGACTTAAAAATATCATATACACCTAGAAAGGGTAATTTTATAGCTGATGCACTGATTTAAAAGACACGTAGTGATAGAGTGCAAGAATTTGGTGAATCCTTTAGAGTAATTTAAGAACTGTCAGCATTACAGATTGATATGTGAGAATTTGGGGGAATAAGTTGTATTTTTTAGATAATGGGAAGTCATCACTGGTGCAGCAGGTGGAAGCGTCCTAGTTGGAGGATCTTGTGGTGGAGGTCTGGAGAGACTGAGTTTTCTGTGGTGAGGCCCCTGATGGTATGTCTAAGGATGAACTACACTGAGTATTTTATAATGGATGGATATTTATTCCTTTGGCTATACATGAGACAGTTCATAGTGATTTCCATATTTCTCCTTTAGCGGTGCATCCTAGAATGACAAAGATTTATCGAGCCTTCTGGAGTATGTTTTGGTGGCATGGGCTGAAGCATGCGGTTACCAAGTTTGTGTCACGATGTTTGGTCTTCCAAAAGGTGAAGTCCAAACACCATGTTCTCGGTGGTCTGCTCCAGCCATTACATGTTCCCAAGTGGAAGTGATAGGACACTTCAGGGATATTGTTTCTTGGTAACCTTGAGCTCAGGGAGGGGATGCCACTATTTGGGTGGCAGTGGGTTGTTTAACAAAACCAGCGCACTTCATATCAATATAAGATTAATGCATAGTGGATGTTTTTTCATGGTAGTATCTGGAGGAGGTGGTGATACATCATGATGTCACATGGACAATAATTTCCGATCAATATCCTAGTTTTCTCACTGGGTGTTGAGAGGTCTCCAGTAAGGTTTTGGTTCTCAGCTATGCCCTAATACTGAATTTTATCCTCAGGCAGGAAGCCGGAAAAAGCGAACCATCAAGACTCTTGAGGACATGTTACACTTTCGTGTCCACGATTTTGGAGGTTTGTGTATGGGATACATACACATGGTGGAGTTCACTTATAAAAAAAGTTTTCACACCACCATCGGTATAACGCTGTTTGGAGAAATGTGTGGTCAGCTTTGATGTTCTCCGTAGTGTCGGACTGGGGTCATAGGGTCAGCAATTCTCATAACGGATATACTGCATAATACAACAGAAATGGTTTTGGTGATTTCTGAGAAGATGAAGGAAGCACATGATCATCATAAATTATATTCCGATCAAAGGATGAGACCTTTAGAGTTTAATATTGGGTATCATGTGTTTCTGAACATGACTCCCTATCATGGGTAGTGAAGGTTTGGTCATTGGAGTAATATTTATCTCCAATTGGTTCGTCCTTTTGAGATTTTGGATTGTTCGGGAGTCGTGGCATATTTAGAAGAACTTCCACTAAAGATGAGCCAGATACATATTATCTTCCATGTATCACAGCTCCATTGTTATCCTCATGACGACACACACATCATCGATTGGGGAGAGATCTATGTTGATGAATATGTGACATCGATGAGCGGCCTGTGGAGATCCAAGACCACATAGAGAAGGTATTTCGTGGGTGTTCTATCACCTTTGTTCGTATCTTATGGCAACATGGTGGCATGGAGGAGATTACATTGGAACGTGAGTCACATATACGTGATTGGTGTCCAAGAGTTTATTATGGTTTAGCTATACCTATGTAACGATGTCCCCTTTGTAGTTATAGATATTTTGTGTTTATAAGATTGTTTTCTTTTGGTTACATCATGTGGCTTTCTCTCTTTTGAGAGGTATCTCGATAGGTGGTTGTTCGGACCCTGTTTTGGTTTTCCTTTAGGTGTGTTTTGAATTCTTGAGGATGAGAATGCTTTGTGAGGTATCTAAAGTATTGGCCCAAAACTCTCTGGCCCATTCCTTTCCAAAAATTTAGGATCTGAGGTGTTGTAGGTGGTCACAGTTACTCATCCCCAACACTTTTCCAAATTTCGAATTATTTGAAATGTTGCATCAGTGAACAGTTCCAATGGTAGACCGCTTTAAATATTTCCAATGGTAGACCTCTATGAATAGTGACACAGTAGCCTTATGTGAATAGTGTCATTTGTAGCCTTATGTAAATAGTGCAATGGTAGGCTTATGTGAACAGTATCATCGGTAGCCTTATATGAACAGTTCAATGGTAGCCTTATGTGAATAGTTCCCTTAGAAGCCTTATTTGAACAATGCAACAATAGCCTTAGGTGAACAGTTTCATCAGTAGCCTTAGGTGAACAACGTATGGGTAACCATTTGTGAATAGTGTCATCGATATCCTTAGTTGAACAGTGCACTGGTAACCTTATATGAATAGTTTCATTGACATCCTTATGTAAACAGTGAAATTGTAACCATATGTGAACAATGACAATATTAGGCTTATGTGAATAGCATAATGGTAACCTTATGTGAACTGTGTTTCCAGAAAGGTAAGGTTTAATGGATGCATCAATTTCCTTTGCCAAATTCTGAGTTAATGAATATTGTTTCTAGAACGGTGATGTTCAACGGTTGCCTTGAATTCCATTTAAAAATTTTGAGGTCATGAACAGTGTTTCGAAAATGGTGAGGTCGAATAATATCCTCAATTTCCTTTGAAAAACATTGAGTTCATGAGAAGTGTTCCTATAATGGTGAGGTACAGCAGTATCCCCTATTTCCTTGGAACAATTTTGAGTTCATGAATAGTGTTTTCATAATAGTGAGGTTCAACGGTAGCATTTTTTCCTTTTCCCAATTTTTAGTTCATGAACAGTGTTTCCAGAATTGTGAGGTCCAACTATAGCCTTTATTTCCTTTTTAAAATTTCATGTTCGTGAATAGTGTTTCATGCTCCCAATAGTTTCATCCCTTTGACGTTCCCTTTGAAATAAAATTCATTTAAATACTCGTTTTAAATACTCTAAGGATGATTCAAAGGCCATAACTACTGTATTAATTTTCCTATGGATCAGGATGATTTTACTTGGTCATACCACATGGTTTAACATGATCCTCTTTTAAAGGAAAATTGTGTGTATGTTAAACCAATGCTCCATTAAATATTTTAATTGAATGATATATATTCCTCCTTATTTCTTCCTCTTCATTCTTAGGTGTGGGACGCTGGAACCATCCATTCATTCCTGTAGGAGTTGTGCGATCAAAATTTCCTCCTTGGATTTCATCCGCTATATTTTTAAGTAACCAAGCAGTATCACGTAATCTTAGATATATATTATGACCAATCTTCATTATTCTGGGTACATATCCTTCTATTTCTCATTTCCCTTATATAGAATGATATATCCTTGTTCCTAATTGGATTTTCTTGGGTGTTGACTGGTGTGGTGGTGTCTCTACATCCTCGAGTGGATATAATTATCATTGGGGAGGATATTTTAACCCGTTGTGTGGCTCGTTCTTATATAATGAACGTCAAGAACCATTTGAGGTAGGGGATTCGTTGATTCTATTTTCTTTTATGTGCAACTGTAGAGTTTTTATTTTTTATCCCATTGGATCACAATGGAATTTTCAGAATAAATATTTTTATCGGAAAAATAAATTGATATAGGTTATATGTTATTGCCTCATATTTCTCTATATAGTGTTATATCTATTCTTTCGACTTTTGAAATTAGTTTTTGATTGAAATTGGTAAATAACCTAAATCCAGAAATAATTGATATGTTTTTTTATAATGATAAAGAGGCATGTGAATGTATCATTTGGTTATTGTGGTAATTTAATGTTAATAAAATTGATGTAGTAAGCATGTTTAATAAATTTATGATTTCATAGATTTTAGGTTTCTTAATGTTGGAACCTTTGAATAATAAATCAGTTAAATCAGGATGGATTAAAGAACTTGTTTTTTAATAAAAGATAATTTCTTATAGGGTTATTAGTTACCCTATTATTTGATTATGGTCCAAGAGCCCAATTAATATGATGATTATTTTCCTACTAATTCCGTTGTGATGGGAACCTAGATGTCTTTTGTGATACGTGGGCACATAGAGGCCTATTGGTTGTGGAAGAAGTTGACTCCTATAGTGATGAGATGCATCAGTCTATGAATGTGGGTGATGGGGAGGACACTGGGGATGATTAATTGTGTTCGATGTGAATGTTTGGATACTTGTTGATTATTGTCGGTTTTTTATCTACTTTATAATCCCCACTACTCAATGTAGATGGTCCTACATACCCTTCTTCCAAAAGGGGTGAAGATGTGTGGGGTATGCCACGTGCTTTCCATGTTTAGCTTCTTGATGGAGGATGGGTCTGTGCTCTTTCTATAGGTGGAAAAGACTCAACGGGTTGTTCATCTACTCACAGTGTCGACCCGCCTTATGTTTAGTAGCTTATAGTGTGTTTCTAGAATAAATAGGAATATGGTAATGTAATAATATTGTTAATAAATGACTGATAAATGATGCTGACCCATGGGGTTGGAGCTTGCTGGGACGCAATGCTAAGGTTAAAATTTAAAGGAACAATTGACTTTGTTTGTGATGGAAATGAAATATAAGGTAGGAAATTATTGATGGTTTGTTAATTTATAAATAATTAATGTAAAGTAAAACTGATAAAAAGTGAATGGAGTAATGTATTAAAAATATTTAAAATGTTGTTTGCATAAAGGATACGTAGTCATAGAGGTGGAAGCCGAGAGTTTGAGAGATGTTAGATGTAGTTGATTCTAAGACTAGGTTATTCCCATAGTGTGGTTATGAGCTATATTATAATCTATAATTTTTTTTTCATACACTACTCTACCCTGTCAGTTAGGGAAACTGAAACACTGTGGATTCTGATCCCTTGGTGGTGTTTTCCCCAACATTCTCGTGGTTGGATGGATGGATAACTACCCCCTTTGGCCCTGCTCAATTCCCATGGTAGTTACTTGTGCTAGTAGGAACATCAGTTAGTTTTCCCCATATATTTGTTTAGAGTCCTGTAATGGATTCTGGTTATTCACAAACATATATTCTGGATATAGTTTTCTATGGACCACTATAGGTATAACATTTATAGTAAGTTATGGATTGAGAATCCTTACTTGGTGTATGGGCTGTAATGGCCTGAGGTATAGTTCTTGATGTATGATACACGTTATGCGAGCGGGGGCGGCTTACAGACACAACTATGTTACTTTTTTATGTGTGTATATGGTTGTTTTGTTACATGAGGTGCATGTTTTGGTTCTTCACCCATGTGTCTCCGGGCAAGCCTTTGTGGAGAGAGATGCCTAGAACATGCGACGATGGTGCAAAGAGGAAAACCAGTGGGGAAGTATTAGCAAGGTACCATTGATATTAATTTTCATATTATATAATCTTGTATGTGTTACATGGTGAGATTAGCCATGGTGAGGTTGGGAGCATAGTATACCTGTTTAGGTGACCAGATAGTTTCACTTTTCTTTCACTATGATTTAGCATACTTTCATTAATTTTTCACGAGATGCTCCAGGGAGGATCGTACTGAGTATACTGTTATAGACACCCTTTTTAAATATAAACTGTTTTTTCGGTCACATGGAACAGGTTGGAGATCACGCTCGTAGCTACTAGCTTGGGGTTGCAGGAGTTGTTTGGGATTCTTGGTTGCTGTTGTTTTTACGTTATTTTGGGTAATTGCTGGTTTCCATTTACAATTATAGTAGTTGTTCATGAAATTACATATGTGTACTTGGGATTTATTTTATATTTTAGTCTGAATTGGAGATTGTCGGGGATTATCTTATCTCTATCTTTCACAAGTGTTATATTAGATGGTAATGCCTCACATTTGTGTGTTTACAATCCCGTCAGTGCTAGTCTCCGACCAAGGAATTACTGGAGGTGGGACTAAGGGGTCATTTTCTCATTTCTCAGATTTCCAGACTAGAAGTGGTACACCTTGTGGGGAGGGGGTCGTGACATCTAATATATAATTTTTTCTTCCCTTTAAATTATGATTATTGTATTTATGAAACCATGATTTTACAATGAACACTCCTTTTCTCTCTATATATTTATTTCCCAAACCACCAAATATATTTTTTTAAATAGTAGATTCTTTTTCTATTTGATGTCTACAATTTTTTGGTAATACAGTAGTGGATTTCCTCTTGGGAAATAAAACATTTTTCATTTCCTAGAACCATTCATTGTCCCATTATCAACATTAATAGAATATCTCCCATGAAAATAATAACTCATTTATTTCTATATACGATGTGATATTATAACATATGTTCCTCATTAATTTATATATTTATCTTCTCAAAACACATAATCAGGGTGTAGAATATTTACATTATAGTATTATATAATTATATCATTGGTAAGAGGTATATTTCTCCAAGATTTATTATCACCAGTTCGGTATTTAATTCCTTGCACCCACTATTTGTTGAGGATATCAAGATAGTGATCTATATCATTCTATTATATATTCAGTATCTCATTGTTATTTATACCCCCAGGATAAATAAATGAATCTATTTTATTTGACTGATCACCACCTCCTCTTTCATTGATTTCCTTCTCCTTGATAAATTTTTCAATAACATCACTTCCATTTTCACTACATAAATAAATTTTACTTTTCATTTCCTCAATATTATTTTTAACGTAGAACTTTAGGTAAATCAAATTTATTCTAATACATTACTATATAAAAACAATTATTATTTAAATACATATTTTCATTCATGAAGAATATTAAATTGATGCACAATGAATTTTTTGATTAAAACTCATTTGGACTAATTCAATATAATTCACTAGTGTCGGGAACAATCCTAGATACAATAGAACCCTGAAAACCAGGGTGAAACTGAAATAGTATGAAGGGAGTTTATGATCCCCACATGTTAGTTACTAGAAACAGGCATAATAAAAGAAGAAATAGAGAATGATTTTTTCCAGAAAATAGTGAAAAAAATAATGATACATATTGGTATATCAACACACCTTAAGAAAAAAGAACCAGAAGTCAATCATGTAATGTTGTACCCAAGAATATATATAAGAACTCAATGAAACATTAACTCAAACTACCAAAAATAACCAAAATATTTCTTAAAACCCTAGGTGAAAAGTGGACAATAGCTCCACCAGTATCCATCATGACCCCACTATCCAAATGATGAAGAACATCAAACACCTCATAGTGGTTCAATATCATTGGTAGGACATGGAATTAGAAAATCTATAAATGCCCAGTGGAAATGGTTTGGTGTTACATATAAAGGCAGTAGGGTCTTACCAAGTGTCCTATAATATATTCCATAACAATATTCCAATCATGGGTTAAATTTAAAAATATAGTTGATGAAATAATTTATAATTATTAAATTTAAAGAAAAATAATAATTCATTTTAATAGAAGGAAAACATTTAAAACATGTATTAAATAAAAATTTTATAAAATTGATTTATAAAAATAATTGGCATCAAAAAAGTAGTTCTATAATAAATATAATATATAATAAAAACATACATAAAAAGCACTACATCCATCTACCCTAAATAAGATTAGTTTCTATTTATAATATCCTTTCACTTGTGAAATATGTGATCATAAGCAATCATGTGTGGACACATCCCTCTTACTCAATCTAAAAAGGGATGATCAATATCTCATTGGGTATTACCATGTAAAGAATTTTTTATTATAGATATTTCATTATATATGCTTTTCTAGAGGGTCAAGATCATAGAATTATTATCCCAAATAATCAAATTACTATTTATGATTCCATGTGCTCAATGAATAATTAAATAATATAAAAATAATATCATTCAAAATAAATTATAATTTTAATTAATTTTTTCAATTATCAGTGTCAATATAACTATTAAAATACAAACAAAAACATATGTTTTTCATTATTTAATTGCATTTCAAATCATTCGTTTTTATCATATCAATTTAATACATTTACCCAAGACAAATAAATCATTTCATCAATTCCATCATTTTAAAAATTCATCCAATAATTCTAGCTCCATTAGAATTTAAGGGTTTTTCCAAAAAATGAAATTTAAATTTTCATAATCAAATAAAACAATATCATTTTATTCTATATAAATTGAATGATATAAAAAAATAATAATGAAAATATGGATTCCAATAACATGAAAGATCTAAAATGGAACCTCCTACCTTTAAATAAAGTAATCAAATAATCAACTACCCAATAGGAATGAAAACAATGATTAAAGGAGAAAAGGATATTTATATACTATCTAGAATAAAGATCCATAATATAACAGTTTTTTTCTATTTAAATACATTTTATATCAATCAAACTAAAAATATCTAATAAATTCTACGTGAATGATGAATATGGATTGGAAATAAAACAACCAAGAGGAGATACACTTAACAACGAGGGATTGGGTCCCACACATGCACATTGATTCGCCAAATTATGAGGTTAGAGGAGCAAAAATTACTTCTTGATGGTCTTTAATGAAGGAAAATTATATTAGGTATGAATAGGGTGATTAGGTAACTTAATCATAAAGATATGAAAATTAAAATAACTCTTTTTACTAATTAGAATCCTTATTAACATTTTCTAATGTGGGGAACATTGTTGTTGGAAACCATATTCCACTAATGATCCTATTGTATTTTTGGTGAATGGTTCCCACTATGTGGTCACATGGTTATGATACCATGTGTCGATAATACATTCCCTAATATATATGGGGTGAAAAATTATCACTTCGGGGAGGGTGAACGGTTTGGTCAAACCATGTTCAAAATTTTAATAACCCAAAAAAACATTATAAAAATTCCATGGTATCCATAAATTAAACCAAAACATGACCCATATAAAAAATTATCATATGAGGGATGAGGAATAATAAAACATATTAAATGGATGTCACATCCCCATTAACATAAAATAATTATATCTCCAAAAAAGCATGAAAAAAATTCTATATGAAAGAGATGATGACAAAAATATCTCATTAGTTCCAAATTAACAAATGTAAGAGAGAATTATAGCAATGATTGTATAGAATACAAACCATTGGTATCTTCCTCCCTGGGGGTTCCTTTTTCATTGAATAAAAAAACATAACTATATTCAGTTTGACATATATATCAGGATCAACATTAAGATCCTCACAACTACGTAAATGTGATGGGTCAAAAATTGAATTTCAAATATATGATATATAGAATATATTGTGTATAATTTTAAACCATGGAAGATGTTCTAAATGGTATCCCGCTTTCACATCTGATCAACAACATAAAAAGATCATACATACTATGCTGAAATCATTTCATATCTTTAAATATGTTCTGGATCAAACCAAGTCGAAACTCTCAAGAACACTAGGTGTGAAAAAAAACTCAAATGGTCATTAAGGATGATAAACAAATGATTTTTATCTATTCTGTGATGTAATCAACATCTGATGAATCTGTTGATTCAGAAACTTCGTCTCTTGGACCAAACATGGTCCACCCATATATTCTTCACTAATATAGGACCATCGAAAAAAATCATCATGGGAGTCTATATAATTACTCAAAGGGATCTAAAGGAATAGATGAACAATAACTATTGATATAGGAAAACACATCTAGTCCTAATTGTTTTCCCTATATCTACCCCAAATTAGGATTCATGTATGGATCATGTCTTACAAAATATTTGTATCCCATTATTTATTTCCTTCCATCTATGTATTATATATAATGATCAAGATCACTTGTGATCCCACTACCATAACGATTTCACTGAAAAAGAAGTAGTTAACTAGGTATCCCTATCATATATTGTGGTTGAGCATCAACTATTGGTTGACCATGAACTATTGGAAGATATAGTTATGTTAAACAATGTTTTTTTGGTAATGACTCAGTCATGGACCGAAGCACCATTGATTAATTAATGAAGAAAAATTTTACATGAGATGAAAGGATGGGATCTTATTACAATATCTTTCAAAGAGGTGAAATAAATCTGCTGGTAGCACATCCAGCCAAGTCATGCTCTGGTGAACACCTTTGTTGGGAAGGGCATCAGCAACAGCATTTGCTTCCTAGAAGGCATGTGTGGCAATGTAGTCAATTTCCTGTAGCGAATTCATGCAATTCATCCAAAGCGTAGTGAGCGGCCAAGCGAGATGAATGACTCCATTCCAAATGGCTTGAACAATGGTGGTAGAATCACTTTCAATCCAATGTTTTCTCCATCCTCTTTGCAGTTCAAAATCAACAGCATGTATGACTCCAAGCATCTCAGATTTTAGGGATGAGGCAGTTCCACACCCACTGTAAAAGAAACCCCGGAACTGGTCAACAAAATCTCTAAAAATAGCCCCACAGCTGGTAGGTCTATGTTTCCTTTTGAGGAACTGTCGACGTTCACTTTAATCCAACCCTGCATCAGAGGTTTCCAGAAAACATCAAAGAGGTGCCTGGTCTTCGGGAAAATACCCGGGGACACAGATACATCTGAGGACCTAAAATTCACCAATATAATTGCTGCAGCAATATTTTTGAATTCAGGCGGCTTCATGAATCATAATTAGAATTCGAGCTTTTCCTGCATTGAGAATGAATGAGTTCTTATTATGAATAAGGTCATTTCTTGCATACCAGATTTCATGTAGGATTTCCACCACTATCACAAGAAAAATGTTTTTATCTTGCTGAGAGGCTTAATGTTTAGTACATTTCATCAAAATCGTACAAATCGGGTCAGATAAGGACCATGAATAATTAAATAACTCAAAAATGTTGTTCCATAAAGCCGAGGACATACCACAAGACGAAAAAAGATGATCAGAATCCTCCCTGTGTTGATTACACAAATGACATTTAGAGCATAGTTGAATGCCAAAGGCTTGAAGTCAAGTTTCAGTGTGCAATCTATTGTGAGAAATGCGCCAAATAAGGGTGAACCTAGAGGGTCTGATCCAAGTCTTATTGAAGGCGGTCACCCATTTATAATTAGGATCATTTCCCGAGAAATTGTGCATGTAGAAGTTTTTCGAGTCAAAGTTGCCATTAGGAGAAGGTTCCAAAATAAGGAAGTCCCCAGAATTAGAGAAAGTGTAATTCTCAATGATCTGAGAAATGTTGTTAGGGATATCATGCCTATAATGTTTCATAACATCTTTAATGATATTTCTGGTGTCTTCAGGAGTGTTATTATGAGGCAGCAAGGATATCAATAGATTACCCATCTAGTTTTCACACCAGAAATTAATGTTGGATTCGGTGCTAACCATCTATCTAGAATTAGCCATAATATTCTGATACGAGTTTCTAATGGAGGGCCAGATCGAGGAGTTAATGAAATTAAAATTTCATTTTAATAGATTATTTAGGAATCTATGGTTTAAAAAATCAGAGGCTTTGGAGTTGTCATTAATGAGACGCCAAGTGAATCTCGCTTGCAAGGCATCGTTAAACAATTTTATGTTTTTGATGACAATGCCTCTATTATCAATAGGTTTACAGTAGGTCTTCCACGGGATGGTGACGAGTTTCCTTTCAAAGATACTTCCTGTCCAGATAAAAGTTTTTATATAGGTATTAATTTTCTTGAAAGTACTTGTGGGACATTTATAAATCATGAGGGAGTAAACCAACTTTGATACAATGGTTGATTTGACAAGGCTGATTCTACTAGCCAGGGAAGGGATTTCCCCTTCCAAGTAGAGAGTTGATTTATGATTTGATCAGTGATGTTAGAGAAACAGCAGGATTTAGGTCATCCCCATAAAATCAGTATGCCTAAGTACGTGAAGTGAAAGAAATCTTCTTTAATTCCACGGTTACTCGTGATGGTAGTGTTCCTTCTAGTAGGGAAGTTTTTTCCGAAGAAAATATGAGATTTGTTCCAGGAAATGGTTTGGCCAGAAATGTTCTCAAAATGAGAGATAGCTTTCTTAAGACACAGAATGTTCCTTTGATCTCCTTTTAAAAACATGATAATATCATCAGCGTAGAGGAGGTGAGTGGGGACATTGAGGTTTCTAGCATCATGAATTGGTTTCAGTTGATTTTGATCGACCAGATTATGAATGAGTCTGCTGAAGTAATCTTCCTCAATATCAAACAAAATGGCCAAAAGGGGATCTACATGTCTAACACCTTTAGAACATTTGAAAAAACCGTGAGGGGTGCCATTTATCAAGATGGAAATGATAGAATATGGAAATGAAGTCTTGATTCTCTTGATAAAAATATCAAGAAAACCAAAGTTTCTCAAGACTCTAAATATAAATCCCCAATCAATAGTATCAAAAGAATTTCTAATATCATGTTTAATGGAAACAAAACCCCCTCTATTTTTTTATTAGTGGTTCTGGTACATTATGAGGTAAGACAAATATAGTCTTGGGTGGATATGCTTTTGATGAAACCAAACCGATTCCATGAAACAATTTTGTTGCAAATCGCGACCAATCTGTTGGCAATGAATTTGGTAATGATCTTCTAGAGGGTATTGATAAGAGAAATCAGTCTAAACAATGTCATAAATGGTATAAACAATCATCATTTCATATCAAAGGAAATCATCATAGTACCTAGGTGCATTGACCACTGTTAACTATGATAGTATCCCATTACACAATTTCCCTAGGAAAAGGTTAGAATGTGCTGTTTGGAAAATATAGAATACCCTTGATGAAAAAATACCACTCGGTGGAAGTCTACCCCCTATAAAGAGAGTCCCAAATACAATAGAAACCATCGTCATGATGTTGAGCACAAATAATCATCTTACTAATTGTTTATGATAGATGAGAAATTGTAAAAATATCCATAGGATCATTATCCTTGACTCCCATGGGAAACAAATAAAATATATCCATCAAATTACACTATTATTATGATTCTTTTTATCAATAGGTTAGATGTTTCCTTCTCAAAGAAGAAATTTTGACATTCATCTTTCACATAGAATAATTTATGATTAAATATAATTACTATAAGCACTCCACAAAATGCATCTAATAGAGAATGTTTTTGAGAAAATATATTTCTTAGAATTTTGTGATTTGAAATCATTGTAAACCTTTATCATAAAATGTAATAAGACAATATATTAAGTGCACACATCAAGGATTTTAGTTCATGGTCATTGGTTGGATAATTCTTATCATGTGCCCAAATTTATCAATAACCATAGGAAATATTTTGATCACTCTATCTAAGAAAAAATATCTATCCCTAACCTGAGGAACCATATAAAACAACATATCCTAGTTCTGCATCTAGAAGTGTCAGTACCAATACAAAAGAGAAAAGATTATTCATATTAATAAAAAGGAATCAAAATATTACATTTATATAAGAAAATATATTGATTTTGTGTGAGAGAGATCGTTGGATCATCCATCATTGATAAATCTTTGCCCAACCAATGATAATACACCTCTAAACTCATGATGCTATGAATCTCTAAAACATGTTTCAATTTCCCCCATGTTAAGAATAATTTCACCATTTAAGGATCAAGTGGAATACCATTTTCTGAGAACATGTGTCCTAAGAAATTAACATCCCAAAAACTGAAATAACATCTTGATATCTCTGGACAATGTTGGAGTACACTCAACATTTCAATAATAACTATTTAATGATTCATGTGATCCTAATTATTCATAGAGTAAACTATATTTTAATTCAAAAAGATCACCATGATCATATTGAGATACTCATGGATGTTTCTGATCATCAATGTCATTAAAATAGTGGGAATATTGGTTTGAACAAATGGAATGAAACAATACTCATAATGGCCATACCTACTTTGTAATGTAGTTTTCATAATGGGATGTTCTTTTATTCTCAACTTGGGATTACTATATAGATGTGAAATCATTGATAACAACTTCTAAAATATCATTTGGTTAAACAGATCATCTGTTACTAGTAATTGATACATGTTCTTTAACATAATTAGATTTAATTTCAAGAAAAAACCCTAATGGTGATGTATCCAATCAGATCTCCAAGAATAGTGCAATGGATCCACATATGGTGACACATACCGTATTATATATCATTTTCTTAACAAATCATCCAAATGAGTATTCAAATCTCTCAACAATGTCATTAAAAATTTATTAGAAGGAATAGAAATAGGATGTGTTCCATGGAAAAAATCAACAGAAATCCTCATCTCTCTTATCGGTGGATTTATAAAGAAATCAGAGGTGAAAATGTTGAGAAAATCAATGAAATTAGAGATATAACACCACTCATATATTCTCACTCAATTTCAGAAGAAATAATGATATTACCCAACCCAAGTTGGTAATATATGGTTTATCTCTACCTGTTCTTTGATCCCATTGTCAATGACAGACATGGCCCGCAAAATTGGGTGTGGTAATGGAGACCCACCAAAGATAATAGTCAATCTCATCCTAGTGTGAAATCATCTAATCCAACCCAAAAATGGCCTAAAATTTTTATATATAAATTAATAGATAATTCTTGGGAAGATCAATATCTAATAAAGGGAAAACACAAGTAGGTCCCAAAAAAACGTGTTATTTGTTCATTCATAATATTTTAGTAATATCGATAACATATGATAAAGTATTCCTAACAATGTTAATAAATTAAAAATAATCGGTTGAAATTAATGTTTGAGATTCACTGATATAAAATAACGAAATTTATATGGATGAATCTATAGTGATATGAGCTCTTACAGCCACAAGACCTGTATCAAATTCATCTGGAGACACTTCTATTGCATAAAGAAGTATTTTTATAGATTCCTTTGGGTGGAACCCATTCATTCTTGATCAATACAACTTCATTATTGTATATTTTGGAACTAAATAATCAATTCCATTAATAGAGGAATAAAATAAATAAGAGAACTCAATTAAGTTCTATAAGAATCTACATGAACTATAGACCTTGGGTGCCTCAGTGGAAACCCATTTTGAATTCCCAACCATTCCACACTATAAGAAAGTCAAACAGACACTACTAGGAACCTTATAAGGTTATGAAGAACCCTACTATAATGATCCACCATAATATTCATCATGCTTCTACATTCCTTTAAAATAAATCGCATAACGTCCACTTGGAAAAAGAGAAATTCCTTCCAACCCTGACATAATTGGTAGGCCGAATTAAGCCATCAATGATCTATCCATCCAATCATCACATGAATTCAACATTATCATGAAATATTTATATTTAATATACCATATATGTCCCATATCATGTCCTCATTCCACTACCTTCTAACTAGTAACATTATTAACAGAAAATTGTACTACCTCAATAAGGTATATTTCATATTGATACATGATCTTGTAACAAATCTAATGATTTAGAAACTACAAATAAATTTCAAATACAATGGACTTCATAAATAACTGATGGTTAAAAGAACCTCAATGTCATTACAATATAAATCGGACTTACTTATTCTCCATCTCCATTGAATCCCACATCATTTTTCTTGGTCCTTCAATTTTTAAGGTTTCAAACTTCACATTAATTCAATGAGGAAATTCCAATAACATAAAAATACACTCAGTTAAATTCAACTAATCCTCAACCTCTTATGGGTCACTAAATACTTGGAAATATAGGGGTTTATGGTAATGAAACTCAAGTACATGATATTTAGGGTTTTCCAATGTATGTTCACCGACTAGAGCCTAAATTGGAATGATTTTTGTTTCCTGTCCCAAAGCATTGACATCATGCTCTACTGTCTTAGTGAGATTTCGGTGAAAATGTAGTTTCTCCAACCATAGTTTATTGCGATCACCCACCTCATTTCTATTCAAAAAATTCCTCAATGGAATTATAATGCACACCATTAATATAAAATAAGGAATAATTAATAAGGATACTAAACTCAATACTAAAATGGGAGTGAAGAGTATTGGATTTTAATAATACTAAAGTAAAATAGGGAACAGACTAGAAACATATAAATATAATCATCAAATACACTTTTTCGAACCACTCATATATACTTATGAATCCTTATGATGATATCCCACTTAGAATATGATTATAACTATCTCCAAATTCCCATAAATCACAAAACATATATGACAACAAAAACTAGAACACATATCGACCCCAGTGATAGATGTTTTACCTAAAGCCTTATTACCACATTGTCATGAACGAGAAATAATACCATGGTACCCTGACAACCATAATTATAGTGACATAGCCCAAAGGTTTTTTCTCATCCACATGGTTTTGAAACTTGTACATGGAATCATATAGGAATAAATAGGGAAGAATTTTTGAAATATAATATCAGAATATAATCGAGATACATGTATATATATCAACACGACTCACACGGAATGTACCTAAAGTAAAACCATAAAATTTTTCCCAGGTAGATAGGTAAATAAATCAATGAATCATTAACCCAAACTAACAAAAAAACCCATAAAATTTCTCAAAACCCCATGTAAAAAGGGGAAGGTTGATCCATCAGCTACTATCACCACTCTATGGTACAAGGATTAAGAACATCCACCACCTATAAGTGGTTTAATCCCCTTTATTGTACCTAGAATAAAAAATATACAAATGGACAATGAAAAAGGTATGGTTTGACAGATAAACCCCGGAAGGGTCTCACAAAGTGATCCAAAATAAATTATATAACATCAAACCAATAATTAATTCAATTTAATTAAATGAAGGAATTTTATAGAGGATAATTTTTATATTGAAAAAAATGATTTTATTATAATAGTTTTTCAAAATTTCACACATGTCCTAAATAAATATTTAATATAATAAATTTTGAGCATATATTTTTGCATGAGTAATAGTGTTATATAATTTGCAGAATTTGTAATCAAAAAAAAAATACAATAGATATATTCTATAAAGTACATTTGTATTTATCTATTGGATCCTTACACTTCTAAATTTAGTGAACACAGTAAATCAAGTGTTCATGCATCCCTCAAGCATAGACAGAATTGTGGTGACCAATATCTCATCAAGGATAATCATGGTGAAAAATATATATGTTAGAGATTTCATCATCAATCCTCTTCTTGGGGGTTAATATCCTAGTGTTCTTTTCCCAAATAACAGACTAACAACCCAATCACAAATGTGCTCGATCATTAAATAAATATCGTATAATTATTCTCATTTATATAACTCAAAAATTAAAATTCAATTTTTGAATTTTCATTTTAAATATTACAATTCAATTTCAAACAAAAATATATATTATTTAATCATTTAAATTATATTCAATGAAAAAATAATAATTATTTTTTATCATTTAATTTTATGAAACTTTGTCAAAAAATTATAAAATCATTTTATCAATTCAATCTATTGGAGAAGTAATACCACAATTCAAATTACATTTATTTTGGTATTTTTTCTCAAAATCACTAAAAATTAAAATTTTAGTATCAAGTCACCAAATTTTTATTTCATAAATTAGTTTATTGATATTTTAAAAAATAATAATCAATGTAAAGGATCCAATTACATTTAAAATCTCATGGGGAACCACCTACTATTAAATCATGGAATCCAACGATTAACACCCACAATTGGAAACAAAATGATTATCAAAGGAGAAAAAGTTACAGGAATCAGACCGACAATAAAAATATAACCATATAAGGATTAGATCCATCGAAATGGAGTTTAGATACTTCAAAAGAAAGATGATATAGTAATCTCAATGGATGAGGCAATGGATGATCATAAATGGACAATCGAGAGAAGACTCACTTACTAGAGGTGGATTAGATCTTCCAACAATAAATTGATTTAAAAAATGAAGAGCCAATAAGATAAAAAATTTCATCTTTAGTTACTATATGCAATATAAAATTTAATTAGTGATGAATTGTGTGATTAGTTAACATTAAAGGTGTTTTAGGAATTTAAAATTCATTTTTAGATTAATTGGAAACATTGTGCAGGGTTAACTAACAAGTTTCATAATTATAGTAGAAACCATGAACTAGACATGTTCTCAATATTCTGGGTTCATGATTTTAAATAGACAGGTTCATTTTTTATGAAACTATTTTCCAACTCTTCATTCCCCACATTCTCGGGAGTGCATGGTTTTCTGTTGGGGGTAATGTTTGGTTAGAGGTTTCAAAAACTATTAAGAATCCCTAAAGCCTCCAGCTAATTACAAGTTCTTCATAAATAAAGACAAAACAAGAGAATATAAAAATTATATAACCATGAGTGTCATGGCATACCTCAAAAAATGTTACAAGATGTTATAAAGAAACTGAAAACTAGATGTTTTTTCCTCTTCTATTAGTGAATCACCATCCTCTTAATCCTTACAAGGAGATAAATATTCCCATATTTTATAATATATTTCCAAATATAATGTTTTAAAATATATCAATAACCTAATCACACATACCATAATGGTTATTTCACTATTTTCATTATTTTGATCATATTTTCCCCCACCTCTTCCCTTTTGGAAAATGATAATTTAGAAAACTATTTTCTATCAAAAACATTTATTCATAAGATTTTGTTTATACTCTTGTAGAAGATATTATAGAGTCCTTTTATTTCATGGATTACCCATAAATCTCAATTAATTTTTCCAACATCTTAATAGAAGTAAAATAATGAATGGCTTTATAGAAAACATTATTGTTTATTACACAAACCAATAACTTTTCAGTTTGTTGATATCAAACAAATTCAATGTTATAACACAAAACACCTTCAAAATATATATACATAATTACAACATGACTAGAAGATTATAAAATAATAATAATATCCTTTACAAACCATAAATGATAATAACATAAAAACATAATTCTTCACAAACATGTATAACTTGAAATGAAATATAAAAACATGATTTTATATATTATAGAACAATTCACAACCTCTCGGATTTAATTTCAATTTTTTGTTCCTACAAGTTATTATATAAAACATTATACACCATAAGATAATGGGAGATAATGAATTATTAGGATAAAATAGTTTATTATCTCTGAAAATAATTTCATAATTTTATGTTTGTAAAAACTCCATTCAAACTATAATTCCATTAAATAAAACACTATAAATTTATAAATTACAAGGAAAATATAAATAAAAAAATTATATGAGGATTTTACTTGGTTTTAAGAACATATATATCTTATTATTATACATACATAGATATTTTGATCTAAAAAATTTCACAATCACATATATCATATTGGTTATGAGTGTAGCACCCTTAAATTCTATAAGAGTAACATTTATTTAATAGCGTGTATGACACACAAATCCAGGCACAAAAGAAATATAAAATCTTGAGGATATATGATATATTATGTTTTATTAAAAAATTTAATATATTATAAAACGTTAAATTCATAGAACAAATTTTTATATATTGCTTCACGCAACATTGAGTTTTATTGATAGATTATGTTACTCAAAAGGATGAGTTTTTATTAACAATAGTCTATTACATAAAAAGTGTTATTTAATATAACAAGATATAACCTAGATATTAAACTTGAGTTTATAAATTTTATATAAAATATTAGGAAAATAAATGGTTTGCAGAAATATAAAATTAATTCATTCATTAATAATTAATAATATGTGTATATAAAAAATAAATAAATATAATCTATTATTTTCTAAATAACTACTTTTATTCACGTAATGTTTTTTATCATAATAAAATAGATTAATTACTACTATTGAATGATCCTTTTTCAATTGATATATTATATATTTATTAATCTATTTTTATGTAAATATAATATATTTGATATAAATTGAATAAAAGAAAATCCAATATTATGTATAAAGGGTATATTTTTATAAATGTAGTTTTACCTCCATTTAATTGTACACAAATTTTGAAATTAAATTTTGACAGCTTTAAAAATGTTTTGTGAAAAAATAAACCTAATATTTTAAATTGGAAAATAAAATTGATCTTAGGTTTATTATTTTATTTTATCTACGAAGTTACAATTTAAATAATAGTCACAAATAATAAATTGGTATTGAAACTACATTTTCTTTTTAATAATTTAAAATGTTAAATTTTATTCTTTTAATTTGTTTTAATTTTAAAATAGGTCAATTATAAATTTATTAATATCATTTAGGTAATTTTAATTAATTTCAATTTGAAATATCATTTAAAATCATATCAATATTTTAAAAAATTTACAATAAAAAATGACTTTATCATTCCATCAATGAATTTAATTTTCAAATAATGTGTGGAACTTTTTTGATTAAAATATGTAAATAAGTATTACATATTTTGAGTTTTCAGTATGAATAATTTATAACATGTTAAAATTAGTTTCATACAAATAAAATTATTAGTGAATTAAATTAAAATTATTTACAATAATTAAGAATTAAACTAGATTAATAAGAGACTAAATAAATAAATTAAGGGACAAAATAAACTAGAAAAACATCCATAAACAATATTGTGGATATATTTTTAAATCATCAACTATTTTATATAATTTTTTTTAATATAGAATCCACCTCACATGGTTAAAAATGGGTGGAATTCCCTCTTTCAATGATTTACATGAATACAAGTCCTTCGATATAAAAGGCATTGACACCTCGCAATTATTCACACCTCTCAAGAAATTTGGATAATCCAATAATTAAAAAAATAATATGAAAACATGACATACCTAATCTATTATGCCAATATTTTTGCATAAAACCAACCATGTATGTGTTTTTGATGGAACCAAAAGGATTTCTAGCAACAAGAGGTAACCTTATTCAATGATAACTTTTGTTTCATTTATTTATCTACCTGTTAAATTATTATCATTTCTTGATTCTATAATAATATAAATATCATAAATATCGTTATATGTTGTTATTCTCTCTTTATTACCTATAATCACACACACATCCCTCATATGGGATATGCAATAATCATCAGTGTGTATGCTGGACTATTGCCTCGCAAACAAAGGCAATTCATTCTTCCATGAACAACTTTCATGGTCGTTAATAATTATGCAATTATAGTTTGTATTTTATATATAGTATTTTTATAGTATTTTATTCATATGGATCTATTTTATTACAAAAACCATCATTTTTTCCAATTTTTGGGAATACGATCACATCATTTGTGGACGTGTTAACTACTGCGTCCCCAAAGGGATGTGATTCATTCACACTAAACATGAAATTTATAAAGGTTGATTTGAATATAAAAATTATATATATATATGAAAAAATATTATAATATATATAATATACTTATATACTATTTAATATTTATTTTTATGATATGACCAAAAAATGAAAACAACATTCATTCGTACATATGACCTACCATCTTCAAAAATAGTGAATTTCATTTATATATAAAAATTATATGGATTGTTATATATACATATATAATTAAAACCAATTATATTTAAATAATCATTTAAATAATTGATATATAAATTAATGACTGATGTAAGAGGAACAAGAAAGCAACAAGTCAAAATATACATGGAAAACAAGGTAATTGACGCCCAAAACAATGTAATTAAAGAAGGATTATTAATGAAATGTTAAGAAAATTATTTATAAGATATCAAAAATATCGACATGATTCTATTTTAAGTTAATAACTCAATTTAAACCATTTTAAATGACTTTCAAGTATGATCATCCAAAAGGAAATGCGAGGTAAGGGATTACATCTCAATTTCATTCCCTTGAGACATATTATAATGTTATGCATATTGTTTTTTAATAACATTTATATAAATATTGTTTTATATCATTATTATTTCATTATTCATGGAGTTTTTAGTTTCAATTTTAATCATTTCACCTATAGAGATTTGTATTTAAATTTTCCCAGTGGTAAAAATGTGTTACCACTCAATTCATGTTCATTGAGTTATATTACTTACATGTTTCCATTTTTTTATATTTAATATGACTATATATTGATGTCATTAAATTTTCATTTTGTGAATTTATATTTTATACACTAAATAAATTCATTTATTAATTCAGACTTCTATATTATGTTCATTTTATGGTTTTATTTTAGAATTTGATTCTAATTTTTATTCATCATTTTAAACATCCAATAATGGTAATTATTTAATAAAAACATTATTTTTATTCACCTTTTTTTATTAAAGTTCTTATTCATGTATTATTATTATATTACCATTTGTTTGGGATAAAAATGTTTTAGCAAATGTTTTTAAAAAAACTAGACTATATTTTTCTCGTGGGTCCATGTAGTGTTTTCAATCAAAACCATGTTTTTTAAGATGATTTAAAAAATTGGATTAAAAATTAAAAAATGATTAATTATTTTCATTTTGACCTCTTTGGTCATTTCAAATATTTTTCAAATGAATATTCATGTCGTATAATTAATAAGGAAATTTTATAAACAATTTACCATGTAAAAGGAATGTTCTTTTTAACTAATACGAAATTAACAAACACCATTTCATTGATGAATTCATTAAAAAATTTCAATGATAATTTTAATGAATATGTTTATAAAACTAATTATTAGTAAAATTATATTTTACAATTACTTCAATATGAAATGTATATTTTTGTATAATAACATTTTTATGGTATTTTTAAGGTTTTTTATTTCATATTTGAAAACAACTATACTATTAATCCACTGGGTATATGTCATATTGATACTATATTTATTATTATTTTGGATAAATAATGATTATTTATAATATGTACTTAATTGAAAATCACGTCCTTTAATAATTTTTTCCATTAATATCCCCTTCAATTATTATTCTTCTCGAAATAATTTAAAAAAATATTTCTCGTAAATCCATTTCAATTATCAAGTATATGATTATTTCATAAATCATATTATATTTTTATATATATTGTGAACATGATAATTATTTTATTAGCTATGGATATATTGATAAATATTTTTATTTTTTGAAATACTGATATATTTTTATTAGGCACATTGTTTATGAATTAAAATAATTATTCGATAAATAAGGAATTAATTGGACTCATATAAAATTGGGTGGGGACCATTTAAAATGATACCAATGATGAATTAGTAGTCTCATGAGATGAAAAAAGTTAGGAACCATCCATTTTTGTTTTTAGCAAATAATGTTTTGAAATAGCTTTTGAAAGGACTTCACTTTAGTATGTTAAAATATTTGGTGAATGGTCTTGATAGTAAATGTAAATTTTTCCTAGGAAACACGACATCAAATTATTATGAATTTCCATTATTTATATTTAGTTATTATTATCTATGATATTTTAACTAGGAAAATATATATGGACGTGTTATATTCTCAGTTTATTAAATTAATATCCCTCTTTTAAGTTATTTATCTTTTAATATTGATTATTCTACATCTTATTAGGATAGTTAAAATATTAAAATGGAATTTTCTTTATGTCATTAATCATTACATATTTTTATCCACCTCATTTTTATTTTATTTCTTAAAAGGAATGTGCGTAAAGATATTTACCATTACATAATGATTATTCGCATTAATTCATTATTACATCCAATATACTTAACCCTTATTTAGCATTTAAGCTCACCCTTATTTTTATTCCATTCCCCAGGATTACCTAAAGTGTAATAATATATACCTGGATAAATTAGATATAATAAAGTTATTATAAAAAAATTATCTTCAAATTTATGTATTTATTTTTAATACAAGACTCATGTATGTATGTAGTTTTCCAAGACAACTAAACATATCTGTCCTTCATGATTTGATTCCTTGTAATAAAAATAATGTAATGGTAGTAGAAAATGGATCTAGAATTACGGGGTTCATGTATTGATAGGTGGTATCAATGGAAGTTTAGTAGTAACCTTGTGAAATAGATTTAAGAAAACACAGATTAAAAAATATATACATAAAAGAGAATTTTAGGATTAGTATAGAAGAAAATTTGTATAAGTTAACTTATGATTTAGGGATTCCATCCTAATATTATGACATTATGGTTGATCATGTGTTTTAAGTCATAAACACCTAATTTTTTACGATTAATTTAATAAGAGTCTACAAATAATAAGGATGTTTTGGAAAAATTTATCGAATATAAAATTTTCATTGGAAAATGTATTTGAGGAATAATTCTTTACATTTTATAGACATAACATTAACAGAATTTATAAATATTATGGTTGCTATAATATATATTATTATACTTTGTAAAACGAATTTTTTGTATTGAAATCCCATGTGAAAAAGGTTTTATAATGATAAAAGTAATTTCAAGGGTAACCATTATAATTTTTAAATACAATATTGGAATTATATTAATTTAGTTTAAAAAAGGAAAACATGTATGACAGGTGACATACATCATGTCTATTAAGGGAATATGTCATGAAACCATGAATGAAGGATGATAAGGGTTTAACACCAACAACTGATCAACACAATTTCTAGTTTATTTTTTCATTTCTTAAGTTAAACAGTTTGAAGAATAAATTTTAATGACGAACCAATAGTATTACTTTTTAGGATTTGAGAATAATTTATTAACAATACTGAAATTGGGGAATAGTTTGAGAAAATGGGTATATTTTATACTATTTTATGGCCATTTTGTATATTAATATTGTATATAAGTTCTTGGGGAATAAATGTAAATTTTTTGATATACATTTCTTAATGTAATGGTTGAATTTGAAATTTATAAAAGATAAAATGAGGGATGAAATTGTTTTATAGAAATACATCATGTATGTATATTTCCATATATTATCTGGTAGAAAAATAAGTACCAATAATTTGTAAAATGATATTATAATAAAAATATTTCTAATAAAATAATTTCTTTATAACAAATGGTATTTTAAAACCATCAAAAATTTATAACTTTGTGGCCCTCAACATTCCATTGATCATTAAATTGTTTGTGATCAATGACAAAAACAACCCGCTCTAATTATTTATTCCTTTTCTCTAATTCAATAACATCAATTTTCACTAAATTTAATCTTACCCAGGGTCCTATTTTTTTATTGTTCCATATGCCCTTTGTACTTCCAATTATCTATTTTTAAGAGGATGTTTTTCCAACCCTTCTCATAATGTGGGGATTCAATTAATTAATTTTTTAATATTAAAATATTTATGACAATGATCAAGTTTCAATCGTGAGGTCTAAATTTATCTATGTATGTGATAATTTAACACCCTGATAATTCTTAAAGAATATATTTTATCCAATACCATGTATGAAACACCACACCATGCATCGAAATGAATATTACCTCATGAGAATATATATATATATATATATATATTATTTTAAATAAATTTAATTTATTATAAATCTTTAAATTCCCACAATACTATGTTATATTATGTCACATTCAAAAATGAGTTTCTTCAATAATGTATGTTACAATAAGTACGAGTTCTGTCGAACAACAATATGTTAATAAAATATTATTATTATTTAATATAATAACCTGAATTATATCTATCAAATTATATATAATGTATAGGATTAAATCACTTGTGAAAATATATGGTTTTCAATAATATAAAATTAATTAATTGGTTACCAATTAATTATAAAATAATAATAAAACATTTTTAATATTAAATTTTTTTTTATTAAACAAATTATGCTCACAAAGGTGTTTTATACTAATAAATTAAATTTTTTACTATAATTGAATAATTATAATTTTATTTATATTTTATATGTTCAATTAAATATATTTTAATTTCACAAAAATAGATTTTACAATCATTACATAATATCAAACACAATATTATGAATAAAAATATATTATTGTAATTGCAATTTTGTCACCTTTTAATAAATCACCTATTAGAATACTAAATTCTAAAACATTTTTAAATATAATTTTAAAAATAATGTTAATTTTTTAATGTTTAAGGTCAAAATTATCTTATGGTTCTCTTTTGTATTTTTTGGTATTTTTTAGTTTTCAATGAATAGTGAAGACACTGAATTTTAATTTTAAACATCTTTTTCATTTAAATAATTCAAAAGGATAAATTAATTTTTTGATCAGTTTTAATGTTAAATCTGATCAATTATACATATATTAATCCAATATATTTCATTATAATAAATTTCACTTTGAATTTGGATATAAAACAATTTTATTTTTTTTGAACATTTTCAATTTAAATGTGGCTTAGTATTCCAATATGTGGGATTAATTTTAGATTAATTTCTTCCACTAACGTAATTTTAATTAGGTAAAATATATTCCATATTTGAAATTAATATTATTTATAATTTAAAATAAAGTAAAATTATTATTTGAATAAAAAACATAGTGAAATAAAATAAAAGTGATTATAGTGATTAAGAGAGAAACTAACATAATTAGAGACTATATCTTGAACATAAGGGAATCAATAACCTAGACACATTTACAAAGCCTATTTTTGACAATATTGCAACCCTAAACATGGTTTTATAGGCATTTTTTCATTATTGAAGTAATATTACATTTAATAAAAATTGTTGGAATTCACTCATTCAAAAATTTACAACAAGGCAAATCCTCCTCCACTATAAAATGGCACTCACACATCCCACTTATCCACACATCTCAAGCCATTTGGATTATCCAAAAATATATGAAATGTGTTCCAAAAATCACTCCCCTACTCCTTGAATCTTAAATTTCATAATAATTATATAAATGGATGTATTTTTGTATAAACCAAATAGAGTTCTTTAATATGATGTTACGTTCTCAAATGAATACTATTGATTCATTTCTTTCTCCATAAATTTAATTATTATTTTTTAGTGATCATATAATAACATAAGGATAATTAATATTAACAGATATTTTTATTTTATGGTAAAAACAAACACTCACACACACATCCATCACATGGGATATAAAATCATGGTTCTGGTGTATGGTGGTTATAGCCTCGCGAACCGATGTCGTGTGTTCATCCATTACCACATTTAATCGATAGGACTAGTGAGAGATTTTTATTTTATAACTTATATATATATATATATATTATTATTATAATTTCATTATTTTTTGGATTAATTTTATATCACATACCCTCATGCTATACAATATTTATAAATATGATAACAAGATTTGTGGAAATCTAAAAAACCACCTCCTCAAAACGATGTGATTCGTTCCAGATATACAAGAAGATTTTAAATTATGGTTTTAATATAGATATTTGATATATATGATAAAAATATTATAATTGAATTTTAATATATATATATATACTATTTTCATTTCATTCTTCTTATATGACAAGAAAATGAAAACAATGTTCATGCGTACGTACAACTTACTATTTCAATGAACGGTGCATTCTATTTAGATCTCCAAATTGTATGGAATATTATAAATACAAATATAATGAATATATATGATACTTATATCATTATTTAATGTATATATAATATAAAATCATGAACAATGTCGTAGGATCAAAAAAGAACAAGAAAAAACATGCTAAAAAACAAGTAAATTTAATCATGAAAGGATGAAACTAATGAAATACTAATATTGAATTGGTTGCAATTAGTTATAAAAATTCTATATATCATATAATATATATAGATATATAAAAAATATATGTTAAGAGAGTTTTTTAAACCACTATACAATAATTTAATGGTTTACGACCAAAAAGGGAACATAAGTTATGGGATTCAGAGTCAATTTAATTTCTTTGAGTCATATTGTAATGTTTTGAACATAGTTCATTTAATATGGTCTATATAATTACCCATTAATATTTATTTTCATGGATACATCATTTTTATTGGTATTTATAATTAAATATTAAATTATTTCAAATAATGCTATTTAGACTTAATGTCACCTAGTATTAAATATATTTGAGAACATAATTACTTTTCATTGAGTTATATAACTCATCATTTTTAGTTATTTATTATTAGTATAGTTAATTTTACTATATGTTAATGTAATTACAATAATTTTTTTGTATTTAATGTTTATTCACACAATAAATTCATTAATTAATATACATATCAAAAGTATTTTTTAAGGGTATCTTTCATATTCTCATTATAATTAATAATGATTATTATTTAATATCTATTACAATAGAATTATATATTACTTTTTTAATAAATCCATTAATTATATTACCCTCTTGTTCTTCATGATCATTTTCATGTAATTGTTTCATTTACCCACTATTTGGTTCAAAACATGTTTTATAAAATGTATAGATGATAACACAACGTCATTTCTATATTTTATCAGAGATAAGTTTTCTCTAAAACCCATGTTTCATAAATATTTATTCAAATATTATTACCTTTTCAAAATCAATATTTAATCCAATTATACCCCTTTTTATTTTAAAATGTCTTCACATAAATATTTTTGTTTCATTATGAACAAGTCACTTTCCTATCCATTTTATTGTGAGAATGTCATGTTATTTTTACATATTATTTAATTACACTCAATTATTTATTTAAATAGTACATTAAAAATGTACATGTATATTTTTATATTATTTTTATAATGTTATTTTCAAAAAATATTATTTTCAATTTTTTTGAAAATAAAAAGGATTCATTCCTTAATAATGGTTTTGATGAGATTTTTTTGGATTTTTATTTCATAAATTAATGAAAACATTTTTCCTACTCCAATGGGTGTAATCATATTGATACAATACTTATTATTTTTTTGGATTATTATTATTATTTTGACCAAGGATAGTATAGAAATTCCAAAAACATGATTCATTTTTGTTATCATTAACTTCCCGTTGAATTATTCACCTTATGGTGATCATGGAACATTAATTATCCCCAAAAAATGTATATCATTTTTCATGGATATGATTATTTCCTAAAAAATATACAATTTCTATATATGGTTTGTACATTATATTTATTTTAATAACAAGGGATATATTTCTAAATTCACACCTTTTACTTAATTTGGATACATTTTAATAAGGCAGATTGTTTAAGAATTAAATTTAGTATTTGATATATAATGAATGATTTGGAATGGTATGATATAGGTTGGGGAACATTTAATGTATTCCCATTGATGCATCAATATTCTCCCAAGATTAAAATTGTTGGGCACAAATCCTTTGAGTTTATAACCATGTACACTCTAAATAGTCATGTGAATGGTTTTGACAATACTATGATAAACCATCATGTGGACTATCTTGATGTTAAATATACCATGTACCTAGGAAAATTAGTGTTCGATAATTACGACATTCCTTCATTTATATTTAGTTATTATAATACAATATATTTTCAATATAAAAATAATCTATATAAACATTTCATTCTGAATTTATTGATTATTTTTTTTCCTGTTACATACACTTCCATATTGATTCTTCCTTTTGTTATCATGGTAATAAGGTTATTTAAATTGATTTTTCTCAGTTAATTACATTTCTATATTTGATTCACACTTCAATATTAGTTTATTTATTCCATGGAATTCTTTTTCATATATTTACCTTCTGTAATAATTATTTTCATTGGTTCTTTATTTCATATAATATATAACCATTATTGAGCATTAAAGATCAAATTTAGTTTTTTACATTAACCATGATTCCTTAAAATATATTATGAGTGATATGAAATGATATTCTAGATGGAATAATTTTATTATAAAAAATCATTTTTTAATATGTGTATTTATTTCTAATACAAGACTCATATATGTATCTAATTTTTAAAGGATACAAAAATGGTCATCCTCTGGGATTTTATTTCTTATAATCATTCAAATGTAATGGTATTTGACACTTGAACATGGATTATTGGGACTGGGTCGCTATAATAAAGATTAAAAGTTAGTCTCCCCATTAAAATGTTAAGAACCCATTCATGAAATTCGTTGAAAAGTCACTACTAAACTGAGGATCACTTATAATTCATTACATTGTTAACTAAATCATAGATGTCTATAACTAGTAAAATATTTTTTGGTTTCACTAATTTATATATGTATTTCCTAATTAAATTTAATTAATAATTCCAAAATATTTTTTTATGACATCCAAATGTTTCCACTCACTCTCCATGTTATATGCGATGAACTCTATATTGTGAGAGTTGAATTAGGGTCCTTTATTTTATCTATAGAATATAATTTTATCCCTTAATATTTAATATATATTAGGGAAGTTACATGTTAACTGATACATTCAGTAACTCATTATTCATCTCTCATTTAATACTTATTTTAATATGTCAATGATCATCAAGGAATGTGATTCTTCTGTATTAATCATGATATTTAAAGAAGATACTTATATCCCCATTTCATTATTTTTTACTACCATAAAATTGATATATAAATATTTTACACACCATCAATAATTTGTATTAATAAAAAGATTCTCACTATGATAATATACAACATGTCATAATGATAATGATAAATATATTCATCAATATATCCTTCATTCACGATTGAGAGTTCTTTGGTCATATATTACTCCTATCCATGTATTTTATATTAATAGTTTAGAAAATATAATGGATTTACCAATTCAAGAATTTTATTTTGAGGAAAATATCGAATTTATGAGTTCATTTTTATCCCACAAATATGTCCACATTGTATAAGAGAATGAGGCTATATATAATATCATGAGGCCATTCAAGAATTTTTTTTAACTAATTGATCAATGAGACCAATGTACAATCTATTAAATATTAAATTAACCCTATTCTAGATCATTTTATAATTTAAAATAATTAAAATTGTTATTCCAAATATTTTTGTATTATAGGATCATAATTTGGAATCATTATCTCCTATTAGTTTCACATTGATTACATTCAATTAAATATCCATGAAATTTTAAAATTTACTGAATAATTCATTCCCAAATATAGATCATTGAATAATGAATTTAAATATTATCATTCCTAATTTAAGAAATCAATTCTCCCTAAAAACAATTTTCCCACCATAACAACTATTAAACTTCCTAATGTGAATTACATTTTAGATATAAACATAAAATTACATAAAATAACTCAGTAATTTTTTAAATTTCAAACATGTATGATCCAATAGTAAATACTTATTCAAAATCAAATTAATATTTCGATTCAATCTCCCTAAACAGATATCAATTTTTCTTATAAATTAATATTAATCTAAATATTATATATCATATGACGCCTTGTTAACCACAATGAGTTTCTCCTACATCATATCATGGTTATGACTATTTTGTCAATTGAATCTATAAAACATACCATCTGAAATTTGATACCCCAAAATATATGACCATTTCAATTTTTGAATTATCTTTTAAAAAACCACTGTGAAATAGGAATAACCAAAATATTACCTAATGATCATTTGTTTAGATCTAGTTTATATATCAACGTAGTAGCTTCATATTATCCTTCTTCAATTTCATGTTTCCAATTTTTTTCAAACCAATAATTATGATACTTAAAACGCCTTCCATTTGTGTGGGAGTGACATGTTGACTCATGATTTATTATCCCACATAAAATTGAAAAACATCAATTACTATTCTCATTTAATAATTTTCATAGTAGGTGGGGATTATTTAAAGCACCAAAACATTCAATGTTGTGTAGTCATGTACAAAATCATATTATTAGTGTTGAATTATTTATATTATCTTTTTACAAATTTAGACCAAAGTGGATTTAATCATAATGAATGACCCTTTTTTCTACATTTTTCTTTTTTTCAAGTAAATTTGATACAAATTTTCCCCCACCATGGTTTTATTCAAATATCCTTCACCAAATCATATATATATATATATAACTCCAAATTTTTATATTATATTTTATACTTCATCCAATAACATAATATGATGCAATGAAGCATATTTTCTAAGGAAGTTATTCTATTAGATAAATATATTGGGCCTCAGTACTTTTAGTGAAATATCTCATATAAGGACTTTATTATCCTTTCACCCTTCTTCTATAAATTCAATTTTGTCACTATAGTGACTCATATAATGTTTCTTATTGAATTTAATGCATGAATATTTTTATTTAAAAATGATATCTCATGGTATATCCATTTAATTATCATGGACTATCAATATATATGATCCACCCTCTTCACTAAATATTTAATAATATCCATATTTATATTTAATATAATCCCATATTAAATTGATTAAAATATGATGATAAATATTTAGACGTAGTTTAATGTTTTTTTTCTACACTAGTTTCAATGGGATCCATGAAATCGCCTGATTAGGATGGATAACGAGTTGAAAAAATAAATTTTAGGAAACTTAATATGGGATTTATATATTTGTATGTTTCTAAAATAGATTTTTTCTATGTTTCTACATTGTATTAGTGGTATCAATATACATATATAGAATAAAATATCATATCTATGATAAATACTATATGGAATTTAAAATAAATTATAAACTATGCTTTAAAATTTAACATTAAAAATAAACTCAATATATTTGTATATATTGAGGTAAAATTAATAAAATGGGTTTGTTATGTAATGAAAATCTCTATTAATATTTTTATTTTGAAAATCATGTCTTACATAGTATCAAAAGAAGTAATATGTTTAGTTAATCATAAAAAATGATGATTATGTTTGTCCTATAAATAAAAAAATTCTTAATATAGAGGAATATATAATTTAAGTGTTTATATATGGATGTGATTATTCCATCATTGGTGGGATGTGATTATAAAATTTCATTAAATCATTCATGAGATATATTTTAGTATTAATGATGGAAAAATAATGATATTAAATAAAAGTTTATCAAGGATAAGGTCGTATAATTACTCACCAAGACATAATATATTTCTATAATTCAGAATGTAGAATATTCTTTTTTGGGAATACTAGTAATGAAATTTCTTATAAATTTAATATGGTTATAAGAGATAAGTATTGAAATTTTCATGGTTTAGTTGTGAACTTTTTACTATGCATATTATTGTGGGGATGTTATTTCAATTTTTTGAAAATATATTAATATATATACGAATATATATTCATTCCAAATGGAGGAGATATATTTTACTGAAGATATTTATATATTTAGGAGGAACATTTTCCAAAGGGGGAACACTGTGATTTTAGTGTATATATGTTTTTTTATGATTAATGTTTTTATTAAGTAAATAGTGTGCCAGTTAGTATTTGAGTATGAAATATTATAACATTTTTTTCCAAATATACATATATAATTTATTATGATATTTACTGAAAATATTAGATAAGGTAGATTGATGGGAATAATATCTGTAGTTTTTATTTTGATGTGACTGTGAGTTATAATAATGGATGACATAGATATTATTTTTTATTAATTTAATTTTTGAAATGGTCCTTTCTTATGATGGATTCTAATTATAGAATTATAACTCAATACTTTTGTTGATATATAGTTTATTAGATTTTGGGAAAAACAATTTTTGGGGTTTTTAAGCTGAAGGATTTGCTTAACTGTGTGATGTTTCCGAAAAGAATGATTGATATAAAAAATTGATAAATTGTTTGATGATTATTAGATGATGATAATGTTATTTTTATCATTATATTTTATTATTATTATACATAAGTATTATTAAAATTCATAGTTAATAAATAATTTTTATAAATAGTGATGTTCATTGGGATGTTTGTAAGTGTTTGGAAGAATTTTTATTATTAAGGGTGTGTGTGGAGATGTTTCAGAGGAGGCAAAAAATCTCTTGGTTCTATAAAATCAATTTTTTAGATTCATGAATCATTTAAAATGATCAGATAATACAAATGAATTTCTGATTATTTTATGATGATTTATTAAATATAAATATATATATATATAATGTGTAATAAAAATAGTATCATTGATTCATAAATATAGTAGTGGTCTAACTCAATGATAAAAAATGAGTATCCATTTTTCGATGGTTATATAAGGGATGTTTATTTGTCAATGTTGAATCGATTCTATCGTCATTTCAATTTGATGAAAAATTGTGATGTGGTAATTATGTTTATCCTGGATGAAAATGATTAATTTTCCACATTATGTCTCAATAGATATTGTAATAGTAGAACTATGTATTTTTTATGGTTCACCACACCATGATATAATGATAATCATCATTCAAAATGGAAGATTAAACTAGAGACTATTATTTCATTGTTTGTCCAATTTATACATGGTTCATGGGTTATTAATTTTTTAGAGAAACTAATTTTTTTTCATGACTACATCACAATATGTGGTTGTGTATTGAAAAATCTAAATTGATTATTTCTTATTGATCGAAATTTTTAGTTTGATGATTAGGTGATCAAAATCAATTATTTAAATCAATAATTCATGTTATGTGTGACTAAATTGGTTGGATTGGTCTAGTAGATACCATTGTATTATTTTATGTGTATTTATTTTTTTCAATTATAATTTTCTAATGAAATATATAATTAAAGAGTTGAGATTGTGATGTTATAGTTTTAGAAACCATAGACATAAAAAGAGAAAAGAGAATTTAAGCGGAGACACATTGAAAATGTCACAACCTGTCCTCGGGGCCCGTGTCGTGACTACCCCAAGCCCGCCTTCCATAGGCCAGGGGCTGGCGACTAGCACCAAAGGCGTAAATCCTGATAAATGGAAAGGAATTGCCTTTATAAAAGTAACAAAACACCACAGAGTACAAGCGGAAGTAAAACACTAAGTACAACGGGAATTGCTGAAATGTAAATGGGCCAGAATACAAACCCAAATTAAAGTACAACTACAACTGAACAAAGTACAACAGAAAAAGACAATAGCTGGAAGAACGGAAGCGGCTCCTGGGTCGTCCTCCTCGGATCCTACCTTAAGGGTAGGTACATATGGCGCAGCTCCTGGATCGTCCACCCCAGATCCTACCTGAAGGGTAGGTACAGATAGCCTCCACAAAGCTCTCTCCCTTCAACCTCTTCTGTGTGTCGTCTTGTCGCGAAGTCCACCTCCGGATACTGACTCGTCGTTTGGTCCACCTCCGGGTACCGTCCAGTCCTTGAACACTCGGACTCCGTCAATACTGTCTTTCATCTGCAACCAACAGAACGAGGTGCGGGCATAGCCCGTGCAGGGGTGAGTATAATGATACTCAGTAGAGACCCTGAGACCCTCAAGATCTCACTAAAACCAACAAGGATAACCACAAAAAAGATCTCAACAGATAACCTCTACTTAGGTATATGCCCATACATATACCTAAGTTATCAAGTAACCCATCTCAATCATGATGAAACACAAGATTATGAAATCAACAGATTACCACTACCCAGGTATATGCCCATAAATATACCTAAGTTATCAAGTGACCCATCTCAATCATGAGGAAACACAAAGGTCATAGACTCAGCTCAAACCATGATTTTCATTATCGAATCCGTAACTGCTGAAGAGCCATGTCTCTGGAGTGTACAGTTGTCCTGTCATGACTCCGAGGTACTGCTCCCTAACCTAAGACTGCTGAGGTACTCCGCCTGTCGAGTACCGCGGGCCAGCTACCCAAACACAGTAGTGCTTCCCGCCGGGGTATGCCACCCAAACAAAGTAGTGCACACCCCCTAGTAGCCTGCAAAGGTACTCTCCGGACGAGTACCATGGGTCTGCACTGTCACACAGGTAGTTCTCCTTCCTCCATGGGTCTGCACCTCACAATGTAGTGCTCCGTCCACTGGGCTAGTCGACTCACTCCAAGTCGAGTCGGTCAAACTGTCGTCAGGTCTTAGTCGGCTAGACGGTCTCTGTACTCCGCATGCTCGTCTCTGGAAGGGTCCACTCCACGAGATACAGGTCGATACTCCAAGTATCTCAAAGTCCCACGAAGAAGTATCTCGATGGACCGGCTCGACATAGGGGTCTCAACAAAACAGACGGTGCGTCAATCGGACGCTCGGTCTGTGAGTTACTAGCATTTTTGTCCTAGGGGCCCGGTTGGTTTCGTGAGCAAACCAACCCGGCCGTACCTCAACTGTACCCCCAAACACTCATAGGGTGTACTCATAGGGCCTGTTTCTCAACGTGATCACCAAAGCCGCTGACGGTTCGTCAAACGGACGTTTGGTCTGAAAGATATCAGCTTTTCCGTTCCAGCGACCCAGTTGGATTTCGGGTACAATCCAACTCGTCCATACTCCAACTCCATCCAAACCTCTGGCGAAGTATGCCAAAAGTTCTGTCTCATCAAATGGAGTTAAACAAGAAAGACGACGCGTCAATCGGACGCTCGGTCTGTAAGTTATTGGCTTTTTCGTTCCGGGGGCCCGGTTGGTTTCGTGAGCGATCCAACCCGACCGCACTCCGACGACATCCAAACCTCGAGCGAAGTAATCCAAAAGATTCTTCTCACATAGAGGAATTCAAAAATGTCGACGGCACGTCAATCGTATGTCCAGAGCTCATGATATAAGCATTTTTGCTCCGAGGGCCCGGTTGGTCTCGTGTACGAACCGACCCGGCCAAACACAAAGTACTCCGAAACCTTGACTGCGATATACCAAAACAACCGTCTCGATCCAAGGATCATATCACCGTAGAAGGCGCATCTATAGGAGGCCCGTATCTGAAGATATGGGTAAAAGACCGAAAAGGTCTGAGAACGGGGGGTCTGGGCCCCGAACGACCCGGCCCAACCACCCTGGGTCGGCCCGAACAGGGCGACCCGGCCCGGGTCTGGGTCCGTCCCGGCCTCGCCGGGGTGGCTCGGCCCGGCCTGGGCATGACCTGGCCCGGCTGGTGGGTCGGCTCGGCCGGTTACGGCCAAGCGGAGCAGAGCGGGCCGCTGCCCCCGCGTGAAGAACCGCGGCCCCGCGTGGGGCCGCCCGTACCAGCGGATGCGGCAGCCGGCCACGTCCCGCCGTCCCCCTCCGGTCCTGCGTGGTTGCGGGACCACGCTCCGCTGCTGCAGCTAAAGCCACAGAGGATTTTTCCGGCAGTGCTCCGGGCGCCGCCGCCCCCGACCGCCGGCGCCGCCGCGCCGGCGCGGCGCGCCGACAGGGGCTTCCGCATACTACCGGACGCGCTCCAGTGGTTCGATTCGCATGCGGTCTTCGCCAGAGATTATATCGGGACCCGACCTTCACTGCAAAGCCTTCAAAATTCCCTCGCGTCCCGCCTCACCATCGTCCGTCGATCCGCACTTCGACAACAAAATGTGGGGTCTTTAAATCGCCTCCTTGGCCCCGACTCCGCCCGCGGTTTCGTTCGGCCTCAACGGCGCTGCGCGACGGCGCCATGCTTCTTCGCCGCGTTCTTTCTTGTGTCCGCACGATGTTATTTCATTGTGTTGCCTTTGTTCCTTCTGCAACGAATCAAAACAACAAGGGGGAGGAGAGTCGGCCGTGTTTTTGCGGTTCGACCTCCTCCCGTTAAGTCGGTAACAAGCCGCCCGAAAGACGAAGAACAATAAGGAAAATTTCACGAACAAAAGAGAAAAAACCCAAATAGTTTTTCCCCACAATAGATTATTCCCAAACCGGAAGGAAAACGTTCACGTATCAACTAGGTAATAAGTTGATCTGTGTTCTTTGTTTTCTTTAGAATGAAAGAATCAAGGGAATTAAATCATTCTCAAACATAATTCCCTACCTCAAGCGTTGTCGTCGAATGCGAGTTCGTCATGGAATTAACCATCGCTGAAGAAGAGGATCGTCGCGGAAGAGAAGGAGTGTCGCGGAAGAAACGTCATTGACATCGCGGTACACGGCGTCGCATCGTCGATCTTTGAGGTTTTGGCGTTCTTTGTCGGAGGTCGGAGCGTTCTTCGCGTTCTTCGCGTTTTTCGCGTTCTTCGTCGAAGAAGAACGCTTTCCTCCAAATCCTCTCCACGCCACAAGTTCCAACAGAAATAAAATAAGAGTTATCTTATTTTATTACCACACATGACACATTTTAATTTCAAAAGAAAATAAAAAAAAATTAATTCAATGAATTAATTGTAATGATTTAACTTCCCAATTAAAGAGGTGTTTCTTAACCAGAAAAACACACGGTTGACTTTTATTAAAGAGGGGGGTTGCAGGTGCGTTAAATAGAGGAAAAGAAATGGTGGGGCTTGTGCGGGTCCCACCTCACAATTATCCTACCAAGAGGTTAGGATATTCTGGGTTCCACCCTATCCGCTTAACTTTGTATAAGTGGAATTAAGTGGCTTAAAGAAAAATAATATAAAGTTTTCGCACCACTTTATTTTATTTCTTAACTTAACCCCAAAAATTATAAACCACACCCGAGCAAACGCAACTCAGGAAAAAGTGTTTCTAATCAAATGCCGGCACTGCAAGTTGATCAGTTCCCTCAGATTTCATTTACGACCACCATTTCAATAGTTAGAATAACCCGCTCGTTCGTTCACTGAACGTACCCGAGCTAAACTTGGGAAAATTATTTCGGGCACACCGGACCTCGGAATCAGGTTCCATCAAAAACTGCGTTCTTGTAAAATTCCAAAGAAAATTAAGAAAAAAAAATTCCTTGAAATTTCAAGGTCATTACAGAAAATAGGTATTTTTTAAATAAAACATGTTCTTTTATATGGACCCCTTCAGTCGGGAATATATAAGTCGTGATTTTAAGAATAATTGAAAATAGTACAATGAAATGAAATAATTTTTCATCTTATTATTTGAAAATAGTAGTTTCATTTAAGCTTCACGAAATATAGTTTGGGGGAGGATTATTGTAAAGATAAATAGACCACCTTTAATTTGATAATGTAGGGATCAATATCAAAATATGAATAGTAGATAAGAGTGTTGAATAAATAAACATTTGAATAAAATAAATATCAAAATCATTAGATAATCTCATGTTTTAGAAAATTAATCATAAAAGAATTATGTTATGCTCTTTTCTCATTGCCCATATAAAGAATCTCATTGAATATTAGACATACTAGTACATTACAGGGTTCTTTATATTTGGGATTACACCTCAATAATAATATATTCAAAATCATCTATTAAATTTTCAAATAATATAATAATATAATCATAAATCAATATTAATCCCGATATTTTTAAACCATGAATAGTTAAGTCAAGGTTTAAAAGTGTTTCAATAAATCATTACATTATATTAATCACTGATTTTAATGTATAAAGGATTGAAAATAGAGAGGTGAATTTAAAAAAATATGTTATATTTTTTATTATTTATTAGGTAATATTTAATAAAATCCTTAGGCCCATTATAGGATTAAATGTTGCACTTGGGGGTAGGGTTATTTAGGTATTGGATACATGTAATATGTTTCACATTTACTAAATATATCACTATATTAAAAATATATTAACATAATCATTAGTAGGGTTATTATATTACTCTTAAAATATATATTGATTTAATAATTACTTCATTTCACATTAGACCATTAATCATATTTTATAATATACACTTACTAAACATTATAATTTTCTTAATGATTAATATAATTTAATTCTACAACACCAAAAAAATTATTTATATTTTTCATTCGCAGCAGGATACTATAATTCATATACAATAAATAATATGTTTATCTATCTGAATACATTAACATCACTTAATAGTGGTGGGAATTTTCTATGATTGGGGTCACTCTATTTATATATTTATAACAACTCGTTTCATTCATAGGATAACCCCTCTCAAAAATCCCTCCACTAATCAAAAATTACAAGGTAAAATAAAGTTCACTCATAGAAAAAAATACAAACAACCTCACAGATTTTGTATATATTCAATGTATATGAGTTTTACCCTTTGATATTTTTAGGTTATTCGTTAAATGAAATACTATAAAATTTTTCAAAAAACCATTTACCTCCTTTTCACAAGACATCCTGGATAACCACTTTATTTTTATTTAGATAAATATTAATTTTATTTAATTTTGTCCACTTATTTTTTTGGAATAACTCATTCCACAAATTATATGTAGCAATTTTTTCAAACACGACAACATAGTGGTCATAAATATTTATAGAGGAATATATCTCAAAAATTCACTCCATTGTAGAAATACTTGACTCTATTTAAAAATAGATTCACAATCATTCTTTTTATGATGATCATATTGTTTTTAGGGGTATTATAGGAAAATATATCATTCGATATTCTTTGGAAACTATGAAATAAATTCCAGACATTTCCCTTGAAATTTATTACACAAATCTCCCTTTATTGTAATAAATAATTTTAAAAAATAGGATATTTAATTATGAGATTATACAGACTCAAAATCATCTACAATGTGATCATCATTTTATGGTGTTAAATTATGTTCCATTATAATTAAGTTAATTTGATTACATAGTTCCATTGTTGAAAAATTGAATTACTATGTGGTTTGATTCAAAAATATAGAACCATACAAATATTACGTGTTCTGTTATGGAGTGTTGTTTTCTTATTCAGCATTGTGAAATATCAAAACCAATATTAAAAAAATATAACTGATATATTCTATTTAATTCACAATAATTTCTAAGTGATATTTTCCATTCATCCTCAATATCATACTAGTTATAATTAAACATATTCACTATGATGTTTAGTTCTTCAAATAAATATAAATGTTGAACATTATATGATCATCCTATATTTTTTAACCAGCTTAATGTGGTGAGGAACAAAAAAATTTACAATTCCCCTATCACAAAGAAGACTCCTTCCATGTGGAAATATCAAAAATAGTAGGCCCATAAGAATCCATTTTTAACCCCTCATGGTTAGGTGTATCGCCCTATAGTTTAAATACTTCAATGTAAGAAACACCAAGTCATGTACATAGAATCATTGCAATGTGGATTCTTTATTGTTTAATTGACATTATTTCATGAAAAATATCCAAAATATATTTATTCCAACAGGAAAGTTCGTGATTTCATTATCTATTCATTGAGGGGATTATTAATCATCACCTCATTTTCCCCTAGCGGCGCCACATCGTATAAATTAGACATGGACCTAAAACCTAGTAGATTATATGATTTTAATTTTAAATGAGGAAATTTATATCATTTTCCACTAAAATCCATTTAAATTAAACTCATCACTATTTGATATCACCCTATCACATCCCATTTATCATCATTTGTTGGCCTCTTCATTTCCTCCTTCTTTCTCCCATTTTTTTTAATCAGGTTGATTAATTTTTTTTTCTTATGATTAATCGAAAAGAGGAACTTTTATATCTAATTTTAAAAATCATTTACACTTTATATTATAATTTTATTACATAAATTTGGTTTTTTTATTTGTATTTAACCAATTTCTGAGTGAAAGTTATTCATTTTCCAATTATTTTCCATAAATCGATTAAGGGGTACTAAGGGATGTGATTTTGAATCTGTTTGTGATTTTTTTGATATTTTCTTGTTGTGTATATATTATGGTTATCATTATTAGGTAATTTAATTTATATTAGTTTTGGTAAATTTAATTAATTATTACAATTGGATATTTATTATACAGATTATTATTGTATTATTTATGGGATTTGGATATAATGAGACAAGGATCTCTTGAGATAAATTCATTCCCTTATTAACTGACCATTAAAAGTTTTTTTTGTGTTTTATTAGGGATGTTGGGTTATAATTGGAGTACTAGGGAAGTCTTATCAAGTCTATTCAAATGGTAGGTGGTTTTGACATATATATAATTCTCTATGATATTTTATTTTCTTTATGATAATAAATATAATTTTACGTGATTCTTTGGAATATAAATTGATTGTTTTGTTTCTGAATAACTCAATTTTTTATTCAAATGAATAAATAGGTATATTTTTTATATTAAATGAATAAATGGTTTAGTGAAAAGTTTTAAATATTAATTATTTGAAATTTATAATTGTAATATTATTAGATAAAAATGAGAATTATTTTTTGGTTCAAACATATGGGTGTTGTAATCACCTAAAAATATTCTTAATAAATAATGTGAATTATATACAAAAAACATTCCCTACAAATAAATTTGTAAAATAATTAATGTTTTTAATGATAATATGATATATGGTTTATATAATTTTAAATTTATCATAATTTTGCCTTTTATTGACAGATTAATTGAGCAAATTATTCATTTATACATGATTTCTAAGAATGTTGTTAATTCTCGGTACCATTTTATAACAATAGATTTTATTTATATAGTTTTCATAAGGTATAAATGAATGTTTATAATGTACACATCATTTTATATCAATTAGATATTTTTTGAAAAAAAAATTATAACTTCTAAAATGTTACCCTAGTCCATTATCAAATTCTAATAGATATATGATACAATTATTTTTATTGGGGTACATTGATAATCTATGGTAGTGGGACTATGTTTTATTAGAGGAAATAATTCCTTTTCCATTCCCATTTTATAAGATATTATCAGTTCCCAATTATTAAATTATAAGTTATAACACCTATATATTTAGTTACATGATTTTATTTGTGAAAATGAGAAGTTTGGGTTAATAAGTTGGAATATATTAGAAAATTATTAAACACATTTTTTCACTGATCAATCCATTTACCAAAAAAATATTTACAATAATCCCACACTTTATTATTATCCCTAATAATTAAAATATTATATTGGTTTTATATAAAACCAATAAAATATAAAATTTCAATAATTAATTACTCATTTATTATATAGTATTTTATTTATGTTTGTATAATATTTATTTCAAAATAAATGTACAATAAATATTGAAAATATTATATAAATTGTTTTTTCTATCAAATAGGATTTTTACCTGAAAATGAATTTTGGACGTCTAATTTTATGTTGGTTTTATACATTCTACACTTATACACCATTATATTTGTACAATACGTTATTACATATATGTATTGGTTATAACCACTTTTATATTTGATACTTTACCCAAAAAAAATTCCCGTCGAGTTGGTAAACATGAACTAATTTGGGACTAATTTGTATATTAATTAGAATAGGAAACAATTTCATCACACACAGTAAAATAGAAATAATATGATATACCACTATAATTCCGAGAAGTAAATGTCATTTTTTAGTATGTACCATTAATTTTTTGAGATTTTTAAAAATTTTGGATTCATAAATTTTATATTCACTTATTACTCATTATTTTTTCAATAATCTTGTGTAACATTAAATTATTTATTTTCCATACAATGACTAATAAAATATATATGTATGTATATATAAGGACCCAACCTTAAACATTATATAATATACTAACATATTTCAGAATTCACATTGAATCATTCCCAAAGATCATATCATTTTAGAGTCTTTGATAATTAATACATAATTCATACATTTAAACCCCCAATCATACAAAGTGGGTACTACTGAAACAACATCCATTTCATTCACAATAAAAAAATTATAAAAATTGAAATATTTTCATGAATAATCTTCACAATATTCATATTGGCTTATTTTTTTTTATCTTACACGTCCTTAAACACTATGATTTTTTTAAAACATGGGATAAGAAAAAAAGATCCGTAAAGGATATAAAAATAAGGAAAGAAAATATCAGTCAATATAAACATATAAGTATCTTAAATCATTTCCACAGAGAAAAACTCATCACTTATAAAGTATCATATAAATCCTTCTAAAAATCCAGAGATTTACATAATTCATAAAAAATACAAATAAACCATATAGGATAAATAGTGAATTAATTACATAATATTGTAACCCTGACATCTACCATATGATTTGTAACCCGCATTTCCACATTAAATATAATCCCCATGTCTACCTTATGGTGTTACCATCTTAGTTACACTTGGAGTAACTGTACGACCGACCACAAACATAAATGTATCAAAATAATTGGACAGAGGTATAGGTCCCACCCATCATCCTAAATAATTAACAAAAACCATAACATAATCATATAATAAAGATACGTACAATATATAACTATTTTCTTTTAAAAAAAATATATAATTAATATTGTATATTTAAACAAATTTCCCTTACAAATATCATATATTAGAAGTTAGAGTTGATTAAAAGAATAGAATATATGTATACACTGTAAATACAAATAAAAATTAATATAATAAAAATTAATTTCAAAAATAACCTTAGTACCACAAAAATAATGATGTACATGTTTAACCCAATAAATGGAAAATAGGTTTAGAATTCCCTTACCATGGGTTCATATTACTTCAAAAATGTTCAAACCTCATGTGTAATGGTTTGAGGAAATTTATTAATATATTAAATAATCATATTCATACACATAATTACTTATATTATACTATCATTACATATTCCCCCCATATATTAATAATATTTTTCTAATTTAATTGTATTTTCATGCATTTATTTTATAGTATACATGGTTGGTTTATTCTAGATTTTCTATTAAGAATGGAGAAAAACATAAGATATGAAATATAATTTTATTAATGAACTTATAGAATATTAAATGTTATTATTTATAATTTTAGTTATATTTTATTTGCATGAATCGTTAGATAAAACGTTAGTTATGAACATTAATTTATTTTGGTGAATTTTCATCAATATGAACCAATGTTGTTTTATTAATTATTATTATGTATAAAATCTAGTTCTAGAATATAATATAACATATAATATGTATGATAAAATATTATTTAACCATATTAATTGTATTATGACCAGAAGTGGTGCATTTATTGAAATTGAAAACACATCATCCATGATGTCGTTAAATCGACACAACACAAACGATGTTTTTATTTTTAGAATAAAAAGTAGATAAAGAAAAGTATGATGATGATTTTTTCCAAAAACATGAAAACATTATAGTATATATAATTTTATCGAGCTTTAATGACACATGAATATGTGTTGGTAAAGATATTTAAATAATATAAAATTAATTTATAAATAAAAAAATTAAAATCATTCGAAAGGAAAATAAATGAAAAAGAAAAAGGATTTTGAAATCTTGAATTTTCCTCCTTGAGAACGTCCCTAAGGCCCTTGGATTTGGCCTTTTGGTGATAGAAATAGGTCTTTGACATAGTCAATAGTCTTGTCACATTATTTGGAACGAAATTAGGAAATTTAAAAGCCATTAATGTGTGAGTGGAAGAGATGAAGATAGAAAATATTTATAGTGGATTAGAGGGGTGTTTTCTAATTATTATATACACTACATTATTAATTTGGCATAATACTGTCAATAGTTTGATAAATATATTAAATGTTATTAAATTAATGGAGTATATTTCTATATTTTGGACTTACATAATCTTTACATCATCAATTGATCAATAAATCATTTCTTTAAATTATATCATAAATTATTGTATTTCATTATTCAACAAAACATCTTTAATTTCATAAAAATGCCAAAAATTAATCCAAATCATTTTTTTCATGTATAGTTTAGAAATGAAATAAATGTTCTGAAAATAATATTCTAAATATACGAAATTATATTTTGGATTAAAATCATAATTTATTCAAAAAAATACCAGTTTTAAAACTATAAATAATTTTATAACACATTGAAAACTTAATTAAAGTCACATAAAATTATCTTACCATCATAATAAAAATAATATTTTGTGAATATAATATATGAAATTACATATTTCATTAAATCATTATATTAATTATAAAATTTTAATAAAATATTTATGACTTACAAAAATACCAACACACAATTTATCATTTCAAAAATATTTATTTACTTCATCCATTATACAAATATAACATGATTACAATTATAATATAAATTTTATTATTTCTATCATGGGAGATGTTTCTATAATAGTGTCCATATTAATATTCCTAATTGTCATGTTTCAATTCATATGGTAAAGTTAATATTCTATCAGAATAAATTTCTTAATATCTATAAATTCCACTTTTTTAATAATGAGTATATAATTAATTTTCATATTAAATTATATAATGAAATGAAATTATTTTATAATTAACAGGTTGATTACATTTTCCTAAATTTCACAAAAATATATACTCATAATTTTAATTTACTTATTATACAAGTGATGGTACATTACAATTATACCAATTTAAGATTACCCTATTGCTTCTTCAACAATGTGGTTTCTCTATAGAACCTTAACAAGGTGAATTAACTTATTCTATAGTACATGATCTCTATGATCAATAATCTAAAGAGATTTCTTTTCATATGAAATGATCTCTTCCAACTGAACTACTTCTGGGATCAAAACATGGGATCAATCTAACCCATAAATTCTCAATATTGAAACATGATAAATATTGTACCTAAGATAAAATAAAAGGAAAATCTATTTTTTAAGAAACTCTTCCAACATTTTAAATAATCTCACAAGGTCCAATGAACCATAGAAATAACATTACATTATCACCAAATCAAATAACACTTTTCTATGGATAGATTCTATAAAAAATTTAATCAGGTACCTTTAAAGAAATGTATTTCCTCATGTTATCTGCATAACTTTTCTTCCTTATATGAGTTATCATTTGATGTTTCTAGATCAACTTCACATTATAAACTACTTCCCCTAAAAAATTTAGTCCCATAAAAATCCATTCCACAACTTCGTCCCAAAAATAATAATGTTCAACACTACATCACATATAATTCCCCAAAATGCAACAATTTTATAATGGGATAAAATTATTAATTATAATGAAACTCAAATAAATAAATCTTTTGATCCCTAATTCCTTATTATAGCATTGAGAAAGATCAAAATATGACATCTACAGTCCTAATTATTCACATGGTCTGTACATCGTATTAGGGATAAAAAGAAGGGATGAAATTAAATTTAGTTCCTAATGAATTTTAAGGCCTTTCTAAAAGTTATAAGTGAAACTGGGGTCTCATTCAAACAAAATGAATAGAGTAACTCCATGTAAACTAGATTTCACATTGTGGTATAGTTGAGAAATCTAATCCAAAGACACAGTATCAGGAATAAGAAGGAATTTTTAATATTTAGTCAGCCGATCAACAAGAACACAAATCTAATTTTTACGTATATAAGTATTTGGATTTACTCCCACATAGACCATAGTTATATTATTTAATTTCCACTCCACAACTGGAAATAGATAAATAACCCCCTTTGGCCATTGTTACTCTACTTTAACATATTGACATGTCAAACATTTCATTGTAAAAAATACAAATATCTTCATTCATTAAATCCCACCATAAATTCTCCTGATGGTCTATCTACTTCTTATTGATGCTAGTATGAACGGAAAATGCGGAACTATTAGATTTACACAACAATTATATCTTCAACTGGGAATCACAAGGCTTGTATAATATCCTTCCAAAACATAAAATACAATATTTATAAAGGTTGAATTCTAGTAATGTACCCCTTTTAACCAAATATTTTTTTTATGTAACTTGTAGTCTTCTATTTATGATTTCTTAATTATGTCTAATAAATGCAATTACCCTGACACCTAAAACATGATAGAGTAAATTTCTGCACCAATGACTTCTAATCATAGATTTTCAAATCATTAATCAAGGGGTCATATTCCAAATCTAACAGGGTTAATGTATCATGTTGTTTTTGAATCAAGCCATTTACCACCTTTTTTTATTTTCTAGGATGGTAATTGATCGTCAAATCATAATCCTTTATCATTTTAACCCATATTACCTACCTCATTTTCAATTAGTCCTAAGTAAATATTTATTTTATCATTTTATGGTCGGTATATATTTCAAATTTGGCTATATATGAATAATGGATCTAAATTTTTAGATTAAAAACTGCAAATTCTAATTTAAAATCATGTGTGGGGAAATTTAAATCATAATGTTTGTGTCGTCTCAAAGCATAAGAAATTACATAATCATTATGGTTCATAAAACAAATTTCTCCCTTAAATTAAGCATCATTATAGATAACAAATTCATTTTCTCTAGAAGGAAGGAAAAAAACTGAAGCATTCAAAAATATATTCTTCTGTTCTAGAAAAAACATCACATTCCTCTTTACAAACTAATTTTACTCCATTTCATGTTAACATAGTAATCATGGTAGATAACTGTGCATTTTTTTAATCCAACATTCATTAATATCTTTCAAATTCAAGAAAAATATCAATCTTTGTAACAAATGTAGGTCTTCTCCATTCATTTTCCATTTTTTTATTAGTAGGATCAATTGTTATTGTGTATTTAGAATGTGCCAATGAAAATTGTTTTTTGGACACCAAAAATCACACGTGATAAATTTTACAAATGCCTTATTTTCTTTGAGAGTTTTCAAGAAAATTATTAAATGTTATTCATGATGTACCTATCATTTTTAAAAGGAAAAAATATCATAAACCAAAACAAAAAAAAACATATACAATTGTTAATTCAATATTCTATTTATATGATCCATGAATATAGTAGGGGTAATTTTCATACCGAACGGCATAAGAACAAACTCATAATGTAGATATCTAGAATAAAAAGTTGTTTTCTGTATTTCATTCTACTTCTCTTTAAGATAATAGTACCTAGATCTCAATTGAATCATTGAAAAATACATATAACCAATGATCTAATAATATAAGTCATCAATAAGTAGAAATGGTTACTTATTATTAATGTAATACTCTTCAAAGCACTATAATAAATGCAATGTCCCATGGAATAATATTTTTTTTCTAAAGAACAAAAAATTATAACAATAATTTGATATTCTTGGATGAATGAATCCATTATCAAGAAACTCTTCCAATTTATTTTTTAATTAAAGTATTTTTACTTGAGATATTATATATAGGGGTTTTGAGATTGGCTTAGCATCAAAATCCAAGTCAACGGAAAATTCATCTTCTAGATCAGGTATAACACAGATAAAATAACCAAGAATAACTTCTAGGTATTCATTTACCAGAGGAATACCATTAATCTTAATAGTTCCCTTATTTTAAAAAATGAGAAAGATAACATTCGATTCAATATTTTAACAGCTTCTTAGTTTCATTTTATGTTATCAATGGTGTGGACTAATTCTAGTATAAAAACTGAAATGCTTTTTCAAAAACAAATTCATTAAATTTACAAACAATTCTAGCATTATAAACTGACTTCTAGTCCATAAAAAATTAATATCAAACTCTAATAATTTCAATAATATAAGGTTTATAGATAATGACATTACACAGACAAGAACATGAATATTATTTTAAATAATTTTTTCTTGCAATGTTTTTCCTGGTTCATTTAACCATATATTCTGGTCAAATTTATAGAGTTGAAATTTCCTATTAACTAGAAAATTTCTCAAAAATAAATGAATGCCTAGAACCCATATCAAACAAGACATTAAAAAATGTTAATAAATAGATGATATACCTGATACACCCTCAAAGGATGGCCCAACGTCTGATGATGTAATTGCAAAGGATCTCAGTTCACCTATTTTATTATAATCTGCCAGTTTTCCATCATTTGTCTCTTTCTTTGGTATTTATTTGAATAATTACCCATATCACCATATTAAAAATACATTGTAGTTTTTTTTCAAAATTAATATGATAGTACTTTTTATTATAATCTCGGTCCATATGTAAAAACATACCACATCAAAAAACATTCCATCTTTGTTAATACATTCCCCAATGTGCTTATTATAACACTTTTCACAAATAGGAATCTGGACTATCTTACGTTCATATTTCATTGAATAATTATTACACATTAGTTTCAATATGGACCACTTATTCTAATTTTTTTCTATGTAAATGTGAACATTAGAAAACATTATTTCTTCCCTCTCATTATATTAGAATTCTTTCTCAGAACATTTCAATTCATGGGATGTCAATTTACTTTGATATATTGGCTTCAATCTAGATTAATATTGATTTATTTTTCTATCATCATCCCAAAGAAAATTTCTAACGTACCATTCTAGCGGAGTGACATTTGATTTATACATGTACACTCAATCATCACACTTTTATTTCAATTAATGGAATCTCATTTCTATCTAATGTATATCCACATTAGGAAAATATTTTCCACGGAAATGATTTTCAAATTAATCGCATTGGAAGGAAGAAATATTCTCACTATCCCTAATATTCATGAAAATTGACCACCATTTGTCAAATTAACCTTCAAAACAAAAAATAAAGACTAAAATTATGCTTTTATTAACAACCCATACCATCGAATATCTATTCAAGGTATTTAATCCATACATCAACCACAACAGGATCCAAAGGCATACATAAAATAGGTGGGTGTTGCCTCATAAAATGTTCCACTATCATAATATTTCATTTTGATAGATCTAGTGATTCTCTTAAATGTATTCCACCATCTATTATAGAATTATTCTACTATACCATTATAGTCAAAAATTGTTCTGTTCCAATTCCCACTTTTCCATGTTTTGGAATCAGAATGATATATTCCTCTCTTTTCCTTCCAACATTAGATTCCCTATTTCTTCTATGGAAAACTATCATGAAAAGATATATCTTAGATGGAGAGTCTTAGTAATCGTAATATTATATATCACTTAAAAATAAGTGTACCATAAAAATTATTTATGGTGCTCTATTAAAATCATCCTAACTCCTAATTTAAACTACATAATGCTTTTATATCAACCACACGGACCCGACATTAAACAATACATAATCAATTAAATTCATTTAGAATTGAAATTATCATTCTCAAAGATCTTATCACATTATATTTTTAGATAAAGAATAAATTATTCATAAAGATCATCCCACAAGAATAAAAATTAGGTACTACTAAAATGGTATCCATTTCATTCATAATACAATTTTTTTAATAAAACGTGATTTTTTCACGACTAATCTTCACAACATTGTTATTCGATTCTTATTTTCTATAGCCCATATGTAAACACTATGAATTTTTTTTAAAAAATATGGTATGAGAATAGAAATAGTTTTAATTATATAAAATTATATAATGAAATATTTAGTCTATAAATACTTATAAGTACGTGAAATCATTTCCACAAAGCCATAATTCTCAACCAAAAAGTATTGTATACATAATTTTAAAAAAATGTGAGATTTCCATAAAAGAAATAAAAATATAAATAAACCATATATGTTACAAGGGGAACTAATTACATAATATTTTAACCCTCACGGCTACCTTATGATTTTTAACCCTCACGACTACATCACAAAGTAACCCTCACCTCAACCTCATGGTGTAACCATCGTAATTACACATTGAGTATCTGTATAGTCGAACTCCAACATAAATATACTCTATGTATTAGAGGGAGATATAGGTCCCAACATTCATCATATATAATTCCCATGATCCTGAACATAATCTTAACAGAATAATTCTTACATCATATAATTCATTCCTATTTTATGAATGGAAATTAAAATAGGATTTTTAATGAAAGGTCCCTTACAAATATCATATAACTGATGTGAGAGTTGATAAAAAAAATTAATATTTTTATAAAATATAAATAAAAATATTAAAACATAATATAATAAAAATCAGTTTAAAAAATAATCTATGTAACACATAATTACGGAAGTAAAAGATTAACCCAAATGGTGGAAACTGGATTAAGAATTCCCATACATCAGGTTCTTCTTACATCAAACATGATCAACCTATTGTGTAATGGTTTAAAGAGTGTTATTTGTATATTAATGAACCATTTAAATATTTTTTATTACTTATATTATATTATCATAAAATCATTCCACCCATTGATTAATAATATATTTTTATTTTAACTATTATGGGTTTATTTATTTCACGATGTATATGGTTTATTTATTATGTATTTTATTTTGGAAAGGGGGAAAAAGATAAACATTAAATTAAATCTTATTAATTAAATTACTGTAAATTAAATGGTATTATATATCATGTTTGTTATAAGTTATGAGGATGAATCCTTAGACAAAATATTAGTGATGAACATTAGTTTATTTTGGTGAATTTTGATCATTACGAACCACTTTTGTTTTATTAATTAATATTATGTATAAACACCGGTTATATGTAACGCCCCCAACCTAGTTACCCAGATTCAGTGAATTATTTTAATACATTGGAATGATTACAAGGAAATCATGTCCCGAAGGACCGATTAGTTTATCACTCTTGGAAATTAGATTATATACATGAATGTTACATTACACTTTAAGACAAACAAAACAACATAATTAATCTTTATGAATGCGATTATTATTTTAGCTTAACCCTGTATATCAATCACAATACACTTCTTGGAATCCTGGTAAAAATAAAACATAGAAAGGGGTGATCTCAAATGCTTAGTAAGGGTAAGCAATACAACAGAAACTTTCATAAATAAGCATAATCATTTATGTCAATGTATAACTAAAACAAAAGCCTTTTAAACTTAAACTTATGCATAATATGGAAAAAATAAAATGAAATAATTCCATTTAATTATTCATATCGATATTCTACTAGTCGAATAATCACATACAATATCAATAACCACTTTCATAACGATGGAATGCATAATGCCAGACTATCATAACCACGTAGCCAAGTCCTCGTGCCAAGACTACAAATAATATTTTTTCAACGCCTCGTTCCAAGACAATAGATTGTCCCATGAGACCCAATGATGCATCGAGGAGATATAGAGGGCTCCACCCATCACTTATTAAGTCCAATGCATTCCTCATACGAAATGGTCTAAACATAACATAATCATTCATATTAAAAATATCATACGAAATGTCAATACTTTACCCATAAACCATGAATGGTATAAAAATAACACATCCACAGTCAAACATATCAAAAAAACCTTCAACAAAATATGGAAGATTTGTATCATGATAAATCAACATCAAAACAAGTTTAAAATCCTATATTTAATTTTGACATGGATGAAAATGATTTGTAAAACTCTTTGAGAGAGATAACCCATTTTCATGAAAACATTAAAAAGTCACACAATTTATAAATGAATTATTTTAATGAAATTTTTGAATAAAAGTGTCCCATACCACATTGAAACTTTGGAAATGAATTATCATTTTAAAACCATTCATGTCTATATAAATAAATCCTTAAAAAACATTTTGAAGACATGTGCATAAATGAGAAATATTAAGAAGAATAAATATTTAAAACATTTGAAATGATGTTTTAGTAAAAAGTGCCTTAAAATAATCCCTTTGAAAACTCTTTCATAAAACATGTACATGGATACTAAATATTTCTTAGTAGATACTTACGTAAAAACAACATCGGATAATAAAGAGATTGTGAAATTAACACTTACCAATATGGTAACATACGAAACATAAAACCCATGAAAGAGGTATCATATAATTAATATGTAAATACACATAAATTAATGTTTATTACACAAAGAATATAATTATTGGAAGTACATACACCATATAAAAGTTAATAGTGGCGATATGGCATGAATCTCACGGGAATAAGGAGTGAGATGAAAACCCCTTACCTTGCACTTTTCCTTGGTTGAGGGTAGGTTAAACTCCTGTATAATGGTGAAATAATTGATATTAAATTTCAAAATAATAATATATATTAATATTATATCATATATGATCTTTTAATATTTATTTGTTAATAATATTTTAGAATTGTCTTCATTTCAGGTGTTAACATACTCATTTTCTTTTATATATTTTGTTACGTAAGACATGTTTGTCATGGATAGGTTCTACTTTATTCATATCAGGAATTATATCAAGTCCTTAAACATTATTTTTAAATCATTAAATGATAATTATACTTGAATGGATACGATGGAGAATGAATCTCATCACGTTCGTGGAGACAGTAGTCCGTACGTACTCACGAGCGACAATATCATTCTTTTGATATTAAAATAATATATAATTGGATGTTATATCATATATAAATAATAATTATCATGTTATATTTATTATTTAAATGAAATAAAAATCATTATTATACCCATCCAAATAAGAATATATTGAATAACAATTACACCACGACGTGGAGATGGTAAGCCGTACGTACGCACGTACGGTGACATGTCATTCAAAGGATGGATATAATACTGAATATGGTTGTACCATATTTATAATAATATTAATGTATATAGTAGATACTGGATTCATTATTTTAGAATGGTAATAACAAAGAAAGAATAAGTGGAAGAAGAAAGGAACTTGAAAAAGGGTGGTGAAATCATTACCTCTTCTTCGGGTTATTCCTTTTAATTTGATCAAAGGGGATCCTTAGGATGGATTTCTGACTAATGTAAGGCCTCTAGGATGAATTGATGAAAGTTTATAGAGTATGTGGGCAGGGTTTTCCGAACCAAAATGCTTTTAAGGTGTGAATTAATGAGAAGGGGGAGTTCCCTTTTACAAGTGGAATGAGGGGCACCTTTGGAAAAGTTAGAAATATTAGTTTATAATAAATTCATATTCCGTTTCTAATGACTGAAAATTGGATTATTTAATGTTTAAGGTGGGGATAGGTCGAAAACCACTCAACCAATAGTATTTAGATAGGTTTGGGTTACTATATTAACCTTATCATTAAGTATTAACTCTTTGTTAATTAGTATCACTTTTACAATGTCTCTTTGTATGTTTATATTATATGGTTAATAAACGTTCTATATACATACCAGTGACCACCAAGTGGTCAATTAATGATACATCTATCATGATATAAGTATATTTTCCAATCCTTAGATTTTTAGTGATTTAATCTCAATTAATAATATAATATTTGTTTTTAAAACCCTTTTGTGTCAATTTTGACACTATTCAATAGTTGATTTTTCTAAAATTCAAAAAAAAATTATTAATTCTAAAAAAAGTTAATTATATCATTCCAAAAATGTCATATTAATCTATAAAATTAGTTGAATTCATAAAAAGTCTCAAATTATATTATTTAAGTATTTATAATATCAATTATATTTATTTATCACTATTATGGTAATTACTGCATCATCATTGTGTCATAAATAAATAAACTTATTTAATGTCTAAACTTTATAAATAAAATATAATTATGTGGGAAACCTTCTTATCTTTCTAATTAATATTTATAGTCTAAAATCCAACATATATAACATTATGTAAAAATTAGTTTTCTAAAAGATATATGCTTATGCCATTTTTGTATTTATTTTAACTTAATTAAAATAAAGTGCCCCTATCACCTACAAGTAGCTCCATTGGGTCCAAAAATCTACCCAATGAAGCCCATGGCCGGAAATGTATCCACCAATAAGGTTATGACACATTTTACGGTAATTTAGTGTTATTATAATATTATATTTTAACCCTTATTTATCGGATTTACCCTTTAACCATGGTAAATAAAATATTTACAGAAGTGATTATTCAAAATGTATAAAAATAAAAATTACCTATTTACACAATTTGTACAACATGATTCCAAATATGGAATCCATTTTTCCAAATTCAAAACACAGAAGTGGCAGAAATTAATTTAAAATTAATTCCCGCAATCAAAACAAAAAAGCGTGTTTTTAAGATATAATAGCTATCAAAAGATTGATACTTGTGTATGTTCGGTTTAATTGTGAAATTATGTCCTATGACCAATATTGTATTAAATGGTAAAAATATATTCTAAAAATACTTTAAATCCACTCAAATTCATAATTTATCAGTATTAATAATTTTGATTAAAAAAGTTGTTTTTAATTAAAATTTAGTAATTTTCACTATTCATAAAAATATTAAAGTTATCCGAATAGTACCAAAATTTTACCTTAGGATAAATATGATTCTCCGAATCCAAAAATGAAGTCCATTTTTAGAGATAAAATTTATAAAATCTAAAAAAGTTGGTATTACTATTCATAACGGCTAGTTTGATTGGTTCTGGTGTGTGTTAGAACTCGAAGTTGCATACAACACACACTACTGTATTATTCAAAGTAAATCGTACCGTGGAAGCTTGGGGTTTTACATTGTAAATTTTTTGATATCACCATTTTAAATATTAAATTTATTTAGTCAAATATATAAATGTTTAAAATTTTGGATTTAAAAAGTGTTCACTATTAAAAGTTGGTAAAAGTGCATTTTTGAAAAATACTCATTTTATCTGAAAAAAAATGAATTTGTTCTTAAATTATGTCTATGATACTCATAATATGGACTATAAAATTATAAGGATTATATAAAGCTAAAAATTTATTTAATACTATTCATAACCTCTTTTGATCGGCTTGTTTGGTAAGTCATCATGCGATTGAACTCGGTGTTGCGTGTAGTGCAAGTTATTGAAATGTTTTGAAAAAGTACATACTATGAAATATTGGGGTGTTAAATTCTTCACTCGTTCAATAAATTGCGTCCTCGCAATTTTGATATTGTTCTTAGAAAATAAAGGTTGAAAATTGAAAATATCTTTGTGGGAAAACCCACATCGGAAATTTGGTTAATAAAATTTAGTCTTAATAAGAGGAAAAGAGAAATGAAAGGGTCACCACCAAAGTATGATCTCTATTAGGAGAACATTGGTGGAAACTAGAGAAATATAATTGGAGGAAAAATGTAAATATTTATAGGTAGTGATTGAGGTCATCAATCACAAAGAAGTTTAAAATTGAGGTCCTTAAATTCATCAATCTATAATGAAGTAATATACAATCGGTTCAATAAAACAAAAGGTATTAGGATAACTCATTATTGGTTTTAATATTACTTCAATAAAGTATAATGATTAATATCTTTATAGAATAAGTGGAGAAGAAAAGTATATACTTGACAAGTAGAGTTCCATCCTTTAACTAATTTCTACAACAAACTCATCTTTCACTCTATAAGATAATAGAACATAAAAAATATATTCTATTTATCCTATTAGTTTTGGGGTAAAAAATGAATTTATAATTCATCTACTATACCTTCTTAAAATAAACTACATTATTTAATCCATGACATCTCGTGGGCCAGTGGTAGGTGATACACCCTTGTCGCCCTTCGGTTGTGAGTTCAAGTCTCGTGGCCTTGCTGGACGCGACGGGTTGCCGCCCATCCTCCGGGTTGTCCTTTTATGGCAATCCAAAATAATCCAACTAGAAATATCCAAAATACTTCTATTAAAAATTTATAAGGAAGGTAAACACAATGAATATCCTTTTTGCTGCGTAATAACATGTGATCACCTTTATCCTATATTCTTTTAAAACACTACAACATCCTGAATTACCATAAAACCTTATTGATTACATTCATGATCACTTATTACTTAAAGAATAATATATATACTCCTTCAATCCAAAAATGTTTTAAACCCAAAAAATGATAGAATATAGAAATCATTAATCATTTTCAAGGTATTCAAGAATATCCAAGATAATTTATCCAAATCAATGATGTATTATTCTAAATTCACTACCTTGTTTTCAGAACCATATTATGGTTTTTCATTCTCTCAACCATATATTTTCCAAAAATGAAACCTGCTATTGAGTCACTTATCTTTGTTCCACACAATCTCATGTGCTTAATGAAATTGTACTACAGTACAATCCTTATATACTCCATAATTATTATAACAAGTACATTGTTGATACAACAATCAAACGACATAATAAACATAAGAACTCTAATCATTCCTCTTCATATGTGGTAGTATCATAACTTGATTATTATCCAATAGCATCATTTGCAGCATAGTCTGATGACTGGGACATATGTTCGCGTAGTGTCCAAACTCCTTACAAATGAAGCAGTGTACATTTAAAACCATTTTCTTACCCTTGCAGTCACGTAATTTGTGCCCTTTTTCTCCACAGTTATAACAAACTCCCATTCCATTCAGGAAAGTTATAGGGTGTTTCTTCCCACAGTTATTACATATGGGAAAATTCTTCTTTTCCCTCTTCCCTTTATCCATCTTTCCCTCTTCCATCCTTTTCTTCTCTTGCATCCCTTCAAAGCCATAGGAATCAGTAAAATCATTACATATCTTATCAATACATGATATTATTTCTTCATATGATGATAATATATGGGAGACTATTTCTATTATAAATTCTATCTTAAGACCATGAAAGATATGATCCTTCTTTCTCTTTGGATCATGTGCATTGCTGGAGTTCACATTCCTTCTACTGGGCTCCATTTTTAAACAATGTCATACACTAGATTAGTTTATGAATAACAATACATAATCCCAAACTTGTAAAACACATAACATAAATTAAAAGGTTTATTGATATAATCTATAATCAAAAAAATGTCTCCTTTGAGAAATTATATACTCATAAACCCTTCATAATGGTTTTTAAGGAAGATGAGAATTATCCTAAGCATATCCCCCGGGAATGTCGTAACCAAGAGTGCAGCAAGGCCTGTTGTCGTGCACCAGTTACCGTTCAAGTCTAGCTCAAAGTGGCGATTTCGGGTTTTACCCCTTGGTACATCTGTTCCAGAGCCGCCTCTACCTGTTTGTATCCAGATAGGAATGTATTGCTCCGAAAAATCACAAAATCTCTACAATACCAAAATTCTAGGAATTTCTTCTATACTAATCCTCAATGTCTATCTTAGGGCTATGTGCTCTAATCAGAGTTTATCTAAATATAGTATCCAAGGTTATTGTTTTACTTCCTCTGATACCAACTGTAACGCCCCGAACATAGTTACGAAGAGTTGGTGCATTATTTTAATATATTGGCATGATTACAAGGAAACCAATTCCTGAAGGACCGATTAGTTTAGCAGTCATAGAAATTAGATTATATACATGAATGTTACATTGAAATTTAAGACATACAAAACAACAAAAATATTCTTTATGAACGCCATTATTCATTTAGCTTAACCCTAAAAATCAGTCACAATACACTTCTTGGAATCCTGAGAAAAATAAAACACAGAAAGGGGTGAGCTCAAATGATCAGTAAGGGTATGAAATACGATGGAAACATTTATAAATAAGCACAAACATTTAAGGAAAAGTATGACTAAAAAATGAGTTTTAAACATGAACTTATTCATAATATGGAAAAGACAAAATAAAAATAATTCCATTTACTTAATCACATGTATATTCTACTAGTCGAATAATCACATACAATATCAATAACCACTACCATAACGATGGAATGCATAATGCAAGACTATCATAACCACGTATCCAAGGCCTCATGCCAAGACTATAAATAATATTTTTTCAAGGCCTCGTGCCAAGACACTAGTTTTTATCATGAGACCTACCAATGCATCGAGGAGCTATAGCGGGTTCCACCCATCACTTATTAATTCAAATGCATTCCTCATATGAAAAGGTATAAACATAACATAAACATTCATATTAAAACTAGCATATGAAATGCCAATACTTTACCCATAAACCATGATTGTATAAAAATAACACATCCACTGTCAAACATATCAAAAAAACCTTCAACAAACTATTGAATATTTGTATCATGATAAATCAACTTCAAAACAAGATTAAAATCCATAAAATAATTTTGACATGGATGAAAATGATTTGTAAAACTCTTTGAGAGAAATACCCCTTTTCAAGAAAGAATTAAAATTTTACACAATTTATAAAAGAAGTCATTTAAAGACATTTTTAAATCAAACTGTCCCATACCACTTTGATACTTTTGAAAGGAATTATCATTTTAAAAACACTCATGTCCATATAAATAAATCCTTAAAAACCATTTTGAAGACATGGACATAAATGAGAATGATTTAGAAGAATAAATATTTAAAACATTTGAAATGATGTTTTAGTAAAAAGTTCCTTAAAATAATCCCTTTGAAAACTCTTTCTTAAAACAAGTACATGTATAATAAATATTTAACAGTAGATACTTACATAAAAACAACATCGGATAATAAAGAGATTGTGAAATTAACCCTTACCAATTTGGTAACATACAAAACATACAACCCATTAAATAGGTATCATAAAATGAATATGTAAATACACCTAAATTAATGTTTATTACACAAATAATATAATTATTGAAGTACATACACCATACAAAAGGTAATAGTGTCAATATGGCATGAATCTCACAAGAATAAGTAGTGAGATGAAAACCCCTTACCTTGTACTTTTCCTTGGTTGAGGGTAGGTCAAACTCCTGTATAATGGTGAAATAATTGTTATTAAAAATTATGAAAGAATAATATATATTAATATGATATCATATATGATCTTTTAATTTGATTTTTTAATAATATTTTATAATTATCGTCGTTTCGGGTGTTAACATACTCATTTTCTTTTATATGTTTTGTTATGTAAGCCATGTTTGTCACGGATAGTGTCACGAACCGAATCTGGTCGCCGCAAAAACTGACACCAAACCTATCCCGTGACATGTCCCGAAGGGCGTTCCCTATCCCCACGGGCTGGCACAAGTGCCCGGGTATCATTTATTTTTGTTTGGGAATGATTTACCCGAATATGAAGGCATAAGACATTAAAAACAATCAATAAACTGAATCTGAAAAATGTAAACCAAAATATGTTTAAACAAAAACTAGAACTGAATAAATATTTTTAAAGACACTAAAAGTGGTCTAAAAACAAATAATGACAACATAAAGGCATCCCCATGGACTCCAAATGACAAGGGGGTCATCACCCGCAAGCCTTCTCCGCAACTCCGCCCCAACGATGGGGACTAACAACCTGAACCGCCATCACCCTTAGCCTTCCCTTTACCTGAGTCAAGCATAAGTAGGTCTACATACACCCCAGGGGTGTAAGTAGGGTGTGAGACTAAGCCCAATAGGATACCACCAAATGATTCCAAAGAGCATGCAATACAATGTGAACAAATAAGCAATTTTAAAACACAAGGTGAAATAGTGTTAAAATTCAAAGAAATACAACTTCCAAATGAAAACAGTTTTCAGTCCAAGAATTCCAGAATGTTAATACATTAAATATACATGTGAGATACTGTAAAGTACTACCAAAACACCCCAAAACAAGGGTAAATACCACAAATTCAATGAGCATCAAAATCGGGAACACCCCTAAGCACTAGGTTGTCTCGGGCCCTATGTACCTCGTACCTCGGTGTAGAGTAACCATATAAAAATCCATTCTCGTGCACGAGCCACTAGTAGGGAACATACCCATAACCTAGTGGTCCCCAATCATCATCCACAGAATTTAGTTGGAGTTGTCGTTATCCAAATGCTAAGTGGAACAGGGACAAAACCCATCTGATCCACTAGCCGTACTAGTACAAATCCGCCCTACTTAGGTACCTGGGCATCCCCTTTTGTGCTCAAACAATTTCAGCAAACAACACAAATCCTTTTGCATAAAAAATTTCACTACTGGTCACAAACAAATAGTGCAGTATCTACACACATTTTATAGAATTTAAAACACACAATAAAATAATTTTATTTTCAATAAAACAACTTCTCAAAACATCACATTGTTTTTCACCCAATGCTCTTTATGGTATCCACTTTGCACACAATGTGAACACTTGTAAGTAATTAAAAAAAACGTTCAGTTCAATACCCATTAATGAAACCAACAATTCAGTTATTGGGCAGCCCAATGTGAACCAATAAGTTTTATCTTTTTTATACCACCATTTTCGCACAAACATGGCACTTAAAGCCCATTTGCTTCCCAAACACCATTTAAGAAAACTTTCACAGCAACAAAAAAAAATAATAAACATTAAAAAATGATTTTCAGTCATAATAAAGTTCAATAAAATCAACTATGTAATCATAGGTCAGCCCAAAATTAACCAATGTAAGATTTTAATGAAAAACCCCCAATTTCACCAAAAATTGGAATTTAAAATTCTTTTTCATTATAAATGAAACTAAATCCAATTTTTACAGAAGCATTTAAGGGAAGTAAACATTAATGAACCATGAACACAGAAAGTTAATTCACAAACATTTACACAAAACGGAATCACCTACCAAAACCAAGGAAACCTTTGAACCCTTTGTGCGAAAACTCAAAAGCACCACTGCCGCACCTCAAGGAAGGTAAACCAGACCTAAAAACAGAATTTCAGACCATGAAACACAAGATAAAACCCTAATATTTAAACCCTAATCCCTGGACATTAGGAACCTCAATTATAAGGTAATAAACCCTAAGTAAATTGGATGTAACCCTAAACAAATTGAAAGAAGAATGAAGGAGAAAAACTTAATTAAAATATCTTGTAAAAAATATCCCCTAAAATTACCAGTATCTAAATTTCAAAATACTCAAACATTTATGGGAGGTTCTAACAAGGATATGGATGTCATTTAGGAATTTGAATGGGGGAAAAAGAGTAAAATTGAGAGAGATATGAAGGAATGAACTTACCTATTCAAATCTGGACGATTTGAGGAATCCTATGATGTTCGGCACCAAAACGTGATAAACCAGATCTCCAAAGAGGGGGTAGAGAGAAGGGTCGCGCGACTGGGTTCAGTGGGCTTGGGATCCACTTGGAATCACCAAAAAATCCCAAAAAAATGAATAAGATATAACATAATCAAAATTTATTTTTAAAACAGGAATTGGGCTTTCGGGCAGGCCCAACCCCTTAGATAAAAACCCAACTAAACCCTAGTTATGGATTTATAAAAGCTCCAAATTACCATCGTGGTGTTAATAGGTTAGGGGAGGTCAAGTAGGAATTTGAATGGATGAAAAATGTTGAAAAATGAAAAAGTTATAGAAGATACAAATTGTTTTCAATCTGAAATTGGGCTCACGGTTTGGCCCAATTCATGAATACTCATCTATTTCTCCCTAAAACCTAGGTAAACCCCCAAAACAAAGCAAGGATGTAAATTAAATGAAAAATAAATACCTTTAAAATATGTCTTGTATGTGACAATTCTCCCCACCATAAATAATTCCGCCCCCAGAATGCCACAACAAGACCAGATGCAAAAGCAAAGCCCAAACGATAGACCAAGACAAACTTCCTTGCCACGTTTTCACCCGCTTCAAAAAGGAAGAACATCTCCAGTTGATCAAAAAAAGAAGAATATAATACTCTCACCAACCAAACATAACCCCACTTACTTAATATTATGAAACACATTCAAAACACATCCCAAAAAAACACCTCAAACACTACAAGACGACGCTCAAGCAATCCACTTGAAACGAACAACAAACTCGAATAACCCTACAACAACATTACGTAAAAAAAACATTGGGTGTTCTCCAACCCCAAATTTACCCATGTAACAAATTTGTGGATATATATACTTGAACTATACTACCTCCTACCTAGAATACACCAAGGAGAAAACTGAGTCACTAGTACGGGGTGACACAATCTGGACATCCCACCACTAGGGACAACTCAATTTCTAAGACAGAATAAGGATAACAATTGGGGAAGGAACGAACGGTCTCCCCATCATAAGGGAAAAAATAAAATTATTCCTTTTCCAAGAGAATACACATGATACCCATGACGGGTCTCCCCACCATAATAACAAACACATGTTTCCTTAAGACAAAATCAAGACACTAATAGGGGGCCTCGAACAGACTTCCCAGCATTAGGGGTAGATTAATATCAGAATTATTCAAATGAATCTTAAATGAGTCCCATTGTGGGTATAACCCCAAAAAACCCAACCATATTAACTTAATAGTATGGGATAACAACAACAAAAACAACAGAATTTTAAGGAGCTGACATGGCCGCACAGTTGGTTCACACGGTTTGGGAAATCGCGAGGTAACTGTGCGGATCATTCTGTCCAAAGAGTAAAATTCACATAGTTTCCTTGGCCAAGGATCATGGACGTCCGGAGACCATGCAGTAGCTACTCTCTCTTATCACACGGTCCCCTGGGTTGGCACATGGTTACTTCTAACCACGTACAAACTATGCACTTCAACCTGCCTAACCCAAATTTTAAACTTTTCTCCAAAAACACAAGGGAACCCAAAGGGGCAAAACAAATCAGGGTACAAAATGGGAACAAGGTACTCACACCTCATTCCACAAAATGTGAGAAATTGGAACAAGACAACGAAACCAGAGGTTTAAACTATTCCTATCTTTCATATTGAGGATATGACCTTGACCAAAAGATTGAATGACTCTAGGATTTCCCCTAACTACATGCCAGCTTCTCTCCAGGGCCTATGGCTGGAGCTCAATGGATTGAAGCATCTTCAGCCTAACAGTTAGGATTTGGAAACCCCTAAACTGAAAATCTTCTTCCAGTTCCAAAAACAATTATACTGTAATCTCATATGGTCTCATTGAGACATGACACACTTCAAACCCTCTTTTCCCCAACCCATCATTTTACCAAAACAAGAACATAGAGGATTCACACACATCGCCCCTTTTTTTCTTCGGATTTTAAATAGCTGAATGAAAGGAAATATAGAAACAAATTCCTATATAACATAGGATTAATAATTTCCTATAGGGAGACACACATCCAACCAAAAAAATAGTTACTCTCATAAGATTTCAAAATCATCACCCGTATATTCAAATGAACACATGACATCGAAAGGAATCACCGAACATAACCATTTTGGATAAAAGAAATCACAAAGAGAGGGACCTTGTAATAAGTCCAAAATAGAACATGATTCCTGCAAGTGTCCATAATAGCCACTCTTGGCCAGATCTTGCACATCGGTGGCCTAACATGAACTCTTTCTTCAATGAGACTGACAAAAAACCCATAGGCCCTTTAAGACATCATTCTACACTGACAACCCTGAACTTCATTGGCCTTAGACAACTTAGGAAACATAAGAAACTAAGTTCTATTTCAACCTCCCACAAACACTCTCCCACTATAGGGGAATCCACATAATTGAAATATAAGAGGTGTAAACACAATCTCCAATCCTCAAGAAAAAAGTCCTTATGTTGATCAACTGGAGGATCATCCAATGGTGAATCACCATAGGCCAAACATGAATCATACATTAAAACTTTATGGGGGCGTACCCTACCCTACAAGAAAACCCATGGACCCAACCAATCTGGTCATTTGGTCACAAAAGACCACAAAGCTGAACCGAACACATGATGGGAGCCACCACATTGACCTCCCAAACTTTTCCTCAATAGAGACCACTGACCAACACTTAATTCCAACTTATCAATGAAACACCAAACCAAAACATCATTCAAACAAGAGGGGTTATTGAACTCGAAACATCCCACAATAATAATCCCAAATACTCATAATCCATACCTCCCAACAATACATTATCAAAACACAAAAATTTCCTTCAAAAAAATTATTTAAAAAAAAATAGTGTTGGTGGGTTGTGCATTTACCAATGGTATCTCATGAGCCTAACACGTGCATGTTTACATGAAACACTGGGAACCCACCTCATATCCATCCATATTCCAAAATAAACCTATGCATGTGGTCACCCTTGAGAGCACCAATTACCAAAAATCAAACCTTTCCTCTTTCTAAAATCAAAACATTTAACCACACATTCCCTTTCTCAAAAACAATAACCATAATATCAAAACCCAATTTTTCATCTCACGAACAAATTTAGAAAAGAATCTATAATTCAATAAAAGCACATATTCATGCCTTTCACAATTGTTTCCAAACATTTCAACCCATTTCAAAACAAATCCAATTTCATGAAATACACCATTTCATAAATCTCCATTTAATTAAGAACTCAACTCTTATCATTTCAAGAAAAGGTTCTAAAAGTTCATATGTTTTTTTTGTTCAGTAGTCACCAAAACCAAAATCCATATTCAACCCCCACACAAAAATTCTAGAACACTTAATTTAATCCAAAACACTTTTCCACAGTTTAAAAAAATATTCCATTAGAAACATATTTTTAAAACCCCAATTAACATAGTTCATACTTTCAAAATAGGTGTAAACTTATAATTTACCATATTGAAATAATTCTGAAATTTCATTTATAGGCAATAAAAAAACATAAAACCATTTTCAATTTACAAGAAAAAAAACTTCAAAAAAATTCACACTCCTCAAAGTGAAGTCATTTATTTTTGCTTAAAAAAACCAAGTTTCCAAGATTACAAAACAATGTGACACAAGACAATGTGAGAGGAAACTAGTTTCAGTGGGTGACTTGGACTTATGGTTGGCAGCCATATTCCAATCACTTCACCGTCACAGAGAGTATTCTAGGGAAATATCCACTGCTCCACATGGCTTTCCAGGCCCTGCGAGCTCACTGAGATTATTCTCCCAACTCTCTTTTCATTTCCCATAGTCATCATTAAACCAAGAAAACCAAAGGAATCAGATAAATACATACTACCCATGGTGACTTGAATCCCGTCATGAGGTGTGCTGGCCAGGCACACTACCCATGAATGAAATTTCATGTCCCAAAAATCCTATCTCCAGACTATGCTGACACTTTCCCAAATAACATGACCCAAGGAGCGAACCTCCTTTGATACCATTTTGTCACGAACCGAATCTGGTCGCCGCCAAAAATGACACCAAACCTAGCTCGTGACATGACCCGAAGGGCTTTCCCTATCCCAACGGGCTGGCACAAGTTCCCGGGTATCATTTATTTTTGTTTGGGAACGATTTACGCGAATATGAAGGCATAAAACATTAAAAGCAGTCAATAAAATGAATCTGAAAAATGTAAACCAAAATATGTTTAAACAAAAACCAGAACTGAATACATATTTTTTAAAGACACTAAAAGTGGTCTAAAAACAAATAATGACAAGACATCCCCATGTACTCCACATGACAAGGGGGTTATCACCCGCAAGCCTTCTCCACAACTCCTCCCCAACGATGGGGACTAACAACCTGAACCGCCATCACCCTTAGCCTTCCCTTTACCTAAGTCAAGAAAAAGCAGGTCTACTTACACCCAAGGGGTGTAAGTAGAGTGTGAGCCTATACCCAATAGGATACCACCAGATGATTCCAAAGAGCATGCAATACAATGTGAACAAAACAAGAAATTTTAATACACAAGGTGAAATAGTGTTAAAATTCAATGAAATACAACATCCAAATGAAAACAGTTTTCAGTCCAATAATTCCAGAATGTTAATACATTAAATAGACATGTGAGCTACTTTAAAGTACTACCAAAACACCCCACAACAAGGGTAAATACCACAAATCCAATGAGCATCAAAATCGGGAACACCCCTAAGCACTAGGTTGTCTCGGGCCCTATGTACCTCGTACCTCAGTGTAGAGTAACCATATAAAAATCAGTTATCGTGCACGAGCCACTAGTAGGGAACATACTCATAACCTAGTGGTCCCCAACCATCATCCACATAATTTAGTTAGAGTTGTCATTATCCAAATGCTAAGTGGAACAGGGACAAAACCCATTCGATCCACTAGTCGTACTAGTACAAATACGCCTCACCTAGGTACCCGTGCTTCCCCTTTTGTGCTCAAAAAATTTCAGAAAACAACACACATCCTTTTTCATATAAAATTTTACTACTGTTCACAAACAAATAGTACAGTATCTACACACATTTTATAGCATTTAAAACACACAATAAAATAATTTTATTTTCAATAAAACAACCTCTCAAAACATCACATTGTTTTCCACCCAAAGATCATTAAGGTATCCACTTTTCACACAATGTGAACACTTTGAAGTAATTAAAAAAAAATTAAGTTCAATACCCTTTAATTAAACCAAAAATTCCGTTATGGGGCAGCCCAATGTGAACCAAGAAGTTATATCTTTTAAAAACCACCATTTTCGCACAAACATGGCACTTAAAGCCCATTTGCTTCCCAAACACCATTTAAGCAAACTTTCACAACAACAACAAAAAAAAATAAACATTAAAACATTATTTTCAGTCATAATACAGTTCAATAAAATCAACTATGTAATTATTGTTCAGCCCAAAATGAACCAATGAAAGATTCGAATGAAAAACCCCCAATTTCACCAAAAATTGGAACATAAAATTCATTTTCATTATAAATGAAACTAAAACCAATTTTTACAGAAAAATTCATGGGAAATAAACATTAAGGTACCATGAACACAGAAATCTAATTCACAAAAATTTCACACAAAATGGAATCACCTACCAAACCAAGGAAACCTTTGAACCCTTTGTGCGAAAACTCAAACGCACCGCCACCGCACCTCAAGGATGGTAAACCAGACCTAAAACCAGAATTTCAGACCATGAAACACAAGATAAAACCCTAATTTTTAAACCCTAATCCCTAGAAATTAGTAAACTCAATGATAAGGGAATAAACCCTATGTAAATTGGATGTAACCCTAAACAAATTGAAAGAAGAATGAAGGAGAAAAACTTAATTAAAATATCTTGTAGAAATCTCCCCTAAAAATACCAGTATCTGATTTTCAAAATACTCAAACCTTTAAGGGAGGTTCGAACAAGGATATGGATATCATTTAGGAATTTTAATGATGGAAAAAGAGTAAAAATTCAGAGAGATATGAATGAATGAACTTACCTCTTCAACTCTGGACGATTTGAGGAATCCTATGATGTTCAGCCCCAAAACGCGATAAACCAGAGCTCCAAAGAGGGGGTAGAGAGAAGGGTCGCGCGTCTGGGTTCAGTGGTCTTGGGATCCACTTGGAATCACCAAAAAATCCAAAAAAATGGAATATGATATAACATAATCAAAATTTATTTTTAAAACAGGAATTCGGATTTCGGGAAGGCCCAACCCCTTAGATAAAAACCCAACTAAACCCTAGTTATGGATTTCTAAAAGCTCCAAATTACCATGGTGGTGTTAATAGGTTAGGGGAGGTCAAGTAGGAATTTGAATGGATGAAAAATGTTGAAAAAGGAAAAAGTTATAGAAGATACAAATTGTTTTTAATCTGAAATTGGGCTCACGGTTTGGCCCAATTCATGAATACTCATCTATTCCTCCCTAAAACCTAGGTAAACCCCCAAAACAAAGCAAGGATGTAAATTAAATGAAAAATAAATACCTTTAAAATATGTCTTGTATGTGATAGATAGGTTGTAAATTATTCATATCAAGAATGATATAAAGTCCTTAAACATAATTTTTAAATCATAAATTCATAATTATACTTGAATGGATACGATGGAGAATGAATCTCATCGCATTCGTGGACACGGTAGTCCGTACGTACGCACGAGCGAACATATCATTCTTTTGATATTAAAATAATATTTAATTGGATGGTAAATCATATATACAGAATAATTATCATTTTATATTTATTATTTAAATGAATTAAAAATCATTATTATACCCATCCAAATAATAATATATTGAATAACAATTACACCACAACGTGGAGACAGTAAGCTGTACGTACGCACGTATGGTGACATGTCATTCAAAGGATGGATATAATACTAAATATGGTTGTACCATATTTATAATAATATTACAGTTTATAGGAGATACTGAATTCATTATTTTAGAATGGGAATAACAAAGATAGAAGAAGTGGAAGAAGAAAGAAACTTGAAAAAGGGTGGTGAAGTCATTACCTCTTCTTCAGGTTCTTCCTTTTGATTTGATCAAAAGGGATCCATAGGTTGGATTTTTGACTAGAGGAAGGCCTCTATGATGAAGTGAGGGAAGTTTATAGATTATTTGGGCAGGTTTTGGCTGAACCAAAAGGCTTTAAAGGTGTGAATTAATGAGAAAGGGTAGTGGCCTTTTACAAGAGGGGTGAGGGGAACCTTTGAAAAAGTTAGAAATATTATTTAATAATAAATTCATATTCGGTTTCTAATGGATACAAATTGGATTATATAAATTTTATGGTAGGTATAGGTCGAAAACCACTCATCCAATAAGATTTAGACAGTTTTGGGTTACTATATTAACCTTATCTATAAGTATTAACTCTTAGTTAATTAGTTTCACTTTTACAATGTCTCTTTGTATTTTTATATTATATGGTTAATAAACATACTATATACATCCAAGAGACCCCCAAGTGGTCCATTAATGATACACCTGTCATGATACAAGTCTCTTGGCCGATCCTTTTATTTTTAGGAATTTAATATCAATTAATAATATAATATTGTTTTTAAAAACTCTTTTATGTCAATTTTGACAGTATTCAATAGTTGATTTTTGTAAAACTCATAACATAAATATTACTTCGAAAAAAGTTAATTATATCATTCCAAACATGTCATATTATCCTAGAAAAAAGTGTAATTCATAAAAAGTCTCAAATTATATTTATTTGGGTATTTATAATATAAATTATATTAAATTTTCACTATTATTGTAATTACTGCATCATCATTGTGTCAAAAATAAATTAAATTATATAATGTCTAAAAATTATAAATAAAATAAATTTATGTAGGAAATCGTTAATATTTCTCATGAATATTTATAGTTGAAAATAAAACAGATATAACGTTATGTATAAATTGTTTTTCTAAAAGATATATGATTATGTCATATTTGTATTTATTTTAACTTAATTAAAATAAAGTGTCCCTATCACCTACAAGTGGCTCCATGGGGTCCCAAAATCGACCCAAAGATGACCATGGTCAGAAATTTATCCAGGTATAAGGTTAGGACATGTTTTAGGATAATTTATTATTATTATAATATTATTTTAAACCCTTATTTATCGGATTTACCCTTTAACCATGGTAAATAAAATATTTACCGAAGTAATTATTCAAAATGTCTAAAAATAAAAGATACCTATTTACATATTTTGGAAATCATGATTCCAAATATGGAATCCATTTTCCAAATTCAAAACACATAAGTGGCAGAAATTAATTTATAATTAATTCCCGCTGTCAAAACAAAATTCGTGTTTTTAAGATATAATAACTATCAAAAGATTGATACTTGTTTATGTTCGGTTTAGTTGTGAAATTATGTCCTATAACCAATATTGTATTAAATGGTATAAATCTATTCTAAATATACTTTAAAACCAATCAAATTCATAATTTATCAGTATTAATTATTTTGATTAAAAAAGATGTTTTTAATTAAAATTTAGTAATTTTCACTATTCATAAAAATATTAAAGTTTTTCGAAAAGTACAAAAATTTTACCTTAGGATAAATTTGATACTCTGAATCTAAAAATGAAGTCCATTTTGAGAGATAAAATTTTAAATAATCTCATAAAGTATGTATTACTATTCATAATGGCTAGTTTGATTGGTTGTGGTGTGTGTTAGAATTCGAAATTGCGTACAACACACGCTACTGTATTATTCAAAGGAAAGAGTACCGTGGAAGCTTGGGGTTTTACATTGTAAATTATTTTATGTCCCCAGTTTAAAGAATAAATTTATTTAGTCAAATATATAAATGTTTAAAATATTGGATTTAAAAAGGGTTCACTATTAACAGTTTGTAAAAGTGCATTTTTGAAAAATACTTCTTTTATCTGAAAAAAATGAATTTGTTCTTACATTATGTCTATGAAACCCATAATATGGATTCTAAAATTATAAGGATTATATAAAGTGAAAATTTTAGTTTATACTATTCATAACCTATTTTGAATGGCTTGTTTGATAAGACATCGTGCGGTTGAACTCGGTGTTGCGTGTAGTGCAAGTAATTGAATTGTTTTGAAGAAGTACATACTATGAAATCTTGGGGTGTTACATTATAGAACATAATAAAACATAATCTTTGTATAATAAAATATTATTTAACCATATTAATGGTTTTATGATCATCCTTGAAGTTAGTAATGGAAATTGAAAACACATCATCCACGATGTCGGTAAATTGAAACATCAGAGATGCTATTTTATTTTTAGAATAAAATGGAGAGGAGAAGAAGAATGATGATAAATTTTTCCCTAAACATGATAAAATTATAGTATATATAAGATAATGTATTTTTCAGGACACTTTGATATGTATTGTAGAATAGATTATATTAAAAGAAAAATAATTGAAATGAAAATAAAAAAAGTATATTTTTACCTCTTCAATTTTTCTCATTGATATCCACATTAAGGACCATGGTTTTGGCTTTTTGGTGATACCAAAAGGTCTCATATGTCTTTCATACTATTTTTATGTCATTTGGGAAGAAATTAAGTAATCTACAAGGAATGGAGGCGACAAGGGAAGAGGTGGTGATGGAAGGTATTTATAGTGGGGGAGAGGGGTGTTTTGTCATTTTTATATTCATTAGTTTATTAATTTGGCTCAAGACAGTGAATAGTTTGAAATTATAATAAATAAAATTTATATAATTTAGTTTATATCTATATTATGGACTTACATCATCCTTACATCATCAATTACTCAATAAATCATGTATTTAGCTTATATCATAAATTCTTGTATTTCATTATTCCCCCAAAGTTCACCTATTTCATAAAAATATCAAAATTTATTCCTAAACATTTTTTGACATGTATATTTCGAAAATTAACTACTTGTCACCAAAATAGTTTTTAAATATATGAGAAATTTAATTTTTAATTAATATCATTATTTATTTGAAAACTACCATTTTAAAAACTATAAATAATTTTATTACACATTCAAAAATATATTAAAGTCTCATTAGATTAACTTATTATAATATGAAAACAATATATTAATTTATGAATCTATTTTACAAAAATATATGTTATTTTAAATTATTATATTAATTAAAAAAAATTAATTAAATATTTAGGAATTACAAAAATAAAAACACTTAATTTATCATTTTGAAAACATTTATTTAATTACTCCATGATATAAATATATTTTGGATACACATATAAGATACATAAATTTTATTTGTACTCTTATAGTTGAGGTTACAATTTTATTATCAAGATTACTATTCCAAATGTTAATGTTACTATTCATAACATCATGTTACTATTCCATCAATATAAATTTCATAATTTTGATCAATACCACTAATTTAATAATAAATTTAAATATAATTTTAATATTTCTTTCGAGAATTAATATAAATTATTTTATAAGTATATGGGTTTTTATTGTATGCTTATCTTTTTTGAATCCATAATTATAGTCATTATGAGTAAATAGTTACTTGATCATTGATGTATCCTTTATAATTTCAGAATATTATTACACTCTTATAAAGAAAATGTTTATTTATATAGATAGTAATGATTTTTTTAATAATGGAAACCACTTCATTATATAAGGAGTATTTTATTATAATAACATTTTTATATAAACTAGAAGAGTGTTTGAAAACCATCAATATACATGTTACTGAAAGAATGAGATACATGATTTCATTAAACCTAGTATAGGAATGAATCTCAATTTGTTGTATACCCCTATATAACTAATTATGATATGGGATGTGATATTATACCAAAATTTTATGTCCAATTCCCAGTCCCCTAATGTAATGGGCCAATAGGACCCTAAGTTTATAAGACAAATATACATATATTTTCTGTTATATATGAATATTTTTGTCACTATTCTGGCATTAATACTATGTCCTTAAGGGGATGAAGTTGGTTTGTCATTTTTGATCTTATTTTATTTCGTAAAATAGGTAAATCTAGTAATTCTAGTCCTATTATAGAAAGTTAAACATTTTTAAAATTAATGTACAATGAAATGTTTTTTATTATAATGTTTTTCTTTTTTTTTCTCTAAATTGTAATCTAACACTAAATTATATGAGTATGTTGATCTATTTCATAAACCAGTATATATTAAATATTTATAGAGATATATCGATTGAATATGTATTATTTTATTTTACAACATAAATGTATACTTATATTCACTTATTCATCCATGATCTTTTTTGGTACTTATATTTATCTATATACATCTAAACAATTATTTCTATATTCACTTGGTAATTCATAAAAAAAGGTATAGTTATAATTTTTGTCAGAGAATATGTTAAAATATCATAGTTTTAACATATATATATATTATAGATCAATTTTGTTTTATTAATTTTTACCTTTATTGTGTTTTTTCATTGGTTGTACTTTATTTATTACATATAGTAATTATATTCTTTATTTGTAGTATAATAATTTAAAGCTGGTAAATTATTCCCCATTTTCACACTATGACCCACAATATAGTTCAATATCCCATGTTTATTAATATGTTATCCTTGGGTTTTGTTGAAGACTACGTAAGTTCTATTCAGGTGAATGGCCAAGTTAACTATATTTTGGTATTATATTCATAACTATTTGGGATCAATTTCTTTTTGAAGGATATACCCCGATTTCACTTATTGAATTCTTTTATGATAGTCATGTTTTTTTTGTTTTAATATTTAAAATATTTATTTCATGGTGATTTTTAAAGAAAAATAATCCCTTAGGGGATAATTAAATTAGATAATAGAAAATTTAGATCACATTGGAACACTGGTTATGTTTCCTTTTTCTCTTGGACCATCTGTAGCTTCGGTACATGGTATATGATTGTTGCCTTGGAATTGGATGTGTGATAGGTATATTTTACATTGTTGTATATTGAAATATTATTATAACTCTTATGAGGATTATTGAGCCTCCATATTTTCTTTTATTGGAAAGTCGTTGTGAAAAACTAGCCCAGGTCAACCTAAACCCTCACCAAAGCATAATAATTAAGAAATTGAATCATTGTTCCCTATTATTATGGCAGAAATAATTTTACAATTGACATAATGATTTAATATATTTTTTGTATTTTTTAACACTCCATGATTCCACGGTATGTTTCCCTTTGAATAAAGCAATAGATTCCATTGTACGCAACATCGAGATTGTAACACACCGCAAAAAATCAAACTAGTCATTATGAACAGTATTTTCCACTTCTTGAAATTTTATAAATTTTATTTTTCAAATTGGAATTAATTTTTGAATTCGGAATATCGAAATTAGCATACGATGAATGTTTGGTATATTTCCAGAAACGTCCAATTTTGGATGAATAGTGAAAAACTCTACATTATTGGTTAAAACTGACTTTTTGTTTAAATAATTATTTAATTTATTTAAATTTATTTTAGGTTAAAATATACACATAATACATATGTATGATCAATGTAATTCATAGGAGTCATTTGATAATATTTTTAGATCTATAAAAATTTTATTGAACTTTTTTACTGTCTTTTACCCACCTCCTAGGAGCATTTGTAAATTTGAATAAAACTTATGTTTACTACTTCTGTGATATTAATTTCAAAAATCCTAGAGACACGATTATTATAACACCCCAATATTTCATATAATGTTATCTCTTTAAAGTATCTCAATAACATACGCTACACGCAACACCGAGTTCAAACACACCACGACTTAACAAAAAAGCCATTCAAAAAAGAGGTTATGAATTGTATTAACAAAATAATAAATTTCATATATCCTACATAATTTTAATGATCATATATTATTTTTTTTAGAAATAATATAAAAAAAATTAAAATTTTAAGATAAATGAGGTATTTTTCCAAAAATTATGTTTTATGCCTTTTAATGAAGAACCCTTTTTAAATCCATTATTCAACACTTTTATATATTCAATTTAGTGAAATAAAATTAATCATCAGAATAGGGACATAAAAATTTAATTTGGGTAAATTTTTAGTACTTTTCTGATAACATCAATATTTTGATGAATAGTGAAAAATACTAAATTTTAATAAAAAAATTTAATTGACTTAAATTATAGTGTTAAAGTATACAATTGAATGGTTTCGAAGTATAATTAGATTATATTTTGATCATTTAATACAAGTTTGGTTTTGGATATAAGTTTACATTTAAATTGGACATAAACAACTGTCAAGCTTTTGATAGTTATTAGTTCTTAAAAACACGCTTTTTGTTTTGACAACAGGGATTAGTTGTAAATTAATTTCTGCCACTTCAGTATTTTGAATATGGAAAAATGGATTCCATTTTTAGAATCAGAGGTTCAAAATTGTGTAAATGGTGACTATTATTTTTTGACATTATGAATAATTACTTTGGTAAATATTTTATTTACAATGGTAAGAGGGTAAATCCTTTAAATATGGGTAATGAAATAATATTAAAATAATATTAAATTACCCTAAAACAAGTCATAACCCTATTGGATGACAAATGTATGGACATGGGCATATTTGGATTGATTTTGGGACCGGATGTAGCAACTTGAGAGTGATATGGTTACATTATATTAATTAATTTAAAGTAATGACAAAAATGACATAAACATATATCATTGAGTAAAATAATTTTTACCAAGGTTATATAAGTTATCATTTTAGATAGAAATATTAATTATAAAGCTAAAAATATTTATAACATAATGGTCTTTTATTTAAAAAAATTAGATATTAAATAACAAAATTTATTAATCACACACTGATGATTCAGTAATTACCTTATTAATGAATTAATCAAATAAGTGATATTGTAAATATTAAAATAAATATAATTTGAAAGTTTTGATGCCATCCAAGAATATTCTAGATGAATATTAAATGTTATTATTTATTAAATTTATTTTGTTTGAAGTAATCAAGTTCTTATGACTTTCATAAAAACCAAATACTAAATAGTGTAAAAATTGACTTAAATGATTTTTTAAAACAATTAATATATTATTAATTGATATAATATTCCTAAAAATATATGGGTCATCCAAAAGACTAAGATAAGGTTATATATATTACTAATTAACAACATGGGGTTCTCTTTTCTTGTTATATTATGTTTATTAATCATATAATATAAAAATACAACGAAACATGGTAAATGTTAAACTATTTATCTAAGTGTTAAATCTAAAATATAAGGATACAATGGAAACCTAAAATGTTCTAAAATCTATTGTTTTATACGATATTGACCCCTAACCACCTCATTCTTGAAATAAATTCATTTGGATCCATTAGAAACCGAAAATAATTTTATTATATACTAATATTTCAAGCTCTTCATAAATTGACCCACACCTCTCTTATAAAAGGGAACTTCCCCTTCTCTCAATTTCACATATACAAAGCCATTTGGATCGGCCAACGCATGATAAAATATCATCCCAATTCTCATATCTTCATCCTATATGTCATTCATTGGTCATAAAGACAATCTAATATCCCCTTTTGATCAAATCAAAAAGAAGAACCCAAGGAAGAGGTAAATATTTTATCACATCTTTCATGTTCTTTCTTCTTCCACGTTCTCTTTATTTGTTGTTTCAAATATAAAATAATAACTAAAATATCTTGTATATTATGTGATGTTATTATAAAAAAAATTCAACCATATTAATTATTCTATCTATCCTATAGATGACAAAGTCACTATATGTGTGTACGTACGGCTTACCGTCTCCACGTCCTGGTGTAGTTTGTTATCCAGACACTTTATTATATGGATGGGTATAATAATGAGTTTAACTAATTTAAATAATAAATATAAAATGTTAATTATTCTTTATATATTATATACCATCTAATTACATATGATTTCTCCATCAATGATATTGTCGCTCGTGCGTACGTACGGATTACTGTCTCTACGAACACGATGAGATTCATTTCCACATCATATCCATTCATGAATAATTTTCATTTAATGATTAAAAATAGTGTTTAATAACTTAATATCATTATGTATATGATTGAAATACATCATTTCCATAATGAACATGGATTATGTAACAAAACATATAAAGTAAAACGAGTCAGTTTACAACCAAAATGGTGATAGTGCTAAAATATTATTAACAAAGCAATAGTATAAGATCATATATGATAGCATATTTATGTATATAGTTCTATTATAATTTAATAAAAATGTTTTAACTATTATATAAGAGGTTAACATACCGTAGACTAAGGAAATGTACAAGGTAAGGGTCCATTTCACAATCTCTTTATTATCCGAGGGTTTTTTTACATAAGTATCTACAGGGAACTCTTTATCATCCACATCCATCTTTTATTAAAAATTTATTTCAAAACATTTGTACTATTTACTAGACTATGGTTATATGACATTTATACCCTTATTTTACCTTATATGTTTTGAATGGAATCTTTCCGTCATTTTCCAATCAATGTACTTTATGACCTTTTTGACAAAATTAGGGTAAGATTTTTTTAACGTATATAGTGGTTGTGGCAATTTTTCGCCGTTATAATATCATTGAAGCATACATTACAAGATTATAAGAATATTTTCAAAATAAATGTTTTCTTTTATAATTATGTGACTCTTAAATGGTTTCAAAATAGAAAGACCTATTTATTTCAAATAGTATTCATTTCATCAATGTCAACATCCTTTGATTGATTTTAAACATATTTGAAGTTGATTTATATTTATACAAATATTCCAAATTGTGTTGAAGTTTGTGTGTTATTTTTGACTACGGGTGTGTTATTTTATACCATTCATGGTTTGTGGTTAATGTGTTGACATTTTTTAGGCTTGTATTAATATGAATTTTTAGGTTATGTTTCTATCATTTCATATGATAAATGTATTGAACTTATTATGGGATGAGTGGAGCCCTCTATAGCTAATTTGTGCATCGGTAGGTCTAATGAGACAATTAGATGTGGAATAGGCTGAGGCCTTTCCCAATTTAGATATATGGTATTAGCTGAGGCCTAAATCATTTTTAGAAGACTTGGCTGAGTCCTTGAATTTTTTTTTTCAGAATGTTTGACATTATACATTCCATTATTATGAAAATATTGTTGATGGTTCATGTGGTTATTCGACTAGTAGAATTACCATGACTATTTTTTATTATGAAATTATTTACTCATCTCATATTCCTTCCATATGGTGTTGATTTTTATTATTTGAAAAGGCATGTGTTTTAAATTATTCACCATGCATAATGTTTATGTTATCTTCCATTATATTGATCACCCTTACAGAGTATTTGAGATCTCACATTTCTAATGTATTATTTTCCTAGGATAAATATAATTGTATTGTGAATGATAAAAAATGTTATTCATGGGGATTAATGTCATTCTCAAAGAACAGTTATGTTGTGTTTTATTTTGTAATGTGTCATGTAACATTCCTGAATGTAATATATTTTCCAAGATTGCTAAACTATTGGTATTTCGGAACAAGATTCCATGGAATCATGACAATGTAATAAAATAATTAATCGACTCTGGGATTCTATGGTCAGAGTGTTACAGTTGGTGTCAGAGGATGTTTAGTAAAATCCCTAAAAACTATAATTAGAAAAACTTTGATTTGAGAAAATTACCCTAAGATAGGATTTAAATAGTAGTATATAAGAACTTAATAGAATTTTGGTACTGTAGAGATTATGTGAGTAATCCATGAAATACATATGTTGTTAGATACGAGCAGGTAGAGGCGGCTCTAGAATAGATGTACCAAGGGGTAAAACCTGAAAATACCCCTTTGAGCTAGACTCAAACGGCAACAGGTGCTCGATAATGGGCCTTGATGCACTCTTGGTTATGGAATTCCTAGGGGATATTCTTATGATAATTCTCATTTTCATTACAAACCATTATAAAGGATTTATAATAATATACTTCGTTAATGAAAACATTTTTATGATTATGTATTATAGACATAAAATGTTCATATTATGTTAACTGGTTTACAATTTAAGAATTATGTATTGTGGTTGTTAAACTAATCTAATGTATTCCATTGTTTAGAAATTGTTCCTATTGGAAGTAATGTAAACTGTATTAACACATGTAATCCATGCATTGATTTCCCTCCTACTCTAGATAATTATAGTGGAGCTAGTGATGAAAATGTTGTTGATCAGCTTTTCAACATATCTGGAAAACTCACACAAGTCGTGAATAATAACCTTACTTGTACGGAGAACCTTGATTCTTAATGAGAAGATCAATGTTATATCGATTCATGAGGAAAAACCCACCAACATTCATTGGGACTACAAATCCATTTTAGCATAGTAATTGATGAGATCCCTAGAGAAAATATTTCAGGCTCTAGGGAGTAGCGAAAGGTAAAAAGTTGTCATGGCGGCTTATCACCTCACGAGAGATGAAGATCAATTGTGGACATTGATTAAAAACAGAAAGGAAAATGAATAAGTATAAAATATGTAATGATGGGAGTTTAAAAATATTTCCCTATAAAAATACTTTCCTCGTGACCATAGAGAGGATATAGAAAGGTAATTTCTACGTCTGAGGAAAAAGGATGCTGAGAATGTTGAAAAGTATGAGAATAACATTAAAAGGTTAGAAAGTCATGTATAATACTATATTCATAACCCAATGAGTAATATTGATCAATTAATTAATGGGTTAAAATAATTTATTCGTCAATCATTACTCTCACAGTCCATCTCATCATACAAATATATTGTCTCTTGTGCTATCAATATGGACATTCAATTCTCTAAATCTTATGATAATATTGTAAATCAAGAGAAGAATATAATAGTGGATCAAGAAAAAAATAAATGGAAAAATGGAGAGAAGCAATTTCCATTATGTGATAATTGTGGGAAGAAACACCTTGGTACATTCCAAAAAGGAATTGGAGTCTATTACAAGTATGGTGAAAAATGACACCAAGATCATGATTGCAAGGGAAGGATTGTTGCAGTTAATATTTAATTCTACAACTGTAGATGAATGGGTTATTATGAAAATTGAATTTCCTAAGCACCAATGAAACTTAGCTCTGAAAATGCCAAGGGAGAAAGGCATGGCTTGTGATGTCACAACAGTTGATGTAGAATAATTAATGTATTGATGTTTTTGGACTCAATAATTATACCCTGGTTATAAGAATAATGTGATAAATATATGGATTGTACTTCAATACTTTTTTCATTATGGTTTTAATATGATAAAGGTAATCATATTTCCAATATGTGACATTAAGAGAAACTTTACATTCTTTGGAAAATATGATGTTAAAATTCATTTTGGAATTCAGAGACCTTTTAGAGAGAGTCTCGACATATGTATTTTCGATAACTGTAAAGGTTGTAATGGATTAAGTTGAACTTTGGATATTATTTTTTAATGGTAAAATACTTATGAAGATTATTTTTGGAATATTATAATATTATAGTTTTAGGAAAAGGACAACCAGATGGTTAGACGATAACCCATCGCGTCAGACAAAGTTGTAGGAATCAAACCCACAACCAATGTGTGGCAAGGATTTATTACATACCACTAGACTACAAGAAGTCCATGGTAATTAAAAAATAGTTTTCTTCATTCAAATGATATGTGTTAATATTTGGTACCTTATAGGATTACGATAAATATAATATTTTTGAGTTCTATTATCTTCTAGAGTGAAAGATAAGTTTGTGGTAGAAATTAGTTGAAGGATGAAAGTCAAAATCTAAAGTATATATATATATATCTAATTATATGAAGAAATTAATTCTTAAACAATATGTAAGGGTTATTAAAACCAAAAATGTGTTATCCTACTACCTTATGTTCTGTTTAACAAATGATATTTTAAATCATCATAGATTGATGGATTTGAGGCCCTCAATTTTATACTTATTTGTGATTGATGACCACAATAACTCTCTATAAATATTTACATTTTCCTCTAATAATGTGTATCTAATTTCCACCAATTATCTCTTAATAGAGATCATAATTAGTTGATCACTTTTCCATTTCCCTATCAAACTTATTAAGAATAAATTTTATTTACCCAATTTTTGTTTTTGTTTTCCGCAAAAGTATTTTTCTATTTAAACCTTTTATTTTTAAAAAAATCAAATTGTGAGAACTTAATTTATAGAAGGAGTGGATAATGTAACACCCCAATATTTCATAGTATTTTTTATCTTCAATATATTTCAATAACTTGTGCAACATGAAACAACGAGTTCGAGGGCACCTCGACAAACCAAACTAGACATTCAAAAAAGTGGTTATGAATATTATTAACATAATTTTACATTTTATATATCCATTATTATTTTTACATTCAAATTTTTTGTTTTTGGACATAATATATGAGGAATTAAATTTTTAAGATAAAATATGCATTTTTTTAAATAAAAATGCAGTTGTCTGCCTTTTAATGACGAACCCTTTTTAAATACAGTATTATAAAATTTTATAAATTTTTTTTTGTGAAATTAAATACATATTTAGAATTGGTACATACAAATTTAGTTTTGATAAATTTTTGGTATTTTTCTGATAACTTTCATATTTTGATGAATAGTGAAAAAATACTAAATTTTAATTCAATTTTTTTAATGAAAATAATTTATAGTGTTAAATTATACATTTGAATAGTTTTTAAGTATAATTATATTATATTTTTATCATTTAATATAATTTAGCTAATTGTATGTAATATCACATTTAAATTGGACATAAACAAGTGTCAGTCTTTTGATAGTTATTATTTCATAAATACATAGTTTTTGTTTTGACAATGAGATTTAATTTTAAATTAATTTATGCCACATATTTATTTTGAATTTGGAAAAATGGATTCCATATATGGTATCTGGAGGTCCAAATTGTGTAAATAGATAACTTTTATTTTCATACATTTGGAATAATTACATCGGTAAATATTTTATTTACCATGGTTAAAAGGTAAATCTTGTAAATATGGGTAAATAAATAATACTAAAATAATTTTAAATAATTCTAAAATATTTTCAAACCCTATTAGACGATTCAGTTATGACCATGGTCATCCATGGGTTGATATTAGGACCTCATGGAGCCACATGAGAGTGATAATGACACTTTATATTAATTAATTCAAAGTAATGAAAAAAATGACATAAATATATATCATTTAGTAAAACAATTTTTACAAGGTGTTATATAAGTTATCTATTTGAATATAAATATTAATTAGAAATATAAAATTATTTCATATATAACTATATTTTATTTATATTTTTTAGACAATATATAATTAAATTTATTAATGACATAATGATGATGTAGTAATTACCTTATTAATGAAAGAATAAAATAAGTGATATTGTAAATATTAAAATAAATATAATTTAAATGTTTTGATTCCATCCATGAATTATCTAGGTGGATATGAAATGTTCGTATTGATTTAGTGTATTTGGTTTGAAGTAATCATGTTTTGATGACTTTCACAAAAACCAAATACTAAATAGTGTTAAAATTGACATAATTTATTTTTTAAAACAAATATTATATTATTAATTGATATAATAATCATAAAAAATATATATGGTTCATCCAAATGACATAGATAATGTTATATATATCAATTATTAACCAGATGGGGTACTATTGTCTTGTTATAGTATGTTTATTAACCATATAATATAAAAATACAAAGAGACATAGTAATTGTTAAACTATGTAACTAAGAGTTAAATCTAATAGATAATGTTAAAATGGTAACCAAAACATGTCTAAAACCTATTGGTTGAGATTATGTTGACCCATAACCACATAAGCCTCTATATAAATTAATTTTTAACCATTATAACCATAAAATTATTTAATTATATATAAACTTTCAAGCACTTCCTAAAGTGACCCTCACCTCTCTTATAAACGGGTACTTCTCCTTTTCTTAGTTTCACAGCTCCGAAGCAATGTTTCATGGACAAAACCTGCCTAAATATCGTCCAAAATTTCCTCCCTTCATCCAAGAGGCCTTCCTTTGGTCATAAAGCTTTCCTATGGAGCCCTTTTCATCAAATCAAAAAGAAAAACCCGAAAAGAGGTAAATATTTCATCCCCTCTTTCAAGTTCTTTTCTTCTTCCACGATATATTTATTTTATTTATCCATTATAAAATAATAAATATAGTAACCTATATATAATTTTATGTTATTATAAAAATGTTACAAAAATATTCATTATTATATCCATCCTATAAATGATAAAGTCACCATATGTGTGTATGTACAACTTACAGTCTCCACGTCATGGTGTATTTTTTTCAAACACATCATTATTTGGATGGTTTTAATAATGAGTATAACTAATGTAAATAATAAATATAAAATGTTATGATTATTTATATATGATATAACATCCAATTACATACGATTTCTCCATCAATGATATTGCCGCTCAAGCATACGTACAGATTATTGTCTCCACGAATGCGATGAGATTAATTTCCCTATCATAACCATTCAAGAATAATTTTTATTTTATTATTAAAATTTTTTTAATAACTTAATATCATTCTGAATATGAATCAAATTCATCATTTCCATAACATACACGATTTATGAAACCAATCATATAAAGAAAAACGAGTCAGTTAACACCCAAAACAATGATACTAATAAAATATTATTATCAAAGCAATATAAGAAGATAATATATGATATCATATTTAGTTATATGGTTCTTGTATAATTTAATATAAAAAATTTAACTATTATACAAGAGGTTAACATACCATCGACTAAGGAATATTACAAAGTAAGGGTTAATTTTACAATCTCTTTATTATCTGACGTTGTTTTTACGTAAATATCTACTGGGACCTCCTTATCATTCACATCCATGTTTTCATAAAAATATATTTCAAAAAGTTATTATTGTTTACTATAATATGGGTTAAATTAATTTATAAAATTATTTTACCTTATATGATTTGAATGGAATCTTTCTGTCATTTTCTAAACAAGGTTCTTTATGACCTTATCGACAAAATTAATGTTAGAATGTTTTTTAAAAATATACAGTGTGCGGATATTTTTCGCCATTATTATATCATTGACGCTTCCCTTACAAAATTATAATATTATTTTCAAAATAAATGTTTTATTTTATGATTATGTTACTCTAGGATGGTTTCAAAATAGAGGTATTTCTTTCAAATAGTTTTCATTTCATCTATGTCAACATTTGTTGATAGATTTTAAACCAGTTTGATGTTTATTTATTATAATAAAAATATTCCATATTGTATTGAAGGTTTTGTGATATGTTTGACTATGGATGTGTTATTTTTATACCATTCACGGATAATGGTTAAAGTATTGACATTTTTATGCATTTTTTAATACGAATGTTTAGGTTATATTTCAATCCATTCATATTACGAATGTATTGGACTTAGTATATGATGGGGGGATCCCGCTGTAGCTCCTCGATGCATCGGTGGGTCCCATGAGGCAATTATATGTGAAATAAATTGAGGCCTTTCACAAATTTGATATATGGTTTTGGACAAGGCCTTAATCATTTTCAGACGTCTTGGTCGAGGCCTTGAAAAAATGTTTCAGAATGTCCGGCATTATACATTCCCTCATTATGAAAATATTATTAATGGTTCATGTGGTTATTAAACGAGTAGAATACCAATGACTATACTATATTATGGAATTATTTATTCATCTCTTATTCCTTCCATAAAGTGTTCATTTTAATTATTGTTAATGGAATTTGTATTAAATTATTCATCATGCCTAATGTTTATGTTACCTTCTATTATATTGCTAGCCCTTGTTGATCATTTTAGCTCAGACCTTTCTTATGATTTAAATTCCACGTATTCCAAGATGTTTATTACGATTGATAAGAATTTTTATGTTTGGGGAGTAATGGAATTCTCAAAAGACCATTTTTGTTGTATTTTATTTTCTAATGTGTAATGTAATGTTCATGTATGTAATTAATTTTCTATGACTGCTAAACTGTCGGTCTTTTGGGACATGATTATTTAAATAATGCCAACACATTAAAATAATGCACCAAATATAGGCTTCTAGGGATGAGGCATTACAGTTAATATCAGTATGTAAAATGTGGTTCAATAAGATGAAAATAATTATTGGTGAATAGTAACATTTGACTTTTATTTACAGCGGTTAAAAGTAAATAGGGTAATTAAGGGTAACTATGATTTCATAATTACACTAACAAATGTCCTAATTATATTTTATAAGTATAAGTCAAACAAAAACATCCTTAGGAATAAAATATGACCCCCTTGGGTCAACTTGGATTAGATTAGGACATATATTATTACCTAATTTAAAGAAGAGTTAATAGAGTTAAATTTAATGTTTAATAACTAAATAATTTATTATATATGGTTACAAAAAATATAAATTAAAATATAAATATTAATTATAAAGATAAAAATATTTCTTATAGAATGGTATTTTATTAATACTTTTTTACATTAAATAATATAATTTCTTTATGACACAATGCTGATTCAGTAATTACCTTATTAATGAAATATTTAAAAATATGATATTATAAATATCCAAATAAACGTAAATTTAGACTTCTGATGAATTACAATAATTTTTTTGGTTAATATGACATGTTAGTATTGGTTAAATAAATTTTATTCGATGTTATAATGTTTTAATGTCTTTCCAGAAAGTCAAATACTAAATAGTTCCAAAATAGACATAATTGAGTTTTTAAAACAAATAATATATATCTAATTGATATAATATTCCTAAAAATCTATGGTTCGACCAAAAGAAATATAAAAGGTTATATATATTAATAATTAACCACTTGCGGTTCTCTTGTTCTGTTATAATAAGTTTATTAACCATATAATATAAAAATACAAAGAGACATGGTAAATGAAAAACTATTTAACTAAGAGTAAAATCTAAAAGATAAGCTTAATATGGTTATATAAACATATATACAACCAGTTTTTTGAGATTTTTTTACCCATCCCATCCTTGGCCTTTAAATAAATCATTTTGGAGGCATGATAAACCGAAAATGTTTTTATTATAAAGTAAAATTTCAAGATTTTCCTAAAGAGACCCTCATCTCTCTTAAAAAATGGAACTACCCCTTCTCTAAAAATCACACCTCCAATGCCGTTTGGCTCAGAAACAATCTACCCAAATATCCTCCCAACTTTAGTCCCTTCATCCTAGAGGAATTACATTGGTCATAAATGTTACGACCCCCTCCCCTTAATGTGTACCCTTCCTGGGCCGGCAAAATGAGAAGAGAGATAATGACCCATCTATCCTGCTTCTAGTAGGCCCCGGGTTGGAGACTAGCACTGAGGGTATAATAACACACAAAATGGGAGGTATTAACCTCTAAGAGAACACATGAAGAATAGAGAGATAAGATAGACACCAATAAAATCCAACTCATTCTACTATATAAACCAAAACCCAAGTACACATATGAAATGTCATGCAGAAGTACTACAACTGAAAGGGAAAAGACTGAAAGTACCGAAAAAAATGTAAAACGACAGCTGCCAAAGGCCCAAAATGATCCTGTAACCCCAAGCTAGAAGAAACTATGTTGATCTACATCATAATTCATGTGACCTGAAAATAGTTTTTATATACATATGGTGAGTATTAAAGTATACTCTGTAAGATCCTCCTCGAAGACACTCTTGAAAAAGTAAAGAAAGCATGCTAAAGCATAGTGAACAACAAGTGAATCTAACTCGTCACCTAAACAGGTATACTATGTTCCCAAAATCACCATGGATACTCTCACCAAGTAATGCATAAATGAATATATCGTATAATAAAGAATATCAAGGGTACCCCGCTACTATTCCCCACTGGTTTGTTGCTTTTCCCCAACGTCGCACATTCTGATCATCTCTCTCCAAAAAGGATTGCCTGCAGACACCTCGGCAAAGCACCACAATATGCACCTCGTGAAACAAAACCTCCACGTCCACATACCAAAGTAACCAGCTAGTTTCTGGGAGCCACCACTGCTCACATAATGTGTATCATATGTCTGGTAATACACCTCAAGCCATTACAGCCCATACACTGAGTAAGGATCCTCAAGAAATCACGACCTATACATGTTACAGATGTAGTAGTACATAGAAAACTATATCCATAATATATGTGGGTGAATAACCACAAGCCATTACAGCCCTCTACATACATATATGGGTAAAACTAACCAATGTGTTTGCCAGCACCAGTAACTACCAAGAGAAGAGAGCGGGGCCAAAGGCGGTAGTCATCCATCCATCCTCCCACCGGAATGATGGGGAAAACACCACCCAGGGCTCAGAATCCAAGGGGTGTTAGCTGCCCTTACTGACAGGGTGGAGTAGCATATAGAAACACAAAACGTACAGGAAATATTATATCTCACAACCACACTATGGGAATTATCTAGTCTTAGAAACAACTGCAGCTAACGTCTCTCAGAATCCGGGCTGCTACATCTAAGAATAGGTATCCTATAAGCACACAACCATTTAAAGAGCTTAATTAGAATAATCTATTCCCTTTTTCCCAGTTCCACTGTATGTTAATTAATTCTTTAAACAATAATTAACCATGAGCAATCCCACGTTAAATTCATTCGCATCACACCGATGTTCACTGTTCCTTCAAAATTACAACCTCATCACTATGTTTGAGCAACTCCATCCCCATGCGTTAACACCATTTATTCAATTATTCATTATAGAAATAATTTCCCACATTCCATCGAATTATATAAAACATTATATGCTACTAAACACAAGGGGGCTCAACACGGTGAGTATATGTACTACCTGTCGAGTCTTTGCCGCTTATAGCAAGAGAATATATACATCCTTCCTTAAGAAGATAAACACAGAAATCATGTGTCATACCACACGTGTCTTCATATCTTTCAGGAGAAGGGTAAGTAAGACCAGCTTCCTTGAGCAGTGGGGAAAAGTAAAAAAGATAAACAACCAATCAAAATTACCATTCATTCAACAATCACATCCATCCCAGTCCATCATCCCTGGTGTCCTCCCCAACACCCACAAGCATAAATCGATGCATCTCACCACTCTAGGTGCCATTTGCTGCCACAACCAAAAGGTCCTCCATGCCTACACACATTACCACAGCCATACAAGATCACATTAAAACACAAGAACAAATAAAACAAAAATATTTACAAATGGGATCTTGGCCCTTAAACAAACAAGAGGGTAACTCAGAACCCTACAAGAAATTATCTTTTAATAACCACTAGTTGTTTAATCCAACTTCCGTTAACCGATTTATTATTCGTTTGTTCCAAATTAGGGGAACCTAACCAGTAAGACATCTCAAATAAATAAACATGCTTACTTCACTAATTTTATTAACATAAAATTACAACAAGAACCAGATTCGTTTTCATGCCTCTTTATCATTAGCCAAAAATTATCAATTAATCCATGTTTACGTTTTTTAATGATTTCCATTAATAATGAACAACTAATCAAAGCAATCATAGATATCACACTATCTAGCAATACATGAGGAAAAAATATATGATCTATATCAATTTATTTATCTGGTTAAAATATTTATTATGTCAATTACTTTGTCATCCAGTGGGATTAAACATGCTAATAATACAGTTGCACATAAAAGAAATGAGAAACAAAAAATCCCCTACCTCAAATAGTTACTCATGTTCTTTATCAAAACAACGGGTCACGATCCTCCTCTCGCGACAACTGCATCCACCCGAGGATGCCACAGTACGACATCACCATCCAAACCCCAAGAAAACCCCATTTGAAGCATAGAGATTACATGCCAAAACATGTAAAGGAGAAACATGAGGAGATTATCCCCAAAGTAATGACTATAAAACATACCTTATATTGAAGATTGACTGATATAACTCGGTTGTATAAAAATAGAGCGGAACCAATCCGAGGAGTAAAGTTTAATTGTGAGACTCCTACAGGATGGATTGAAAGGTTCTAGCATCACATAGACGAGAACAAAGAGCAAGAACATGGGAGGATGATATATTTTCACTTTTGAAGATTTAATGGAGTGATGGTTTAAGATAAACATAATTCCCCATTAAAAGAAGATCACATTAACCCATGCATTTTGACCCTGTAAAAAAATTCTGTTCCATAGGAATAATTAATATAGGATTTATGGCCATTGAATCGGCCTTAGATTCCATAAAATAAGGCTTTAAATGTATTTTATGTCAAAGGAAACATCAAAGGGGTGAAACTGTAGGAAGCTAGAAATACTGTTCACATAGTCAAACTTTGGAAAATGAAAGAAAATGTAACTATTAGACCTCACCGTTAGTGGTTACTGATAGACCTCACCGTTAGAGGTTACCGGTTGACCTCATTGTTAGAGGTTAGTGATAGACCACACCGTTAGAGGTTACTGATAGACCTCACTATTAGAGGTTACTGATAGAGCTCATTGTTAGAGGTTACCGATAGACCTCACCATTCTAGAAACATTGTACACCTACCATTCTGGAAACAAAATTAATTGAACCTCACCGATAGAACACTATTCACTGGACCTCACTGATAGAACATTGTTCAGTAAACCTCGCTCATAGAACACTGTTCACTAAACCTCACTGATATGATACTATTCACTAAACCTCACTGATAGAACACATTTCACTAATCCTCACTGATAGATCATTGTTCACTGATTCCTCACAAATTGAACTCTATTCACTGAACCTCACATATAGAACACTATTCACTGAACCTCACCGATAGGACATTGTTCACTGAACCTCACTGATAGAACACTATTAACTCAACCTCGCTGATAGAACATTGTTCACAAAAACCCACTGATAGAACACTGTTCACTAATCCTCACTGATAGAACTCTTTTTACTAAATCCTCATTGATAGAATAGTGTTCACTGAATCCTCACTAATAGAACATTGTTCAGCGAATCCTCAATGATATAACACTGTTCACTAAAACATATAGATAGAACACTGTTCACTGATGGAGCAAATCACATAATTAAAAATTCGGAAAAAACATACTGGGGATATGTCACCTTGCCTCCTGGAACGCCTCAAACACCATATTTTCACATGTAATGGTCCAGAGTGCTCTAGTACATTACATCAGAAACCTCTAATAACATTCTCATCCCCAAGAATTCAAAACCAACCTAAATAGACAAAAAAAGTAAACGGTGTCTGAACAACCACCCATCGAGATACCTCTCAAAAGGGAGAAAGCCAAAAAAACAACAAATGAAATTAATAAATAAAACATGAAAGGTATAAAATTAAAGGGAACATTTTTAAATGAAAAGAGTTAAACATCAAACAAAATTGGTTACTGAGCATGTATATGTGGCTCACGCTCACATGTACTCTCCTCCATTCCACCGTGCCATCACAAGACACGAACTAAGGGGATAGAACACCCACACAACACCTTCTCCTTGTAGTCTTGGATCTCCACAGGTCGCTCCTCAAAGGTTTCATCATCATCAACATCGATCTCTCCCCAATCGATGGTGTGAGAGGCATCATGAAGATAACAACGGAGCTGTGATACATGGAAAACATCATGTCTCTGACTCATCTATGGTGGATGTGCTACTCGATACACCACAGCTCCAACACGAGCTAACACATCAAAAGGCCCATCAAACTTGGGATAATGCATTCTTTCATGACCAAACCTTCACTACCCACAATGGGGAGTCACCGTCAGAAAAAAAAACTCCCCAACATTAAACTTTAACGACCTCCTTGTTTGGTCAGCATATTATTTATGATGATCTTGCGTTGTCTTCATTCTCTCACGTATCACCTAAACCATCTCTGTTGTATTCTGCACTAGTTCCGGTCTGAGAATTTCTAACTCTCTGACCCTAGTCCAGCACAACGGAGAACAGCATGGTCGACTATACAAGGCTTCAAAAGGTGCTATACTGATGGTGGAGTGAAAAATATTGTTGTAAGAGAACTCCACCAAGGGTTAGTGCCTTACCCATGAGCCTCCAAAATCAATAACACAATAGTGTGACATCTCTACAAGTGTCTAGATGGTTCACTCTATCTGACCATCCGTTTGAGGATGAAAAGCAGTGATATGGCATAGTTGAGAACAAAAATCATGTTGGGGACCTGTCCTTGCCCTGGAGGTAAAATGAGGATCTCAATCAGAAATGATCATCCTAGGGAATCCATGAAGTCTCCCTACCTCCTATAGATATTTCCTCGACAAAACATCCACTGAGCTTTACTCCTTGATTTCTATGAAGTGGGCCGATTTTTTTAAACTTTCCCCTACCAACCAAATAGCATCATATCCTCTCGGAGCTCGAGGTAAACCAGTAGAAAATTCCATTGAGATGTCCTACCACTTACACTGAGTAATCTCTAATGGATTGAGAATACCACCTAGAACACATTTTTTGGCCTTTACCATCTGGTAGACTAAACATTGAGACACAAACTCTGCAACCACACGCTTCTGCCGAGGCCAGCAAAACTGACTCCTCAAGGATCGGTGCATCTTTGTCACGCTAGGATGTACTGCTAATGGAGAACTATGGAACTCTTTAAGAACTATCTTGTGAATCATAAAGGGAACAAAAATCCTTCCAGGATACAACACTTGGTGTTGTTCATACTCCGACCAACCATTAGGGACATCACCACAAACAACTCGGTCTCTCCAAACATCCACATGTAGATCTCCCAACTGGGACTCGTCCACCTTTTTCATCATGGATGACTATACCATCATGTGAAAAAGGAATCCTCTACCCCCATATTCTTCCATATCATGATGCAATGCTGACAGTTCTTCCACTACACTCCAGGATTCACTAGATTCACGCACAATACCACTGCTTGACTTTCAGCTCAGGGCATTAGCTAAAACATTCCCTTTTCTAGGTTAATACAATATTACGAAGTTTTATTTTTTTCAGAACTACATCTACTGATGCTGTCTTAATTTCATGTCACGATAGGAGAAGACATAACTCAATCTCTTATGATCAGTGAAAACCGAAAAGCCCTCACCAATGAGGTAATGTCTCCAAAACATTAGAGAAAACACCACGGCTGCCAACTCAAGATCAAGGGTGGAATAGATGGGTTCAGGGGGACGTAACTGCCGAGACCCATAAGAAACAACTGACCTATAATGTATGAGAACAGAGCCTAGCCCCTGATGTGATGAATCACAGAAAACATCAAACTGAACTCCCTTAGCTGGAAGACAACAGACAGAAGCACTTACTAACTTCTCTTTTAGATACTTGAAATCTTCTTGACATTGATCAGTACATATGAATGCCTGATCCTTCCTAGTCAAAGCTGTCAATGGAGTCACAACTCGTTACAAATTGTCTACGAACCTCCTGTAGTATCATGCGAGACCAAGGAAACATCACACCTTTGACATTGTTTTGGGGGATTCCCAAGACACAACTACTTCTATCTTCGATGGTTCCACTGCTAATCCCAATTGGGACAAAACATGACATAAGAAACTGACTTATCGATCCCAAAAGTCACACTGCAATAACTTCCCAGATAGGTGATGTTGACGAAGAACTCTCAAAACGGCCTATAAATACTCAGCATGCTCCACATCAGATTTGGAGTACACAGGGATGTCTTCAATGAAAACTACCACGAACATGTCCAAGAACTCACAGAACACATTGTTGATCAATCCCATAAATACTGCTAGAGTATTCATCAATACAAATGACATTACAACGAACTCATAATTCCCATGATGACAACAAGAACTAGTCTTTGGGATATCCTCATCCTTCACACAAATCAGAGGATATCCTGACCGCAAGTCGATCTTTGAGAACCAACATGCACCCTTCAGTTGATCGAAAAAATCATCAATCCTTGGAAGATGATAGAGATTCTTTATTTTCACTTTGTTTAAGTGATGATAATTGATACACAACCACAAACTACTGTCAACCTTTTTCACGAAAAAAACTGGTCCACCCCATAGTGACACTTGGCCGAACAAAACTGCACTGTAACAGACCATCAAGTTGTATATGTAGCTCTCGTAACTCAGAAGGGGACATCCTATTTGGAGACATAAAGATATGAGATGCTCCTGGCTGTAGCTTGATCACAAACTCGATATCTCATCGAGGGGGTAATGTTACATCCTCTTCTGGAAAGACATCAGGGTACTCCTCTAGGACCCTAGGAAACGCCAACTGCTAAACCTCTGAAAAACTCAGCATCATCTCAGAAATTAGGATGATAAGGATCGAACTCACCCATGACCCATCCGAGGATCTCACTCACCAACAAACACCACTTCCTCTCCATCCACACCAATGAAGACGAACATCATCCTGAATCAATCCATGATATCCTACACCAAATACAACCAATCCATGTCGAGGATGACATCATATGGTTTTATTTGTAAATATAATAAATCTCCCCAAGAGCGGTGTTTCCCCAACAGTAGTTCACAGTCTCTACATACTTCAAAAAAGTCAGCTCGACCTCCAACTGAGGTAGTCAATGCCAAAGGCCCTGGAAGCCTCTCGAACCCAATTCTCGAAGCATGGACAAGGGTAGGTGATATGAACAATTGTTTCACTCCTAAATCAAACAACGCATACACCAAGGTATAAAACAAGTAAAGGGTACCTCAAATGATGTCTGGCTTGCCTGGAGCTGGCAACGCTAGAGCATGAAGCTGACCACGACCTCTTACACAGACTATCTGACCCTGATAAAGACCACCACCACGGCCGTGCTATGCTCTCTGAGGATGGGGAGAGTCATGGGGTTTTCTTCTACCTGCCCCATCTACCCTCTACTGATCTAAATCTAGTGAAGCTGGCTGCTTATGCCTTGTATAGAACTTCCTCAACAGAGGAACCTGGAGCGTAGCACCTGGTGCACGATGACCACTTTGAAATGTCGGGCGCTCCCACTACTGATGAACATGACCACCATAAGAAAAACAAATTCTCCTGATCCCTTTGCATAGGCATGAGAGTTTTTTCCTCTGTTGAAACAAGATATGAAGGGATGAAACCTACCCCAGGCTAAGAAAAAACTCTCCTACCCTGGAAACCGAGAACATTGGACCATAACTCTTCTTCATGAGGAATCATGATGATTCCCCTCTCATGATGATCTTGTCCTGGACAATGTCCTCACAACAATATCATCCATCGCCAGCACCTCAACAAATTTTTCTGCATAAACGGGGTGACCTGGCACTGGATCTCTGGATGCAAAGCCTCCTCGAAATGCCTCACCTTGGCCTCCCCATCTAGCAAAAGGTCCAAAGAATATCATAAAATGTTCCTGAAACTGATTACATACTCTTGAACACTGGAGGTCCCCTGTCGAAGGGTAAGAAAATCTTGGCAAATGGATGCCTTAATAGTCAAAGAATGAAACTCAACTCTAAACCACTCTCGAAACTCCTCCCATGAGATCGCTGACTCCTCACGGTCCACGAGGAACAAGAACCACCAATGCCTCACTGCTCCACGCAGCATCGTCACAACAAAGGACACCCAGCGCTCATTACGAGCATGAATTGAACTGAAGACGATCTTGAACTCCTCTAAATAGTCTTCTGTGACTGCATCTGAAATAGAGCCCTCATACTTCTACGAACTCTGGCATTGAAACTCTCAGAGTATCTTCCACCATATATCATCGTCGTCAAACTCTACCCTTTTTCAATCTGCTGGAACAGCCTACTTGACATTTTCTATGCACACATAACGAGGACGTTGACCTGGAGCCATACCTATAAAATAACAATCGTTATAGTTCCTAAACCTATAATATGCAAGACTCAAAATTTATTAATTAATTGTTCTATTTTATTCATTTTAGGTTACCCTATCCAAAATTCTACCCATTCAAACAAAGGCACGAAGAAGAATGATGCATGAACCTTTCCTAGGTATCTACCCTGAAACTAGTATCCCCTTGTTTAGTAGCCATTTTAAACGTAATGGTTTGTACATCAGATCATTGGGGGCCTTAAATGCCTATGTCTGAGCCGGTATACAGTGTTTACATAACTTTCTAAACATGAATGACACTATTTCCCTACCAAACCATGAAACCTCACCTATGCCTAACTCCAAACTCCATCATACCCCTCAACCTACCTCTGATACCACTCTGTCACGACCCCCTCCCCTCAATGTGTACGCCTCTTTGGTTGGCAATGTGAGAAGGGAGATAATGACCACTGAGTCTCGCATTCAGTCGGCCCCGGGTAGGTGACTAGCACCGAGGGTATAGTAACACACAAAATGGGAGGCATTACCCTCTAAGAGAACACATACAAAAGATATAGATAAGAAAGGCACTAATCAACTCCAACTCAGACTGCAATATAAACGAAATCCCATGTACACATATGAAATGTCCTGATGAAGTACTAAAAGTGAAAGGAAAAAGATTGCAAGTACCCAAAAGAATGTAAAACAAAGGCAACCACAAGTCCGAACAGCTCAGGCAAAACCAAGCTAGTAGAAACCCACATGATCTCCAACCTACTCTAAGTGACCTGAAAAATAGTTCGTATATACATAGGGTGAGTATAATAGTATACTCAGTAGGATCCACCTCAAAGCCTCCCATGAAAAAGTATTGAAATTATGCTAAAGTACAATGAACAACAAGTGAATCTAACTCATCACCTAAATAGGTATACTATGTTCCCAACCTCACCATGGATACTCAAACCAAGTAACGTATACAATAATATATCCTATAATGATGAATATCAAGGGTACCCCGCTACTACTTCCACATTGGTTTTCCGCTTTTCCCCAACGTCGTACGTCCTGAGCATCTGTCTCTAAAAAGGATTTCACGTTGACACATGGGAGAAGCCCCACAATATGCACCTCATGCAACAAAACCACCATGTCCACACACCAAACTAACCAGGTAGTTTCTCGGAGCCACCACAGCTCGCATAACGCATATCATACGTCATGTACTATACCTCATGTCATTACAACCCTTATATAGAGTAAGGATCCTAAATCCATCACAACCTATACACGTTACACCTAGAGTAGTACAGAGAAAACTATATCAAGAATATATGTTTGTTAAAAACCACAAGCCATTATAGCCCTCTACACACAAATATGGGGAAAACTATCCAATGTTCCTGCGAGCACCAGTAACTACCAAGAGAAGAGAGAATGGTCAAAGGGGGTACTCAACCATCCATCCTCGCATCGGAATGTTGGGAACCCCCCCCCCAGGGCTCAGAATCCCCGGGGTGTCAGTTTACCCTTACTGACAGGGTGGAGTAGATTATAGAAACACAATAAGTACAGGATATATTATATCTCACAACCACACTATTGGAATTACCTAGTCTTAGAAACAACTACAGCTAACGTCTCTTAGAATCTGGGATGATACTTCTAAGACTAGGTATCCTATAAGCAGACAACCATTTAAATGGAATTATTAGATTACATCAATCTCTTTTTATCAGTTCCAATGTACGTTAATTAATTATTTAAACATTAATTAACCATGAACAATCCCACATTAAATTCATTAGCATCACACACAAGATCACTATTTCTTCAAAATTACAACCTCATAATTATGTTACAGCAACTCCATCCTCCTGGGTTAACACCATTTATTTAATTATTCATTATAGAAAAACATTCCCACATTCCCAGGAATTCTAGAAAACATTATATCTACTAAACACAAGGTGGATCAACATGCTGAGTATTTGTACTAACTGTTGAGTCTTTGCCGTTTATAGAATTATAATATACCAATTCATCCTTGAGAAGATAAAAATTAAAAGCACGTGTCATACCCCATGTGTCTTCGCCTCTTTCGGAAGGAGGGTAAGTGAGACCAGCTACCTAGAGCAGTGGGAAAAAGTAAAGCAGATAAACAAACATTCAAAATTACCAAGCATCCAAAAATCACATCCATCCCATTCCATCATCCCTAGTGTCCTCCCCGACACCCACATGCATAAAATGATGCATCTCACTACACTAGGTGTCATCTGCTACCACAACCAAAAAGGGCCTCCATGCCTTCACATATTACCACAACCATGCAGGATCACAATAAAATACAAGCAGTAATAAAATAAACATCTTCAAAAATGGGCTCTTGGCCATTAAACAAACAAGAGGGTAACTCAGAACCCTACAACAATTTATCTTTTAACAACCACCAGTTCTTTAATCCATCATGGGTTAACCGATTTATTATTCGTTGGTTCCAAATATGGGAAACCTAACCAGTATGTTATCACAAATAAATAAACATTCTTACTGCCCAAATTTTATTTGCATAAAATTAAAAAAAGAACTTGATTCATTTTCTTTCCTCTTTATCTTTATCCAACAATTATCAATTAATCCCAATTTATGTTATTTACTAATTTCCATCAAGAACAAACAGCTAATCAAAGAAATCATAGATATTACAATAACTAGCCAAACATGAGGCAATAATACACAATCGATGTAAATTTTTTATCCGATTAAAATACTTATTATGTCAATTCCGTTGTCATCCAGTGGGATTTAACATGATAAAAATATAGTTTCACATAAGAGAAAATAGAAGCAACGAATCCCCTACCTCAAACTATTCCTCACTTTTTTATCCACACAACGTGTCACGATCCTCCTATCATGACAACTGCATGCACCCGAGGATGCCACGATACGACAACACCATCCAAACCCCAAAAAAACCCATTAGCATCATGGAGATTACATGTTATAACATGGAAAGGAGAAACATGAGGATATGATCCCCAAAAGAACAAATATAAAACATACATTATATCAAAGATAGACCGATATAGCTCAGTTGCATCAAAATAGATCATAACAAGTCCGAAGAGTAAAGATCGATTGTAAAACTCCTATAGCATGCACTATTATAGTACTGTAGTTGTACTGTAGTAGGAACTATAGCAGTAATGTAGTATGAACTATAAAAGGCTATGCTCGGTACTGAAGCATCCATAACTATTTGTCCATCTGGGCCTTCGGGCAACCGGTTTGGTCCTCAGGTCCTACAAGGTTTTCCGGCCACCCAAGGCCTTCAGGTCAATTGATTCTCAAGGACATCGGGCCACCATAAAGCCTTTGGGACACCCAAGGCCTTCGTTCCACATGAATGTAGACCCCAGACAAACTACAGAAAAGGAGCAACCCCGAAAGAGGATTCAGAGCATGTGCACTCACTAGAGCGGAGCCAAATGGATTGTCATAATGAGAGGGTATGGCTATGCCATCTGTACCAGCCTGTGCTTGAACCAGAAGCATAGACAGACGGTCATGAAAAAGTGGAGATCTACTATCGGGATGTAGATGCAGGGGAGGGGTATCTCCTTGTAGATAATCTGGTTGAATTTCATATGACCTTCGGGTCATGTAATCTCCTAAGCTTACAGGCCATGTAATCTCTGAGCCTACGGGCCTTGTACGGGTTCCCCCTCACCATGAAAGGAGGGTTATCAAAAATCAAAAATAATGAAGGCCTTTGGGCCATTCAGGAATAGTCGTGAACAAATAATAAGAACAAGTGAAGATGATATCTTGTCCCTTTTGAAGATTTAATAGGGCGACGATTTAAGATACGCTTAATTCCCCATTAAAAGAGGATCACATTAACCAACACGTTTTGACCAAGTAAAAACATATCGAGCCATATGAATAATTAATATAGGATTTATGGCCTTTGTATCGGCCTTTGAGTCCTTAAAATAAGGCTTTATATGTATTTTATGTCAAAGGAAATGTTAAAGGGGCGAAACTATAGGAAGGTGGAAACACTGTTCACATACTCAAAATTTGGCAATGGAAAGAAAATGTCATAGTTAGACCTCACCATTAGAGGTTACCGATAGACCTCACCATTAGATGTTAACGATAGACCTCACCATTAGAGGTTACTAATAGACCTCACCGTTAGAGGTTACCGATAGACCACACTGTTAGAGGTCACCGATAGACCTCACTATTGAAGGTTACTAAAAGACCACACCATTCTGGAAACACTATACACAAACCATTCTAGAAAAACTCTTAACTGAACCTCACCGATAGAACATTGTTCACTGATCCTCACTAATAGAACACTGTTCACTGAACCCCACTGATATAACATTGTTCAGTAAACCTCACTGGTAGGACAATGTTCACTAAACCTCACTGATATAACACTATTCACTGAACCTCACCGATATAACATTGTTCACTGAACCACACCGATAGAACACCATTCACCGAACCTCACCGATAGAACATTATTCACTAAACCTCATCGATAGAACACTTTTCACTAAACCGCACTAATAAAACATTGTTCACTAATCCTCACCGATAGAACATTGTTCACTGAATCCTCATTGATAGAACAGTGTTCACTAAATCCTCACTGATAGAATATTGTTCACTGAATCCTCACTGATAGAACACTGTTTACTAAACCTTATTGATAGAATGTTTGTTCACTAATGGAACTATTCACAGATTTGGAAATTTGGGAAAAATGTACTCGGGATAAGTCACCTTGACCTCCCAGAACACCTCAAACACCATATTTTCACAAGTAATGGACCAGAGAGGTCATGGACATTATAATAAACCCAATATAAAGATCCCTTTTTATCAAATCAATAGAATGAACCCGAAGAAGAGGTAAATATTTCATCACCTCTTTCATGTTCTTTTCTTCTTCCACTTTTTATTTATTTCTGGTTTCCACTCTTAAATAATAAATCATGTAAATTGTATATTCATTGATGTTATTATAAAAATTTTACCACTATATTCATTATTTTATCCATAATATTAATGACATACTCACCATACGTGTGTACGTACATCATACCATCTCTGCATCATGGTGTAGTTTTTTATTCGAAAACATTATTATTTGGATGAATATAATAATTAGTATTATTGATGTAAATAATAAATATAACATGTTAATGATTCTTTATATATGGTATACCATCCGATGACGTACTATTTCACCATCAATATAATGATATTGTCGCTCGTGTGTACGTACAGATTACCGTCTCCATGTACGCGATGAGGTTTATTACTCATTGCGATCATTCCAAAATAATTATAATTTTATGATTTAGAATAATGTATATGAACATAATATAATTAAGTATATGAATCAAATACATCTTGTCAATAAAAAATATGGCTCACATAACGAAGCATATAAAGTGAAATGAATCAGTTAACACCTGAAACGATGATACTACTGAAATATTATTAACAAAGCTATATTAGAGGATAATATATGATATCATATTTATGTATATAATTCTTGTATAATTTCATAAAAATGTTTTAACTATTATACAGGAGGTAAAAAAACCCTCTACGAAGTAATAGTATAATGTAAGGGTTAATTTCATAATCTCTTAATTATCTGAAGTGTTTTTACATAAGTATGTACATTGACCTTTTTATCATCCACATCAATGTTTTATTAAAAATGTATTTCAATTTTTTTTACTATTTACTAGACTATGGGTTAAAGTCAATTATACCCTTATTTGACCTTATATTTTTTGAAATGAATCCTTCCTTCATTTTCCAAACAAGGTACTATATGCCCTTTTTTATAAAATTAATGTAAGAATGTTTTTTAACTTATATAGCGGGTGCGAATATTTTCTTCTGTTATAACATCATCGAAACGTCCCTTACATGATTATAAGAATATTTTCAAAATAAAGGTTTTCTTTTATAATTATGTGAATCTTAAATTATTTATAAATAGAACGAGATATTTCTCTCAAATTGTTTGGATTTCATCTATGTCAATATCCTCTTTTAAATTTTAAACTTGTTTGATGTTTAATTATTATGACCCAAATATTTCATGTTGTATTGAATGTTTGTGATATGATTGACTGTGGGTGTGTTATTTTTATACCATTCATGGTTTATGGAAAAAGTATTGGCATTTAGTATGCTATTTTTAATACAAATGTTTATGATATGTTTCAACTTTTTCATATGAGGAATGTAATGGACTAAGTATGTGATAAGTGGAGCCCACTATAGATCCTCGATGCATCAGTAGGTCTAATGAGACCATTAGACATGGAATTGTCCGAGTCCTTTCACAATTTTATATATGGTTTTGGCCGAGGCCTAAATCATTTTTAGAGATCTTGGCCGAGGCCTTGATAATATGTTTCAGAATGTCCGACAGTATATATTCCCTAATTTTGAAAATAATTATGATTGTTCATGTGGTTATTCGACTAGTAGAATACCCATGACTATGTTTTACAATATAATTATTTACACAGCTCATATTCCATCCATAAATTGTTCATGTTTATTTTTTGTAAAGGCATATGTTTTGAATTATTCTTCTTGCCTATTTTTAGGTTATCTTCTGCCATATTGCTTACCATTATATAGCATTTGAGCTCACCCCTTTCTTAACTTTTATTTTTCAAGGATTTGAAGAAGTTAGTTATGTGGGAATTTTAGCCATAATCTAGGGGACATTGATGTTTCTAATGGAAAAAATTAGTGTTTCCTTTTTTTTATGTTGTATTGTTGAACTTATTTATGTTTCTTATTTCCAATAATACTAAACTAATCGGTCTTTCGGGACATGATTAATTGTATCATGATAATGTTATGTAATAAATCACTAAATAAGGGTTATTGGGGTTTGGGAGTTACAGTTGGTATCAGATTAAGTTTAGTACAAACCATGGAAACAAGATTTAGAAAAACTCTTGTTGAGGAACATTACCCTAAGATAGACTTTGAGGATTAGAATAGAATAACTTCCTACAATTATGGTAAAATATATATTTTTTGAGTTTTCCAGGGAATACATACCTCTCTGGATATGGGCAGGTAGGGATGTCTCTAGCACATATGTGCTGGGGGGTAAAACAAAAAAATGATTTGATCTAGACTCGAACAAGAACTGGTGCATGACAATGGGCCTTGCTGCACTCTTGGTTAAGACACTCCCAAGGGAAATGCATAAGATAATTCACATTTTATTCCCCAAATAATGATAATGATTTATGAGTTTATAAATCCACAAACAAAACATATTTATGATTATAGATTATATCAATAAATTGTTCAATTTATGTTCAGTGTTTTATAAGTTTGTAATTATGTATTGTGATTCATAAACTATTATATTGTATGTCGTTGTTTAGAAATGGTTCCTAGTGGTAGGAATGGAAACCATATCAATGCCTTTAATCATTTTAAGGATTTCCGTCTTACTAATGTTAATTATAGTGGAGCCGGTGATGTAACTACTACTGATCAACTTATCACCATACTGGGCCAACTCACTCATGTTATGAATAATAACCTTACCCGTATAGAGAACCCTGATCCACAACAACGAGGATCAATGTTAGATCAATTAATGAGGAAACAACCACCAACATTATATTGGTATAAAAATCCATTTCTAGCTGAACAATGGATAAGTTCCTTAGAGAAAATATTTCATGCTTTGGGGAGTAGCAAAATGGAAAAAGTGGTCATGGTAGTTTATCGCCTCACTGGAGATGAAAATAATTGGTGGTCATTAATTCAAAACACAAAGGAGGATTAAGATTTATCTTGAATAGAATGGAGGGAGTTTAATGATATTTTCATATAAAAATACTTTCCTCGTGACCATCGAGCAGATATAGAAAGCCAATTTCTGAGTCTGAGACAAAAGGAGGATGTGAATGTCGCAATGTATGAATCTAACACTACAAGGTTAGCAAGGCATAGTTAAAATTATATACATAACCCAATAAGTATGATTGATCAATTATTTGATGGGATAAAACCATTTCTCTATTTATAATTAGAATCTCAATCCTTCTCATCATATGAAGATATTTTATCATGTGCTATCAAGATAGAAAAGGAATTCTCTAAGTCATACGACTATAAAGTAAAGCAAGAGAAGAAGATATTTGTTGAAAACACTATTAAAGGAAATAAGGAAATGGGGATGTAGGGATGTTTTGAATTTCTACCCTGTAATAATTGAGGGTGGAGGCACCCTGGTGCCTTTCATAATGGAAAAGGATTATTCTATAAATGTGGATTGAAAGGTCGTCTTTCTAGTGATTGTAAGGGGAAGAAAGAAGCTACCATTGTTCAATGCTATAGTTTCAGGGATATGGGACATTATGGAAATTAATGGCCTATTATTCAGGTAAAGTTACCTTAGAAAAGGCCAAGGGATCAAGGCTAAGCTTATGTAATCACTACTGCTGAGGTTGAAGGTCCAAAAGATGTGGTGGCAGGTTATTTAATGGTTTCCTCAAGTTTACCCAATGCTTTATTTGATTCTGGATCCTTTCATTGTTTCATATATTCTTAGTTTACTATGAAAATTAGACATTTCCAATTTGATTTAATAAGGATGTTGTTAGTCAAAACACCTATGGGAAGTATCATTACAACTAGGATATTTGAATCAGTCCCCATTAAGGCATATAAAACATATTTATTTTTTGATATAATCCTCATACCCATGATTTAATTTGATCTAATACTAGGTATATATTTTCAGTCATACCATGATGAGAAAATTTATTTTATGAAGAAGGAGGTAACAATTATCCATGATGATACGGAGTACATTATCTTTATAGAAGAAATGTCACCATCTAATTTTTATCTAGTCCCACCCCCAGTAGCTATACTAAAATCAATCGTTAGGGTGGATGAGAATGAACTAATGATGGGAGAGGAAAAGAATGTTCTATTAGAGGACATACCTATTTTTCAAGAATATGTTGATGTGTTTCCAAAATATTTACTTGGACATCCTCCAGAATGAGAAATTGAGTTTTCCATTAATTTAATTCCTAGTTCAAGGTACATATAGAAGACCCCATATAAAATGGACACTGTAGAATTAGTGGAATAAAATAATAAACTAGTGGAATTGAGTAATAAGGGATTTATTCGCCCTAGTGTTTATCCATGGGGAGACACTGTTCCTTTTGTTAAGAAGAAAGACAGATCTATAAGGTTGTATATTGACTACATGGAGATCATTTCTATATCAATAAAAAAAATTTATCCTCTACATCAAATTGATGATTTATTCGACCGACATCCTGGCACTCAATATTTTTCAATGACTGACCTTCGATCTAGATATCATCATTTTTTTATGAAGATGGAATACATTCCGAAAATAGAATTTCACACCAGGTACGAGAATTATGATTTTACAATAATACCATTTGGATTGACTAATCCACCCTCTGTCTTAATGGATGTAATTAATAGAGTTTTCAAGAAATATCATGATGACTTTTTAGTGGTATTAATTGATAATATATTAGTATCCTCTAAAATCAATGAAGATCATGAAAATCACATGCCCATTATTCAAAAGACTCTTAGAAGAAATGAATTATATGGGAAGTTTAGCATTTTTGAATTCTGGAATTAAGAGATTTATTTTCCTAGCCATATTTTCTATAAATATGGAATATTTATTGATCCTTCAAGTAACCATTCAATCCACGAATGGCCATCACTGACGAGTATAACAGACGTACGCAGTTTTATTGGTTTAGTAGTTTATTATCGACGTTTAATCCAGAATTTTTCCCGGCTGGCTAACCCATTAACCAAGATTACACGTAAAGGGGTTAAATTTGTTTGGAAAAAATAGTGTGAAAAATGTTATGAAGAACTAAATTAAAGATTATTCAACACTCATATCTTGACTCTACCATCAGGGGATGATTGGTTTGTTTTTTATAGCGATGCTTCAATGAAAGGGCTTGGTTGTGTCCTTATGCAAAATGATTGATTTATTGTCTATTCACCCCGATAGCTAAATATTCGTGAGAAATCCAACCCCACTCATGATATTGAGTTAGTAGCTGTAATATTCGCTCTGATGATTAGAGGACTATACCTTTATCATGAAAAATGTGAGATTTATAATCCTCACAAGTGTTTGAAGTATATTTTATCACAAAAAGAATTAAACATTAGGAAAAGGATATCGATTGAACTACAAAAGGATTATGATTGCACAATACAGTACCACCTGAGGAAGGAAAATAAGGTGGAGAATGAATTGAGTAGAAAGTATCATGGAATTTTGAACAAGATGAGAGTTGAAAGGGGTACTATTCTCATGTAACTAGTAAATATGGATATGGGAATAACCATGGAAGGTGAAACATGAATACTTTTTCAAATGGTTACCAATCCATCCTTAATAGAAAATATGATAAATTATCATACTGTTGATGTGGAGTTTCAAAAGAATATTAAAGCTGTAAATGTTGATAGATTGAGTGACTTCTTATATGAATATGGAATTTTGATATTGGGGAAGAGACTTTGTGTTCCTGATATACATTATCTAAAAGGGGAATTGTTTGACGATTCTTATAGATCAAATTTCTCTATACACCCTGGGAGCCCCATGATGAATATAAATTTGAAGGATCATTTTATGTGGGACAAAATTAAAAGGGTGATTTCTGATTGTGTGTCATGATGTATGGATTTCAAACAAGTGAAGGTTGGAACACAACATTCTAGAAGAGTCATTCAACCACTTCCCATACTTGAGTGGAAATGGGATGATATTATGATGGACTTTTTCATGGGGCTACCAATGTCTCCAAGTAGGAATGATGCAATATGGGTTATTTTTCATCGTCTATCCAAGTCAGCACATTTTCTTGTTATAAGTGAAGATTTACCACTTGAACGTTTAGCAATACTGTATATTTATGAAGTTTTAAGACTTCATGGAGTACCATTATTGATTTTTTATGATGATGATCCCTGTTTTACATCAAGATTCTAGAAAAGTCCTCAGAAAGACCTGGATACGGAATTTATTTTGAGCACTGCCTTCCACCCTCAAACTGATGGACATTCCGAAAGGACTATTCAAACATTATATTAAATGTTGAGATCTTGCTCACTTGACTTTGAAGGTATGTGGGGTCAATATTTACATCTGGTAGAATTTTCGTTTAACAATAGGTTCATTCCAAGTTTTCAGATGACACCATATGGCACAAAATATGGAATGATATGTCGCACACCAACTTTTTGGGTTGATGTTGATGAAATAAACTCATAGTCCTAGAACTTGTTGAGGAAACAATGGAAAAAGTGAAGATTATCCAAACCCACATCAATGTATCCCAATGTAGGAAAAATATCTATACCGATAATTGAAGGAAGGATTTGGAATTTCAAGTAGGAGACCATGTTTTTTAGAAGGTATCTCTATAGAAGGGTGTTATAAGTTTTCAGTAAGAAGGGTAAATTCAGTACCTAGTACATCAGACCATTCGAAATTCTAGAACGAATTTGGGTTCTAGTTTACCGTTGGGAAATGCCACCAAGTATCTCTAATGTTCATGATGTGTTCCACCTATCACATTTGAGAAAATACATGACTAACCCATCACATGTACTCACCTATGAGTAAATTGAACTAGAACCTGATTTGTCTTATTGTGAAAAGGATATCAAGATTCTTGATACCAGAGCTCAGGTGTTGAGATATCGGATGACTCGTTTGGTAAATGTTATATAGAGTAACCATATGACAGAAGAGGCAGCGTGGGAACTAGAGCAACCAATGATGAAGAGCCATCCAAATCGTTTAATGTTCTAGTATTCTAGAAAATTTTAGGACAAAATTATTTTATGGAGAGAAGAATTTAACACCCAATGCTTTGACATTACGTTTCCCTTTGAATAATGAAATATCTTGAATTGTACGCAACTTTGAGATACTAAAACACCTTGACCAATCAAGAATTCCATTATAAATAGTAATACCCACTTTTTCAAATTTAATAAATTATATTTTCCAATATGGGCTTCATTTTAGAATTTGGAATATCTAAATTAACTTACTGTGATTTTTTGTTATTTTTCTAAAAATCATCAATTGTTGTTGAATTGTGAAAAACACTGTGTTATTGGTTACAACTAACTTTTTATTTAAATAATTATTTATTTTATTTAAATTTATTTTATGTCAAAATAGATACATAATACCTACATAATTTAAAGGTAATTCATTGGATTCATTTTATAATATGTTTAGATATATAAAAAGTATATTTAAATTTATACCGTCTTTTACCCACCTCCTAGAAGAATTTTCATATTTGCAGAAAACATACTTTTACCGCTTTAATGAGTTGAATTTCAAAAATCCAAGGGGAATGGTTAATATCGGTATGTAAAATGTGGTTCAATAAGATGAAAATGATTTTTTGGTTAATAGTATCTTTTGACTTTTATTTACCATTGTTAATTCAGGGTAAAAATGATATCATAATAAACCTAACACATGTCAAAATTCTATTGGAAAAGTATAATTCGACCAAAAACAACCTTTTTAATAAGACATGACCCCCTTTGGTCCACTTGGATTAGATTTGAACAGTTATTATTTTTTTATATAAAAGAGTTAAAAGTGTTAAATTCAATGTTTAATAAATAAACCATTTTTAATATATGGTTAATAAAAATATAAACATGACTATAACTTTTCATTAGAAAGATAAAGATATTTCCCACATAATTGTATTTTATTTATAATTTGTAGACATTAAATAATTTTTTTTATTTATGACACAATGATTATTCAATAATTAGATTATTAATGGAATATTCAAATAATTGATATTATAAATATCCAAATAAATGGAAATTGAGACTTATGGTGAATTAAAATAATATTATTGGTTAATATGACTTGTTAGATTTTATTAAATAAATTTTATTAGAAGTGATAATGTTTTAATGGCTTTAAAAAATCAAATACTGTATAGTGTCAAAATAGACATAATTGTGTTTTTAAAACAATTACTATATTACTAGTTGATATAATATTCCTAAATATCTATTTTTATTAAAAGGTCCTAGATAAGGTAATATATATTAATATTGAACCACTTGGGTTTTTCTTGGATGGTTATAGTATGTTTATTAACCATATTATATAAAAATACAATGACACATGGTAAATGACAAACTATTTAACTAACCATTAAATCTAAAAGATAAGGTTACTATGGTGACATAAACCTGTCTAAAACCTATTGGTTGTATGTTTTTTGACCATACCAACCATATCCCTTAAATAAATCATTTTGGAGACATTAGAAATAGAAAATGGGTTTATTATAAAATAATATTACACGCTTTTCCTAAAGTGACCCTCACCTCTATTATAAAAGGTCACTTCCCCTTCTCTCAATATCACACCTCCAAAGCCATTTGGATGGGCCAAACCCTTCCCAAATGTCCTCCCAACATTCCTCCATTAATTCTAGATTCTTTACATTGGTCATAAAGACAACCTAAGGAGCCCATTTTTGATGAAATCAAAAGGATGATCCCGAAGAAGAGGTAATTATTTCATCACCTCTTCCTAGTTACATTATTCTTCCACTTCTTCTTTCTTGGTGATTTCCTTTCCAAAAAAATAACTCTAGTATCTTATATAAACTTTGATTTTATTATAAAAATTGTACAACTATATTCATTATTTATCCATCAAAGGAATGACAAAGTCACCATATATGCGTATGTACGACTTCTCGTCTCCACGTCGTGGTGTAGTTTCTTATTCCAACACTTCATTATTGGGATCTGTATAATAATTAGTATTACTAAAGTAAATAATAAATATAACATTTAAATGATTCTTTATATATGATATATCATCTGATACAGAGGATTTCACCATCAATATAATAATATTTCCACTCATGCGTACATATGGATTACGATCTCCACAAACGTGATGAGATGCATTACCCAACGTAATCATTCAAGAATAATTATCATTTTATGATTAAAAACAATGTTTATGAACATAATATAATTCTGTATAAGAATATAATACACCCTATCCATATCAATCATGGATTAGATAACCAAGCATATAATTTATTTGAATCAGTTAACATCTAAAATGATGATACTACTGAATTATCATTAACAAAGAAATATTAAAGGATTATATATGATATCATATTTATGAATATAGTTATTTTATTATTTAATAAAAATGTTCTAACTATTATACATGTGGTTAAAATACCATTTACTAAGGAAAAGTACAATGTACGGGTTAATTTCATATTCTCTTTATTATCGTGGTTATTTTTATTTAAAAATCTACTGCGACCTATTTATCATCCACATACGTGTTTTCATAAAAATGTATTTCAAAAGATTTTTTCTATTTATTATACTATGGGTTAAAGTAATTTATACCATTATTTGAACATATATTTTTTGAAAGGAATATTTCCATCGTTTTCCAAACAAGGTACATTTTGACCTTTTTGAAAAAATATTGGTAAGAATGATTTTTAACTTATACAGTGGGTCTGGCTATTTTCCTCTATTATAACATAATTGAAGCTCCTCTTAAATGATTATAAGAATACTTTAAGAATAAATGTTTTCTTTTGTAATTAGGTTACTCTTAAATTATTTCAAAATAGAATGATACATTTCTCTCAAATAGTTTTTATTTCTTCTATGTCATCATCCTTTATTTAATTTTACACTTGTTTTTAGTTGATTTATTATGATACAAGTATTACATATTGTATTTAAGGTTTTAGATAAGGTTTAATGTGGATGATTTATTTTTATACCATTAATTTTTTATGGTTAATGTATTGAAATTTCGTAATCTATTTTTAATATGAATGTATATGTTATGTTTAAACATTTTCATATAAAGAATGTATTGGACTTAGTATGTGATGGGTGGAGCCTGCTATAGCTCCTTGGCGCATTGATAGTTCTCATGAGACGATTAGACATGGAATTGGCATAGGCCTTTATTAATTTGATAAATGGTTTTGGCTGAGGCCTAAATCATTTTTAGACGCCTAAGATGACACATTGAAAAGATGTTTCAGAATGTCCGACATTATATATTCCCTCATTTTGAAAATTATAATGATGGTTCATGTGGTTATTCGACTAGTAGTATATCCATAACTATGTTTTATTATGGAATTATTTTCTCATCTCATATTCCTTCTATTATGTTTTCATGTTTATTATTTGTAAAGGCATGTTTTTTGAATTATTCATCATGCCTAATGTTTATGTTATCTTCCGTTGTATTTAATTCCCTTACTGTGCATTTTAGATCACCCATTTCTTATGTTTCATTTTCCCAGGATATGAACAAGTTAGTTATGATTGAAATTCATTCATAATCTAGGCAACTTGGATGAATCTAATGAAATAAATTGGTGTTGTATTTTTTTCAAGTTATAATGTTGAAGTAATGTATGTATCTTGTTTCCAATAATACTAAACCAATGGGTCTTTCAGGACATGATTCCTTATATCATTCAAATGTTATGTAATAAAGAACCGACTATGGGTACCTGGGTTTGGGGATTTAAAAATGAGCAATGGAGTTTTAGGTAATTTGTTCTCCATGATGATACTCAGCTTTCCATTGGTGGTTGAGAATTGTGTCTTGATTTGTTTCGGGACTTTATAGGAAATAATGGGATTTAATATTATTATATTTTAAAGTTAAATACAGCATGTTATATAATAACGATTTTGTATACAATGTAGAGATGAGAAGGAAAACAATGGGGTATGTTTTACGTAAACAGTCTAACAAACTGTATGAGAATAGTGAAATTGGGTTTCGAAACCATCAAATGCCACTTGAACTGTTGGGTTATATTTTTACAAACTTTGAATTTATGCTGTTAATCGTGAGTATATGTGGAATATTTTTAAATTCTCAGCTCTTTTCAATTTTAGTGTACTATAATTATTGCTGTAACATGATTATGAGTATTTAGGAGAGATTTTATATTATTTTCTAGTTATTTGGAGATGAATATTTTATTCATTGAGTTCCATAAATTATTTTCTCTATATCATACCCTCTAGAATATCTATTTTTATGATGGATGGGGATATAATGAATGTATACCATATTATAACCTAACGGAGTTTATGAATGTTTTCTAATCAGTGGTCAAAACCTTTCAATATTTGGGTAAAGGTAGAAATGAATCGAAATCATGAGTGGTTCGCAATGAATTGGAATTTAAGGAGAATAATCAACATTAATTTCATTTAGATATATGAACTAAAGAGCATAACATGTATAAAAAAATTGTTAATAATATTAATTGATTTCTATTTTACACTTGATATTTATTATGTCTTTTTTTCAATTTATATGATGAATGGGAGTATTTAAATAATATGGGAATCTATCATACATTCCAAGACACATACATACTTAAATTTATATAATTTAAAGAATGCATTGAATTAAAATAAATTAACCTAAAATATATGGGAGAAAAATAGATATAGTTTTTCATCCTTGATAAATTAAACTGCTTAATTATGAAATAGTCCACCATTTTAACCAAGATAGTTCACCTTTCCTGAAACCTAAATATGAATGACTCTTTTATAGAAAAATTATTCATGAATGTATTGAGACTTGATGTTTTTTAAAATATTATTCAATTATTCATTCCAATCAATTATATGGAGATCCCAAATGAAAATATGGATGATTCTAATATAACATAAATTGATTCGATGGGTGTTACCTATACATTTAACATTGTAATTCAAATGTCATATTCAATATACAAGAGGATTCTTGAGGAATCTCGATGATCTACCAGTGAGAGTGTATGTCATACATTTGATTCTAATCCCACGGTTCATTTTTGTTTTTGAATAGTTGTATTATATTTGCGTTTTAGTGAGGGGATCAATTATAATATTTTCCTCTATGTATTATGTTGCCGAAACTAGTGTGGGTACATTGGGAATTTACAAAAATTGTTTCCATAACCCTTATCAAAGGAGAATGTATGGATCCTCTAATGAAAAAGGTTTCCAAATGTATAGATATATATATATAGGTGAATGTGATCACATTAATAGGTATAATCGAAAATTAATCCTTTTTTAAAATCCAAGATAATGCTTGTATCATGTCAATAATATGTATAAAACCCCATTTTCAAGGGCATTTAGGTGTTGGGATTGATATCATGAATGGTTAGGAGTTTATTGCATCCATTATTTCCTTATATTTGATTATCCCAGGTGAGTAATATTATTTAATCCAATTTATGATAATATATACTGTAGTTTTGTGACTATAAATTATGTTATATATGATAGATCTATCCACTCAGTTATGGATACAAACAAAACATATATATAATTACTCTATGTTCCCTATCATCATTGTGGGTGTTGAAATTTTATTTGGTTTCATTGTTGATGGATTAAAAATGTGAATATATTCGAAGCGGATAAATGATTTGCTTTTAAATAAATGTGAATGTATTATACCTAATCCCACATTGTGATGTGATTAAATATTCATTTCATCAAATTTATTGAGATTCTAAAAAAATTGAATATGAAATAAAATTTTTTATTGTTTAGGGAACAATAATCCCACATTACACTCTACCAATGCTCTCTCCAATAGAATATTTATTTTCAAAAAATAATTACTTATGAATGGGACCACTAAAACATATTTGAGGTAGTTGAAATATTATGAAATATATGTTTTTAATCAGGTAACTATTACAGTCAAATATTAGTGCACAAAAAAGACACTCCACCATGACTGTGTCAAGGACGATAATCCAACATAATAAAAATATGTTTATTTTTGAATAAAAATTTCAAAGCAATTTTTCACACAAAACTGACTGACTATAGATATTATTCTTATAAAATAATATATTCATTTAATACAACTCTAAAGCTACCCTTTTTATATAATATCATTATATAATTATAATAACAAATTTTTAAACATTAAAATAGCATGATGAAGATAAAACGATGATTATAACATGTATGTCTCTAAATAATATTAATGATTATATGTACAATGATTGTATATAATAAAAAATTTATGTAAAAAGAATAAGAAGAAATATTTATCATAAAAATTCCCACTAAATTGATATAGAGATTCAACTTATGGAACATCTTAAAAACCATGTTTCATTTAAGTATATTAGATTCGCATAATCTCAAACATTATATGGTCAAATTATAAGTAGTTTCTGTTTACATCCCCCCATTACCTTTAAGATAAAATTCATTAGGAATATATAAGAACTCATTTTTCATATATGTCAAACAGATCTGGAAATATTTCGTTAAAAATAAAGAAATTTGAAACACATAACATGTTTGAAATTCATATTTAAATCACTAAGGAAAATTTTAACCTCACTTAGAAATATTAATTATTTACAATATTGAATAATATCCTTGAATATTTATCTAAATTTATTTAAATGAGATATTTATTCTAGTGAGATGACTTCTAAAATATTAGAAAATATCATAAACTGAAATTATGGAGTTGACTTCTTCAAACATAAGGATTGTTCAGCATGTATTATTATAAAATGTATGGTTAGAAATTTACTGTAGACTCTAAATTTTTTGTTATACAAACATTATTTAAATAATTTAATATAGGTTTATTTAAAAAAAATATTCCAATTCATTTTTAAAAAAAACATTTGAATACTAAAGTAGTCATATATGTTAAAAGCACAAGTTCACAAACCTGATGTTCTATTCAAAATTAGCATATAGAATAGTTATTCCAGACTCGTAATATAAAATAAAAAATTCTTATAAAAACGAATCAAAAAAATATTAAATTTCATTGGAAATTAAATAAATATTTGATTAAATATAATTACGATATTCAGATAATGTCACTTCATTAGTAAAACAAATAAGGGTATTTTTCTCCATCAAAATCAATGGAAAACAATTTATATTATTGGATAAATATTAATATACCCAAAAATATACCACTTTTTAATTACAAAAATAAATTTATAAATATAATATCAAAAAAAATTTAATGATTTTGAAACCAAACAATAATTATTTATCAAACGAATAAGATAGATATTTAGTTTATCTAGAAAGACAATTAATAATATTTCATACCAACTAACAAGTAATATGTACTGGATATGTTGTCATTATCATAATTTATCTTTCATCTATTATATCACAAATAATATATATATATATATATATATATATATTAAAACATATATTTTATATCAGTCAACTGTTATTGAGTTTTCTGTTTAGATAAATATAGGTGCATTATATAAAATATATATGTTATAAAATAAAAACATATTGGGAAAATATAGTACATAATGTATGAAATAATATGAAAATAAAATTTATTTCTATTAAATATCCAATATAAAAAAAATATTAATCGTTTAATGGAAAAGGATTATTATGAATAGATGATTCATTTTCATGATATTCTTATGATAAGGTTTTAGTGGGAATGATATCATTGACCTTCTAATATACTAAATTTAGCACCTCCATAAACATCCTAAGATTTATATCTAATGTCCCTACATGTTCCTTTTTCAAAAACATTATTTCCTAAAATAGGTTGATTAGTTCCACTAGATTTACCTGTAGAAAATTATAAAATGATTTAGCTAATTTTACACAATTTTCCATCATATCACCCAAATGGTTCACCACAATTAAAAATATAGGCATTGTTGTTGTTAACCTCGTAATATAATATTGATGATTATCGAAAATAGTTTTTAGTTTCATAGTATCACATAATACACTTTCATTTAGGTTATTCTAGATAAATAAAGTAGAAATAATACAATATAACAATATTATGAAATATAGAGATGTTATTCCCCAAGAGGTAAAAGATCAAGTATGTCTTGAAATTTCAATAATAAATGAAAATGGATTACTAAGTAGAGTTGCATATCGCCAATTTCAAATTATGATACTAGGTCACTTCTTATCAAACCAATGTGATCAGACAAATCTTTTTTAAAATCATTACAATTCCTTCATAAAATTAAAATATCATTCAAAATTTGATGTTTATCATAAAGAGATTCAAATTATGTAAAGAGAATTGAATAATTTCAGAAATCATAAATATAATTTGGGGAATATACATGTTATCCATGTAATAGAACTTCCTTATCATTCAAATTATTATACTAATATTCCCTTTTCCTAAAACACAGTGAGTCACTTCTTTAAAATAATCATCAATATCATATGAATATTTTATTAAGCTATCTGTCTTCCCCCCAAAATCAACTATTTGATGTGATTATATTTCAAAGTCATACACATATATTGAGGGATGGTATCCATAAAATTATATTATTTCGCTATCTTCAATTCCATTATTCCATCCCAAGGACTAAACAAGAGACACACATTGACACTTAATATAATCAGATTCTTTGTTTAATGAATTCTAATAATCATACAAAAATGATCTCATTTAACTCAAACTTCATTATTTATTTGAGAAAATTAATGTCCATATGTTTCTTGATCTTATTTTCCTCTACCATGAACATCATATAATATTTCATAAAATAATGAAAGGTGATTGTTTATTCTTACAACTACTTCGTTAACTAATTAAACAACACTATAATGATGAATACTTACCTCAAAAACTATAACTGGATGATTTATCTCATCCAACACATGGACAAAAAACTTTTTACCTTTTTATTCTCTTTATCTTAGTTGTTGAATGAGAACTTATTTACTATTTGTTTCCCCATAAGGGTCATGTTATGATTTAGGGAATTGATGAACTACCTCTATCCTAAAATGGTTTTGTCCATCATGAATTTTCTTTCTCTGTATAGTGATCGTAATATTAATTCAACAAAATAACAAAAATCCAATCCCATATATTTTTTTACATTTTATTATAAAACATCATCCACACCACTTCTATAGGTACTACACAACAAGAAACGTCTCTTCTCCCCTGATAATTATATCGAAATAGTTATTCTTCCTCATATACAAACTTCATTAACTTTACTTTGGATTTTCCCTAAAATAAATCAAAATTTTAGAGCATCCTAGATGATAGAATATTAATAGGTGATGTATAATGTTCATTTATGTTTTATAGATCATATCATTCTTATTCATAAAATGATAAACGATTCTTATATAAGGGTAGAAATAATAATTGCATCTTATGAAAAACCTTATTTATTTTACATATTATTACCACATTCATAATTAATAATATTCCCAAATTATAATTAAACAATTATAATGGAATGTTATCCATCTAAGAATGGGTTCTTATTGAATGAAAAGATATAAAAAACATGTAGTCCAAAATTTATTATCTATTGTGAGATCTTAAAATCTATTTTAACTCCTAAATTATATTTTTATAACCAAGAGAATACATGAATTAAAGGGGTATTCTAAAAATCTAAATTATGGAATAAAAATGACATGGAAACAAAATATGTTATTCGTTGTTATACAAGGACATTATAAGAGTCATGGTACATAGGTAATCACATCGAAAGGTTTCTTAATGAACATGGACTACTAATTTCAAGAAATCATAGGAAATGTGGAGGGAATATAAAAAATTACATTAGAATGAGTTATGGATAACTTCCATTCAATATCCCATTGTGGAAATATGCCCAACACAAATTAGGTTCTCTCCCAAATCTCATACATGGCATATCATGAGACTAAAAAATTACACAAAAACTTTTGAAGGATATATATCTATTCAAGAACATTTTATGTTACTTTAATATATAGTATTATGTGTTTTAAATAATGATATTAATCATTATCCACAATTATAATAATTTCCCATGGAATGAAATGGATTTCAGGATTTTTATCCTAATATAATAAAAAAATATTCCTAAAATAAAAAATTTGACAAATGGTCACAAGGAATGTGTTAACATATCAAAGAAAGGTAGAATAGCATAGGTATATATTTAAAGATATATATAAATAATTTAGAATAAGTCCATGACCCAAAATTGTGTTATAAATTTTGAATAAAAATTCATAAAAATGGTATAAAAAAAATTCTTGAAGAAAATAACACTTCCACATTCAAATTATATTTTGAAAAAAAAATTAAAAAAATTATTGTGGAATTAATTTTCAGTAATAATATACATTAATTCATAAAAAATAAACATTATTTAAAATAATGGTCATGATATAATAATAAAAAAATATTCATTTCATGTATATTAAATAATAATTCCATTAACATTTTTAGTAAAATAAAAAAACCATGTTTTGAAAACGAAATAAATATTTTATTTAAAATAGTTTTGAATAATAGAATCATGGATAAATGTTACTTATATATATAAGTGTATATTTTAAAATTCATTTCATAAAACATTTTTAGAATACACTCTTATGTATTAAAATATATTTCCCACCCAAGAGATAAGTGATGTTGATTTCCATAAAATAAGTTTTGTAGTAATTTCAACTAAGATAGTGATAGAAATCGTAATATGATAGTAATATTTAATGAATCACCAGAGGATAATTTAATGTCATATTTTTACTAGGATGTGATAAAATGATTTATAACAATGTAAACTGACTAATAAATAGATTTTACTGAAATTTATTAAAACATAATCCCATACTACTTGGTTCAAATTTGAATAAAATATTACATTAAAAAAACAAGATTATTTTTAACTGAAAATATGATAATAATTTATGGATTCATTATATATCTTTTAATTTGTAGTCATATACACTATTCAATGTAATATATGTTCATAAAAGATCATGGGTCTCAAAGAAGTATGTTTGTGATGAAATCCTTATATATTTTCTATCATTTATGAGAGAGTTAATCAATGATGTGATTATATTTAAAAAAAATTAGTAACTCAAAAAAAATTTTAAATATAACATAAATAAATCAAAAGTCACATGACAGTTGATTTTGGAATAATAAATTCAATGGAGTAGATATATAACCCAGTGAATGGAAATTGAGTTACGAGACCTTATACATAGCACTTCCCTTTTGACGAGTTCTATTAAAAAATTGGAATACATATTTTAAAAAATTTATTAACATATAAAATAATCATATTATTAATTATAATATCATATATGTATTTTTTATAACATATTATTACCCTTAGATTAATAATACTTCCCTATAATTATTGCCCCGGGTGTTAATGTCCATATTTTCTCCCACATGTTTCATCATGAATGATTTGGATCATGAAAATTGGTTATAGTTAAATATTATAATGAATTATGTAATGTTATAAATATATATTTCATTAATTAAATCTATACAATAATTATTTAGTTTTGTACATTGAAAACGAATCACATTGCTTTACAGAGACAGTTGGTCGTATGTTAACATGAGCGGCATTATATTTTTCATAACCGGTGAAAGGGTAAATATGAGGATACAATATTAAATATTAGGAAATAATATAATTTCATATATATCACATATAAAAATAAAGTATATCCATTATAACCATCCATGTAAAGCATTAGTGAATATCAAATCAGATCGTGTCATTAGTTGGATGTCCTCAATATACATGAACAATGTTATCATTTATTCAATGTGTTGTATGGTAAAAAATTTAAAGGATATGATTTATTTCCCTAATTATTAAAATTTTGTGAATATTATATATATACATCAAATTAACCCTTATTACCTTCCATGTAATGAATAATTGATAAACAATTCAACCGTTATATGAGGTAGTAACCCGTCTTACAATGGATAGATGTAATGGTATTTCCAAAAGAATGAAATATTAAGAAGGTAAAGTTGAAATATTATTTAATTAATTATAATTAAAAAAGAAATATAAATTTTTATATTTTATATATCATTATATCTAGATGTGAGAAGTAGATATAGAAAAGGATTTACATTGGTTCGTGAGATTGTTGTCTACTGTACTCGTGATCATAAGTTGCATTTTCTATTTGATGAAGGAGTAGATGGTTGTACATCACTACAAGAACCTAAAAATATAAGTGAATAACATATATAATTTCATTCTAATATCATTACTATTTTACAGTATTTAAAGAGGTGGAGGACGAAATAAAATAAAATATCTTGGTTACGTGTGTTACCTCTTTTTTGGTCAACCTATTTTATTTTACATAAGAAGGCATCCTATGATTGAATTATAAAAAATTATTTAAAATATGTTCATGGGAGGGAATTAAGAAAAATATTTGGTAATTTAACTTCCAAAAAATAGGATTTTGGTTTGTGTAAAATAGAGGAGTGTGGTGAACTTTAATAAGCGGGGGAGAGGACATAGTTGGAATTTTTAATAAGAAAGAATTCAACCGATGCATTTCTCATTATAAGAGGATAAAAATGTATCTTTTTGAATCTTAGAATATATATAGTGGAATTATTACAATAAAATATAAATTATACAGGTTTTGGTTAATTATATACATTACAATTTTATATTAACCCCATAGAAAATCCATTTTACCTTAACCAGAATAAATAATTATCATTATATCCACTATTAATAATTTTAAAAAAATAAGTTTATATTAATATAAAATATAAATTAATATTTTTTGAAATATGGAAGAAATATTTCAAAATTAATCTCACAAAAGTGGATGTATTTAATGTTATATTAAAAAAGAACACATCTTGAAAAAATGGGTTTTCAACAAATTCATTTTTGATGGAAAATATGATATCAAAATAACTATATTAAAAGTAGTAATAATTAGAAAAATTTTAATTTACAACCATATATATGTAATAAATTTAATTTAAAAATTCCTTTTAGGGGGTTATTTTAGAATTTTAAGATAGATAAACATTAAAATGTTTTGAAAGAGTTTTTAAAAAATGTTGTTTTAAAGGGTAATGAGGAACTTCTACTAAAATATATTATAAGGATGATATAAATAAAATTAATTGGATTTAATATAACTAAATTATAGTTATGTTAATTCTATTATCTAATCAAAATATTATTTTGTCATTATTTAATAAAATGAAAGTACCATTTTATAAATGTTGATATTTTTACCTATTCATTGAAAATTTTATATTTTCAAAATAAACAAATATTTCACCACAGTCTAATATGAATATAATGATGTAAAAAAATATTTTTTTAATATAAAATTTCTATAAGGGTTAAACGATTATTTTATATTTTGTGTGTAAAGTGGGACTGGAAAACATTTTCGTGCAATACTATTTTTTAGAAAATATTTTCTATCATTTTAATGGTTTTTTTAATTTTTATTAATAAATAAAAATTTATTTCATTTCATACATGTGTATGACATATACATTTCATAATTTAGTCCTTCGTATTTATATCATCCAATTTAATAGCCAATTAATGTAGTAATTTTTAAATATTAATATTTTTATAGGTTGTCTCACTTCATTTAATCCTAATGTTTTGTGAATCAAAAGATAGAAACTAGATTTAATTAATTAAAAGATAAATATATTTCAAATTCTATGGTTGTCACATATATCACTAAAATAAATTTCCAATATATATCTTAATAAATATACTAAAATCATATTTTTTTCATTCTCAACATTATGTACATAACATACTAATCCAAAAATAGAATTTACAAAAACTATATTAATCTTATTCCCGATTCATTTTTATTAAACATTACCAATACCTTTTGATCTAACTGCAGATACTTCAGAAATAACATTCTAATATGGGAGGTCCCAAACCTAAAACCACTATTTCCTATATCCTATAGATGCTAACCCATATTAAGCATACGTGAATGTGTTTCACACTATCATGAAAGAACATAAAAACCCATTTCAAATTAGTTAAAAAATCTAATATTCATTATACTTCATCAATGAAATAACAAAATTATTTTTACCTCTAAAAATAAATTTTCTATTTTCCTAAAATCCATTCACATCCTTCATTAGAATATATTATTCATTCTTCATTGATTATTTTCTCCAACCCTTCAAATATTATAGATTTATTAATTATCATATTAATATATAAAACAATTTATAATATAAAATTTTCCATTAAATATGTCTTCTTTTTGAACATGGCGGCATTTTTCTGTTTGATATTCCTGGTCTAGTTTCATTAAAACTCTTTGATTTTGTTATAGGGATAATATGAATTCATGATAGTTCAAAAATGTGGTTTGAGATAGATATATATAAATTTCATGATCAAATAGTTAAAATGGATAAATATTGATGGTAGGATTGTAAAGGATTTTACTATGATGTTTAGTTCCTTCATCTGTAATTTTCAATGTAATCATTTGGGATTTTTTGAAATGAAAAAAAAATCCTAAAAAATAAAATTTTCAAACAAATTAATAATTCCCAAAAAATTTAAATAATATATATATATATAGAATATAGAAATACTAAATAATATTAATAAATTAAATAATCATTAACATGGAATGATAGTTTTATTTAAAATTAAATAGTCCAAAAACATTGTTAATAAAATAAAAAAAATCCACTGGACGTGGTTTAGTGGATATATCTACATGTGAATAATAAATATTTATATATTAAACTGATATATCCCCCTTTTAGACACGATATCATAAAAATGATGCCTATAACCAATATTATTATCCCTAGTGAGACTGTCAGGATTTTTTATATAATTAATGTTACTAGTGCTATAATGTAACATTATATTATGAATAAATTTAAAACCAAACTCTCAGAGAGTTTGTTTTATACCCAAAACATGGGCACAAAAATAGGAATAAGATATATATATTATTCCACTAATATTCATAATAAAAAAAGGAATCTTGTTACAAGGACATTAAACTACGTAAATTAGAAAAAATTGAAATGTTCTTTAGGTAAATCTTTTATCTAATTGATATCTACCATAACCTACAACAGAATATGAAATTTTAAAAAAATTATATTGGATAGTTTATTAAAATAAAAACATTACCACTAATATATTTTAGATTATTGTTTTCTATACAAATATGATGTCTCTTTGAGTATAATTACAATCATTAAAACATAAAATCATAAAACATAATTTCTTGTGTCCTAGTAGTAAGATATAATAATCTACCTATCATACATCTTCTTAACTTTTTTTCCACTAGTTTTTAGATTTATCCAATTCATGTTTTACATTTTTACCCATGACAGATACATTTCTCTTAAAATTTTTGTTTTCATTAAATTTCAATAGAATCTTGATATATATTATTTTATTTAAAAACAATTAAAATAAATTCCATAAATTTTATATCTAAGTATTTAATTTTGATATAAAATTACCTGCATTCCAAATTTTGAATGTGTAACTTCGAGGAAATAATTATAAATATTTTCATTATGTGAGAAAAATAGCACCCATAAATATTTGTAATTATAAAACATTGGAATAAGAATTTTTTATGAAATAGTTAGATCTTCCAACCATAATGGAAAATATTTTTCCAAATTAAAAGAGAATATTATTTCATTCCAAGAACGAAGTTCTTGTTTAAGGCTATAATTATGATTACTATTTTTAAAATCATAATAAGGTTTTTTATGGTTTTAAAAACAATGATATTATTTAAAATAATTTCAATATATTGCATAACTGTTTAAAAAAATGACTATACATCCATCTAGATAAGTTTAAAATTATATGAATTTGATGTTACAACATGATTCTTATTGGTTCTTTCCTATAAAGTAGATATAACTTTTATTCATAATATATTTCCTCCTCGTTGTTATAACCTTGATCAATTAATCAAGTTATATCTGTACTTATTATTCATTGATCATCTTTCTAATTCGTAGGGCTCGTATGTTTCATAAAATTGTATTTTTTGAGGTCCTATCAACTAATTTCCAAATTTTTTTTATTAAATTGGTTTATTTCTTCCGTCTTTAATTTTATCAAAATATCATCTACTAAGCCTTGTTCTACATATTTATGATTCAGTTAGGATGTAAAGTCATAGAACATATCTCGTTATCCTACACTCTCTATAGTACTTACAACATCATCTTTGTATCCTAAAATATTCTCTATGTATATGGATTTAAAATTGTGTGAAATCTATGTAAGGAACTTTTAGCCTCCCCAATTTCATGTTCTTAAAAATTTAATTGAATCCACTCTTATTATAATTTTTTTTAGAAAAATTCAAAAGAGTTAGATATCCGACTATTAAATGAATCGTTGAAATCATATGTTTGTTTTTTAGTTCAATGAAATGGGTGAATCTTATAAAAAATCAAATTTAAATTATCTTCATATATCATTTAATATTTATTAAACAAACTCAAATAATTATATGTAGTTGAATATCTAATAAATTTTCATTTAAAATCATTTAGATCAAACTTATAAATATTTTACTTAGTGTTCAACATATACAAATTACATCTAAAAACATTAAGGTCAAAAAATTAAGGATTTCATTTTTTTAAATAACTCAGAGGGTTTATTTTTTAGTAAAGGAATGATTATAATTGTATTCATGATATGAAAATATATATGAACAGAATAAATAAAATATTAGGATAAAGAAAACATTAATTCATTGTAATTCTTTCAATTTATTAAATAGTTTTACATCATTATTCTATAATTCCATTAGATTTAAGACTCCCATTTTACAATGGTAATAGATTATAGAACCTAACAACGGAAAATTATCAACATACTTGAGACATTTATAATGAATTCATCTACATATATTATGGAATGAAATCAAAATTAGGGTGTATTTAATGATCATTTATTTTTACATGCAATAGAATCTATCATGAGAAAATAATGGATAATTATTAGGTAAATGTAAATATCTGAAAACACATGATATTTAATTAATAAATTGAAAATGGAAATATTATAGGGAAAATATAAGTGAAATAATATTTTGGATAATAAAAAATAAATTTGAAATTATTTAAATTTTTAGTATTGTATATAATTATCTTATATATCATTTCATCTATACAATCAGTTTCTTTAACAGTGACACTTTAAAACTAGGGGTAAAACATCAATTAATTTAATCAGCTTCTGTTTCACATGATACAAAAAGAATCATAGACAGGATATATAATTTGATGCCCATCCATCATTATATTTCCAATATATTACTCATATATTTAATAATAAAATAAATTAATAAAAATTATTACTTATCAATAAATAAATATAATACATAAGGAATACCACATATATATTTTTAAAAAATCATTCTTGTAACATTCTATGCAAAAATAACATTTTAAAAATGATATATGGCTCAATAAATAAGAATATTAATTTTAAATAATATGCTAATAAAATGTACATTTAATCCAAAATGATGCAAATTATTGTGAATGTTTAAATTGAAATATTACAACAACAAAATTAATATGAGATAGAAGATAATCAATTATCCATCAGGAATATAATATTATAATAATATCATGTCCTATATAAGAATAAATGTAATTGGAATTAATATTGAAATAATAATTCATATTGTTTTTTTCAATGAAAACACATTGAAAATGTGGAGGATAAGATAAATTTCATAAAGTGGGTGTAGTTGTGGTGTAGTCTTTTATCACTATAGACATAAAAAATATTCCTTTTGACTTTTATTCAAAAAAATTAGAAAAATATATTATGGAATAAATTATAATTATTCAATTAAAACTCAGTTAATATTTCATGAAAAACACAATATGTGATAAAAAATCAGTTTCATAATTAAAATTACTTCAATAAAACAATTTTGAAAAACTTAGACAAGGAGGAAAAATATATTTAAATATAAGTGAAGTAAAATTATATTTTCTCATAAATATTTATTTTTTTAATAATGTACCAAAGATATTAAAATTTTAAATTGAAAATACAAACTCTTTATATATCAAGTTGATAATAAAATTTTTGGGGTTATCAAGGATAAATTATACTATTTATCCATTGAAAATTATAGAAATCCTAAAATAATGTCATATTTAAAAAATAGATTATTAACTATTTTGTGATGTTTAAATAGGAAAAAAACTTAAACTAATAGAATAGAATTGAAAAATTAATAGTCATAATAAGTAGGTATTCATGTTAAATACATAAAATCGGTGTTACAAAAACCCAATAAAATTGAATATGGGCATATAATTAAATATTTCCCAATGGAGTGTAAATTGAGATGAAGTACCTTATTTCAAATATACCTTTAGTTTATTGTAATTTAACATAAAATATAATGATTCTTAGATTGTTATTAATTTATAGCAGTACAATATTAATTTTTATAACATCTTCATACTTATTCATTAATAATATTTCATTATTTCTATTGTTTCATGTGTTAATTATATCATTTTCTCAGGCATATTTTTTGGGCATCTTGATTATTGAGAATAGGATATAGATCCATAATATATTGAATTATATTAATGTTATAAATATAAAAATAAGTCATTATATAGGTTTTTATAATCAAACATGAATGCTGGACATGAAAAATAAATAATAACGCAACGTGGTAATAGTAGTCCTTACATATGTATGAGGGATAATATAATTTGTATAATTGGTGAATGGATTATTTTGTGAATTATATATAGATTTTAAAGAATCAATATCTTTCATATATCATATATATTCACTATTTCCATCATTATTGATATCTATGTTAGTTTTTTATGGTAATCAAATTACATCATTTTAAATGAGGATCGTCTGTTGTACACATTAGAGATTTCATTGTTTACCATTTCATGGAGAAGGATATGGGTAAATATTATCACTTTAACATAATTAAATCTCATTATTTTTTATATATTGTTATTATTATATTGGTTTTGCAAAAAATAGTTAGATTTTTTAACAGAATAAGTAAAAAATAAATATCTTAATGAAGACAATTGACATTTCTTAGAAGAAACCGATTTTAATATCTTATTAGGGATATTATGGTTGGTCTTTTGGAGATCCCATAACCAAAATATTTTTTATAATGATGTTACAAAGATATTTTTCTAGGTTTTTTTCTATACATATTTCTGGATATGTGTGAAAATGTGTGGGGAGGTGGAACACCATTATTAGTGGTAGAGAAAACAATCATGAAAAATTCTTCTAAGATTCCCCAAAGAACCAAAAAATAATTTACATAATAATAAAAATTCCTCCAAAATACCTTATATTTTAATTTTGGATATTATAATGTTCAAATAATTTTATACAATAGGAATTTGTAAATTTTAATAAAAAAAATACATATTCCATTTGGTCTAACTCAACAATAAACATAATTTATTTTTATGTAATGTAATTAATATTTAATATTTTTAACATTAATTATGAAAAAAGGATGTTTATAGTATTACCTAATATTTATTATTATTATTCCAAATAAATACCACATTTTATGAAATTAATCCCACTAAAGTATAAAAGTTTAATTTAAAAATATACCTAAATGAGAAGACAAAAATAGTTTTTCAGGAAATATAATTTTTTATAAACATATGAGCTTATATTAAGTATATTATTAGTAATCATAATTTTATATATTTAAGTTAATATATATTGATAAATAATCTACAATGGTAATTTAAATCATTCATCATTAATGGTTATTTTATTTAATTAATGTAATACACATTATGTCTTTTTTTGAACAATTTTCTGTAAAATTATTTTTCTAAATATATAACCATATTACCTCCAAATGATCTTTTCATTATTTAATTAAAATTTAACTTACATAAAGTATTAATTTCTGATATTATAATAAATTATTATAAATAAAATATGTAATCGTTAAATACTATATTTTCAGTTAAATATAAAAACTTATTCCTTGTGGAAAATTTCAAAGTGTCATGGTAGCCTTACTTTTTCCATGTACATTCAAAATAAATACTCTTACTTACCAATAATACTTTTTTTTTTTCAAAAAATAAAAAAAATTAAAATTTATTATAGTTTAATTAAGATGAAATTTCTATTTAATATAATTGATTCTCGGGTGTAACATTTCTATTTGAGTAATTCAATTTGTTAATATATTTTCTCTGTTGTTTTGAATATGGGTGGTCTCGTTGTAGTATAATAGAGAGGATTTAAATTCAATTTAATTAGATGTGAACATATGTTTTTTGTTAGTCATGTTCATCCTATAAAATGAAACATGGATCATGTCGTTTAAATTTGAAAGAAATTTGTTATTTTAAAATTGTATTCCACAACTATAATTCTTAATAGGATTTCAATAGATGAGATATACCTAGGGATCAGTTTTCCATTCTTACTGAACCATATTACATCCATCCATGTAGTTCCATTAAAGAAAATATAATCTCCTACAGAAAATTCTGAATCATTACTCTTTTTATTGGTATATATCTTTTTCATTATTTGAGATTATTTAATATTGGCTTGAATAGTCTTTAAAATTTCAATTTTATCATCCACATGTTCATGACCTATAAGCTTGTTATCATGAAATCCACCCCATCGTGATGGTGCAAGACATTTCTTTTCTTATAATTCTTCATATGAACAATTTGAATACCTGAATGGACACTATTGTTATAGGATAATTATTACAAATTTTAATATTGATCCCAAAAACAATGAAAGTCAATATAGAATGACATCTTCATGTACAAAAATATTTTAATTGTTCTATGATATTAACCTATCATTTTTAGGGGGTTATAATATGTGCTTTAATGAAGCTAAGTATCAAGATACATCAACATAATCCTCAAAACAATTTATTTACTTCAAGGATCATGATTTAAAACAACAAATAGAGGTGTTCCATTATGTCTTTCAATGAAATTAATACAGATCCCTATGATTTTATAAACAGTTATATCGTCTTTTATAGTGGGTAAATATGAATATTTGGTTATGAGATCAATAATAACCCACATTGAATCATTAATTCTATGATTCTATTATAGTCGTTGATATATTCTATAGTAATTTTATCATATATTCACATAGGAATATAAATAGGATACATGAATATTATATGAGGTTTTCTATCTTCCATCACCATTTGAGAAACCAAAAAACATAATACAAAATCAAAAATTTATGCTTAAGGTTATTCCTCATAATTATTCATTAAAATACCTATATATATTTATGTTATGAGGGTATGTAGAGAAATTATTGTTATAAGCACCATATAATACATTTCCTCTGAATCAAGTATATATAGAACCCATAGTGTAAAGGAAAAAATTTAATTCCATATTTATAAGTGATGTTTTTCAATTTCCCATCATTCATGGATATAATTTTCTTCTTAAAATTATCATATTCTTATTGGTAACTTTTTATCCTTTATAGAAATGATGTTATCATATTCATTTTAAAAATTAGTGATGAGACCCCTTCCTTAAGAATTAATATATCTATATTGAACAAAACTATGAACGTTGGATCCCTATAGATCTTCATTTGGACTTGATCTCCATTATCATTAATTCGGAAATAATATCATACCCTATTTACCCTCACATGGTTGTTGTTTATTGAACAATCATAAAACATGAGTTGCACAATCAATAACCATTGCATCATGTTAATATAATTATATGAAAATATATATTTTAGGCTATAATAGACATTGTATATTGCACATCATTCATCATGTAAGAAATATCTCTATAACTTCAAAGAAAATATTACACGTTACTACTCATGTCCATGGGTTGGATTTGTTTGTTTATGAATATTCAACTAACTTTATGAATATGAAAGAACATTATCATTTTTCATAATTTGGTTATGTACCTAATTTTATTCGTCACTATATGTCACAAACCCATCATATCCTGATAGTATATCCAAAATTGGATAATTTAAAAATCACGTCTTAAATTAATAATAATATATTTACATTTATTTTTCTATATAAACATAAAACCATTATATGTAAGATTAGTTAATTTGTTGTACAATGATGAAAAATTTGGGACAAATATTCAAATAGTAACATGTAAGTCTAATGAAACTATATACCTAATTTATTCTCATTGGATGAGGCTATTATTTGGATTCCTTTTTCTTCTTAGGGTTAGCTGAGATTCTATCATTACTGACAACATGGTATAGAATAGAAATAATATAGATCTAGAACAAATCTATTTAAACATCCATTATCACTCATCGATTTTTAGTGTCTCTAGTGTTATATGAAATTTATTCTTATTGTCCTCATAGATCATTTAAAATACCATGATATCATCAACGAATAAAATAATGTAATTATCATGGAATTCCTTGAATAATTTATTAATTATATCCATAAACCCAATAGTGAAATAGTCCTTACCAATTTTTTTACTACAAAATCATAATATATATACCATATTTGATATGTTATCACCGAAATATATACATTTTTAACTCATAATTGACTATACAAATAAGAAAGTCTAATAATAGTAAATTATTTACCTCTAGGATGTTAATAGAATATTTTATTAATTATATCAAGATGAAATATTTGTTCTATAATATTTCCATTCAATTCTCATTAATCAATGAATAACCTCACGGATCCAACATTCTTCTTAATAATTATTATATTGTCTCAAAATGATTAAACATTACATTTATTAAATATATTATCACACAAATTTTTATGTTTTACCATCAAATACAATAATTATATATTTTCCAATCTATTAAGAGTCTTTGATAAATGTATATAATTTTGAATTACATAAATTAAATAATCAACTTTGTTATGTGGATAATATATAGGATATTCATTAGAAAATATGTCAATGTATTCCTATAAATGTAGTTTATAAATAATTTATGATTAACTTTTCCATCCATAGATTTTGTTTCATCAAATTTCCTAAGAATATCATTAAAAATAGTTACTAGGGTGGATCTACACATGACCCATATGATTAATTATCTAATAAAAGGATATGGTATTCCATAATTTACTTAAAGTATTAGTTTTCATATATTTTGAAAATATTCAATCATATTTTGAAATGAAGTTTATAAAAATAATTATATTGAATCTAACCATTGGTATGAATAGAAAGTCTATAAATAGAGTTATTTTGTGTTTCATAAATAGAACATCCTAATACATCCTTATCATATTGGTATTTCATCTAATCATTTTAAAAGATAACACAGATCATAATGTTATATGGAAATATCTACTTTTAATAAAAGAGTTATATGATATAAAAGAATACTATAGTCCAGAATCAAATAAATCATTGGTTAAATTTTATAATATGATTAAATTACAAGACAACACATAATTTTATACTTCTATATATTCGGTAGTGATCACATAAGATTAGAGTTCTCCCCTCAACTTTTTATATAGTATGTTACCTTAGAGAATAGATATATGGTGTGAATACTTCCCAATATCTCTAATTTAGTGAGCTATAAATATTTTTTTTACCCATTTAATTCATTACACAGATTATCCATATCACGACTCTTATAAATAAACTCCAATTCCATTAAAAATATTTCTTTGACAATTCTTCACACAATATGCTCCTCTTGGATATTGATTCATTTTCATCATTTTTATTGTTTTATACACATTTTATGGATTTTAATGAACCACTTATTCTCAGGATTCCCATGTAATATATAAGATCAATAAAATTCAATCCATGTTTTTATGATACACAATCATATTAAATCATATGATGATAATTTTTTTTGAATCTATTTCGCTTCATACACTTGGATTAATTAATTAAAATAAATGTTCAATCGTTCATTATATATTTCATATTTATTCCATGGTGTAAATAGATAGTAGTTTTAATATATATTCATACCATACAACAGTTTATTACTATTTTTTTAGAAAGATGTGGAATATTCTCCACTTATTTGACCATTTTCTAGGAGAGAAATATTAGTCAGAAATTATCTCTTGAAAATTTATCTATTCCATGGGTTTTATTTCCTCTTCCTCCATAGAACTCTATAACGATGAACACTAATATCTAAAATAACCATTAAGATAATATACTACTAGTTTAATATTTTCCATTTCATTATATAAAATGTTTAGAAATTTCATTTTAAGGGACGTAATACATTTTTTAACTAACATATGATTAATTATCCCAAAAAATTATGGATGATTATATTGCATGAAGGGATCCAACAATAGAGAATCACACTACGGAAAAACTGGTTTCTCTATTTGGGATAAGACACTTCTCAATACCTAAATATTATTCCCAAATATATTAATTGTCTACTCAATTCCAATAACATCTATATTCGATTTATTAGGAGTGATATTTCCACATTGAAAATGAGTATTCATACTTCATCCAAGATATAAATAACACAATTATAAATACATAAATATTTAATATTTTTTTTAATTTTAAATCATAATATAGAATAATAAATCCAATGTAATACATAACATATATTGAACTTTTATGATTTTCTAATCTTAGGATTATTATCATTACATATTTGTGAAAATATTTAAATCATAAACAAAAACTTATTTAAGAGAAAATTTGAATTATCCATAGTATAAAACATTCATGTCAAAATAGGTTTTGAGAATGGACAATTGTTTTATAACAGGTGATGATCCAGTAAATACCAAATAAGCTCTTTTATATGATATTACACCTAAGTATAATTGTTCCAGAATCAAGACATGTTTTTGTTTACAAATTAGATGTATTACTATAAAAAACTAAATAGTATCATCCTCACCCAAATTTATAATTCCCCTCTAAACTAATCATCCATGTCTACCAAAGGGTTATGTTCCCCGATCTAAATTAGCATAAATATTTTTCTAAATTTATATTCTAAAAATACTCTAATACCAACTATGACAACCCCCACCCCAACAACACATATCTGTGGTTAATTTATTTAACATTAGAAAATATATATGGGGTCAAATATTGATGTACAAATAAATTTTTTATTTATGGAGAACTGGATACATACATGATAATCATTTTACATTAAGAAAATAGTACACAGCAGAAAAAAATAACATCCTCTTTATATTTGAAAACTATTCATGGAATTTATCACCGCATCATGGGGAAAGTAAAGTATATAATTACAACAAAAAATTCTTAGTATGTGTTATGTACAGTGGAATATATCATCATTAAATATGGAATAATCAATATAGAAGGTAAAATAAGTAAAAAAAGTCATCTAATCAATAACATGACAAGGAAATGTATCTATGGATAATATCAATGAAATAATCTCGTGTATTAAAATAAATGAATTCTAAATGAAGGAAATACATAATAATAGAAAGATTCATCTAACAAATACTCATATATATACAGTTCGGACCCTTTTACAACAAAACATATTGTTATTGGTAAAACCCCATTAAATTTGGAGAATTAATTTGTGCTTTGAGACATGTCGATACATCTGGGGGTGTATAGTTATAGGGCCCACCCAACACTACATGTATAATAAATTACTCTTATAATTAATAATTAATACAATTCATGAACAATATATAATATCAATAAATGACTGTATTGAATAATGAATAAGGAATATCTATGTTTGTTTAGTTTATCAAACAAATTTAATGTAAAACACCATATGTAAAAAATATATATTGCTTAAACAATATTAATATGCATGATAATGAATATTTGTTTTTAAGGGAAATGTAATGTAAAATTATTCATAAGAAATTAAATGTTTCAAGAAAAATTCTATCGAAAAAAAAAATTAATAAGTGGGATGAAGATACTAATGGACCATAAAGAATATAGTGTTGTAATAAACATTTTTACTTAGGATGAATAAAGGGAATGGAAGTGAAATGTTAAAATAATCATTCCAATTTTTTTTATTTTAAAACTAATATCATGTTATAGAATAATTCAAATTTCATAAAATGGTTATGGTGGTGGGGTAGTTGGTTCTCTCTCTCAATATAAATGTATAATAAATATATTTTGACTTATTATATTGATGTCTGAAACATACCATCTTGAAATCATTATAAATATTCTTTTAAAACCATTGTTAGAAGTTAATGATAACATAAAATTTACTAAAGAAATAATATTTATAAGTAAAAGGACTTTGTAAAAAATAATAACGTATATGGTTCTGATTTTTTCTACTATAGAGATCCACCCTAGACTGAATTGGTCAATCACTGATGGTGCATTGTACCTTGCATTTCCTCTATCTAAAAGTGGGATGAATTCATCAATTCATCAGAGATGTTTTCTCCTTGAAATAATGAGGAAGATGGGATGTCGGTTCTTCCACTAAATTCATCACCTAGTTTAGGTCTCACAAATAGATTAAGATGTTGTTCATGAAACTCCTCCCTAGTTCCATCTATTCATGGATGTCCGAAAATTATGATCCTTCTGTCTAAAAATTCAAATGGGTTATGTTTGGGTATCAATCATCAATTATAAGAGTAGTCATGTGGGAATCGTTTCCATGTCTCAACGACGGAACATTAGTAAACATATATTCTTCTTTATGATATTTCTTCTTGTATGTCATGGAAACCCTAGGAATACCATGTTGATTACTGGGTATGTTATTCTAGAGTCATTTATTTTGAGGTTTTCCTTAGGCGTCCTATGTTTAACACTGTGTAGGCCACAAGTATTACTTCAAGAGGAGGTGGAGGGTCATGAGTTTGACATCTTGTGGAGATGAAATAGACAAATAAGAACACTTTTTAGGAGTATTAGATAGGTACATCCCTAGGAGGGAGGACTTACAAGATTTAGCATATGGATGGATTATAACTCCCAATGGGGATGGAACTTATGATGGTATGTCCCATAAAGTGATGGTTTCACACCCTTAAGGATGATCTAGACACAACTAGGGGTTAATCAGGAAGGGATACCATAATGAGGGGGACACCAAGGTTTACAATTGTATAGGTATGAACCTCCTGGAGGCTTGTAAGATACCCATTTTATGATATGGGGATCGAAACCAATGTATTTCATTAGATGGGTCAAGGCATACACATTGAGAAGGTCTGGATGCTACATGTAGTAGTGATGAGGTAGATAGAGTTTATGCCCTGAGATGATCTAGATGTATAGAATGATCCCATTGGGATGTGGTAGCCAATGATGGTTTTATTGCTGATATTAATGTGGCTGGAGAAATGGATTTAATGGATGGGTGGTGGAGGGTGTTGGGCTTGAACCACATGTAGGTTTCCTACGTATCCCAGTTTGTTAGGAATCATAGTCCACGAATTTCCAAAATGGGGGAATGGGGCTTATGAGTATATGATTCCATATGGTCTTGGAAGAGATAAGGTCTCTTAGTTTAAGGGAATAATATTACAAGGGATACGACTCGGAAGATAGCATGATGCATATTGATGATGGGATTGGACCTCAGAAAAGATTCATATGTATGAAGTTTATAATACAAGGATCAAATTCCTAATAGTTTATAAAGGGGAATTTGGTCTTATACCTATAAATATTCCCATGGTATGGATGATCTAGACACTACCGATTGTGGATCATTGAGGTTCACCCCTAGAATGGGGCACCAAGGTTTACCATTTGTTGGGATTGAACCTCTTAAGGATTTCTATATACATTGTTTTGAATACATGGTCCAAAACCAATGTAGTTTGGATATAGAGATTAGATGGGTATTACGTGTGGAAGTAGCTCAGCAAAAGGGTTTCATCGTTACTACTAACCTATAATACAATGTGAGTTATTCTAGGTGTGAGAAACAAGTGGATATAGCAGACCAAACGGTCTTGTCACCGAAGATGCATTGGTGAGGGGTGGAGCTAGGCATATGTATTGAATCATACAAAGGAGGATGTCATTTTCTATGAGGAGGATATCAATCATTATGAGGAAGATATCATTCACTATAATTATTATATAGATAAACCTATAAATATGTGTCGGGGTATACATGTATACTACCCAATGGACACATTGAGAAAACTCCCAGAGTGAGAGCGAGGTACAAAAAGTCTCTAATTCCCATTCCCTATATGATCCTCTATGAATATCCACACATGTAGAGACAATAGTTTGTTGTCCTCTATTGATGATTTTGGCATGCGTCAGTTTAATATCCTATAGCTTGATGGTTGGGTAAACCCCTCTTCACTACTTGTACATACATAACTCATACCAACCCATAAATGGGGATTTGAAGTCTTCTTAAATACAATACGAGAGTGACGTGGATGTGTGGTCACTCATGTGTCCCATTTTAATGTAGCTATTATTAAATTCAATAGCCATTAGTGTAACTTTAGTAAAATTAAAAATTAAAGGATACAAAATAAGGGATTATAGATGAGGGACCATGAAATAATTGTTCACAGGCCTGGATGGTGGCAGAGAAGAATGTATCACAATGTAGGAAGCCTCACTAAGAGGTGATTTTTTAATATCATATGATTTTTTGAGGTTAGGTGCTACACAAATATTAGAGCTCTATGATAAAGGGTGACCCTACCTTTGCACAGAGGCAGTAGGTGTTAAAGGAGAGCCTCATTTTGGATTAACGATAAAAGAAGCTTCATGTACCCTAGTGGTCCTTACTCCTCCGAAAAGGGAATAGGACATAATGAATGGAATAACTACCCTTGGAGTGGGTATATATGAATAATAGAATGTGGTTTTCCTTATGCTTTAGTACCTTGGTTAATTCATTTTTTTCTTGGGATCATGATCCTCGTGATTGTCATGAAAGTGGGGGTTAGAAGTAGAATGGTCAGGGTAGGAATGTGTTTAAGAAGGGGTGAGATGGATATTTATATGGAAAGGGGTCTAGTGATTCTACGATTTGAGCATGCATGAAAAAACATTCTTCATGAAGTGGCATGGACCGTTAGACTCGCATAGTGGTTCATGCCTAACACTCACGGGGTTCATCGAAATCAGGGAGCCATCTACCTCTAGTGCTTGTAGGGAATTTCAGAATCATGGAGACCTAGACCTTAAACACTCATGGGACTCTTCAGCCTAGTGAATGTGCCCCCGATCAACCTTGGTGTGGTCAAATTTTTTAGGGACATCCTTAAAGGAGATTCACAAGGCAGACCCATTTTATGATTATTTTGTATATTTTTGCTCGAATGAATCATGTCATCAATTGGTTTTCATCATTTATCATGGATTGTGTATTTTGTTTCCCAACAATTCCCCTAATAATTGTAGATGATGACAAAATATGGTCCAATTATGAAGGAAAATCATTGAAAACCATAGTGATCAGAAATATGGATCGCGATGAAGTGTGCGTGATGCGCACTGGTGTGGTGTCATCATGAAGCTTTGGGACAGGAAGGTGTCCATGAAGATCTCTTGTACACTACCTATAAATATTGTGTTAGGAACCATTTACCATATGATTACTCTTTGTACGATTGTGTCTGATCTATCGTTTTAGGAAGTCATCCTCCTCGCCAATGTTTCTTCATGACTTGGGTTCTTTGGACCATTGCTCCCCGAATGCTATATAAAGAACTGGGGGTTCATAATCCTCTTTTTCTCCAAGATATGCACAAATTCCACCAAGGCTATATGATCAAATGTTTCATATACATTCTTTATGAATGAAAATCACAAACATAGTTATGAAAATTTAATATGTCCCAAATTGACAGCTTCTTTGGATGGTGCTCAGGAGATCCTTGTGGATCCATTCTATAGGAATGATATTAAGCACAATATAACAATCACAAGGTATATTTGTACCCATTTAGATCACTGATCACCACAAGAGGTGTTGTAAAATGTGGAAAGTGGACTTCCCCTATGCATGAGGCTTCAACTGAATTACTTGAGATAGATGGATGAAGTCTTCATTCCAAAGGAATGTAGGGATGAACCATCTTACCGGTTCAGTGGTACACTTGGACATTTCTAGTGGTACTGGGCTACTGATGGCTATATACGGAAATGTTACTCCTCCATTATAGAAGACTATCATTAAACCCACCTATATAATTTAAATGGGAAACAATTTTACAAAGAATTATTTCCTTCACAATTTAGTAGAATACTCAAGGTGAGGTTATGATTCCTAGAGAAAGGGTGTATATACAATTTTGATCTGTTACAAGGCATCCATTTTACAATGGAATGAGAATAGGCTAACTGGGCATGTGTTTCCTATGTAGCATTTGGGATGGTGCTAAGATGAGTGGTTCTATATGATGTGGAATGGTCATCCCACATCCAAATATATCAGTCAGAGGACATCATTGTAGAACTTATAGGTATATGGTTCAATAGATACCAACACATTCCATTTTCATCAGGGATAGGGCAACTTTAGACTATGAAATCTCCATAATATTTCATGAATCAATATTCAGGGGGCCATGTATGACAAGTTCCTCTTAGTGTATAATTGTTGTGAGGATGAAGAAAAGATTCCATTTCTGTAAAAGGAACTACTAAATCCGTTTTCGAGCACAAATAAGGACACGTAGACCACAAGGGGTGTCCATTGTATGTATTTGTTTTGATATTTCCTAAAATTCACTATATAGGTGCAATATAAGGGTGAGGAGAGACCCATTAAGTTTTCAACAAGGCCTCGAACCTTTCTAAGAGGAGAATAGTGAGTAAGGGATGGTTCTTATTAATAAACCCTAGAGAATATCTACTAGTTGTTGTGGGGTTAAAACATCAATGATGAGAAGAAACATGTATTTAGGATATAAGGATTCATTGTTGTTCTCATTTGTCGATAGATATTATCAGTGAGGGATTCATATATGGGATCATTACCAAAAACCTTAATCATGGTAGTTATTCTTGGAATAGTGTAGTGTCTCAATCAAGGGATCATGGTGTTGGTGAAGCTGTATAAGGTGTTATTACATATCAGTGAGAGGAATATTTCATTATGTTTCTATGGGCCACATCACATTTTTTATAGGCGGGTGTTCATATATATGGGATGATATGAATATCTGAATCCCATATCCCCTCCCGATAGAAAAATTCGACTAGCAATTCTTAATATCACATGGTATTTACAATTCAATCTGAACATGATAGCATTGATTAGTAAGATTGGGTGAGAAGATCAATTCAATACTCACGTATTCCTCTAATGATGGGAGTTATACCAATGAAATTAGTGTAATTGAATGGTGAGGATTGTATCTCCTGGTCTTTAGAGGCATATTGCTGGTGGCATGGGTGGATTGTGAGCCAATACAGGAACCATAAACACCACACCAATTATAATGCTAGTTTCAGTGTTTGTAGAGGTTGAACCAAATGATGAACCTTGGAGTACATTATGAAAAAAAACCCATTTTTGATGTAGAAGGTCTGGAAAAGGTTTACACCATAAGATAGAATGATACCGAATGAGATCCATCCATCCTCTACTACATTTATTTGGGTCCATGAATACTCTCTATTCTGAAAACTGCATACATGGAAGAATTTATGAAGTAGTGTGAAATATGATCCAATGATGGAGTGGCCCCAGTACCTCAATGTTGAACACAGATGGAGGTATGGGTGCACTATGGTTGTAGGGATGTTGAAAATCATGGTAGTGTAGCTGAAATGCCAATGCCACCTATTCAAGTTCCTCACCAGAATGGGATGAAATATGGTTGATACCACAATTTAGAAAAAGTCAAGGGGAAGGGGAACCATCAAGAGTGTTCCACAGGGTACCTCCCCTTGTTCCTAGGCATCGACTAAAATATGAGGGAATTATCAAGGATGTTATCTATCCTAATGTGTGGGAAATGTAAGATTTCAACCAACGTCTCCTTAAGACTAGTAGGATGTGGAACCATGTGAACCATTTTTGGATTGATCTGGTTTGGATTGGTAACTCCCAGTGCAGGTTCTTTGTGACTCATACGGAAGGGGAGTGGTTCGTGGATGAATTGGAGGACCTGGTTCAATCTCTACGCACTCCACGTCCAATGACATAGTATGTAAGGGTGCTACTATGCATGAACACTCATCTAGAACTATCAGTTTTGGGGATGGAAGTGCACATTAATTTAACCAAGGAGTCGGAGGAATCCTTGGGGGAAGACACAGATGAAGGGAGTCCCCTTATGTTAGGAAGGTAGTAGCCTCTCGGGTTACTTATTTAGAAAGATTCAATGAATCTATTGAAGTATGATTTTACTATTCCATGGTGCTACTACTAATCTCATTATTTATCTGGATTCCTAGTCTGACGTCTATTAAATATAAGAGAATATGGCACATGATACCCCTTCCCATAGGGATGGATCTGTATTAATGTGAGTAGAGAACCAATCACTGGGGATTGTGTACGTAGTGAAACTGGATGCTGGGTCCTATAGTGTTGGGGAGTCCAGGTTGGTCTATATGGAAAATTTGGGGCCTTGAATAATATATGGGGGGCCAAGTCATGTTATAATATGAATGGAAAGCAGGGATAATTTGTTTTTGATGATTGGCCTATGTATGTTCCATGAATTACAGAATCATACTTTAGGATTTATCAACAAGACTGACTAATGTGGTCCTCATCAGAATAGTCCATAGAGTAGTGGGTCCCCTTTCCGTGAGAATGGTTAGAGGACCTATGTCCCCTTTCCTGATATGGGTGCTGGTCCGGACAGATCTAGTTGTCCTAGCATACCAAGCCATAACCACTTGTGATTGGTCAATTGTATCTACCATTGGTGGTACTGGATTCGATGAAAGGGACAACCTGATCAATGAAATACCAAGTCATGAATACCAACCTAAAGATATGTTTCTTGATACTTTTGACATGATTATAGTGGAAGATCCTCCAATTGAATTCATGGACTCATTTCCAGAGTACAAACCTGCCGACACAAAGGAGCTTGAAGAGTTTGATTCTAATGTATTAAAGGATAGTCGATCCATGAAGTTGGAAAACCATTTCATCACCATTATTCCATAACCACAATGGATAATCCAGAGCAGATCACTTCACCACTACCTATGCAATTTGTGTCTATGGGGGGAAGATGAGTGAGGTCTTCACAAGATCATCTGGGAGTACTTTTTTGAGAATATATAGGAATGTAATCATCACTTGACATTGTATGGAACTTGTAGAAATCACTCACCACCTAGATTATTTGGGAGGATGAATAGGAGGTCCCACACCTATTAACTGAGCTAGAGTAGGAAAGATCTAGGGTGGTTGAGATTACCATGTAGGTTGATGAAGAATAAAGAGATATTAGATGATGAAATTGAATCTGAATGGCTACATGTAAAAGGGAAAAAGAGTTTGATCTCTCTATTGAGAGGGTGACACCATAGGGGATATGTTTTGGCTGAACTGAAGAAAATTTTTGTCATTAATTTTGATACATCTATATGCATGGAAAAACTTTTTATTGCTTTAAATATGGAATCAAAATGATATTTCTAAAACAACCAATGATCAATCCCTAAGCACACATGGGTCAGGACCAACGTGGGGAACAAGGGATAATAACATATTTATTTTCTATGTATGGGAGAGCCATATAATGATTGAATACATGGGGTTCACCATTATTAATGGTCCACTATAAGGGTTTTGGTTGATAGACGTTGTCACTTAGGAATAGGGCTCTCGGAGTAGTAAAAATTTCATTTCCAATGTGCATTAGCGAATGCATGGGACAGTGCCAGGGGCGTTAGAATCAATCTAAACTATGGGTAATGAAATGTTTGAGTCATGAGACCCAAAATTTTGAATAAAAAGGATGTGGTTTCATGATATAGGATAAAAAATAACTATGTTCAAAAACACAACATCCATATTTCTTAGCGTGAAGTGGTGACGAAAAAATAATGGTTAAATGCTAACCATGTTCCAAACATGGGAACATGTCCTTAATTATTGTCCAAATTATTCTACGGCATTGGACTAGGATGGTAGTTTGGCCATGTTTTTAGGGACCATAAAATTATGAGGTCCCTTCAGTTGTGATGGGGGATGAGCTTCCAAATTAGGGGAACACAATGCATGGAAGTGGAGTGATGGAATTTTCGAATGGCTTCCAACACTATTGTAATTATGACACTATTGATTAAATCACATTTTTCTAGGTGAAATAGTCTGAACAATGATCAATCCAATCATTCAGTGGAGAATCATCTCAGATACCAAGTGACATCTGAAGATCTTAATAACGTAATAGATTAATATAATCACGGAATAGGACCTCCCGTTAAAGGTCATGGTTGCTTCATAGTTTTACAGCATTCAAAATAAAGATACTGAAAACATTGTTTATTATCATATTTCATAGAAGATCCATGATAAGGTTTAATAGTATGTGAACAAAATGTTGAACATATTTTAAGGTCGTACTTCCGGGAACCTAACCATTAATTTAATGGATTGTTGGATATAATAATGAACATATATACACACAATATTTTAGTGGCACATAGAAAATGAACTCAACATGAATAATCCCATAGAGGCTTTGTCACCACACAATTATCAGGGAACATTAAAAAAATGGGCTCCCAATTTAAGGACATATATTTTGGACTGACAATCCATCATGTGACATTACCATATCAATATTTTCCTTACAATAACTCATAAGACTAGGCGTGTTATTCTCGGTGTAGGAAATAATGAATGGTAAAGGGCGTTCACTTTATATGTGGCAGCGTACATTAGGAGGGACACCAAAGATGAAATCCCATTTTGATACACGAATGTAATGGATGTAAATTGGTAATACTAAGGCCATTGTAAAGGGGAGATGGTGAGTAAGGGTTGACTATTGACCATGTTCGAATCATAGGGATCATAACTACACTATAAAAAAATGGGGTGATAAAATATTGGATCAACTATTGACTAGGTTCAAAACAAAGGACATGTCACCTCCAGCTGATGATCTATTAGGGGGTTGGCCCATGATGGGATGTGTGCTGAAGCTTAATGAGATAATCACCATTAGGGGTTCCATCTAAATTTTAAGGATGCTGGAAAAACCCAAAACAATTTCTCTAAATGTTGACTGATAATTTCATGGAGTGGGATTTACAATCGGGAGTAAAAATAGTTTAAGGACTTATTTCCAAGACCATGGTAGAGAGTTTAATGATGTGTTCCTGAGATGATGAATATTTAATCCTTTAGGGTATGTATACAATATGTAGGGGTAATTCCCAAGGATAATGATGCCAAGGTGGCATATGTATTGTAAAAAGACCTTAATATGAATGGGATAAAGATTAAGGTCACAATGCTAAGACCATGACTAAGGCCATGGGAGCCAAATAGATTAATAATCATCTGGATCAGCCCGATGAATGAATTTTAGGTAATAAAAAAGAATCACATTAGTGATGGAATCATGTACTATTTAATTCAATAATACAGAGTGGTATAAGACCGACACTGGAGGGGGAAATCCACTCTGATAAGAATGAGTAATCATCTCAAAATAATCATAGGGCTTCCAGAAATTGTTCAGTGTAAGATTGCAATTTATTGTCATGTATATGACATCATATCATAGTTTAACGTCATAGATTTTTGACTGAAGAGGTTATCATAGGTGGATGTGTAGTGTAACATTATGACAAACCTAAATTGAATAATGCCAATGAGGCCCAACACCAAACCACAGATCACAGAGAAGACATTAATATAGTTTAAAGACATGTTTCTTAGATTATATTGAGGGAAAAGTCCATAAGGATTGATTGATATATTTCTAGTTCCAAAGAAAATGTGGATAGATGTCATTATATATCTACTGAGGGTAGTAATCAATCCACATAGAGTTTTAATATCCCAGGTAGTTCTACATCATCTGTTGAGGAAGAATGTGTTCTGATGTGAATGAATGAAAATGTAGTAGCTAGGCAGAAGGGTGGAACTCAAGAATCATTATGTATCCTAAGAGAGAAGGAATCAAGCTATGCATAGTTCTTAATTAATATCATTGTGTATGTCTAACCCATGAATAAAAAGATGGGCTCTCTCTTTTTCATTTTTTTATTCATTTTATTCTCTTTTTAAATGGATGTACTAGGATGTAATTTACCGGTGTCAGTATATATCCCATTAGGATTCGAATTAGGCCATATGTAGTTCTCTCATGTGGCAAGGAAGGTAATCAGTGCAAGGGGTGATGATATCATAGGTGTGAAAACCATGACATATTGAAAATTTTAATCATGCAGTTAGGATTATAACTGTAATGCAGTTTAAATTCACGCGACTATGATGTGGGTGCATGCATAATTAGTTTATGAAGAAAAGTAAAATCAATGAATCATAGTTTATTATATTGTTGTATGGATGTGGATTCTATATATTTTATTATCATATGGATAGGTAGTTCATAAGAATATGCTTTAGATTCCGGATTCCTGGACTCATGTGGGTACAAATAGTTTGAGGTCATATTTGATGGACCTGCTGAAAAATGTTTAATGTTGTGTTGCCTGGACTTTAGGCTCTTAGCAAAAGTTCAGAGTGTTTAGACTGTAGGGATTAAGCGCTTCAAGATGAAATGTGTAGTGTGTAAAAATGGAAAACATGATGTAAATGATGACCATGGAGTCCAAAAATCACACACAACACAATACAGAAGAGTCCAACATATAGATTTAATTCATAATAATCAGACTAAAAAATTGATAGGCATTTTATATTAATTAAACAAGGATGATGGGTAGAAGATGGTTAATAAGGGAAGTAAAAGTAATATCCATTATAACCGGATGTGAATAAAGACTAGATAAATCCTATGCGACACCATGTACTCTTGAGAGAAACTTAGGCCAAGGGGCTGAAAGATTGAAATCATGTTGGGGCCCATGGAATATGTGTTTGGGTATTTCTACGTATCACATAAGGATGGGAATCAAAAAATATATAGGTATTGATCATGGAATGGTAGGATACCAACACTGTAAGTATAGAGAGTGGGTATATAAGATGGATATGCATAGTGTAGAGTAGTAAAAACCCACATGTGAACGGGGACTAAAGAGGCCCAACAGCACATAACACATTCCCAATAGATCCATTGAGAATCTCATTTAGGTCATTCAATTTGGACATAAGGGATCCTTGTTAAAGGTCATTTGGATAGGTTTATAGGAACAATATTTCCAAATATTAAATATGTGGTTCTATCACACAAAGCTACCTGATGTGAATGGGGACCATCGAGGCAAGCACCACATAATACATTTCCAATAAGAACATGCACATATTTTAATTTCACAATTCATTGACTATAAAGTAGGGAGTGGGGGATCCAAAAGAAGGGATGTGTGTAGTGCAAAAGGACTAACCCTGTATGAATGAGGGTCAATGATTCCCACATTCCATGAAACATCTTCAATGAAAATGTTCACATAGTTTAATGTTATAGTTCTTGGTTTTGGGTGGTCAGTTTAATGTCATGTGCATGGGATGTAAACACCTAGTTTAAGAGAGAAGAGTTTGGACCATAAGTATTTTCAGCTATTCCATGTGGGTACAATACCAACCCGGACTACTCATCCAATGTGATCCATGATATTTATGGGAAACAAAGAGAAAAAAGGATTTACATGACACATGTAAGTACATAGTAGAGGAATGGGGAAGTCATGTTAAAGATTTCCCAAGGATGCTAATCGACCTTCGAAATGTGAAAAGGCACATTGAGGGGTAACACCAAGGGTGTTAGAGTTCCTCCAGAACATAAGGGGGTGAAAAGTGTTAATTATGGTTACTAATATGTGGATAATTATGAGGGTATAAATAATATGGAGAATAATTATTGAAATTGTTCAAAAAGAAGTATCAATATCATGTCAGCTGCGATGGAAATAGATAGATTAGAAAGGACCACTGACCACATTCAAAATGTGTGCTTTGTCATGTTATTCCAAGTCATATAGGGCCTTGGATCCTGATGGTAGGTGAGCCATGTTCCCAGGAGACATGCCATTAGGGGGTCCCTTTATACATGTAAGAGGATGGAGATCCTAATAAAGGGTCACATGAAGCGTGGATACAGAACATGATAATGCCCATGTAGAATCCCACATACTATGTCATACACTAAAATACATCTGATCACATTAAGGAGGTGTAATAGATAAAGTTATTATATCTCATTATTAAGGATGGAATCCTCAAAATAGATCTTTTATATGGAATAATAGTAGACTTGTTTCAAATGAAGAGGAAAGAAAAAGGGGGAAAAGGGTCATGAACATGTGGCTAGGCCCAAAGGAAAAATTTATGAGCATCACTAGGTATCTCATAAGGATGGGAATCAAGCCACATGTAGTTCCGGATGTCTCTATTGTTTAGCATAATTTGTAAATGACATTTTTTCCAATCCTTTTATCATCATGCGGCTACGAAAATGAGTGTAATGTAGTTTATTATCATGGAAGTAGAACGATAAGGGGGAGTACATCCATAGTAATACACATGCAGAGCCCACTATAACATGATGTGAAGTAGTATAAAGATGCCCTATACTATGCTACATGTTCCTATGGAAGGCATGTGTAGAATTTAGAGTCATAATTCATGGGAATTGGATTATAGTTTAAGGACGTATATTTTGGACCATTCGATGCTTCTTCGATACATATACAAAGCACATCGAGGTGATGAACCCGATGTGAATGAGGATTCAGGGGAAAATCACTATACAATATATTTTAAAGGAGAAACACATATATTTTATAGTCATGATAGAAATGAAATCCTAGTTTAAATTCATAGATTTTAGACCATTGTGGAGGCCAAAGGGAAAAAGGGATGATGAACCTAGGGCTGGGCTCAAATCCATAATGTTCATGATTTTCTATGTATTCTATGAGGGAAAGAATCAATTAGCACATTTTTCTGGAGTTTCATGTAGTATAACTTAATGTGGTAAGAATGACTGTTTCAATACATTTTATTATCATGATGCTAGGACTTTTGGGGGAATATATATCCTAAAGGGGGTGTGTATAGTGTGGAAGATTAACCCGGTGTGAATGAGGACCATGGAAGTCCACACCACACAACACACTCCCATGAGATAACTAAGGATAAGGGGCTAAAATTTTTAAATTATATCTTGTCCCAAATAATAAATGTATGGGAGTTCCTACATATCCTATAAGGATGGGAATCAAGCCATATTTATTTCTATAATTCTGTGCACTTTATCATCATGTGGTAAGGATGAGGGAATAAAAAACTGTTCCCAAGTGAGGTACATGATGTGTCTGTTATAACACGATTTTATTGAATATTAAGGAGGCCCCATACTTTACCATGTACATCTAGTGGAAGCATAGGCTGATGGGAAGGGGATTTGAAATAATTTTTTGTTGGGGCAATGATAAAATGTATGGGTGTTCCTACATTTCACATATTAATAGGAATTGAGCGACATGTAGTTCTTACATTATATGTAGTTCAAAATCATATGGTAATAATGGGGGTTGTTATGTCATTTGAAATCATGAAACTATGACATATATATTTGATGGTTTCACTTTCTGTAGCTTGGATAGTATGAGCGATGTGATGTACTACTTGATGATGTTGGTGCATTGGTTGAAGGAGTGATGCAATCCCCAACCATGGTGACCAATGGGTATTCACTATGAGGATAATACATATGATTTATGTATAGTCCTTCATAATTGGGCTCCATATTTGGTAGCTTCATACTGGGTATCATTGGTGGTCAGAGTATCAGTACTATATCACCTTGAAAGAAGGTGTAGATTTGAAAATTTTTGTTGAAATCTGTAGATATCTTGTTCTAGTGCCCCTCTAGATTATGTAAGACCTTCTGCCTATTTTTGTCGAGGGATTCCAGTTCATCTATATGGACCTTGGAAAGCTGTTCATAGGTCTGTTTCTCATAGATAGATGTTTGGAGTGATGGTGAGTAAATCTTGATGGGAGAGTCTACCAATATCCTATACAATATATAATATGGGGTAACATGGGTGGAATTGTTAGATGGATTCTGTTAATCCTAGAGGTAATTTGGAGCTTTTTTTATAACCATTTTTGATTCTCGGCAGCCATATTTTTCCGAATTTTGGGTAGGGGCTTGTCAAACACCTTGATCTATCCATTATCGTGTACATGATAGTGAGAAGTATGGTTGGACTGGATGTTATACATAGTGTGTAATTTCATAAGATAAATTTTTCATATATTTGTGTCATTATCGATGAGAAAAAAATGATGGATTCCTAATCAAAAGATAATGAAGGATCTATCAATTTCAACAATAGAATGTCCCTAGACTTCCTTGAGCAGAATCACCTCTTCCAAAATGGAAGATAAATACATTTTTGTCAAAATAAAACTATAAAGATGAGTTTTTGGTAGAGGATATGGTCCCATGACATTGATTAAACAAACAAAAAAGGGTTTAGTGGACATGATAACATATAGGGGCCTAGACGGTCGATGAAAAATGTGTTCATGTATCTGAAATGAGTGTATGCTCTTGGCGTACACGATATATCCATAGATAATGGGGGGATACTTGTAGTCTAAACATTGAATATGGTGTGAGAGTCTCAAACTTGTCTGATGATCTCCATATAAACTGACATAAACATCCAACATATCATGGGGAATCTCGCCAACTTGAATATAGAGGAGGAGAATCCCATCGAACCCATTATTGTAGAGTAGGTGCTTATGGCAGGGAGCAATCTTGAGGGTGAACTATACTACACATCGATGGGTTCTCTCATTCTCGGCTCTGGATGTAAATATATTTTAATTAAGGACTTACTTAATGAAAGGTGTTATCTAATCTGAGTTCTCATCCATTATGGTAGGATGATATACGTGTCCTGATGTGGATGGATCATTCATAAAATAACATACCATCTAGTTATCATCATCATCCAGAGTGATGAGAACAATAACCCTTTGATGAAATACATGGATGATCAAGTCATCTTATTCAGGGTATGTGAGAGATGTGTCTAGGTTGGCAATGAAATCATCTCAACCATTCTGTGACCAAGAAAAATTAGTGGCCTTTGGCAGAGAAGGGAACGAGGCCATCAACTACAGAGTGCGCTCTAATAGGGGCATCAGTTCTAGCTTCTAAATGATATAGTCACCATTACTCTACTAGATGACTTACTCAGAGTCTCCCTTAACATGTAGCTGGGGAACACCCATCTCAAGAGCCTTCTCAAGACCGGTGCAGAGATCCTAATACTCTGCCTCATTGTTGGTGGAGCCTTCTAAAAATGAGAAAAAATATGGAAAGACATCCTACATATTTGGGATAAAGACAATAACCATTCTTACTATTTGGAGATTGAAATCCTTAAACATTTTATCCTTCGGGATTCAGGATATGACATAGATGTGAATAGTATAATATGGAAAAACCTGATCCACAGGGAGGATGTCATCATCTGGATAATCATGATCCACGGACTACTTTTTTGGGGATGGACAGGTAGCCACCATGTCATTCTGCACTTGACCCTTGATATATTTAAATAGAAGGAACCTGATGTCGAACTAGTGAAGGATCAATTCCCAATGAGCTAGATGGAATAAAAACATAGGTTGGTTCATAATATTCTTTAGAAGAACCACATGGTACACCAACTGTGTCTCATGATTCTTCAGATAGTGCTACTACTTCTATACTACAAAAACTAGGAAATAGCATATCTTCTTAATAGGAGTGTATATTCATTATGTTATGAGGAGAATACAATTTAGATTGTATATTTTTTTTAAATCCCTTCATTGTGCTTCTAATAGATAAGGTCACCAGGGATCAATCTAGGGTGGTCACATAAAGGATCATTGACTTCCTGGAGACGGGAGGCATCAGAACAGGAAGCTAATGAAGATACTAATTTATTTCCTCAAAAGTTGTCTAACACTCTTCATCCAACTAATATATGGAACCTTCCCTCATTAATCAACAAAATATCTCACACAATCCGTTCAGATTTGCAACGAGTTAGTGTATATATGTTATGTGTAATTGAAAATTTTATAGCTCTCATAGGTTTCTTGGACGGTTCATCTAACTGATTTCATTGATCTTATCTAGAATGATCTCGATGAATATGTAACTGAATAGAGCCAATAATCATTTCAGATGTATCCTTGAAGACATAGTTCAAGTTGTTCATCATCAGATGGTGAGATAAGAGGAATCCATTCACTTTCTCATTATCTCCAAGATGGTCCTAACATGATTGGTATTTTACCACCAAATCGTCCATTACTCATTCCACTAGCATACCATGTGATGGATTGAATATGTGTTTTGTGATATGATAATAGGTGAATTTTGTATTCTTCAAACCAAATGGAATTAGATGATTTAAGAATGTCCCCTTTAGAACATTAATAGTAGTTGAATATTCATCCTTTGGGTTTATTCAGATTTGGTTGTACCCATAATACAAATCCATGAAGGAGAGATCCTGGAACCTAGCAGTGGAGATAATCAAACAACTCTTTTAAAGGGAGGGGAAAATCATCCTTTGGATAGTGGCAGTTGAGATCATGGAAGTCAACGCATCAATTAATCTATTTATTCTTTTTTTCCTTTGAATTTTTTTTTCTCACCATCTATGGTATAAAACCTCCTTGATGAACGTGTATTTGATAATATTAGCATCTTAGGCCTCAAACATGGTGCCCTCAAAATGGTGCATCTTTCTAGAAGGTTATTTTAACACATATGGAAAAACAATGAGACCAACATGGTGTATGAATACTTGAGGACCTATCTTGGTATCCCATAATAACTCCATGAAAATACATCATGATTATGCTTTATGAAATCCAAAAAATCTTGTTGTTATCTTACGTTCATAGATTCCCTGATTAGTGTTGGTCTCAGGTCTACCTCAAGATCAAGATTCACCTATACAAACTCATCGAAGGTGGTGGAGACACCCTCTTCGAATTAGTGAGGATCATATTCCAAATCTTATTCATTAAATGAGGTAGTGGAATCAACATGAAGAGATTTTTTACCCAATCCATCAAATCCAAGGGAACACAGGGGCACACTTAGGAATACGTAGAACATTCACTTGTGGATTCTTATAATACTAAAATTAAGGAAATTTCCGTCGAGACACATCCACCAAGCCATTGACCAAGGGTTCATCGACAGATGATGTTAATGTAGTAGTGGTGTGTTAACTGTGTTGGTTCCATCTAGATCGACAGAATAGTAAAATATTATTTTCAGTTATTTTCCAATGGGGGAACATATTGATACCTCATAGGGGTAAGGTTTTTTATCACATGATCATGATCTGTGTAGGAGTATTATGTAGTCTTCATGAGTTCCTTGTAAATGGGAACACTCTTGCCACTATTTTATGAAACATTCATTGGGTTTCCCCATGTTGTGTGTTGTGGCCTCCAACTGGTGAGTTGGGAGGATGAAATCATCATCCAAGTCTTTCTATTGGTCTGCCTCAATATTATTGTGCTCAACCTCATTTGTTTGAACCCATTTTTCATTTCTCTTATAATAGTCAGCATCTAGATAGAGAGATTCAAAAGTGTAAAAGGGTGATTCATCACCTTGGAGAAAATCCACTCAACCATTGAGGGAGTACTTGAGGCATTGATGATATAAGGAGTAACCTTTTCTGGGATGGTGGAGCCAGGGTCTACCATCAGTGCATTGTAGTTGGTATTGTGTGAGATGACCATGAACTCAATTCCTAAAATCTGGCACCCAAGCTAGGTTTTAGGGGAATCTTGTCACACATCCTCTTCTCTATCATGTCATAACCAAAAATCTTCATATCAAATAGACTTAGATCATTCTTATTCGATGATAGTTTACAATGTGTTTGGATTCTGAAGAGATTGATCCTAGAACCTGTTTTGATGAGAAAATAGTGTACTTCAATGCCATTATAGTGGCCATGATGTACAACAGGCTGATGTCCCCATATATAGATGATCCTTCATCATCTCCTAGAAAAATGTTGATACATTTTAATTTTCCTCACTCAACATTCTTAGAATGGAAGGCATCTATAGTCAGGAAAAACTATCTTAAACTAAGGGGGTGTCTTTCATGAATCTATGTGTGATTCATTCATATCTTTTGAAATGTGAAGATCCTCAACGATTGAGATCCTTATAGGAATATAACCAATATTCATAGCACATCATACTTTCATGTTAGGATCAAATTTCAACTTATAGGATGTTTCAATTTGGTGTGAGGTATGATGGTACCTTCTAGTCAAACTGGTAACTTCTAGCTATTGAAGGGGATATCCTATTGATAACTAAATGAACCATGAAAAATTACTACTAACTGAATGATTGATGACTGACGAATGTCTACTTCTAGAAGCATCTTACCCTGTTATTGTCGTGGAATCACTACCTAGTAGAGTAGCACAAATGGTGGTTGCAGTAAATTTGACTGGACCTTCTGAGAGGACTATGCATGTTGAGCTCTTGGATAATCCTACTTATAAGTCTCGGTACCATGCATGGATTGGATAGAATTGTTGGCTTTTTCATTCTAATGATCCACATATCCACGACCCGTTGGGTGACGACATTGACTCGGAACATTAAGAGGACCATCATAACACTCCTCGTTACTATTAACAACGTAAAGGTCTACCTATTTGATGTAATTCACGAATTCATACTCTTGGTCATCACATGAGAAATACTCTAATATTGGGAGAATTCTGGGGTTGATTCCCATTTCTGGGGAAAGAAGTTGTTGAGAGTGTGGGATGACTTTGACACCGGTGATGGGATTTTATTTCCATTGAACCACTGAGGCATTCTATTTTTAGAAGTATAAGGTTTAGTAGTGGATTAAAAAGTTACATCTAGAGTAGGTGCCACAATTTTTGGATACTTGAGACATTTCAAACGAGCATGAATGAAGCCATGGGTGTGAGAAACTCTTTTGCAAGAAAACCATACCTCCTAATTCTATGACCTAAATCTAGAGGCCTTACATCATTCAAAATTGATGTAACAATTAGACTTGGCTCACATTCATGATATCTATGCTGAGGAAGGACCCAATAGGACAATATTTTGGTCAACTTGTTCTTGTAGAAATTTATTTAACAGAAAACATCACTTGATGGAATGCCCATGGATTCTGTGATAAGTGCAGTGTTCTGGACGATCAGTGTTGTCAGCCTTCTAGGGCCTCTTGAAATCTAGAATCTTCAAAATACCATAATCCAAGGCACCTAAAAAATAATGTGGAACCCAAGAATCATTGAATGATTTTGTATTTTTCCTCCTATCAAGGAATGAAACTCTGTGACAAAGGATATGAAGAGGGGGTGGACTAATTGTCCCACTAAGGTGGTGGTGTTTCATTAAGAAATTATGACTACGAATTCAACAATTGGAATTACTATACCTCAGGCTAGACATGGGGCAATTTACCTTGGCGAGGTTGTGTAATAGTATCTTACGTTTACAACTCTAGCGGCCTGGGGACCTCTATCTATGAGATAGATGACATCCCTACCATAGAGGCTCTTCTTGTTAGATCTAAATGATTCAATGGGAATGACTACATATAATTTAACAAGGATTCTTCTAGACAAAATCCTTGTTATAAAATTCTTGAAATATTTCTAGAAAATTATTTTTGATGGGGGATGAGACCATTTCATTCTTGAAAATTTCCACACACATCGTCAATAGCTTCTCCTGAGTTAGAATCATGTTGAGTGAATAAGTAAGGACATTACACCTTGAATCAAAGTCTTCAACTTTCTCATCTGGATATTGATTTCACATGAAGATGTTAGTAATAATAGTCTAATTGGTGGTAGAGTTGTTGTAACTCCCTGACCCGAGTTACCCAAATTCAGTGCAATGTTACATAACATTGGCATGATCACAAAAGATTGAATCTCGAAAGAACAATTAGTTTAGTAGCCTTGGAAACACTAGATACATTCATAAAGTTTACAATACATCATAAAATGAAAATTACAAAAACATAGTCTCCATAGTCCAAACTCATAACCCCTCATACTATCCTGGAAGGTCATTCATAAAATACTTTTTCACATCCTGGGAAAAATAAAACATAGAAAGGGGTGAGCTCAGATTCCCAGTAATTATAACATTATAGCGAAAACTTTCATAAATAATCTTAAACATTTAAGGCAATGTATAACTAATAAAAAGCCTTTTAAAATTTAAATTTAGTATAATATGGAATAAATAAAATGAAATAATTCCATTTACTTATTCACATAGATATTCTAATAATCTAATTATCCCATGCAATATCAAGAACCACTTTCATAATTAAGGAATGCATAATGCGAGACTATCATAACAACGTAGCCAAGGCCTCGTGCCAAGACTACAAATAAGATTTTGTCAAGGCCTCATGACAAGACACTAGTTTGTCTCATGAGACCTACTGATGCATCGAAGAGCTATAGCGGGCTCCACCCGTCCCATATTAAGTCCAATACATTCCTCATATGAACAGATTTAAACATAACAAAAACATTCGTATTAAAACTGGCATACGAAATGTCAAACCTTTCTCTATAAACCATGAATGGTATAAAAATAACACATCCACAATCAAACATATCACAAAACATTCAATACAATATGGATGTTTTGTATGATAATAAATAAACTTTAAATATTCTTAAATTCCATCAATGGACATTGACATTGATGAAATCAAAACTATTTGACATAAATATCTCTTTTTTAAAATCATTTAAAAGTTACATAATTATAAAATAAAACATTTACTTTTAAAATATCCTTATAAGATTTTAAGGGAATCTTTGACAATTTTATAATGGCAGAAAATAGCTGCACCCGCCGTATATGTTAAAAAAATATTATTACCTTAATTCTGTCGAAAAGGTTAAAAAGGACCTTGTTTGGAAAACTAAGGAAATTTTCTTTTATAAAATTCTTATAAAAAGTCAAACAAGGGTATAAATGACTTTAACACATATTCTGTAAAATAGTATTAATGTTTTGAAATAAATTTTTAAGAAACATGGATGTGGATGATTAAGAGGTCCCAGTAGATAATTATGTATAAAAAATCTCGGATAATGAAGAGATTGTGAAATAAATCCTTACCTTGTACTTTTACTTGGTTGAGGGTAGGTTATCCTCCTGTATAATGGTGAAATAATTGTTATTATATTATACAAGAATCATATACATTAATATAATATCATATATGATATTTAAACATTGATTATTAGTAATATCTTAGTATGATCATCATTTCGGGTGTTAATGGATTCATTTTCCTTTATATTCGTTGTTATGTGTGCCGTATTTGTTATGGATGGGATGTATATTATTCATATCCATAATTATATCATGACTCTAAAAATTATTTTTAATCAACAAATTAAATTTAGTCTTCAATGGATTCGATGGGGAATGAATCTTATCGCGTTCGTGGAGACGGTAATCCGTACGTACTCACGAGTGATAATATCATTATTTTGATATTGATATAATATATAATTGGATGTTATATCATATATACAGAATCATTATCATGTTATATTTATTATTTACATGAATTAAAAATCACTATTTTAAGTATCCAAATAATAATGTTTTGAATAACAATTACACCATGATGTGGAGACGGCAAGTCACACGTACGCACATATGGTGACATTTCATTCAAAATATGGATAGAATACTGAATATGGTTGAACCATATTTATAATAACATCATAGTATAGATAATATAATGGATTTATTATTTTAGAATTGGAATAACAATGATAGAAGAAGTTGAAGAAGAAAGGAACTTGAAAGAGGGTGGTGACAACATTACCTCTTAACCGGGTCCTTCATGTTGATTTGATCAAAAAGGATCAATATGTTGGATTTATGATCAAACTAAGGCTTCTATGTTGATGTGAGGGAAGTTGAGAGAATATTTGGTCAGGTATTGTCCGATCCAAAGGCTTTGAAGGTGTAAATTTGAGAGAAGGGGGAGTCCACATTTATAAGAGGGGTGAGGGGTACCTTTGGAAAACCTATATATATTATTTAATAATAAATTCATATTCGGTTTATAATGGCTCCAATGTGGATTACATATAGTTTAAGGTGGTTATGTGTCGAATGACTCTCAGCAAATAGGTTTTTCACAGGTTTGGGTCAATATATTAACCTTATCTTTTAGTGTTAACTCTTAGTTAATTTGTTTGACATTTACCGTGTCACTTTGTATTTTTATATAATATAGTTAATAAACATAATATAAACTTACAAGCGACCCCCAAGTGGTCCATTATTGATTCACCTATCATGACACAAGTCCTTCAGCTAAAACGTATATTTTTAGGAATATAATATCAATTATTAATATTATATTCGTTTTAAAAACTCTTTTATGTCAATTTTGACACTATTTGTAATTTGATCTTTGTGAAACTCATAACAGCATGATTACTTCGAAAAAAGTTAATTAAATCAATCCTAACATGTCATATTATCCTAAAAAATTAGTGTAATTCCTAAAATGTCTTAAATTACATTTATTTGGATATTTATAATATCAATTATTTTAATATTTCATTAATTCTGTAATTACTCCATTACCATTGTGTCATAAATAATTTAAATAATTTAAGGTCTCAAAATTATAAATAAAATACTATTATGTAGGAAATCATTTTAGATTTATAATGATTATTTAGAGTCGATTTTATCGTATGTATAACCCTATATTAAAAATGTTTTATTAATTAATCATTGATTTTAACACTTTTAACTCTTCTTTCAATTAGAAAATAATAATTGTCATAGTCTAATCCAAGTTAACCCAAATGATAATAAAAGTAAAAGGTTTCTATTCACCAAAAATTATTTTTATATTATTGAACCACATTTTACACCGTGATATTAACAATGTCTCTCAGATTTTCAAAATTCCATTCACAGAAGTGGTAAAATTAAATTTTATGTGAATTTCCAAATTCTCCAAGAAGGTGGGTAAAAGACGGTGAAAAGTTCAATAAAATTTTTATATATCTAAAATTATTCTAAAATAAATCCAATGAATTACATTGAGCTTATATAGGAATTATATATCTATTTTTACCTTAATTAAATTTAAATAAAATAACAAATTATTTAAATAAAAATTCGGTTTTAAACTATAACTCATTGTTTTTTCACTATTCATCAAAAATTGAATGTTTTCAGATAAATACCATAAATTCACCCTAAGCTAATTACGATATTCTGAATCCAACAATGAAGTCCATTTTGAAAGATCAAATTTATAAAATTTCAAAAATTGGGTATTACTATTGATAACGGCTAGTTTTATTGGTTGTGGTGTGTGATAGAAATCGAAGTTGCGTACAACACACGCTACTATATTATTATAAGAGAAGCATACCGTAGAAGCTTGGGGTGTTACATTCTCCCATTCTTCAAATAATTTCATCCTCAAAATTTCTAGAATACTGCCATGTGTAAAGGCTCGGGTGGTTTTTCATCATAAGTTCCTCTGGTTCCCACGTTGCCGCTTCCATATTACGGTTTCTCCATAGAACTTTTACCAGACGAGTCGCCTTGTTTCTTAGTACATATTTTGTTATATCAAGAATCCTGATGGGCTCTTCGCAATAAGACAGTTCGGGTTCCAGTTCTAATTTCTCATAAGTAAGTACATGCATTGGGTTAGCCATGTATTTTCACAACAGTGATACGTAGAACACATAGTGATCTTTAGAGACACTTGGTTGAATTTCCAAACGGTAATCTACAGCGCCAATTTGTTCTAGAATTTCAAAAGTTCCGATGTACCTGGGAATCCATTTTCCCTTCTTTCCGAAAAAGATAACTCCATTCCATGGAAATACATTCAAGAAAACATGATCTCCTACCTGAAAATCCAAATCCTTCCTTCGGTTATCTTCATAACTCTTCTGTCTACTTTGAGGTTCTTTGAGGTGGTTTTAGATTACCTTCACCTTTTACATCGTTTCCTCCACCAGTTCAAGACATACGAGTTTTCCTTCACCAACGTCATCCCAACAGGTTGGTGTGCGACATCTCTTACTGTATAACGCTTCATATGGTGCCATCTGAATACGTGAATAGAAGCTATTATTATAGGAAAACTCAACTAGATGTAAATATTGATCCCACATCGCATGAAAGTCAAGTGATTAGGATCTCAACATGTCTTATAAGGTCTGAATACTCTGTTCTAATTGTCCATCGGTTTGGGGGTGGTAAGCAGTTCTCAAACGAAGAACATTATCCATGGATTTCTAAAGACTTTTCCAAACTCGTGATGTTAAACGGGGATCACGATCAGAAAAAATCGATATAGGTACTCCATGAAGTCTCACAACTTCATTAAGTATAGTCTCTCTAGGCTATCGAGTGGTAAATCTTCCCTTATAGCAAGAAAATGCGCTGATTTTATAAGACGATCAACAATGACCTATATTGCATCGTTCATTCTAGGAGTCTTTGGTTGTCCCATGATAAAGTCTATTGTAATATTATACCATTTCCACCCAGGTATGGGAAGAGTTTGCATGACTCCTCCAGGCTGTTGCCTTCCAGCTTTCACTTGATGACAAACCATACATCTTGACACAAAATCATCAATCTCCCTCTTCATGTGGTCCCACAAAAAATGTTCCTTCAAATATCTATACATTTTGGTGCTCCTATGGTGTATAGAGAAATTGGAACTATAAGCATTATCCAAGAACTCTCTTTTTAGATCAGGTATATAGGGAACAAAATTCTCTTCCCAAATTTCAATATTCCATCTTCATACACAAAGTCACTCAATCTCCCATCATTCATAGCTTTAATCTTCTTTTGAATCTCTTCATCACCAGTCTGAGAATTCATTATCCTTTCATTTAAAGATTGTTCAGCAACCATTTGAAAAATAATTGAGGTTTCACCTTCCATGGTGATTCCCATATCCATCTTTACTAGATCCATGTATATAGGATCCTTTTTAACTCTCATCTTGTTCTAAACTCAATGATCCTTTCTGATGAAAGCATATGCCACAACATTTGCCTTCCCCATGTGGTAGTGTATTGTACAATCATAATCCTTGAGTAGTTCAATCCATATCCTTTCCATCATGTTGAGTTCTTTCTGTCAGAAAATATTCTTAAAACTCTTTTTATCAGTATAAATCTCATATTTTTCACCATAGAGATAGTGTCCACAAATTTTCAAATAAAATATTATAGCAGTTAACTCAAGATCATGAGTTGGATAGTTTTTCTCATGAATTTTCAGCTGTCATGATACATAGGCAATGACTCTATCATTCTTCATAAGGACACAACTATGTCCTTTCTTCAATGAATCACTATAAATAACAAACCCATCATTTCCGGATGGTAGATTCAAAATAGTATCATTGACTAATCTTCTCTTTAATTGATCAAAACATTCTTCACACTCTTTTGTCCAAAACAAATTTAACCCCTTTAGGTGTGATCTTCGATAATGGGTATGCCAATCGGGCAAAGTTCTGGATGATACGTCGATAATAACTTGCTAAACCAATAAAACTGCGTACCTCAGTTATACTCATCGGTGCAGGACATTATTTGATTTCCTTGGTCATAGAAGGATCAACAGATATGCCATCTCTAGAGACAATATGGCCAAGAAAAAAAATATTTTGATGCTATAATTCACACTTGCTAAACATCCCATATAATTCATGTCTTCTCAGAGTCTTCAGGATAATACGTAGGTGATTTTCATGTCCTTCCGAGATTTTGGAGTATACCAAGATATCATTAATAAATACTACTACAAAATCGTCGAGATATTTTCTGACAACTCTATTTATTAGATCCATAAAAACTGAGGGTACATTAGTCATCCCAAAAGAAATTAGTGTAAACTCGTAATTCCCGTACCTGGTTCGAAATGGTGTCTTCGTAATGTCTTACTTATTCACACACAACTGATGGTATCTAGATCAAAGTTCAATCTTTAAAAAGTATTGAGATCCGTGCAGTAGGTCAAATAAATCATCAATGTGAGGTAGGGAATACTTGTTCTTTATTGTTATAGAATTTATCTCCTTGTAGTCGATACATAACCTCATAGATCCATCTTTCTTTTTAACAAAAAGAACAAGGTCTACCCATGGAGAGACACTAGGGAGAATAAATCCCTTATTACTCAATTCATCTAGTTGTTTTTTTAGTTTAGATAATTCCACTGTGTCCATTCTATAAGGGTTCTTCAATATAGGCCTTGATCCAGGAATTAAATCAATAGAAATCTCAACTTCCCTTTCTAGAGGATGTCGAGGTAAATCTTCCGGAAATACATCTATATATTCTTTCACAATAGGTACTTCCTCTATTTGAACATTCCTTTCCTTACCCACAGTCATTCCATTCTCTTCCTCCCCAATAATTTAATTTAGTTGAGTTACTGGTGGTGGACCTAGATAAAAATTACGTGGTGACGATTATGCTCTAAAGATAATGTGTTCCTTATCATCATCATCAAAAATCGTAACCTACTTCTTCTTATAATAAATATATTCAGCATGGTCCGAAATCCAATCTTTATCGATGATTATATCAAACTCAGTCATAGTTATGACGATGAAATCAGCAGATAAAGAACATTTATGTGCTCTAATGGGGACTGATTCACAAAACATTGTAGCAATGGTACTTCCCTAACGCGTTTTAACTGACAACTCTCTTGTTAAATAAAATTGGAAATATCTAATTTTATTACCAAACTGGGAAGATATGAAACAATGCGATGATCTAGAATCCAATAAATCATTGGCTAAACTTGGGAAAACCATTAAATTACCTTCTACCATGTCTTTCGAAACTTCTACCTCAACAGTAGTGATAGCATAATACTAGCCTTGATCCCTTGGGATTTTCTGAGGTAAGATTCCCTGACGTTTAGTATATTCATTTGAATAATGTCCCATCTCCCTACAATTATAGAATTTGACATCAGTAGCTTCCTTCTTCCCCTTACAATCACGATCTTGGTGGCCTTTTTCACCACACTCATAACAGACTCCCATTCCTTTTAGTCAACTACTGGGGTGTTTCTTCCCATATTTACAGCAGGATGGATATTCAACTTTTCCCTTCATTCCCTTATTTCCATTTCTAGATTAATCAGATGACCTCTTCTTCTCTTTCTTTTATTTAAAGTAATAAGACATAGAGAATTAATTTTCTATCTTGATAGGACATGAGACAATATCTTCGTACGACAAGAAGGATTGTGACACTAATTATCAATGAAGAAATGGGTTTAAACCATCAAATAAATGATCAGTATTACTTCTTGGGTTACATATATAATCTCCAGCATACCTTGATAACCTTGTAAACATAGCCTCCTACTCTGCGACATTCTCATCCTCACTTTGTCTCAGACTCAGAAATTGCCTTTCCATATCTGCTCGATGGTCACGAGGAAATTATTTTTCAAAGAAAATCTCTTTGAACTCTCTCCATTACATATTTGATACTTCATCATCTTCCATTTTGTTTTTTATAAATGACCACCATTGATCAACATCTCCAGTGAGGCGATAAACTACCATGATAACTTTTTCCCCTTCACTACAACCCAAAGCATGACATATTTTCTCTATGGAACTTATGCACTCCTCAGCTACCAATGGATTTTTACTCCCATTGAATGTTGCTTTTTGTTTCCACATGAAGCTATCTAACATTGATCCTCCATGCTACAGATCGGGGTGCTTCATACGGGTAAGGTTATTATTCATTACCTGTGGGATTTTCCCGATCTGGTGATTAGCTGATCAGCACCAGTTGCATCACCAGTTCAACTATAATTATCTTGACCAAGATGTAAATACCTACATGGAGTGTGTGCATTGATATGAATTCCATTTCATCCACTAGGATCCATTTCAAAACCATGACATACACTAGATTATTTTATGAATCGAAATACATAAATCCAAACATATAAAAAAATTAACATAAATTGAACTATTTATGGATATAATCTGTAATCATAAAAATGTTTTCTTTGAGGATGTATATACTCATAAACCCTTCATAATTTTTTGTAATGAAAATGAGATTTGTCCAATTCATATCCCACGGGAGTATCGTAACCAAGAGTTCAATAAGGCCCATTGTCGTGCACCAGTTCCCGTTCGAGTCTAGATCAATGCAGTGTTTTGGGTTTCATCCCAAGGTACATCTATGCCAGAGCCTCCTCTACCTGCTCGTATCCAGACAGGGATTTATTTCTTGGAAAACTCAAAAAATCTCTACAAAACCAAAATTCTAGGAAGTTCTTCTATATTAATCCTCAAAGATCATCTTAGGTCTATGTGATCTAATCAGAGTTTATCTAAATATAGCTCCCACGGTTTGTACTAAACATCCTCTGATAACAACTGTAATGCCCCGACCCCAATTACCCATAGTCGATGCATAATTACATTACATTGGCATGATCACAAAAGATCAATTTTCAAAAGACCGATTAGCTTAGTAGCCTTGGAATCACTAGATACATTCACAAAGATTACAATACATCATAAAATGTAAACTACAACAACATAGTCTCCATATTCCACACTCATAACCTCTCACACAATCCCTAGATATCATTCATCAAATACTTCTTCACATCCAGGGAAAAATAAAACATAGAAAGGGGTGAGCTCAGATGGCTAGTAAGGATAACAATATAGAGGAAACTTTCATAAATAAGCATAAACATTTAAGGCAATGTATAACCAAAAAATTCTTTTTAAACTTGGACTTTAACATTATATGGTAGAAATAAAATGAAATAATTCCATTTACTTATTCACATGGATATTCTACTAGTCTAATAATCACATGAAATATCAATAACAACTTTCATAATGAAGGAATGAATAATTCCAGACTATCATAACCACATAGCCAAGGCCTCGTGCCAAGACTACAAATAAGATTTAGTCAAGGCCTCATGCCAACACAATAGTTTATCTCATGATACCTACTGATGCATCAATTTGCTATAGAGGGATCCACCCATCACATATTAAGTCCAATGAATTCCTCATATGAATAGGTTTAAACATAACATAAGAATTCATATTAACAGTAGCTTATGAAATTCCATTACTTTCTCCATAACTATGAATAGTATAAAAACAACACATCCACAGTCAAAAGTATCACAAAAACTTCAATATAATATGGAAGTTTTATTTCATAATAAATAAACTTTAAATAAGCTTAAAATACATCAAAGTACGTTGGCATAGATGAAATCAAAACTACTTGAGAGAAATATCTCTTTTTTTTAAATCATTTAAAAGTCACATAATTATAAAATAAAAAATTTACTTTGAAAATATATTTATAAGCTTATAAGGGAAACTTCTACGATTTTATAAAGGCGGAAAATAGCTGCACCCGCCGTATATGTTAAACAAACTATTCTTACCTTAATTTTGTCGAAAATGTTAAAAAGGACATTATTTGGAAATAGATGGAAGGATTCCTTTATAAACTTATTATAAAAAGTAAAACAAGGGTATAAATGACTTTAAACCATATTCTGTAAATTTGTAAGAATGTTTTGAAATATATTGTCAAGAAACATGGATGTGGATGATAAGGTTGTCCCAGTAGATAATTACGTATAAACAACCTCAAATAATGAAGATATTGTGAAATAAATCCTTACCTTGTACTTTTACCTGGTTGTGGGTAGGTTATCCTCTGGTTTAATGGTGAAATAATTGTTATTAAATTATACAAGAATTCAATACATTAATATGATATCATATATGATCATTAAACATTGATTGTTAGTAATATTTTGGTATTATCATCATTTCGCGTGTTAAAAGATTCATTTTCCTTTATATTCATTGTTATGTGAGCCTTATTTGTTATGGAAGGGATGTATATTATTCATATCTAGAATGATACCATGATCTAAAAATTAGTTTTAATCATCAAATGAAATTTAGTCTTTAATGGATTCGATGGGGAAGGAATCTCATCATGTTCATGGAGACGGTATTCCATACGCACGCACGAGCAACAATATCATTATTTTGATATTAAAATAATATATATTTGGATGGTATATTGTATATACAGAATCATTATCTTGTTATATTTATTATTTACATGAATTACACACCATTATTCTACCAATCCAAATAATAATGCTTTGAATAACAATTACACCACGACGTGGAGACGGTAAGTCGTACGTACGCACGTATGGTGAAATGTCATTAAAAGGGTGGATAGAATAATGAATATGGTTGTATCATATTTATAATAACATCACAGTATATAGAAGATACTGGAGTTATTATTTTAGAATCGGAATAATAAATAAAGAAGAAGTTGAAGAAGAAAGGAAGTTGAAAGATGGTGGTGAAAACATTACCTCTTAATCGGGTTCTTCCTTTTGATTTGATCAAAAGGGATCCATAGGTTGTCTTTCTGATCACTCTAAGTCCTCTATGTCGAAGTGAGGTATTTTGAGAGACTATTTGGGTAGTTTTTGGCCGAGCCAAAGGGATTTGAAGATATAAATTAGAGAGATGGGGGAGTGCCCTTTTATAAGAGGGGTGAGGGGCACCTTTGGAAAAGATAGAAATATTATTTTATAATAAATTCATATTCTGTTTCAAATGGCTCCGAAGTGGAATATTTAAATTTTTAGGTGGTTATGTTTCGAACCCCACTCAACCAATAGGTTTTAGATAGTTTTTTGTCACTATATTAACCTTATCGTATAGTTTTAACTCTTAGTTAATTAGTTTGACATTTACCATGTCACATTGTATTTTTATAATATATTGTTAATAAACTTACAATAACTTCCAAGCGACCCCCCAAGTGGTCCATTAATGATACACCTATCATGATACATGTCCTTTTTCTGATCCTTAGATTTTTAGAAATATAATATCAATTAATAATATAATATTCATTTTAAAAACTCTTTTATTCAATTTTGACACTATTTGGAATTTGATTTTTGTGAAAATCATAAAAACATTATTACATAGAAAAACGTTAATTAAATCAATACTAAAATGTCATATTATCCTATAAAATTATTTTAATCCATAAAAAGTCTCATATTACATTTATTTGTATATTTATAATATCAATTATTTTAATATTTCATTAAATCTGTAATTACTGCATCACCATTGTGTCATATATAAATTAAATTATTTAATGTCTAAAAATTATTAATAAAATACCATTATTTGGGAAATCTTTTTATCTTTCTAATGAATATTATAATCTAATTTATCTTATTTATAACCCTATATTAAAAATGTTTTAGTAATTAAACATTGATTTTAACTCTTTTAACTCTTCTTTGAATTAAATAAAAATAAATTTCCAAATCTATTCCAAGTGGTTATAAATGATAATATTTTATTCCTAAGGTAGTATTTGGTCTATATACACTTGTCCAATAGAATTAGGGCATGTTTTAGGGTAATATTAATATCATTTGTACCATTAATTTCCCTATTTACTTTTAACCATGGTAAATAAAAGTAAAAAGTTACTATTCATGGAAAAATTATCTTATTGAGCCACATTTTACTCCTTCATATTAACTGTGTCTCTTGGATTTTCTAAAGTCCACCCACATAAGTGGTAATATTATGTTTTATGTGAAAATCCAAATTCTCCTAGGAGGTGGGTAAAAGAGGGTGAAAAGTTGAAAAAAAAACATTTATATATCTTAAATTATTCTAAAATAACTCCAATGAATTACATTGAGATTATATAAGTGTTATGTATCTATTTTGACCTTAATTAAATTTAAATAAAATAAATAATTATTTAAATAAATATTCAGTTTGAAACTATAACTCAGTGTTTTTTCACTATTCATCAAAAATTGAATGTTTTCAGAAAAATACCAAAAATTCACCCTAAACTCATATTGCTATTGAAAATCCAAATATTAAGTCCATTTTGAATAATAAAATTTATAAAATTTTAAAATTTGGGTATTACTATTCATAACGGCTAGTTTGATTGGTTGTGGTGTGTGTCAGAACACGAAGTTGCGCACAACAGACACTACTGTATTATTCCAAGAGAAGTGTACCGTAAAATCTTGGGGTGTTACAGTTGTGCTGCTAGAGAAAAGGTCCGTGAAGATCCTCCTAACTAGCGATAGACCCAATGGGTATGTGATTGTGCCCAACAAACATAGGCCATTCCAATGCATGTATAATACTTTAGATCAGGGCAACCTGTAACTGCTCTATCATTCCCTACATAGGTCCACACATTGATATAATGTGTGAAAATGATATAGTAGATCATCCACCCCATTTAAAATAATGAATGTGGGATTACCATAATATAGGGATTCTTACTTTTCATCCACCCATGCAAGATACGACTTTCTATCAAGTGGTATTTCCACCTGCCCCGTCTCGTGGGACTTATGGTTGGCGGTGATAGAGGCTATAAGATCATCATGGTGATGATTCATCTCATATAGAGGATCCCTATCCACGAATGAAGTCATAGGTTCATCAACATGGTTGGCAGTCTAAGTATCTCATATAGAGACTGGAATAAATTCTAAAGGAATGGATTTAGGAGTGTCATGAGGAGCTACTAGAGGAATGACCTGATATGGTTCCCTCGGAGGATTCTCACATAGCTTACGAGGATTTTGTGATTCATTCCATGATCTATTAACAAATGATCTAATATCGAACAAATTGGGATATATAAAATTATTGAGATTAATGGTAAACAACTGGCCATGGAGGACCTCTGGCATCCCCTTCTGCCTAAGGGGATGGAAGAAAGGATTGTAATGAGGATCATCATTGTTTACATGATTTTCTATATTTTCTCTTAGTAAGGATATTATATATGATAATTTTTCTAGTAAAAATATTATGTTGATAGGTGGATTGATTGGGATCATCCTCTATCTCATCTTCTTCTCTGGATGGGTCAGCAATTTTAGAGGTCCCTATCTGGTCCTTACCGTTTTTGGTGTTTTTTTGAACGTCGGTGACTTGGAGGGATCTCAAATGACATGTAGCTGCCTTTGTTGGAATCTTATGGCACCTAGGGGATCTGGTATATGTTGTTCTCCTCCAGGTAGAATATTATATCCATCGTACCCAACGTTGATGCCCCCTTCCGTACATATCTTGGGGAAAAGAATGTTTACTTGAACAGTTCCGAGAGGCATATCCTCGATGTCACAAGGATGATCAGACTATCAGAGGATGGGGCTAAAGTGGAGAGGTGCATACTATCTCGACCATGAATGTTCACATGTGGGGCCACCTCTTGTATAATTATGTGAAGCTTGGTGAATCTCTGAATGGATACATCATGAAGGGACTTGTGATAACTATGAAATGTAGGGAACTGATCCAAGAGAAGATGTGAAAACTCCACCATGTGACACAAATATTTGATATCATTGTAATTATCATGTCTCTTCATATAAGATAAATAGTTATTATGGGAGTGAAAATGTGAACCCCATATGGTCTGGTAAAAACACATAAGCTCATATTGGGTTAGGGACTCTGGGATGTCGAATTCGGGAGTAGCAATCGACCAAAATATCTTAGACAACCGTTTTTATATAAGATTATCCCACGAACATCTCTATTTTGAAATGGGATCATACTCTTGGTTTCCCCATTCCTCAATCAAGGGTGGATAAATAACTTGAAATGGAACTAATTTATATCGTTGAGGTGGTTGAATGGCTTGTGGGTAAAATGTTGTGAGAGTAGACATGCCACTACTTGTCGAGTCATCTCTCAGAAGCTGTATTGACCACGCCATATTGTCCCTACACGATGGGGTGTTGAACATTGCTTCATGTGTTATGGTAGTAGTTGTTTCTAGATTATCTAGCTACTGATCGTAATCCACCACACCCAATAATAACTCTATATGATCTCTTGTTGAGGTAGAGAATGAAATTGGTGATGATAGAGAGGATTTCATTGAAGGACACTAGAAGAGATTCAAATATTCTTCCTCGCACATGTACCTACAATATGTTTCTAGGATATGGAATATATCACTTTCTAGGAGGAAGGAAATCACACACCAGGTTTCTTCCCTAGACACTAATGTAGAGGACAGGGGTGAATACTTCATCACTAAGTAACATTCTACATCAGAATCTGAAAAACATATAGGATTCACAACAACCCAGTGCCTATCAGAGTACTTCCTTCAGCCTCAAAAGTTTTCCCTTCTTCCATGTGATTATTCATTAGGGTAGGGTAAATAATTTACATCGGTATGACCCCTATACAGGTTGGCACTGGAGTGGGCATGGAGTCTGCTTGAGTTGAATGGGATATGGGGAGAGCCTCCATATCTATTGTCATGGGAGTGGGGAGGACCTCTGTTATGTCTACTATGAGAGTGGTTAAAAATTCCACTATGATGTAAGAGTTGGTCTCCTAGAACAAAGTGTTTTTACTTTTATTACATTGATATTTAATGTATTATTACATATTGTTCATTTTTCTGCATGACTATAATGTAATAATGTCATAGAGTATTTGTTGCATTGATAAGGTTCTGGAATTTCCTTGCTATGATGAGATCCTTGAAATGGTATAACAATATTATTAAATATAGTTATATGGTTGGTTTACATGCTATAATGGGACACAAATCATACAGACCATCGGGTGCGAGTACTCGTAAGCAGATGAGACTTCCTCTTATGACTTTTTCACCTGGTAATATCCAAGATAAAAGATTATGAGAACCGACCCGCTAGTATAAATTCTGCATGTTTTGGTGTCATCGGGTATTTCTATATGTGAGTGTGTGTAATGTTCCTTATACTTTAGTATTATCATTAATATGTGTCATGGATTACGTACATTTATTTATAGATAAAAACTGTCACGCAGACAGTTGTCAGGAAGTAGGGTACGGTTGGTGCGTCATGAGTGGCATGTTTTTAATTGGCTAGTCAAAGAAGGATTTCTCCATTCCATTTATGGATGTTGATATCTCAGCCATTTGATTGAAATAGAAACATCGCGCAAAATTCCAAGTCCATTTTTTAACAATGAGTTTGTTACTGGTAGTCAAAGAAAGACGTATCTAGCATAAATGTTGATGACACAATCATGAAACCTTCTTGATGAGATATTGCAACAAAGGGAGTATATTACCCAGTGAGCGTTTGTATGTGGATGTCGTTGTTGTGACTTTACATTCTTTCTATAAGGCCCCAACCTTAAACCTTTCTTAATCTTGAGTTATTACAAGATTATACAATGAGGATCTTTTCAGGTTTATAGTTTTAGAGAATTAGATCATAAAACTTTCATTACATTCCACATATAAACAAAGTGGTTACATAAAGATAATATTCTTCTTTCCCATAAATGGACACATATTTAAAATAAAACATGGATTCTTTCTTGACACCTCCTTGACACTATCATCATATCATGTACCTTTCCCTTGACCTGTGAAAAACAATTCAAAAAAACTTGGGATGAGCATAAAAAGATCAGTAAGGGATATAAAAATATGGAAATGAAACATGGGTACACATATACATAAGAATGAAATCATACTTTACCCATAAAACATAAGCACTTTAACATACCTCATAAAATCATGAATAAATCATAGAAATCATAAGACATAATGGTAACTTGAGGATTTTAATAACATTCTTACGTAGGGAGTAACCCTCTTGGTTACGTTTGGAATACCCATCACAGTATATTCCCTAATTATCTTCGGATAAACCTTAACGTTACACTCCGTCGTGTTATCCAATGCATTGGAAAGCTATATCGGGCTCACCCGCCCTTGGTTTATCACGGAACCACCCATCTTCATAATAATTCCCAAGAACCTCAACATAATCGTATCATATAAAACATGCAGAAAGGAAACATAACATTTCCACCTTTCAATAACAAGATATCAATATAACACATTGATATAAAAACATTATGAAAACCATTTTAAATACCCAAATAAAATAAAAGTAAAACATGGTATTTATTTTTCTTTTAAAAAAAAGATATGGCTTGAAGAGGAAGCCGAAACTCAAATAATGGTCACGACCGCGGAGAAGTCGTTGTCGCCACATACGTACGACAAAAACATTCCCTTTTGTCGTTTAGTAAATGCTTCGTAAAAAAAATTTCCCTTTTGAATAAACGTAAAAGTCAAAGGGGTTTATACAAAATATAAAAGAAGGTTGTGTATAAAACAAAACATTCCTCAATGAAAGGAGATTGAGACGAAGTCCCATACCTCGGGTCCGACATGACTCGGACATTCTTTAATCTCCTGAATAATAAACTTGAGTTAATTTATACTTGTTTAAGAACCTTTTTCAAGTTCATTATTCCTATTATATCACTTTTTTCCATGTCATGAACACTATGTAATTATTTAAGTTAATAACGGTAATTTTAACGTTCATTGGTACTTGAGTAAAAAATAAACCCTTTATAATTACAAGTTTTTCATGTATCCATTATATCCAGAATTATAATCATTATGTATATAACATATATATCCAGTATATACATGCATTTATAATATTACATAATCATTTAGAGGTAAGAAATGAATTGCACCGTTCATGGAGACGGTAAGCCGTACGTACGCATGAACACTACTTTTATTTCTATTTCGTATTTTATAGAATGGAATAGTAATGATATAAAGGTATATTATAATTCTAGTATAATATCATATATAATATCATAGTTCTATCCTTTATACGTCCCACATATGGTATTTAACAAATCAAATCACTTTGAGGGGGCGGTAGTCCGCACTTCCATAAATGAAAATATCACGTTTACCCATAATGGAAACCATAAAGGTATGCCCAAAATGAAAAATACAGAAGCTTAAGAAAAACATAAACATATTATATATCATATATAAATACATTTAAATCTTAATGGACAGCTTTTAAGGTGTTAAAATAATGTTGAACAATCATCGTTTCGGGAGGCATAAATTCGCCATCCCCGGAAACAGTATGTTCTTTAACCATTAGATGTAGGTGTGTGTAAGTGTAGCTCGAATCCTTTTTATAAAAAAATACTATTAAATTTAGGATACTGTAGTTGTTACAAAATAAAAGAATAAAAAGATTTTAGGTGGTTGGATAAGAAAAATCAAACAAAAGGACTCAAAAGAATACATTACCTTAAAATCAGGTAGCTCTCTTAGATTTGAGATCAAAGGCTTCCTTGGAAAGAATTCTGCCCAAAGTGAGGCTTCAAATAGTAAGAGAGGGAATTGGAGAGACAAAATGGGCAGGGGTTGGCCGAGCCAAAGGCTTTGGGAGTGTGGTTAATGAGGTAGTGGTGGGGGCCTTTTATAAGAGGAGAGGAGGGGCACTCTTGGAAAGTAAAGAAAAGTTACTTTATTTTAAAATGGTATTCGGAATTAAGAGGTCCCACATTGATATAATTCGAGGATAAGGTGATAAGGGTTCGAAATCCACCCATCCAATAGGTTTTGGACATGTGTAGGTCATTGATTTTACATTATCATTTCATTTTATTTAAATCGTTAAATAATGAGGTCATCGCTGCATCATTATGATGTCATAAATAATTTAATTTATTTAACGTCTAAAAATTATTAAAAAAAACTATGATGATGTAGAAATTCTGTTTAGATTTATAATGAATATTTATAGTCAAAAATCTGACTTGTATAACCCTGTGTACAAATTGTTTTAGTAAAACATCTCATGTGTGTGTCATTTTTACTTTAACATTAAATAAAAAGTTATTTATGTCATTTCCCAACCAAAGTGGCTCCATGGGGTTACCAAGTTGACCCATGGATTTTAATGGACGGCCATGACACATCCAATTAGGGTAGGACATGTTTCAAGCTCATCTCATTTTTTTAAAGCATTATTTTTACCTTAAACTACAATAATTACCTCTAATCGCGATTAAGAACTTAAGAGTAACTATTCACCGAAAAATTATTTTAATCTCATTGAACCACATTTTACTTCTTATTGAAAACCATGTATGTCGTATTTTTGAAATTAAAAACACAAAAGTGGTAAAATTTCATTTAAACGAAAAATTAGTTTTTATAAGTACCACTTAGTGGTTTCACTATTCATCAAAAATTGAAGTTTTTCAGAAAAATACCAAACATTCACCCTAAGCTATATTTGATATTACGAATTCAAAAATGAAGTATATTTTACAAAATTAAATACATAAAAGTCACATTAATTATTTTAATAATTAATTCCCATTGTCATGACAAATAGCGTGTTTTTATGAAACATTAAGTATCAAAATATTGACACCAGTTTAAGTCCAATTTCAAAGTGAAATTGATTCCAATGACCACCATTAGATTAAATGGTAAAAGTATATTCTAATTTCACTTCAAAACCAATTCAAAAGATAATATAATCATATAAATAAATTAGATTAAAAATCAGTTTTGATGTAAAATGCAGTATTTTTCACTATTCATTAAAAAATGAACAGTGTCTGAAAAATACAAAAAATTCACAAAAAGTACATTTTGATATCCCAGTCACAAAGAATAAGTTTATTTTGACAAACATAGCTTATAAAATTGTCAAAAGTTGGATTTATAAATGGTTTTCCATCAAAAGGCAGTAAAATAATCTTTTGAGAATATTAGTGTATTCCATGCATAAGATTGGATTTATTTTCATTTTAAACCTCTAAAACACTATCTAAATCATTAATAGACATAGATAAAAATATATATTATTCATTACTTACTTGGGATGTTACATCCTTCCCCCCTTTAGAAAATTACGTCCCCGCAATTTATTTACTTATCAAATAAATGGGGGTACTTATCCCTCATTGCATTTTCAGATTCCCATGTTGCCTCTTCCATCAGGTGGGTTTTTCACAAAACCTTTACCTGATTAATCACATTATTCCATAACACTTTCTCCCTGTGTCCAAGAATCTGGACCGGTTGTTCCTCATAAGATCTCTTCCAGCTGAACTACCTCTAGACTCAAAACATGAGACGGATCTGTCATGTACTTTCTCAGCATCAAAACATGAAAAACATTGGGTACCTGAGATAAACTCGGAGGTAAAGACACCCGGTATGCAACTGATCCAACTCTCTCCATAATTTCATATGGTCCAATAAACCTTGGACTTGGCTTTCCTTTCATACCAAATCTCATCACACTTTTCCAAGGAGAAACCTTGAGAAAAACATGATCACCTAACTCGAAAGATAGATCCTTCTTCCGGTTATCCGCATAACTCTTCTGCCTGCTCTGAGATGTTCTCATATGCTTCTGAATCAACTAAACTTTTTCTGCCATCTCTTCTACCAATTCTGGTCCCATCAACTTCCTTTCACCCACTTCATCCCAGAATGTTGGAGTTCGACACCGCTTCCCATATAATGCCTAAAATGGTGCCATCTGTATACTGGAATGAAAATTGTTATTATATGAAAATTAAACCAAAGAAAGATGTTGGTCCCAACTTCCCTGATAATCCATAGAGAAAGAATGTAGTATATCCTCCAATGTCTGAATTTTTCATTCTGACTGCCCATCTGATTGAGGATGAAAAGCTATACTAAAATTTAATTCAGTACCCAACGACTTCTGAAGGCCTTTCCAAAAGTTATAAGTGAACCTGGGATCACGATCAAATACAATGGAGAGAGGAACTCCATGTAACGTGACTATCTCTTTAAGATACAAACGTGAAAGTTGATCTAGGGAAAAATTATCTCGTATAGCAAGGAAATGATAATATTTATTCAACAATCAACAATAACTCAGATTTCATTATTACCTCGAGATGTCTTCGGTAATCCCACAAAAAAGTCCATGGATATATTCTCCCATTTCCACTCTAGCACTGGTAAAGGCAGAAGCATCCCTTTCGGTAACATCTGCTCTGCTTTAACCTGTTGACATGTCAAACACTTCACAGTAAAATCAGCAATATCTCTTTTCATTCCATCCCACCAGTAATACTCCCGCAGATCTCTGTACATCTTAGTACTGCGAGGATGAACTAAAAACGGAGAACTATGAGTTCCACATAACAACTCTCTCTTCAACTGTGAATAACAAGGCACACACAATCTCTTCCCAAATCTCAAAATTCAATCACTATCAATGTTGAATTTAGGCAACTTTCCTTTCTGAACCAGCTCTACCTTTTTCTGCAACTCACTGTCTTGCTTCTGTGCTTGCTTGATTCTATCTGATAGAGATGATCTCACTGATACCTGAAACAAAACAGAAAAACTTCCTACACCAACAACTTCTATGAAAAATTTCATCAAATCCATAACCAAAGGATCACGTTTCAAATGCAACATTGTTAATGAAGCATTACTTTTTTGACTCAAATAATCAGCCACTTTATTTGCTTTTCCCAGATGGTAATGAATTGTAAAATCATAATCCTTGATTAATTCCATCCATCTCCTCTATCTCATGTTTAACTCATTCTGAGTGAATATATTCTTTAAAATTTTGTGATCAGTATATATTTCACACTTTAATGCATACAAATGATGCCTCCAAATTTTTAAACCGAAAACAACAACAGCTAATTCCAAATCAAGTGTAGGGTAATTTACCTCATGAGTTTTCAACTGACGTGAAGCATAAGGAATTACCTGATCATTCTGCATTAGGACACAACCAAGTCCTTTCAATGAAGCATCACTATATGTAACAAACTCACCTTTCTGGAAGGTAGTGCCAAAACTGGAGCATTCACCAATCTTCTTTTCAATTTCTGAAAGCAATCATCAGAATCTTTTTTCCAGATAAACATAACACCCTTTCGAGTTATCTTAGTCATTGGACTAGATAACTGTGTTAAATTTGTAACAAAACTTCGGTAATAGCCTGCCAAACCAAAGAAAATATGAATCTATGTTACATTTGTGTGTCTTGGCCATTCTTCAACAACCTTTGTTTTTGCAGGATCAACAGTTATCCCATCATTATAAACAATATGACCAAGGAAAGAAATTTGTTGCAACCAAAACTCACAGTTTCTGAATTTCCCATACAATTTCATTTCTTTCAAGGTTTTCAAAATGACCCTTAAATGTCTTTCATGCTCTTCTTTACTTTTAGAAAACACAAAAATATCATCAATGAAAACCACCACAAACTTATCCAAGAACTCATGGAAAATTCTATTCATTAGGTCCATGAATACAGCAGGTGCATTGGTTAGCCCAAAAGGTATTACTACAAATTCATAATGGCCATATCTTGTACGGAACGCGGTCTTCGGAACATCTACTTCCTTTACCTTCAGCGGATGGTACCCCGATCTCAGGTCAATCTTTGATAAATACTGAGCTCCCTGGAGCTGATCAAACAAATCATCGATATGAGGCATAGGATATTTGTTCTTAACAGTGAAGTTATTCAAAGCTCTATAATCAATGCAAAGTCTCATTGAACCATCTGTCTTTTTAACAAATAAAACAGGATCACCCCATGGTGATGTGCTAGGTCGAATGAAAAATTTCTCTAATAAACCGTGCAATTCCACCTTCAACTCTAAAAGTTCAATTTGAGTCATTAAATAAGGGGGTTTTGAAATTGTCTTAGCATTAGGAACTAAGTCAATAGTAAACTCAACTTCCCGATCTGGTATTATTCTAAGAAACTCATCAGGAAAAACATCAGGATACTTATTTACCACTAGCACATCATTAATCTGAATAGTTCGTTTATTTTCAACGATGTGTGCAAAGTAACATTCATTTCCATCTTTTACAATTTTCTTGGCCTCTTGATAAGTTTTCAACAGTAAGGGTTCATTCTTGTACACAAACTGAAAGTCTTTTTGAAAAGAAACTTCTTTATCTCTACAGTCAATCGTAGCATGGTAAATAGAGAGAAAATCCATACCCAGGATAACATCAAACTCTACTAGAGGTAGAACAATAAGGTTTTCAAGTAGGATCTTTACACAGATAAGGATAGGAAGATTATTATAAATTATTTTTGCCTCAACATTTCCCCCAGGTGTCTTTACCACATGTTCAGGAGTCATTTCTTGAGATGGTATTCCAATTTTAATAGAAAAGGTTTCAGAGATGAAAGAATGTGTAGACTCCGAATCAAACAACACACTGGCATAATCTGAAAAAACAAACAAAGTACCTGATACAACTTAATTTGATGGCCCAACATCTGCTGAAGTAGTTGCAAAGGATTTCACCACCCCTTTCTGCTTGTAGTCTAACTGCTTCCCATCACCCAAGCTCTTTTTGGGACACTTGTTTGCATAGTGACCCATCTCATTTCACTTATAACATTTTACTATATATAAATCAAATTTGGTCTTACCATACCCCTGATCTTTTCCAGTGCAATAACGAGCCTTATGTACCATCTTACCACATCGGTAGTAGTTTCCAGAATTCAGAAGACATTCCCCATCATGCCTTTTTCTACATTTATCACAAACTGGAAACTTAGATTTCGTACCATCAGAAATTTTTAAAGAATTATTACCTTTCTCCTTCCACCTCGGTCTCTTCTTCTGTTGGATTTTATAGAACACTTGATCATCGGAAAACTCCATTTACACCTCCTCAACACATCAAACAAGCTTTTCATAACTTTTACAGTCACGAGAAGCTAATTCCCTTCGATATTTTGGCTTTAATCCTGAGTAAAAACGATTGATTTTACTATCAAGGTCTCGGATAAAATTTGGAGCATACCTTGCCAATCGAGTGAACATTTCTTCATATGCAGCCACTGAGACTTCCTCTTGCATCAATTCCAAGAATATCTTCTCCATACTAAGTCGAACTGTCTTAGGAAAATACTTCTCAAGAAACATACCTTTGAATTCATCCCATTTGAGAGCATCAATCTCATCAGCGTCCCTGATATTTTTAACCATAGACCACCACTGATCCGCCTCACCCTCCAAACGATAAATAGCAAGACTAACCTTTTGATTTTTTGAACACTCCATGACATCAAAAATCTTCTCTGGTGCTTTAATCCACCCTTCAGCTATCACAGGGTTAGATGATCCTCTGAATGATGGGGGATGTTGCCTAATGAAATGTTCCACCACTGACATGTTCCTCTGCAGTTGATCTGGCTGATCTCGTGCATGGATACCACCACCATTTATCGCTTGAGTAAACTATTCCATTACTGCAACAAACTGTTCAGTTCCAATTCCGACCATCTCAGGATGCTGATTCGGAAGTTTATTTCCTTCTGCATGCCTTCCTAGCACTGATTCCCAGTTTCCTCGATGGAAAACCATTCTGAACAAACATGTCTTAGATTAAGCAACATGGTAATCTTCAAATACTATATCACTTCAAAAAAATATTTTTGGATAATCATTTAATATATTTTTAACTCCTAAAGTTATCTAAACCGACCTCTGATACCAACTATAAGGCCCCGACCTTAAACCTTACATAATCATGAGTTATTACAAGATTACACATTGAGGATCTTTTCGGGTTTAGAGTTTTAGAGAATTAGATCTTAAAACATGCATTACATTCCATGTATAAACAAAGTGGATACATAAAGATAATATTCTCATTTCCCATCAATGGAAACATATTTAAAATAAAACATGGATTCTTTCTTGACACTTCCATTACACTATCATCATATCATGTACCATTCCCTTGAATTGTGAAAAACATTTCAAAAAAACTTGGGATGAGCATAAAGAGCTCAGTAAGGGATATAAAAATATGGAAAGGAAACATGGGTACACATATACATAATAATGAAATCATACTTACCCATAAAACATAAGCACTTTAACATACCTCATCAAATCATGAATAAATCATAGAAATCTTAAGACATAAATGTAACATGAGGCATTCATAACATTCTTCCGTAGGGAGTAACCCTCTTTGTTATGTTTGGAATACCCATCACAGTATATTCCCTAAATCTCTTTGGAGAAACATTAACGTTACACTCCTTCACGTTACCCAATGCATTGGAGAGCTATATCGGGCTCACCCGCCCGTAGTTTATCATGGAACCACCCGTCATTATAATAATGCCAAAGAACCTTAACATAATCGTATCACATAAAACATGCATAAAGGAAACATAACATTTCAACCTTTCAATCACAAGATATCAATACAACACATTGATATAAAAACATTATGGAATCCCTTTTCAATACCAAAATAAAATAAAAGTAAAACATGGTATTTATTTTTCTTTAAAAAAAGGTATGGCTTTTAGAGGAAGCCGAAACTCAAATAATGGTCACGACGGCAGAGAAGTCATTGTCGCCACATACGTACGAAAAAAACATTCCATTTTGTCGTTTAGTAAACTCTTCGTACAAAACAGTTTCCTTTTGAATAAACATAAAAGTGAAAGGGGTTTATACACCATATAAAAGAAAGTTTTGTATAAAACAAAATATGCCTCAATGAAAGGAGATTGAGACGAAGTCCCATACCTCGGGTCCAACTAGACTCGGTCGTTCTTTAATCTCCTGAATAATAAACATGAGTTAATTTCTACTTGTTTAAGAACTTTTTTAAAGTTCATTATTCCTTCTATATCACTTTTTTCCATGTCATGAACACTATGTAATTTTTTAAGTTAATAACAGTCGTTATAACGATCATTGGTACTTGAGTCAAAAATAAACCCTTTATAATAACATGTTGTTCATGTATCCATTATATCAAGAATTATAATAATTAAGTATATATCATATATATCCAGTATATACATGCATTTATAATATTACACAATCATTTAGAGGTAAGAAATGAAATGAACCGTTCATGGAGACGGTAAGCCATACATATGCATGAACGCTACTTTCATTTCTATTTCATATTTTATAGAATGGAATCATAATGATATAAAGGAATATTATAATTCCAGTATAATATCATATATAATATCTCAGTTCCATCCTTTATACGTCCAACATATGGTATTTAACAAATCAAATCACTTTGAGGGGGCGGTTCTCCGCACTTCCTTAAATGAAGATATCGCGTTTACCCATAATGGAAACCATAAATGTATGCCCAAAATGAAAAATAAATAATCTTAAGGAAAACATAAACATATTATATATCATATATAAATAAAGTGACATCTTAATGTCCACCTTTGAAGGTGTTAAAATAATGTTGAACAATCATCGTTTCGGGAGGCATAAATTCGCCATCCACGGAAACAGTATGATCTTTAACCATTAGATGTAGGTGTGTGTAAGTGTAGCTTGAATCCTTATTATAACAACATCTTATTATATTGAGGATACTGGAGTAGTTACAAAAGAAAAGAATAAAAAGATTTTAGGGGGTTGGAGAAGCAAAATCAAACAAAAGGATTCAAAAGAAGACATTACCTTAAAATCGGGTTACTCTCTTAGATTTGAGCTCAAAGGCTTCCTTGGAAAGACTTATGCCCAAAGTGAGGCTTCAAGGAGTAATATAGGGAATCAGAGAGACAAATGGGAAGGGTTTGGCCGAGCCAAAGGCTTTGGGAGTGTGGGTAAGGAGGTAGAGGTGGCGGCTTTTTATAATAGGAGAGGAGGGGCACTCATGGAAAGTAAAGAAAAGTTACTTTATTTTAAAATGGTATTCGGATTTAAGAGGTCCCAAATAAATATAATTCTAGGATAAGGTGATAAGGGTTCTAAATCCACCCATACAATAGGTTTTGGACATGTGTAGGTCATTGATTTTACATTATCATTTCATTTTATTTAAATCGTTAAATAATGAGGTCATCACTGCATCATCGTTATGTCATAAATAATTTACTTTATTTAACGTCTAAAAATTATACAAAAACTATCATGATGTAGGAAATTATTTTATCTTTCTAATTAATATTTATAGTCAAAAATAGGACTTGTATAACCCCATGTAAAAAGTGTTTTAGTAAAACATCTCATGTGTGTGTCATTTTTACTTTAACATTAAATAAAAAGTTATTTATGTCATTTCCCAACCAAACTGTCTCCATGGGGTCCCCAAGTTGACCCATGGATTGTATTGGTCGGCCATGACACATCCAATGAGGGTAGGACATCTATCAAGCTCATCTCATTTTATTAAAGAATTATTTTTACCTTAAACTAAACTAATTATCTCTAATCGCGATTAAGAACTTAAGAGTTACTATTCACCAAAAAATTATTTTAATCTCATTGAACCACGTTTTACTTCTTAATGAAAAAAATGTATGTCAGATTTTTGAAATTAAAAACACAGATGTGGTGAAATTTCATTTAAAAGAAAAATCAGTTTTTATTAGTACCACTTAGTGGTTTCACTATTCATCAAAAATTGAAGTTTTTCAGAAAAATACAAAAAATTCACCCTAAGATATATTTGATGTTCTGAATTCATAAATGAATTTTATATTACAAAATTCAAAACATATATGTCACATTAATTAATAAAATAATTAAATACCATTGTCATGACAAATAGCGTGTTTTTTGAAACATTAAGTATCAAAAGATTGAAACTAGTTTAAGTCCAATTTCAAAGTGAAATTGATTCCAATTACCACCATTGGATTAAATGGTGAAAATATATTCTAATTTCACTTAAAAAACAATTCAAAAGATAATCTAATCATATAAATAAATTAGATTAAAAATCAGTTTTGATGTAAAATGCTGTATTTTTCACTATTCATTAATAAATGAACATTGTCTGAAAAATACCAAAAATTCACACAATGTCAATTTTGATATCCCAATCATAAAGAATAAGTTTATTTTGAAAAACATATCTTATAAAATTTTCAAAATATTGATTTAAAAATGGTTTTCCATCAAATGGCAGTAAAACAATCTTTTAAGAATATTAGTGTATTTCATGCATAAGATTTGATTTATTCTCATTTTAAGCCTCTAAAATAGTATCTAAATCCTTAATATACATAGATAAAAATATCTATTATTAATTACTTACTTGGGATGTTACACTTTCTCTTGGGTGCCTAGATCTATTTCTAGATAGTTCTGTTGGACTTTAGGTATGCCTGTATAATGCTAACAAGAATGAATCCCAGTGGGTCACAAAATAAGTGTTTTTTTGTTCATGGTTAAATTATATTTGAATTTAATTAATGAAATATATATTATTATCATGACTATGGAATAATTTTATTCAAGTTAAGAGGATTTCAGTAATTAAATAAAATATATTTATTTATTTTATTGACCATTTAATAAATATTTATTTAATAGGTTGTAAATAAAATATTTATTTAAGAGAATTATTTATTTAGTTTTTTATCCAGGTGTTCAATAAAAGGAAGTGGAGTTCTATTGGACCAAGGTCGTTCTAGTAGTAAAACAATAATTTTCATAATGGTAAATAATTATTTAATTAGTTGGCACAAATTAAAATAACGCTTCTATTATTTTTAAGGCAAAATTTTATTTATAATTCCGTTTTGCGCATGTTGGAACACTATAAATAATGACGTCATATTATTATTATGTTCATGGGTTTTATATTAGTTAATGAATGTATTTAATTATAGCTATGAAATTAAAAATTGTAACTGAAATTTTATGTATATAAATATGCAAGTACCTCTAACGAATCACACACCACACCACACACTTATATGCAAGATCCTCTATAAAGGTTTAATAGGTGTACTAGACTATTATAAACATGATATGCAAGATCCTCTATAGTGGTTTCAGACCTCTTTTTTCATTATCTAATTCATTGATTATATTCTATATATACTGATGTTAATCGTCGTAGTGATCTCTAAATAATCATTGATCATGGTAAAAATAAAAATTCGGTGTTGTCCCAACCACGCTTCAACTGTGCTCGGAACCTTAATGTCGTATCAGAGGGGTTACATCATTGTTCATAATTATTTAAATATTTCATTGATTAATTACACATTTAATAATTTAGTTGTTCCAATTCAGTTTTATGGTTCTTTTAATCTGAATCTCAAGATCTATTCTTCCTCTTTCGCTTCTTGTTCATCTTACAAAAATGATCTTTTCTTTTAATTTTGAATAAAATAAAATATATGATCTTATCTGGAGGTGCCAAATCTTCCTGGCCGTACAACAGTAGAACACATGGCATATATTCAGTAGTACATTTCGTGTATTCAAAATTCAATGCCTCAGACCGTTCCCTCAAACCAAGCCATGTGTTAGAGTCTTTCTAAGTCTAAAATGACTTCGTGCATTGACTAGGAACTGGTGGCATGTGGTTTCCATGTTACATTCCATGTCCCCAATGGACACAATGTGTAGTCCCTTAGGATTTGGGTTTGACCATGTACCCCATTCATGCCTTGCCCAACTGGAGACCCTATAAAGTGGAACTATAAGGTGTTTGGCCCACTAGACCCACTACGTACTCTAAAGATTTCTAAATTAAACTCACATGTCGTTTACCTGGGAATATACTTTGTATAGATGGTGAAAAATGGTACACACCATGTAGTGAGAAATACACGTCGTGCACTCATCCAAATTATGTAGATTTATTAAAATTTATTATTATATTATACAAACCCTTAATATGTGTACCCTCGTGTGGGTGTAAAGCTGAGGAAAAACACATGATAGGTGTTGTATATCTATGTGTTTAATGTTATATCTGTGTAATGTTCATTTTTACTAATTGGGGTGTTTTTAATAGTAATTAACCAGGGTCTCTCCACGGTACAAGTTACTTATAAAGATAATTATATTTGAATTTATTTGTTTAAAATTATTATGGTAAAGAATCTCACGGAAATTTATAATAGGATTTAAGAAAAAAGGATAAATTAATTAAATTTGATAATTAATTTATTTTTGCATGATTTATCATAAATGAGAATGATTAAATAATTGAATGGTAGTTTTATTTATGCATAAACATAGTTTCATGTAAGGATGATCATGAGCTAGACCAACAGCTTTGTATGTGGATGGTTTATTTTAATATATTTATTTAAATTAAATTTGTTGGCATGCAGGCCTTCTTCAAATTATTATATAGGGAATGCATGCCCAATGCATCTTTTATGTAAAACCAATTTTAGACATATGTAATGGATTGAAATCCCAAGCTAGTGGAGGCGGTTCAAGCTAGATCTGAGACGATTCCAGTCCCCGGATATTCAGAGGTGGATAGGTGGATGTTGTAAACAAGAACCCAAAATGTTCATGTTGTTTCTCACCTAGGTCAGGGTATGTTTATCAACCACTAGATAAACTAACCATTAGAAAATCATGTGATCATTCCATTTACTTTATTTTATTTCTGTCAGTTGCATGGTTTATTATTATGGATGTGTTGTCAAGATCACATAATTAATGAGTTAAACAATAATAAAAAATGGAACAAAAATAAACCATACTTATGCGTAAATATTACCAAATATGGTTAATCATTTATGTATGTTCCACTTAATATTAATAAGTGTGTGAAAATGGTAATAAGAAATTCATTCATAAGAGATAAAGATCCTTCTAATAAAATATTATGTCAGAACAAGCATTCCCATACTTGAATAAAAGGAAAATCTCAATAAAACTCTGTGTTTGACCAACCCTTGTTGGGACACATACTTTTATACAGGAATACCTTATGAAAGGTTTTGTTTTGACTTAACCATATTACATCAAGAGTAGTATCACTTGCTAGACATGGTGTTATATTGGAGGCAAGAGTTAAGGAAATCCAAATTCATGATGTCAGGATTGGTCAGTCCACTCAGCATATCAAGGAGCTGCAACCCCACAGTTGGCAAAGACCTACCTACCTAAATACCTTATAATTGTTTTAAAAACCATTTTTTGGGTTTTTTGAAGGGGAATATGGATCTTTGCCACAAGAATGTAATAGAAACTGGAAATTCCATGTTCAATGGTGAGGGCCATTGGGACTTGATAAAATAGTGTGAGACTTAAAAAAATTTGTTATTTCTCATAAAATTTAATCAAGAAAGTACTAATTATATGATTATTTAATTGTAGAATAAAAATGTCAAGCCCATCAACCACACTACCCATGTGATCAATTTTGGATAAAGACAATATCTTCACCAGTAGTAACTTCTAATAATGGTTTAGACACCTTCATTTTATCATTCACCATAAACGAATGTCTTACATGTTGGAGTCAGCAATACCTAATCCGCCTACCAAGGAGGCAGGTGATGAGAATTTCCTCATCTATGAGAGACATATGATCAATGTGGTCGACGTTCAATGTTTGTGTTATCAGCAATGTCTAGTGAGATCATGAAGTCTCATGAAAAAATGGATTCTTATAGAATGCTCGTGAACCTATGTGGTCTTCACATGGAGTGAACAAGAAAAGAATGGTTTTTGATATCAATGGAACTCTTTTAGAGTGAGCATGGAGAAGGATACCCAGATGAGCCTCATGTAGTCAAGCTCATTGGATAAATTTATCTCATGGAGGTTCTAGGGTTTAAACTCTCCAAATAACTAGTAACCAATCTCATTCTCTTATCACTCTGCCAGAGATTCTCTATCATTGTTGTCAATTTCAATATGAACATCATTGAAAAGTCTCTATCTTATCTTCTTATACTCATTGGCATGTGGACAAAGATATTAAGTGAGAAAAGCCTTCTCTCTTTATGGTGAATAAGATGAAATGGAAGGAAAATAGCTTTAAGCCAAATGCTTCTTCACTCCCTTCCATGAAAAGGAAGATCAATGTGGATTCCAGGGAATATGAGGATATTTGTATCGTATGTGGTAAGAAGGGCCACTGGAAGAAGAATTTCAGCCAACATAATAATCAAGGGGAAGCTTCAGGTGAGTTTGTTATCGAATAAAATCTATATATTTCTACAAATTGGGCGTTAGATATAGCATCTGGTTATCACATTTTTATCCAAATATAGGAACAAATTATATTCAAGAAGATTGATCTAGGGGAGGTATATCTACGAGCAGTGAACATAGCAAGACCTTCTGCTGTAGCTGTCATGGACTACCACCTCACGTTTCCAACTGGGATGATCTTGGTCTCAAAGGGTTGTTTTTTGTGCCTTCTGTAACCAAAAACATAATTTCTGTATCCGGAATAGATATAGATGAATTTTTTTTCATTTTTGGAAATTATTATTTTTCCTTTATAAAGATTGCATTTGTTTTGGTTTGGCACATTTATACAATGGTCTTTACATGTTGGATTACATAAACCATGTAATGGAAATCGATGACAAAGATACTTCACATGACACATACCACACCCAACCATGGAATCATCCTCTAGGACATGTAAATGAGAAATTCTTGAAATTCTTTCATCAATTTGGATATTTAGATTCTTTTGAACTAAAACAAAATAGTGTATGTCATGCATGATTATAAAACAAAATGACCAAATCCCCATTTGGTGGGAAATTTGAAAGGGCTAAAGAGCCTCTTGAATTTGTTCACACTGATATGTGTGGACCATTTCCATTTAAATCAAGGTGTGGGCACTCATACGTCATAACATTAACTAATTATTTTAGTAGATATGGATATATCTACATAATGAGGTATAAGTCGGATTCCTTTGATAAGTTCACGGAATACAAGAGTCATGTTCAAAAACATCTTGGTATGATGATTAAGAAACTTGGCTCAGACCGAGGTGAGGAATATCGTAATCAGGACTTCATTAATTACTTATGAGAGTTTGGAATCATATCCCAAGTCACACCTCCTTATACACCTCAATGTAATGGTGTATGTGAAAGGCGGAACCACACCGTGTTAGATATGGTGAGATCAATGATGAGTCATGCAAGTATTCCATTATCCTTTTGGAGATATGCGTTACATACAGAGTCACACATACTAAACCACGTACCAACTAAATCGAAAAATGGAATTTTATATGAGTTATGGAGTGTATGAAAGGCCATGTTATCGAATTTAATTGTCTGGGGTAGCTAATCATTTGTTAAGGACTCTTCAGGTAATAAACTCACTCCCCAAGGAACAATGTGTACCTTTATAGGATACCCCAAGGAAACAAGGGGTATTAAATATACAACCCTTAGACAAAAAGTTTATAGTGGAAATACATGCCCTATTTCTTGAGATGGATCACATCTCAAAAATAGATAGTGGTAGCGAGATAGACATTGATTAAGTCGAGGCTAAAGGTGTACTAGAGTTTTTACATTAACAGATTCCACAATGCCCTATAGAAGAAGAATATGGCCCAAGGACAAAAGTACTAAATAGGAGTACTAGATAGGTTAGATAATAGGAAATGTATGTTTATCTAGTTATCGAGGAAGGTGACCCCTTAATAGTTGATAATAATGATCCAATAACATACAAGGAAGCACTATGTGGCACAGATGTTTCCAAGTGGCCAGAAGCCATGAATTTCGAAATGGATTCCATGTAGCAAAACCAAGTATTTATTTTGGTTAATATTCCAGTTGATGTAAATCCCGTTGGTTGAAAATGAGTATTCAAGGTGAAACTGGACAAGGATGGACAAGTATGTACCTATAGAGAATGACTTTTTGCAAAAGGTTTTAAACAGAGTAAAGGAATTGAATACGATTAAACCTTCTCACTAGTTGCAAATGCTGAAATCCATCAGAATTATACTTGCTATTATGTCTTACCATGAAAATGTGATTTGTAATATGGATGTCAATATATAATTAATTAATGGGAACCTTCCGGAAGATGTCTACATGACACAACATGAAGGGTTTCTGATTCTAAAGGATTCCAATATGGTATGCAGGTTGCCAGAATCCATTTATGTTTTAAAGAAAGAATTCAAGTCAAAGAACTTTTGTTCTGATAAAGACATAAAATTATTGGGTTTTTCAAAAATTAATGTTAAACTTGTGTCTATAAACGGTTTATTGAGAGTGCAATCGTTTTCATAATTGTTTATGTTGACGACATATTACTCATTGGAAATGAGATACCGGTCTTGCAGTCTATTAAGGAATGGTTGAATCAATGCTTCTCCATGAAAGACATAGCCGAGGAATCATATATTCTTTGGATCAAGATACATCATGATAGATCCAAGAGATTTTTGGGCCTATGTCAATGTAAATACATTGATAAGATACTAAAGATAATCAATGTGGAAAAATTCAAGAGGAGATTGTTTCCTGTTTCACATGGCATTCAAATTTCTATGAAAATGTGTCCTTAGACACATGAGGAATGAATGATAATGGTATGTAATCCATAAGAATCAGTGATTGGGTTAGTCATGTATCCCATGCTATCTAACGGGCTGGATTTCTCCTATGCATTGAGTGCGGTAGGTAGATATCAAGATGACCCAAGTGACCACCATTGGATGGATATCAAGACTATCCTAATTTATCTGAGGCGTACTGAGGATATTTTCCTAGTTTATGGATTATATGAGCAACATGTAGTTAGAGGATATGCAGATGCAAGTTTCCAGACTGATCACGATGACATGAAGTCGTGAACGAGATATATCTTCACATTGAATGGAGGTGTAGTGAGCTGAAAGATCTCAAAGTAGAGTGGGGTCCCAGATTCTATAGCAGAGTCTGAGTATATCACAACTTCTAAGTTAATTAAATAATCATATTATATTTTAAGCTTCATCTAGAAGATAGATGTTATACCTAGCAGTAAAGATCTCATAACACTGTATTGTGATAATACTGCAGCGGTGGCTCTCCCAAAAGACCCAGGGTCACATCAGTGGACGAATCACGTACTTTAGAAGTATCATCTATTGAGTGATTTTTTTCAAAGAGGTAAAGTTGTAGTGAGAAGTATTTCTGTGTATGGAAGCATGGAATATCCCTTGAATAAATCCTTGACTCAATAGAAACATGATCAACATGTGAGGTCTACTGGACTGAACGTCTTGGGCATTTGGCTCTTGTCCAAGTTTGAGTTTGTAAGAGTTTTTTTCCTAGAACCAAGTGGTTATACTTTTATTATGCTAATATTTAATGTATTATTTTATATTGTTTATTGTTCTTCCTGAATATAATGTAATAATGTACTTGGGTGTTTGTTACATTGATAAGGTCATGGCAGTTCCCAGCTATGATAAGAACCCTGAAATTCTACAACAATGTTCTTAATTATAGACCTGTAGTTGGATGACATGCTATTATGGGACACATAACATGAATACCATGAGGTGTGAGTACTTGTAATTATATGAGACATCCTCTCATGAATTTCTCACTTGGTAATCTCTATGTTGCGATATTATGAGAGCAGACCCACTAGTAGTAATTCTGCTTGTTTTGGATTGATTAGATATTTCTATCTGCAAGCATGGTTAATGACCCTTAGACTTTAAGATTGTCATTAATACATGTCACGACATACGCACATGGATTTACAGAAAAAAATATTCACACAAATAGTTGGTGGGAAGTAGGGTATGATGGGTGCGTCACGAGTGGCATGTTATTAATGGATAAGTCAAGGATGGATTTTTCCCTTCCATTTATGGAAGTTGATATCTTGAACCTTTTTTTGAAATAGAATTGTCATGCAAAATTCCATGGCCATGGTGTAACGCAGAGTTTTTTTCAGGTAGTCAACGAATGACTTATCAAGCATAAAAGCTGATGACGCAATCATGAATCCTTCTTGATGAGATATTCTAACAAAGGGACTATATTACACAATGAATGTTTGTATGTAGATTTCATTGTTGTGACTTTACATTTTTTCTATTGGGTTCCATTACCCATTGCTATAAAACACTCTCGGAAATTACGTAAGACAACTAGAAATAATTCTAAAGGGTCACATAGTATGTGTTTTTAGTGGTCTCAGTAAAATTCTATTTGAATTTAATTAATGAAATAAATATAATTCTCAAAACTGTGGAATAATTTTATTCAAGATAAGATGATCGCATCAATTAAATAAAATATATATATTTATTTTATTGAAAATTTAATAAATATTTATTTAATTGTTTGTAAATAAAATATTTATTTATGTGAATAAATTAATTATTTATTTCTTCTGGTGTTTAATAAATGGATGTTCAGTTCGAGCGGACCAAGCTCAGTCCAGCATTAAAATAATTTTTTTCAAGATGGTAGATAATTATTTACCTTATAGGAACAAATTAAAATAATGCTGCAATTATTTTGTGACTCGTAATTTTGTTTATATTTATGTTTTTCTCATGTTGGAACACTATAAATAATGATGCAGTATTATAATTAAATGCATTATTTTTCTCTCAGTTCATGAATGTATTTAATTGTTGTTATGCAATTAAATATTTTAACTGATATTCCATGTATATAAACTGGCAGGTACTCCATTTGTTCCATACACCACACCACACGCCTGGTGAATTGAGAATTGTTGAGCCAAACAATTTCTCTCTCGAATCCTCTTCTATCCCCTCTCAAGAACGACAGACATTCTTCATGTTTGAAGAACAAGAGATCAAGAGCGACCGACACAAGACACTTGCTTCACCACGCAAGCACCTGGAAAATGGACAGTGTCGATCAGAGGCCATCAGAGCATGTGTGGATCACCTCTAAAGGTATTCTAGTTTGTATACATACAACCGAAATGAGATAATCTGAATGCGTCAATCCAGATGATCAACATCATCAAAAAATAAAAATACCAAAGGCACAGATATGATTTTTCTTTATGAAATTAATTAAATTAATTATAAACATGATGTGAAAGATCCTCTATAATGGTTTCAATAATATTTTTTCATTATCTAAATCATTAATTACATTTAATGGAGACAGGAATTCATCATCATATTTATATCAAAATATTCATTCATAATGGAAAAAATCAAAACTGGGTGTTGTCCCAACCATTCTTCCACTGCGCCCGAAACATTCATATGAGTGCTAATCTTGTAGGGAGGGACTTTTCTTGAGTTATAAAAGGAATGGGGTGGAAATAAATGTCAAGCATGAGAGTGAGTAAGACCTCTTATTTGTTCATTTGAACTGCAAGGTGGATTTGGGAATATATTAAATGGGACTCACAGAGGACGAATGTGATGGTCAGATTAGGCATGTTTAGGAACTTTTTACTGATTGATGGATGTGTGGGGAGGACATATATAGTTATGGGTTCTAGATCTGTGTGGAATTCCACTGGATCTGGTGAGAACATCAGGAGGACCTTCATCATGGCTGTTTGTGGCAAGGGGTGGACCTCCATGCCAGTTGGTGGATGTATAAATATGATAACCTTTGTACTAATATAACTGGACATGGGTATGACCTCTAGGTCAGCCATTGATAATGAGTGTATGACATCTACTTCGATGGTTACTAAAGTATGGAGTACATCATCATCGATTAAGAATTACTCAGGGAGGACCTTTACGTTGATAGTCATTGATAGGGGGCTTCCTAATGGGGATGATGGGAATGTGGAAGACATTCATGTGAGATATCAATAAGACAACAAGGATCTCCACCTAGACTGATACTGAATGCATGAGAATGAACATCTTGTTGATGAGTTCCATAGAAGGGAGGACCTCCACTATGGATGGAGAGGGTATGTGGAGGACCTCAATACACTAAATAAGCATCATGGGTCGGCCCATATTAGTTTTTGGATGTTTTAAAGACCGAAATAGTCAACCTAGTGTTCGAATGGGAACACTGAGGTCTCGATTCTGATTAACCATAGAAATGTCCATGATATGTATTTGTAGGGATGGAGGCATGGGACACTAGAGATGTAGAAGATTCTCCCCCTACTAACATCTTTATGAGATTGTGTCCGATGTTGGTGTCAGGTCATTTGGATTTGAGGCTGGATGGAGTAGTGTTGTAGACCAACTATTCTTTCGGCATTATGGACACGTTAGTGGCATTGATGAGGCATTTTGGGAGCCTCCTTGGTTGTGCCTGATTAGTTATCACAGTTTGGACGACCTGAATATTCATTCCATCCAACGAATATGCGAGTGAGTCATATGTCCTTTCTAGTGAGAGACCCCTAAAATGGTTGGTTGTTCGAGTGGGGAGCAGTGGATCCCTAGATGGCCCTTTGGGGTGGTGATGAAGGTGACACATAGAAGCATCCATGTCATGGAAGTTCATGTACCTAATGGGAATGAACCCCCTCGTTCTCATATCATCAAAAGATAACATCAATCACCCTCCTCTCGACAATTTATAAGCATGAGATGTGGTGTGGGAACCCAGTAGGCATAGTCATGGATGATGGTGTGGAAGAGGTGTAGTAGTGTGGGATTACCACATCGACGGTTATCCTTCCCAAGAGGCTAGGGGTGTGGGTCAATTGATTTCATATTACATTGGTCCTACTAAGAATGATGATTCATCTACCATTATTGATATCTGGAAAAAATACCAATTCACCTGATTAATTCATAATTCCACTATTAGATGGAGATATCCATGTTGACTTTTTAACAGCCATAGTTTCCATTGATTAACTACCCTAAATTCTAGTGAGTTTCATGCTAATACCAATATTTTCTTGGTTGGACCCTACACCAGATAGATGTATCTGGTGACTTACTTATCTTCAGATGTCTTGAATGCTACCAGTCCCCACATTATGGAGAATATTTTCCCATTAGGATCCCCATTTTTTTTCCAATACATTCTATCAGGGCACACCACCTAGGAGTGGATTGGTCACTATGTAATCATTCATTTTACATTGCATTAGTTCATTCTAATTGTGAGAGTAATTCAAAAACTCTTTTGAGATGTTTTCTACATGATCTAAATGCGATGATTGGATTTCAGTTACTCCTGCCATTGATTACTTCATATAATTCATCTCATAGTCCCATTATCTCCTATCAATTTATATCTTGTCTATGAAACTCATTCACAGTTCAACATTTACGTGGACATAGGTTAATTATGATACTTCTATCAAGACATTCCATGTGGTCAAGTCAGGATAGCAACCTTCAATAAAGTGAGTAGTCATGTTGGTCATCACTGGAATGTATAGACCCTAGAACATTGATATTCATATATTCATTATCATAATAGGGATACACGAGTGTGTGGAATCACATTGAATCCCAAGTCAACTATGATGAATATAATGTGAGGGTCAAGTATTTTGAGGTATTCCTTAAGCACCCCTTGTTTAATATAGTGTACGTCGCATGATTAACGCCTACAGAAGATGGGTGGTTGTGAGTTTAACTCCATATGGATATCAAATACACTATTCCAATCACTTATTATGGTCGATCATATAGGTACATTAATGGGATGGATCACCTGGATGTTTTAACACATTCATGGATTAGAATTCCAAATAATGAGTGACCCTAGAATGGAATTTCCCATAAACGGAAGGTTTCACACCATGATGGTTGATCTGGACACCATTGAGGGTGGATAAGGGAGGTGTTATCCAATGTGGGAGAGACCAAGGTTTATAATTTGTAGGGATTAATGCTCATGGAGGATTCATCCATACCCTATTTATAATATGAGGATAAAAATTGTGTAGTTTTTGGATGGAGTGGGGCTTATGAATAGAGACTTCAATGATGTCACTAGGATCAGTGATGGGGTAGATGGGAAATATGTATTGATATGAACCTGATAGATGGAATGATCCCAATGGGATGTGGATATATATGTAAGAATAATGGTGGATCTGAATGATGTGAGATAAATGGATAGAATGGATGGGTTGTTGAGGGTGATTTTCAAGAACCTCGGAAGGGATTCTTACTTATCCCAATTGGATGGGAATAAAAGTAAACATTGTTTGTATAGGGTGGAAAGGGGCTTAGGAGTAGAAAATACCCAATGGACTAGATTTAGATAAGGTATCCTTGGTTAAGGGAATGAACATTCCAGGGATACGATCCGAAAAAGGTCATGATGGAAATGGATGATTGTATTAGACCATAGAATTTCTTCCTACATAGCCTGCTTTGATGACATCAACAAATTCTATGTAGTTTAGAGAGGGGTGTTAGAAATTATACCATATTTGGATTCCAATGTGAAGGATGATCTAGAAACCACTAATGGTGGATCAAGGAAGTTCTCCCATAGGATGGGGTAGCAATGTTTACCATTGGTAGGCATTAAAACTTGTGCAGGCTTCATATGTAACATCTTTAAAATATAGAGATCAAAACCCCCATCATTATCATTGGGTGAAAATATAGTTCTTACACATGGAAGTCACATGGATAAAGGGTGTTATGGACAACACTATCCTCTAGTCCCATATGTGTCATTTTTGGTGTGAGATACAAGAGGAAGTAGAATACATAATGGTTGCATCGTATAATATGCATCATCGAATGGTGGAGTGGGGATTATACATTGAAACCTATTGAGGAGGATGTCTTGAAGTACGAGAAGGGCCTCATTCTGTGATAGGAATATCTCATTCAAATGTATTCATACATAGATCACATTAACAAGATATTTTGGTGATTACTTCAAGACTACCTATGGAATACATAGTGTCAAAGGATAAAGGGAGAGTGATATGGAAGAGTTGAAATTCCCATCCGAAATCTTATCCTTTTATACATTCCACACATGTGTAGACTAAAAGTTATTGTCTTGGGTTGATAACGTATTCTCTAGGTAGTTTAAAATCCAGCAACTCTAAAATAGGGGAATGCACTCCTCACCCCATGGAAATTCATATCTAATACCAACACACACTAGTGGAAGGGATGGAATCAGAAATTCCCTTTTGGAATGAGGTGGAGGAGTGGTAACTCGTGAGTCCTATGTTTGTGTAGATACTTTGAAATGAAATACCCATTAATGCACCATGGAAAAATGGAAAATGTAATGAAACACAAAATGGGATGCCACATAAGGGACCAATAAATCACTCAACACTAGCCTTGAGGTTCACACTTAATAAGGTATCATGAATCTAGTGGTATTGATGATAGGTTCTTCTCAAATCATGAATGTTTCTGTGAGATCAGTCGCATTACAAATATAGTATCTCTGTGACGTATGGTCACCCTACCTCGATGAAATGTCATTATTTTAAAAATGAGTTCTTTGTGAAATATTAATGATTCAATAAGCCTCATGTAACCCAGATGGACTTTCTCGTCTTCAAGGGATGTAGGAATGCATGAAGGGAATCCCAATGATAGACAATGCTAAATTGGAATAATGAAAATTTGATTTAATGATGATCTAGTGCCATGGGTTACTCATTTTTATCGAAGCTACATAGAGCTTGGGATCATTTCAAAATGAGAGATCAGAAGTTGAATGTTTGGCATAAAAGTGTGTTCCAGGTGGTGTGATATATAATTTAATAGGAAAATAAGTCTCATGATGCTTATATGCATGCCATGAAGACAACCCGATTTCCAAGAATGGGTATACGATGTTCGACTTGTGGGGGTATCTACCTCCAGTGATTGGGGGGCTTGTTAAACTCATGTAACCCTCTACCTCTAATAATCATGAGGATCAACGAATTTCTAAAGCCTTCAGCAAATACTTCTCTTGGGCCTTGTTGGACTATCATAGGTGTTCACATCCTAGATTGGTGCAGTCTTGGTGGTGATGGTTCTCTAAGAAGTATATTCACAAGGCAGACCCCATGAATGATTTGTTTTGGGTTTTTTGTGTTCAAATTCATCCTTATAGCCATTGTTTTTCAAAACGTATCTCATAGAATGAATTTCTGCACATACAATATACATGGAATAAAAAAATATCCATTTAAATGATAAAATAAATTAGTTTTCCCATTAAACATTTACTTTTTTTATTCATTTACCAGAGTGTAAATGTTCAATGAAAATTAGGATAATCTATAAATGTTCAATAGAAAATAAAATTATTAGATCATATTATTTTCAAATTATATGATTCCTTTAATGAAAATAATATCGATCCAAATGGAATTTGATATTGTAAAGTATATTCTTATATCATTAGTAACATCCAAATTCAAACCCCATTAATGAATATACATGAATTGAAACATTAGTAATCATGAATAAAAATATATTAAATTAAAATAATTTAATGGGGAAGTATATACACCACATTAAATTGAATATGAATATAATAAGAAATATGACACAATGAAGTTAAATTCAAATAATATCTATTATTTTACATGTCCCTTTAGTTAATTTTTATTTGAACTCTTGTATTATGGTTAAAATCATTCAATAAAACTATAATATAATAGTATTATTATTTAAAATATCATATATTATACTATAAAAAATTATTACCATCCACACATTTGAAATATTTCATTATTTCCTTTAATTCATGTGTCAACAACATGATTTTTTCAGGCATGTTTTCTCGGGGTAAATATTGATTTAGTGCATAGAATGTTGATCCATCATCATCAGAATGTTATTAATTTTATATATATCACATTTATTAATTGCACATATTTTTATAAACATTCATGAAATATGGACAAGGGATATGAATTAAATCTCTTTGCGTTGATGGTAGGACGTATGTATGCCCGAGTGATGAAATAATTCCCTTAATCTGTAAAAGTGTAAAAAAGAGGATTTTTTATTTATTTTGTATAATTATTAAAATTTCATATTTATCATATTTTTTATTTATGTCAAACTTTATTATGATCCATGTGATTTGGTGATGGAAAAATAATTTCATTGGTTCATGAGGCAATTTCCTTCCATATACATGAGTTGTATTTTTCATTCCCATTAAATGTAGAGGGAGATGGCTAAATACTTTTTCATAAACCTAATAAAAAGTAATAATATTTTATATATAGTTTTTAATATAAAGTATGATATAATAAAAAATTTAATGCTTTAAAATAATAAGTAAAAATGGAAGAGCTTTGTCAAGATAGTTACCCTCTCATAGAAGAACCTCCACTATATCTCTTATTCCGGACCACAAGGTTTGTCAATTTGGATTACAAAAATCTATAAAATATTGATAGGTATTTTGGGAATAGATATTGGTTGGTTTTGTTTTGATAAATTTTCAATTATATGTTTGGATAAGTTTGTATTGGAGTTTACCGTTTTCTTGAGGGGGAGGGAACCATCATGGAACCCACCTAGAAATATTAAAAAATATTCTAATATGATATAGAAATTCTAAATTAAGAGGATAAAAATAATTATATATTATAATTTTTGATTGTTTGAGGTTCAAATAATTCTACATAATAATATTTTTACAAGGTTAGTTCAAAACATTACCTTTATCTTTTTGTTTAACCACCGTTAAAACATCGTTATACATTATCTGAGAAAATTATTTTCTATTGATTTAATTTTCCCGTATGAAAAATAATTAAGTTTAAATTTTTACCTAATATTATTTGTTATGATTACAAATATGGAATAAATTTTACCAAATTAAACTCATATATGTGGATAAATTTTAATTTAAAAATAAATAATGAAAAACTGTCAAAAAAATGTTTTTCCTGAAATGTATTTTTTATTCATATGATGATCTGTTATAATATGTGATAATTATAATAATAATTATTATATAATTTAATATTGTTAGATATATAATATATAAATTTATTTTCAATAATTAATAATAAGATATTATATTAATTAATTAAAATAGATTGACTTTATACCTTTTATTAAAAAGATGTTTACTAAAAAATATTTTTCTGAAAAATTCCAATTTTTACATCAAAATTATTTTATAATTATATCCATAAAATATTTAGTAAATATATTATAAGAAATAATAGGAGGAATATTTATATAGTTCATTTTCATTTATTCAGATAATATTATTCATAGATAAAATATCCAAAATGCATTCTCAACTTGTTTTGAGTTTGTAGGTTAAAAATAATTATTCACCTTATAAAATTAGGTTTTTTCCATGAAAACATAATATTTTTATTATATTATAATTTTATTGAAAGAGAATTTTCACAAACAATATGTTATTTTAGGGTGTTACATTCAAGGTTTAGATTCCCCAGTTTCATGTACATGACACTTAATTCATGTATTTTTAGGATATATAATGATTTAGTTTCGTTTGGGAGTTTACAAGGGGTTTTGAAGGATTTTAATTATTTTTAAATGTTTAAAAGATAGTATATATTAGTATAAAACTTGAATAATCTATATAAAATTTTCATGCAAATAACATGGACACTAAGAATGAATATATTTGGTACACAATATTACCAAACTCTTTGAATGCCTAAGAAAAACCATGTATCTTCCAGTAATGTAATATGTATGTTTTGAACGTTTTGTTCCTTACCATTTGAGGGAACAATGAGAGGTTTGGTATTAAGACATTATCACAGAAATGTTGAAACATGGGTTTCCAAACAATGTTTTTTAGCATCATGGAGTACTACTAACCATCCTTTAGTAATGGATCTAATTTAAATGTTATACTTTCGCCATTGTTTTCCTCTAATCCTCTAATAAACCGGATTACATTTTATCACATAGAATATATATGTTATGATATTGTCTTTGATTTATTTTTGCAGAAATCAAAGTGTTTTGTAGGGTTTCATTCTTCAGTAATTACCCATTAGCCTCCATTATTCATATATATAATGTTTTTCAATATCTTAGAATAATGGAAATAGTCCATTATGGGTAGTTTTATGTGTTATGATTGGTTTTAGGATGTAATCTTGTTGTATACAGTGAAGGGAAAATTCTATGGTATCATATATTAATGTTTCATTTTACAGCTCATTGTTTTTACAAATGTTCTGGTGGAAGGTGTCTTCTCACTTGACTAAAAATTCATTAAAACATGGTGGATTTGTTTTAATTAATTCATATTTTATTAATGAATCTTAAATCATTTTGTTATTAATGGTGAAAATATCATTTTTATATTGTTCTAAAATTTTTATAAGTATTATTTTATTTTTAAAAAAATCCATTGTTTATAATCACAAAATGATTATTTTAAAATGATATTTTGGTTTTATGCATGCCTTGTATTTCATGATATTATTTAAATAAATAAATGATTTCACTGAAATTAAATTGAATATGTGGTCATATATTTTTGGGAGTTAGTTGAATAGGATGTATCATGTTCTGAAAGTACCACTATGAAATGGGACAGAGTATGAATGTGAAGGTCAACTATCGGTGGTGACACTGAGAATCTATGTCTATGTTTGTGTGTGTTGGTGTGTGTGGACATGGAAATTTATAATCCAATTAAAATGAGATATGGTTTAATGGAATTATTGATTCATTCCATGTAAAACATATTTATAGATTTCATGTGTACTATTTTTATAGATCAAAATAGTTTTATAAATTTTGCTAAACTATTTTTTCCTGATGGCATGAGTTGGGAAGTCATTAGGGAAATTCAATTTAGTTCAGAATCAGCCATTTATTGTGAATTATTATTAATTTGTAAATATAAACTATCAGTAGACATGAAATTGAACATTATTTTAGTTATTTAGGTATTATTCAATATACATTGATAATTTCGTGCATATGTGGAGATTAGATATGTTTTGGTGTGGATAGTTGTCACATTAGATTCATGATGTTTTTACATTTTTATTCTTCTGGAGGTTATCTATTAGTTACCTTTTATATTATAATATGTTTTGGTTATTTTTTTATGTTCTGTGTTTTATGTTTCCCTCATGTGTCATATAGAGGATTCGTTATTTATTGTTTTTGTAGTTTGTATTCTTTTTCATTTAAAGGTTAAATCATTTGACAAATTAAAGTGTGGCTCTTCACATTTATCACCAAAATTTTTTGTATTGGGTATACCAACTAAGGGTTAGAATCTCCCCCATATCTTTTTTATATAATTAATATTGGTGGGATTTTATAAACAGTATCCTTTTCCCTTTTTCCATCTATATTTTTTAGACAAATTGTATCACCATTTATCAGATCATGACATAGGAATGGTGTTAATTTTTATATATCCTACAATTTTGAATATTATTAGTCTATATAAAAGGATTTTAGTAAGGAGTTGGATTGATGAAAAATTAACTTAATAGAATGAAAAGTTATATCTAACAACGTTTTTCAAAACATCAATTTATTAATGAGTTTTGTTACATGAGTGTTCCTTCACCATTCTAGGTGATTTGTTACGAAGTCATCTTGAGTTTATTTTAGGATAGTTGCATGAAATTATTTTATAAAATGATTTTATAAAAATACTACATTTTACATCCTGAGTAAAATAATTTTTGAAATGTCCTGACGGATTTATTTTGGAAAAAATAGAAAAATTATTTTTAAGAATATTGTTATAATATTTCTAAAATTAGTTGAATTTTTTTTTATGTTTCCATTTTTTGAATGGTATTATGTGATATCTCTTGATTCGGTATATTAAAATTAGTAACAGTTGATTAAATAATGAGTAAGGATAAATTGAATTTTCTTCTGGATATATTCAATGGAACTAGGTATGCAACTTATAGATTAATTGAATATTTCTTTGAGAATTTGGTTGCACCTGATCCTCAAGTGATCCAACATCTAGTTGAAATATTTTTCTAGGATTTTATGTCCATGGATAAGTGTAATAGGAATGTTAAACTATATAGGATTTACAAAATTTTTTTAATTCCCAACTAATAATCATCCCATTATTCAATGGAATTTTGATCGAGATGAAGATGATGTCTAGTTTAATAGGATGAATTGAATCTTGGATTTCCTTTGGAAACCATATGAGAAGAAATTAATGATGGAAACAAATATTATAGAGGATTTTGTTCGATAATGCTAGTAATTAATAGTTCATTAATATTTAGATCATATAATATTGTAGGAGGAATTTTAATAATTTTTTAATTGGAAGTTCTATCCTAAAACCATTCATTTTTTATAAAAATAAAATAATTCAGTATGAAGGATACGAGTCTCTTACTAATATAGTATAGACTAAATTAATGAATGTACTCCACATTTTGTGGAATCTTCTTCATTATTTTCCTTTAATGAACACGTTTTTATGTTATTATTGTAACAATATATTTACTAAAGCATTGTTATGAATTGTTTAAATAAATATAAATATATAATGAATAGGGAAAATCTATCATATATGTATATCACGGTAAATATTTTTGGAGAAAAAATAAATTCATATGTATATAGGTTGGAACTCAAATGTAGGGATTATGTGGAAGAGGGAAACCTATATCAAGAGTGGTGGGACACCTCAGAATTGGACTAAAATATTATTAAATCTTCCCCCTCAACTGAAAAGTAAGACAAGATGCTTTTAATTTTCTTCATCGAATAACATCAATAGATGTTGTAGAAAACTAACTAGATAATGTCAAAAATACAATAAAATTGGAAATATTTAGTGATATTTTCATAGCCCACTATGTTTTGGTTCTAGAGAAAGATCTCAAGATTATCGGTCATATAAATGATTTATGGGTCAACTGTAATATGATAACTCTCTTTGTCGAAATAGAGTGTGATAAAGTGATTCTAGGAACACCATGAATATACCACCTATGTAATCTCTACATAGTAAATAAAATAAAATAATAATGAGTAATAAATTATATGTATCTTAGAAAAGTATCGGGGAAGATAAATATATTTCTTCGATAGAGAAAGGTACAATTCTTTTGAATCCTAATATTATGATATTACTTTTTTAGACGGGAACATTGCACATTTTTTTCTCCTGTTATTGATAAAATTGGTTTTTTAGTTTAGATGATGGCTTGTTATTTACAAAATAAAAACTACTCCTACAAAAAGTGTGTTTCATGTCGTTATTTGTAAATATTGGTCTATAGATATTGATGGTTCTAGGTTAATTTTGTTTTTTTAAGTGCTTGATATGATTTTATATTACTTGCTTTTGGGAAGGTATTGGTTGAAAAAACACAAGGCCCAAAAATACTATTATTATGGAAAGGATAGTTTCATATATCATGATAATGTTGATTGTAACAATCCATGCTTTTGTGAAATATTTTTTTTGGAGTTAATTTAAATTTTTCGATATTTTGAATTTAATGTAGAATTCAATATATCTTGTATTATATGAAATCACCATGAAATTTGTTCATAATAGGTAACAAAACATTGAGGTTGTGCTACACAAAACACATGGATATTATTTTTATACATGCAACACAATGTTTGGTTTATACTGAATTATATTTAAAGCTTATGCTACCCAAAAAATCTATTTTTACAAAACTATAATGTATTATTAATATTAATATAATATTATTAATGTTATCACATATCCATTATAATGAAAATTTCAAATATGTCTAACCATGTTATGAAAAAATTATTTTAATCCATTGTTTATCAATTTTATATAAATGATATTAATTTCTATTTGAAAATAAGGAAATTCCATATATAAGATAACTATTTTTCTATGTTAATTTTTTTTACCTTAATAAATTAAACAAACCACTATTAAAGATTATTATTAAATAAAATAATATTTCATATCCAGTCAAATTTTTTGACACTCATACAATAGATTTTATTAGCATAAGATAAGAATAAAACAAATTTTATATATTAAAGATTTAATTTTTAGGAGGGTAATATTACCGCATTTTGATGGAGAAAAAATTGTAAATATAGTTTTTCTTGAATTTTTAATTTTTATATAAACATTAATCATCATTTTTGAAAATATAATATAAAATTATCTTTTAGGGAACTTTTATTGTTTTTGAGAAAAATATCATGTTTTTATGATGAGTGAAAAATTCGAAATTTTAATTGAAAACAATTATTTCATCAAACGTATTTTTATAGTTATATTATGTTTTTATTAGGTTTTATAGAATAATTAGTACACTTTTATATCAATTATTTGAATATAGGACATTGTATCCAATTACACATTTTAAATGGAAATAAAAACAATTAAAGCTTTCAGACATTCACCACAAAATTCCATCGTCTCATCCAATATGTGGTATTAATTTTAAATTAATTTACTCAATAAATATTTTTTTAAGTTTGGAAAATTGATTAAATAGTTTTATTTATGGGGTATAAATTTAGTAAATAGTTCCATTTTTGTTTGACATTATGAATAGTAACATTATTAATATTTAAGACCATGGTTAAGTGTAAATCATGTAATTAAGGATAAAAAATAATATGCATGTTTTAAAACTACCCTACCACATGACCAAATTTAATTTGATATTTTTAATTTGGTCATTAACACCTAATGTTTTAAATTTAAATTTTTAATAGACAATTTTCCATAAAAATGACTTTGTTATTATTAAAATCAATGTGGGTAAGAAAATAACATACTCATACTTTTAATAAGTATAATTGTTTTAATATGGGGTAAAATAGAATATATGCATGAATTTTATTATGAAATATAGAAAAGAATAAATATTGAGTGGAAATATATATTTAATTTTTAGATAGGAGATAATTATATTAAATAATTTCACAATGATGACGCATTAATTATTCAATTAATGAATATCAAAATTAAAATAAATTATAAATATTTAATGGTATATTATTTAAACTAAAAATGGTTCTCAATGAATTTATAGATCAATATGGAATTTTTGGGGTGTACATAATGATTTTGTTTAATATATATTTCTGTATTGTGTTTCTTATTTTCAACGTTAGGAATACTATCAAAATTGACACCATTGATATTTTATAAAAATAATATTTAAATAAATTATTATGAATTTATAAATATATTCAATAAGGAAAACTTGATCTAATATAGTCTAAAATATAATGAATTAGATGGTCCAATTGAAACTTTATACATAAAAATTACATCATCTTAATATTGATTGTTTTTTGTAATCAATATTAAAATGGATTAACTACTGGTTATTAAAATATGACAAGCTTTAAAATAACACCAAAAAATGGTGAAGATATATTGGATGAAGATATTATAGACTTATCATAAATTTTATTATAATTAGTTACATTTTTGATATATTTTCATTGATATTAAATTTCTTATAAATTAATCTATAGAGAAATTACAAAAGTGTCCATCCACTCTCTCTGAAAATGAACTTATTCTTCTCTGTTATTCACACTGTAAAACCTATTTTTTCTAAAACAATTCTCATGTAAACTATATACTTAATGAAATTTAACCTAGTATCATTTCATTGTGAATAAATCCAACCAGTGATATCATCCATGGAAAACCAAAGGGAGATACCCAAAGTGGAGGTAATGTTCATCAATGAACATTTTTTATTTCTTCTTTTAACTAATAAATTCCTTCTATTTAATATATTTGTGATTAAATCAGTATCGTAATTATACATTTATGTATTTTATTTTATGTTAATGACCTATACCCCCATGTGCGCATGCATGTGGGCTTCCATTATATGATATACATAATCATCGTTGCTGTGTACGGTGGACTACCGCCTCGAGAACCAATGTCGTTTGTTCTTCCATTGACATCTATAATTTTTGGGAATAATGATATATTAATAGAATATATATTTGTTTTATTATTTTTATTATTATTTTATTATTATGTAATTATTATGTCACAGAAAACTTAATTCTTTCCATTTTGTGGGAATACCATAACGTCCTTCCTGCGTAAAATGGACTACTACCTCATGAAGTGATGTGTCTCATTCAAGATTTACATAGATTTTATTAAGGATGGTTTTAAAAATATTATGTGGTATACAAGAAATAAAAAAATCATTAATTATATTATATCATATAACATTATTTCTTTTAAAATGACAAGAAAATTAAAACAATGTTCCAACTATTGTATGGCCTACAATCCCCATGAATGATGTACATTATATTCAGTGTATAAATGTTATGAATCATCACAATTTAATATATCATAGATATATGTTAAACTTAATCCTAGACTATAATTCATGATATTATGAAATCATAATATAATAAAGTGGACCAATAATAACAACTTCAAACATGTACAAAAACAAAGTGGTTATTACCTGAAATATAACCTATTCATGGAATTTTAAATTGATGGGTATCATAACATAATTATATAATATATGGTATGGTAAATAATAATATAGTTATACTGTAGATGGATAATGAAGTTATAGTTATTATAGAAGACATTTGAACGTGTATAAAGAACATGAGAGTTAGGGTAAAAGAATTTCTTGTCTTACTTCCATTTCTATGGTACTTATTTAGTAGTCACCAAAAGTTTGTTTTTATGGAGTAAATACTACCCATGAATTTATTTTATGAGTAAAATACAGAATATTATGGGTATTTACATATCCATATGTGATCTCTCTTTCATGGTATATACAGTTGAAAATTTATAAAATATATATGATAATTTTCTCTCTATTTTCCTTCATTGAGACACACGTTTGGTTTTGTATCTACACTATTTTACATGGTTTATGTACTTCCCATTGAAATGTTAAATCATGAATATATTTTGTTTAATGATATTTTAGGAATTATGTAATGTTATTCTATCTTAGATTGGAAGTCAATGTTTTCTCAAAACAATGTTTACTAACAACTATTTAAATGTCTTTTAAATAATCAATTATTAATTTGAAATAAAATGGATTTCAATGATGGTGAAAATAGTTTCAAATCATCATTTATTAGTTTCCAAATTTATTTTAGATGAAAAAGTATTAATATATCTTTTATGATGTAATAATCATTTTTCAAAGTGTAATGTAAATCTTTGTCTATAATTGTTTTAAAAATATATTTTAAAATTATTTTCCATCCAAGGTGTCTTATATTGGTGTTAATAATTAAATAATGAGGATATGATTCATTATAAGTCATCATATTCCCACAATAAGAAGGTACGTGGGATTTCATCCTATGCCCGAAATAAGAGGGTACACATGATGTCATCCTATGCTCACAATAGGAGGTTACATGAGAAATTATCCTAGGACTGAAACTGGAAGGGAAACATGAGGTCATACCAAGCCCAATATAGGTGCATAGGTGATTATCTGAATCCTAAGAAACTATGAATTTCTTGGTTGGTAAAATTAATATAATATATTCTAAACATATGTTTATTCCAAAATTCCATGTACAATGCCATTATAATACTCTCATGGATCATTTTATTTAATTACCTCACAATTAAAATATTTTTATGTGAAGGGTATGCTTCTATAATGTTATTCTGATGTTACCATACCATTATGATCATTATTTTTCTTACATATATCCCTTATATACCCTTACTGATTATTTATGTTCTTCAATTTCTTATGTTTTCTTTTTCCCCAAGTTATAAACAATGGTTTTAGGTCGGGTTAATAAAGGGGAATCTCAGTTTTGAAAAAATTTAATATCTTTCACTAGAATAGATGTTTGTGTTCTCGGTTTAAAACAGAACTAAACAAATACATTATTTGGGTTTGTGTTTTTTTAATGAAAAAATGATGTGCTATCTATGTACATTAAGCCCAGTTTTTTATATTGATAATTAAATTTGATGATATTAGGATGTAATGGTAGAGTTTTTGGATTTTTTTACTTATGTTTGGAACCATATTAAATCAGTTAGAAAAACATAACATGAAATATTTGTATTATTTTTGTAATCGATATTTTTAAACTAATGTAAATTTGTTTCAAAAAATTTCTGAAATTTTTTCCTAGGATTACAACCCAAAAGATAAATGTAGTTTATGATTTATCTCCTAACAAGGACAGGACTAATCTCAATTACATATTATCATATAGAGCTCAATGACTTGAGGTAATTGAATTTACAGTAGGGATAATTTCAATTTAAAGGGTCTATTAGACCTATAAAATATCTATGAGTTGTACAAACTCTCTCTATGATTAAGGTGGACAGAACTATTAAAATCAATTTGAACTATCACAAAATTAACAAATATAAGGGAATGAATTAGATTCATCTTCTACACATTAATGACATGTTTGATAAATTTAATTGATTCTAGTGGTTCTATGAAATTGAGATATGTTATGTGTATCACAAATTGTGAAATAAGAAGTATGATATTCTAAAAATTGAATTCATCAATATACATGTCCAATATGAATATGTTTTTTATCCTAAAGGTCTTATGAATTCACTAGCTATCATTATGGAATTGGTAAATCTAATTTATAAAAGTTATCTTTATTTCTTTATTGTGGTGATTATTTATTAAATAGTAGTGTGTTCTACCACAAAATAATATCTTGAGAGACACATGGCTTAGTGTTACATATATTTTAAGAGCATCATTTTTATTCCATGTTACAAAAATGTTATTTGAAAATACAAGAGTTTTGTTCCCTTGAATATTTAATTTTTTTAAATGATAATATATTAATACTAAAACGATATATGTTTTTATTTCATGGAATCTTACAAATAATATCATTGAGATACAATGTTTCCATGGTTTAGTGGGACACTATAGAAATCCTTTATAATTTTTTCACATTTAACATCATCCTTAAAAGTTTTAACAATGAAAAAATATAATTTCCAATGAAATGATTAGTGAATAATGTTGATTCTAGAACTATGAGTTATATTTATATCATTAACAATCCTTACATTTACATTGTCTAGACTAGGATATGTTTTCTACTGTAATGTATCAAAATCGGTGATGGGATTTATTCTCATACAGGGAGATCATTTTGTTTATTATGGTTCATTAAAGATATAAATCCAAAATAAAAACTACCCAACACAAAATTTATAATTAGCTATCGTGGTCCATGCATTGAAAAATTGTCCTCATTAAATCATTAGTGAGAAATTCATAGTTTTTACAGATAATAATAATTTGAAGCACATTTTCTTAGATTGATATTTGAATTTGTTAAATAAAAAAAGGATAAAGTATCAACATATTCATGAAATTATGTTGGTATATAGACTAGATAATGTGATCTCTATTGAGGCCTCAATGAGAAGGAAGACAAATAATCCATTGGATATAGAGACTTCAGACCTGTGTTAAAAATGTTAGTCATAGAGGACATGCATCATGAATGCTTGGATACTTGTACATTTGATGTTTAATTTATAGCGTAATTTTATTATCATTTGGTTTAGTTGGTTAATATTGACCATTCATTAGATCATGGTTGGGATACTATGTGGTAAAAAAATCAATGTGTTGGTTTTGTAGACTACTTGAATAGGGATATTAATTTAGTATATCATTTTTGAGATGGGATGATCATTACATGAATTTTTTAGGGACAATTTTATAGTTACCAAAAAAAAATTATATGGGATACTAACCCTAGGATTCCGATGTTTGATGTTGAAATGAAATCATAGTTCTGGTGGGTATTCATAAAAATAGACGTATATAAGTATGTGAGGTGATACTTCACCAGTTAGTAGGTAAAAAACAAGGATTAATGAATATAAGGTATATTGTAGTCATTATATATTTCAATTTCAAAATTGGAGTTGACAACCATGAATTGTTTGACAGGTCTACCAAGGAGAGTTAGGAAACATTATACAATATTTGTGATATCAGATCGATCCACAAATTTAAATCACTTCATCCCAATTTGTGAAAATATTTAGTGGAAGACTTATCAAACATTTAAATTCTGCAAATTGTAAAGATGAATAATATTCTAATATCTATTGTATTATAAATTTTCCGTTTTTCTAAAAATCAATTTTTATATACTTATATAAAGCCCCTAAAAACTATTGAATATGACAATGAATTATCATCACCAAATAGAATGATAATCTAAACAGACTGTCCAAATGTCATAGAAAATTTTTAATGCCCATGTACGAGATAATATTGGATAATTTGAAGATCATTTACAATTATTTTAGTTCATTTATATTAATAGATTTCAACCATCACTATATATGAAATATTTTGAATCATTTTTCTGGATTCCTTTTCATTTATCATTTTTTGATAGAAATAGGTGAGACTTCATTAATTAGACGATCCCAAATAAAAAATTAAAATAGAGAAGATTATGTTTAATATAGTTATAATAGGGTTTTCTCAGAGTTATTAAAATTCATATGAGGATAATGGCTAATGGGAATTGTTATTTTAGGTTAGAGATCACATGTTCTTTAGAATCAATCTAAGGATTAGATGATACAATTTTGGTATGAAGTACAATGTATCTCTAGAATACATTGGTACCTTTTAGATACATGATTCATTTGGTGAGGTGTGATATCGATTGGATTTTCCACCACGGTATAGTTTAGTTAAAAATGTGTTTATTGTATCTCAATTAAAGGTGTATCAACCTGATAAGAAAAATTTGATTCATTGTAATCATGTTGACCTAAATCCAGATGCTATGAAGAAAAATGTATTTAACAGATTGTTTATATGAAATAGAGGATCATGTGTGGGAAATTATTTATCATAGTGTGGGTTTTATGAAATCATGGTCATATTCAAGATACAATGGGGGACTGTAGAAAATAAATTGTATAGAAATTTCACAAACTATTTCAGTGTAACGATTTTTTCAATATTATTAGGACTGAAAGGCCATTGGTGGTAAAAATTTATCACCCTTGGATTCGGGTACATAACCCTTTATTCACATATTTTGAGTCTATCTAATTATTTTGTTATTAATCAGGAGTTTCTTGGGTGGTTTTGTAAATTTTTGAGGATTTTATAGAGGTGTATAATTTTTCACAATTAGTAGAAATGATGCATCATATATAAGATATTGTTAAAGGAAATAAAATGGAAACCACATATGAAAATGATTTTCATAAGGATTATCTAGACCAAGATAATTATTAGAGGAAATTGTTCTTATTAAAGATAAGGTTAATGCACATTATGTGCTAGTCATGTGAGGTGTGACATTATAATAATGTCACGATACTGTTAATGCATATTATACCAGACCATACAACCATACAATACAAAATATAGTTGTCCCTTCTTAAATTATTGATCTAATCTAAATTATCCCCTTTAACCCTATCAGTTCCCCTAATATTACCATTACATGAATTCATATTCACCCAAGGCATTATATACAACCCCCATTGATATGGTATAGCTCGCTAGGAGAATCAAAATGAGTTGGATTCTTGGATTCAAAATTAATTGGTTTTTTATCTTCAGTATTCGTAGATAAATGGTTGTTATCTATCTATCTCTCTCAACCATATATATAGTTCATTATGGATATATAGTAGTTTTTTAATTGGTTTAATGATGAAATCTTATTGGATATGGTAAAAAAACATTTTTTCGTTATATACTAATTTTTTTCTATTGAACATTGTAATCAGAAACATTTCAGAGGTTTGTGTATTTTCTCTCTACTCTAATTGGTTTAGAACATCAATTATTAATTTAAAATAAATTATTATCGTGAAATTATTTAGAAATAATCGTGTGTTATTGATGAAACAATCCTTTTTATATTTTCAATAAATTTATGGAATATTGATTGGAAATTAAAAAATCCATGTTATATAAAAAAATAAAAATATGATTTTACATTTATGGTTTAGTTTGATGCATGATAATTATTTTTTTCAAATTCATTAAATAATTAAACATTTATATTGAAATGACATGGAATTAGGTTGGTATTCATATTTTGTCAGGTGTTGAATGGGATGGATATTGGTCTTGATGTACCCTCATCAAATGGGACAGAGTATGTATATGAATTTCCATCATCAATTATGACACCAATATTGTCTTGGTGTGTGGCTGTGTGTCTGAAAGTTATATTAAAAATTCCAAATCAAATAATTAATTGATTTAATTATTATTTATACTTCAAATTGACATATAGGATCTATATTTTATATGAAATATTTTTACATCATAAAACTTTTTAATAAAATTTTTTATCATGTTATTCCCTAGTTGTGTAAGTTGGGAAGACATTTCGGAAATCCTGCTATTTTTTTGTTCAACTTATGAATGGTAACAATTGTCATTTGTAGATACCATCCATCAAGATTCACATTATGGAATTGTATCTCAGCTCTTTAGTAATGCTTCTTGATATAGATTTCTATCATGGAGTGGGTATGGTATTTTTTGTTCTATTCACATTATATTGTTGGTTTTTGTTTCTTTTCTAGTCTTATTTACTATTTCATTTGGTTTCCAATTGTAGAAAAAATCTACTTTGGTTTTTGGGATGATTTTAGTATTAATTTTTTTTGATGAATCATATTGACTTTTGATTAGTTATTGTTATAATTTTTTGGATTTTTTTATTTGATAATATTACATAATCTTGCATATTTTATTGGGGGACTTGGTATTTATTTATAGAATATTGTGTATTGGGGATGCCATACGAAGCATAATAGAGCCCCTAAAACAGCTCAGGCCAATGAGGAAGGGTACAATGTTATTGTACTGCCCTAATATCGAGAAACTTATCATTATTTAAAGACCATTCCCTGTTACAATAATTAACTGAAAATATAACATCATAGAGTTGAGAAATTGTAATCTTATTTCCATTTATCCCACAAACATAAGGATCATTTCTGAATAATATTTATTTTGTATCTCTAACTGATCGAACATCAATGATATTTCCAATAGAATTTTCATCATCAATTACTTATCCTCTAACTACATTTAAATTTGTATTGAATTTTGAAATGTGTCCTGTTATATTCCTTGGGTATCCACTATCCTTAAAAAATATTTCAATTCTATTACTTTTTTTACCTAAAAACCAACAATAAGATCATTATTCTATCGATGTGATCAACGGTGATGTCATGTTAGCAAGTGTTGTTATTGCCAACCAGTTCATCATGATTTTACTTGAAATTATAGAAATAACATTAAAACAATTATGAATTTAAGGATAATATTTATACTATTAATAAGATAATATTTCGTGAAATAGATGATAGTACAGTGTCCTTTAATTCAATTAAGAATATAATTAAACTCAGATTTCCTATGGTGCATTGATCTAAATTGAAAATGATTTCATATAATATTATTTTTTCACCACAAATTGCATTGGAAAATTATTCCTTTTTTAAGAAAAATAATTCCAAGAAACTGATGAAATGATCTATAACATTTATTTAATATGTTATAGTCACATTTAACAAACTCTAATTCAATTTTTAATTCCTTATTTTTAGATTCATGGACTGTTTAGTTTCTAGTCGATCTAATTAATTTTCCTTTAATTCAAGGAGTTATTTTAGATTCGAATATATATCACTAAAAAATGCATTATGAAATTATTTTAGGGATAGATAATTATTTAATATATATTCATATTTTTTCAATCATAGTAAAATATTTATATAATTTATCACATAAGAAACCTTGAGAATCAAATTTAGAAGAGTATAATTATTATACATATTCTACAATTTCAATTAATATAATGTGGGATTTTAGATTTTAAATATTTTTATTTGGATTAATTTTTAAATAAAAAAGTGTGTGTTTAAAAACACTACATGTATATTTTATGTCCTTTTTAACATTTCATTCATAGTCATCTTTAATTTTTCATTTATTATCTTTTATTTAAAATTTTCAGTTTTCCTATTTCATATATAGGTGGTCATGTCTAATGGGACACATTTTCTTCCATTAATATACCATATTTATATCAACACATGATAATTGTTTCTAGAATAATTATAATATTTCCTTAACACTCTTTTAGTTCTTATATAATTAATTTATTAATGTATCAATAATTTACAATTCTTATAGAATGTTTTAAGAGATTTAATAATTTGAGGATATAAAAACCACCTAAATATTATATTCTAACTTAATAGTATTTATATTTATATATGTATTTTCTATTTTAATTATTTTTGGAACTTCTACTTAATCTTTCATTTCATCATCCTATATCCTTAATATACTAATTAATTCCTTCATTTATAATTAATTAACTGATTTGGATTATCTGAGAGTATCATATATTCTATTCCACTATGTTGGTGAATATATATGTACTTTTAAGGAATTACTTTTTCTATAATTGGATTTTATAGGGATTAAAGAGTATTGAATATATTAGTGAATTTTTCATTCACTTTACTAATTCATTCTCAATCATACATCATGATAGTATCAACCTTGTCCTATCAATTTTGTACCTATGTTTCCTATAACTAACAATAACATCATTAGAAACAACAATAGTATACTATATTATATAAGAAATACCACAATGATAAACATGATTAAACTCATAGAGAATAAGTCATTATATGAAAGATTTCAATTATTTCTTATTTAACATATATTTATCTCCCTATTAATATTCCACTATTTTGTTTTTGTGGAAGTTCTATACGATTTTCCTATTTTTTATATACATTTGACATGAGTCTTTACAAATATATTTCAATTAACACTTTCTAAAAACTATATTATGACCATTAAAATATGGATATCTAGTAACTGAATTTACTTCTTTGGGATAATCCATTTACATCATTTCATCACCAAGATCGTAAAATAAATCCTTCGAGATATTTAATATAATAATCAAAGTGTATTCCATTGATAAAAATTACTAGTTAGAAAATGTAATGGTAAAATTTGGGGATATTGTGTCCATTTATGAAAATATAAATACCAAAAAATTAATCCCCATTTATTAAGAAATGATGTATTTTTCATAAGATATATTTTTAGTGGTAAAATAGTTAATAACAACACATTATCATTTATAGTTGTTTGTGAAAAAATGAATTCTGAGTCCACTCCATGATTTATCTATCATTGAGAATAGTTTTTTAATAAACATGTCCTCTTACCAATTACCTTTATGAATGAAATTAGGAAGCTTCCACTCAACAATACACAATGTTTTGTTACAAATAGCCCTGATATTCATATCTTAGACCAAGGAGTTGACACTCCACCAAGGCTGAGTCTATAACGTTTATATTGCAATATAATAATATTTTTTTATTGAATAACATGTTAATCCCATTATTTCTATAGAAAGTGATATATGATTGAACTTTTTATTAAAATAATAATACCACCATGATATATTTCCTTTAAGAGATCCTTGTTTTTTTATTTCTTCATTGAATAAAAAAATTGATGTTTAACATTTCATAGTAGCAGTAGAGACCACAAAAAGATATTATAAATTGTATGCCTCAAAAATTGTAGTCAGATAAGATACAAATAATTACTATAGATAATTAATATTAGATATGAATAGTAAAAACCATAATAATATTTTTAGAATACCCATATCAAAATTTCCATGATCTAAATCTTCTTAAACATGGGTCAGTTAAAAATATTGGATTTTCATAATCTCAATAAATTTTTTAACAAAGAATACAAATTTTATTTACATCACCAAATTATCATGAAGATTAAACTTATTGAGAATAAATATAATATCTAATTTTATCATGGAAAGAAATATCATGAAATATATATTGAAAAATCAAGATATTGAAAATAGTTAGTGCTTTGTAAACATGAATTTAAATATCTAATGAATATTATAACATACATTAGAAATTATAAAGATTATAATGTTGAATTAGAGGTATTGAATCAGTCATTAAATTTATTTTAATGATAAATTTGTTATATTGAATTTTGTTTATGAAATCTTGTAATTTATCATAATTTACAATTATATAGAGGACTGAGACAAAAGTATGTATTTTCAATCTATTGTATATTCAAAATATGGATGAAAACATACAATTTATCCCAAAAAATTTTGCTAACAAACCATATGTCAGATACATGAATGTATTTTTCAAAACTGATGTTGGTTCCCAATCAAATCCATTTTCTAAAATATATGATACAAAATTATCAATCCTTATTAAATGTTTGGTTCATAAACCTATCATTTTATGGAAATATTTTTCATGTGATAGTGATTCTATTTTACATAGAATCATCTAGAATTATTTGAAAAATATCAACCCAAATCCCTATAGGATGATAGAAGAAATAAATTAAATTTTTCAATAAAAATAATCCAAAATTTCATTTAAATTGTCTCTATTGGTAAAAATTTTAATTTATTTGAGAAAATCAAAAACAAAAAAATTCAACGTAATTTATTGGTTAAAAATTTAAATTCCCAGTAAAATTGTGTTCTTTTGTTATAATTGATTTCATATTTGGAATGGATTTTATGGTTAAAAATAAATTTCAAATTAACAAACAATTGTTATTTGTTTTTTTTCAACATTGTTACTGAAATAGTAATGTTTATCATGGTTTGTGTGATCTATGAACATATAGGGAAAACATATTTTCTCTTGATATTAGAACTATTTTATGTCAAATGTCATATTTTCTAAACATAGATTTTAATATCATTTTTAATGGATATAATAAATTGAATTTTGAAATGATGGTTGAGGTAATTGTCAATGATATCCACGGTCTACCTTCCAAATAAAAGTTTAACATTTAAATTTATCTATTACCTATGATGAGTTTAATATCATTTCTTCTATATCCTATAGCTTATGTAGAGTTGAAATACTTGAAATAATTTATATAAAAACTAAATATCAAATTATTTATTCCCACAAACATATCATTAAGGGAATCACTAAATCTCTTTATAATGGAGAAACATGTGAGTCCCCAACATTCCATTAATTATTAAATGATCATTGTAGTGAAAATAAATAATATATAGTTATTACCTCAAATTAAGGATTAGTTTTTCTAAAATATAGGAACCATATAGTTTTCAATCATTTTCCATATTTTGGGAAATCATCAATAAAGGGAGAATGATGGGGAAAATTAAAATAACACTTTCCATTGTAGTTATGAATAATATGGGTATTTAATTATGCAATTATTAATTATTAATTTCCTCATATTTTTCATGAAATTAATGTACTATATTTTCAACCACATCATCAACACTAATATTGTCCCTTTTCATGGATATAGTATAAAGATCATATGGAAATAATATTATAAATACCTTTTGTCCGTAAAATAACCAAGCTATAATGAGTATGAAGGTCATACTATGATGAGTATGAAACGCCCCTACCTTTGTTTTCTCTAACTAGGATGAGTATGAAGACCATATAGATATAGTATTGGAAATATCATTGGATACATAAAATATCCATGTTATGCTGTCTTAGTGGAGCTATATGAATGTATTCTATACTAGGAGTTTAATGGGCTAGTATTTGGATTAAAATATTTTTTTTTTATTTTCTATTTTGGTATCTCCCATCATAGAATCGACTTGAACGAGAGAGTGATTTGACAATATTGATGTATCTCATATATCATTCTGGGAGTTAAATGTGATATTGGCTTTAAATATTTGTCTAATACTTCTTAATTTGGGGTTTTAGAAATATTTAATTGTAATTATGAATGTGCATAGTTAGGTTGTGTATTTTCAAATAGTGACTATGTTATGGATTATAGATTTCACTAGTTATCATATCCAGAAATAAATTACCCAAACCATGTATATCAATGGGAATCTATAATGAATGCATTAATGACATGGTGAAAATACATTTTACATGAGATTTTAAACAAGAATTTTTATCATAAGAGAATAATGTGTGCCTTTATTATAAGGACATGAACATCAGGTTAAGGGAATTTATAATTTATCTCTTATATTATGAATTTATTTTATCCCCCACCACTAGTAATGGGAATTTTGTGGACTATAACCTGAGAATGGAACTACCTACCCCTTCAATGAATCTTTCAGATGAAAAATATAATTTAATGAAAATATTCTTTGAACTATATGTAGATGTAACATAAGAGTGTGACATAGAATATTTGACTAGTGTGATAGTCACACAATATTTATATGATCATATATAGATTAAGAATATGGAACATCAAAATTTCTATAGTATATGTTGAATTCTAAGTGTGGGGAGGCCTCGATTGATTGTTCTTAGTATAATAATGGATCAATATTTTATAGGGTGTGATGGGTTCTTACCTAATGTTTAGAACACCATATCATCTTTAGAATGATAGATATATATAACACACTATTCCTATTTATAATGATATATTACGAGTGTGTGTGCCTAAACGTATTGTCTCATTGGATAATAATAATTAACTAGTTTAATTATATTATAATATATGATATTGATCCTCAATAAAAAGGTATCCATTTGAGGTCATTTATGTATTACCTTTTTAGTCACAAATTTATTGGTCAGAGTTAGTTGATAGTTCCATATGGAATCTAATCACCATTCAAGGGAAGATGAAGAAGATTAAAATTTATTAAAAATAGATTTTATATGGAAAATATTTCCAGAAATACATTATTAACCATCATTGTTGTGTGTTGGATTTTTTTTGTGATCATTTGTTTCTTAGAGTTTCACATTGTAATGAATAATATTTATTTGGAAATCTAGATAATGTCATGTTGTGGTATTTTGGGCCATTTAGAATCCTGAAAAATCTCATGAATATGGTATATCATCATTCATTTATATAAAATTTGTAATCTGAACATTATTTACTCATTGTTTCCTTGAAATTATGTATAATTTGACCTCATCCCATATGGTTAAATGAGACGATATATATTTGTAACATGTAACCTATGTGGTTGATAATCCTATACAAATCATGGATCATAGTAAAAAGCTACTATAGTGTTAGTCTATTACACTAGTCTATGTGAATTAGAATCATTGTGAAGATAAAAATGATATTGGGAAGTTGAGGTTATGGTGTGAGTGAAATTTTGTAACCTAATTTCTATTGAGTATCACTAATAACCTCCATAGTGAGAAAGTGTCATAGTGGGGAAAATTATGATAGACACTGATTCACTTGTTTTGTTTTTTAATGCTTTTAATTAATTTTATTTTTTACTATTTTGTTATATTCACATGATGAAAAGTATTTGAAATGATAAAATTTGGTTTGGGTAAATTGATAATGTATATTTAGAGTTAACCATTCAGCCAAACCATGTAAAGGGGGTGGGTCCTTCTAGTGGGGTATGCATGGATAAAGCATTGAATTCCAATCCATCAATTTAGTCACAACATCATGGTGTTATTTTTATTCATATTCATTAACTTTATTTTTTTACACATGGATAGGGAAAACTATTAAATAATTATTTACTCCTTCTATTGGATTGGGAATGGTATATTAATAAGTGCAACTATAACCTTTAACCATCCTCATTTCCTTAAAAACGTGAAATAATAATTTTAGCCTTATTGATTTTAACCCAATTTTCTTATATTTTCCCCTACTAATGAAACAATGATTCTCAATTATCATGATTCAATCCTTCTTGTTATTATATGTTTATTTCCTTCCTGGTGTCCATAGATATTGGTGGAATTCGTAAGGGTCACACATTTGTTCTTCTTGTCTCATCGTCATATGCATTCTCTTTTTGGTAAATGAATACTACAACCCATTGGTGGCTAATAATATGGTTATAGATTGGTATTTTATTAAATTTAAGCCACTTTTTAATTTTGAGGACCCCATTACTCCACATCATGTTGTTTTTGTTAGAGGTAACAAGTGCACCATTATAATAAGGTAGGTTTCTATATATTATTTTCATTTCATTAGGATTACATATTGGTATTATTTTTTATTAATTTTTTGGTGTTAAATTTTACATTAAATTATTTTTTTAGGGTTTCTACTTATTTTTAAATAATATTTTAATTTTTTTTGGATAACGAATCAATTTGATATTAATTTATATCAACATCTATTTTTATGTTAATTATGATTTTGATGAAATAATTAATGGGATTTGTGATTCCAAATAATTTTTATAATGTGGGAATCAAATGATATTTATGATTTGATTTATAATTTAATTATTATGGGATTTATATTTGAATATTTATTATGATTTTTGTTGTATCTAATGAGTCACACATGGAAAACCATGGGTGTCAATTTGTGAATAGGATTGATGCATCCCTATCATAGATTATGAATATGATATGTACTATAACATGAGAAGATAGTTAGAATTATCTAGATGTGACAATGAGGATCCTAGTGAGTCCCTGAGTACACCTAAATATTTTAGGACCACTTATATTTGCTAGTGTGCTATGAGTGAAACCTAGTTACATTAGTCCAATAAGATAATGCCACATTATGCGTCTTTTTTTATTAGATAGTATGTGCTACATCAGTATACCCGCTTCATTACATGGATATTATGATATGGATTATGAATTGTTTCCCAAATTTATTTTTTTTTTCAATCAGTTTTTACCATTTAATATGTTCTATGGATTGATTTTCAAAAAAATATGGAATTCTGAATGGTTTACCAATACATTAATTATAAAAGAAAATGAGTTTGAAAAAAAATTAACTATAACTAAATTTTTTAGCTATTATTGTTGTTATTATAATATTTTTTTTATTATAATGGGATTTTACATGAACAATATATAAAAAATTTATTTTTTTATCACTACTCATGAATTACAAAATTAATGTGATGGGTGATACAAAATCTAGTAGTGCTATATGACCGTTGTCGTACTACCTCTGCCCGATTATGGTGGTTTCCATGGGTCATAAGTATTTTTATAATATGGAGTCTATTAGGATCAATTAGTAATGAATATGGTCATCAGATGTATCATTCATGACTTATTGAGGAGTTTAATGTGTATATTAAAAATAGGTTAATAAATTCGCTTTCATATTAAAGAAGTATTTTTTTCATTATGTTCTTCTAGATATACTCATACTATGTGGTACTTATTGATTTGTCAATTTACTTATATATGGATTTCGAATGTACGAATACATCATAGAGGATTTCAAGTTGATGGATTAATAGTAATTTATTTGATACCAATAGTGAAATCATTTAAAAATTCATATATTCGAAATCATTGTTATTTTCACTATCTATGGGTGATTAGTAAAAAACATTTATAATTTTTTAGATGAATTTTGAATTCCGTAATGTCAACCTAGTCAACTTCATTACAAACCATATTGACCATATTGGTTATAGTGCGAGAATGTCCTAAAATTATTCATTTGAGGGACAAATATCGATTCCTGAGAAAAGGTCCATGTGACATATTATTCCATTGTGTTGAGATTTTTATTGGATTAGTGGTTTTCGTTACCCTTGTATGCTATCAGAGTAAGTATAATGGGTTCACTCTTCAATGAAATTTTTATCCGTTTGAATTTGAGTGACTGGGTATATGACATGAGTGTTGGTGTGACTTTTCTAATAGACCTAATGGTGGTTTTTTGATACCCTTTAAAGATTATTTCTAGGATAGTATTCAAGATTTATACATTACAAGATGATCATGTATAATTTCTATTGAGAAGAAAAATTATATGGATTATTTTTCATGTTGAGTTATATATCACTTTTTATGCTTGATTCCCCATGGCAATGAGGTTACTGAAAATAGATTATGGGGAAATAGTGATGGTGAATTACCATTGAGTGGGGTTTTTGGAATACAAATAATTAATATAGCACAATTTCATCCAAGGATCATCCTCATGTTAAAAATGACATAGAAAAAAATTATGATGACTATATCCATATAAGATCCATGTGATCTATGTATAGTTTGAGAGATATACCATTTTTTTAGTTGTATACATTCCCTTGGAAATAGTAAATTCATGGGATTGATCCAATGGTTCTCTATGGTTAGACTAATAGATAGTTTTAGTGAGGAAAAATGATATAATAATATAAAAGTTGTGGGTGGTATGTGATTTTATTACATATGGATATTCCCAATTATTTATTTTTCCCACATATTTTATCTTGGGAATGTAATTATATTAATATTAATTTTTTCGACAATCATTAACTTCCCATTTTTCTTTTCACAATCATCTAACTATGTAATTAATTATAGATTCCTCAATTATTGTATAATTTTTAGATTCATTGTTTGAACATTTCCTCTAACAAGACATCAAAGATTTGGTTTAATGAATTAAATAAGATGATTCAATGGTTATGCAGCACTCTGATTCCTATGATTTAGGGATATCGATCTATAATATGTAGGATATTATATAATGACATGTGTGAGAAATGTTGTATACCTCATTAAGTCATTTTAATATATAAATTTTTAAATATAGGTAGGAGAGTCTATTCATGTGTGGGGTATTTTTAGGTTAGTCTTTGGGGAGATTATTTCTTCTCACTATAAAGACATATTCATGAATCATATATACCTTCATGGGTTATATTTATAGGTCAATGAATTTAAATGGTCACAAAAATTTAATTTCTCCCATGATTTTCATACACCTTCTTTAGATAACTTGCACTTTGAGTGGTGAGTTATGAAGAGGAATCCTTGTGGGTCATTATAATCTTCCTACACATATAATGTTGGTGGGTTTCTATGTATACGGGAATTATTAATCATTTATTTTGGGGATAGTTATCATGTTAAATATGGACTCTTGGTTACTATCTTACTGAGTATATAAAGTTTGATTTGTCCATTGGAAATTCATTTGGACATAATATGGAGGATGTTGTGTATATAGTTTTACATTATACAACACATGTATTAGAAATTTTTTCAGATGTTTATATTTATTCATTGTATCATTAATTAAATTTCATTTTTTATATTTTTTGATGATATACTATTATAGTGAGATTCACGGTGTAAAAAGTTTCAATATTATATTTTAAAATGTGGGATCCCATTTATCTACTGATTATATTTCTACATGTATTTAGGATTTTCAACTATATTAGTAGGTAATGTGGAAATTTTAACAGACAGGTTATAAATATTTGTGTTAATTATAAAGGTAATAGTCTCCCATTTATTATTTTAGGCCCTTAATGCTAGTCATTTTCTTTTGGATATAGTGAATCATACATGAGTTCAAGAGGAATAAATAGTTAATTAACTATTTATTTTCTTTAGGACCTGATGTTTGACCACCCTATATGGTATCATTGATTATTTACAGGTATTGATAAGAATAAAATTTATATTTCCCTAAATACACTCATCTACAACATATTATCACTGAGGAAATTTGAGATCAATCCCATACGGTTAGCTAGAAGGAATGAAACCTATTAGTAAGGCATTGTGAAAGGAGTCATCAAAATGTCTCTCAAGTTTGAATTTTTATATAAAAAATATAGGATTATTTTTTATTAACATTAAAATAAGGTTACATGGTAAATTATAGGGTTTATTCTAGATATAATCCTAAATCTACAATGGGATAGTCCTTGGGCTTATGCTAAAAAGCGGAGAAAAGCCCAATAATTGGTCTTCATCCAACCAATTGGATTTCCCTAAGATATAATTATCATTGGTACATAGATATTAAAAATTCCTAGGTTTTGGAGTATTAGATTCTAGGAAGAATGCATCATAACATATTGGTCATTGAATTCTTAGCTACAACACTGTTATGGTCCGTTGATTATATATTATGTGGTTATGGAAGTGAAAATGAATGAGATAAAAAAATTTTCTATCCATGTTACTAGTCGTAGAGTAAAACATTTTTTATTTGGAGATTAATTAGATTCAAATCATCCCTTACACTCGACCACAAAACCAAAGAGTATTACCCACAAATGACTTCATTAATTGAAATAATAGAAATAACAAACATAATAGACATAATAAATATATAGATTAAATAAATGTAATCCAAGATTTAAACCAATTAAAATTAAATAAATACTTATTTTAGTGAATAAACTATGAAGAAAACAATTATCATTGACATTTAATGGAAAACAAAATTTAAATTAAAATGCTAGAGAAATAGTAACCAATCAATGAGTCATGGAATGTAATAACGCAATAATGGAATGACTGAAATAGTAACATATGAAAATGGAATTATGTTGGGAATAACATGGGAAGGAAACAAATGATAAAAGAATAAAAATATGTAATTTACTAGATTCTATCCATCATATGGTCGATCAAATATTTATAGAGTCAAGAAATATTTTCCATGTAATTGATTAATGTCAAGTAACCGTTTTAAGGGGATTATAAATCGAGACATTCACAACATTTAACTGGATTTCAAATCAGGTAAAACATATATGAAACATTCTGAAAATATTTTGGATATATGGGATTTCCCGACCATTATCATTGGTCGGATTTATAATTTCAACATTTCACTTAATTTATTAAGCCCCCATTATGTATATTCATCTTGTTTAGTCATCAAAGAATTCACAATTTTTAAATGGGATTCACACTATGTTCTTGATTAAAATCATTTAAATTGGATTCATATGTTGGCCTTTGGCTCAATGTTTCTCCAATTGAGACTGTACGTCATGTAATTTGGATTCACATATGGTAATTAAATATTTTTATAATTTCATGAATGACCTATCTTCAGTCTTGAATTCCTATTTCTTGTGAAAAAACATCAAAACTAATTGTATTATCAAGTAAACCATTATTAATAATTAGATATGTGTATTAGATATTTATATATAAATTCATATTATCATATTCCCTCAAAGCTGAATAATTTATTGTCCTCTAAAAATGAATCTTATCATGGATTACAAGTTAAACTATTTTTAAATAGGAAAGATTCATTAAAACTAGAAATTTAAAATTGTGTGAAAGTTGAAAATGAAACTCGTCCATAATCATTCCTATAGAAAAATTTATTCATTACTTATTTTAAATATTATATAACGTTCATTATTTTTAAAAAATAAAATTTCATAACTGTTATTTAGAATCATCACCCAATTTTCAATTTACCAATAAAAATATTTATGTCATCACTCAAGTTAAAATAATGGCAGTCATGATCATGCTTTAATACAAGTTCCTAAACATAGGAATGAATTGGTTATAAAATCCCTACATTATTAATAAAAATAAAAAATTAATTATTAGGGCTAATGAAATAATGTACAAATGTCTCTGAGGTTGAGGGATGGTTGATAAATGATAAAAATCAATCCCAAAATGTGGGTATGATCTATATTATAATGCATGATAATCATCAAAAAAGAATTAAAAAACTCCTCCAAGAAGAATTTAGGTCTCCATGCTCCCAATATCTCTATGAATGTCCATAAATATGTCAATAAAGAATAAAAAATGTCACATGTTACATTTTATTTTAAAAAAAATCACGATCAATGTAAATGTCACATCCATCACGTTACCAAATATGTTCCCTCTTAAGAAACATTGTCTTCAAATTGAGTATTTTTTAATCTCTTAAAAAATAATCCATTTATATATATTTTTTAAAAGTAATATGTTTCACATAGAAAATGAGGAATTTTTTCTTCATCTATGTCATATAAATATCGTGGAAATATTATCATAAATCTCAACATTATCAATATTATATATATATAAGACATGGGAAATACCCCACCATTATTCAAAAGGAAACAATTCATAGTAAAAAGAGTATAGTTAGAATGGGTAATATCCTTGAAATGGTTCCATCATAACACATTTATTCTTTGCTACTAAGGCTAAGGTAAGGATAGATATACAGGTTGGTCTCATGATAATTGTCTGAAAAATGATTACCCTAACCATTTTAATATTTTATTACTTCACTCATAACATCGATAATATCACAATTTATGTTATGATTGGAATATGTGACTCTCATATCTATTAGGAACCATGGTCAGAAAATTATCTAAAATTGTAGATCTAGAATCCACTCGTGAATAGTAATAGTGGGGTTTGTATAGATGGAGTAGGGGGTGGTGCATATGTAATATCAAAATAAGTTTGTTTATATGTGAAATAAGTCTATGTGGTTAGTTTAATAGGGGAAGTATCCTTATGATCATGTTAAGGGGTTGGGAAGGGTTGAGTATTAAGCTCAATCCCAATCTCTTTGTACATAGGGACCACTGATGGCTCTCCTCAATCTTCTTCAAGATCCCTGTATTATATAGCATGATGATATTGATTAGATTCATCTTCCAAATAGAGTTAATATGATGAGTGGAATAAATGATGATAAGATGATGGGTGAGGTAATTAACGATGTTGATGGCCATAAGTGTATCAAAATAATGCAATAGATATGTCTTGTAGTAAGGTATGATCTTGAGGTCCAGGTTGACAACATGGCCTCCCATGGATGATGCCCAGAAGAGAACCTCATTCTATTTGATTCTCATATGATCATATAATCTGTAAAACTAGGAAAGAGTGACATCTTGATGGAGTATACTTATAGTGGCACCTTGAAACTCAATACTCGTATCCATATACAGGTAATTCTTTCTCTCTATCTCATTGGTGTTCATTACCAAATTTTAGAATGTAGCCCCTTGTTTGGGTCTTTCCATATGGAATTTGATGAAGGGGAAGCAATGAAATCACCATTTTATATATTTAGGATGAAATCAATATCTCCCAAGGTGATTTACCAACCATCCACCAAGGTGAAATACGACATGCTCCATGTCATATTCATGATTGGCCAAGAACTCCATGAATATATCCCAGAACATCTCCTCACATACCTTTATGATACTAGAGAGATGAATATGGAAACAAATATATGGAACCACCTCATTCATTTGGATATTCATGAGACCGAATAGTCACAAAGTCTTGTTTGACCATGTTTTCTTGGATTGTATGTGCAACAACCATAGTTGAGTTGCTAGTGTTGGGGAATCCATGCACCGGTGAGGGTGTGGGAGGGGGAAGATCCCTAGGTCATTAAAAACAAGAACTACAACGCCATGGATGCTAATGGGTTTGAATAAACTGATGGAAATGGTGAAGTTAGAGGACCTACTAGTGGGTGTGGTGGTGTATAGTCCCAATACTTGGTTGGTGGAGCTTCATCTCCTTGTGCCATGAATTTTAGGGCATTGGTGTTGGATTATTTTGGGTAATAGAGAAAAGGGATGGGGATGACAGTATAGGGTGTAGGTGGATAATCAAGAGTGAGAGGGATGAAGAGGTATAACGAAGGAGTGGTACAAAGAGATATAGGTTGACGATATGGAGGAGGAGAGGTGCACATATAGGTGAGGGCGTTGGTCAACCATGAACCCTAACTCATTGTTTTCAATGTTTTCTAATGATTTTTATGTCTCCCAAATAATACATGACACGCCATCATAATGTTTTTATATATTTTGGGTACAAAATTTACTCATTTTTTATTTTCAATATAAGGTGTTATTTATAATATTAGAATTTAATTTTTTATTTTCACGTTTAAATTTTTCTAATAGCACCACTAAGATGTCATTATATCCCCTTATGATCTCCAGTATTACATATAAAATGAATATTGGGTTACCTTTTAGTCAATTATTTATTAATTTTTGATATATATTCAATATTCTATTATTATGAATTTAAAAATATGGACACACCACCATGGAATGTATCTTGATAATAGAGGATACATATGGTTAACAAACAACCCTCCTAATAGGTTTAATGTAATTCTCATCACTAGTTATAAAATTACTTTTCTCATCTGTAATACAAATTTATTTCTGATCCACTAACTCACTGCCTTGATAAACATCTTTTTCTATGCTGATCCATACTTGTTCTTCACAAAATTTTAAAACCATACAAACTTTTATACATCCATAAATAGATTACCAGTGGTGGAAAATGTTATCTCTATAATTATGTGGATGTATCCTACTTCCTCTATATACGGAAAAGTAAATCTGTTGGAATAATGGACATAACATCATAAAGCTATCAACGGTAATGGATTGAGAATTTGGCTTGTTGAAGTGAAACTCTCATTTGATTCATTTCATTAATCCCCTTCCTTTTATGATAATCAACATTATGAGATTGATTCTTACACCATATTTCACCATGATATTTTGAAATTTCATTTCCCTATAGTTAATGCAATTTGAGTAAATTTGGAGGTCTTTAATTTTTAGTTAGAGATTATGTATAAAAACCATAGATGATTTTTCAATTCATCAACGACTCCTATGTCTTCCAATTAATTTTTACTTTAGAGTAACTATTTTAGAAATTTGGAATATATATGAATTTGATATACCAATTCAGAAAAAAGGGATATTGATGTGTTATTTCATAAATATCTCTACAAAATTTTAATATTCCTCACCAATTTTTCCTTTATCATCGACTCTAGAATTTGAAGATGGGGCATTATCTTGTCCGTTCCACATAGACATATTTTTATTAACACTATTATTTTTGGGGATCTTTTTCAGTTTCCATTAATTTTTTAATTTCTTTCATCATTGGATTTATGTCTGCTATCATACTCATCCATGTTAAATATTATCAAAAAAGTTTATTTTTTAACAGATATTCCTCTGCTATTCATGGTTGTTGAAAATACATCATTTTAACAATCATAAATATCACATAAGAAGCCTCCTCTCTCATATGAGGCTTGGTTCTACCAACAAATGTATGCAGAAATTGATCTGGTAATTTTATGGATATTTTCCATACATAATCATCAATGTTTCAAAGTGTACCCCCTTTGGTTTTCATTTCAATCCCTTGGGTAGTTAACCTATCATTTTATTTTTGTAAAAAGATAGTTATAAGTTCCTTGAAATTTTATTTTGGAGGTAGGTATTGTTATTTTCTTCTTGATGGATCTAGTTCATACTTATATTGCCGAGTAGTTAGAAATTACTAATATCTAGGAATAATAATTTGTCAAATACGTTGTTCTGTTTATAATTTAAGTTCAATGGTGCATACGCTATTTTTTCCTAGTTATGTTGTTGTTCTTGATCAATCCTCTATTTATAGTATCTTTGATTTACATTTTGAGGCTACTTATTTAGACTATGTTGATCATATATATTATGGTATGGATAGGGATGCTGAAGCAATTGATTTAATTAATTTTAATTCATGTAAATACTATATTGTATTTGAGGCCCCTCTATTGATTATCTACAATATTGAAATAGGTATAGAACTATGAATATATCCCATTCATGGATCTATATAATAGAGGTATGAGTGGAGATGGTGTAGTAGTATAACGAAAGGAAAAATCAATTTTAAGGGAATCTCCATGAGATTCTACATGGGTCTTATCTTCCATAAGATGGATTTGGAAGCGATGTGGTCCTTTATGACTTTCCCAAATACTTTCCTAGTGGGAGATATTATCCAAGAGTGATCTTAAAACATCTTTTGTTTTATGACTATGATATCTATTAGGTATATCATATAATATAGTACAAGAATTTTGGTGGAGTCCATGATAAACGGTTTGTAACAATACCAACCAATCGAATCTTTGTTTTGAGAAGTTATTGGTCATATTTTTAACATAATCTCAGGCTTCCAAAGCTAACTCTCCATAATCCTAGGTGGTGCTGAATATTTTATTACTTATCATAGATTTTCATATGGTTTTAATGTATTTATTATTCAGTCTGTTTTCTAAATCATCCAATGTTGTGATTGAATCAATAGATTGAATTTTATTCCAGTCCCGGTTCTATAGGTCAGGAATATGGGAATTAATGAAGTCTGTTAGTGTCATGGGATACACCTGGGTGTAAAATGTGTTGCATACATATATTAAATTTGATACATGTTCATGGGAAACTTCTCCTTGAAGCCAATTAAATTAGTCCATGTTTATGATCATATTGATGAGTCCAGGATTTATTTAAAAATAATATTTTTAAAAAAGAGAGATAAAAATAATTGGAAGATCACCAATGATAGATGGAAATATGTAGTTCATGATGGTGTGATCCTACAACATTAGTCAATATCCTTGACGTTTAGGAAGTGCATATTTGATCATGGATAGAGAAGGATTGATTATTTCATCCACATTTGACAATCATCATGTAGATAAAAATCATTTGATATCAGGATCGAATGGTCAAAATTCATGAGAATCATGACACATTGATGGGGTTAGAGGGGCCTACCGCATGCACACGGTAAAAGAGAAAAGTGGATATGGGTTTAGTTTATGTGATAAGAATTGTAAAGAGATAGGGGGAAATGAAAATGGGTTGAGTTAATTCTATATTTTTATCTAAGTTCATTGTGGCTAAGAAAAATAGTTGTTAACAACAACATCAAAATTTTACTAGCCCATATGATGTTGTTGATTAATAATGGGTATTTATAATGTTAAAATATTTATTTTCTATACTACATAAGCTACTATGGAATAACATTGTTGAAATATTAAGTCGATCACATAGGAAAAGATAGTATGTAGGCATCATAGCTATTAGAACATTTTGAAGGATTCCTCAAGATCTCTATGAGTTTTGGGTTTAAATAAAACAATGTAGAATGGGATTTAATTAAAATTAAAAGAAGGGCTCTAGTTCAATTTTATAGTTGATAAAATAGGTAATAATAAATCAATGTTTGAATAGTCTTATGGATTATGATGTGAATCAATGAAAAGTTCATCAATTGGTCCGGGTCCAACCAAATGGATCAACCTAAGATACAACTATTACTTGGCCCACATATAATCAACATCATGGGACCATGGATCATAGCTTCTATGGAGAAAGTTTAACAACATATCATTTTTAGATTTCTCAACTCAAACTAAGTCATGTTCCATCATATTAATGTTTTAAAAAAATCATCCCAATAGTTTTAAAAAATTGTTATTTTCTCAAAATCCATTGGTATAGAGAATACCAACAATTTGGGTTACTATTAGATTATTTTACATAAGTAGAAATAAATAAAATTGGTTTGAAAAAATATTTTTTATATAATATGTATTCCAATTATTATCAAACCTTTTTATAGGTAATTGAAAATCAAAGACATCTAGAAATGATTTTTACAAGCCCTTCTTATAATTCCTCTGTTGAAAAAAACTCTTTCTCAGTATTATCCTACAATATCACTCTAATATTTCATATTCTTTAACACTATCATATGACATTTTATATATTCTCTAATAGATATATATATATATATAATTATTTATTTTTATTGTTTTTATTATGAATAAAAAAGGGTAGATCTTATATAAAAGTATTGGGAATACCATTTTTATAGGTGTCCATAAAATATATTAATTTTAACTTTTCTATCCAAACATTTTTTATAGGGGGCCAGTACCTAGGGTTTGGTCCAATCACTGGTATAGGTGTCCAGAAAAATTATCTATAACAATTGTTTTTTCAAAAAATTGGTTTTGATGTCCAAAAAAATTACATATACTAATGCTTTGACAAAACCATTTGTAATGATGTCCATGAAAATTTCCTATACCAATGGTTCATCATGCCATTGGTATAGAACTATTGTTATAATTCAAATTTCTAATAGTCATTATGTCTCCTATGGTTAGGGTAGAAAAAATAATGAGATAAAAATAATTATTTTACTTAATTACAAGACATTGGGTTACCATGTTTCAATTTATTTATTCATTATTATCAAATCCACACAAACTCTAAACCCCTATCCCTAAGTGGATTAGAAATTTTTTATAATATAAAATGAAAAATTACATATTGGAAACATGCTTGAAATAATAAAGAAATATTTAAAAAAATGTAATTGATTATTTTAAAAAACTAAAATCAATTATATAATACTTTTATTGAAGAAACATAGAAGAATGGATTAATTATTGACGATGAGCAATAAAAATAATTGAAAAGGGAAATATGGATTAGAAACAAAACAAATATTCCCATAAATAGTAACAGATAAAATATGAATGGTTAAACTGTAAAAAAAAGAAACAGAAATAATATGGGATGAAAATGTAAATAAAAAGTAGATGAAATGTTAAAATATGAAGCATCATCCAACTCTCGTTCTGTTGGAATGATGCTCAAATATTTTTCAAGATGAGTGTTATGTGACGTGTAAATGACTAACACCATGTACCTAATTAAATTTCCCTCTACATAGAGGAATTCATGATGTGTAATTTCGATACACATTGAGTACATTAGATCCCAAAGTTATCTGAATATTTTTAGTCATTTTTATTTCAAAGAATGTATGTTCTATAAATTTTTATTTTAAAAAATCCATGACATGTATTATTCTCAAAAAATGTATCATCATTATAAACAAACTTCAGGTCTATCATGAATTGTAAGTAGGATTTAAATCATATATTTGATTCATATCGTGTAATTTTGATTTTCTGGCTATCCATCATCTCACATGTATTAAAGAATAAATTTCCTGTAATTTGGATTCACATTGCGTAATGTCTAATTTTTATGTTTTACAGTAATACCTCCTTTTAGTATTGATTTAATAAATCATATTAAAAAAACTCATTGTATCATCATATAAATCATGATTGCATCATAAATAAATTTATACAATATGTATATTTATAAATTAATCTATTCAATGTTATTTTATACTAAGAAGAAAAATAAATCAATTCATCAAGAGAAATAGATTCATGGGTAATGGAATATACAGTGCATAAAATTGATAATTCATTTTATTGATTAATTGATTCATTTATATCCCATAGTAAAAACCCATTTACTACTAAATGTGTTGTGTGAAGAATATATGGTGAAGTATAATGAGTTTTTATGAATTTTATGGCGATTGTTTTGTAGGAAAATAAGTTCTTTATTTCAATAAATATTTTTTATTATACAACATATTATTATGGTTATTCATGGATATATATGTTTTAAATGAAATATTAAAACATGATAGATATTTGTGGCACCGAAATACATTCATGGGAATATGTTGGGGAAAAATTATAGTCTTCAGGATGTAATATGAGCCCAAATAGCCCAAAAATCATCTGGGAAGTTTATCTCACGATGCTCATTCACGAAGATCTATTATTATCGTGAACATCATAGGAAATGGAAGATATTTCTACAAGTGAAAAGAGCCATGCGACCACGCTATGGATGCAATAAGATAGATAGACATGTCTGAAGAGCCCTGTGATCATGCTAATGTTGGAGGTGGATGGCTCTGTGATTCCAAAAGAGACTCATCCCTATGTGGTGTCCATTTTTTCTTTTCACCATGCCTGCGAGAACCATAAGACCAATTTTCATATAAAAATCTATTTTATGCCACCTCTAATGCACAGTTACCATTACAATTCACCTTTTGATCTTCAATTTCCCAAATCACCTTGAGAAAAGTGAACTAGAGAGAAAATAAATCACCTATTGTACAAAAGAATCATGAATCATTCATTACATTGTTCAAAAGTAAAACTATCTATGGTAAGGAAACCCTTCGTAGAGTCTTTTGCACTTCTCAGAGGAAGAATCCCCTCATTGGTACATCAGGCTTCGTGAATCACTAACCATTCATGAAGAACTCCTTTTATAACTGATAGATTCATGCGAGGGTAGGGTCACTCTACATTAAAATTTTCATTTTTTTTGAATCCCCTGGCCTATTTGAATCATTGGAGCTTTATGCAGAACATCTCTTCAAGGCCCCCAACATCATGATGCCCTCTTTCTTATAGATCTCCAAACTCAAAAATAGTGGATTCTGGTCCCTTGTGTGGTTTCCCTTGTTTTGTGGTCTTGCCTTTTTCATTTCGTCATAGGTATACTAATGGCTATTTCATATTATGAAAGTAACCCTAACATAGAAACCAGGATCGACCAGTCATCCACACCAGTCCCATGAAGAATTGATTTTTCAATACCTTACCCATGTGTGTGTTGGTATTAGTTATGTATGTCCATGTTGTGAGGAGTGATTTTCACCTATACATGTAGAAGAATGTAAAACTACCCAACACTATCATCATTTGAACATGATGATAAATAGTGGCCTCACCTTGTGGAATTTCCATGGGGTGCCATGACTCTGGCATTTTTCCTGCACAATCTTCTCTATAGTACTGACTTAATCCTCTCAAAGAATGAGATATTCCACACATTGAATGTGATCTCTCTTGCACAGAATCGGATCCTCCAAACATCGGATGATATCTTCCTTTGTCTAATTATTTTCTTAAGCCCATATTTATCCCTCACTAATGTATCATTTATGATGTGACTATATAGTCCACTTTTTAATCTTTTTTCAAACATTATAGATGACTTCCAAGGGATTATCATTTATTAGTGGCTATAAAACTCAACCATCTGGGTCATTTGAATATGTAATACTCATATATACCATTCCTACTCATTGGAACATCAGGATAGTCTTAGTGGATAATCCAGAAACAATCTAACAAATATCGATCTATATGTGATGGGAAATCATAGTGTTCAATCCCCACTCCATCTGACAAAATACGTGAGTTTTGATCCTTGTATTTAAACATGGTATGTAGGGACCTCCACAAGGTTCAATAACATCCAAAAGTAATCATTGGTGCTCCCTCCTCTGGATGTACAATCATGGTGTGACATGTTCCCATTATGGGACACTACACATATATCGAATGTCAGGTTTTTTTTGATCCACATGGCATCAATCCTTCATCCTTCACCACACCCTTATCCAGGTGGGATAACTTAATTCCCCTCTCATCCATGTTGGATTGCTAGACTGGGTATTTCCTAACTGCATGCCCTATTTCCAAAAGTGTTTCCTTATTAGGTATCCCAATCCCATCCAAAATACATGTAATTTTATTCCCAAACAATGATGATACATAATATTACTCATCTAGTTTAAATATCATCACCCCTCACACTCTATCAACTCCATCCATTCTATTCCAACACATCCTTCATATATATCCTAATTTTTACGTGGGCCTCCACGTCCTGGTGAGATCATTCCCTCAATCTGGGTCACTTCTACATTGAATATCCATCTATATCATCACTTCTCATAGTATCACCTCGGTAGATAACAATCCATAATACAAACACTAGAAATAATCCAACCCCAATCAATCATCTTGTGAAGGGTTGTCTTGGTGCATAAGGCCCACTCCATCTAATGAACTATCTGGGATTTTATCCCTATGTCATAAATAGGATACATAGTATTTCACAATTTAGATTTAATTCCAACTAATGGTAAACCTTGTTGTCCCACTCATTTGTGTATACCTCCTTGATCCACCCTCAGTGGTGTCCAGATCAGCCTTCACGGTGTGAAACCATCCCTTTATTAGAAACACCAAAAAAGGTCCACTCACCTTAGGCATCATAACTTATTCATCTGGTATATGTTGGTACCTTCCCCATAAGAAATCACCACTTCACGTTGTGACATATTCCCTTTATGGGATACACCACTCTTGGTTCTATCGTCATAGAGAATTCAGATCCATCCATCCAATAAACCATTCAGGAGCTCCCTCATACGGATGTACCAATCAGAAGCACCTTCACATTTGTTCAAATATGTTCATTACTTCTCCTTGAGATGCTAATCTAATGAACCTTCCTATCTTCTAGATATAAATATCATGGCCTACCCCATGATAAAAATTGGATTCTAGAGGAAAACCTCAGAAAACATGCCCCTAGAATTAAATAACCTACATTCGGTGTGGGATAACTCAGGTTCCTACACCCATGAGAATCCCTCTTATGAGTAAAAATATATGTGTTATAATGTTCCATCTCCTAGAAATTATAGTGATGACCAATGTGACTACTCTCTTGACAGAAGGCTGATGTTTTGACTTTACCCCTATTAATGTCAAGATAGAAGTAATATAATTAACCTCTATCCAGAAATATATTTATCTTGGAACAAGTTTCATAAACAATGGGTTAATCGTTGATGGAAACTCGGTGTAGGCAACAAATTTGGAGGAGGAATCCATGGAAGGAGGGACCAACATCCCATCATACTTTTTTGATCAGCGATAAAAAAAATCTATGATGAACTGAAGAATTCTACCCATCATTGGAGAGTATTAATTCATGGTACAGTACACTGTCAGCAAATAACAAACATGCACAAGCAGTTCACCCTAACGAATATCATCAAAAACCAATATGTATAAGAATGTTATTTTACTATGTAAAATAATTTATTTTTTATTTTAATAGTTGTTTTAAGTTCATAGAATATGAAATAACTAATGTATGACATTGAGAATATGATTTAATGTAATATGAATGGTTAATGATGAATAAAAATATAATAAATGATATTTCTTAATATATGAAAGATATAAAACTAATATGTAAGAATTATATCATGTTCTGCTAAAATATACTAATAAATCTGATGTTCATGAAATACTAATTATGGAATTTCATAATATTGGAGATAAAGTTTTAATGGTTAGGTGATAGTTGTGTTTGAGGATTTCATTTTCTATGATGGTGATATATGTGTAAGAATAATTTTCTCTGGGCGAATTGAATAATTAATATCCCATGTATGTCATAATTGATGTATTCATGGTCTTGGTAATGATTTCCATTATCATACAAAATAGCTAGAGTAATTTATAGGGGTTGCATAAAATTTAATGTAGTAATCAAACCACGATAAATAAATTTCATTATTATTTATAAAAATTCATCTTTATATGGTATTTAATTATCAATTAATAATTAATTAATTATTCCTCCATTAAATAAAATAACTTATAAAATCATGTTGAGTTCAGTTTTAATATGTTTACATTAATCATAAAATTTATCTAATGAAATTAAGTGAAATAAATATATCTTAAAAAATATTAAACATTGGTTTTAGTATGAAAATAAATAGAATAAAAAGAATTATATACTTGATATTGAATCATTTTCGTATGAAATATAAAGAATAAATTAATTTAGTAAATTTTCATAAAATATAGTCACATTATATAGACATAATAACATATGAACCTATCAATTATGATGATTCAATCAATAGAAATATATAATCCAAACAATAACTGTAATGTGTTTTCGTAGTAGAAATATATTTTTCCATTACATGAATTTTTGAGGAATAATATGAAAATATCATCGATTAATATTTAATCTAATGAAATTGTCTTATTTATGAATTAATATAATATATGAATTTTATTATTTATAAATGTGTTATGAGGATTTATATAGAGGATCATTTTTTCACTGTCTTTAAATTTTTGTTACATAGGTATTGGAGATGGTGGAAGGATGTTTAGAGGAAAATAGTTGAGGAATAGATGGATTTTTAAGAATTGGGGAAAACAATCAAAAATTATTCATCAATTTATCATATTACAAAATTTTCATTACATTTATGGTTAATGGAATAGTGGAGGGTACATTTTTCTTCTACTAATGGTTTTAATTTCAATTGGTTGTTGTTGGAGAACAATTATGTTGTGGTTGTAGATAGTGATTTAGAATCAATAAATTTGACATTAGTCGTATATTATTATGGAATTATATTATCTATAATCAATATATAAACTATAGAGGGTGAATAATCTTTGATTCATTAAGGGAAAATAAATGTCTAGAGAACTATACACTATGTTGATCTATTGGATCTATGCGGAAATCGAAGGACTGTGTTGTTGTTTGGTAAGAAATCATTCTAGTACAGTTAAATACTCATTTAGATGTGAAATCATTATAGATATTTATAATGTTCCATCATTTTAAATTTATGTGGTTATCTAATTATCTTTTTCGTAATAATAAATTAACATGATTTATGTTTGAAAATACATAATTTGGATGTAAGATCCCAATATTATAGAGTATATGTTAGTCTCGAAATTATAATTATATTTTTTACATACTTTATGAAAAACCAAAATAAAATGATTCGAGGTAAATTAAATGAATATTATTTAGAAAAAATATCAGAACATTGAAAACTCTTATTGAATAAAAATATATTACCCTTTGAAGATTTCAAATATATAGTATAAATAACAAATAATATTTATTAATGAAAAGCATTATTCTTTTTCAAGTATATTTTTTTAAATTTATTTTATATTATATCCAAATAATTAAACTAACCAATATTATTTATTAATATTTAATATTTTATAATATTAATTAATATAATAGTTATATTTATATTATAAATATATATGAAATAGTAATCTAATCACCTAATTCTCAAAAACAACTTTTATTTATAATTATATTTTTGTTATATTTTATATTTTCTTTTATAAAATATTTTTAAACTCTAATAATCATAATTAATTAAAAAAATTATCATCTATGGCTCAAAATGAAAAAATTATCCAAACATGATTTTTCTGAAAATGTTATAAAAAAATCATGTTTAGGTGAATAATATAATTTTCTATTTTATTAAAACTATGAATTTTATTAAATTAATATTTATAAAATATTCATTTTTTCTCAAAATTATTTTCATTATTATTACACCATTATTACATTTGAAATAATTTTTAAATTTAATGATAATTAAATCATAAAAATTGGATTTTAAATTTAGACTTAGTGGTCCAAAATTATCTAAAAATGACAACTTTTTAATGATACAAAATTATTATGTTACCATTGGTACAGACCGGTGACCATGGTGAAATATTAAATTGAAAAATTATAAACTCAATGGAATAAGGGTTTGAAAAATGTTAATAAAATATTAAAAATTGATAGGTTCATTTGGTGTCAACCATATATCACCCAATAATTAATTATTTTCTATTGTTGGATCCACTTGACATATTTATCATGTGATCCATTTATATTAAGTAAAAATGTCTACAAATATTCAATCAGAGCCATATTTAAAAGACGGATGTCAACGCCTAATCATTATCACTAAAAAAATTGGTTAGTAATATAAAATATTCCATATTTCTATTCATATGCATCATATTTCCCTAAAATAATATTCGTGTCCCATAGTATTAGTCAAAACCCCCACCATTTCATGGAATCCACCCATAGAAACCCAAAGATCTCAACATATGTCAAATATTTTCATTGATATTGTTTTCTTTAATATAATATTTTTTATAGGTTATTTTTCCAAATGATATATAAAAAATTTATTATTTATATAATTATTTTGTTTTTTATATTTTTGGAATAAACCTTCAGAACATCTCCCTTTCTGCATAAGAAAACAAAAAAAAATAAATGAGGTGTATATGTGGACGACAGCCTCCATGACATAAAATGTTTCGTTTTCTAAAAAATAAATACATGAATAAGAAAAAACATGAATTTAACATATATGTGTGATATATATATCACATTTTGGTTCATAAAATAATAAATCAATGTATTCCTTTCTTCATTTCTATGGGAAATGAAATCAACATATGTGTATACATGCGGACTACCCACTCAATGGAATGTTGTATTATGTTTTTTACTACCAACAACATGGATAATTATAAATTATAAATTGTCTTTATATATAAAATATGAGTTTAATGAATATCATTTATATGGTTCTTTATGTATAAAAGAAAAAAATGATTTTTATTAGGTAATCTGTCAATATGGATTAATTATCTGAAACTGATTCATCATTGATTTCCTCTACAAAAAAAGTGAAAAAATATAACATAATTGAATTACAATATTATAGGTTAAAAATAAAATTTAATGTATATTATAAGAACTTGGAATGATAAACCACGTATCAAAGAATTGATATCCAAATCAACATCATTAATGAATGTGCAAAACAATTAATGGTAATAACACTCATTTTTAATAATTAGTGATAACTTACAAATATATTTATAATAAATTATAATAAATACGTAAATATTATAGTAAATAATATTCATATTGTTTGGATGTATAATGTTAATATTGTAATGTTTAACATACAATAGGTTAAGAGACATTCAACTAATCTTTAATAAACATAAGGGGTTTTCATGTTTTATTTTTCCCTTAGGTCGTAATCAATCCACTTCAATTACAATGATTCCAAATTTAATTACCTTATCCTAAGATTATATTATTATGTGTGTAAATTGTTATTAATGATTAAATCTGGGTTTACACTAAATTCTACATCCATGATGATTCAATTGTTTCATAAAATGTAACATTTAATAATAATTCCCATCTCTTATATATATTTTTTAATGTGTATCCTTTTTTAGACCCCACTAATATTATTTTTTCCCCAGTTGAAACATACAATTTTATTATCTATAATAATAATTATATCTCCCATGTTAATATTAAAAAAATTATTCATCAACCATTTAATTATTTTGGTTTTCATTAAATGCATTTTAAAATATTTGAAAAAGAATTTTCCATACCATCATCAAATATTCATCCTTCATATATCACCTATTGAAATATTTATTATTTCATGTTATGGTATCTTTATTTTAATTTTGATGAATTAATTTTATTTGGGGGTTTTACTCATAATTATTTAATCATTACATGAAAATCATGTATTCTTCAGATGATATTAAATAATGATTTTAAGAATATTTTATTAATTTTACATCCATTTTCAATGGGATTTTTCTCCAAAGTAGTAAATATTTAAAACTCACCATATATGATCCTTTCATAAATCTTTCTTTTGTGAGATTATATTTTTGGTATAAAAAATATTATTTATTTATGGGATACATTTTAATTAATTTTGTAAACCCATTTTATTCTCATTGGTTATTTATTATAAGATAATTGATGTTATTTTAAGTGTCCATCATTTATTTTAATGATGAAAATTAAGGTCTAATATCAAATTATATTAAATTGGATATTGTTTTATATCTCATGAGATTTCTAATAAAATCGAGTATTGAAGTACCCACTATATGATTCTGGTAGATAGTTTTACTCCCCTATATTATGGGAATTAGGTGGCAATACCTACATCAATAAGATATTGTCTACTATGATATTTTTAAATTATTTTACCTAAGATATAATTTATTTCTATTTGAGACCAAATGTTTATAATATTATATTTTCTATAGATATTATTATTAAATATGAAAAGATTTTTTATAAATTTCTATACATACTCATTGGGCATGTTTTTATAACATTTCTGGAATATTATTTTTTTCATTCCACAATATAGAAGTATTAATAATGTTTTACAATGTTCACTTATATCCCATTAAAATTTTTTTGTTTGATATTTCTCTTTTACTCATGTTATTTATCAAGTTAATTATATTACAAACCTGAATAGTTGATATGTTTAACTTAAAAATCATATACTCCCAACCCATCCTTATATTTGTATTCAAAAAATTCGGAATAAGACTATTTAATATGTAATGACTTGAAGACGGTCTAAAGAATCATGGTTATGGGATAATTTTCACATTTGTTGTAATGTAATATGTTTATGTTTTTATTATCCATTACATTAAACATTTTGGTCTGTGGGTTTTGAGACTATTTGTGAGACGTATTGATAATTTCATGTATTAAATGTACTATTTACCTATGTTTAGATTTGATCCCCGTTATAGGAATAAAATTAGTATTTGGTTATTTTTAGAATTAATTTAGAGATACTTAGTGTGTTCCTTATGAATATTTATATGTCTAGTTTTACATTTTAATGACTTGGTTATGTAGATATGGTGTAGTTATTCTAGTAATTACATCCCAATATTGATATTACCTACTGATGAAAGGTTTTTAAAAGATATATATAGGTGTAAAAACACAAAAATAAGGATTATGCATCAACTCGATCATCACTCAGTGTATGAAAAAGATGTTCAGATAAGCACTGGACATCAAATTCTATAGTGGTACATTTTTTAATGATAATATCTTTATAAAACCAAATAAATGATTTGAGTATGATAAAAACTTATTATTTTAGATAATGTAAGTAAAAAATAACAATGAATAAACTATATTGAAACCATGATGATCATGAGTTACAGTTTGCACATTTTTTAATCGATGTGTATTCTCATATCACAATTTTTTATTATTACCATTATGTTAAATACGAGTTCAAATATATGACACGTGTTCTATATGAATTTTAATTCACCACCTAAATCTATCGATAACTAATTGTCTTTAAAATACCCCATTTTATGATGGTATTTTATAAAATATTTATAACTCATCTCCAAATATGATTTATAGGTTAATATTTTATAAAAATATATTTCTTCCACCCTTTGTAAAATTTAATGTAATTTGGGGTATGGAATGGGTACACATTCATTATAAACCTATAAATTTTAGGTATAAGGATATATAATTTCCTATCCCAACAATTTTGTGATCAAATATATATACAAGTATTATTATGAGCTCCCTTCATAATAAAATTCTATAACATGGGTTCTGGTAGATTGTAATGAGGAAGTATTGCCTAAAATTATTGGGACTGGAGTAAATTTTTAAGAAATTAATATAATATTAGAGTATAATGATGTATTTCAAGAGTAATTTCATGGTCTAGGAAAATATTTTTAGGATTATTTTTCAATCAATTTCATTTCTGGATTTGTACACATATCCATGAGTTCTTATAGAATGATATATGTTAAGTTAAAGAGTTATATAAACAACATCAAGTGAATTAGGATAAGGTATTTTTACATCATAATACATCTCTATGGGGTAATATAATACTTATTATTAAGTATAAAAATGGATGAATGAAACTAGACCTTTACTATCATGTAAATAAGTGGATTATTATCAAGGAAAAATTTCCTCTGCCCAATATTGATAATATTTTCAATCATCTATGAGAATCAAAATATTTCTAAAAGAATGATCTTCAATCTAGATATCATAAAATATGGATATGAATATTTGATATTCCCTAGATAACATTTCAAACAAGGTGTGGAATTTATAAATTTATAGTGATTTAATTTTTGCATTCAAATTATACATATATGTATAAGGATTTGAGAATAAGATACATTAGAAAAATGTTTAAAAAATATGGTATTAGTTATTGATAAAATTTCTATATACTCAATGATAAAAAAATAACATAGAGGATATTTGAGAAATTTTCTAAGGAACATTCAAATGGAAATATTATATGCCATGTTCTGAAACTAAAAATATTTGATAAAAAATGTATAATTATTAGGTCAGGATATCATCAGTGAGGTCATATAAATGGAAACATAATAAAATTATTTAATTGAGAAATGTTTGAGTTCATCATCTAAAAATGAAATCATGAGTTTCAGGGAATAGTCGGACTGTGTCATTATTTTTTGAGATGAAAATAATGATTATCCAATTATCTAACCATTTTTACAATGTGGGGATTTAATATCCTACATATCTCAGAATTTATGGAATGGTTTGGGATATTTAAAATAAATTGGAAGTTAATATATTACCTACACTAACCTATAGTGTAAAAGGGATTGTGATATACAGTTATGAATCCTTAAATGGGTTGGGTTTCATTCTTATGCATAATAAGGAGGTAATTTATTATAAATCATATCAATTAATGTATCTAGATAAGAAATACCCAATACATTGTCTAGAGATAATAGTTTTTGTGTTTTTATCAAGACACGAGTGGCATCATATCTAGGGTGAGAGCTAAGATATCTTTACTAACCATAAGTTCATAAAATATAAAAATTCAAAAAGAGTTGAATATGTGCTAAATTATATGTCGTAATTAATAAAATATGTTTTTATAGATACATTATAACCTTGGGTAGGGAAAAAGATTGTTTATTCCGTGATCATGGAAGATCATCATATCATATACATGATGAGTATTGACAATGTCTCAATTCTCATTCATTTTCAATGAATTAATCATCAAATTATAATGGAATGAGAGAAATCATAAATTTACCAAAATATATCTCAACTACTCATTCAAATGAAGTTCAATCATCCCCAAATAATGATACAAAACTATAGATAAAAGTAGTTATTTTATGGGAATTTGGATTTCCTAAAGATGGAGTTGTATGTTTTGGAACCTGAATATATTTAACATTAAAACATAAACTCAATAAAAAAATTGGGGTTAATGGTAATATATTATACTTCAATACTCATCTAATAAATATGAGGATATATTAGGATAAAATAAAATTTTATATTTTGATAACATAAAAAGTTACATTGAATGATACACATCATAAAACATTGTATGATAATATATTTAGGATAATTGATAGAATTATAAGTGTACACTGAATCAATTTCCTGTATTCATAATGAAAAGGTAAATGGTTATTATTTATTTAGTTGTGACACTCCCCTTGATATCTAATCTAAATAGTTATATTTGGGTTTTAATCAATGACCCTATAAAGTTTTCTCATTTTATTTTAATCTAGGATGAGTCTTCTCTTGACTAAATATCCATGATATATATAAATGAAGTTGTAAGACGGTACAAGATTCAACCATTAATTGTATCTAATCATGAACCATATAATAAATTGAGGTTATGGTGATGAATTTTGATGTAAATGGGTATAGGGATGTGTATCAAACTACTTATCACACTTTAATGGAAGGTTATTTAGAAAGGTCCATGAAATACCTTGAGGATATTCTAATATCTTGTTAAAATGAATTTCATTAATAGTTGAGATTTTTATTTACCCTTTGATAAGTTATCTGCTAAAAAAATATTCATTCTACCATTTATATGGAACCAAATTAGCCTCTATATATGATATTATTTTAGACTCCAATAGGCTTGGATGATGTCATTGAGTACAATATGATTAGTTCTTTCTATCTGTATGAAATGAAAATGATTGTTTAAAGTATCTAATGGCTTGTTAAAGAAGAATGAATTTTACAAATGATCAATGTATATAATCATTGAAAATATTTAGAGATATATTTTTAAGATAAGGTATTTGTCTATATTTTTTAATTAAAGTTGGTTATAATATATTTTTATAAAATCTAAGGTTATCCCTTGGAATATATCTTCGGTTGGGTTCCTTCACCAATAGGGTGTAGTGGCATATCTCATTTCACTCCCTCATAACCTCCCCCAAGAGAATGATGTGTTATGTGTATCTATTTTGATGATTCACATACTAGAAACATCACATTTATTGAATTTAAAAGTCTTTAATTTAGAATATGGTCTCTCATGTGAGGAGGAACTAGAAGAAATTTCTTATTGAAAATACAAGGTGTTATAGAATTAGACCACAAATTATGAAAATGTATATTAGAATAATCATGATTTTGAAGAAGCTACATGAGATCTTTAGGATGTAATTAATATGAATTACACTCACATATTTCCTTCCTTGTAAAAATATTTAATTATGAAATTCTATTTAATGTGGGTAGATAGTAACGACCCAATATTTTTTAATATACTTGTTTCTCTAAACTAATTTTTTCATTAATTTCTTTCTTCACACATAGAACCAAAATAAAATGATCTATGATATATTATATTAATATTATTAGGGAAAAAATAAGAAAAATAAAAACATATTATATAAATGTATATTTATCAATAAAATTTTATTAAATATATTGGAAAAATGAATAAATAAGAATTATTTTTCAACATATTATTCTTTCACAAATAAAATTTTATGTTTTTTTATATTTTATGTAAATAATAAACTCAATTAATATTAAATGAAAATATATAATATTTATATATATGAAATATTATATTATCATTCGTAAAATTATATATTGGTATCAAGTAATATTAAAAAAAATTAAAAATTTTTATTTTTCAATTAAATTCATTTTTCATTATCTTTTGAAGCTGGTTTTAAGAACTGATTTTATACAATATAAAATAGAGTAATCTAAATTAATTTATTCATTTAGAATGTAAATAATATTATATAAGTATGAAGTAATAATTAATGTTACAATTGTTTTCAAAATATTTATTTTATAATTGATAATATATATTTAAATATATTTATTATTGTTTTAAAACATATAATTAAAATCTTTGAACTCCTGTAATATAGTTTTTGGAAATTTAAATAATAAATTATACATTTATTATACCTAAATTAATTTTAAAATAATTAGTAATTAATTCATAAAAATACTCTTAAAATTTATAAATAATGGATATAATTTTCTATTAATAAATAGATTACAATTGTTTATAATGATTATTTTACTTTTAGAAAACAATTAGATATTATATTAATAAAATACATGTGAATTGTTATAATTAAAGTTATTCAAGAAATAAAACATGATAAAAACATGTTTATAATTTATTTTTGGTGGATGGTAGACCATTCCCCATGATCCACTAAACTACTATAAATATTTGGAACTACTTGATACGATTGGAATGTTCACCCATAATATTAATATGAAATATTTTCAAAAAATTCCATATAACTAATAATAGGAAGGGACTACCTTCAACACATAAAAAACTATAATATTTAGGTTTAATATAAAAAATAGTCCATATGAACTTACCATATAATCGTATTTCTCTATCATATGCTATGCAAAAATGATGTTATCTGAATCTCATCCTTTACAATGAATTGGTAAAGAGAAACATAAAAATTATTTTGAATATATAATCATTTAGCCGGACTCATTTACCTTAATCATTAAATTTAAAATTTATTTTTCCAAATAATATTTGATGAAATATGTTTAAATAATATACTAAATTTTTTATTATTTTTGGAATAAAAATTAACAATTTCTCGTATTACTCTTCAAAAAAAAAGATTGTATCAATCATATGTATTTGTGGACTAGCACCTCTATGTGATAACATATTTTTTATTCCTTGACCACCTCAAAATGTTGTAATAATTATAAATTTAAAATATAAGTATGATATTTATAACATTTTTGGTTTCTAAATATAATAAACTATATTAATCCTTTCTCTCATAATAAAGGAAATGATATGATAATTCATTAATACTTGTTGACTATACTCTCAATGGAGCGGTATATTATTTTTTCCCCACCTCCTTCATGGGTTATTATAAATTATATTTTATGAGTTTATATAATATATATTATTTATAAAAATCATGAATATTACTCTTCTTGGAAAACAAAAATATCAAATATTCTTATTTGGTAGTCCATAAAGACCGATATATAAAATAAATCTATTATTTAATTTTCTACGTTGTCATGAAATGTGAAAAATATTTTATATAATGGGTTTATAATATTATAGTTCATTGAAAAATATATGAATGAGTATCTTATGTGACTTTATAGCGATAAACTCAGTGTTAAATAATGTGATCCAAAATCTATATTATAAAGATTGTGAAAAATAAGTATGGTTTCTAAAACCAGATGATCAAAATAAGTGATAAATATTTCATTAATTAGTAATAAATGACCATAAATGAATTATATAAATAGTTACTTTTCATGGATATTTGTATATATAATATTAGTAATTTATTTTTGTTTATTTTATAGGATGTTATAGCACAATCAACATAAAAACTGTAAAGGAAGGTATTTTACTGAATAAAATTATTTTTATGGATAATAGTCAATAAAATTAGATTATAATAATTTTATATTGAATTTTAATACTATTTGATGTTTTTTATTTTAATATTTTTTTCTTGATAAGTCATGTTTCACACTGATGTGTTCATCCTGGATGATCTGATATTTCCAAAAAAAATTAAATTTGGTTAAGAATATTTCATATATCATTTAATGTATTTTTCTCCATATATATGTTTCTACTACCAAACAATGGTATAAATTTTATATTTTTATGTAAAATATTTCTTAGCACTAATAATTATTATATTCCTCTTTATTAATTCTATATAAATGGTTTTATTATCATTGAAACAAACTGTGTTTTAAAGAAATGAATTTTAAATTATCATTTTTTTTCGAAAACATAATTGTATACTCATACCTTGTACAAAAAATTTTGAAACAATATTTAAAAAATATAATTTTAACTTTATCATTTTCACTTTTTTAGATATATCTTTCTCTTCATCAATTTTTTTTTCAAGTTTATTCATTAAAATAAAAAATATTTTTTGATAATAGTAAGAATTCCTATTTAATAAAAATAACTCTGAATTGGATATTTTTAATTTTCAAAGATTTATTCTTAAATAGATTAAATAGTCATAAACTACCATATATGTGATATTTTGAAGTAATACAATTTGGAAATTATATTTTTTATTTAATAATCATGTTTTCGTGGGCATACCACTTTTTATAGTTGTGTCAATAATTTAATTGAAATTAGATATTTATGGTTTGATAATTTATTTGTATTTCAATGATACTCATATATATGATTAATTGTAGGTGGGGTCCTATATCGGCCCCAAATTATTTGGTTAATATATTATATCTCGATAGATAAATATGTGAATCATGTCGGTATCCCTGCTCCATTATGATTTTGGAATATGGCAGTGTTGTCTTCTCTGCTATGATATGGTTATGTATGATTATTTTTCACCACATATTTTTTCTAATATATTATTTATTTCAACTTTATGAGAAATTTATACGATATTTTATTTTATAATGATATTTGGAAGACTAATGTTATGATTTTATTTTCTTTTTTATTTTCATTATATTCTAATTAATATATTTTTTATAAAATTTCTCTTGTATTATATTTTTAATACAACATACATAATGATAAATCATGTTTTATAGAGTTGTTTATATTTTTATCTCACATTTATCCATTAATATTTTTTTCAATAATGATTATTATTTATAAATATTTTATAATATTTTTTTAGTAATCATTTAATATCCCCCTTTTTCCATTCCCAAAGTTATTATGACAAAAATATTATGAGATATCTAGATGAATTTCTCATGGTGAATAATTTCAAAGAAATTAAAACACAAATTTTGAAATAAATTTTTATTTAGATTGTCTCTAAGACAACAAATAATTATATCACTTAGTTTTGTGACTATTTTTTAGATTTATTAAATAAATCATTGTATCAAATTTTTATCAATGTTTTTATTTGGTCAGGATATTGGTCTATTATATTTTATAAATAAAGAAAAATTTCAATTTATCATTTTTAATTCACATACCCATTAAAAATTTATAGGAATTTGAGACTAAAATATTTATAAGATCTTTTAGTCTTTATACAAATGAAACTGATTCTTAATTGTTGAATAAATTATATTTTCATCATCTCTATTTGAATACATTATTTACTTGATATCAATAATATATAATAATTATGGATTATTTTAATTGAAATATAAAATTTTAGATAATTATGTTTTCTGGATAGTTGGTAGATATTTTCAATATTATACAACCTTTTCATTGAGATATATCATTTTTTATCTTCTAGTAGTTTGTTATTATTTCATGGTAGATGTTTCATATTCTATATTTTTATTTATGATTGAAATTGTTAATAATAATTATTATTTTTCCTTTTTTAAAATTATATTTAATTAGTCTCATTAATGAATAATAAAATTTATTATATAATACGGATTATAGTTTTCAGTATTTAATATTGCATATCTAGATTCATTAGGTTCTTTAATACATGATTCATTGTAGTAACAAGATATTTAACTAAATTATTAGATATTAACCATTTAATAAGGTGTAAATTGATTTGTTAAAATGACAATGGATAAATGATTAAACATAATTTCATTTCTTGTTATTGTGATAATATAACGGGGTAGTGTGTATTTTATAGTTGTTTATATATGATATAGAAGTAGAAGAATTGATAATATCTTAGGTTTATGATGTATTATAACATCATGTTACTAGTTTTAATGAAATCCTTGACCTTTATTTGGATAATGTTTTGGTTGGGTCTTGTTTGTGGGTGCTTCTGGTGGAATTTTATAAATTTTAGGGGATTTATGTGTTATTCATGGTTGGCTCACGGTTCCCCCAAACTATGTGAAACGCATGTGCCAAATGTTCATTGTTGGGTAGGGATGGTTATTACATTTGGAATATGACTGAAAACCCCCTAATCTCAATTTTTATAAATAGTGCTCCTTTGAAAAAGATTCCATAGGGGCCACATAGTTTGGGTGCACAAATCTTCTAATAGTGTGGCCCTCTCTAAGAAACTGTGCACACAGGATAATTTTATTTTATAAAATTAGTTTAAAATTTTTAACGTAAATAATTAACTGTCGCTCAAACCCATGATGACCTAACATTTAATACATTCCTAAGAACACCCTCTAGTGGTGATTTTGGTTCCATTATACCCTACATGTCATATAGAGGCATGGAAGATCTCATTCGATCTCTTCTGGGTAAGTGAATCTCAAATCATAAACTTTTTCCTTATGTCTCTTTCTATTATACATATAGATTATAATATCATCATGTTATGGATGGATCATAACATTGTTAGATGAGATCTAGATTCAATATTTTATTTCATTATCTCTCATACTTCCATTCATCGATGGAGTATCAAATTACAGATGTTGATTCATTAATTGGGTGGTCATATTTAGGTGGTTCCATTGAAATTTTCCATTTAATTAGATATTTATTTTCATTATAGGTTTGAAAAATAAATTAATTCATCAATAAAAACCTAATATAGTTTTAATTGAAAATGGAATTTAATGTGTCATGGTTTTTCGAGAAACCCCAAATACCAATTTAATTTGAATTTGGGGATTATTTTGAACTTGATGTAATTGATTAAATTGTTTGTGAATTTTATTTATAAAAAGTGGTTAAATTTTAATAAGAAAATCCTATGATTCGTTTTCTATGAAAAATGCTTGAAATTAAGAAAAACCCTATTTTGTTTTCTAATTGAATTAGCCTATTTAAACTAATATATTTAGAAATTTAATTATAAATTATGATTTATATGTAAAGATATTTTTTATTTGTTTATTAATTAATTGAGAACAAGTAAAAATTGTTAGTTAGTTTTTGATTTAGAAAACTTATAGTAGAATGATTATTTACGAGAAATGTATTGGTAATGAAAAATCAAACAAAACACTAGTTCATTGTGTTTTATCCCTAATGGGATGTAGATGAATTTTATTCCACCAAAGATCAAGGGATGTTTGTACACACACATATCCCAATAACTCATATGAGATATGTGAGGATACTATATCTTGAAGCTATCATCTGAAAAGGATGGTGACCATTGTGCTTGTCTTGATTGTTTTATATATATTCCACTGATTATTGAACTTTTCTTCTCATTCATATATATTTTTAAAAACTATTTCATATATAATTATATTTTAATCCATTTTTTGAATATATTTGTATCTATATAAATAATATAATGGTTTGTTTTAAATAATAAAATGATTTTCCATTGAAAATATTATTATAATTTGAAGAATTATTTGGTTTATTATTATGGAATATATTAATGAAAACATTTTGAGAACCTATTTGGATTTATAGGTATCATCATTTTTTTTCATTCATTTGTTACTATATTTCCTTCTGGTGTGTCCGAGGAATTGGATAGAGGTGGTGGAAATTCATTGACCATCATTAAAGGAGTGAGGTTTCCATTGGGATGTTTTGGTTTTATCTCACTAGTTTTTTATTACATAGAGGATGAAATGATTTGGGTTTTTATTTTTGTTTGTTTTCAAGAACTACACATTTTGAGGATTTCAGAATACATGTATCTTTTATCTTATTCTATTTTTTGGAATATGTTTTCTCTACATAATCATGTTTGATGATATTTTGAAGACACCATTATTTGGGGATTGGGAACTCCCTTCAGGCTATGCTAGAGATGGATCAGGTATCAGGGTTCTGGGGAATCTTGGATGGTTTGTGGAAAAGTAATATCTGGGTAGTTAGCTAAATATCTTTTCATTAAGTTAATATGATGTCTTTGATTTATTTATAGGACATAATATGTTATTGTGAGTGATTGACTAAATAACTCTAATATTAATAAGCCTTATATCACCATGGGTGGCTTGGGGAAGGTTTTATGATGAATAATTTTATCTTATTCTATTATATTACCATTATTTTTATTTGATAGATTGAAATAAATGTCTTCATATCATATCTAATGTGATTGATATTCCTATTGATATTTCATGAGTTGGTGATGATTGGATCAATTTTAACATCATCAGTATTGGTTGGTCATGTTTTGAATCCTCACACCTTCAAGATGACATTTGAAAAATCTCTGAGAAAAATATGTGAATGCACTACAGTGAGTGAATCCTCCGATGGACAATAATCTCATTGAGACTATTGTACTTATTTACTATCTCATGAACCAATTTGGGTCACCATACAAGTTTTGTCCTGACCCGGTCTATGGGATTTCTTGAAGGGGATTCCGGATTCCCACGGGTTGGCACAAGTGCTCGGGTATCAAATAAAACATGTGGCAGTGATTTAACCAAGTAAAAAAATCATAAAACAACCAATAATATCAATAACAAAAAAACTGAAAATTCATTACCAAAAAAGTTGTAACAAATCTTCAAGATTTCAGTATTTAAGGATTAAAAAAATAAATTGTCTAAAAACAAAAGACAAAACCACAATAAACACAAACCACCATGTGACATAGTGGTGTAACTCCCCCAAGGTATCTCCAATACCCTAAACCAAGATGACCACTAGAAACCTGAAATATCCTCTCCAATATCATTACCCTTTCCTATATCAAAAATTGACAAGTCTACTTGAACCAAAAGGTGTATATAGGGTGGTAGGTAAATCCTTGTAGGATTCAACACAAATAAAACGATTCCATTGCACAACAATTAAAATATTATCTAAATTTATTATTCGAGTAAAAGCCTATAGAAAAGTTTTAGGATAAATATGTAATGAGTAATCACTTAAAAAGTTAACACTTAAAGAGGAATCCATTTCATAAATAATTGATGAAATGAAAAAAGAATTTTATAAATAAAACACACACAATATATCTTCCTTAAGTTGACAGAAGTCATAATTCTACAGAAGTATCAAGATAGGTAGGGCACCATGTGTGATCTTTAAGGTCAAACTAGCTCATGTGTGATTTTAGGAACCTCACATCTCGATGAAAATTTGTTATATAAACCATGACCATACGCATTCCTGTGCATGAGACAGTAGTAGGGAAAACACCCATAACCTATTATTATATAATCAACATCCATGTTTATTTATTATTTATACTGTCAATCCCGCTAAGTGAATCTGGGGTACAGTCACTTCTAAATCACTAGCAAGCTTGTCCTAGTCTATCCACCTAGTTACTAGGGATTCTGTTTTTCTCAACTACATTCCATATATCACCCAACACATCATCATCACACCTCTTGATCCAAAAAAATGTAACACAAAACATATAATACCAGATGGCCAACCCCAATCCTCTTTTGAAACAAAACACACACTAAAAATACATAAAAACATGATTTTGACCACTTGTATAGTTTAATAACATGTTTCATATTTTATAAAACATCTTTGAAATTAACTATAAGAGTTTACACTAGGCAATCACATAATTCCCGTTTTCGAAAACCCTTTTTTAATCCATAAGCATATCAAAATTATTTCAAAATGGGTTTCCACACATCCCACACTATTTTTCAAACACATTCAAGTAATAAAACCCAAATCCACATGTGGAACACAAATGTATTATAGACAATTCTCTCTATAAATCCATTTTCATTTCAAAATAAAACTGATTCCTTTCAAAAATACAATTTTAACCTTTTATATTTAACATATAGCATAAATAAAGAATATATCAAGCAATGAAATGGTCTAATCCCCTTTTTAAATCCACACATACACTAAGACCAATTTTTAAAATAATCTTTTCCATTATTTAAGAAATTTTCAATCCATCCCCAAACGTGATAAATAATTCTAATATTCCAAGATGTCCAATTTTCCATTCAAAATAATTTTTCAACACAAACACACCTCATGTAACCATGAAATCACATTTTTATACATTAAAAAATTCATGAAACACACTTAAGATGTTCCACTTCAACACACATATTAAATACAATGTGATTTTCCATTGAAAATCCAATTTAATCATGTAAGAATGAAAACAGATTTATAAAACATACTTTTCACCACCCAAATAATGTATATAACATGATAAAATTAATTAAACAAAAAAATGAATCATCCATAGAAATTCCAGGGATTTAACTATAAACCGTGGGGGTGAAATTTCTGGAAAATGGCATGAAACCACAACTTCACCCCAATCGAACTTTCGAGAGGTAAAAAGGAACCCTAAACATAAATATAGAACCCAAAACTAAAGTTGAATATCCCAAAACAAAACCATATCTGGTAGAAACCAAACCCCCAATGGAAGATGGAAAAAAACTTTAAAAGAGATAAGGTAGACTTAATTGGAGGGGAAGAGGGTAAGACTGTCAGAGGGAGGGGCACGTTTGAGGAAGGAGGTGTGGTTTTTTTAGGGAGTTTCGTGTTTTTGGTAGGAAGGTGCCGATGGGGTTGCACTCTGAAGAGGAGGGAACCACTGGTGTCATGTGAGGGAGAGAGACCGAAGGAGGGATAGTCACCAAATGAGGGAGGGAATTGCGTTGGAGGAAGCTCCGGCTAGTGGGGGTAACACATGCTGGGTAGGGATGGGGGGAAAAATATATGTGAGGTAGAAAGGGGAAAGAGGTGGAGGAAACCCTAAAAAATATAATAATAAATTAATAGTAATAATCGTAATAACAAAAACAATAATCTTAAAAAAATAATAATCTCAATAATAATAATAATAGTGACAATATTATTATTATTATTATTATTATTATTATTAAAATAATTATTTTAATTTTAATTTACTATTTTTATTTCAAAATTCATTTAACTTCCTTTTATTTTTGAAGATGGTCAAGTCACACGGTTACCTGGAATAATCCACACAGTTACCTGGGAAAGACGCCTAGTATCCAAACCATACTCTATCTATGCGCCAGATGCTACTAATCCAAAATCCCTTGTTTCCAAATAAAATTAAAAATTAAAAACATAGGCTCAACCCAAACCCAAAAATATCTAATGATATGAAAATAATAATATAAAATAATATCAAGGGTTAGGGGGTGATATTTCTCCCCAAAATAATTCTTTCTTCCCCCCAAAATCCACAAAAATTAATAGACCAAAAAAAACTACTACTTATTCATAGTTCAAGGAAATCACCAATTAATGGTGAGTGAGAGGAGGCAAGAACACTATCAATAGAAAATGTGACTCAGAAATAAAACTTATTTGACCATAATGGAAACCCTATTATGTGACTCCCATCACCAAAATTCTAAACCCTTCTAATTGATCGATCAATGTAAAATATCTCTCATGACATAGATTCTAACCACTTAAACCAAAACCAATCAGAAAATGAGAATGAATCCCACACGTCTATCTTGAAACAAGAAAACACGATCAAACCACATCCCAATGAAAACACCCATGACATTATTATAATGAAACTGGTGGGTGCCCTATAATACCATCATTTACTCAAAAGAGGAGCTTGTGGCTAGGTAGCTCTAGAAAAGACCACCCATTTTAAAGTCTACATCAGAAACACAGACATGTTACCAACATAGGAGTCCTGAATGGACTCCCTATCAATGAATATTAAAACATTAATTTATCCCAATGGAATTTCTATGAGACCCTTGGTTGGTCTCCACACCATTATAAACAACCATCCTAACAAACTAGCAAAAATTGATAGGAAAACATGTCATGGGTCATCTTATGAGTTTTTACACTTTGGAAACACAAACTAATTAAGGAGGCCCAACATAGACCAAGACCGTACTGTAAAAGGTCCATATAAAATATTCCAACACAAATAAAAAGACACACACTATGCACTACTCTTTTAGGGCATTACCTTCCTTAGATGAACCCAAACCAAAACTATGATCGACTCACAAGGAATGAAATACATATAAAATCACACTAATATCAACATCTATAAGGCACAAGCCTCAATGTTCGAGGAAAAAATAAAACTATACCTATTTTTAACAAAAAAAAAGGAATCCTTCCTCTAATTCAGTTTGTGACATGGAGATAAATCTCTCATGCATCTTTCCACTAAATTGGAATATTAAAGATGATCAATCACACTATAACCTCAAACTTCTTATATATCCCACACCAGAGATGGATGTTAAACTAAGATCGGTTACACCCATAGGGGATTATTAATACATGCCCGCTTCACTATGGGGGACCTATGTTGGGAGATCTGATGATTGAAGCATATCCGGACTCATAGTAAGGTGTTGAAATCCCTAAAAAAGAACTTCTATTTCTGGTGACACATGCAACAACACTACAATCCAAAAAACAACAATAAAACTCAACACACCCTACAACGTACATTTCCTCAACATAGGACATCACCACGAAAAATTCTTAGAAGATTCCCTTACATCCTTCCTTTCTCCTTGATTTAGGATATTATTAACCAAGAACACAAGGAACACACATCCATTAAAATAGGGGAAATTTAAAATTTCTATAAGAGAAATTTTTTTTTTAAATATATGTTCTCATAATATTTAACAATGTACACCCGTACACTTTATCATGAACATGATGATTGAAAATGTCTCTAATAGAGACTGTTGCAACCCAATAGGACGTACAAAGAAACCATGTTTAAACTGAGTCCCAAATGACATGTGATTCCAACAAATGGCTATAACATTCTCTTATGAACAAATTTTCCACACTGGTGGCCTAGAAGATCTATCGCTAAGAATAACACTTTGAATGATCCAAATTCCCTTTAAGAAAATTGTCATCACTAACAATCAAAAAATGCTTCTAACTTTACAACTGGGATCCCTCTCACCACTCCCAGTTAAGACCTTCAGAAACAAAAGTGTCAAACATCCTACATGATGACTCTGCCAACTCAAAGAAACCAATGCTTCATTAAAAAACTCTCACATCATCTATCCCACTACGAGAGGACCACATAACTTACATAGAAAAGAAGAATACATGACATTAAAAATTCAAGGAGAGAGTCTTTACATTGATCAAAAAGTGGATCTACCAACAGTTAATCATTCATGGTCGCACATCAAACATGTATTAATTATTTATGATGGCATACACTAGCCAATCAATGAAACACAGGATCTAAACAAAATAACCAATGGGTAAATACATTCCACAAAAATCACAACCCATTTAACATTTTTAAAAACCATCCCAAAATGTCTTAACCATTCAAATAAAACTATTTTATAACATTACAAACCTTTTTCAATATATTTTACTCATTTTAAAACACTTATAATTATACCAAAAACCTCATCTCATTATTAACTATTTCACAAAATACTCATCTATTATCATTTAATACAGGTTTCCAAATATTCATAAAAAAATTCAAAATCTCACTAGTTAACAAATCAAAGGCTATTTTCAAGCATCATTCAAAAATACCAATGTAATTCCTTCCAATAAAATCATTCTTGAAAAATACATTTTCACTTTCAATATATTTTAAAATAGTTTATATAATACCATTTAAAACTAATTCTCAAAATCCACTTTAACACGACCAATGCTAAAAAGTCAATTTCAATACACCCCGTGTTTTTACACTAAATATCCAATCCGAATAAAATGAACCCCGTTTACATAAAAACAAATAAAAAAAAATTTCTAAAAAAAAATTCATTTCCCAAGAAAACTACTTACGATAAACCATAAAAATTATTCCTAAAAATAAATTCCCGATAAAATCAACCCATTTACTGAAAATAGTTTTACATAAGATAAAATTTTCAAAAAAATGGTAAATTATGAAAATTAATTTCCCAACATCCTTAAATAAATTCATTTTTACTTTAAAATCATGTTTCAATGATTCCAAAGTAAGGGCTTTATAAATATGTTTTTTAAAAAACTAAAGAGTCATAGGATGATGGAATAGGAAACTAGTGTTTATGGGTGACTAGATGAAATAGTTGGTGGCCACATACTAGTCGCAACACCATCATTGAGAGTGTTTCAGAAACATATCTCAAGCTTCTCATGGATTTTCATGCCATGTGATCTCACTAAGACCATTGGCTCAAATCATATTTCATTTAAAATGAATCTAAGAACAAAAGGGACCAAACAACTCAGATAATACTTGACTTCCCTTGGTGATGTGAGTCCCTCAATAGGGTTTTCCGACTAGACACCCTACTCGTATCCTGATTTTTAAGTCCATAAAATTGTTGCACCATTCTACCAAGACTCTTACCCAATGAACATGACCCAAAGGAGGATAACCTGACTCTAATACCATTTTTTTCAATAACCATGTTAGGTCTCCAACCAACCCAACTCTCAACCAAGTCTGTGGGATGGCCCAAAGGGAGTTCCTAATCCATACTAGATGGAAAATATCACTGGGTATTAAATAAAACATGTAAAAACAATTTACTAAAGTAAACAATAATGAAAAAACAATCAATAAAAATAAAAAATTGAAAAATCATAACCAGAAAAATCATAACCAAATTTGTAGATGTGATTTTATAATTTTGAACAAATCGAAATGGCTACAACCAAAAGAGAATCCAAAATCCAACACAGACCACCATGTGGCATAGGGGTTTAACTCCCCCAAGACATCTCTGCAACACTAAACCAATGACTGCTAGCAACCAGAACCCCCATCTCCCAAAAAGTATTCTTACCTGTATCAAACATTACCAAGTCTTATTACACCCAAAGGTGTAACAAGTGTGTGAGATAAGGCCTATAATAATGATAAATTGATAAAAATATTCAATTCCAAAAAATTCAAAAGATAATGATACATGTTTATTTGAGTAATAGCCTTTATATTTTATTTAGGAATAACATTTAATGAGTGAAAAATTTAAAAGGAAACATATCAAGGGGAAACCATTTCAAAAATACTTACATAAAATAAAAAAGGTAATTTATAAATAACACACACATAATAGGACCCCAGTATTCCGATGGAAGGTATAATTATAAAAAAGAATTTAATATATAGATCACTATGGGTAGATACCAAGGGTCAAACTAGCTCATGTGGGATTCTAAGAACCTTGCATCTCGGTGAAAATCTGTTATTGAAACCAGGACCATTAGCATTCCCATACATGGTCTAGTAGTAGGGGACACCCCAATAACCTATTGGTCTCCAATCATATTCGATGTTTAGTTAGAGTTTTAATTGCCAATCCCTCAATGTGAAATTGGTCCATAGCCACTTCTGAATCACAAGAAAGCTTGTCCTTGTCTATCCACCCAGTTACCCAGGATTTCATTTTGCTCAATAAAGCTTAACATATCATAGTACACGTCATCATCACACTTCTCGATCCAAACAAGGTAACATACAACATATACCACCACATAGAGACCCAAAAACTCTTTTGAAACCCTGCTTCCATAAAAAATAATTAAAAACATGATCCACTCCAATTTTAAAATTTAATAACATGTTTCATAATTTATAAAACACATTCAACATTCACCATAGGAGTTTACACTAGGAAATCATAAAATTTATTTTTTGAATAAAATAGATTTTTTACAAAATATGTATAAAAACCATTTCAAAGAGGGTTTAGCACATCCCAAAATATTTATCAAACAAATATATGGCATAAACAAAAAGGAACATGTGCAACACACATGGATTATAGCCTATTAGTAAAAAATAAATTTTTCATTACCAAAGCACTTTGAATCCTTTAAAAAACTCAATTAGAACCTCATATATTACCAATTGGGAATATATAATGAATAAATCATGAAAATACATGGGATAATTCACTTATTAATGTCTCACATAGTCTAAGAACAATTTTTAAAACAATATTTTCCACCATTTAAGTAATTTTCAACTCACACTCAAATGTGTACAATGAGGCTAACATGGAAAGATGACCCATTTTCCATTATAAATACTTTTTTAACACACATGATCCTCAAGATCCCATGAAAATACATTTTTCATATCTCAAACAATTCATTTCACATTCCAATGATGTTTAACAACAACACACATATAAAATAAAAGGCCATTTTCATTAAAACAATATCCAATTACATCATGAAATCATGCCATATCATTATAAAACCTATGTACCCACAAATAAATAAATTATAGAACATGATAAATTAAATTAAAAAAAATAAATCATTAAAAATTCTAGGGTATGGAACCCCATCCTTGGTGAAGAAATTTTCACAATAATGGTGTAAAACTGCAAATTCATCCCAACTACACCTTCGAGAAGCAAGATGGAACCCTAAAAATATTGATAAAACCAAAAAATTAATGTTTAAACCCCCAAAACAAAACCCTAGACATTAGAAAACAAAACCCAAATGGAATCTAGAAAAAACCCTTAAAATGAAGGGGAGACATACCTAAAGGGGAAGAGGGTGTGGCCACCAGAGGGAGGTGTCATGTCAGAGGAAGGATGTGTAGCCACGTGAGGGGGGGGTCGTGCACTGGGGAGGAGGGAGATAGTAGTGTCACGTGTAGGAGAGGATGTCACTGGTGGGGTGCTGCAGGGGATAACAAACAAAGGTGGGGCGGTCGTCAGATAAGGGAGGGAGGTGTGAAGGAGGAACCGCCTAATGGTGGGGGTCGCACACATAGGTTAGGGAAGAGTGGAGAAGGGATTTCATGAGCGAGAGGGGTGGGGGTTGAAAACCGTAAAAAATAAATTACTAATAATAATAATAATCATAATAATAATCATAACAATAAGATTAATAAAATTAATAATAATATTATTATTATTACCACTAATAAAACTATCATCATTAAAACAATTATTTTAATTATATTTTAATTTTTCTTATTTTATTAAAACATTAATTTAACTTTATTTTATTTTTAATGAATGGTAGGACGCACGGTTACCCGGATGAACCACACTGTATCCAAACCATGCTCTTCCTGTGTGCTAGATGTTGTCGAGTCCAAAACACCAGTTTCTAAATAAAACACAAATATTGTAATCGAGAGTAAACATGAACACTAAAAAAATCCAAATCCCAAAAAATAATAATATAAAATATTTTCATGGTTAGGGTGTGGAAGTCCACTCTTTGGGATGGGATCTTTCACTCAATCCCATTCAGGATCCTATTGTTAAAACCCAGAGAAATTAATATTGGAATCTTGATCATGAGTTCCTTCACTAGAAACTAGTGACATTCCTAGGATCAGATGATCCTCAACAAGAATATTTTTAGTTGGGAAGGATAGTTTTTTTAGGATATCTTTTAAATACATTATTCGATCACAGTAAAATGTACCACCTTAATACCAAATGTGCTTAGCCGAAGAACATGGGATTATATGGTTATAGAAACGAAACACAAGGTTTTATAGAGGTTGAAATTTAGTGTTATTTTCTTTAATTAGTTCAATAAATGGTATACAGTTTTGGATAAGGCTATATAGTTTTTCAAACTCTAATAGGATGTAAGTATTTTGATGGATTATATACAACACTTAATATATCTGGTTATGTTAATGTCATTCCCTAGCCGCGAGACATCCCCAGAACTGGTGCAGAGTTGAAATAAAACATGGTGTGTAAATATTTTTATAAAAAGAAAAGATGAAAACACACACATATGTTCCACTAGAGAGGATCGTTTTGTTTTAGATCCCATCGAATGAAATACAATAACTAAAATTCTTTTAAAACATGACAATATAGTCATCATTAAGCAGTCACCAAATAGAGGGACTAAAATCTACTAAACCTATAAACAAAAACATATTAAAAACATAGTGCGTGCATATGAATACCTAGTAAGGGGTTTTAAAATAACATTATATACCAATTAAAACCTTTTAAAGAATTCCTTTAAAATTTTCCATTAACAATTTTCTTGAGGATTTTTGTATCATATGTATTAAAAAGTAACATTTAGTCTAAGAATTAAAAGATCACATTTCAAGGAATACTAATAGGGTTAAAATGAAACATGTTCCAATTATAAGCGTTATCATACAAAATATATGGTTTACAAAAGAATAAGTAATGTTCATTCTATCTTCAATGGGTTTGACATGTGGAAATCATAGTAAAAAATTTATGACTAAGAGTAATACATGATCAAAGCTGCACATGAAAATAATAACTTCAATTTCTTCCATAACTATCTGTAAGCCATATCTGGCTAATTAATTCTCTGTGTGCTTAATAAACATCATGGAATAAGCATTTACTTCTTTTAATACACTTAAGTACATTCCCTTAACAATGTAAATTCTACTTGTCGAATATGCACTAGGTTAATTAATTTTCATAAACCTAATGAGGGAATGCATAATGCAAGACTACATAAGCATAACGTCAAGTCCTCGTGCCAAGATCATAAATAATCATTTTTTCAAGGCCTTGTTCAATGACCATAGTTGGTCCCGTGAGACCTATTGATGCACCGATGGGCTACAACGGGCCCCACTAGACACTTACAATGTCAAATACATTCCTCATATGCCAGGTAAAGTCGAGAGTTCAATGTTTCCAAGACCACTTTGATCATTTAATTTCTCATTTCTTATTATTCAATGTGTCCCACACCACTATGAATAATTTAATTCATAATTCCATAAAAGGTAACAAGAATTTTAATTAAATTATTTGACATTTACATATACATAGTGTGTAATTAATATATGTGTCAATAACAATACTATGATCTTCATGGAAATAAATGATATGGTATAAAACACATGTGTCAATAACTAAAGAACACTAAATACAGGTTTACCACATAAAACGAAAGTCCCTAATATCCTTATTATGAATGTAAAAAATTTATATTTCTGAATTCATAATTCTAAAATGAAGATAATTTCCATTCATATTTAAAACACATGTTGATAAATGGGCATATTTTACAAAATAGAACTCAATGATTGAAAACATTTATTACGGAGGATTAAAGTTTATTAGAACAATAAACAAATTAAGTCATTCTTCTAAAAATATTAAGAGGGTATAAACATGGGTGACTATTGTTCTTATTTAAATTTTGGTTAAAAATTAAATGTATAATAATCCATGGTTTAATAAATTATTGATCATCTAAAAAACCTTATTAAATCATCAAAAAAATTTTTTATGATTACATAATTTGTTAATGATTAAAACCCAATGATGCACATGCATATAGCCGTATATAAAAAATATATACTTCTTTACATTATATAAAATACTTTAAACTGAAAATCAATAGTTAGGATTCTTAAAATCAAGCGTAATAGAGGTTTAACTTAACCTGTATGAATATATATATATATATGTGATTATATAAAGTGTAAATAAAGGATATTAAATTAAATGTTTGATGACACTTGCATGTTTTAAAACCATTATGAGCATTAGTTAATCAAAGGTGTATAAATTGGAAAACGTTCTACTAAATATAAAATATTTTTTTATGAAATATGTTCCCATATATATGGTTATATATATATATATATTTCAATTCTATAGAATCATTAATCATTCTATATATTGTTCTTGACAAATATTTATGAACTACATGTAGTATTAAGGACTTTTCATTTTAGAAGGAATCAATAGGTCATATTCTTAACAGTATATATATATATGTGTGTGTGTGTGTGTGAGTATTTATAAACATCAATATATATAAAAATTTCAATTGGTATAACAAAGAAAATTTTAAGTCCCTTACTAGGTTTGAGGAGGAGAGGCTTGTGAATGCTCGAATGGGGCTTGAGATGAGGAAGAACTCAGAGGATAGGGGTGCAACGAGATGTGTATATAAACTATGTTTTAAAAATTATTGTTAATACCACTTTCTAGAAAACAGAGAGATTATTAATTTAAAATAAGACTGAGGGTGAGTCTTTGTGGAAGATGAGGGAAAGGAGGGACCAATTGTGTCATGGGTGGAGAAAAAAAATGGATAAAGTGGACAAACCCACTGGTGCAACACATGTGGACAAAGAAAAAAACATCGTAGGATAGAAAACCCAAAAAAGAATAGACAAATGGAGATTAACCGAGGGAAGATCTAGAGGTGGAGGCGTGTCCGCAAATTTTAAAATGACATTGATGGTTGAGATCTGCTGAGGAGATGATCGGAAGACTAAGGTAGACTCAGTCATTTAATATAACTTAGATAGTTTTGATTAGATCATGATCAGATCATATGGAACACAAAAAACATGGAAGATATTTGTGGCCATCGAGGTTCTAAATCCAAACTGATCGCACGGCTCAAATCAAGTGCGGTGTGATCGAACAACCCAAATCTGATCCCTGTTCAAATTTTTCGTCCCACATAAAAATGTATGGGCTTCCACGACTGTTTTATAATCTATGGACACTGACCCATCACTCATTTTACCCCCTCTCTATACCTAGTACCGCCTCATATCCTATTCTTCTAAGGGTGCGCTCTACACCCACCCTTGACGATGTTCCGCCCCATATGTTTGCACGCTTGTTCCTTTAACCCTCGCCTATGTGCGCTGAGGGCAATCTATGCATCCTCTATGCGCGTGACCTAGCACGCACCTTGCGTGCGCACATACCTTGGTCAATTTCCAAGGGTTGTGTGTGATAATCCCATCATGTCCTAGAGGGGTGCCTAAGAGGTGTCCATCGACTCAGTGGGGGTACTCACCTAACTTGTAGCCTAGTAAAAGAATATTTTTTTGTTAAACATAAAAATAAAACTTGTTATACAAATATAAGTATATTCAAAATATAAATTTAATTTGTAACTAAAAAAAGTTCTAAAACCAAAATTTCACTTAGTTTTATAAATATTAATGTTTTAAAACATTAATATATAAATCAATGATCAATACTTGATAAATAAAACCATATACTAATATTGAGAAAATAAAAAACATATGTATTTTTATGTCATTGGTTTAAACATAAAGAATGAAAATATTTATAAAATGTTTTTCAAAACATTGGAAATATATCTGAAATCCAAACCTCATTATGAAACCAATCTATGTGTAGCCAAATTATTAAATCAGTAACCTTTTTAATGTTTATAAAAAGATTTTATGTGTTTAAATTTATAATTTAAATAAATAACTTTTAGATTTTGGAAAAATAATTATACATTGATATTTTAAATTGATCCCCCAGAATTACCCACAAATATAATTATAGATATTAGAAAAACAATGGTCAAAAAAAGAGTTATTGGTTGGATTAAGGATTTAAGAAAACATATATTAAAGAGTTTAGTGTCTCCAAAACGACTTGGAGAAGATGGTGCAAATCATTCCACTAGTGCTCATTGTGGTTGCAGTGGCTATGGCCATACTGATGTTCATTGTGATGGATCCAATGAACCCTTATTATCTTCTTGGGGGTTTTTATTGGGTGGTCTCCTTATAATTCTAGTAGTTCTTTTAGTATGTATTTTTGGTTAGTTGGATTCTCTTAGTTTTGAAGCAGTATATTCATTTTAGTGTTTAAAAAGAATACCATGTGTTTATTTCATATGATTTGTTCAAAATGAAAATAAAATAAAATATCATTCCTAAATAATGTTATCATAAGTAAGATAAGTTTGGGGTGTTACATTATCCCCCCATTCGATGAGTTATTTCCTATAAATTCCAAAATATTCATACAAGTTCGCAGAAACACCTGACACACGTCACTATCGAGGTCTCATTGCTGGGAGCACCACTGAGGGTAGGGTGCTTACGACTTTAGTTGGATTCCTAAGGTGGTATTAAGATCCTCAATTTCCATGGCCCAGATACACATTGAATAGCTAGGGTCAAACTCATGTGGGAAATAGTAGGTCCTCAAAAGAGTGGCCCAGGAGGTGTAGAGTTTGGAGATATCAGAATGAATGTGGTTCTGATAGACTAATCAGATGACATGGTTTTCTAAAAACTAGATGTTTTAATGTCTCTCATACCTACAAAAACTCAATACTTTGAACATAAATGTTTCATGGGGGTCTCTCACCTCAGTATCTTCACAAAACATTTCTTGGTCTAGATAACCCTATATAGGGTGAAACAAAAAATAGAAGCCATCATAGTGACTCCCTTTGTGTGCATAAAAAGAATGTTGTGTAATGTGACATGAGGTAATAAATGTGACTCATTCCGTGATAAAGTAAAAGAATATTTGGGTTGTTATACACTTGATAAAGGAATTTATAGGTTAGAAATAAGTTCACAAATGGTAGGTACATCTCCAAACATGACTGTACAATTATATGTTCGAGTAACTTGGTGGGGAGAGACAAAAAAATTGTATCTTCTTCCATCAATATATTTTAAGAAAAAATACACATAGTGAGACCTAAAAAGTTTTTTATTATTGTTCTAATTTGCCAAGGTTTTATAAACCAATCCTCTGATACCAATGACCATAGTCTATCCCTTGGACCACCCCGTAGCCGATGCAGATCTGAAATAAAACATGCTATGTAAAATTTGTTATAAAAAGTAAAGCTGAAAAACACACATGTCCCACTAGAGATGATTGTTTAGTTTTAGGTCTGGGAGAACCAAATTCAATTATTACAATTCCTTCAAAACATGACCAAAATTTCTTCATTAAGAAGTCACAAAATAGTGGGACTCAAATAAACTAAACCTATAAATGAAAACATATTGAAAACATTGGGTGAGAATAAAAATTCCTAGTAAGGGGTTTTAAAATAACAAAATATACCAATTAAAAACATTGAAAACATTCATTTAGAATTTTCCATAAAATAATGTCTGAAAAATACTGTAACAAAAGTATCATAACATAATATTCAGTATATGAAGTATAGGAGCACATTTCAATGAATGATAACGGTGTTAAAATGAATCATGTTCCAAATATAAGTATGCTCATGCAGAATTTATGGTTTATAGAAAAATAAATATTTGACATTCTATCATTAATGGGTACGACATGTGAAGGTGATAGTACAAAATTTATAACTAAGAGTAATACATGATCATAGTTTCACATAAAAATAATAACGTCTACGAATTGTTTTTACTAAATGTATGTTGTATGTGGATAATTGTTTCTCTGAGTGTTGAATACATATCATGCCATACAAATTTACTTCTTCTGAGACTCATATGTACAGGCTCTTAACCATGGATATTATACTAGTCAAATATCAAATTTTTTAATTAATTATCATAAACATAATGAGGTAATTCATAATGTGGGACAACATAACCATAACGTCAAGTCCTTATGACAAGACCATAAATAATCATTTTATCAAGGCCTTGTGTGAAGACTATAGTTTCTGTCATGCGACCTACCAATGCACCGAGGGACTATAGAGGGCCCCACCTGACACTTACTATGTCCAATACATTCCAAATATTCCATGTATGGTCATATGTTTAGTGTTTCCAATGCCAATTTAAACATTTAATTTCTCATTTCATATTATTCAAAGTTTCCCATTACACTTTGAATAATTTAATTAATAATTCCATAAAAGGTCATATGATTTTTAATTACATTAATTATCATTTAAATATAAATAGTAAGTCATGAAAATAACTCTTTATAACAATACTATCAAATGCATGGTAATAAATTATATGGTATACAACACATGTCTCAATAACTAAAGCACACAGTTTTGTCACATAAAATGGAAATCCCTAAAACCCTTATTATTAATATAAACATTTTATATTTCAGAAGTAAAAATAGAACTAAATGATTGTAAACATCTATCCTGGTGGATTCAAGTTCTTTATAAAAATAAATAAATTATCTCACCCATATAAAAATATTACAAGGGAATACACTTGGGTTTCTATTGTTCTTATTTAAATTTGGATTAAAAATTATATGTATTATAACCCATGGTTTAGTAAATCATTGAACATATATCCAACATTATTAAATAACCAAAAATTAGTTCTTTTATGAAAGCATAATTATTTAATTATTAAAACCAATAGATGCATATGCATATAGCTGTATATAGAAAAATAAAATTCTTTACATTTTACAAACAACATAAACTTGAATGTCGATATTTAGGAGTCTTAAAATCAAGTAAAATAGTTGTTTAACTAAACATGTATGTGTATATATATATATATATATATATTTGATTATATAATATGAAAATAACAGATCGTAAATTAAAAATTTGATGAAACTTTCATATTTTAAACCCATCAGAAACATTCGTTAATCAAGGTTGTATAAATTGAAAAATTTGAAAAAAATATAGACTGTTTTTTATGATATATGTTAAAATATATATTATTATATATATTTTTTAATTTTCTAGAATCAAAAAACCATCCACATCCTTTTCTTGAAAAATAATTACGAACTACATGTAGGATTTAGGACTCATCATTGTAGAAGGAAACCGTGGGTCATTTTTTTAACCGTATATATATATATATCTGTGTGTCTGTGTGTTTGTGTGTGTATACATAAAGATGTATATATATATAAACCAAACTGAGACAAAGAAAGATAATTTTATATCCCTTAATTGGTTTGAGCAGGAGAGGCTTAGGAAGGCTCGAAGGAGGCCTAAGGGGAGGAAGAACTGTGAGGTTAGTGGTGGAAAGGGATGTATATATAAACTATATTATATAAATTATCTTCAATGCCACTTTATGGAACTCTGAGAGACTCTTAGTTTAAAATATGACTGAGGGTGTGTCATTTTAGAATATGAGAGCAATGAGGGACAACTAGTGTCAGGGGTGGAGAAAAAAATGGAGAATGTGGAAAAAACCATAGGTGCATTGCATACAGAGGAAGAAGACGATGCTACAGTATAGAAAAACTAGAAAAATGGAGACGGGAGATTAATTGTTGGAAGATCTAGCGGTGGAGTTGAGTCTGTGGATTTTAAAAAGAGATGGACAGTTGAGATCTGCTGAGGAGAAGATCAGAGGACTACAGGAAATGACGTTATTTAAAATAACATAGGCGGCTACAATTAGATCAAAATAAGATGAGACGACTCTCAAAAAATGTGGAAGATATTTGTGGATGTGAGGGTTTGAAAGCCGAACTGATCGCATGGCTTAGATCGGGAGGTCGTGATAAAATGGCCCAGATCTGATCCTGTCTTAAATTCATCATCCCACATCGAAATAGAGTGGATTCCACAACCCCTTTATAAACTACGGACTCTGATCCATTTCTCAGATTACTCTCTCTCCCTTCCTAGTACCACCCTATATCAATTTCTTTTGCGGGAGCACTCTCTGCTCACCCCCACCACTATGCTGCCCCGCATAATGGTGTGTTGGTTCCTTGCACACGCCTCTATGTCTGTAAGTCTAGCTATGTTTCCTCTGTTTGCACGACTTAGCAAGTACCCTGCTTGCGCACCTCCCTTAGGCGATTACCAGGGGGTTGGGGGGAAGAATCCCATCAAGGCCTAGAGGGCATTAAGATTTTTCCCTCGACTAGGTGGGGTACTCACCCTACTTTTATCATAGAAAAAGTTTATTTTTTTTGTTAAACATAAAAATAGTACTTCATATACATTTACAGGTATCTTCAAAATAGGAATTCTAATAAAAACTAATGAATTTCCTAAAACTAAAATTTCCCTTAGTTGTGTAAAAGGTAAAGTATTAAAACATAAAGTGATAAATCAAGGTTTAGTACATTATAAATAAAAATATATAATAATATTACAGAAATGAAACATATATGTATAATTGAGACCTTGGTCCAAACATAAAGAATGAAAACATTTATGAATTTTTTTTCAACACATTTGAAATATCTCTACAATCCATAACTCATTTTGAAATCATACTTAGTGTAGCTAAAATTTTAAATCCCTTTCCTTTTTGAGGTTTATAAAAAGAGTTTATGTGTTTAAAGTTATAATTTCCATACATAACATAAATATTTTTTGGAAAATAATTATACTTTGATAATTTAAATTGGTCCACCAGAATGACTAATGGATATAATAATAGCCGTAATAAACTCAATGGTCACCTAAACAGGTAACGATCAGATTGAGGATTTATAAAAACATTAATTAGATAGTGTTCCATTTCCAAAATGACTTGGAGAATATTGTTCACATCATTACACTAATGCTCAGTGTGGTTGCAGTGGCTCTTTCCATACATATAATCATTATGATAGATCTAAAGGACCCTTACTATCTTCATGTGATTTTTGTTGTATTGGGTGGTATCCCTATAACTATAATAGGGATTTTAAAAGGTATTTATGGTTAGTTGTATCAACTTAGTTTTGAAGAAATGTATTCATTTTAGTGATTAATAAGAATCCATTGTGTTTATTTTTATGTTTTGTTCAAAATGAAAATTAAATAAAATGTCATCCTACAATATTTTTATTACATGGAAGATATGTTCTCTGCATTACAGTTCACACTTACGATTGCATGAAATTTTAATATGAAAACTTGATAGTTAAAAATGGTTCTTTTACCATATATTCATACTCTACTATTCTTGATTAATCACGATTCTAATACCAATCTGCTTGATAAGTCATTTATGGTTATGATTGATCAGTCTAGTAATTCATGGTTGATGGGATGCAATTTTTCTCTTCATTGTAGATCTATGACTTCCTATAATTGTAATAGTAAGTGTGATGAGTCACATAGGAGTTTGACACTTCATAGGTCTTCTCGAACTCGTCATGTTTTTTGGAGAGACCATTTTACATTTTTCTAGTGTGGCATACATGGGAATTCAAAATAGGTATTCACTATGACACCAATTATTTGGATTTCTTAAGGATGTTTATGAAACTTTTATATGATTTAGTATAAAATTTATTCCACATGTAATGGAACTATCTCATTATAACTATAAATTATAATAGTGAAATACACATGCTTCATGAAAAAAGGGGTCTAACCATAGGTATTTGAAATAAATATTGTTCACATAGTGGAAAAATCACTATAGGAATCTAATATAGATCTGAAAATGTTAAAATTTCAATCACTATAGATTCATCATTAATTACTTCTTTATTTGATACATTTGCATATAAATTTTTCAAATAAACTCATATTGTGAACCAACAAATTATTTATATGTAGATTTGGTATTATGTGATGGATATTACTACACCCCTTGGAAATAAGAGAGAGAAGGTTGTCTATTTTTTAACCTCTATCTTATATTTTTAATAGATTAGTATTTCATGGGATTTTTGGTTCTTAGTATTAATCTTCATGATGTCATTTTTAGTATGGACTGGTATATTGCTAATAATTCTAGAATTAACTACTATCTTCAACGGTTCTCCTATAATACACTTGATGGGGTGTGTATGATATTTCGAGGAGAATATGACCAAAGGTTGAGTATATCTAGGAATTCTTATCTATAGTTGGTGAAAGTAGTGTATGTTTTCTCTTTTGATTTCGAGTTGGAATGGATGAGTTATGATCTTTTTCTAGTATTTATCATGATTCCCGGTGTATTTCATGTTGAATTCATTATTTGACTTTGATAAGGTAGGTATAGTTTTATATTGATTTAGTTCCTGGTAATCTGTAGGTTTCTATAACTTACTAACATACAGAAATATGTGAAATTAAATAGTTGAGGAGTCATTTAGATGATCTGTTAGAGAAAAGATTTATACACCCATGTGTTTCACCTAGGGGGATTCATCTTCTCTTTGATAAGAAATATGATTGAACACAAAACATATATGTTGATTACCAAAAACTAAATTGAGTTAATTTTAACATAAAATATACATTACAACATCTTTTTTATTAATTTATATTGTTTTAAGTGTTTATGTAGTTCTAAAAGATTGATATTTGATCTTGTAATCACTAGTTGAGAATAAAATAATCCAACATTCCTAAAACATATATCTAGAGAAGGTATTTCTATAAGGAGAATCTTTTCATTGTGGTTAGTTTTATATATTCTCTAATAGTATTTATTTATTTGATGAATAATATCTTCAATGAGTATATTGATACATTCTTTGTAGTAATTATATATGATATCATGGTTTATTCTATCTTTGAAGATGATCATTAACATTATATTAGAGCAGTTATTGAATTTTTGAGAAATCATTGACATTATATGAAGCTATTGAAATGTTACATCTGGATAATGTAAGCGAGGTTATAAGATCTCTTAGTCTTGGAACATGGTAGAAAAAATGATTTGGAAAAGATTAACATTATTATGACATTGCAGAAACCATGAAATGTTTTGTAAATTTAGAGCCTCTTGGGGTTCGATTGTTATTATTTCTAGTTCGTGATGGATTTATGGATGATGGATTATCTGATTACTGATGTCACATGGAAGGGGATGTTGATATATTGGGATGATAAATTTCAAAATTCATTCCGTGATACAAAATTTCTTTTTGACTTTAGCACCATTGTCGAATCCTCTAGATGATGTGTAGTGATATGGGGTTTTCTATGATGCAAAAGATTAGGGTTTTGGATATTTTCTCATTCACGGTTATCATTTCATTGTATATGATTCAAAGCAGAATATTCCACATCATAATAACTATACATAGTATGACCTTCAAATCATATACATAATTATTTCTCAAAATGTTTTGATGGATTTAATGTTTCTGAAAATGAATTACTATGTATTATGACATACATTTTATGAATTGTATATATCATCTCTAAAGTCTATTTGAATCATTATTAGAGGCATTGGGTGGAGTACCTAAAATACATTTATTTCAATATTTTTTACACCTTATGGAATGGTAATGCAATTTATAATGAATTGAGCAAGAAAATTCAATCCCTAGTCATGAGAGAGTCATCAGAATATTGGAACATGAATGATATTTTTGTATAGTGGAATATAAGAGTTCAAGAAACATGGGATGAGGATGTCTTACATAGTGTTCAGTTTACCTCCACTCATCTTTAGATTATTATTCATAAACATAATCTTGATGCAGAATTCCATAGTATTAGAAACACTCCTTATCATGGGGAGACTATTACTGAGTGCTCTTTTTTCCACTGAGGGTATTCCATGTTTTCTTGAAATAGTTTTACTTTTAATTGTCTGTGTGAAAAGATATGATGGATTATTTCTATAATGCCCAATGGTTTGTTCTCCCTAGAACCAAAAATTTGTTCTATGCCATTCAATGATGATTCTGGTGGGTATCTAGGAGGCAGGACATTGAAAATTCTATTTTATATTTCAATGGCTTCCAATAGGTTAAGGATGAGCATCAAATACCTTCAGGTTTACTAAATACACATCCAATATAGACATGGATTCTAGATGATATCTCTATAGAATTTTTCTATGGGTTTTATTCTAAACATATAATGGAAAATTCATTATTATTTTGGATCAATATGCTAAAAAATGAACTCACTTTATACCCATTCATGATATTACAATGTTTGATGATATGTAAAATCTTTATGTGAGAGAGATTGTTCACTTTAATGGAGTTCCATCTACTATATCTATAAAAGGGATCCTAATTTACCTCTCATTTATGGTGATAGTTCAACAGTAAATTGTATCTCATGTTCATTTTAGTATGACATACCATCCGTAGATGGATGGCCAAATAGAGAGAGATATGCATATCATTGAGGACATGCTCCATGCATACCCTATAGGCTTTCATGGAGCTTGTTACGATTATTTGGGAATTTTTTAGTTTTCTTACAACTATAGTTACTATTCCACCATCAAAATATTTTTTTTTGATTCCTTTAATTGAAGGGTTTTTCAATATCCATTATGGTGGTTGGAGATTGGAGAAACATTATTGGTTAGAATGAGTTTTTTATATGAGACAAAAACATTTATTTTATTGATTGGTTATAGAATTTTTATGGAACATATACGGTACAAATATTTTTCTAGTCATTATTATATACCATTATTATATTCAGTTGGTGACCTGGTAATCTTGAGAGTTTCACATCATTTGTGTCGTCAATTTCTTGGCTGAAAGGGAAGATTGTTCCACATTTTATGGGGCTATATGAGGTTGGTGGCGAGGTGGGGATGGTTTTTTATAGTTTAAAACATCCTCCAGAGTTGATTTCGACATAGACTATGTTCCATTTATATCATCTTTAGAAGTTTATTTTTGAACATTCTCATGTATTGATTTGGGAGAATCTTGACGATGAGACTGATTTATCCATGAATGATAATCTAGTAAGGATTGTTTGTTTTTAGACAATGGTACATCATGGGAGGATTATACCTTTAGACTATGTGCTATGGATTCATGGTTTTGATTCTAATGATAATTGGGTGGGGGAGGAACTGATGATATAACAATAGACATGTCTCTTTAATTCAGAGACTTTTTGACATGTTTTCAATGAATATGAAGATCTATAGTGGGTTGGTTGTAAAATTCTACCACTTGTTATCATTTAATCCTCAAAACTAATTTTGATATTAAGTTGGTATGAAGTTTTTTAGTGGTTTTTCTACAGTAATGATTAAATTTTTGGATGATTTATTGGGTTTTCAAGAATGGAATATGATTTTCTAAAACAGTGAAACCCTTTAGAAAAAAACATTCAACCCGGTAATATAAGTATTTAAATGGTAGGTGACTGATTTCAAAAACTATTCTCCCACATTTTAGAAACAGTACACCTTGGATAGTGTGTCCAGAGGGTATGCACAGTAAGGATTCCCAATTTCGTTAACTATGGAACATGTCCATGAAACAGTGTGGGTATGATAAATTTGAACAAAAATTAATTTTAAATTACCAAACCCCCCAATTTATCCTCTTATCATTCCTAAATTGACCAAACTCTGGTTCGATGTATAGGAAAGATCACTATGGGATATTTTGGCTCCACAAAACCAATTCAACGGTGGATCAAAGTGTGGAGTATCTTGTTTGATCTCCTCCATGTAACTCGGTCTCCTCTCATGTGTTTTATCACACAGTCACTTTCTATCCTACATAAATAGTGATATATCAATGTTTTGTTTAACTGAACACTATTTTATGGGATAAAATTATTTTTTTATTTCTTCTTTTATAATTACTTTTTTCTTTCTTGGTGAATCCCATTTCAAGTGAAGAATCTATGATTCTCTGAAAACAATTTGCGTGGTTTCATTGAGATTTTCAATTTAATTAACACTATAATTTTCTGATTTGTTTTGAATAGGTTTCAATTTTGGTATTAAAAATAGTATGATTTGGTTTTGTAATTTTAAGTTGCATGGATTTTGGGAAATCCACCAAATTAAAATTCAAATTGAATTGTTGTGTATTTTTAGATTTATGAAATTGATGATTTAATTTGAGAATTTTTTTAGAAGAATGGATTGAATTGAAATTATAAAAATAGATGATTGGTTTTTTATTAAGTATGAATAAAATGATGAAGAAATCATTATTTTGTTTTTAAAATAGATTTTCAATATTGATACTGAAAAATTGGTAAATTTAATTCTAAATAATGAATAATTTAAATTGTGATGATTTTCCAATTATTGATTGATTGATTGAGAAAATAAGAACATGGGTATTTAGTGGGTTATTTGGGAAAAGTACACCATGATAATGAATCCATAGATATTTATTAACTATGATGACTTTAACACAAACCTTGTTCCGAAGATATTATCTCCAAATGGATGTTGATTATTTATATTCAATCTTATCATAAGGGGAATGTATAAAAATACTTACGATGATCATTGATATGATATGTACGAGGATTGTATAGTTGGAAATTACCACACCATATAGTAAATGACCATTGTTCTTATTGGGATTGTTTTGATATATATTACATGGATTATAGAACTGTTTTACTCATCCCTATTAATTTATTTAAACATATTTTAATTAAATATTTATTTAAGACTTTGTTTGAAATGTTTTCCATCCTTTCAAATGAGCGAATGTTTTATTTTAAATATGAATATTTATTTTTGATACATATTTAATTTAAATTTATAGAATTATTTTCTTATTACTATGGAATCTGTTATGAAACCAATGGTGAGACACTACTAGGAACTATAGATCATACTATACCATTTCCTTTGAGAATTTATAGATTTCTTTCTTCAAGATTTGATCAAGGAGATAAAACAATTTGAGGTGTTGGATGTTTTTATCCTTTATGTTTGGTGTGATTTTTTCCTCTTGTATGTTTGAGTTATATCTCACCAGTTGGTGAGTACATTGATTATGAACATATTTGGTGTTTTCCAAACATTTGGTTTTCTTTTACTTTATCCTCTTATTTTTTTACCTTACTAACTTGTTTTATTATCTTATGTTGTTTTTTTTTTTGAAAATTATTTCCCATTTTTTCATGTATGATTCAAGGTTCTATTTTAAAACCCATGAGGATCAGAAATTTCCATCATGTTATGTTATATTTTTATCAAGTTTCATATTACAATGGTATCCTGAATGGTTTAAAATAGGTATTGTGGTGGAGTTAATGAAATTAGTGTGATGAACTTTCTCAGGATATATGGTCTTAAGGAACCAGTTAATGAATTAAATAAGAGTAATTAGAATGAGTTTTTGGTGTTCTAAAAACGTTAAAATTAAACCATGAATTAATTTGAATTATTGGTTTGAATAATGTTAATTATTTTTAAAAGATGAATAATTATGATTAGAATGTATATGAATATAATTTAGTAGTTTTTAAACAATATAAATTATTTAAATAGCAATTTGTAATGATAATATAATGTTATTAATTATTATTAATGTAAAATTAGATCTATACTATGAAAAGGAATGGAATTTTTGTTTCTTGTGAATTTGTGGTAATGGTAATTATGCATTTTGGTTTAGAATAAATTTTTCCCATGTGGTTTAAATTGTGTAATAATGGTATATAGATGTAGAGGTGTTTGACAGAATTTGATTATAAGGAATGTATTGTGTGATATATTATTTCATTGTACATATGCACCAATAATGTTGTTGAGTAACCTAAACAATGATAATATGAGGTTTTATATACCCTTTGAACCCCAAATATATAGGATGTAGGGGATATGAATAGATTACTACTCTACCACTTCCACACTTACTTCCAACCATATTGTACATATGTGTTAGTGACGGTGGTATATGGAATTTGAATACAGTACGTGGTTAATGAAAAATTCAATGATGTTTATTTGTTAAGTGAATGTGGATTCTATATTGGAATATGTATGTATATGTTTTATGATGTTGTGTCATGTTGTTATGGTCTATGGATATACAGATGTATTATATTACTTGGATGTGTCCTGTTGGTATGTGAAGGTGGCTATAAAAATGAAGATATTGTTACATATCCATGTAATGATGCATTTTTATAATTTAATATATTTGTATGTCATGTAGATAATTATAGGGTGATCCTATAAGAACATTGTATTATTTGTTTATCAATAATGGGATACTATTTCGATTCATATCCTTTTCATCTATGTTTTCATGCGTTTCATCCTTATTTGAATGAGTATTTCTAGGGAGGAACCTACAATATATAATTTTATACAATCCCTTAATTTTATATATAATTTTCAATATTTTATATGATTATTATGGTGATGGAGTTAAACAATACAACCAAAATAAGTGAGACTTAATTGATATCAAAGATGTTTATGTAACACTGCAAGATTTCATTGTATGGCATCTCATTAAAGTAATTCAATAGCTTGTGCTACACGCAACACTGAGTTCGAGCAGACCACGACATACTAAACTAACCATTCAAAATGCTATTATGAATAGTATTAACTGAATTTTGAATCTTATGTACTCTATATAATTTTAACTTCCATATTATGTGTTTTATATACATAATATAAGAACAAATTAATTTTTTCAGATAAAAGAAGTATTTTTCAAAAAATAAAATTTTACGGATTTTTAATGGAGAACCCTTTTTGAAAAAAATATTTTATACTTTTATATATTAAATTTAATGAAATTAAATTCTTCTTTAGAAGCGGGACATAACGTTTGGATAAATTTTTGGTACTTTTCTGATAACTATCATATTTTGATGAATAGTGAAAAATACTATGTTTTAATTGAAAAAAAAAATTAATCGAAATATTTTGTAGTATTAATTTATGAATTTGAAATATTTTGAAGTATAATTATATTATTTTTTTATCATTTAAAACAATTTAGGTCATTATAAATAATTTCACATTTAAATTTGACATAAACACGTGTTAATTTTTTGATAGTTTCTACTTTTTAAAACCCACTTTTTGGTTTTGACATCGGGAATTAATGTTAAATTAATAAATGTAACTTATTTGTTTTTAATTTTTTAAATTAAACTTCATTTTTAAATTTTGATTATAAAAATCAGCTTTGGGAAAATTTTTAGTATTTTTTTGGGAACTTTCAATTTTTGATGAATAGTGAAAAACACTACAATACCATTTAAAACTAACATTTTATGTAAATAATTAGTAATTATATTTTAATTTATTTTATGTAAAAATATATATATAATACCTATAATAGTTCAATTTAATTAGTTGGAGTCATTTTATAATAAGTTTTGATATATAAAATTTTATCAAACTTTTTACCGTCTTTTACCCACCTCCTATGAGCATTTGAAAATCTTCATTAAACATAATTTTACCGCATATGTTAGTTGAATTTCAAAAATCTGAGAGATATGGTTAATACCAGTAATTAAAATGTTGTTCAATAAGATTAATATAATTTATGGTGAATAATAACCTTTGACCTTTATTTACCACGGTTAAAAGTAAATAGGGTAATTAAGGGTAAAAATGATATCATAATTACCCTAACACATGTCCAAATTCTATTGGATATGTATAATTCGACCAAAAATAGACTTAGGAACAAAATATTATCCAATTTGGTACACATGTATTAGATTATGACTTTTATTGTTATTTTATTTTAAGAAAAGTTAAAAAAGTAAAATTCAATGTTTAATAACTATAAAATTTTTAATAAAGGATTATACATAAGATAAATTCGACTATAAATATTAATTACCAAAATAAAAAAATTACATACTTAATTTAATTTTATTTATAATTTTTAGACATTAAATTATTTAATTTATTTATGACCCAATGATTAGGCAGTAATTACCATATTAATGAAATATTAAAATAATTGATAGTATAAATATCCAAAATAAATGTAAATTGAGACATTTGATGAATTAAACTAATTTTATAGGTTAATATGACATTTTAGGGTTGGTGAAATAAATTTTATTTAATGTGATAATGTTTTTATGTCTTTCAAAAAAATCAAAAACGAAATAGTCCAAAAATTGACATAATTGAGTTTTTAATACAAATATTATATTATCAATTGATATAAAATTATTAAAAATATTATGATCAGAAAAAAGAATTATATAAGGTTATATATATTATTAATTAACTACATCAGTTTGTCTTGGCTTTTTATAGTATGTTTATAAAGCATATAATATAAAAATACAAAGTGAAATGGTAAATGTCAAACTATTTAACTAAGAGTTAAATCTAAATGTTAAGGTTATTATGATGACATAAAACAATATAAAACCTTTTGGATAAGTTATTTTTAACCCATACCCAACTTATACATTGATGAATTCATTTTTGAGCCATTAGGAACCGAAAATTATTTTTTATAAAATAATATTTCAGTCTTTTCCTAAAGTGACCCTCACCTCTCTTATAAAAGGGAATTTCCCCTTATCTTAACTTCACACCTCCAATGAATATTAGATCAGATAAACCCTGCCAAAATATCCTCCCAACATTCCTCCCTTAATCTTAGAGGTCTTCCTTTGGTCATATATCCATCCTCGTTTTCTCTTTTGATCAAATCAAAAAGAACCTGAAGAAGAGGTAAATATTGCATCACCTATTTCATGTTCTTTTCTTATTTCACTTCCTCTTTATTTTTTTGTTTCCACTATAAAATAATAACGCAAATATCTTCTATATATTGTGATGTTATTATAAAAATTTTACATCCATATTCATTATTCAATCAATCCTATAATTGACAATGTCCCCATACATGTGTACGTATGAATTACCATCTCAACATCATGGTGTAGTTTGTTATTCAAAAACTTCATCTTTTGGATGGGTATAATAATGTGTATAACTGATTAAAATAATAAATATAACATGTTCATTATTCTGTGTATATATATGATATACTATCCAATTACATACAATTTCTCCATCAATATAATGATATTGTCCCTCATGCGTACGTATGGATTACCGTCTCCGCGACACGATGAGATTCATTTCCACATTCACAATTCAACGATGATTATAAAATATATATCCTTAATAAGTATGTAATATATGAAAACATAATTCTACTGGATATATATTTATTTATTTATACATATACATATATCTTATTCATTTAGTTCCGTTCAATAGGATATGAAACAAAAACAGAGTTTATGCGTATGTACGGCCTACCGTCTCCATAAATGGTGTTCTACATTCTATATATATGTCTATTATACATATTTATATTCTAAATATATATTATATATAAAACAATTTTTATATTCTGGAATTATTTAAATCATGATCTATGTGATACAATCAAGAGTAACAAGTCAAAACACATACGATAAAGAAATCGATTATTAACTGAAATGTTAATTTAACATGGAAATTATTATTAAATTGGTAGTATAAACTCATTAATGAGTCATGTATGATATCATAAATATTAATATGGTTCTGGTATAATTTCACAACATAATATTGTCTTTATACATGAGGATAAACGTACCCTCGACTAATGTAAAGTGCAAGTTAAGGGTTAACTTCACAATCTATTTATTATTCGAGGTTGTTTTTATGTAAGTATATAATGGGAAATATTTATTATCCACGTCCATGTTTCATAAAATATTTTTCAAAGGGATTATTTTTTAGGGACTTTTTTGCTAAAAAATCTTTCTAATTATTTTAAATATTTATTCTTCTAAATCATTCTCATTAATATCCATGTTTTCAAAATAGTTTTTAAGGATTTGTTTATATAGATATAAATGTTTCTAAAATGTTGATTCCATTCAAAAGTATAAAAGTGGTATGGGACACATTTATTCAAATATTTATTTAGATGTCTTAATTTCTAAATTGTGTAAATTTTAAATGTATTCCTGAAAAATAGATATTTCTCTCAAGTGTTTTACAAATCATTTTCATCTATGCTTACATCATTAGATGGATTTAAAACTTGTTTGAAATTGATTTATTATAATAAAAATCATCCATACTATATTGAAGGTTTTGTGATATGTTTGACTGTGGATGTGTTATTTTTATAAAATTCATGGTCTATGGATAATGTATTGACATTTCATATGCTAGTTTTAATATGGATGTTTATGTTATGTTTACAACTTTTCATATGATGAATGCATTGGACTTAGTAAGTGTAACGCCCCAGATCTGGGTACCACTCCATGGGTGCCCCAAACCCGATTGGTCACATCACCTCAAGCGCATTTCCCCGAACACCAGAGGCTGCCGACTAGCAACGAGGGCCCCGATCTGATTGTGGGGAAACTATTCCCTCATTTGTGAAAGTGTAGTGCAGCGGAAAAGATAAATAGAATACAACAACAGAGAAAGAAATAACCATACACATTCAAAATGAACAACTGTAGTAAAGGATAACCAACAATAATATAGATAATGATTCAACATGTCTCTAATTCTAAGAAAATATCTAGAACATGTTACATAGCAGTACAATACAATATAATATAAAATACAGGTACAACAGAACAAAAGAGAATAGCCTGCAGCATCGCAAGCCTAAGCTCGGTTCCAAGATCCCCTACTTCCCAGCAATAATCATGTACCTGTATAGGGAACCTTTCCCTTATACACACTTGTAGAAATGTAATCTGTCTGGGCTAAAGACATGACCCAAACAGAGTGTGAGAAATAAATATCTGTAGGCACCAACCAAAGGCCCGTACCCAACTGTGTGGAAATATGAAACAACAATGTGAAGTAGTAAATGAAATAAACTTAGTATTACTCACAAGTAACTAACTTTACATGTTATATATCCATTTTATTATTCATTTAACCATTAAATTTAATAACATTATATGCTCATTAGAATTAAACTATCATGAAAATCAGAATCTTTCACTCAGGATAATATAGTAAAACCACGCCCTCAGGAATTACCTCAAGCTATCGAATATTTCCCTAAGGCCATTCATAACATTTCCCATAGGAATTTCCCTAAGGCGGAATAGAATTTTTGTCTCAGGACAAACTAAAACGAAACCCTCAGGTAATCAGAATCATGCCATCAGGCTAATAGAACCATTGACCTCAGGCTAAGAAAAAAATTTCCCTTAGGAAAAACAAGTAACGGGGCCATGTCCAACATATAAAAAATTAATTTACATATAATTCATCTCATGGAAAAAGTGATGGACAATATAAACATGGAATATCGTTGGGTATCCTGGACAAATGGCTAAACAGAGGAATGCACCCCCGGGGTGATCCTGGATCCAAGCAGCAATCCCAAACAGCAGTTTATTATCACATTTAATTACCTATACAATTATAGGTATCTAAAACAACAATTTCCTCAGCCATATGACACCCCAACATGGGTCCGTAACTCAACAGTACACAAAAATGCACAGTAGTTGGAATTTAATCACCAAGCCACCTACCTCAATCACCCCTGATCGATATACGTGAACGACTCTCCTTGGATCGTCCAAGAGAGAACTAGATCTGATATGAAAGAAAACTCAATCAAATGAAAATAACATCCCCTCAGTAAAGCATTAGTAAGAAATAATTAGGGATGAGGAGAGGCATACCCATATGGTTCCAACAATATCGATAGAGGAAGAAACAGATTTTTGGTGTGTGATCTGGAGCTCCTCAAAGGTTCTACCTTCTCTCTCGACTCCTCCTCTGATTCTAAGCCTTCCATGTGAACAGGGGAGGCTATTTCCCATTTTAGTATAAGACAATAGACTACATGGCATGTACTATTGGGCACAGGGTGTGTAGTTTTTCTTTTTTAACTGTTCCTTTGGTGGCTTCTCACCAGCGTGGCACTGTTCATCTGTCGACATGAATACACGATGTGTCTTCATGGGTACATGGCATGTACTGTCACTCAGCTGCCCACCGCCTTACTATTCGCATGTTGACTGATTACACGACGTGTAAATTGTCGTACGGAGAAAGAAAGGAAGTGATGGCAAGAGGGGGGGGGGGTGAATTGCCTTTTAAAAAATAATTAACAAATTAAAATCAAAGTTAAAAGTGCAGAGGAAATAGAAGAGGCAAGACACAAAATTGATAACGGAGTTCGGCCTAAAACCCGGCCTATGTCTCCGCTCCCAACTCAACCGTTGAGAGATTTACTACGGCTTGCTTTTTAATGGTTTTAGCAAGAAACCCACTAGACTTTTCAGGTAGTCTAGAACCTATTACAGCTTGCTTTTAAATGGTTATGCAAGAACCCACTTGCTTTCAATGATTGAGCAAGAACCCACTAGACTTCTTACAGGTGAAGGCTAGCTCACCTTTGATACAAGCCTTTTAAAGGGAAGGCTTGTCTAACCTCTTCACACCTTAATGGTGGTGTGAAAACCCAAAAGAGAGGATGAGAGAAAGAGATGGGGATTGTAGGCACAAACCCAAAATGATGCTCAAAAATGATAAAGCAATGAAAAACCGTAATGGGGAAGTCTTGGGTGCCAATGGATTGATGGAGCTGATGAAGGGCGCTCCCAAGCTTCTTTGGTGGTGCTGCTTGGATGTGGAATTGAGTTGGAGCAATTGGAGGATTCCTTGGAGGAATGCGCCGGAGGTTCGCCTTATGATCAAAATGTATCCCGTGGGCTTCCGTGGCTTGATAATGGTTCCGACAATCTTCTGGGGCTTCATAGTCCTTTATTTATAGAGGGGGAACCCTCATATGGCCTTTTTAGGTCTTCGGAGCCGTTGGAAAGGGCTTCAGAGCCGTTGGGAGGCAAGTGGACAGGTCTGGTCAAAGGCCCAACGGCTAGTTTGACCGGCTCCACCGGCTGACCGGTACAGAGCCACCGGTTGGCCGGTGCTTGCAAAAAGGAGGAGGGCTTCTGTCCAGGCGCCACTGGCTGGCCGGTGAGGAGGCCACCAGTTGGCTGGTGCTGAGGCAGTAGCAAACACTATGCTGGATGGGTGCCACCGGCTGGCCGGTGCTGAGGCCACCGGTTGGCCGGTGCTGAGGCAGTGGCTCAGCCTTCTGTCTGGGTGCCACCGGCTGGCCGCTGGTGTGACACCGGTTGGCCGGTGGTCTGGACAGAGGAATGCCTTCTGTCCAGGCCTCCATCGGCTGGCCGGTGCTCTTCCATCGGTTGGCCGGTGGACTGAAAATCAGTCCACTTTGGCTTCTTGCTTTCTTGGCCCAATTCCTTGGCCACCTGAAATTATGCCCATCAACCAAAAACACGTAAAACAATATTAGATAAATAAGAGGGTGATTGTGATCATGAAAATTAAACCACGAGGGGTACGAGAGGTACAACAATCTCCCCCTATTTTGATGATCACAATCACCAAAACAAGTAATGTATAAAATTAAATGAAAAGCATGCTTTAAAGGATTTCTCCCCCAATAAACCAAGAATTTCTCCCCCTTTGTGATTATCAAAATAGCACGGGGCATAAAACTTGATTGAGGGAAAAAAGATTTTAAACCAATTGAAATTTTTGAAATTTGAATTGAAAGTTTTGAATCAAAAATTTGAAATGAAAGTATTGAATGAAAAATTGAATAACAGTTTGAATTGAACGTTTTGAAAAGAAAATTGAATAACACTTTGAATTGAATATTTTGAAATGAAAATTTTGATACCAAGTGTTGAAATTGAATGTTTGAATCGAAAATTTTTAAATTGAAATCAAAAGGGCTTAAACGATCCTAACTCCCCCTAAATAAAAACAACAAATCACCGGGGAGAGGTTTTTGGAACCGAGACAAATTTTGGCCCGGAGAGACTCGCTAAAAGGGATTTTTCAATCCATACTTGTCTAGTTGCGGGTCTTCTCCTATAAAATTCATCATTAAAGAAAATGTTTTTGGGCCTACCATACCGGGCATTTTTACAATTGCACTCATAGATTAAGTGCTCAGGTTTTTTACAATAATTGCAAAATCTAAATTGAGAGCTCCCCCTTACAAAAATAGTAGGTGCATGGGAAGAGGAAGCTTGCTTGGAATAGCCAAGCTCTTCGGTGGTTCTAGATATGAGTTGGGAACCTAGAAAATTGTTCAAATTTTGTTCCCCTTGGGTGAACTTGGCTAGAGTCTCCCTTAGATCTTTCATGGTTGATTCCATGGAATCAACATCGGGAAGATTTTGGATTTTGAGGGACAGCTCTTCCTTCTCTTTGAGAAGTTGTTCTTTTTCGGAAGAGAGTTTTTTGAAATTATTTTTTAAAGCAACAAATTTGGAAGAAAGTTCGTGAAAACCTTCCTCCAATTGATCTCTAGCATGTTGGAGATCCTCATAAGACATGTGATTGAAAGAATTTTAAGAACTTGAGGATGAGGAGTCGGAAGATGTTACCTCATGAAATTCCATTAGACATTTGTTACCGTTGTCGCTTGAGGAGGAGGAGGAGGAGGATGTGGAGATATCACTCCATGTGGCCTTGAAAGCCTTCTTCTTTTCCTTTTGCTTTGCCTTTTTCTTGTTGAGAGGACAATCGGGCTTGTAATGGCCTTTCTTGCCACACCCATAGCATGTTACCTCGGGCTCGGATTTTTCGTCGTGTTTTCCCTTTCGAGCCTTGCAGGATTTCTTCTTCTTGTGCTTCTTCATGAATTTTTGCATCTTGCGGGCAAGATTCTCCATTTCGGAATCGCCGCTTGAAGAGGAAGATGATGAGGAGGAGGAGCTTTCTTCTTGTTGAACTTTGAAGGCGATGTTCTTTGAAACTTTGATTGGTTTGCCTTCTTTTTCAGCTTGCCTCCTAATGGTGATCTCATAAGTCATGAGGGATCCGATGAGCTCTTCGACCGGCATGTTTTTGATGTCCTTCGCTTCTTGGATTGCCGTGACTTTTGGTGCCCATGAGCTTGGTAGGATCCAAAGGATCTTCTTGACCATTGTCTCTGCAGAAACATCATCACCAAGGGACTTTCTACCATTGCAAACGTCAGTAAACCATGTAAACATTTCAGTAATATTTTCAGATGGATGCATGAAAAAATACTCAAAATCTTGACGATACATGTCCAATCGAGTGTCCTTGACTTTGTTGGTCCCCTCATGGGTAACCTCCAATAGTTTCCAGATTTCATGAGATGAGGTGCATGTGGAAACTCGATTGAATTCATTACGATCAAGGCCGCAATGGAGAGCGTTCATGGCTTTGCCATCAAGATCGAAATTTTTAATATCGGCTTGGGTCCATTTGGATTCATCGGGAGAAGAGAGAGTGTAACCATGCATGACAATTTTATAAATGGGATAACCTATACTTCTAAGAAAAGCGGTCATGCGGGTTTTCCAATAATTATAGTCGGTTCCATCAAAAAATGGAGCACGACCCAAAGAATATCCTTCTGGGGCGAAAGAAGTTGAAGCCATCAAAAAAAAGATCTTGAATTTGAAACCGGTTAGGGTATTACTCAAACCTCCTTCTGATACCAATTGTTGTGCGGAGAAAGAAATGAAGTGATGGAAAGAGGGGGGTGAATTTCCTTTTAAAAAATAATTAACAAATTAAAATCAAAGTTAAAAGTGCAGCGGAAATAGAAGAGGCAAGACACAAAATTGATAACGGAGTTCGGCCTAAAACCCGGCCTACGTCTCCGCTCCCAACTCAACCGTTGAGAGATTTACTACCGCTTTCTTTTTAACGGTTTTAGCAAGAAACCCACTAGACTTTTCAGGTAGTCTAGAACCTATTACAGCTTGCTTTTAAATGGTTATGCAAGAACCCACTTGCTTTCAATGGTTGAGCAAGAACCCACTTGCCTTCTTACAGGTGAAGGCTAGCTCACCTTTGATACAAGCCTTTTAAAGGGAAGGCTTGTCTAACCTCTTCACACCTTAAAGGTGGTGTGAAAACCCAAAAGAGGGGATGAGAGAAAGAGATGGGGTTTGTAGGCACAAACCCAAAATGATTCTCAAAAATGATAAAGAAATGAAAACCTAAAATGGGGAAGTCTTGGGCGCCAATGGATTGATGGAGCTGATGAAGGGCGCTCCCAAGCTTCTTTGGTGGTGCTCCTTGGATGTGGAATTGAGTTGGAGCAATTGGAGGTTTCCTTGGAGGAATGCGCCGGAGGCTCGTCTTATGATCAAAATGTATCCCATGGGCTTCCGTGGCTTGATAATGGTTCCAAAAATGTTTCGGGGCTTCCTAGTCCTTTATTTATAGAGGGGGAACCCTCATATGGCCTTTTTAGGTCTTCGGAGCCGTTGGAAAGGGATTCGGAGCCGTTGGGAGGCAAGTGGACAGGTCTGGTCAAAGGCCCAACGGCTAGTTTGACTGGCTCCACCGGCTGACCGGTACAGAGCCACCGGTTGGCCGGTGCTTGAAAAAAGGAGGAGGGCTTCTGTCCAGGCGCCACCGGCTGGCCGGTGAGGAGGCCACCGGTTGGCCGGTGCTGAGGCAGTAGCAAACACTGTGCTGGCTGGGTGCCACCGGCAGGCCGGTGCTGAGGCCACCGGTTGGCCGGTGCTGAGGCAGTGGCTCAGCCTTCTGTTTGGGTGCCACCGGCTGGCCGCTGGTGTGACACCGGTTGGCCGGTGGTCTGGACAGAGGAATGCCTTCTGTCCAGGCCTCCATCGGCTTGCCGGTGCTCTTCCATCGGTTGGCCAGTGGACTGAAAATCAGTCCACTTTGGCTTCTTTCTTTCTTGTCCCAATTCCGTGGCCACCTGAAATTATGTCTATCAACCAAAAACACTTAAAACAATATTAGATAAATAAGAGGGTGATTGTGATCATGAAAATTAAACCACGAGGGGTACGAGAGGTACAACATAAATGACCACTACACAATGTGTAGTCGGTTTTTACACCCATAATCATCGACCGGCCTAAGCACCGTGCTTACTCCTTCCACACAGCCAAAATATATAGCATGTGGAAACGTAATGGCATATAGTCAAAAAATTTAGGTTTTTCTCCCATTTTCCTTATTTTCTAAAAAACACATAAGGAAAAGAGAAAAGAAGAAACCCGTACCTCAATAATAAGAATAGGGTTCTTACAAATTTCACCCCTTAAAGAATTTTTTCCCTGAATTCCCCATCTATGGGTGGCGAAGATAAAGCTCAGAACAGCTTCGGCCAGTAAGCATGTAATTGGTCTCCCACTCATAGGCTTCGTTCTGCACTCAACCATGCTGCTATAGCACCCATACAAGAGGAACTGACCAGCCTCGGAGAACCTTCATGCTTCTAGAAATGATACTAATCAGATGCTCCTCAAATGACGCATCTATCTGAAGCTCAACCTCCACTAGCTGAAAGACGTGAGACGGGTCTGAAATATAATGGTGCAACTGAGATATATGGAAGATGTTGTGCATGGCCCGGTACCTTTGTTGTAACTACAACCGATAGACAACCGCCCTGACTCTCTCTAGAATCTCAAATGTCCCACATACCTCGGTGAAAGTTTACCAAGTCTCTTGATCCGCCTATGTCCTAACCACGGTGAAAGACGAAAGATAACCTGATCCCCGACCACAAACTCTAAAGTTCGTCTACGGTGATCAGCATAAGATTTATGACGAGACTGCATAGTAGCCATCTGCTTCTAAATAAACTAGACCTGATTAGAAGTCTGCTGCACGAGACGTGGTCCTAGTAAAGCTGCCTCACCTGCCTCCATCTAGCACAAAGGTGATCTGCATGGGCTACCATATAAGGCCTTGTAAGGTTCCATATCAATAGTTTCCTAGAAACTATTATTATAGGAAAACTCTACTAGGGTTATATGATTCTCCCAAGAGCCCCAAAAGTCTGGGACACATGCACGCAACATGTCCTCAAGCACCTATATTGTATTTTCTGACTGGCCATTGGTCTTAGGGTGTTGAGCTGTTCTCAGAATCACCTATGTACCCAGTGCACTCCGAAAACTCTTCCCGAAACGGGACGTAAAACGGTAATCCCTATCTGAAATGATAGAATGAGGAAACCCATGATGACATATGACCTCTAAAATATACATCCTTCCATTCTTGGTAACACTGAAGGTCTCCTTGATTGGAAAAAAGTGATATACCTTTTTGAGTTTGTCCACAACAACCCACACGACATCATTGCCTCGAGGTGACCTCGGCATCCTAGTCACGAAGTCCATCATGATATCTTCCCATTTCCACTCCAGAATGGGAAACTATTGTAACAGTCCAGCTGATCTCTGATGGTCTTCCTTCAGCTATTGATAACTGGAACATCTCATAACAAAACCAGCTACATCCCTCTTTATACCCGGCCACCAGTACTGACGTCTCAAGTCACGATACATCTTGGTAACTACGAGATTCACAGCCCAAGATGAAGCATGAAACTCCCACATCAACACCTCATGTATATCCCATGGAACCCATACTCATCCATGTAAACACAGTACCTCATCATCTCATATCATCCAATCAAGAGAAGGGTCCTCACTTACCACTGAATCTCGTAGAACTAGGCCTTCTGAATGAGATAGGTGTCTCATCCTCACTCTATCCAGGAGGGTAGAAGTCACAGCTAAAGAAGAAAGATAGGTATACCCCTGACTGTCTTGCACCTCCAAATGCATATCAAAGAACAAATTCATGAGCATCCACTCAACACTGGCCTCCTGCTCCACCTGTATCTGAGTCCTCATGCTCAGTGCATCAGCTACTGCATTACCTTTACTAGGTGTATAGGCAAGCTCAAAATTGAAGGACTGAAGGTATTCAACCCACCTTCTCTATCTCAAATTCAGGTCACAATGGGTAAATAAATACTTGTGACTTTTGTGGTCAGTGAAAACCACAAAATTCTCTCCCAAGAGATAATGTCTCCAACAGTGTAATGCATGAACAACTATAGCCAACTTGAGGTCTTGCATCGGGTAATTCCTCTCATGTGGACTCAACTACCAAGAACTATATGCAACAACTCGATTTCCCTGCAGAAACACTGCACCTAGCCCAATACCTGATGCATAACAGTAAACTGTATAGCGCTTTACATGATCTGGGAGTATCAGGATTGGTGCTGATGTCAACTTTCCCTTCATCTCTTGGAAGGATACCTCACAAGTTTCTGATCAAACGAACATCACACCCTTCTTATTCAAACCTGTCAATGCTGCTGCTATGTGGTATAAGTCCAGTATAAAATTCATGTAGTAACCAGCCAGCCCCAAGAAACTCAGTATCTCAAACACATTCTTAGGCTGCTTCCAGGAAACTACTGCACTCACCTTCTCTAGGTATACTACAAGTCCTACCTCTGAGATGATGTAACCCAGGAAGTGAATATGGTCCATCCAAAAGTGGCACTTTGAGGTATTATCATATATTTTATGATCACTTCTTGTAATCAAAACAATCTCAAGATGGTGGAATGGACATGTCAAGTGTGATAGTACACCATGATATCATCCACGAATACTACCATAAAAGAATACCGGTAAGTATGGAACACAAGATTCATCAGTGCCATGAAAACTTCTGGCATGTTTGTGCGTCCAAAAGGCATAACCATGTACTCGTACTGACCATACCTGCTCTTGAAGGTTGTGAGAGGTATATCAGATGCTCTAATGTGTAACTGATGATATCTGCATCTCAAGTCAATCATTGAGAACACTTGTGCTCCACGAAGTTGATCAAAAAGATCATCAATCCTTGGAATGGGATATTGGTTCTTGACCGTCAACTGGTTCAGCTTCCGATAATAGACACAGAGTCTAAGGGTACCATCTTCCTTCTTCACAAAAATGACTGGAGAACCCCAAGGAGAAGTACTATTTCAGATAAAACCCTTTGACTGTAACTCTTCTAACTATCTCTTGAGCTCCTGCAACTCAGGTGTATCTATCCTATAAGGAGGAATGGATATTGATTCCACTCCTGGCATAATCTCAATAGAGAAATCCAACTCACGCTATGGAGGTAAACTAGAAAATCATCCGAGAAGACATCCCTGAAGTGATCAACAGCTAGAGGGAAATACTTCCGACAATTCCCATGATCATCCAAAAATAAAGTCAAAATTTGAGTAGTGAATCCACCTCACCCAGGATGCTCTAGTCCAACTCGACTCGCCTGAACATCCAACTCTCCCTTTTATAGAAACTATCTGCCCTCTAGTCCCATGAAACACACCCTGTGAACATTTCAGTCTACAAATGGTCAAAAGGGAACCAACCAGTCCATCATGAGAATGACATCATATCTCGTCATCTCTAAGACATAGAGGTCCCATAGGAATTGACACCCACCATACTCAAGGGGGAACTCCTTGAACGGACACACACCAGTCATTCTAGCTCCCAATAGAGTTTCTAGAATTATAACATCAGGAGGAGAAGAAACCCAGAGCCCATGGCTCTCCACAATGGGTACAGATATGAAACTGTGTGTAGCACTCGTATCAAAAAGTATTGAAGAATAAATAGTAGCTACTAGAATATTACCTCTGATAGTAAAAGTTCTAGGATCCTGCTCTTACTGGGTATGTTGCACTACATACGTCGGCACAGTGTGACGACCCTACCACACAGCCTGGCTACCCTGAGCGTTCATGCCCTACTACCTCTGAGATCCAAATGTATGGCTACCACGGACACAACCACCATCTCTGCCTGCACGACCAGACATATTCCAGTTTCCTGACCGGTAAGATGCTACCGGTCCCACTCCAGCACACGGAGTCTCCAAATAACCCCTCTCACTAGCCACCGGTAAAACCGCCCTACAAAAGTGCAGCAAATGACCCATCATGCTGCAAGCTCGGCACTCCACTGGATCACGTGGACACTGTGGTCTCCTGTTCCCCACTTTACCACACTGGTAGCACATGACCTAGCCACCTGAATTATTCTTATGGCTAGTACTACCACCGTAATAGAATTCCATCTTTCTCTTCCTCTTGTCATTAGAGATAGTACCAGAAACTAGTGTTGAACTACCCTATCCCATTCCACTAGCTTCCGACATATTTTTCTCGGTAATCAGTGCCTGGTTCACAATAGGATGTATTGTAGGCAACCTGAAAACATTCACCAGTTCTCGGATGTCATATCAAAGACCATCCTCAAAGAGCCTGGCCCTCAACATCTCATCACCCACCAAAATGGGTGCAAAATGCTGAAGCTCAGTGAAACGAGCATAATTATCCATCACCGACATAGCGCCCTACGTCGGGTTCATGAATGCCCGAGCTCTATACGCCATCAGCATCTCTGGGAATAAGAAATAATAGAAATATGTCTGAAAAAATTCCCATTCCATGTCACTGTGATGCTCTGTCTGAGAGGTAAATCCCTCCACCTCTTGGAGGAATCACGTAGCATATACGTCGCGAGCTTGACCCTCCTCCCTGGAGGGGTCTCAAGATGCTCGAAGATAGTCTACATAGACCCCATCCAAGACTCTACAGTCTGTGGTCCACCATCCCCTGAAAACGTAGGCGGATGTTGCTGTTGGAAGATATGAGTTAGCTCAGCCATATATGTGGCAGCCAGCGGTTCTCCTAGAAAGGCCTGCAAGAACCGCATAAAGCCTTCACAGAACTGCGCCTTTGCGCCTGTGTCTGGTATAACGGCTAGCGCCGCATCTGGATCTGCTAGAGGATCCACTGGTATCTCATGCCCTACTATCTCTGGAGTATACTCGTCGCCTCTCTCTTAGTGAACAACATGTGGCTGTCTTGGTAGCATGATTCTACAAAGTCAAACTCACACCTTAGATCAAGATTATCAAAGACCGAAAACAAGGAGGCGGAGAAGGAAAGTTTTCAAAATTTAAAAAACTTGACTACATGGCATGTTCCCGTAATCCATTCACATGGGCGTATACCCCAGCTTAAACTTGATATATAACACCCCTAACATACCATGTTCCTTCTAAATACATGGTGTGTACTGGAATCCTTCTTCCCTACCCGAGTCCTTCTACACGGCTGAGCCACATGTCTTACTTGAACAAGATTACACGGAATGTTTAACATCTACACGGTGTGCACGATTAAATTTACAAATGCCCGTGTCATTCGTGAGACGACCGGCTACTCGGCTGACATTACACAGCATGTTACACCCACACACAGCTTGTAAACCACCCCGTTTCTGAGCCACAAGACTAAGTCCACATGGTCTCCCACCGGTATGGACAACACAGCATGTCCCCCAGGTACACGGCGTGTTCAAGAAGAGGTAACACTGACCCATGTTTATTAGAAACATGGTCGGGTCCTGAGGTCAGACTACATGGTGTGTTGCATGGTTAACCCTGTGTGTATGCCTCAAGGTCTCCTTCATCAGTGTTTTTTAGTTACACGGCGGACCCCAGGTCAACACTACACAGCATGTACAACCTGTACACGGCGTGTTCTTCCCAAACTATTCCCTACCTCGTGTCCCCACCCACACGGTCAATGCCATGGGAATAGACTACACGGTGTGTACTTAGGGTACACTATGTGTACTTAAAAGGTTTTTTTTTCTTCCTTCTCAGAATAGCACATGGCGTGTGTCAGTAGAACTACACAGCGAGTATCCTAGGTTTTCTGTTAGTAAGCCTAAAATAATTCTCCGGTTCCCATAAAATACTGAAAAAACAACATCTAAGTGCCAAATTCCGATCAATTAGGGATCATACTCCCTACGAATCAATTTTTTGAATCTTATACATGTTATACATAAGTAAATAAGTTGATGATCCATCAAATTCCAGTCATTGAGGGCCCATACGCCCCAAAAACCAAAGTTTGGTCTCCATCCTATCAACAGGATCACATAAAAATACCATATTACACAGCAGCTATTTATCAAAGTAGCTATCAAAACTGCATGCTTTTCTCGCACAACAACTATCACAACAACATGAAATTTCTAATCCACCTACATGGCATGGAACTATGCATGTCATGTGATATCAATAATGTGCCTATATGATGCATGAGATGGCATACCCTCATCTCTTCAGGTTTCAACTAAATAGAACCCATGGATAACATATAAACAACATAATCCCAAGTGCATCACCCAACGGTGAAAATCAGATCAACTGTAAATTTCTAAATCAATAAAATTTCAATACAAGGTACTTTGGATTTTCTTTGTACATGGGTTAGCTACTCCTGGGAACATCCTATCACCAACTACTGATTCTGTCCTATCCCTGACAAAGGATCCAAATAGTAAGTCAAAGAAAATAACCCTCTGATACCACATTGTAACATCCCGAATCTGGGTACCACTCCACGGGTGCCCCAAACCCGGTTGGTCACATGACCTCAAACACATTTCCCCAAACTCCAGAGGTTTCCGACTAGAAATGAGGGCCCATGTTTGATAGTGGGGAAATTATTCCCTCATTTTTCAAAGTTTAGAGCATCAGAAAAGATAAATTGCATACAACAATAGCAGAAGCAATAACCATAGACATTCAAAATGAACAGTTGTAGTAAAGGATAACCAACAGGTATATAGATAATGATGCAACATGTCTCTAATTATAAGAAAATAGCCAAAACATGTTAAACCGAAGTACAATACAGTACAATTCAAAACACATGTACAATAGAACAAAACAGAACTGCCGGCAGCAACGCGAGCCTAAGCTCGGTCCTATGCTCCCCTACATCCCAGCAACAATCATGTACCTGTATAGGGACATTTGTCCTTATCCAGACCTACAGAAACATAATCTGTTTGGGTCGAACACATGACTCAAACTGGGTGTGAGAAATAAATCTCAGTTGGCACCCACCAAAGGCCCATTCCCAACTGTGTGAAAATATGCAACAACAGTGTACAGTAGTAAATGTAATAAATAAAGAAGTATTCCCAAGTAACTAACATTACAACTTATATTTCCATTTATTATTCATTTAAACATTCAATTTAATAACATTATGTGATCATCATAATCAAGCCCTCATCCAAATCAGAATCCTTCCCTCATGCTAATATAGTAAAACTGCTCCCTAACACTTTCCCTCAGGCTATCAAATATTTCCCTCAGGCCGTTCAGATTCTTTCCCTTAGGCATTTCCCTCAGGTGGAATAGAATCTTTCCCTAAGGCCAAAATGAAATGGAACCCTCAGGTAATCACAATCATTCCCTCAGGCTAATAGAACCACAACCCTTTTGCTAAGTAAAACACTGCCCTCAGGCTAAACAAGTAATCGGGCCATGCCCGACATATAAACAAGCAATTCACATAAACTTCCTCTCAAAGAAAAATTAATGCACAATATAAACATGACATACCCTTGGTTATCCTATCCAAACAACTAAACAAAGGAACACACCCCCGAGGTGGTCCTGTATCCAAGCAGCGATCCCAAACAGCAGTTTATTATCACATTTAATTACCTACACAATTCTAAGTATCTAAAACTTCAACAACCTGAGATTTTATGAGATTTATTATTTTTAATTTCATTGATGTCATGTGTATTATGTGACACCAAAATTAGCTTGTTCTATATGCAACACTGTAATAGCTTGCAGTATACACAACACTAATCTTGGATCGTGTTACACACAATTTCATGTTCGTTTGATGGATGTTATTTTAAGCAAAATTGAGTGTATTTATATATATATTCAATTTATAAATGAAATATGGTTGGATGATATTATAAGAAACAACAAATGAATCTTTCACTACACGCAACCATGACTTCGCTTTCATTACACGCAACTGCAACCTTCCAAGATAGCGTGTGTTATACGCAATACCAAGTTTCACTAAATAAGATATTATTATAATATTATTATGAACCAGCCGTTATGAATAGTAATACCCACTTTTTGAAATTTTATAAATTTTATCTTTCAAAATGGACTTTATTTTTGGATTTGGAATATCAAAATTATCCTAGGGTAATGTTTTGGTATTTTTCTGAAAGCATTAAATTTTTTATGAATAGTGAAAACACTGGGTTACTACTTAAAAACCAAATTTTTATTTAAATTATTTTTTATTTTATTTAAATTTATTTTAGGTCAAAATTGATACATAATTTCTATATAAGTTTAATGTAATTCATTTGAGTTATTTTATATTAAATTTAGATAAATTAAAACTTTATTGAACTGTTCACCGTCTTTTACCCACCACATAGGAGAATTTGAAAATTTACATAAAACTTAATTTTACCGCTTCTGTGAGTGGAATTTTGAAAATCCGTGAGACATGGTTAATATCGAGGAGTAAAATGTGGTTTAATAAGATAAAAATAATTTTTGTTGAATAGTAACTTTTTACTATTATTTACCATGGTTAAAAGTAAATATGGTAATTAAGGGTAAAAATGATATCATTATTACCCTAACACATGTCCTAATTCTATTGGATAAGTATAATTCTACCAAAAACAATCTTTGGAATAAAATATTACCTTTTAGGTCCACTTGTATTAGATTAGAATATTTATTATTATTTTATTAAAAAAGTGTTAAAATAGGTAAATCAATGTTTAATAAAAAAAACATTTTTAATATAGTGTTATAAATAAGATAAATTCTACAATAAATATTCATTAGAAAGATTAATAGATTTACTACCTAATGATATTTTATTTATAATTTTTAGACATTATATAATTTAAGTTATTTATGACACAACGGTGATGCAGTAATTACCTAAATAATGAAATATTAAAATAATTGATATTATAAATACCCAAATAAATGTAATTTGAGACTTTTTATTAATTCCACTAATTTTATAGGTTAATATGGCATGTTAGTATTGATTTAATTAACATTTTTCGAACTAATTATGCTGTTATTATTTTCACAAAAATCAATTACCAAATAGTGTCAAAATTGACATAAAATAGTTTTTAAAACAAATATTATATTATTAATTGTTATTATTTTCTTAAAAATCTATGGTTCGGACTAATTACATAGATAAGCTTATATATATTAATAATGAACCACTTGGTGTTCTTTTTTCTAGTTATTGTATGTTTATTAACCATATAGTGTAAGAAAACAAGAAGACACTGTAAAAGTTAAATTATTTAACTTAGAGTTAAATATAAAAGATAAATTTACAATAGTAACCTAAACTTGTCTAAAACCTATCGGTTGAGATTATATCGACCCATACTCACCTTATCTTCTAAATTAATCAATTTGGAGCAATTATAAACCGAATATGAAATTATTATAAAATAATATTTTAAGTTTTTCCAAAGGTTCCCCCCTCCTCCATTATAAAAAGGGCACCCCTTCCCTCTTCCCTTCACACCCTTTTGAGCCTTGAATATCAGAAACCCCCTGAAAATTTTTCTTCTCCACTTTCCTAGAAAAATTCTGGAGGTTCTGATCAACTAAAAATACCAACTATAATTCCTTAAGAAGAAGCTTAACGGAGATTTATCGAAGAAGATGTAATCTCTTCTTCCGATTCTCTCATGTTCTTTTCTTCTTATACTTCTTCTTCTATAGTTGTCTCTTTATAATGTAATAAAATAAGTATTACCTATATACTGATATGTTATTATAAATACGAAAAAAACATATGTCACCTTCTATCCATCCTACGGAAAATGAAATCACCGTGCACGCATACGTACGAAATACCGTCTCCATGCAGTGGTGTAATCTATTTTCGACCACCAACTTACATGGATGGGTATAATGGTGTAAATATATAACTATATATGATTATTGTAAATTGATATTTATTCTGAAATATCATACATACACTTCAATACAATTCCATGATCATGAGAATGATATCATCGCTCGTCCGTACGTACGGACAACCGTCTACACAACGCGATGAGAGTCATTCTCCATGTCAACCATTCATGAATGATTATAAAGTTTATATAATGAATAATATTGAAATATATGACATAATAATGATACTGGATTTATGTATATATATATATGTATGTCATCTACATAATTCCATTCAATTCAATAAGGAAACGAAAACAGCGCTCATGCGTATGTACGGCCTACCGTCTCCATGAATGGTGTATTTCATCCAATTTATCGATATATCATATATAAATGTATATGATAAATATATTATATATATATATATATATATCATTTTTTACATTCTGTAATTAAGTAAATCAAGATATAAGTAATAATATCAAGAACAACAAGTCAAAACATGTACAATAAATAAAACGATTTTACCCAAATCGCTTCTTTTACATCGAATTTACAAAAGAACGGGTAATATAAAGTCATAAGTAAACTATATATGATATCAAAACAATGAATATGATTCTGTAATAAGTCAATGACATTATTTAAATCATTATACTGGATGTTTGGATACATACGAAGCATATCGGGCATAAGGTAAGGGATAACTTTTCCAATCTCGTTTTTATCCGAGATTGTTTACACGCAAGTATTTACTGGGGATGTATTTATCATCCATGTCCCAATTTTCTAAAAATGGTTTCATGTATTTTTAATGTCCTTTTTACCGATTTTGACTTTTACTACATGGTATGTAAGGAATATTTCTTTTGATTAACATGCGATGTAGTTTTTGACTTTTCCAGCAAAAGTACGAGAAGAATGTTTTTTAACTTATACGTCATGAATGGATTTTCACGGTTTCAGAATGGATTATTTTCATGAAGTTTAATCTACATGATTTCATGGTTATTTTCAATAAAATCCTTTTCTTTTTAAAATTTTATGAAATTTTGTGAAAAGAAAATGATTTTTAAGAAGAAAGGATATTTTCATCAAGAATTATTTTCAATTGTTTTATGAAAACCATTTTCCATAAAAGATGACATTATTTCATATGTGTATGTTTAAAGTATAATATCTCTATGATTTACATGGTTTCACTTTTCTTATGATGAAATGATATCAATTTTTTATATGGATTATGTTATGATGGGGTGATTTTTATGAAACCAATTTTTATTCATTGGGTTATGATGAATGATTTATGTTTATGTTGTGGCAAAAGTAAGAATGATTTCATTATGAGATGGGTGGGACCTATATCTTCCTCCAATACATTGGGTAGTTATTTATATTTCATGAGATAGACATGGCTGGAACGGTAATTTAATCTAGTTCCATGTTACAGGACTGAAACGAGGAGTGAACTCGATTCAGAATGGGACATTGTCCACTAAGATAGTCATGGCAGTAATGCCTTGGATACTATTGAAATCATAACATGTGCTTAATGGATGTCACAATTACATGCTTTATTCTCATGCTATTTTATCATGATTTATGGTCCATTTTGATATATTACTTACATACTTCAAATATTTATGTATTTGCTCAAGATTTTGATGTTTAGATTTTATGTTCATGTTTTTTCATTCAAATGTTTATGGATTGTTTTATGTTATCTATATTTACCGTTATTGATCATTTGATCTCACCCTTATTATGATTTCTTTTCCCTTGGATATAAAGAAAGTTTTTAGGTAAGAAAACCAAAAGGGGAATCTCTTTATGGGATATGATGAAGATATTTCACCATTATTAGAAGATTATGTTCCGAGTTTCCAAAGACACTAAACTAACATGATCTTTTGGCATCGGTTTTTATCATGTATTATGTATTCTGCAAAACTAATTTAATGTCCATATACGTCAAGCTTTGGGTCTCTACAGTTGGTATCAGAGCGAAGGTTTAGTTAACCTTTGGAAACTAGGATGCGAGAACTTTAGTGAGATCCCTAGAGATATTTCTAAGGTATGTCTTGGGATGTCTCTAATGTTAAGTATACGTATAGGGTATAGTCTCAGAATTACGGTAATGATATTAGAATTAATCCTAAGGTGTTATATATTAAAGGTACACTCCCTTTATGATGTTTTTTTCCTATCATGATGCTTCCACTCACTCTATTCTTTTTGGGTTTTAAAAAATGGCTGGAAACTGGATGATTCAAGATAATGGAGGATATGATGGAAAATGGAATGATATTCTTCATGATCAACCAAATGAAATTGGATCTGGAAGTCCAAACATCATTATTATGCCTAATCAGCAATCTCATTATATGATCAATAATCTCAAATTTGGTATGTATCCTGACTCAGCTAATAAGAGAAAGATAGAGTTTCATGATGATCATAGGGGAAAGAAAGTTCAATTACCCTCATGTAAATCATGTGGTAAGAGGCATTAGGGAGAATGTTTCAAAGGAACCAGATGATTCTTTGGGTGTGGAAAAGAAGGACACAAAGCGAGTAATTATAAAGGAAAAGGTTCAGCTAACACCAGGGACAACGATAATGGTATTTCTAAGACATCAACAATGGTTAAATATTTTAAAAGTGGAATGTATGGGAATTATGAAAACCAATTCCCTAAGGGAAAGTCTCGTAAAAAGAATTAGCATGGTTGTATGGGTAGTATTTATATTGATGATGATGAAGAGACTACAAATGATATATGAGATGAAAGAAATGACAAAACATAGTCAGTGGTTTAAGAAGTTAGTGGAATGATTGTATGTTTATCAAGAGTTATGTTTTATAGGTAATTTAATGGTACTATGGAATAAATACACATATAATGATTGTTACACTATTTTTTTCCTAATGTAATTGAAAGTATATGTTGAATGTTACCGGTAACAATGAAAGGTTATTTCACATATTTTTGGAAAGTTGATGATATGCTCATAATGAAGGGATTAGGAGATAATGAGATGTTTTATAGTATTGATGAGCTCCTGGATGATATAAGGACAATGTGATATCATGGTTTGAGTATATAAAAATTTTGGGATTTTGGTATGTGGAAAGAGTTAACTTTTGAAATCATTCATGTTTTCACTAAGGTTCAATGGGTATTCATTTTTTAAGAGAATACATGATTAAGGTATTCACATGTTTATAATGTGACCATCAAGATATATCTTATATGGGGGATAAATGATGGTATTCACAATCTTGGTTGATGAAATTTCTAGTAATCGATTTCTTTATACTATAAGATTGGACAGAAGTATTTTCGATAAGCATAAAGGTTGGAATGAATTAAGTTAGACACCAGATAGAATTGTTTAAGGTTTGAAATTTTTCGATATTATTTATGGAATGTTATAATAATGTAGTTTTAGAAAAAGGACAACCTGCAGGATGGGTGACAACCCGTCATGTCGGACAAGGCTGTGGGAATCGAACCCACAACTGAAGTGCGATAGGCATTTATCACTTACCACTAGACTACATGAATTCCTTGGTTAGTAGAAACTAGTATTATTTTATTAAGCGGTATTATAGATGAAGTATAAGTCCATTGTTGGAATCATATACGATTAATATCACTATAGATGGACTTATGTATATTTAATAACTTATGCAAAACATTTTGTGGTAGAAACAGATGGGATGAGTTATCATTCTATCTCATTATCTCCTAACACTTCATGAAATTAAAATTCATCTTAGTACCTTTAAATAGAGATGTAGTGGAAATTGTTCATGGAATGACCAACAATGATATTACACTAGAATCAAGTAAGTATTTCTCCTTATGTAAAAGTTCATCAACGTTAGGGAAATGATATTGGAAACCAAAAAAGTTGTTCTAGTACTCTCATATCTGATGAATCAGATGGTACCTTAGATCATCACAAATTTATGTGTTTGTGATTGCTGGATTTTTCATATCCATTTTCTCTACCACTCACCATCATAACATGATGGTTATATTTCTCTTCCATATCCATATTTTCACTTATTCTCTCCTATGTGGAAACCATGGGATAAGTTAATTTGGTTAACCACTACGTTTCATACATTAGTTTTTTAAATTAAGCTTTATTATTCCTTTTTATGATATGGGTTTCTATTAAAGAAAATTTCAAGTAGTAAATGATTTTTAACCCCGGCAAATTTCAAAGGAGAAATTCATTTTAAAGGGGGTAGAATGTAACAACCCGAGATTTTATGAGAATTATTATTTTTAATTTCGTTGATGTCTTCTGTTGTATGTGACACCAAATTTAGCTTGTTCTATACGCAACACCGTATTAGCTTTTAGTATACACAACACTAATCTTGGATCGTGTTACACACAATTTCAAGTTCGTTTGATGGAAGTTATTTTACACAACATTGAGTGTGTGTATATATATATATAAATTCAAGGTATAAATGAAATATGGTTGGATTCTATTATACAAAACAACAAATGAATCTTGCACTACATGCAACCCCGACATGGATTTCATTACACCCAACCACGACCTTCCATGATAGTGTGTGTTATACGCAATACCAAGTTTCACTAAACGAGATATTATTATAATATTATTATGAACTAGCCGTTATGAATAGTAATACCCACTTTTTTAAATATTATACATTTTATCTTTCAATGTGGACTTCATTTTTGGATTTGGAATATCCAAATTATCCTATGGTGAAATTTTGGTATTTTTCTGAAAACTTTAAATTTTTGATGAGTAGTGAAAACACTGGGTTACTATTTAAAAACCAACATTTTATTTAAAAAATTATTTATTTTATTTAAAATTATTATAGGTCAAAATTGATACATAATACCTATATAAGTTAAATGTAATTCATTTGAGTCATTTTATTATAATTTTAGATATATCAAAATTTTATTGAACTTTTCACCGTCTTTTACCCACCTCCTAGGAGAATTTCAAAATTTACATAAAACATAATTTTACCACTTCTGTGAATGGAATTTCAAAAATCTGAGAGACATGATTAATATCGATGAGTAAAATGAGGTTCAATAAGATAAAAATAATTTTTGGTGAATAGTAACTTTTTACTATTATTTACCACGGTTAAAATTAAATAGGGTAATTAAAGGTAAAAATGATATCATTATTACCCTAAAACATGTCCTAATTCTATTTGATAACTATAATTCGACTAAAAGAAATCGTAGGAACCAAATATTACCCTTTAGGTCCACTTGGATTAGATTAGAACATTTAATATTATTTTATTTAAAAAAGAGTTAAAATAGGTAAAATCAAAGTTTAGTAACTAATCAAATTTTAATATAGGGTTATAAATAAGATAAATTTGACTATAAATATTCATTATAAAGATAAAAATCTTTACTACCTAATGATATTTTATTTATAATTTTTATACTATATATAATTTAAGTTATTTATGATACAATGGTGATGCAGTAATTACCTAAATAATGAAATATTTAAATAATTGATATTATAAATACCCAAATAAATGTAATTTGAGACTTTTTATGAATTACTCTAATTTTCAAGGTTAATAAGACATGTTAGTATTGATTTAATTAAAATCTTTCTAACTAATCATCCCGTTATAATATTCAAAAAAATCAATTACCAAATAGTGACAAAATTGACATAAAATAGTCTTTAAAACAAATATTATATTATTATTTGTTATTATATTCCTAAAAATCAATTGTTAGGCCAAATGACTTAGATATGGTTATATATATTAATAATTAACCACTTGGTGTTCGTTTGGCTGGTTATAGTAAGTCTATTAACCATATAGTGTAAAAAAACAAGAAGACACGGTAAAAGTTAAATTATTTAACTTAGAGTTAAATCTAAAGGATAAGATTAATACAGTAACCTAAACTTGTCTAAAACCTATTGTTTGAGATTATTGCGACCCATAATCACTTTAGATTCTAAATAAATAAATTTGGAGCTATTATAAACCGAATACTACTTTATTATAAAATAACATTTTATGTTTTTTCAAAGGTACCCCCCTCCTCCCTTATAAAAAGGGAACCCCTTCCCTCTTCTATTCACACCCTTTTGAGCCTTTAATCTCAGACAAACCCTACCCATTTATCTTCTCAAATACCCTATCAACATTTTGGAGGTTCCGGTATTCTCAAAAGAAAAACTCTACTTCCATAAGAGTAAGCTTAAAGGAGGTGCGTCGAAGAAGAGGTAATCTCTTCTTCCGATTCTCTCAAGTTTCTTTCTTCTTCAACTTCTTCTTCTTTAGTTGTCTCATTATAAAGTAATATAATCAGTATTACTTATATACTGATATGTTGTTATAAATATGAAAGAACCCTCTTTCACCTTCTATCCATCCTACGGAAAATGAAATCACCGCGTGTGTGTACGTACGGAATATCGTCTCCATGCCGTGGTGTAATCTGTTTTCGACCACCACCTTACTTGGATGGGTATAATGGTGTAAATAAATAACTATATATGATTATTTTAATGTGATATTGATTATGAAATATTATACATACACATCAATACAATTCCACGATCATGATAATGATATCATCGCTCGTGCGTACGTACGGACTACCGTCTCCACGACACGATGAGATTCATTCTCCATGTTAACCATTCATGAATGATTATAAAGTATATATAATGTATAATAATAAAATATATGAAATAATAATGATACTGGATTTATGTATGTATATATTTATGTCATCTCCTTAATTCCATTAAATTCAATAAGGAAACGAAAACAGCGTTCATGCATATGTACGACCAACCATCTCCATGAACGGTGTATTTCATTCCATTTATCGATATATCATATATATATGTATATTATGAATATATTATATATATAAATCATTTTTTACATTATGGAATTAAGTAAATCAGGATATAAATAATAATATGAATATCAACAAGTCTAAACACATACAATAAATGAAACAATTTTACCCAAATCGCTTCTTTTACATTGAATTTACAAAAGAACGGGTAATATAAAGTCATAAGTAAACTATATATGATATCATAACAATGATTATGATTATTTAAAAAATCAATGAGATTAGTTAAATTATTATACAGGAGTTTCGGATACATACGAAGCATGTCGGCCATAAGGTAAGGGATAACTTTTCCAATCTCATTTTTATCCGAGATTTTTTAATAAAAAGTATTTATTGGGGTGGTATTTATCATCCGTGTCCCTATTTTCTAAAAATTGTTTCATGTGTGTTTAATTTCCTTTTTACCTATTTGTACTTTTACTATATGGTATGCAAGTAATCTTTCTTTTGATTACCATGCGATGTAATTTTTGACTTTTCTTAAAAAAGTACGAGAAGAATGTTTTTTTAACTTATACGGAACGAACGGATTTTTACTGTCTCATAATGCCTTATTTTCATGAAGTTTACTCTACAATATTTCATGTTTATTTTCAATAAAATCCTTTTCTATTAAAATTTCATGAAATTTTGTGATAAGAAAATGATTTTTAAGAAGAAAGTATATTTTCCCCAAAAATTTGTTTCAAGTGTTTTATCAAAACCATTTTCCATCTAAGATGACATTATTTCATATGTGTATGTTTCAACTATAATATCTCTATTATTTAAATGGTTTCAATTTTCTTATGATAAAATGATATCCATTTTTTTATATGGATTATCTTATGATGGGATGATGTTTATGAAACCCATTTTTATTCCTTGGGTTATGATGAATGATTTATGTTTATGTTGTGGCACAAGTAATAATGATTTCATTGTGAGATGGGTGGGACCTATATCTCTCTCCAATGCATTGGGTAAAGATTTATATCTCATGAGATAGACATGGATGGAACGGTAAGTTAATCTGGTTTAGTGTTATAGGACTGAAACGAGGAATGAACTCGATTTAGAAAGGTTTTTTGTCCACTAAGATAGTCAGGGACGTAATGCCTTGGCTACTGTGGAAATCATAACATGTGCTTAATAGTTGCCACAATTACATGCTTTATTCCCATGCTATTTTATCATGATTGATGATCCATTGTGATATATGACTTACGTACTTCCAAGATTTATGTCTTTGCTCAATATTTTTATGCCTAGATTTTATTTTCAAGTATTTTCATTCAAATGGTTATGGATTGTTTTATGTTCTCTATGTTTACCCTTACTGAGCATTTGAGCTCACCCTTTTTATGTTTTATTTTCCCCAGGATATAAAGAAAGTTTTTAGATAAGAAAAACAAAAGAGGAAGCACTTTATGGGAGATGTTGAAGATCTTTCACCATGATAAGAAGATTACGTTCCGAGTTTCTAAAGACACTAAACTAACACAATATTTGGGAATTTATTTTTGTCACGAATTATGTTTTCCACAAAAGTAATGTAATGTCCATGTACATCATGATTTGGGTCTCTACAATTACATCTAAGGCCTCATCCATACGACACCCCAACATGGGTTTGTAACTCAATAATACACAAAACATGCACAGCAGTTGGAATTTAAACACCATGACATCTACCTCGATCACCCCTGATCGATATATGTGAACGACGCTCCTCGGAGAGTCCAAGAGCAATGTTGATCTGGGATGAAAGAAAACCTGTTCAAAAAAAAATAACTTCCCCTCGGAAAAAAATGGTAAGAACTGCTTAGGGAGAAGGAGAGGCCAACCCGTTCCAACAAGATCGACAGAGGCAGAAAAGGATTCCCAGCATGCGATCTGGAGCTCCTCAAAGGATCAACCCTCTCTCCCAACTCCTCCTTCGGTTCTAAGCCTTCCCTTTGAAAAGGGGAGGCTACTGCCCATTTTAAGTGAATAAAACAGAATATACAGCTTGTATTATTGGGTACATGGCCTGTAGTTTTCATTTTTTTAACTATTCCTTTGACGGCTTCTCGCCAACATGGCACTGTTCATCTGTGGGTATGACTACACGATATGTCTTCATGACTACAAAGTGTGTACTGTCACTTAGCTAGCCACCGCCTTACTATTCTCCTACCGACTGACTACACGACGTGAAAATGACCACTGCACTGAATGTAGTCAGTTTTTACACCCATCATCGTCAACCGGACTACACGCCCTATGTACTCCTTCCACACGGCCAATATACACAGCGTGTGGAAAAGTACACAACGTGTAGTCAGAAAATTTAGGGTTTTCTTCCATTTTCCTTATATTCTCAAAAACACTTAAGGAAAAGAGAAAGGAAGTAACCCTTACCACAAGAATAAGTATCGGGTTCTTATAGTAAGTGATGGGTGGAGCTCGCTATATCTCCTTGATGCATCGGTATGTCTCATGAGACACAGAAATTTATTGGAACCAAGACATGACAAAATCATATTTTTAGTCTTGGCCAAAGGCCTTGACTATGTGGTTATGAAGTCTGTAATTATGAATTCAATCATTATGAAAGTGGATATCGATATTTCATGTGATTATTCGACTAGTAAAATATCCATGTGAATAAGAAAATGGAATTATTTGATTTTATATTTACCATATTATGATAAAGATTAAGTTTAAATAGATTTTATTTTAGTCTTATACATTTCCCTAATGGTTTATGCTTATTAAAGAATGTTTCCACTATATTGTTATCCTTACTGGGCATCTGATATCACCCCATTCTATGTTTTATTTTTTCCAGGATTTAAGAATTATTTTATGGTTATCCTACATGGATAGGCTAAGGATTATATTTTGTTCAAAAGGGGGAAATTTTGATGTTGTTTGTCATTTTACAATGTAATTTAACCTTCATGTATGTAATTTATTTTCCAATACTACTAAACTGATCAGTCCTTTATGACATAATTCCTTGTAATCATTCCCATGATATATAATAATGCACCGACTCTGGGAATCTTGGTTCGGAGAATTACAATTGGTATTAAAGGATGTTTAGTACAGGCCTTGGAAGCTAGATTTATAAAAACTATGATTTGATATCATTACCCTAAGATAAACATTAAGGATTAGTATATAAGAACTTACTTGAATTTTGGTATTCTCAGGATTTTTCGAGTTTTCCATGAAATAAATCCCTTTCTGGATACAAGTGGGTAGAGGTGGCTCTGGAACAGATGTACCTCGTGGTAAAACCTAAAAACAACATTTTGAGATAGACTCGAACGAGAACCGGTGCACAATAATAGGCCTTACTGCAATCTTGGTTATGACACCCCCTGGGGATATTCATAGGATAATTGAAATTTTAATTACACTCCATTATAAATGATTTAATAGTAAATACTTTCTAAAAGAAAAAATTTTATGATTATAGATTATATGCATAATATTTTCAATTTACGTTATGTATTTTTCAGGTTTGGAATTATGCATTGTGATTCATTATCTAACTCGGTGCATTCCATTGTTTTAAAATAGTTCCAGTGGATGGAATAAGAACTCTAGAAATACACATGATCTAAAGAGTAATATGGATCATATATTTCATGATATTAAGCCTAATTTTAGAAAGGAAATTTTCTCCCACATATTATAATCATAAAATGAAATAGTATCATATGATAATAAGATAAGTAGAGAATTCTCTTAGTCCTATGGATTTGAAGGGAAGTGAGAGAAGAAAAGGATGGTAGAAAGATAGATAGATAAATGGAATGAGGGAAAGAAGAATTTTCCCATATGTGATAATTGTAGAATGAATCACCTTGGTAAATGAATAAAGGGAATGAGAGTTTGTTATAAGTGTAGAGAAAAAAGACACCAAGTACATGATGGAAAGGGTGAGAAAAAAGTTTCAAATGTACAATGCTTCATCTACAATGAGTTGGGACAATACACGAATAAATGTCCAAATCATCAGAATGTACCCCAAATGCTGTTATTGGATAATAATTATGTCATGATACTGCCATAGATAAAGAGGAATAATTATATTTAATAGCTTTTTATTAATGTATTCTGTCATTTGAGAATTTTATTAATGATGTACAAGTTTATATTAATTATAGTGTATATAAGGATTATACAACAATACTATTTCTTTAAGGACTTGAGATTGTGTGGAGCCAAGAAAAGTGACTTAATATCATGTTGATTTTTTTTTGGAAAATATATGGTTGACAGAAAGATAAACCATAATATGGTCCTGATACTGAGGTAGTGATTTTGTAATAATGTAAGATTGATTTTGATAAATTATATTGAATATTCTTGACTACCTTGAAACTGATTAATGTTTTGTATATTCCATCATTGTTGGGGTTTACAATATTTTTGGATAGAAGGAGTCTATCTAGTATTCTATAATGAATAAGGGAGCGTGAATGTAATAAATATGTTTTTCTTGTAATTTAGGATGTCACAATGTTTGAACGTAATATATGATGAAGGTATTCACATATTATTACAGGGGAAAAAGGATCTTTATGGTTTTTACCTTCCTTATAAATTTTGGATTGTGAGTTTGGATAGTAGTATTTAGGGTAAGTCTAAAGTTTCTAATCTATTAGGTTTTACATTCGATACTATTGTTATGGTTAAATAATTTCTAGATATTATTTTTGGATTTTCATAAAAAGGTCAACCAGGAGGTCGGGCGACAACCCGTTGTGTCTGTCAAGGCAGCGAGACTTGAACCCACAACCGAAGGGCGATAAGGGTTGATCACCTACTACTGGCATACACAATGTCCTGGTTTGTATAATGTAGTGTTTTAAATAGTCTTACAAATGAATTATAAATTCCTTATTTTTGGAACCCTATACGAATAGGATAAATAGAATATTTTTTATTTTTATTATCTTTTGGAATGAAAGATGAGTCTGTGGTAGGAATTTGTTGAGGGATGAAACTCTACTTTTCAAGTATATATATATATATATATATTCTACTAATTCTATGAATAAATTAATTCTTAAACATTAGGATAGGTATCTTAAATCCAAAAATGGGTTATCCTAATACCACATATTTTTTGAACCAATTATATCTTACATCATCTTAGATTGATGGCTTTGAGACCCTTAATTTTACAGTTGTTTGGGATTGATGACCTCATTCACGCCATATAAATATTTACATTTTTTTTCCAATTATGTGTATGTAATTTCAACCAATTATCTACTAATCGAGATCATAATTTGATGGTAAAATTTTCAATTCCATTTCTCTCTTATTAAGACTAAATTTTATTAAACAAATTTCCAATGTGTGTTTTCCACAAATTTATTTTTCTATTTTTAACCATTTATTGTTGAAGAAAAATTTCATATTGCGAGGACACAATTTATTAAAGTATTGTAGAATGCAACACCCCATGAGATCATAGTAAGTTTTATCATTAAAGTAATTCAATAGGTTGTGCTACATGCAATACCGAGTTCGATCACACCAAAACATACTAAACTAACCGTTCAATAAGAACTTATGAATAACATTAACTAAATTTTGAATATTATATACTCTATATAATTTTATCATCCATATAAAGTGTTTCTTAGACATAATATAAGAACAAATTCTTTTTTCAGATAAAAGATGTATTTTTCAAATAAAAATGAAATTTTACCACCTTTTAATGGGGAACACTTTTTAAAACCAATATTTGACCCTTTTATATATTCAATTTAATGAAATTAAATTCTTATTTATAATTGGGACATAAAAATTAATTTTGGATAAATTTTTGATACTTTTCTGATAAATTTTATATTTTGACGAATAGCGAAAATACTATGTTTTAATTGAAAACAACATTTTTCATCGAAATAATTTATTGTGTTAAATTATGAATATGAAATTTTTTTATGTATGATTAGATTATATTTTTATAATTTAATACAATTTAGGTCAATATAAGTAATTTTACATTTAAATTTGACATAAACACGTGTCAATCTTTTGATTGTTTTTACACTTAAAAACCAACTTTTTTGTTTTGACAGCAGGTATTAATTTTCAATAAATATATTAAACATCTATGTTATGAATTTGATAAAATCTATATCATATTTGAATTCATAATATCAAAATTATCTTAGGATAATGTTTTGGTATTTTTTTGAAAACATTCATTTTTTGATGAATAGTGAAAACACTACATTACTATTTAAAATTGACATTTTATTTAAATAATTTGTAATTTTATATTAATTTATTTTTAGTAAAAATAGATATATAATACCGTTATAAGTTCAATTTAATTCATTGGATTCATTTTAAAATATGTTTAGATATATAAAATTTTATCGAACTTTTTACCGTCTTTTACCCACCTCTTAGTTGCATTTTCAAATCCGCATAAAACATAATTTTACCACTTCTGTGAGTTGAATTTCAAAAATCTGAGGGACCTGTATAATATTAGTATGTAAAATTTGGTTCAATAACATGAAAATAATTTTTGGTGAATAGTAACTTTTGACTTTTATTTACCACGGTTAGAAGTAAATTGGGTAATTAAGGGTAAAAATGATTTCATAATTACCCTAACACATGTCCTAAATCTATTGGTTTAGTATAATCAGACCAAAAAACATTAGGAATCAAATTGGATCATCTTTTTTCAACAGGTATTATATTAAGACATTTATTATTATTTTATTTATATAAAAGTTAAAAGAGTTAAATTCAATGTTTAATAACTAAACCATTTTTAATATATTGGTATACAAAAGATAAATTCCACTATAAATATTCATTATAAATATAATACAATTTCCTACATAAATTTTTATTATATATTTTTTAGACTTTAAATAATTAATTTATTTATGACATAATGATGATGGAGTAATTACATTATTAATGAAAGATTAAGATAATTTATATTCTAAATATCCAAATAAATTTAAATTGAGTCTTCTAATGAATTAAACTAATTTTATAGATTAATATGACATGTTAGGGTTGGTTAGAAAAATTTACCCAAAGTGATAATGTTTTTATGGTTTTAATAAAATCAAATACTAAATATTGTCAAAATTGACATAATTGAGTTTTTGAAACAAATATTATATTATTAATTGATATAATATTCCTAAAATCCTATGGTTAGGCCAAATGACTTAGATAATGTAATATGTGTTAATAATGAACCACATGGGGTTATCTTTTCTCGTTATAGTATGTTTATTAACCATATAATATAAAAATACAAAAAGACATGGTAAATGTCAAACTATTTAACTAAGAGTTAAATCTAAAAGATAGGGTTAATATGATGACCTAAACCAGTATAAACCCTATTGGTTTTGATTTTACTAACCCATCACCATATTATAATTTAAATAATTTATTTTTTATCCATTAGAACTGAAAATTATTTTATTATAAAATAATATTTCAAGCTTTTCCCAAAGTGAACCTCACCTCTCTTATAAAAGGAAACTTCCCCTTATCATAATTTAACACCTCCAAATCCTTTTGGCTCGGAGAACCCCAGCTCAAATATCCTCCCATAATTCCTCACTTCATTCGGGAGGCCTTCCTTTTGTCCTAAAGCCATCCGAATGATCCATTTTGATCAAACCAAAATAAAGAACCCAAAGAAGAGGTAAATATTTCATCCTCTCTTTCAAGTTGTTTTTCTCTTCCACTTCCTCTTTCTTTGTGGTTTCCGTTATAAAATAATAACTTCAGTATCTTATACATATATTAATGTTATTATAATAATGGTACAACCATATTCATTATTCTATCAATCATATAAATGACAAAGTCACCATACGTGTGTATGTGCGGATTACCGTATCCACGTCGTGGTGTAGTTTGTTATTAAAACAATTAATTTTTTGGATGGTTATAATAATGAGTATAACTGATGTAAATAATAAATATATCTTGTTAATTATTTTTTATATATGATATACCATCAAATTAAATTTTATTTCTCAATCAATATAATGATAATGTCACTCGTGCGTACGTACGGATTACCGTCTCCACGACATGATGAAATTCATTTCCATGTTCACCATTCAATGATGACTATAAAATATAATTCAATAAAAAGTATGTAATATATGACATAATAATTCTAATAGAGATATATTTATTTATTTATTTATCTACTTACTTACATATATCTTATTCACTTAGTTCCATTCAATGCGATATGAAACTAAAACAGCGTTTATGCATACGTATGACCTACTCTCTCTATAAACGATGTTTTCCATTCCATATATATATGTATATTATACTTATTTTTATTATAATTATATATGATATATAAATCATTTTTTATATTCTGGATGTATTTTTATTCATAATCTATGTGATACAATCAAAAGTAACAAGTTAAAACATGTATGATAATGAATGTGATTATTACCTAGAATATTAATTTAACATTGAAATTATTATTAAATAGTCAGTATAAAGTCATAAATGAATCATGTATGATATAATAAATATTAAAATGGTTCTATTATAATTTAATAACATACAGTAATCTTTATACATGAGGTTAAACATACCCTTGACTAATGAAAAGTGCAAGGTACGGGTTAATTTCACAATCTCTTTATTATCAGAGGTTGTTTTAACATAAGTATCCACTGTGACATATTTATCATCCTTGTCCATGTTTCATAAAATAGATTTAAAAGGGATTATTTTTAGGGGACTTTTTTACTAAAAGAACATTCTAAATGTTTTAAATATTTATTTTTCTAAATCATTCTCATTAATTTCCATGTTTTCAAAATGTTTTTTAAGGATTTATTTATAAATACATGAATGTATTTAAAATGATAATTCCTTTCAAAATTTTTAAAGTGGTATGGGAAACATTGATTCAAAAATTTCGTTAAATTTTTTCTTTCTAAATTGTGTCAATTTTAAATGATTTCATGAGAAATAGATATTTCTCTCAATGAGTTTTACAAATCATTTTCCGCAATGTCAACATCCTTTGATGGATTTTAAACTTGTTTGAAGATGATTTATTATGATAAAAATATTACATATTTTATTGAAGGTTTTGTGTTATGTATGACTATGGATGTGTTATTTTTATACCATTCATGGTTTATGGATGATGTATTGAAATTTCTTATGCTAGTTTTTAAACGAATGTTTATGTTATATTTTCAAGATTTCATATAATGAATTCAATGGACATAGTAAATGATCGGTGGAGCCTGCTACAACTACTCAATGCATCGGTAGGTCTCATGAGACAAACTAGTGTTTTGGAACATGTACTTGACCAAATATTATTTTTAGTCTTGGCAGAAGGCCTTGACTATATAGTTATGAAGTCTGGCATTATGCATTCCATCATTATAAAAGTGGATATTGATATTACATGTGATTATTAGACTAGAAGTATATCCATGTGAATAAGTAAATGGAATTATTTGATTTTATCATTGCCATAATATGCTAAAGTTTAAGTTTAAAGGTTTTTTCTTTTAGTCTTATACATTTCCATTATGGTATATTCTTATTTATGAAAGTTTCGGATATATTGTTATCCTTATAGAGCTTTTGAGATCACCCATTTCTTTGTTTTTTTCCTATGATTGAAGTAGTATTTCATGGTGACCTATAGTGATAATATAAGCGATATTAATTTGTTCAAAATGGGACAATTTTGTTGTTTTTTGTCATTTTATAATATAATTTAACTTTCATTTCTGTAATCTATTTTGCAAGACTGCTAAATTGATCGGACCTTTGGGACTTGATTCCTTGTAATCCGGATGATGTATTAAAATAATGCACAGACTATGTGCTTCTGAGGTCAGGTTGTTATAGTTTAATTTTGAGATTTTTATTAATTTTAAGGATGGAAATTTTTTATGTGAAATTACATGAATATGTATATTATTACATGGATTTTATTTTTGATTTATTAATGATATTTTTGTTTATTGGTTGTTCCTGTTATAATATTAGGATATATAATGGGTAATACCTCCCTTCATATATGTTATATAACCTCCCCACCAGTTAGAAAATCCAGGCCAATTTATAGTGTTCTTGAGGATTTTAATAAACATTACTGCTGACCAATGAGGGTATTTTTTTGGTATGGGTCATGAAGGAGTGGAATTAAATCATTATTTTCATAGAGGATATAAATTTTTATTTAGGCACTAGTGTGGATGGAAATGGATTATTGAGGAAATAATAAATTTGTGTTGGGTTGTAATGATGACAAAATGATGGAAAAAGTTTATTCCCTATTTATATTCCACATATCATAGTTTCAATGATCATAAAAAAAATATTTGAATTATTAATGTTACGTATTATGTGTTTTCCACCACATTTATTAAAAATATAGATAAATTTTAAATAATATTATTTAAAATTATTTTATATAATCATGAATTTATTATTCATAAATTATTTTTTGTTCAAGGAAACATTAATTCAAATTCACATATAATATTAATTAATATAGATTTATATGTATAAAAAATTATAAAAAATATATTATTATTATATAATTTTATGTAAATCGTTATTATAAAAAGATATAAGAGTACATAGTAAGATATATTACTTAGATAGTTGTATTTAAATTTTATAATCATCTGTAAATACTTTACAGTTTTTGTAAGGTAAAAATTTTCCATATGTATATAAAATGGTCATGTTATTCGTATATAAGAAGTAAGTTTAATTATTTATGATAAATTAATATTTCAGATGTAATTATTTATAAATAAAAATTTAATGATATTTTGGTGGATTTTTGGTATGTAATTTAATGGAATTATTTATACAATAATTGTAATGGAACATTCTGAGATGATTTAGTTTCTAATGAAAGGGTTTCTAGTTTATATCGACATTATATTAATTAAATAATGGGTATTTTTAATGTGAAGAAATGTTACCTAGTTTTTAGGAATATATTTATGATTTTTTTCAAAATATTATATTCATAATAAATAAATATATTTATTTATCAATGTTCGTACAAGGGTTAAGAAGTGATAGGATGTGTTGATACATGACTAATAAAAACACAATTTGTTTTCTTCTATTTATTCAATATTCTCCTACACTAAATATTCTTTATTTGTGATTTAGAAGGGGAAAACATATTGAACAAAAGAGAATATGATTATTTATTTTTTACTAAAACAAATTTATTTAGAAAAACATTTAGTTTTTTAATAAAAAATTTTATCACCATTTTAAACCTAAAACCAATAATTTTTTTTAATTATTCTTAATGTAGATAAAATTATTTCGATTGGATTTCATTATATTTGTAAATTTTCATTTAAATTTAAACACCATACTTTATATTTTATTTTGACTGAAAACTACTTATTCTATGTTTATTTTTTTAAGGTTGAGGATATGTATATTTATAATTAACCTTTTCAAAATATTTTCTTTTTAAGACACGAAGTCATATAATTTTTTACTCATATATAATGATACATAATAAAAGTATACAAAAAATTACCAAAACAATATTGGTTGTTGCTGAATTTCAGTAGGGGAATTATTTTTTGACCTATACCACTATAAAAAAATATTTCCTCTTTACATTATTTTATATTAATTTAATTAATTACTTGAGGGGTATAAATTTACGAAGTTAATTCAATTTTTTGGAAATGTTTAAAATAATTAAATAAATTCATCCTTCTTGTTAGTTGTTTTATTTTATTAATATAAAAAGTATATTTCTATTATATGAAAGTATTTTAGTTATTTACTTTTGTGGGTTGATAATTAGAATTCTACGAACTATTTTTTACCGTAGTTAGTCATAATTTCAATACATTTTTTACTACTAAAACATTTTTTAATTTAGTTAATTATAAATATATAAAATAATGATTATTATATATATGAAATATTTTTATTTTATATTGAATTTAAATTTTATGAAAAATTAAATAAATATTTTCTGGTCAACTTGTTTTGGAGTATAGAGCATGTAACCTATTTTTATTTAAATTCGATATTGATTTATGACATTATTTATTATATTGGTCTGGATGTATTCAATAGTTTATATTAATTTGATACTACTTATAAAATATGGAAAACTATTTATCATTGTATTGAAGGTATATAAAATGTGTGATAGATAAGTTATAATACATCCATGATAATGTCTGACGCATTCAATTTTTCTAATGGAGAATGTATTACATAGATTATGGGATCAATCTGTGAAATATTTAATAGGATTTCCTCTTGGTAAAATAAAATCATTAATCATTACCATGATTGATGTTGAGATGTTTTTTATTGCATATATAGAGTTGTATATCTGAATATGTTAGAAACATTACAAGAATTCAAGAATTAAAATTTATTTTTTTATTAATTTATTAAAATATAAGGATTAAATTCTTATCCATGATGTTAACCATAAATTGATATAAATTGAAAGATATTCACTTACTTAAAATAATTTAAATGATTAATAAAATGAAAAAAATTATAAATAATTTATTTAAGTAAATTATAATTGAAAAAATTATGGGGATGAAATTAATCTATCTGTAAGATGATTCAAAAAACATAAAAAAATGGTAAGTATCTAGAAAAAAATTAATTAACTTCATGAATAATATTTTGATTTTTATATAATAGATTTATAAAAAATATTTTTAGTGATGTAATTTTAAATTTATAAATCACTAATGCATAATAAAACTAGAACAATATATATATGTGTACCAAAATAATTACAATTTATATCTTTTATGGGATGGACTAATAAAATTTGTGTTGATAAAGTTTATGGGTATAATTGATTATTAAGGAATATGTGTAGTGATTATTTAAATTTATATACCTTATAAATTATAGATAGTGGTACTATTTCATTTAAGGATAATATAGACTCAAACATCTCAGTTTTCACATTAGTAGAAAATTTCAAAATTTGTTCTCATAAAGAGGTTCTCTATATTGATAGATCATTGAATAAACTGATATGAATTTATCTAATCTATTACTATATAAAAAATTATATTTTTCTAATAATTAATTTTCTGATTATGATTATATTTTACATAGATTTATTGAATAAGAAGTGAAATTGCACCACTCTAGATCTTGAAACATTTTAAGGAAAAATATTCACTATTTCATTATTATAAATAATCAATATTTGATTTATAAATTAAATCCATAGAATTAAAATTATAATACTTTTATAATTCAATTAAAAATTTAATTTTTATTTTTGTAACCAGACATTTATTGAAATTAGATTATTTGATACATTTCCAATATGAAAAAACAAAATGTTTTATTTTAAATCAATCTATGACGTTGAAACTTCTATACACGTTGATAATATGTGCATCTATTATTTTATCTAACTATATTTTCAAACCTTAATATAATATGTTTTTTTATTTATGATTTTGGAATAATTATATTGGTTTGTTTTCAATTTTATGAATCTTTTTTCTTCCTAAGTATATATATAGTATTTTTTGATGAAAATTAATCCAAAACTATTTTATTATAATTAGGACATGGAGTATAATTTCAATCATATGAGGTTAATTTTTTTAATCTAAGTTATGTATAAAAATAGTATTTACTATATATGAAAAACATATAAAATATGGTTGTTTAATATAAAAATAATTTATTATAATAAATTTATATAATAATTTTAGTTACTATTGTACGAATATTAATTTTTTTACTAAATCTATAAATAAAATGGTGTAATTTATAAATGTAGTTCTAATAAAACAAATTTTTATTTAATTTCATTATTATTTTTATAATTGGCTAATAAACATTAGATAATTCATTTTTTAGATATACTAATAGAATTATAAATAAAAATAAAAATATTATTAAATTTGATTTAATTGTTTATGATGTAATATATTAAGGATATGTTTCTATAAACAAATAATTAAGATTTATTGATAAAATGTAAATTACAGTTAAATATTCTATTTATTTTACACCAAATGATTTTATTACTATTATTAAATAGATAACTATAATTGATGATATTATTTTTTCTATTGAAAACTTATAACTCAATTCTTCTTCTAATATTAATGGGAATGGTGATGAGGATCATGTTCAAAAAAATATTATTCAGAGATAAAACTCAACAGTCAAAGTGTTTATTACCTAAAATATTGTGCATCAAAATGGGTCATCAATCAGAATCATTGATTAGTGGTTTTAATATGGTTTTTTGTAAATTAATTTTTTTTCAAAAAATATCTTTATTTATTACTTTAATTTATTTTATAGAATAGAAATATACAAATGAAGACTTAAAATATTGTATTTTTGTTTTTAATATGTGGGATAAGATGAATTATTTCAAATGAAATTGTAATTTATAGTTTTTTGGGGGTTCCAATCAATATCTAGAAATAAAAAATAAATTTCAATTTAGAATATGGTATGATGACCTTGTGATGATTTCAAGGAATAAGTATTGATTATTTACAAAAGATATAATGTAGAATAAATAATAGATTATAAAGATACCTTTTCAAATAATTTATTATTGGAATCCATTTATATATTATTTTCTTATCTATCTCATATGAAGCTAAATATTATGGTTTTTAGATATTCCTTTTATATTTTTTAATTTTAAAATATTTTTATTTTATAAACATAATAGTTTGAAATTTAAAATAATAATTCAATTTTTCCACATAGAAAATAATTATATGAAAATATAATGTAATTGATAATATTATATGAAATTTTTTTTCTTTTATTTCATAAATTTGTTATTAATTAGGAGTGTGGTGCCTATTTTTTAAGAAACCATTGAAAAAGTATTTTATTCATTTTCAAATATATTATGTTGTTATGAATTTTTATTTAACTAACCATATACAATTTAGTATTTTTATAAAACTCTTGTATGTATGTTTTAAAATGAGAATGATAATTAATTTTAATTATAATATTATACAACTTTATCAAATTTCCACTATAATAATTTATAAATTTATAAACTCAAATGTATAAAAAATGAGCTTAACTCAAGGATAATTCACTTGATATAGTATTTTTAATCATTCATGATATTCTTAAAATTCTTTCTTTGTTTAAATTTTTAATGTATTTATTTTTTATCTGTATAATATTTATTTTTTAAAATATAAAACAAAATTAATATAATTGAAAATTAATTGATGTGTAATGATTAAACTAAAAAAATAAAATATGATGGATGAAATTAATGCAATTAAATAGAGATTATGTAAGAGGACTATAGAAATAGAATTTTCAGAAAAAATATAATTCTATGGAGTCCCAATATAAAATAAATTAACCATTTTTATTAAGGTAACTATTTTTCTTTCAAATAAACTATATCAATTGTGTGTGTGATATATCATGTCACATGACCATATATATCATTCTATGTGGTAACCACTCATCAATATGATGAATCTCATTTCAATATGGAATCTTCTGAAAAATTCTTTAATACACACCATGTCCTTGATAGAAACCCATAGTACTTCTCTATTAAAAATTATGTCTATTGAGATAAACAACTTACTATGGTAGGTAAAGAATTTTAATGACGAATAAGAAGGAATATGGAGAATCAAGGTTTTTTTCTTCACTAAAACTGAAGATTGAATACATTGATCTATAATAATAAAGAAAAAAAATTTATATCACACTACAATAAAAATTAATTCTCTTAATTCTAACTTAAACATTACATGCGATTTAGTTTTTCTAGATAAAGGTTATATATCATGCCCACAAAGGTGAAGAAGAAATATATTCTTAAGGGGAGTTGGAAAAACTCTAGAAGTATAAGAAAAAAATGAGGAATACAACAGATAAGATGGGAATATGTAGCACATTAATTAATAATATAGGATAAAGAATGATTCGATAGAAGAAAAAACACTCAAAACATTAATCCCCCTTCACTGGGAAATGAGTTTATTTTTATGGGGAAACAATTGTTCAATGGATTTCATATATAAGTTCCCATATGATATCCATGTCATAGAAGCTAGTTAGTTAGATGAAATCAATATTTCATGCTTCAAAAATATTCCTCCTCCCTAGTTTTGACCTCAAGACCATATGACATATATCAAAAACATATTCATTTATAATAAAACATGATAGATGGTTTAGAATTTTATTTTTCATTGGAAATTGGTAATTCACATTAAAATATTTGAAAACAGTGTCAATATATCATATTGGGTGATTTAACAACCTGATTTCAACAATGAAATTGTTTTTCCTAACTACCCAAATCTGTAGTAACTAGTCTCATGTTTTTTATACCAAAAAATTGATGAATTTAGGATCAATATATATCCTACGTGAATATTTTGTTTATTCATGCATAAATGTTTGAATTTATATGTGAAACCTAATTTAACCTATAACAGGCCTTATAAATTTTAATGCAATATGACATTGTTTTTAGTTACATTTATATAAATTATTAAAAGTCCAACCTAATCACATGGGGTTGGATCTTTATATTAAAATATTTAGTCTAATATATCAATATAACTATTATCTCTTCTATAATCATGCCCTCATTTCCCATATTTATTCCAATAATGTTTTTCAATCATTCATATAATCAATCCATGGATGAGTTATTCATAGTTGTGGGAACATTTATTATACTATAATAAATATTTTACATTTGTATTTTATTATTAATGAGTGGATCCACCACTAATATCCATGATGAATGTAAAATATCTAATATACCCACAAAAATCACCCATTTTAATCATTTTAATATGAAAAAACCAATTTACTATCATATGTGATAGATATATTATTATCTAGAATATAATACATTGAAATTAATAAATATCCATGAAATTTAAGTAGATTTACAAAATAAACAATAACATTTAAATTTTATAATGATTTTATTTTTAGTTTATTTATTTAATAATATATTGATTTAATAAATTAAATCATAATTATTTAAAATTTATTTATATTAAAAAAAGAAAAAAATAAAATATATATTTCATTCCATCTCTATCCACTCCCCCACACATTAGTGTGGATCTTCAAATGAATTTTATATAAATTATCCAATCTCAAAATAATTAGGCTAATAATAGAATTTAAATCTCATTTCCATCTTATTCCCATGTGATTACATTGTGGTTCATAATTTTCAATTTTATTCAGTTGATATCAGTTCATTAAAATCTAATGATCTTTCCATGAACTTGTGTAACCACCTCACCAAGTAATTCAACTTTATTTATCATGAATTTAATTGTTTAATTGTTTTCCTATATGAAAACAAGAAAACTCTTAATATAATTTTCAATGATACTATATCCTTTATGATTTATTAATATTTTAAATTATCAAAAGATATTTTCATATATTTTTTATTTATTATAGTATGTTGTTTCATTTTTAAATTAATGGATTAAATAATAATTTTAATTTATTAATGATCATTTCATGATATTAATAAAAAAATTACTAAAAGTCATTAAACCCTTATTAAAATGAATCAAAAAATACTTCATCCTCATTAAAGGTAGTCAAAATATCAAAAACATGCATAATAATTTATTTAATCCCTCCACATGTTTTTTTCCAATTTTCAAGTGTAATGGTATTCAAAGGGAATTAAATGAATTATGAATGGTAATTAAATCCCTTTTATTTCTGGTTAGGGTCAAATTAAATAAAATATCTCATAACAAAAGATTTAATTCCATAAATACATTCATTATATATATATATTATTCATTATTATAAAAGAAAAAGATAGAAATATCGTATTCCAAATATATTTAAATATAATTCACCTTGACATATAGAATCACCTCCCTCAAATTATCCTCAACCATACATTTCATCAAATCATATTTCCATCATCAACTTCTCAGACACTGGTCTTAAAATATATACCATGCACTAAATCTATTACAGATGATTTTGAAGGTATAAGGCTTGTAATGAAGAAACCCTGAATTCATTCATGGTCTCAAATACTTATTAAATTGAGGTTAATATTCAGGTTTGGATTGAAAATAGTACACCAAACGTGTATTTAAATTATCAAAATTATTTTTTTATTCATTTCTATCATAGAGAAAAACATATAATTTCTGAAAAACATCATCTAGAAAATTATATTTAAGATTCATGTCTCTTGTTATAAAAATGTTATGAAATTTGAGAAGATAAAAAAATTTATATAAACCTTTCATTTTGGGAAATTTACCCAAATGGTAGTAGTTCGTGTACATAGTGTTTTTAAAAGAATCCAAAATTAATTAATCAATCAAAAAAATTACAGGAAAAAAAATTGATTACAATCCATTTGAATTTATAACTATAAATTCATTAATAATATAAAAATTAACTAAATAGTTAAAAAATGAATTAATCGTCAAATGAATCCCAATATTTTGGAAAATTATAATAAGAGAAATGTATTGAAAAAATAACTACAATAATAATTTAGAACAAACATTCATGAAAAATTAACCTAAATTTAATTTCCTGAAATTAATATATTACTAACCCTCAATAATGGTCACAAACATAATATTTTTGGATATAATGAAGGTATTAAAGGATAAATACAACCTAATTATTCATGTGGCATGTAAAGTTCACCTAGTTTCAACTATTTTCATTCCAATAGAATAATAATTCAAATGAACATATCAAATTTTATATAAAATAAAAAAATGAACATGATAATGATACAAGTATAAATTCATTGATCATCAACCGAGTAGTGAATTTATTTAAAAACCGATGTCAATTTGTTTATCAACCAAACTTTTTTGTGGTTTAGTGTATATCATGTGATCAACCACATGTGACATATCCTAATCTATATAAGTTGACACCATACATGGATAACACAAAAAAATTGATAGTGTATGAACTGATGAAATAGAAAACAATTTGATTTAAAGTGGAGGTAAGATAATGTAGGTGTTTTATGTACTATTTGTGTCCTCCTCAAATTGATACTCCAATTAACATTGATGGGATAGTCTCTTCACAATAGGTAACATGATATCTTATTCTTCTTGATCCCCCCATTACTGGACCATTATTTTTTAATTGGAGCATGATGTATCCATCTTCAGGCCTATCACGTTTATCACACTCCAAGGACTCATAAACTATTTTATTTTCTAGAATTAAAAATATAATCAATAAATTTTTATTTTATCAAAAAATAAATATTAGGTAATACAATTTAAAAAATAATATACTCTATATTTTTCCAATGTTAACATCATTTTTATGGTCTAGTTCAGGAATTAGAGATTGATAGTTTTCAATATTCTTATAATATTCTTGAAGATATTACTTGCAGATATCACTAGTATTCATTAATATCTCTTTATTAGTTACTTATTTCCATTAAAATAGGAAAACTAATTTGATGGTTTACTGATTGACTATAGAGGTTTCCAAATACACTAATTTGATATCATTTTTTATGGTAAAAATTTAAAAATTCATGAAAGAGTTATCTTAGTATTTCTATAATAAATTTTGATATTAAGGGGAAATTGGATTAAATTGTTCCCCTGATAATTATTATTTACTGTTTTATAATTAAAACCTTTAAAATAAATTAAAAACTTATTTATTCTAAAGAAAACATAGATGAGAAATTGATAGTGAGTGAAAATAACACATTGAATGAAACACAACACACTCATAATGGAACCAAAATATTAACACCTGAAAACCATGTCTGAGGGACATCTGTATAATTTTGAAATTTCAAACTCTCAAATCTACATTAAAGGAACTAATCCAAGGGATCATAATATTAGGGAGATATTATTGTATTGTTCATTATATTCACAACATTATCAGTGATCATGAATTTATTATTCATTCATTATACATGATAAATCAATCATATCTGGGATATCTCATGTCAGCTGACTCACTCAACATTTAAAATTTATAACCACTCACCATATTTGTTTTAAAGTTAATGTTATCAATATTAATATATATTTATTCATATTTTTTAATAAAAATATTCAATTCTATTGAAAAATTATTTTTTAATCCTGCATCGACATCCTTTAATTTCATTCATGATTTAAATTAGATATACTATAATATAAAATAAACCATTTTCATATTAATGTCATATGATTAGTTTATGTAATTATTTTCATGATACAATTTTTTATCAAATCATGTTAATTAAGAGATAATATAATTAAGAATATTTTCTATATCATGTGGAAAACATATGTATAATATATCATTAAAGGATGGTTGGGTCCATTATAGCCTATTGATTTATTTAGTAATGTTTTAAACATAATGAGCTCAATATGGTAAATATGTAGTTAGTAAACTAAAAAGGTTTTATTGTTGGTTAGCTAAATCCAAAGGGTATAGTTATTTAGATCCCAAGCCTAAATGTATATAAGTGGATATCCAAGGCCAAATAGTGTAAAATAAATGTTATCCCATTCATATTATATTATTAATAAGTGTATGACATAATTCTTTTTTGGGATTTATTTCTTTACGGTTTACTTTGATACATTTTATAATTACTATAAAATTATTCTTACTATAATCATATGTTCTAAATTGTTTCTTTTTATGATAAAATATTATTTACTCATGAATCGTGTTTCATTTTATACAAAATTACATATTTTAAGATACATGATTTCTAATATACCCTTAGTTAATAATGAATTGCCATATTAAAAATTCATTTTTCATGATTATTCACTCACACTCAAATGTTTATCATATATTCGCTAGTGATATTTGATATATAACATTCATGTTCACTCTTACAATGCATCTGAGATCACCCATTATTATATATCAAGTCCCCAATTTATGAATAATAACATTAAGTATTATATGTTTTTGGAGATAAATAAATTTTTAGATTATCTGTTGGTGGAATTGATGAAAATTGTAAAAATAATTTTTTTATCTATCTAGTTCCCAAATAATCAAAACCTATTAGATATGACATTTTAATAATTGAGATATGTAAAGACCCAAAACCAGAATTTCTAATCCCAATATTTTCTACCATTACATTTGAATAAGATATTAGTATATCACATCCTGAAGGATTGAATAGTTAAATAGTCTTGGTAACCAGATACATACATGGGATTTTTTTACAAATTTATACATTAAATACCACAAAATTATTTAAATAAAGGATAATTACTTTATCATATCTAGTTTATCCTTAAATATGATTATTTTTACACTTATAGGAATCATGGTGAAAGAAATTAAAATAAGGGTGAGCTAAAATTCTCAACAAGGGTAAGTGCAATGAATGAAATAATGAATTAATGAGAATAGTCGTTGTGGAAATGTAATAATTGAAGACACATTCCATGTAATCAAAAAGCTAATAAGGAATTGCATAAAAACATCGAAAGGTAAATAACTAAAATGAAATTCCATTTAATCAATAAATTGAGAATGAAATAAATACAATTATATATTTCAATGTAATAATCTCATCAATAATAATAATAAATAAATTACTAATAAAAGTATTTATTAATTATTTTTGGTTATGAATGTGGCAAATGAATGACTACCATCAAGACCATTCACATGATGTATTGTGTTTGTGGGTAGAGACATGTATATTCTGCATGGAAACAAAATCAATGAATTTTTATCAAATAATTTTCATCTAATGAGAATGACAATGTATCATGGGGATTACATTAAATGGTTACAAATCTAATAAATATTGAACAACCTGGTCCCCATTACATATATATTTCATTAACTGGTCCCCAACATTATAGTACATATCTAAATAATTCATCATATATATAATAATAGACTTAAATTAAAAATTTTCCTTATCAATTACCTGTATTGATTAAAGAATATATATTTATCAATATTTTCCCATTTAGTAAAATAAATATAAAAGTAAAACACCATATGTAAAAATTATATATGTTTTAGGAAATAAACTTATCCATGATAATTGATATGGATATTTAGAAAAAATTCATTATCTAATGATCATATAAAATTGAAAATTTCCTTGTGATTAAGAATGAAATCAAGGATGTGAATTTTAAAACAATCCATGGTCAAATGAATCAGAAAACATACATGGGTAGTATATGTACATAATCAACACAACATATCCCATTTGGAGTAAAATTAAGGGATGTTTTAATATATTAATATAAATACTAGATAAGTTCTTTTAAAAAAAATATTAATCAAAATATTATTTTCATTTTAAAAAAAAGCTATGAAAACAAAATTTAATAAAATTAACTTTAAAAACGACTTCTTAAAAAACAATCCTTTTAAACATATAAAAGAATATTTGATGAAATTATTTTTAGAAAACCCATAAATTTCTTAGAAGGTAAAAAGAATATTTTTTTGTAAGGTAAAAGGTTATAAAAGTGACTTGTTTATAAAGAGACAATATTAATTAATTATTAAAATTGTCAAAATATAAGTATAGAAATGTATCAAATAAATCATTTTGGGAATTTTAAAACAATTTTTACAAATTTTTTATAAAACAGCGGCTTTTAGAAGAAATGTGTTTTTCTGAATAAAAGAGAAGTGATCCTGGGTTTTCATAAAAATACATTCTAAAACTTTTTCAGTACCAACGAGTTGTAAAATGGGACTAATAATTGAAGATTGTCATCAGTAACCAAATGATAATAAAATGAAAGGATTTATTGGACAATAGTCATATAATATCCTCAAATATAAATTCATGTGTAAACAATCCAAAACAAATGGGGATTGTGAATTAAACCCTTGAAAAGACCCTAATGATGTTGTGAAAATCCATCATTGAATAAATTATGTGTCTCAAAAGTAAATCAACAAAACAAAAGTTTTTGTACAACGTAATATTTTAAAAATGGAATACACACATAATCTTATAATATTAACAACAATGTGGAAGTAATATAACCCAATGAAAAGGTATCAGGTTATGGAATTTTTTACCACTTGGTAACTTTTAATTCAAATACCAATAGATAAAATAATTAAAATTGAAATTTGAAATATCATTAATATAAAATAATTCATGTTATAATATATAAAAAAGGGAAGTATATAAACCAAAAAAAATTATTATGTTGTGAGTTTTAAATTTAACTCACAGATGTAAAAATTGACATGAAAATCACTTACCTTGCTTTTCCTTTTACAGTGGACATCATTTAACATCACGTAAATGGGTTATAAAAATATAAATTTATTATAAAAGAATAATAATAATATTTATAATACCACTATTAACTTCATTTAATATTTTACTAAACATTATTTAATAATCTATCATTATTTTCACTATTTTGGGTCTTAATTCCCAAATTGGTCAAGTGTGTTTTAACTTGTTACATATTGTAATTACTAAGTAGATAATGATATAATCATACCCAGAATGTATAAAATGATAAAAATATCATATGTATCCATTATATATGTATTTATAATAATTTATAAAATTTGGATATTGGAAAATAAATGCATCATTCAAGGAGATGGTAGGCCATATGTATGCATGTACGTTACTTCTGTTTCCATATCATATTTAGAAAATATAATGTGAATGATATATAAGTATATGTATATTATAATTCCTGTATCATATTTTTGTCATATATTTCACAAATATTTAGTAAGACAAACATATATACATGCCATATATAGTGCGAACAATTCTCCTCACATTGAGGAGGTGGTAGTCCACACTTCCAGAAACGGTGTTATTGTATTCCAACAAAAAGAAATTCAAGACGATATTTGTTAAATAAAAAATTGAATTATAATAAATAATATATATATATATTATATATCTCATATAAATATAATTTACATCATAATTATAAACCAAAATTTGTTTTAATGTAAAAAAGAACAATCATTTTTTCTCGAGGTAGAAGCTTTTCGTACACGATCATTAAGTTAATTAACCAATAGATGGATGTATGTCTATGTTCAGGAAGAAAATTTAAAATGAAACCATATTAATATATTGATTATACTATTTTTATTATTTAATAATTTAATAGTAACATTTTAGGGTGTGGAGAATGAATATAAAACAAAAGAGGTTAAGGAAGGATGTTACCTCTTCAATGGGAACTCTATTTGGTTTGAACAAATTGAATTAAATGGACGGATTTCTACACAAAGGTTGGATTCTATGATGAGGTGAAGGATTTTAAAGATCTATATTGTCATATCCGGGTGTATAAAAATTGGATTGAGAGGTGTGAGGAATTGGGAGGTGTTGGTGTCTTTTTATATTGGGGGAGGAGTGGAATTCTTAAAATTTTTCTTGGAAAGGGAATTCTAGCCTGTTTTTTCATATGAAAATTTCCTTAAATAATATACCAAATTAGATAAAAAGAATAATTCTATTTATGCCTTAACATATAATAGATTTTGAATAATTTTATACTTTATTTTTGTCCTTATGTTTACAGTTTAGTCTCTTATGAAGCTAATTTTTCTCTCAATCTGTATAATTATTTTTAATCATATTCTTGAATATTTTTTGATCAAAAACAATTATTAATTTTTGTTAAATTATAAATTATTTTTATTTCTTACTATGAAATATGTTTTTTAATTTTTCAATCAATGTAGTGAAAAAAATTAATTGAAATTTAATCTTGAATATGGGATGACTTTGTGTGTTTTTAATTTAAAAATGTTCCAAAGATTAATATATTTATATATCCAATTTCCAATTGAAAATGATTCCAATGACCAGAATTGTGTAAATTAATTTAAAAATAATATAATTAATTTTAAAATCCAATTACAAATATAATATATCAATATAAATAATTATGAAAAAAATAAGTTTTGAATTAAAAATCAATATATTTCATTATTCATCAAAAAAAAGAAATTTCACCAAAACAAATTACCGAAATATAATATTAAAATTTTCCAATAATAAATTAATTTTATATTTTGATATTATAAATGTAAAAGTATTGAAATTAATATTTAAATTATGGGATCCAATAAATGGAGGTAAAAACCTTTATAAATATACTGGTTTTTATGTGTAATATTAGGTTCATGAATATGTTATGCTTGTCCAATATATTTGATGAATTTCAAAAATATTTTATTGGATAATATTTATATATATAATCTAATTAGTAATTTAATAGTATTGATGTCATCAATTTTAATATATAGGTTATAGCTTATTATATAAAATAATAAAATTATAATAATATATTGTTGTTTTGTAAAACTCAGACTTGCATTACTCTTATTCCATTGAGGAAACTCATTCTTTTGTGCGATGCAAGATTAACCAGTACGACATGAATTTCAAGTTATATAATATATTTTTTTATTTAAAATTGTAAATATATTTCCAAAGCATCAGGATAGAATAACCCCTAAAGCGCTTAGTGCTTTGTGTCATACACAATATCAAATACAATGTTCTTACTTTATAATTTAAATGCATTATTTTTTACTATATTAAATAAAGCGCGTCTTATAAATTTAATTCATACATTGATAATATTATTTTGATATTTCTTCTGTTTAAATCCAGTTTCAAGAGAAGGATTCATAAAATATACTATAGGAAATAAAGAATGGGGCGTACAATGTTCATATTTACAAAACAATAACTAGATCTCCATATAGGATAAAGTTAGAGAAAATTGGAGATATGGACCTGGGGAGAAAGTGTAAATATTTATAGGACAATATTTAGGTCATCAAAAACCAAAAAGTGAATGATCAATGAAATGTTTAGGGCCTAAAATCAATAAATTCATTTTTATTTGAAAGACCATCAATTAAACAAAAAATAAGGTATTAGGGAGACCTTTTTTATTTGATATTTTTCTCATTGTCTATTAATTATTTTACTACTTTATTATATAATAACATTTAATTAATTGATATATTTCAATTTTATATGTGAAATATAATCTTATGGGTGTGCTTTAAAAAAATTTTAATTCATCTCTTACTCCATGAAATGGATATCCTAGAATGGAAAGACTTTTTTTAAAAAACTAAAATCTTATTTTAACGAATGGTGATATCCCTAAAATAAGTAATAATATTTGTCTCTAACTATTTTTAAAAACCAATATGGTTAATAAATTAATCTCTAAACCTAAAATAGACACACTACAGTTTCATCATTAATATTTTTTCATCAAAATTTCAACAAAAAAAATAAAAAATTAATGACGAAAACATGTAGAGTTGTGGTAGGTGTGAAACCATTATCATCCTTTTTTCATGATTCAAGTTCTTATGCCTTGTCGGATATTATTTGTTTTCACCCAGTATAAAGGTTATCCTTTAATAAATTCATATTATATAAATTACAAAATTAATATTATTTAAATCCTTAAAATAAGGTTAATCACTAATTATCCTTTGAGATATGTTTTTAAATATAACCCAAATACATAAATACTTCTACCATTTATCTCAACATAGGTCATTCCTTGTTCTATATTTTATCTATAATATCATTTGTTGGATTTCTAAATCATTAATCCTTATCATTAATCTAAAACAGCTTATTTTTAATATAGGAAATTCCTTATCATCATATTTTCAAATCCTTCATAATGGTTTGCTATGAAAAATGTGATTGATCCTAATCATTACCCATGAGATTGTCCAAATAGTTGGGTAGTAAGCCCTATTTTCATGTACTATGTTGTGCTCGAGTCAGGCCTGATGTGCCTTGTTGGAGTTGTTACCCCTAATTACATCTAATCCAAAACCAAATCCACTATTAGTAAGAAGGCATATATGGATTTCTATAAATAACCACATAATCTCTACCATAGAAAAATTCTAGGATTATTGTTTTATAATTATCATCAATGACTAAAATTGTAAAATGTTCAATAATCTATGTTTTCGTAAAACTAGTTCCCAAGGTTGTTACATGTCATGCACTTATACGAACTATTGTGAGCTAAACCAAAAATGCTAAGAGCTAGTATATACTACCATTACATTGGCATAAGATACAAGTAAATCATGTCCTAAGGGATATAAATATTTTGTAGTATTGGTAAAGCAGATACAAACAAGAGTCTTATTTTACAAATGAATAACTAATTAAAACATATATATTTTATTTTTTAGATAACAAATTTATTCAATTTAGTGTATCCATTCATATATTTCATAGTACACTTATTGGAGTCACGAATAAAGGAAATAAAATAAGGTTGAGTAAAATACTCAAAAAAAAGGTAAGTAATGTGGATGAAATAATTTTCCAATGAGAATAGTCAATGTAGAAATGTAATAACTAAATAAAAATGTTATGTAATCTATAAAATGATATTGAAGTTTGTGATCATTATATAATGGTAAGAAATAAAAAATAAAATCTATTTAATCAATAAATTGAGAATGATATATTTCCATATATATATTGATTCAATTTTATCATGTATAATAATTATAAATGTATTGTTAAAAAATAAATAATTAACTATTGCATGGCATGAATATACAAATGAACTAATACAATCAAAATCTTTCACATAGTGGTTTAATTATTTTGGTATAAACCCGTCTATTCTTCATGGAAATAAACCATAAGGGTTTATTTCATACTAATGTCAACTCATGAGACATTAGATTCATTGTGGGAATTATATAAAATGGTCCCAAACCCATAATATTTTCATTAACTAGTCCCCAACCTGTAGTTTTGTTAAAAAAAGATCCCCAGCCTATAAATTTCATATCTAACGAATTCCTCATGTATTGTATAATATATTTAAATTTAAAAACGTCTTTATCAAATATCAATTTTTAGTAAAGAATACATATTTATCAACATTTTACATGTCAATAAAATAATATAAAAAGTAATCATTTTATATAAAAATCATATACAGTTTATTCATTAAACATTTAAATGAAAAATAATTTGGATAATAAGTGTAAATTCAATGTTCAATGATCATAAAAAGTTAAATATTTTAATAGGAATAGAAAATAAATCAATGGCCTAAATTTAAATACTATAATTGGTCAAAAGAATCATAAACCATCTACAGGATGAATAAGTATAGTATCAATACATCTATTAATAAGTCGATTAAAATAAAGGTTTACTATCAATGATGAATGGATGTACTGTAAAAAATCTTTTAAAATAATTATTGAGGAAAATATCCTTTTCATTATGAAAAAATATTTAATATATATTTCATTGAAAATCGTTATTCAAAACATTTTCTTTAAAAAAAATATTTAGAAATTAATCTTCAATGATCAGACGATGAGTAAATCCATACATTCCATATGAGGTAAAAATGAATATTCTATTTGTATGGTAAAAGTTGAGAAAAGTTCCTTGATCAGAAAGTGGTATGGAGATTCCATTGAAAACATTTTAAATGGAAAAAAGGGAAAACATTTCATTAATAAATTATTTTTGAATGGATAAAACATGTTTCAAAGCCTTTTTTTAATTTTATTTCTTTAAAATAATATACATTCTCTAACTAAAAGAGAAGTGAATTTGGGATTTCATAAAAACACATTCTAAAACATTTTGAATATGAAAGAGTGTACCAATGTTACTAATAATTTAACAAAACATTTATTTAACAAAGGATAATAAAATTATTTTGTTTATTGAAAAATGGCCATATAGGTCCATTTAATATAAATTCATGTATAAACTCTACTGAACCAAATAATGTAGTTAAGTATACCCTTGCAAAGACCATAACATTGATGTGAGAATAAATTATTCAATATATTATGTGAATAAAAATTATATCCACAAAAAACAAGTTTAATTATAATAATATATATTTAAAACATATTAAACACATACTTATAGAATATTAACAATAACAAGAAATTAATATAACACAATCAAAATGAATGAGGTTTTGAATTTCATTACCACTTAGTAACTTTTAAATGAAATCCATATATAATAAATAATTAAAATTTAATGTCAAAATACTGAAAAGATACAATAATTCTGAATATAATATATCAAATCTGTCTTTAGATACACCAAAAAAGAGATGTAAGTGGTGAATTTTTCAATTATCTATCATATATAAAAATTGAGATGAAAATTCCTTACCTTGAGTTTCTTTTTGGGGTGAATTCCATTGAACCACTTTTATAAGGGTTTTAAACATGTCAATAACTTATAAAAGATCCATAATAATATTTATAATATCATATTTAAAATTATTTTAATATATTATAACCCATTTATTAACAATCATTAATTATTTGAACTAATTTATGTGTTTGTAACCTAGTTTATCGAGTATGTTTTAACATGTTACATGTTTTTATTATCAATTAGATCATTATTTAATAATATAATCAATTTAAACCACAATTTAAATATAATATATATCCATTGTATATATATAATCAATAATATTTTGTTAGATGAAATTAAAAGCACAGTTTATGGAGATGGTAGGTCATTAATATGAATGGATGCTGCATCCATTTTTGTTTCTTATTTAAAAAAGATTATAGGATATATATGTATATGAATATTATAATTATAGTATCATATTTTTGTAATATATTTCACATATGTTTATTAAAATCATTCTTTATATGTTCCATTTATAATGTGAATGAATCACATCACATTGGGGATGTGATAGTCCATACTTCCATAAACCGTGTAAATGTATTCCCACAAAATAGAGAGAACCAAGGTATATGTTGTATAAAAATTATATAGTCATAAATAAATAATAGATATCTTATATATCATATATAAATAAATTTTACATCATAATTACCATCATTGATATGTGGTAATGGAAAAATGGACAACCATCATTTCGTGAGGCGGTAGTTCAACGTACACTAATGATTAGTAATTTCCAATTAGATGGATTTCTGTATAATTTTAGGTAGAACCCTTATATTTAAAATATATAAGTATATTTAAGATATTTATGTTATAATTTAACAATTTTATAAAGATATTTTAGGTGTTGTATAATGAAAATAAAACAAAAGACCATGAGGAAAGATGTGACCTCTTCTTTTGGAAACACTTTTTAGTTTGCACCCAACGGATTACATAGATGAATTTCATCCCAAAGTGATTCTTATGGAATTATGTGATGCGATTTTAGGATCCATTTTAAAATATATTTTCTGAAAAAACATGTCATGAGAGGTATGAGGATGTAGGAGGTGTGACTTTTAATATATAGTGGAGGAGTAACATTCTTGTCAATTTTTTGAAAGAGAGTTCCATATAATTGTTTCATAGGAAAATTAGATCCAATAATAGTACAAATTATATAAAATTTAGTATTGGGTGGAATTATTAACATACAATTGATTTTTTACAATCATCTCAGTCATTTTGTAACTTAATTTTAAGGTTTAGTCCCTTGGTAGGCTAATTTATCACTTCAGTGTAATTAATATGTTTAATAATTACTAATTATTTTGATCATAAAATAAGTTTACATTTTTAAAAATTGTAAACTATTATGATTCGAAATATGGAATCTAAGGTTTCTAATTCCAATCACATAAGTTGTATAAATTAATTAAAAATTAATTTTGGAGATGGGATGATAGTGTGAGTTTTTAAAGTAAAAATGATCAACATATTGATATGTTTTCATATCTTATTTCAATGTAAATTTTATTAAAATGAAAAAATTTTTATTAATATACATACATTTTATATAATTATAATTTAAAACCAATTAAAAATATATTATATTCTTATAAATAATTCATTTTAAATGCAATTAGGAATTATTATTCAGTATTTTCACTATTCATCAAATAATGATACTTTGTAGAAAAATAAAACAAATTACCATAAACTAATATTCATATTTGAAATGCAAAAAATAAATTTATTTTGTCAAATTACATTCATAAAAGGGTCAAAATTCATATTTTATGTTGGTTCTCCTTTAAAAGGATGTAAAGTTTCCTTTATACAAATATGGGCTTTTATCCATATGATTGGGACTATCTTTAACTTATTCTTGTAAAATATTCGAGAGGAATGTAAAAATTGTTTTATTAGATATATAATAAATATATATTATCATAATTTTGTTAATATTATCAATAATGGAAAATTTAATGGATAGGTTATAACTTATTTCATTAAATAATAATATATTAATAATATATTACTGTCTGGTAAAACGTTGTCTTTCTTATAATGAAATAAATTTTAGACACACATTATTTCATTAAGGAAACCTTAAATTAGTATTAAATGAATTATAAGATATATAAATGTTTGATATAATTTAAAATTGAAATTATAATTGAATGTTTGGGATATTATATTCCCTTACATGCTTGGTGTTTCGTGTAACACAAGCTATCAAATAAAATTTTCTTACATCAATATTTCCTGGCGTTAAATAATATGTTATGAATTTTCATGTTCAATTATGAAATATACTTGTTTATTATTATTATTTAACATTAATTGTTATCAATGGATGAAAAAAAAATTAATCTATAGCACTGGATAATAGAGGGTGATGGGTCATGGTATTTTTAGTTTAAATCAAATAGGTGTTTAGTTAATTTAGTATATTAAAAAATTAAAATACGAGTATAGAAGAAATAATAACCTATTATGAATCAAAATTGATGTATGATGAAGCTAGTATGTTAAAGATTCAAATTTTTTAGTACATTTTAGTATTGATTTTATTTTTTATTTTTATTACATTACTTGATTATTGATGTTTGATAGTCTATCTAATATTTTAGGTTTTAATCAACACAAAACACCCAAACGAATCTAATAAACAATTATTGTTATATAAATTAATTTTTTATCCCTATGATTACAAAATTTTAATGGTGTCTTGAGTGAAAAATCTAATATCATTTCTTAGCCAAATCATTTATAAAATAAGAAACAGTGCTATTCAAATAATTCTCCAATATACAACATAAATGGAACAACTCACCATTAACATAATCAGAATAAAATTACTTCATTTAACTATTTGGTATTCTAATCCACTAATATCAAAGAAATGGATTAATAAAATATAAATATATATTTTATTTTATTATTTGATCATACCATGAAAACAATGCTTTAATTTTATATCACTAGGAATGTAATTTTGACCAGTAGTAAACATTATTTAGAAATAAAAGGAGGTGAAATAAATCAACTCCCTATAACAGGAGGAGTTTAAAATATATTTTTTAAATATATTCCATAAAAAATTCATACTAAATTTAAAATTGAATTCCATGTGCTGAAATAAAAGTAATATGAATCCATATGTACTTATGAAGATAAATTTATAATAAATGAATGGGATTCTTCTAATTTTACAATTTAGCCAAACAAATTAACGATATAATTATTTTTTTGATATTATGTCACAAAAATTCAATTAGAAATAATAGAATTTGGTAGCTATGATGATTTTTTTTAATTTTATCTCTATGTATAATTTTTGATTCCTGATTTCAATTTTTCAAATATATTTTTTACAAGGTTATAAATTCATATTTTTTTAGAGATAAATTAAAAAACCCATAGGTAAAAGAAAATGAATCATTTTACTTGTATAATATATTGAATTATGTTTTTTTGGAATTATATGTATGTAAAAATAGGAAATAATGAATGCAAATAAGGTAAGTACCTTGATAAAATGAATATTAATGAGATAAAATTATAAAAATCAATGAAATCATTAAAAATGGAGTGCATTATAATGCACAACATACATTACATGGATTCATATGTATGGAGTTGGGGAATTTTTCAAAATATAAGAAAAATCCAAAAGTTAATGATAAAAAGTATATCAACAACCCTATATGTACATGGATAATGTAAATCTTATAAAATGATGACATATTGTGAGAGACATGAAAAAAATGTTTGGAAATAACACAAATCATCAACAAAATAATTTTAAAAAATCATTGATTTTGGATCAAACGACTCCATTATGTCTTGAAACATTCTGAAGGAAACAATACAACCAACATAATATCTGAATATTTAATTATCAGTAAAAACTCCAATGGGTGTGATGATTTTATTTCAACTCTAAAATTATTCTCTAATAGAACTTTGTGGTCATTTCCTTCCAAGTAAAAATATAATTGTCCTATTAGATTGATTTTTTCATGATTTGGGGCTGGATGTTATCTCTTTACATTGGGGTCATATTAATATCAGGAAGAAGAAATTCATGTTTCATATCACTAATAAACTCATGATCACCTATGAATAATATTATAGTTATGAATTATTAATGAAAATTTAATCTTTTATAAGTGTCATAATAATTTATCTTGGTTTGATTTTAACTAAAATAGTTAGGTGAAACTCAAAAATTATGAAAAAAAAATTATTATAAAATACTAATGTTTCAATGAAAAAATCACTATAAATACACCAAAATGTTAGGTTATATTCTCAATTTAACTAATTTTATGTTATTCAACAATTTCTATGAAACATTATTAATTAGAGACCATTGAGTTTAATGTGTCATATAAAATTATTCAAGATAATATGGATAAAGGTTTTACACATGAATGTGATTTTCTATAGTGTGGAAAAATATTTCACATCAGAATGAATAATGGATCAATGTATATCTACAATGATTATATTAAACATAAAAAAATCATTATTAAGAATATAGTTTATCCAGACTATATTTATGAGTTTCAAAAATAGTTTTGGGGGTTCAAAAAATTATATTGGTTGATCATTGATCAAAACATAATCAATTAATAGAGGAAATATGGGATGTACCAACTATATCCTTTATACAATATATATAGTACAAGGATTCATAGTGATGCCATTAAAAGTAATAAATTTTCCTATTATTTTAAAAGATATTATTAGTAGAATCTATAGAGACTGTATTGAAATTTTTATTTATTGCTTATATAAACATATGTTCCATGAGTAAGGATGAGAATTATAATAATTGAGGATTGAGTTACAGCTTTTTTGAAAGGATTTGTTGTATGAATAATATAAAAAGTCTAAATTCTGTCTATCATAAGATTCATTCGTGCTTTATTTATTAAAAATTATGAGTATATATGTGGGTCATTTGGAGATATAGCTGATCTACTAAAATACCCAAGAGAAATCATTAAATAATATCCAAAGTTTTCTAATATTTTCTAGATATTATCATTGATTTATGAGAAATATATAGTGATTATCTAAACAAATCTCTATGTAAACATGAATGGGAGTCATGTTCATATTGAAAGGTAAATGTGAGGAAAATATTAACAAGATAATTAGATGGTTGGTCACTCAACCTATACTTATTCTATGCTATAGTAGATATGGGTCTATAAAATAATGTGATTTATCAATGGGATTTGGATGTGACCTCTTGAAAAATAACATAGTGATTCCATATAGTTAAAAATAATTAATGGTTTATGAGAAAAGTTAACTGAAACCATATTGATAGTTATAATTGACCATATTTAAACATTATAACTAAAATAATTATCCTTCTTTTTAAAAGTATGAAATATATAATGATCATGAGGTCATAATTTTTATATTTATATAGAGGGAGCATATAATTCCCCAAATAAAATGGAAGTAGTTTATCAAAGGAAATGAATGGTCAATTCATTACAACCCAATGAAGGAAAAAAATGTGGATGATGCTCTTTTATGGTAGGATTATTTTATATTATACATAATGATGTTTTAAAGATATCTAATACTCCTCTATTTGTAGAGTTTGTCCATTGAAAACATAGGGGGTAATGAGGAACAATACCTTTCCAAAATGAACACTTATCTATCTTACTTATAATGGTAATATAGGTATAGAAACAAGATATTTAGATATAGAATAAGGTATGTAATATTTTTATGATCAATATTCATAATGATATAATATTAGGTTTTCGGAAATTAATTTTTATTCCTCTAATAAACTAGTTGAAATTGTATATACTGGCTGGTGGAAATATGTCATCATTGTCTATCTGTGAGGGATTCATAAATAAGAAAAGAGATATAAAAAAACTATTTATAGAATAGAAAAATGTATTAAATTACATAATATGTATGTTGATTATTTAAATGACATAATGTGAATAAGGAATAGAAAAATATAAGGGGTTGATACAAACAGTAAAAATAATAGTATGTAAATGGGAGAATGTCACCCTAAATTTCAAAAAAAATGTTATATCCTAATCCATTATTTAATATAAGAATTTTATTTATCCTAACATTTCATATACAATTTTTTTTTGTCAATATGGAATTAATATTAAAATTCTTGATGTTATTATATGGTCATTTTCAATGGATTTCAATGGATGTTGGGATCAAAATCGTCCTTTGAGAGAGTTCTCATATTTCAATAACTTCAATTAAACCATTAAAATGGATCCATATGAGGCCCTATAATGTTGGAGGTGTATACATCAGAAATTTTGGGGTAATATTGGAGAGATTAAGCTGATGGTAGTAGGCAATTCTAATGATAATATGTGTAATATTTTATCTATCTTGCATCACATTAAAATTGGAATTATTTATCAGAATTACCCTATTTGAAATCTTCAATCAGATCTATATTTTATGGTTGGTGACAAGTTATTCCTTTTAATACATAGTTTAATGATTTTAATGATATTTTTGACTTTGTGAAATATTAACACTAGATATATTAGTCCCTTTGAGATTCTTGATCATTTATGAACATTAACCTATAAATTAACAGTCTCAATAAACATATATCTCGTATACAATGTTTTTTAGTTAATTTTTCCATTAGTACATACCATATCCATAATATTTAATAAAAATTAATGTGGTACAATTGGAACATGGTCATTCATTTGAGAAACAACCAGTATAATTCATGAATCAAAGACATAATATAATATGTAATAGGAAAACTCACATAGTAAAATTTCATTGATGGAATCCTAAATTTGTGGAATCAATGTTCTAACATTAAGAAGTATGGAGGAAAAATTAGACTCATTTCTATCACATCTTAAATGAAATTTTGATTATGGGATTCTTTTTAATGGGGAAACAATGTAACACCACACGATTTTGATTTGTATTTTTTTATATAAAATAAAATTTATTTTTAATATATTGACTCTTATGTACAATAAATTAAATTGAAATTTGATATATGTTTTTGAGATAAAATATTACAATATCTATTACACATTAAAACATTATGATAATAAAATTTGAAACATCATTATAAAAGTAAAAGTGTTATAAATCTGTATCATATAAATGACCATTAACATGTAATATGTTTCCACATGGTTTGAATTTGAGATCACTACATTGATTATAACTATATAAATAAGACACAAAATTAGTGAAATATTAGGCATTCTTAGATAGAATTAAATTAATAATATAAATTATTCTATGAATTTATATTAGGATATATATAGAATTAAATCAGATGATAATATATCTAATTTTTTTAATATAGTAATCTGGTATACAGACAATGAAAAAATAAATTTATGATCTATGATCCTTTGGTATATACAAATTTCTATGTTGTGTATAGAAAATAATAAATTTTTTGAATGAAATGATAAGATAATATTTAATTAAATATGTTATTACAAAAAATTTATTCTTAATTTAATATTATTTTTTAGAAAAATTAATAATATATTTTTTAAAGAGAAGGAAATATATTTAATAAAAATGGATTCAAAAAATTAAATTATTTGGAGAAGAATAATTATTTTAATGGGATGTTTTTAAAATTATCTAATGTCAAAAAATGATATTTTTTACGATTGTTTTAACAATTTGGTATTTTTAGCTTAATATTTTAATTTATGAACATATAAAATGTTTCAATGAGTAGAACATAGATAATTGGAAATTGATAAGAATTTTGATTAAAAATATGTAGTATTTGTATTGTTATTTTTGAAACAAAAATTGTATATTTATACTTTATATTATTCCATAGCTTATAATTTTTCCATAATTAGAAATTATAATATTATAAATCGAGATACAATTGTTAATAAAAACAAAAAAAAATATTGTAAGAATATAAAATAATGGAAAAGTGGATAATTTTATTGATAATGGAATAAAATATCAAATAACCCAAATTCTATATGTGTGAATTAGGAAATTACAACACAAAAATTATCTATTCTACATTATTTTCATCTTTATATCAGCTTTACTTTTATATTGATGAACATTTATGGTAAGGAATTGTTAATTGCAAAACATTAAACTGAAAACACAATTATAAATGGAATCATCCTCTACTCCTTAGAAACAACTAACAAAATATAGTTATTTATGGAATTTATACCCTATAATCCTTAATGAAATATTAATTAGGATTTTGGTAGATTATAGTTACAATAATGAAGCCTAAATCATTCATTCAAAATGAAACCAAATCAATAATGATAATATTCATAATGTATCAAAACTATTCCCCATGGTTTCTCAATTAGATTCTATCTTCCTCTCATTCTAAAACAAAACATATACAAAAATATTATTATATTGGAATTTTTATGAGTTTTAGAGGATTATAAAACAATTATATAATATTAAAATTTTACTCATCAATATGTATATCATGTTCTAGTATGCGACAGTTCAATATTTTACATTAAAGATTCTATAAAAACATTTCTAAATTTGACCTTGAATAATTATCAAAAATTTAATATGGGTAATATATAATATAAATGTGTGATATATATTAGTAAAATGTTCCGTAAGTATTACCTAAATATTAATTATCAATATTATGTAACTCATTTTTAATATTAAATTACCCAAATTGTTTTTCTTGAATTCCACTGTCACAATCTATACTCACTATTTCAATAAAATGATAAGTAGGAAAAATGATATAAACCATATTTTCTTAAATTTTTAGATATAATATATTTTTTCAAATCCATTCCCTCCTCCACTATGCTAAGAAAAATTTACAAGCGCTAAATAGGAATATTAAATAAATGTTGGGCCCATACTTAATGTATCTACACTCACACACAAAAATCTCCATATACAATTATCTAATGAATAAAGGTAAATAAATAAAACAATAAATTCAGTATAATATCTTAACATCTGATAACTGAGTATAAAATCACATAACCAATGTAATAAAATTGTAAAATTTATCCACAACACCATGAAAATAGGTCTAAAATGATAATAAATGTGAGAATTGTCTTAGAAAGAAATTTCCATGATGAATCACAACCCTGGAACATCCATCAGTAAAACTTCCAAGCACCACAAACTAAAGGGTTATCTTAAATATTGATAAAAATATCTTTTTTTCTATATAAGACTTTATATGTACTGATATATCCCTAACAGGGTTGATTATTTACATATTAATTAAAACAATATATATATTAATTAATGAACCAAAAGAAACTCAGATCCAACCATAATCAATATATTATATAATTGACATTAAAACCCTATTTATACATATAGAATATTGTCAATTAATTGAGTATTGTATCAATATTATCATTCAGTCATGAAATTCAAATCATCTACCAAGAATCTAGAATCATATGACCCATCAACACAAAAACCTCTCTTTACCTATGGTGGGGATTATGACACCCAAGAATTGAATGTGGAAAACAAACCCCCATGTAGGATCTCACTCTATTCAAACTCCCTATATGATAATAATGTTGAATAACTTACCCAAAGATAGATGTGTTAATAGAAAGTAATAATCATAAGAATAACTTATCTTATCTTATCTATTACTAGATGATCCTTCCCCCAATTATTTGGAGGAATAATTTACCCCACCTAAGGGGTGATATAAAAATACTATACCCTGATACTCTAATATAGGTAAGTAATACTAATTATGTATTAAAAACTGTATGATATATTTGTGAGGAAGTGATTCATAAGTTTATCCTTGATTTTTATTAATTTATATCACTAAAATTTTATATAAATTCCCCATCACATCCCATATATTAATTATACTAGAGGGTGTTATTTAGAGGCCCCAGTCTATGAAAATTTGTAGTAAATCATAGTCTTAAGGTTTAAATTAATTTTCATTAATAAGTAATCATCTAATATTGTAGTGTATCCCCATCTAGAATCCAGAATATAAAATAAAAATAATGTGTGACATTTGACGTTGCATATATAAATTTCTTCGAAAAGGATTTTTGTCGTACTTCTTAAATATGGTTCCACTAAGAGGTAAAAATGATTTATCCTAGTTATTCACAGTAATGTATTCTAATAGGGCTCCCTGAGCTTGTACTCCACATATCCATTGAGTGGGTTGCCTATAGTCACATGGCATGTAGCTAAGTGACAAAACTATGTGATATGTTTCATATATTGAAACCATAGTTCTGCATCAATGACTCACAAAGTGTGTCATTTTTGAAAATAAACTCCATATAAAAAATTATTTTCCTTAAACATGTATTCCACATAATGCTTCACCACTTATTTCTATATTTTGGTTTTATTTTCATAAAATCATAAAACTATGTTGATTGACATAAATTGAATTCCATAATTTAAATTCCATTCATCTTAGGCTGATAAAAACTGTTATTGTCTCCTCAGATATCCATATAATAAAACACATATCACTCAAATCAACATTTATTTTACCAACATCACCAATCATCCATTATTTCTATAACCATGACTCCAAACCCACAAAAATGATACCTGGATCCCACACAATTTATTCAATGAAACCTTTGCAACATTTTTTGTATATATTTCACAATATATGATGTTGATGGTGAATTTTAGGAACATGTGGAAATCAATAAAACAAATAATATTGTGAGGAATGTGAACATTTTCCACCAATCATCACCTATTTTCAGGGAAATCAATGAGACAAGGGTTATTCAGGTATTCAAATTCAATTTTATTATAAAAAAAATATTAACTAAAAAAATACACTCCCATGTCTATTATAATTTTTATTTATAGACTAAATTATTAAATTAAATAATCCCCATAAGGAGTGATATCCAAAACATATATTTAAATGCATAAAAAATTGTCCTACATCTGGGTTGTAAGAATAACATGATAAGTTAATGTTTATGAAAATGACACTGGTGATCCCAATAAATTCAATTTTTATTGACAGGTTTCACAAAAATATAGTCATCCTTTAAAAACTAACCTCATTTATTACTAAAGATTATTTAATGGTGACACACTAGGTCCACCTAGATTCATTGGGTTATCTAGATAACCATAGAGAATTGGAATGACATGGTTAATATATAGAAACTCTAGTTTTTAATAATTAATTGGAAAATATAGTAATTTATTATATTAATCTATTATTTAATCTAAAAATGATTGTATTATACTATATTATGAATCATAAGAATTCCTAGGTTTTTTCTTTAGTGTAATTCACATTTTTGATTTCACGGTTTCATCATGCTCCACATACAAGGCTTCACTAAAGATATAATATAATTATTTCAAAATTTTAAAAAAATATTCATAGTATATTTAATACTTTAATATATAATCATCAGGGTTAAAAGACACAAAACCCTCCACATTGACTCGAAAAATAGTTACAGAAATGTTATATACAATATTCAAAGTGTCTAATAATAAATTGGTCACATTATACTATCACATTACTCCTGAAATGTAATCCTGAAAATATGGAACTAGAAAAATTATTATATGGAAATAATATAAGATACTCTACTTCCTATTATATCTCTTCAAGATTCATGTTTTCCTAGTGAACAAACCCAATGGGAATCACCCAAAAATGATATTTTTTTGTACCGATCCTCAATAACCATTGTGTACTATAAGTGGGGTATTCATATTCATAATCCAAATCATCATATAAAATAAAGGGAAAACGACCACTAACATATGTACTCAAATATTACACATGGAATAAATCATGAACACAATCCTACTACTATGATAAATATGGGTGGTTCATAACCTCACTCATCATGTATAAAACATTGAATCGATCAATGAACATAAATTATAGAATACTAGACTGACCAAATGTCTTTATACAACATCAATTTCTGGCCAACTGGAACACATGGCCTCCGTTAGTTAATAAATGGACCTCTAAAATTTGTGACTATAGAATTTCAAAAAATGCTAAATTATTCTCAACATATCTTGAATTTTTAGAATATTATTTTTGATGATTGAACCAACTACTACACCATAAGTTTTCATTCTCAAAAATCTAACTAGTATAGAGATTATGTACAAGGTCACCCATAAATTTAAATAAAGTGAATAATCTAAATATATTATGCACTCAAATTTTAATGTAATACTATAATTTTCATTCATGTTATTCTTAGATTCAAGAAAAGAAGAAAAGAAAATCCAAATACATGTCTTATAGATGTGAATGGATGTCACGACCCGTCCTCGGGGCCCGTTCCATGACAACCCCAATCCCGCCTTCCATAGGACAGGGGCTGGCGACTACCACCAAAGGCGTAAATCCTGATATAAGGGAAGGCATTTCCTCTATGTACGAAAACAAACACCACAGAGTATTTAAGGTAAAGTAAAAACTAAGTAAACTGAGTACAAAAGTAAGTGCTAGAAAGTAAATTGGCCAGAATACAAACCAAACTGAAAGTAAAGTACAACTAAAAAGAGTGTACAATGAAAAAAAAAGTAAAGTAGAAACACCGTGCTGTCCTCTAGAAATCCCACCTGATGGGTGGGTACATAAATTCTCCTCCACTCCTCAGCTCCAGCCATCTTCCCTGTGTATTTCCCATCTAGAAATCCACCTCCATGTACCATCTAGCTCCATGAGCTACTACCTTGATCAACGTTGTTCTTCATCTGCATCCAACACAATGTAGTGAGGGCATAGCCCGTGCAGGGGTGAGTATACGCTACACAGTAGGTACCCTAAGACACCTGAAGGTCTCCCAGAATCCATGGAGGATAATCCACAACGGAAAGATACAATCACGAAGTAACAACAAACTCTACTTATGTATATGCCCATACATATACCTAAGTCATCAATTCCTGTTCGGCTCCAGCACATGAGCCCATGTACAACCCATTCCACACAGGAAAACATAACCCATTCCACATAGGAATTCACAACCTAATTCACACTGGAAAAGACAACCCAATCCACACATAAAAGCACCAAATACACATCGATGTTTATGATTCTATGTTAAGACTCAGCTCACATAGGTATACACTTCGTAAGACGATAGAGATGATCAGATGTAGCCACTGATTCATCTAAGCTGTCGGACCCACATGGGATCAAGACCAGCTAAGTTGTCGGACCCCTAGAGGATTCAAGACCTGCTACTCTGCCGGACCCACATAGGATACCAGAATAGTAGTCAAATACTACCGGACCCACATAGGATACAAGAACAGTGTCCATATCCATCGAACCCATGGAGGATTCCAGTATGGTCGTCGTCACTGCCAAACCCATGGAGGATCCTAGTACAATCGTCATCGTTGCCGCAGTTGCATCCAGCTCTAGGGTTTCCGCACACTGAACGCTCGATTCCAGGAGGGTCTACTCCATGATCCAATGGGTTAGATACATAAAATTTCACTAATTATAGAGTTGATGTATCACAAAGTTCCTCCTCGTCGAAAGGAACTCAACGCGACAGACGGCGCGTCAATCGGACGCCCGGTCTGAGAGTTTTTGGCTTATTCGTCCCAGGGGCCCGGTTGGTTTGTAAGCTAAAACAAACCCGACCATATAGCAGCTGTGTCCAAACCTCGAGAGGATTAATCCAAAAGAACCATCTCACTAAGAGGAATCCATCAATGTCAACAGAACATCAATCGGACGTCCAGAGCTCAAGTTATAAGTGTTTCCACTCTGAGGTCCCGATTGGTTTCGTGTTCGAAACAACCCATACCCAAAATTCTCTAAAACGTTGACTGTAACATACCTAAATGACTGTCTATATACAAGGATCTATACTCAATGGACGGTGTGTAGATCAGAGGTATATAGCCTAAGTTATGAGCATTTGAACGGATCTATAAGGAAATAGGGGGTTTGGCCCAGTCCATCCTGGCCCAATACCCCCCGGATCGGCCCGAACCGGGTCCGGCCTGGTTGGGACGGAACCGGTTGGCTGGTGTGGCCCAGCCCAGCCCAGTGCGGGCGGTCCGGCCCTGCGCGGGTTGTCTGTCCCAGTGCGGCCGGTCCGGCCCTAGGCGGGCACCCGCGTGCTGAGCGGACGCGGAAGGGGGGGGGGGCACTGCAACCCTGTTTTCCCGAAACAGCAGACCCCTGTGGGTTCCGCCCTAGTCACGCTGGTCGGGGGTTACAACCCACGGACGTCCCGAATCGCCTAGCCGTAGTGGCCGGCCGGATCCACCATGGGACCTGCTGGTCCCGCCTCCTGGAGCACCGGTGGCCTGCGGAGTCCGGCCGCCCTCCTCTGCACCACAGCGGCCACAGGCCGTGGCCTTGGTCTGACCGGCGCAGCGCGACAGCGTCGCGCCCCGCGGCCGCGGCTCGCCCCGGCCACGACCCTCTATGGTGCTCCTGTGCGGGGCGACAGGGCCGCACCCCTCCATCGCAGCCTAGCTCCAGCCTAGGCAACTTTCGGCCTCAATGGCATGGTGTGACGGCGCTGCGTTCCTTCGCCGCGGCCCGCACCGGCCACGGTTCCCTCGTTCCCGCGCGGTGCTGTTGCACCGCACTGCCTTCATTCCAAAACACAACGAAGTCCAACAACAAAGGTGGAGGAGGGTCGGCCATGATCGTGCGGTCTGACATCCTCCCGTTATAATGATAACAAGAGTCCAAAAAATAACAAAGAACATGAAATAATAATTCTTGAATGATGAAACAACCCCTACCTCCAAGAATTTCAAGGAAGCCCGCATTTCGGAATACGGCGTCACGGGTGAGGCTCTATGTACATCGATGGAGAATGTTTGTGGAAGAAGCGGCGTCTCCCTTTCTTTGACGTGGAGGGAAGATGAAAAGCATGACGACATTCTTCATCGAGGTAGAGATGTACTTCACTGGGAAAATGAATTCCTTCAAATGTTGGAACTCACTTTCCCCCAAAATCTCCACACAACAAAACAACCACCATAAAATAAGGCTTTTACCTTATTTTATTTACTTATGCCATCCTTTTTCAAAATTCAAAATTCTTAACACACTTAATTAATTAGTCTTGATTTGACAAAACTAATGGTGAGATAGGTTGGCATGCATTTATGAGGCAGAGAGGTAGCCACAACATTTAATACAAGGGAGGTTTAGAGAGGTTAGGGAATTTGAAGGGGCAGGGCTCGTGTGGCCCCCACCTCACTAATATCCTAACAAGTGTCAAGTGGGTCCTACCCCAACTCCCACACAGGGGATATAATTACCTAGAAAAGAGAAATAAAAATTATCACAATTTTATTTAACTTACACTTAAACCAAATTTTTAAACAACTCTTCCCGAGCAAACACAACGATAGAAAAGGTATACTTTAGCAATTATCTGTTTTGTGGTTTCATCTCTGCCCTCGGATTTCGATTTCGAGAACCAGTTCAAAAGTTAGGAAAACCCGCTCGTTCGTTCACTGAACGTACCCGAGCTAAACTTCAGAAATTTATTGCGGGTACACCGAGCATCAGAATTAGGTGCCGTTAGAAACTGCATTCTCGTAAAATCCCAAAGCATTTAAGGTAAAATTTTCCTTGAAATTTACAGGTCTGTATATTACTCCCACCTCAGGGATTTACGTCCTCACAATGATACATCACAAACTAGGGAAACAATTGAGGGTACTGAGCAAGCATATGAGTCTCCCGCTCCCAAGTTCTCTCCTAGAGGTTCTCATGCTTCCACCTGATGAACACTAGAGGAATCAACCATCCACATTGTACCCTCTCCTGTCGATCCTCGATCTCCACCGGACCTCTGCAAAAGTCACCCCGTCATCGATGTCCATCTCCCCATGGTCGATGATATGTGTCGGGTCGTGCACGTATCTCTTCAACTGAGATAAGTGGAAGACGTCGTGCACCAGGTGTAACTGAGGTGGAAGAGCCCGGTGATAATCCACCTCAGCTATCCTGCTGAGAACCTGGAATGGTCCAATGAAGCGCGAAGATAACATGCCACCCCAGCCAAATCTATGTAATCAACGTCGAGGTGAGACCCATAAGAAATCGTGGTCACCATCCTCGAACTCTAGTGGTCTTCACCTCCTGTCAGCATAAGAATTATGTGGGATTTGAGCTATCCTAATCTTCTCCTGGATGACGTGAACCTTCTCTGTTATGGCCTGGGCCATCTTTGGTCCCACAAGTGCTGAATCCCCATGGCCTGTCCTACACAAGGGTGATATGAAAGGTCTGTCATAAAATGCCTCATATAGTGCCATCCCGATTTTGGAGTGGTAGCTATTGTTATACGCAAACTCCACCAAGGGTAGGAGATCCTCCCAGCTGCGACTAAAGTCATGGAAACATGCACAGAGAATGTCCTCGAGAGTCGGAATGGTCCTCTATGTCTGACCATCCTTTTGAGAGATAAAAGCAGTGTTCAGGCGTAGATGCGTCCCGAATGCCTCCTACAACCCTTTCAAAATCCAGGAAGTAAAACGATCATCTCGATCGGACACGATAGATGATGTCACACCATGAAGCCATACGATCTCCTGAAGGTAGAGTCATCCCAAGCTCTCCACTGAGCCCTTCTCTCTGATAGGTAATAAGTGGGCCGACTTTGTGAGTCAGTCGACGATAACCCAAATGGAGTCGTGTCCTCTGGATGTACGTGGAAGTCTAGTAATGAAATCCATAGATATACCGTCCCAATTCCACTTAGGTACCTCCAAGCGTTGTACCAAGCCTGCTGGTACCTGGTGATCCACCTTCACCTACTGGTAGGTGAGGCATTGAGAAACGAACTCTGCCACAGACTTCTTCATACCCGGCCACCAGTGTTATCATCTGAGATCCTGGTACATCATCGCTACCCCTAGATGTACCGCCAAAGGGGAAGTGTGAAACTCTCTCAGCACCTCCTCCTTTAATGCAGCTGGTACCATGGTACGTCCTCTAAAAAGGATGACGTGCTCTCCTCTTATAGAAAAACCATCAAGTGCATGTCCTCTGGAAATATTTTCACATAGCGTCTCACATTCAGCGTCCCCACGTTGTGCCTCTTTGACCCACTGAAGAAGTGGAGGTGTGACTGTGAGCGACTGAAGTAAGGATGTCTCGTCTCTATCCATGAAGGATATCTGCAAAGCGTCTAACTGATCTGTCGCCTATCCAGGAAGATGTATGTCCGTCCTTCTACTAAGAGCATAAGCTACTACGTTCCCCTTCCCAGGTGTATAGACTATCTCAAAGTCATAGTCCTGGAGGAACTCGAGCCATAGGCGATGTCTCAGGTTCAGGTCCTTCTGTGAGAAGATGTACCTGAGACTCTGGTGGTCAGAGTAGACTGTAAAGTGCACGCCCATCAGATAGTGTTGCCACATCTTCAAAGAGAAGACAACTACTACTAACTCCAGGTCATGGGTAGCATAGTTCTGCTCATGATGCCTCAAGTGTCATGATCAATAGGCGATCACTGCCCGCTCCTACGTTAGGACACACCCGAGTTCGGTCCTTGATGCATCGCAGTAGACTACGTACCCTACTCCCTCCTCCGGTATCCTAAAGAAGGGTTCACTGGTCAATCTCTCTCTCATCTCCTTGAAGCTCTGCTGACATCAATCTGACCACACGAAGGGTTTACCCTTCCTCTTCAATGTTTAAAGTAGTGTTGCAAATCTGGAGAAGTCTGGAACAAATCTCCGATAGTACCCAGCCAGACATAAAAACTCCGCACCTCCGTTATGCTCCTGGGTTTCTCCCAAGATAGCACTGCATTGATCATCGCAGGATCCAATGCAACTCCCACCTCAGAGATGACATTCCCCAAGAAGTGTACCTCACATATCCATAACTAAAACTTTGAGAACTTACCATAAAGCTAGTTCTCTCAGAGTGTGTGTAGTACAACCCGCAAGTGGTAGGCTCACTCCTCCTCAGTAGTCGAGTATATCAATATTTCATCGATGAAGAATTCGACAAATCAATTGAGATAATGTTGTAATATCGTATTCATGAGACTGATGAACACTAATGGTGTGTTGGTTATGCCGATAGTCATAACCAAGAACTCATAGTGGCCATACCGACACCTGAAAGCCATCTTTTGCACATCCTCGTCTAAAACTATGAGCTGATGATAGCCTGACCTAAGTTCTATCTTCGAGAACCAACGTGCTCCCTTGAGATGATCAAAGAGGTCGTCAATCCTCGGAAGTGGATACTTGTTCTTCACGGTCACCTGGTTTATGCGACGGTAGTCGACACACAGTTGCAAGCTCCCGCCCGCCTTCTTGGTGAACAAAATCGGGGAAGCCCAGAGTGAAACACTGGGTTGAATGAATCCCTTTCCCTGTAAGTCCTCCAACTGTACCCGTAGCTCACAAAGCTCATCAGGAGCCATCCGATATGCTGGAGTAGATATCGGGGTTGTCCCGGGGTACAGGTCAATGTAAAATTCTACCTCTCTATGAGGAGGTAGTCCTGGAACGTCATCAGGAAAAATGTCTGCATACTGATCCAACACAACATGAAAACTTGGACTCTGCACGTCAACTGCTCCTAGGATGAGTCTAGCCAACTGATGAGTGATCGGTTGTCCTCTCCTCTGCATGAGACCATCTTGTGCTGAAAAGGATTCCTTCTCGACGATGAAGGTAAACCTATACCCATTGGTGCAGACACACTGCACCTTTCAACTAATATAGTCGATCTGATCATGGAATGTAGATAACCAATCCATGCACAAGATGACGTCGTAGGGCCTCGACGCTGCTACAAGAAGATTCCAGCTGAAGCTCTCGCCTCTTAGAGTAATCTCACACTGCCGGAACCAGTGTGTAATCGTCGAGTCTTCTCCCGTAGAAATCTCTAGCCATAAGGATCGAGCCAACGGCTCTGTCGGAATCTCCGAGCTCCGAACAAGGGCAGCGACAATAAAATAATGAATCACTCCTGTGTCTATAAGAACTATAGATGGGGTGGAGTATACACAGATAGTACCTCAAATCATCATAGGTTTGACGTGGTTGTAGGCCTCCACTGCATGAAGTTGAGCATGCCCTTGTCCGCCAGCTCCCTGTGGTTGGGGTGGACCTCCTGGTGGCGGTGGTGGTAGAGCCTCAAAGCGTCTCCACTACCTGCTGCTCTGTCAGCTCCTCTGCGTCAGCCTCCTGCTCCCTGCGGACCACCATGGTTGAACCTCTACCTCTTCCTGGGTGGTCCCTCAACCTTCTTCTACTCCTCTACATGGCGGGTTGGGCAGTCATGATCCATGTGGCCCTGCACGCCGCATGCATATCACTATCTGCTCCTCAGAAGGCTGGATCTACGCCGTGTGCCCCGCACCTCTGACCGAGTATCCTGAGGTCGTCTTCCTAATGTTCTGGTCCACTTGGACCCCTATTACATCTGTCGACTGCCAGCTATAGAAGACTCCACTACAAGTCGCCCTACAGTAGGTCTCACTGCTGGTGTAGGTTCAGAAAAAAAGATTTCCATAAGAAGGGCTCGCTCCAGTACTCCTGCCTGTGTCATAATGCTGAGGGAGATCATCGATGCTCTGATCTCATGCCTCAGTCCCTACTCTAAAGTCTGGGCCCAGAAGAATGGGTCATGTACCATGTCTGTGGAATAGCGCGAGTGGTCAGTAAACCTCGACGAGTACTGGGCCACAGTCATGTTGCCCTTCCACAACTGTAGTAGCTCCTGAACGCGCACCACACGGATGGTGCGTGGAACGAACTCAGAGTGGAAGAGGCTCTCAAAGTCTGTCCAAATAAGATATGACTCATCATGCACCTGAGCATCAGGCTCCACCATCTACCTGTTTCCACGTGAAGGAGACATTCCGTAAGGATCACTATGAGGTCACCCGGTGTCCCCACTAACCTGGAACCCATACAAAAACCTCGAGCCAATCCTCGGCTGCCTAAGGGTCTGTCTCCCTACGGAACCATGGCAGTCTCTGAAGGTGAAACTCATGCAGTGTACTCAGGCGACATGCACTCTCAGCTGCTGGGGCTGGTGGCATCGGTGGCTCGGCGGGTAGAGGTACCACCAGTGCCTCTACTGTAATGGGGCCCTGCACCGAGGCCTCGTCGCTCGGTGGGATGCCATCTCACACAAATCTCAAAAACCTCGGTGGCTGCCATTTTGGGGCCATCCTGAAAAGCAAAAGGTGCTCCACGGTCAATACAATGTACCTGGTGAACTAACACGATGTAATCAAAAAGAAAACTTTGAAACACACATGCAATCAATGTTTTCGTGCACTGAGTCGGAAATCAGAAGTTAGGGTCCTGGTGTATGGATATGTCGGCTACCACATAAACACTGGACACCCTGGAATGATAACCACACTCAATACCCTTAACACTATTGCTTCACATAGAATAAAGATCATATTCCTGAGTTCTGTGGTAGAATCGAACTCCTCTGATACCAATTTGTCACGACCCGTCCTCAGGGCCCGTGTCGTGACAACCCCAATCCCGCCTTCCATATGTCAGGGGGTGGTGACTAGAAACAAAGGTGTAAATCCAGAAATAAGGGATTACATTGCATTTTTGTATGAAAAAAACACCACAGAGTATGCAAGATGAAGTAAATACTATGTACACTGAGTACAAAAGTATGTGATGTAAAGTAAATGGGCCAGAATACAAAACCAACTGAAAGTAAAGTACAACTGAAAAGAGAGTAAAGTGGAAAAAAAGTAAAGCAGCAACACCGAGTCATCCTCTAGGAATCCCAACTGATGGGTGGGTACATATAGTCTCCCCCTCTCCTCGGCTCCAGCCATCCACCCCATGTACGTCTCATCTAGTAATCCACCTCTATGTACCATCTAACTCCACGAGCACCTACCTCGATCAGTACTGTCTGTTGTCTGCATCCAACACAACGTAGTGCCGGCATAGCCCATGCAGGGATGAGTATAAGCTACTCAGTAGGGACCCCGAGACTGCTGAATGTCTCCCAGAATCCACGGAGGATAATCCACAAAGGAAAGATACAATCACGAAGTAACAACCAACTCAACTTATGTATATTCCCCATACATATACATAAGTCATCAATTCCAGTTTACCTCCAGCACACAAGCCCAAGTACAACCCAGTCCACACCAGAAAACATAACCCATTCCACATAGGAATTCAAAACCCAATAGACCTAGGATAGTACAACCCAATACACAAGGAAAGCACAACATTCATATTGATGATTATGATTGTATGTTAAGACTCAGCTCACATAGGTATACACTTCATAAGATGATGGAGACTATTAGATGTAGCCACCAATTCATCTAAGCTGTCATACCCACATAGGATACAAGACCAGCTAAGATGTCAGACCCACAAAGGATACAAGACCAGCTACTCAGCCAGACCCACATAGGATACAAGTACAGAGTCAAATACTTCCGGACCCACATAGGATAAAAGAATAGTAGTCAAATACTGCTGAACTCACATAGGATACAAGAATAGCAGTCATCACCGATGAAACCTCAAAGTATTCCAGTATGGTTGTCGTCACTGCCGAACCCACAGAGGATCCGAGTATAGTCATCACCATCGTCGCAGTCGCATCCATCTCTAGGGTTCCTGCACACAGCATGCTCGATTCAGGGAGGGTCCGCTCCACGAGGCAAGGGGGTCGATACATCAACTGTCGCTAAGTCCATAGTTCATGTATCACAAAGTTCCACCTCATCGAAAGGAACTCAACGCGACAGACGATGCGTCAATCAGATGCCCAGTATGAGAGTTATTGGCTTATTCCTCCCGGGGGCCCAGTTAGTTTTTAATTTAAAACCAACCCGACATTACTCCAATAGCTTCCAAACCTAAATCGTAGTAATCCAATAGAACCGTATCACTAAGAGTAAACCAACAAAGTCTATGGCACGTCAATCAGACATTCAAAGATCAGGTTATAAGCGTTTCCGCTCTGACGGACCGGTTGGTTTCGTGTTCGAACCAACCCAGCCATACCCAAAGTTCTCCTAAACCTTGATTTTAATAAACCAAAACTACCATATCGATCAAAAAATCGCTACGTAACTGACGGTACGTCGATCGGGGGTCCGTAGCCCATGTTATGAGCGTTTGAACGGATCTGTCCGGAAAGAGGGGGTTTGGGCCCGGTCCGTCCCGGCCCAATACCCCCTAGGTCGGGCCGAACCGGGTCGACCCGACCCAGGTCTGGGTCCAGCCTGGTTGGGCGTGGCCCGGCCCACCCAGTGCAGCCCGGCTCGGCGGGGGGGTCCGGCCCGGCATGGGGGTCCGGCCCCCCACGGGCGGCCCGACGCAGGCGGTCTGACCCTGTGTAGGCTCCCGCGCGCTAAGCAAACGCGAAAGGGGGGGGGGCACTGCCCCCCTGTTTTCTCGAAATGTCGGACCCCTTTGGGTTCTGCCCTAATTGCGCTGGCTGGGGGTTACGACCCTGAGACTTCCCGAATCGACCGGCTATAATGGCCGGACGGAGCCGCTGCGGGACTTGTTGGTCCTACCTCCTAGAGCACTGGCGGCCAGCGGAGTTCGGCCTCCCTCCTCTGCACCGCCACGGCCTTAGTTCGCGGCCCTTGTCTGACAGGTGCGGCGTGATGGCGCCGCGCCCCTCTGCCATAGCCCGGCTCCAACCACAGCCTCTTTCAGCCTCAACGACGCGGCGCGACGGTGCCACGCTCCTTCACCACGGCCCGCACCGGTCGTGGTTCCCTTGTTCCCGCGCGGTGACGTTGCACCGTGATGCCTCCGTTCCGAACCCCAATGAAGTCTAACAACAAAGGAGGAGGAGGTTTGGTCGTGTTCGTGTGGTCTGACATCCTCCTGTTATAATGATAACATGCATCCAAGAAATAACGAAGAATGTCAAATAATAATTCTTGAACGATGAAACAACCCCTACCTTAATGAAATCCGAGGAAGCTTGCATCGCGGAATACGGCATCGCGGGTGAGGATCCATGTACGTCGATGGAGAATTTCCGTGGAAGAAGCGCTGTCTCCTTTTCTTTAACGCGGAGGGATGATGGAAAGCGTGATGGCGTTCTTCGTCGAGGTAGAGATGTTCATTACCGGGAAGATGAATTTCTTCAAATGTTGGAACTCACTTTCCTCCAAAATCTACACACAATGAAACAACCACCATAAAATAAGGCTTTTGCCTTATTTAATTTACTTATTCCATTCTATTTCAAAATTCAAGAACCTTAACTCACATAATTAATTATTCTTGATTTGACCAAATTAATGGTGATATAGGTTGGCATGCATTTATGAGGAAGCGAGGTAGCCACAACATTTAATACAAGGGAGGTTTAGAGGGGTTAGGGAATTTTAAGGGGTGGGGCTCGTGTGGGACCCACCTCACTAATATCCTAACATGAGTCGAGTGGGTCCCAGCCCAACTCCCACACAAGGGATATAATTACTTAGAAATGAGATATAAAATTTAGCACAATTTTATTTCACTTAAACTTAAACCACATTTTTAAACAACTCTTCTTGAGAAAACACAACTCTAGAAAAGGTCTTCTTATGCAATTTTTGGCGTTTTAGTTTCTTCGGTGCCCTCGGATTTCGATTCCGAGCACCGGTTCAAAAGTTAGGAAAACCCGCTCGTTTGTTCACTGAACGTACCCAAGATAAACATTGGAAATTGATTCTGGGCACACCGGGCCTCGGAATTAGGCGCCGTCAGAAACTGCGTACTCGTAAAATCCCAAAATAAATTAACAAAAAAAATCCTTGAAATTTACAAGTATTTACAATGGAACATTTGGTCAGTCCATCTATTTGATAACGGAAGGCCATTATCATCATATTCTTAGTCCCAAAATCCTCATTATATCATATCGGCAATATGATATTAAATGAGCATCGTGGTCCAATAATATCATTGTAGTAATTATATAAAGGTATCAAATCTCTTATTAGTACAATGGTGTCTTGATTTCTACTTAATATCATTCTATTATATAAGGTGAATTAGATGACATACTGTGGTAATTAATGATCACATAAATAATTCCATGAACTTTCATGTTATATTGAGATATTTTCATTTGACAAGGGTATAACCCATCCGTCATTCATTATATAACCCCCTTTTATAGGGAAACCCCCACTATTACTATATTCATAACCTTCACCTACTAATAGTCTAGGAATCTAGATATGATATCTATAACACATTTCTAATTCATGGCCAACAAAACAACCACCAAAAATCATAGTACATTATTTTCACTCTAAGGTATACTAGTTTGGGTGATGAATGGAATAATGTCAACATATCCTATGGAAGTATGAATTAGAACATAGAATTTCTTTATAAAAAATGATATTTTCTTTTCCATTGAAATATCCATATATAGAGCATGTCTAATGAATATCTGTTTGAGAAAGACCCCATAAACAATATCCAAAATGTTTGACTCCATTATGTTCAATAAAATATAAGGGGTTATAACTATCATTCAGAAATATTCTATAACTATATTCTCAATATAAAAATTTATATTGAGTTAATATACTATGACACATTAGTTGGTAATTTGGATTGACAAGTCCTTCTATGATAATTTTCCACAACATTCAATTTTCTATAATTGTAGAATATTACAAAATCATAGTCTCGTGGGAACACAATCCCCCACTTATATCCCTATGTTATATATCTCTATGGGTGATTTACTTGATACTATTGTGGTTTGAATAAACAAAAAACCTCTCAATAAAATGGGAACATCTTAATGTATTCTAAGTGAGCAGCACAATTTCCAGATATAGGTCATGTGAATCATTGTTCTAATCTAGGGGTATCCTCTATATGAATCCATATTTCATCACTACCATCCTCTACATCAACACCCTTCATATAATGGTTCTAAATGAATCAAATTTCATTATATACCCAACCCCCACATTCAAAAAACTAGTATGTGAAATTATGTTAATATCCAATGAGAATTATCACATTCATTTAGGAACATATACAACAAGATAAAATAAATTCATTTTCTGTTTACAGAATTAAATGGTTTTATTATTCTATTTAAATATAGAATTATCCTTTGATAATAGCCATCCATCATTGGGAATCTCTACACATATGTCACGCCCATGGGTGGTTACTAGGATAAGACCATCTCAATCCTTGTTTATTCCACAACTACTCTCACTTATGATATTAATTTTCCCATAAAGTGGACCGATATAATCTATAAATAATAAATTATTTTTATATATATATTTTATTATATAAATTAATTTTAACTCCCATCCTCAAATGATATTCATCCCCTTCTATAAATGTTGAGTATATGATAATATCATTAATAATGACCTGGGAAAACTAGTGTAGCAAATAATAGGAAATATAGTTCATGAGTTCCATGAACATTATTTGGTTGTTCCTTATGAAAACGTTTATATAATGGTAAAAGAACTTACTATAAAAAAACATATTCCAATATTAGTTATTCACACTTAACTAACATAGAATTATTGTTATCATGAATTGATGTTCAATATTGAGAACCAATTTTACCCTATAAAAATAAAAAAGTTCATTGATTCTTCTTACTGTATACCTATTAATAATTATTACAAAATGTAGGGAAATATAATAAACAAAAAACTATTTTTTATCATCATTAATGATTCCAAATAATATTTGAGGTTCCATGGGTGATGCACTGGGGTAGATAAACTTTTTATAATGAAGGTCCTAAAACTGAATTCCCAATTCATGATGCTCAGTGATATCCATATAATATTTTAATAATGTTATAATACTGGTCTATAGATACATGTAAACATAGATTTCCACCTTTTCATGAGGAGGTTTACTAGGAACATCCTCTATAAATTTCAGACATCCCCACCCCAATTGAATGAAAATTAACCAGTTCAATGGGATATAAGGCCTAAAATACACATCCTTTTACACTATATGCTACTGAATAATATCAAGGGAGTTTTAATTTACAATGGGGATACTATAACATCATTATAGAAATAAAATTTGAATTAAGAAAAAAATTATTTATATAATAAATAAATAAATCATCAGAAGTGAAAAAAACTCTATAAATATGATATCATCATTGCAAAAAATAAAAATCATGTATTTCAATGAAGAAGACATATAAGTATTTTTTAGATATGTAATTAAATAAGAATACCAAAAATAGATATATTCCATGATCATCATGAGTCACATCACACTAATATAACACCATATTACAAAACTAAAATAATAATTAAGCATTCATAGTAGGGAACTTTCATTTTCAACATCACACATTCATGAAATCTTCCCAACTAACAAACAATTTCCCAAATAGTATGTGACTTTAACAAATAAATCCACCCACATATATTATAATGAATGTACAATTTATGAAAATAAAATGTAATAATATAGAGTTATTATAATATTATGTATTAATGTGTTTGAATCCATATTGATCTAGAGTTACTTATGTGATGCACAAATTACCCTAACTACTTCATCCTAAGAAAGATGTCTCTTATCATTTTACATTTTAGTTGGTATAGAGAGCTGAGGTATATACCCAAGGAGTCGAATTGCAAATAAAATTATGTGATCCATGTAATGAATGTTCTGGGCACAGTGGAAGAGTGGTTTGGTGGTACCAAAAATTGATTTTTACCATCATCAATGATTATTCCGGGATCAATGTGATGATGAAAACAAGTCTCCATGAAATATAATAAATGATTTAGATAAAGAAGAATGATTCCCTAAACCTTAGATAGGATCTTGCACATCATTTTTATAATTAATTTAATTATTTTCTTAAAGAAAAATAATACCAATATCTTTGGTATTTTCATCATTGATGATGCTGACCATATGGAATGAACTTTCTAGATTATCTAGTTGAACTTGTAAGGATCCAGATTAGAATCCCTCTAGCGGTGATCCTCACGTGCTCTTATGGCCTACGATTGACACCACTCATTCATCGAGTTCTAGCATGGAGAAGTGAGTGTCTTGTGTCTGTTATTTTTGATATATTGTTCTTCAGCCTTTAAGAACACTTATCGTTCTTGAGAGGGGAGTGGAGAGGATTCGAGAGATAAATTCTTGGTCTCAACAATTATCAATTCACCAGGCATGCAGTGTGGTGTCAGGAATAATAGTAATACTTTCCTATTTATATACGTGGAATTCTAGTTACAATATTTAATTTCATAGAAACGATTAAATACATTGATGAACATAGAGAAACCATATTCATTTAATACTATTATCGTGTCATTATTTATGGTGTTACAACTTACACAAAATTGAATTATAAATAAATTCCCATGTCACAAAATAACAGCAGCAATATGGTAATTTTTGCCAACTAGCTAAATAATTATTTTCAATCTTGCAAATAATTATTTTACTATTTGAAGGACCTTGGTCCGTCTGAACTCCACATCCATTTATAGAACACCCAAATAAATAAATAAAGATTTTATTCTCTTAAATAAAATTTATATTTACAAACTAGTAAATATTTATTTATTAAATGTTCAATAAAATAAATAAATATATTTTATTTTATTTATGTTATCATTGTAACATGAATAAAATTATTCCAAAGTCTTGAGAATAATATTTATTTCAATATGTAAATTCAAATAGAATTTAACCGAGACCACAAAAACACTTAGTGTGTGATCCCCTAGGATTCTTTCTAATTCGCATTAGGCGGGATTTCCTAAAGTCCCAGAGTGATGTCTAGAAATGAGTCAAGGCACAAAAAAGAAAGAATGTAATGTCTCGAAAATGATATCAACATAAGAACATCACTGTGTAATATAATCTCTTTGTCACAATATCTCATCTAGAAGGTTTCCTGATTGTGTCATCAACCTTTCTACTTGATACACCATTCTTTGACTACCTAAAATAAACATTTTGTTACACCTTGACCATGGAATTTCGCGCGAAGGCTCTATTTCAATCAAGGGGCTGAGATATCATATTCCTTAAATTGAATGGACCAAACCATCCTCGACTTATCCATTAATAACATGCCACTTCTAATTCACCCAACGTACCCTACATCCTGCCAACAATCTTCATGATAGTTTTTGTCAGTAAATCAATGTGCGTAAGTCATGACGCGTATTAATGATAATCTTAATGTATAAGGAACATTACTCATTCTCATAGATAGAAATATACAATGACAACAAAACATGGAGAATTCTTAATATCGGGTTTGTTCTTATAATCTTTTATCTTAGAGATTATTAGGTGTAAACTTCATAATAGGAAGTATCATCTGCTTATGAGTACTCGAACCTAACAGTATGCATGCTATGTGTCCCATCATGGCATGTCATCCAACCACATAACTGAACTTATGAATACTGTTATATAATTTCAAGGTTCTCAACATATTGGTGGACTTCCATGACATAATCATTGAAATAAAAAGTCTATGACATTATTACATCATAGTCATGGAGAACAATGAATAGTATGTAATATACATCGAATATACAAGTAATGAATGTAAAACCAATTGGTTTTAGGACTCTTATAAAATCCCACATGATTAAGATCCAACTGCCAATGACATTCAATATGTTAGACCTCAAATGATGATCATGTTCCTAATGATTCAAGGCTTTATTAAAGGGGTCTATCACATTTTCTTTCATGGAAATACTACTCACTGAAACTTCACCTCTCTGATAAAAATCCTCAAGAGATGATACTTCTGATGTATGTGCTTCATCCGCTGATGTGACCTTGTCTATTTTATGAGATCCACTACTGTAGTATTATCATAATACAGTGTGATGGGATCTTTACTCCAAGGTATCACATCTATCTCTTGGATGATGCTTCGCATCCAAAATTATTCTTTAGCTTCCTCAAAAGTTGAGATATACTCAGACTCTACAGTAGAATCTGTGACCACACACTACATGAGATTTTCCAGCTCATTGTACATCCATTCAAAGTGAATATGTGTCTTGTTTGTTACTTAATGTCATCTTGATATCTCTGGAAACTAGAATATGCATATCCTCTGATGACTAGTTCCTCATCTTCTCTATAAACCAGTTACATATCCTTAGTATGCCTCAGTTACTTTATGATAGTCTTGACTTCCATCCAACGGCATTCTCCTAGGTCATCTTGATATCTACCTAAAACACTCAATGCGTAGGCGACATCTATCCAAACACATAGCATGGAATACATGACTGTCCAAATCACTGATGCATATAGAGTCCTTGAAATTATCATTCTTTTATCATGTTTCCGAGGACACATTTTCTTAGAAAGATGAATGACATGTTTCGCTGTACACAAGCCCCTCTTGGATTGTTCCATACTGAATCTCTTCAGTGTCCTATGAATGTATGTACTTTGACTTACGCCCAAAAATCTCTTCGATCTATCATGATGTATATTGATCAAAAGAATTTATTCTACCTTGCACAAGTCTCTCATAGAGAATAATTGATTCAAATATTCCTTAATAGACTGTATGACTGGTATATAATTTTCAATAAGTAATCTATAATCAACAAATACTATTCAGAAAATGACTGCACTCCCACTAAAACGTTTATAGATACAAGGTTCACATTCATTATTGATGAAACCAAATTATTTTATGGTTTCATCAAAATGAATAATCCATGACCTCGATGCTTGATTTAATCCATAAATAAATTTATGCAACTTCCATAACTTATTGGAATCCTTTGGAGTAAAAAATCCTTCATGTTGGTTTTTTTTGGATTTCTTCCTAATGGTTCCCATTAGGGAATATTTTTTTGACATCCATTTTCCAAATCATCGAGTAATGGTATGCCGCAATGGAAAGTATAATTATGATGGATTTTAGCATTTCAACTGGTGAGAAGGTTTCACCGTAGTCAATTCCTTGACGCTGTTTAACTCCTTATGCAATCAGTCTTGCCTTATAGGTACTGAATTGTCCTTCCACGTCCAGTTTCTTCTTAAATACCCATTTGAAACCAATAGTATTTACCTCAACTGGGGGATCTTCCTAAATTTAGATGTGGGTTTTTTACATGGATTCCATTTCAGAATTCATGGCTTCTTTCCACATGGCAATGTCTGTGCCATGTACTTCTTCCAAATCGGTTAGAGGATCATTATAATCAACAAATAAGGAGTCACCATCATTGGTAACATGAAAACCATACCATTCCTATTATCTAACCTCTCTAGTACTCCTATGTTGTACTTGTGTCTTTGGAAAATATTCTTCAACCATGGGGCTTTGTGGAATCTGTTCTTGTACCAACTCTTGTGTACCTTGAGCCTTGTCTTCAAAGATATCTATCTATTTCCCACTATATCATTTGAATATGTGGTCCCACTCAAGGAATATGGCATGTATTTCCACTATAACATTTTTCTATAAGGGGTTGTATATGTAATATCCCCTTTTTCCATGGGGAATCCTATAAAGGTACTCTTATTGCCTTAGGGAGTGAGTTTGTTACCTGAAGAGGACATAACAAACACTTCACTAGCCCAAAATTGTAAATTTGATAACATGGATTTTCTTCCACTTCAGAACTCGTATGGAATTCCATTTATCAATTTAGATGGTACTTGGTTTAGTATGTGTTCCGCTGTTTGCAACACATATCCCCAAAAAGATAATTCATGACCCGCATGACTCAAAATTGATCACTCCATGTCCAACAGCGTGCGGTTTCTCCTTTCTATCGCTCCATTACATTGGTGTGTGTTTGGGGGAGTCAGTTGGGATTGGATTACAAACTCGTGTAAGTAATAAATGAAGCTTAAATCTTGATATTCTCCACCTCAATCTTAGTGGTTTTTTGTAATATTCATACCAAGATGGTTTTCATCTTCATTCTTGTATTCTTTGAACTTATTAGAAGAATTCGACTCATACCTCATTAAGAAGATATATCATTATCTACTAAAATAATTTTTAAAAGCTATGAAGTACGAGTAACCTCCCCTTAAATCAATTGGAAATGGTCCACACACATCGATATGAAACCAATTAAAGAATTTATTTATCCCTTTCACCTTTCCCACTAAATGGGGATTTTGTCATTTTTCCTTGTAAACATGCATGACAAATTCCATGTGGTTTTTGTTCAAAAAAATCTCAATATCCATCTGGATGTAACTTTTTCAAGTGTTTCTCATTTACATGACCTAGCCAGTGATGCCAATGTGGGGTGTGGTATGAGTCATGTGAAGTATCTTTGTTATTTATTTCAATTACTTGGTTTTTTAATCCAACATGTATAGTCCATTGTATAAATTTGTGGTACAATAAAAAATTCTATATTTTTAAAATAAGAGAAATTAATTTCCAAACAATAAAAAATCCATATGTATCTTATATAGATACAGAAATAATTTTTCTTGTATCATAAGGCACATAATAACAACCCTTTAACAATAAGATCATCCTAGTTAGAAATGTGAGTTGGTAGTCCCCGATAGCTACAATAGCTTGTCTGGCTCTGTTTGCTGCTCATAGATCTACCTCCCATCAATCAATATTCCTGAATCAAATTGGTTCCTATATTTAGAAACATGAGTGAGAATGAAAAGTTGTATCTAATAACCTATTTGTAAAAATATATAGATTTCATTGGATAAAAAACGCACTTGAATCCCTTTCTTCTTAGGTTGGGTGCAGTTCATCTTCCAGTGGCCCTTTTGGACACATGTGAATCAAATTGCCTCATGTTTCCTTGCCTCTCCTTTGATCATTATTTTTATTGGAAGGTTGCGAAGAACCATTGGGCTTAAAGCCATATTCCTCGCCTTTCCTCTTATTCCCCATAATAACAGAAGGATTTTTGTGCGTCATATCTTTGTCCACTTGGTTAATTTATATAAAAAGACCAGATAGAGACTTATCAATGTTGTTCATATTGAAATTGATAACAAAGTTAGAGAATCTTTGAATGAGTGTTTCGAGAATGAGATAGGTGCCTAGTTATTCGGGGAGTTTAATCAATATAACCTCCAGGTGCTCAATGTATCCAATGGGATTGACTAAATGAGGCCACATTGGGTGACCTTCACCAATCTTATTCTGATAGAGTTCCTTAGAGATATCACAAATTTTTTATCTTTATCTCTCCTAGTAATGACCATGGAGGTGATCGTTCATGCTATAAGAATCCATGTTTTCATGAGACATCAAGATCTCACTAGGAATTGATGATAGCATCAAACATTGAACGTTGACTGTGTTGTTCATATGTTTCTTATAGACCAAGAAATCCTCATCACACGCCACTTTTGCAGGTGGGTTAGGTAATGTAGACTCTAGCACGTATGACTTGTTTTCATGGTGTAGGATAACCTGAAGGCATGTACACCATTCCTGTAAGTTACTACTAGTGGGGATGTTACCTTTATCTAGAACTGATCATTAAGATAGTGTGGTTAATGAGTTTGTCATTGTATTTCTACAATTAAAATAGTATATCATTAGTACTTTATTAACTTATTTTTATATAAATTAATAAATTTTATTAAGTCTCGATATATTTTATCAATTCCCAATATCCCTCTCCATTTAACTCGGAATGTCCAGTTTCCTTGAAATTCTAGTGGCAAGGATCCATATTCCCCTTCCCATAACCCCGAAAAGGGTTGGTCAAGCTATTAGAAGGTATTTTTGTAGGCAGTTCCTTGCCAACTACAGGCTCACAGATCTTTTATATTTTTAGGGGACTCCCCAATCCTGAAATCCTGACTTTGAATTTCCTCAACTCTTGCCTCCAATATGACACCAATTCTATCAGGGGCTTCTCCTCTTAATATAATATGCTTAATTCAACCTGAAACCTTTCATAAGGGTTTTTTGTATAAGAGTAAGTGTCCCAACAAGGGTTGGTCAAACACAATGTTTTATTGGTTTGGCCCTTAATCAAGTAATAGAATGCTTGTTATTACTAAATATTTTATTTGAAGGGTTTTTTATCTCTTAAGCATGAATTGATTATTATAATTATCACAAATTTGTTAATATTAGGAGGAAAATACTTATTTTATTTACCATGTATTGATAATATTTATGAATAAGTCTAGTTTATTTTAGTTCCATATATAATTCTGGGTTAATACATTAATTATGTGATTGTGATAACACATCCATAAAGATAAACAATGAAACTAACAGAAATAAAATAAATTAATTGGCATGATCATGAGAATTTCTAATGGTTAGTTTCTTTATCTGTTGATAAACTACCCATGAACTAGGGGAGAAACAACTTGAACCTCTTGGGTTCGTGTTTATAGCTTCCACCTATCCACCTCTGTGTCTCATGTGATTGGTTTCATATTAGATCCAGCTTGTACCACCTCTACTATCTTGGGAGTTCCATCCTTTACATATGTCATTTTTTAAATCACATGTAGGTGAGGGGTAAAAGGGGGTATTACATAAAATATTCTGTGTTCATGCATGAACTATATATAAATTATGAGAAGGATCGCAGGATAACAAATTTAATTCAAATATATAAATTAAATGAAACCATCCACATACAAAGGTCTTAGTCTAGATCATGATCATCCATACATGAACAATATTTAAGCATAAATAAAACTCACAATCAATTCTTTAATCGTTCTTGTTTAATATAAACCACACTCGAATCAATTAATTATCAGCTTTAATTAATCAATCCTTTTATCTTAAACCCTTTTCTTAATTTCCTTAAGATTATCATCCATCATAAGTTAAGAACTAAATTCATTTAAAATTATCGTTGTAAGTAACTTGTGCCATAGGGGAATCCGGGTGAATTTTTATTCATTACTACCCAAAAATTAGAAATGAACATTACACATATGTTAAATTAAACACATATATATAAAACACTTATCACGTGTTCTACCTCAGCTTTATTCCCACATGATGGTACATGTCTCAATTGTTTTTATAATATAACAATGAATTTTAATTAATATGTGTAATTTGGATGAGTACATGATGTGTAGTTCCCACTACACGGTGTGTATTATATTCCACCATCTATCCGAATTACACGTCCAGGGAAACAGTGTCTGAGTATACTTCAGAAATCGTCAGAGTACACAGGGTGTCCATTGGGCCACACGCAGTATAGTTCATTGTTACATGGTCTCCAACCGGGAAAGCTATCTACGGGGTACATGGTCTAACCCTGACCCGAAGGGACAACACGCATTGTCCATTTGGCCACATAGCGTGTAATCCAGGAACCGCATTCCACCTGTTCCTATTCAACACATGGAGTAATTTAATACATTTAAAGACTCCAACACATGCATTTGTTTGGTGGACTGGTCTGATTCATTGAATCTTGACTACCCGGAATGTACTGCCAAATACATGCCATCTATTGTGGTGTTATACTGTCATGAAACTTTGGTACCTCCGGATGAGATAATATATTTTATTTAAATCAAAATTAAGAGAAAATATAATTTCTATAAGGTGAACGTGAATTAAAAGAGGAAGAAAAAATTTTGAGATTTATATTTGTAGAACAATGAACATTAATTGAGATAACTAAATCATTAAATGCGTAATTCAATAACAAAAAATTTAAAAAATTATACACTATGATTTAACCCCTATGATACCATATGAAGTTTCCGGGCATAGTGGAAGCGTGGTTGGTATGGTACCCAACTTTTATTTTTACCATGATTAATGATTATTCCAAGATCAATACGATTATGAATGCCAGTCTCCCAGAATATACTCAAATATTTAGATAAGGAATAATGGGTCTCAAATCCTTATAGAGGATCTTCCACATCATGCTTATAATTAATTTAATTAATTTCATAAAGAAAAATAAAACCAATATTTTTTATATTTTTCTTTGTTGATAATGTTGATCATTTGGAATAACCCTTCCAGATTGTCTCATTGCTCTTGTAAGGATGCAATCTAGAATTACTCTGTCAGTGATCCACATGTGCTCTGATGTCCTTTGTTCAACACCACTCGTTCTTCGGTTGAAGGCGCATAAAATTGAGTATCTTGGGTAAGTTGTTTTTGATCGCTTGTTCTTCATCCTTGAAGAACATATCTCATTATTGAGAGGGGAAAGAAGAGGATTCAAGAGAGAAATTGTTTGGCTCAACAATTCCCAATTCACCTTGTCAGTGGTGTGGGGTTTGGGACAATAAGCATACTTACCTATTTATATACATGGAATTTTAGTTAAAATATTTAATTCCATAGAAAAATTTAAATGCATTCATGAACATAGAGAAAACCCATGCATTTAATAATAATACCACGTCCTTATTTATGGTTCTCTAACTTGAATAAAACAATATTTTATATAATATCCATCATCATAAAATAATAGTAGCGTTATTTTAATATGTTCCAAATAGTTGAATAATTACTTACCATCATGAAAATAATTATTTTACTACCTGACCATCCTTGGTCTGCTCGAACTCCACTTCCATTTATTGAACACCAAAAAAAAAACAAATAATATAGTATCTTAAATAAATATTTTATTACAAACTAGTAAATTGATATTTATTAAATGATTAGTAAAATAAATAAATATATTTAATTTAATTTATACAATCATTGTAACATGAATAATATTATTAAATAGTGTTGAGATTAATATTTATTTCATTAATTAAATTAAAATAGAATTTACCAATGACAACCAAAAACAGTTACCGTGTGACCCTCTCTTATTATTTCTTGTTGTTATTAGGTGGTCTTTCTTAATGTTCAAGAGTACTATCTTGCAACGGGTCGAGGAACCCAATAAAAAGAACCTAAAGTTGCAACAGTGACATCCACAGAAGAACACTCATTGGGTAATATAATCCCATTGTTGTGATATCTCATCATGTAGGTTTCATGATTGTGTCATCAAATTTTATGCTTGATATGGCGTTCATTGACTACCTGAAATAAACTCGTCGTTACACCTTGTCCAGGGAATTTAGTGCGAAAGTTCTATTTCAATCAAAGGGATAAAATATAAACTTCTATAAATGGATGGTACAAATACTTCCTCGACTTATCCATTAATAACATTCCACTCATTACACACCCAACGTACCCTACTTCCCACCAACATCCAGCATAACAGTTTTCATCAGAAAATCCGTGTGCGTATTTCATGACACGTATTAATGATAATATTAAAGTATAAGGATCATTACACATGATCATAGATAGAAATATCGTCTGACACCAAAACCTAAGGAATTCCTACTAGCGGGTTTGTTATCATAATATATTATCTTGGAGATTACCTAGTTCAGAATTCATGAGAGGATGTGACATCTGCTTATGAGTGCATGCACCTGATGGTCTACATGATATGTGTCCCATCATAGAATATCATCCAACCACAGAACTATATTTAAGAAAATTTTTAGAGCATTTCAAGGTTCTCATCATAGAGGGGAACTTCCATGACCTAATCAATGCAAAAAATACTCTAGGACATTATTACAGCATAGTCATGCATAAAAATGAACAATTTGTAATAATACATCAAATATCTATGTAATCAAAGTAAAACCAGTTGGTTCTAGGGCACTAACTCTAACATAAAATAGGTATTGTAAATTTTCACTCAACACATTTATCTAGAATCTATTGGATACTGGCAGGATTAATTTCCATTATTATTTGGAGACAAAATTTGTTAATCATTGCACTTTCATTATCCATTGGAATTGGATTGGAACCCATTAGAGAGGACCTTGGAATTTTACTCATAAAATGTATAATTAAATTAATGGAAATTATCATTGTTTTTTAAGGTCAAACACGATTAGAATATCATGGGCTTACCCAAGGTGTTGCTTATTCAATGATATCAAACTGAACCTGGTAGAATATCGAGAGAGTTCAAGTTTTTCAGTATTATTAGATAATTTTTTGATTAATAGATATGAAATTAATAAGATAATGAAACTAACTAGATCGACAAACCTAGAAATCAAATGAATTAAAATATTGTGTTTATGTGAATACCCTAAAGTAATTGAATATGGTTAGATAAGGCTACATGAAGGCATACCGTGACATTAATAGTGTAACCATGATTTATATTTAGGAATAATGTGATCAATCATAATAAGTTAAATGTATTGTGTATAAATTTCAAGATTGGGATTTTAAAATAGCTTGATTACAACCTTTGAAGTTACTTGGTATCTCATAATTTAATTATTCCATTACATTGAAAATTTCAAAACAATTATGTTCATTGTAATCTATAACTATCAATATAATAAGAATTAAAAAAACTATCTATAAATTAAAAATACATATAATTAGTCCATTTTATGGATTAATTTTTATATTTGATAAACAAAACACATCATAATGTTTTTTTGGTAACATGAATGTTTATATTGGCTTATAATAAATGTCATTCCAATAACACACTAAGTGTTGTTTTTGTATATTTTTTCTTTTCACACATGTTATAATTATCACAACTTAGGGGTGGTATATCTTTGGCTTGTCTACCACCAAGGATTTTATGAAGGATCGTATCATGTATTGGTCTAGATTTCTGTTATAAATTAATGTAACATAATCTTTAGGAAGAATTTTGTAAATAATATTGTGAAACATAATGAATCATTTTCTAAATTAAAGGTATTATTAAAAAAATAATACATACCACCTAGCTAGGGCTAAGAGAAGAATCAACATCCATTTTTATATTCAATTATGAGTTAGAATGAGAGGTTTTAGGAAGTAGAAAAAAACCTATAAACAAATCAAACTATCCATGAAAAAATGAATAATAAGAAAATATTTAGTTAATTTAGAATTTTATATGACTACTCTATTGATACACCACAACATTTTTAAGAAACATTGTTGGAAACGAGTTCCAACATATTATAATTGATAATACCAAATTTCTATTTCACATAAATCCAAGGAAACATTCAATAATGTATATTCATCATTATATGATCGATGATACAAATATGATACTCTTAAAATGAGGAATCATCCCCGAATCATCTTTCCTATGACCAAAAACAATAGATGGGTAAGGATAATATTGGATTAGATGATAAATATAGAAGACATTATTAATAAAAAAGTATCAATAAGGAATATATAATTAATAATATTCCAGCCTAAACATCTATAAAATCATCAATGTAACTATAAATACAGGTTCCATCTTAACTTTTCCCAAAAATAATGGATATCCCCATCTATGAAAATAAATTATGAAGAACTAATATAGAACCTTAAAATCATGATACAAGATATTTCAATAGTAATATTGTAAAGACCCGTAAATTTCAAGGAATTTTTTTTTCTTAATTTTCTTTGGAATTTTACAAGAACACAGTTTCTGACGGTGCCTGATTCCGAGGCCGGGTGTGCCCGGAATCATTTTCTGAAGTTTGGCTCGGGTACGTTCAGTGAACGGACGAGCGGGTTTTTCTAACTTTTGAACCGGTGCCCGGAATCGAATTCTGAGGGCACCGATGAAATCGCAGCGCCGATATTTGCTTAGAAACGCCTCTTCCGGAGTTGCGTTTGCTCAGACGTGGTTTTTAAATTTTGCGGCTTTAAGTCAGAAATAAAATAAAGTTTGTGCGACAACTTTATTTTATTTCACTTAAGCTGCTTGGAAGCCACTTGAAGCCACTTAAAGGCGGCTTGAACTGAGTTGAACTGGATAGGATGCTATCCAGAAATATCCTACCCCCTTGGTAGGATATTTGTGAGGCAGGGCCCGCACGAGCCCCGCCGTTTCTTTCGCTAAGTAACGCACCCGCGAAAACCCGTCAAAGTAACTGAAAAGTCAACCGACGCGTTTTCTTTAATTCTTAACAGACCATTTAATTGGGCGGTTTATTTCGTGAATTAAATGGGCTGTTTCGCTCGTTGAATTAATTCAACGAACTGATGGGTCGTTACTTACGCTTTTGCGTTTGTTGGCATGTTTATAAAATAAGACCAACCTAAAAATCCTTTGAAAGGATTTGAGAGAATCTTGTTTCTTCGGCTCCCCGCGAAGAACGCGAAGAACGCGAAGAACGCGAAGAACGCGAAGAACGCGAAGAACGCTGGCGACCGGAATTCGACGACGCACACCGAGATCTGCGACGTCGACGAGCTTTACCCGCGACGTTCTTCGGCGACGCCTCTTCTTCCGCGGCCGATCCTCGTTCGGCAACTAAGGTGAGAATCGGATCGTTAATTCTCCCTTTTTAAATTTCATAACAACGGATTTAATTAATTAAACCATTTGATCTTGATCCGGAGATTGGCGACGCGACGCCGGATACCGCGACGACGCGACGATCCCCCTTCTTCCGCGACGAGCAATCCCGCGACGATCCCTCGATCGGCAACGACGACGACAAGGTAAGGGTTGATTTGAAATATTTTCCTTTCCCGTGATTTTATTTCTTTTAAAATGAGGAACCGATCACGGAACAATTTTAAATTTATTTAAAATTGTTGATTTGGTCGTTTCTTGTTTCTCCCGTGGTTTTTGACTAACGCGGAGGGTGCGGGTCTAACAAACAAGACCCGGCAACCCTCCGCCGATCTTCCTTTTTGTGCGGATTTGGCAGGCGACGGCAAAAGCACGACGCAAGGGCCTTTGGTTGATCCCGCAGTAAAGAACGGAACCCGGGAGGAACAACGGCGCAGACGAGAAGGAAAACGGGTCACCGGAGCGACTCCGGCGGCCTGCGGAAGCCGGAGGTGGCGCGGGTCGCCGGCGCGGCAGCGCCGGCGGCCGGAGGCGGCGGCACCCCGCGGGTGTCCAGCGCGACACCCCGCGGGTGTCCAGCGCGACACCCCGCGGGTGTCCAGCGGCACCCCGCGGGTGTCCAGCGCGACACCCCGCGGGTGCCGCGGGTGTCCAGCGCGACACCCCGCGGGTGCCGCGGGTGTCCAGCGCGACACCCCGCGGGTGCCGCGGGGTTGTCACGCGGCACCCCGCGGGTGTCCAGCGCGACACCCCGCGGGTGCCGCGGGGTGGTCACGCGGCACCCCGCGGGTGTCCAGGGCGACACCCCGCGGGTGCCGCGGGGTTGTCACGCGGCACCCCGCGGGTGTCTGGCCGACACCCCGCGGGTGCCGCGGGGGTGTCACGCGGGGCGGCGGCTTTCCCCCGCGTCGGCCGCTCGGCCGCTCGGCCGAGCCGAGCCGGACCGGCCCTGGCCGGGCCGGGCCGGGCCAACCGAGTCGGACCCGACCCGGTTCGGGCCAACCAGGGGGGGTCGGGCCGGGTCGGCCCGGGCCCGGACCCCCCGTCTTCGGACGGACTTCGTTCAAATGGCCGTATCTTGAGCTTCGGGCCTCCAAACGACCCGCCGTCAGCGGCAACACGATCCTTGGATCGAGACGGTCGTTTCGGTTTATTATACTCAAGGTTTCGGAAGACTTTGGGTTCGGCCGGGTTGGTTCGTACACGAAAACAACCGGGCCCTTGGAGCGGAAACGCTCATAACTTGAGCTACGGACGTCCGATCGACGTACCGTCAGCTGTGGTAGTTTCCTCTAAGTGAGACGGAACTTTTTGCATACTCCGTCCGGGGATCGGACACAGGCGGAGTACGGTCGGGTTGGTTTTTCCCTAAAAACCAACCGGGCCCCTGGGACGAAAATGCCAATAACTCTCAGACCGGGCGTCCGATTGACGCGCCGTCTGTTGCGTTGAGATCCTGTTGTCGATACGGAACTTTTGGATACATCAACTTCGGACTACGTGTCAGTTGATGTATCAGCCTCTCGACTCGTGGAGCGGACCCTCCTAACGAGCTCGCTATGTGCGGGAACCCTAGTGCTGGCTGTGGCTTCGACGACAGAGCAGAGATCCTCCGTGGACTGCGACGACGACAGAGCAGAGAATCCTCCGTGGACTGCGACGACGGCAGAGCAGAGATCCTTCATGGACTGCGGCGACGACTGTGCAGAGATCCTCAGTGGACTGCGTCGACTACTGCACTCAGCGATCCTACGTGGAACAGTGCTACCGAACCTATGTGAGCTGAATCTTCTTTTCACCTTGAGCGGTGGAGCGCTTGGGTGTAGCGGCGGACCCGTGGTTCTTGACAGTGGTGGTGCGCTTGGATGCAGCAGCAGACCCTTGGCGGTGGAGCGCTTGGTTGTAGCGGCGGACCCGCGATACTCTACGGAGTGTGTGCGCTTGGTTGTAGCGACAGACCCGCGACGGTGGAGACGCGCGTGCGGAGTACGGAGACCGTGTAGATGACTGAGACCTGACGACTGCTTGACCGACTCGACTTGGAGTGAGTCGACTAGCCCAGTGGACGGAGCGCCCAGTAGTTGGCAGCAGACCCACGGCGGACGGAGCGCCTGGTAGTTGGCGGCAAACCCGCGGTACTCGACAGGAGGAGTACCTCAGTAGGCTATCTGGGTGAGCGCCCGGTATTTGGCAGCAGACCCTCAGTGGACGGAGCGCCCGGTAGTTGGCAGCAGACCCGCGGTACTCGACAGGAGGAGTACTTCAGCAGTCTTAGGTTAGTGAGCAGTACCTCGGAGTCATGACAGGACCACTGTACACTTCAGAGATGGGGCTCTTCAACTTTTACGGTTTCGATAATGAAAATCCTGGTTGAGCTGAATCTTATGTTACTCTCCTTTGTGGATTGTGTTGAACTATACTTTGTGGATTTACTGTTTACTCTCCTTGTGGATTTGAGTCTGGCTTTCCTTTGTGGATTGAGTTGTTCTTGAGCTCGTGAGCAGAGCTAGAATTGGGGACTTAGGTATATGTATGGGCATATACCTAAGTCAAGTCAGATGTTACTTCGTGATTGCATCTTTCTTTTGTGCTATATCCTTTGTGGATTTCGGGAGACCTTCGGGGGTCTCGGGGTCCTTACTGAGTAGCTTATACTCACCCCTGCACGGGCTATGCCCGCACTTCGTGGTGTTGGTTGCAGACGACGGACAGCGCTGATCGCGGTTGGGGCGTGGAGCAGGACGGTACCTGGAGGTGGACCACTGGGCAGGACGTGCTCGGAGCGGACGTGGGACCCGAGGAGCCTGGAGGCTATCTGTACCCACCCTTCAGGTGGGATTGCCAGTGGACGACACGAGGCCGCCGTCTTTTCTTCAGTTGCTGTACTTTACTTTTCAGTTGTACTTTACAGTTAGGCTTGTATTTCCGGCCCCCTTTACTTTTCTGCACTCTGTAGTTACTTTCCGCTTGCTGACTCTGTGGTGCTTGTTTACTTTTCAAAGGCAATGCCTTCCCTTTTTGTTGGGATTTACGCCTTGGTGCTAGTCGCCAGCCCCTGGCCTATGGAAGGCGGGCTTGGGGTAGTCACGGCACGGGCCCCGAGGACGGGTCGTGACAAATTGGTATCAGAGGTGGTCGGTTCTACCGCAGACTCTGATCTTCCTTCTATGTGAAGCAATAGTGTTTAGCGTATTGAGTGTGGTTATCAGTCCAGGGAGTCCAGTGTTGGTGCGGCGGCCGACGTATCCATACACCAGGACCCTGACTTCTGATTTCCGACTTAATGCCCGAAAACATTGATTGCATGTGTGTTTCAAGTTTTCTTTGTGATTACTTGTGTCAGCTCACCAGGTATACTGTTCTGACCGTGGCATACTTGTTTTTTTTCAAGTATGGCACGACGACAGCAGCCAGCTAGGGTTCCTAGAGCAGGGCGCGACGACAGCCCGCCGAGCGATGAGGCCTCGGTACAGGGCCCGTTGACAGCAGAGGCACCGGCGATACCTTTACCCGCCGAGCCCCCGATGCTTCCAGCACTGGAAGCTGACGACGCACGACGCCTCGGAGATCTGCATGAGTTTCAGAGTCAGCGACCACCCAGGTTCCGTGGGGAGTCGGACCCCCAGGCAGCCGAGGACTGGCTGGAGGCGGTCGTCCGAGTTTTCAGGCTAGTGAGGACACCAGCAGACCTCATGGTGATCCTCGCGGCGAGCCTACTGCACGCAGCAGCCGGACGCTAGTGGAGCCTGATGCTCCAGGTACATGATGAGGCCACCCTCATCTGGACGGACTTCGAGAGCCTCTTCCGCTCAGAGTTCGTCCCGGCCACCCTCCGTGCGGTGCGCATCCAGGAGCTTCTTCAGCTGCGGCAGGGCAGCCTGACGGTCGCTCAGTACGCGGCGAGGTTCACCGACCTTTCTCGGTACTCGACAGACATGGTACGTGACCCCTTCTTTCGGGCCCGGACCTTCGAGCAGGGATTGAGACATGAGATCAGGGCATCGCTGATCTCTCTTAACATACCGACTCAGACAGGAGTACTAGAGCGGGCCCTTCTGATCGAGAGCTTCCTTGCTGAGTCTACACCAGCACAGAGACCCACCGCAGGGCGGCACGTAGCGGAGTCTTCGGTAGCAGGTAGCCGACAGATGACTCAGGGTTCCAGGCAGACCAGACCTACCGGTGGACGACTGCACGACTCAGGCTCAGTTGTGCGAGGGAACCGGGGTGGAGTCAGAGCCAGGCGTGCCGAGAGTGGGCAGTGTTACTCCTGTGGCGGGATTGGTCACATGGCTCGTGATTGTCCGACCCGCCATGCTGATGATCAGAAGTTAAGTGAAGAACCTCCCAGGCAGAGGCAGAGGTTCGACCGTGGCGGTTCGCAGGGAGGAGGCGGACGAGGCAGAGGAGCTGGCCGCGCAGCAGGAGGTGGGAGACGCTTTGAGGCTCTGCCACCACCACCACCAGGAGGTCCGCCCCGACCACAGGGAGTAGGTGAACATGCGAGAGCTCAGCTTCAGGCAGCCGAGGCCTTCGATAATGGAGCTCTGGGAGCAGATGGACAGGAGAGGAACTAGCTCCAGACCTGGAGACTTTTGTTCATGTTGCTTCTAGTTTTGTTGATGTATGTTTGTAGATGCTTTGTGTCTTTGTACTTGAGCTGCAGTAATAAAAGACACCCTTTCTTGTGGCATTTACTTCCCTTTCCTCTCTTGTGTTGTTACTAAGAGGTTCCAGTTTTGACTGTTGACTTGACCCTCACTTGTGAGACATCTACTGGAGGAGACCCAGTTACCACACACTGATGCCGACAGTGTGAATCAACCCTTGGAGGCGAGAGTAACGGTCGGATCTCTTGGTAGTAGCGTCGAGGCCTTACGACGTCATCCTTGGTATGGATTAGTATCATCCATCTCGGGATTGACCGTATTAGGCGAAGAATGTGGTTCATCCAGGGGATGAGACCAGGTTTCTCTTATCGGCAAAGAAGAAATCTAGCAGCTCTAGTGGGACCAGAGGTGGTCCGGGCCACGATAGAGAAGGTCCAGGTGAGCACATGGAGCGGAAGGCTCAGATGCATGCTCAGTACCGCCTTTTGTATCCCTAGATTGTGTTGAAGCTTTACGAGGACGTAAAGCCCTGTGGTGGGAGTAATGTAAAGACCCGTAAATTTCAAGGAATTTTTTTTTCTTAATTTTCTTTGGAATTTTACAAGAACGCAGTTTCTGACGGTGCCTGATTCCGAGGCCGGGTGTGCCCGGAATCATTTTCTGAAGTTTGGCTCGGGTACGTTCAGTGAACGGACGAGCGGGTTTTTCTAACTTTTGAACCGGTGCCCGGAATCGAATTCTGAGGGCACCGATGAAATCGCAGCGCCGATATTTGCTTAGAAACGCCTCTTCCGGAGTTGCGTTTGCTCAGACGTGGTTTTTAAATTTTGCGGCTTTAAGTCAGAAATAAAATAAAGTTTGTGCGACAACTTTATTTTATTTCACTTAAGCTGCTTGGAAGCCACTTGAAGCCACTTAAAGGCGGCTTGAACTGAGTTGAACTGGATAGGAAGCTATCCAGAAATATCCTACCCCCTTGGTAGGATATTTGTGAGGCAGGGCCCGCACGAGCCCCGCCGTTTCTTTCGCTAAGTAACGCACCCGCGAAAACCCGTCAAAGTAACTGAAAAGTCAACCGACGCGTTTTCTTTAATTCTTAACAGACCATTTAATTGGGCGGTTTATTTCGTGAATTAAATGGGCTGTTTCGCTCGTTGAATTAATTCAACGAACTGATGGGTCGTTACTTACGCTTTTGCGTTTGTTGGCATGTTTATAAAATAAGACCAACCTAAAAATCCTTTGAAAGGATTTGAGAGAATCTTGTTTCTTCGGCTCCCCGCGAAGAACGCGAAGAACGCGAAGAACGCGAAGAACGCGAAAAACGCGAAGAACGCGAAGAACGCTGGCGACCGGAATTCGACGACGCACACCGAGATCTGCGACGTCGACGAGCTTTACCCGCGACGTTCTTCGGCGACGCCTCTTCTTCCGCGGCCGATCCTCGTTCGGCAACTAAGGTGAGAATCAGATCGTTAATTCTCCCTTTTTAAATTTCATAACAACGGATTTAATTAATTAAACCGTTTGATCTTGATCCGGAGATTGGCGACGCGACGCCGGATACCGCGACGACGCGACGATCCCCCTTCTTCCGCGACGAGCAATCCCGCGACGATCTCTCGATCGGCAACGATGACGACAAGGTAAGGGTTGATTTGAAATATTTTCCTTTCCCGTGATTTTATTTCTTTTAAAATGAGGAACCGATCACGGAACAATTTTAAATTTATTTAAAATTGTTGATTTGGTCGTTTCTTGTTTCTCCCGTGGTTTATGACTAACGCGGAGGGTGCGGGTCTAACAAACAAGACCCGGCAACCCTCCGCCGATCTTCCTTTTTGTGCGGATTTGGCGGGCGACGGCAAAAGCACGACGCAAGGGCCTTTGGTTGATCCCGCAGTAAAGAACGGAACCCGGGAGGAACAACGGCGCAGACGAGAAGGAAAACGGGTCACCGGAGCGACTCCGGCGGCCTGCGGAAGCCGGAGGTGGCGCGGGTCGCCGGCGCGGCGGCGCCGGCGGCCGGAGGCGGCGGCACCCCGCGGGTGTCCAGCGCGACACCCCGCGGGTGTCCAGCGCGACACCCCGCGGGTGCCGCGGGTGTCCAGCGCGACACCCCGCGGGTGTCCAGCGCGACACCCCGCGGGTGTCCAGCGGCACCCCGCGGGTGTCCAGCGCGACACCCCGCGGGTGTCCAGCGGCACCCCGCGGGTGTCCAGCGCGACACCCCGCGGGTGCCGCGGGGTTGTCCCGCGGCACCCCGCGGGTGCCGCGGGGTTGTCACGCGGCACCCCGCGGGTGTCTGGCCGACACCCCGCGGGTGCCGCGGGGGTGTCACGCGGGGCGGCGGCTTTCCCCCGCGTCGGCCGCTCGGCCGCTCGGCCGAGCCGAGCCGGACCGGCCCTGGCCGGGCCGGGCCGGGCCAACCGAGTCGGACCCGACCCGGTTCGGGCCAACCAGGGGGGGTCGGGCCGGGTCGGCCCGGGCCCGGACCCCCCGTCTTCGGACGGACTTCGTTCAAATGGCCGTATCTTGAGCTTCGGGCCTCCAAACGACCCGCCGTCAGCGGCAACACGATCCTTGGATCGAGACGGTCGTTTCGGTTTATTATACTCAAGGTTTCGGAAGACTTTGGGTTCGGCCGGGTTGGTTCGTACACGAAACCAACCGGGCCCTTGGAGCGGAAACGCTCATAACTTGAGCTACGGACGTCCGATCGACGTACCGTCAGCTGTGGTAGTTTCCTCTAAGTGAGACGGAACTTTTGGCATACTCCGCCCGGGGATCGGACACAGGCGGAGTACGGTCGGGTTGGTTTTTCCCTAAAAACCAACCGGGCCCCTAGGACGAAAATGCCAATAACTCTCAGACCGGGCGTCCGATTGACGCGCCGTCTGTTGCGTTGAGATCCTGTTGTCGATACGGAACTTTTGGATACATCAACTTCGGACTACGTGTCAGTTGATGTATCAGCCTCTCGACTCGTGGAGCGGACCCTCCTAACGAGCTCGCTATGTGCGGGAACCCTAGTGCTGGCTGTGGCTTCGACGACAGAGCAGAGATCCTCCGTGGACTGCGACGACGACAGAGCAGAGAATCCTCCGTGGACTGCGACGACGGCAGAGCAGAGATCCTTCGTGGACTGCGGCGACGACTGTGCAGAGATCCTCAGTGGACTGCGTCGACTACTGCACTCAGCGATCCTACGTGGAACAGTGCTACCGAACCTATGTGAGCTGAATCTTCTTTTCACCTTGAGCGGTGGAGCGCTTGGGTGTAGCGGCGGACCCGTGGTTCTTGACAGTGGTGGTGCGCTTGGATGCAGCAGCAGACCCTTGGCGGTGGAGCGCTTGGTTGTAGCGGCGGACCCGCGATACTCTACGGAGTGTGTGCGCTTGGTTGTAGCGACAGACCCGCGACGGTGGAGACGCGCGTGCGGAGTACGGAGACCGTGTAGATGACTGAGACCTGACGACTGCTTGACCGACTCGACTTGGAGTGAGTCGACTAGCCCAGTGGACGGAGCGCCCAGTAGTTGGCAGCAGACCCACGGCGGACGGAGCGCCTGGTAGTTGGCGGCAAACCCGCGGTACTCGACAGGAGGAGTACCTCAGTAGGCTATCTGGGTGAGCGCCCGGTATTTGGCAGCAGACCCTCAGCGGACGGAGCGCCCGGTAGTTGGCAGCAGACCCGCGGTACTCGACAGGAGGAGTACTTCAGCAGTCTTAGGTTAGTGAGCAGTACCTCGGAGTCATGACAGGACCACTGTACACTTCAGAGATGGGGCTCTTCAACTTTTACGGTTTCGATAATGAAAATCCTGGTTGAGCTGAATCTTATGTTACTCTCCTTTGTGGATTGTGTTGAACTATCCTTTGTGGATTTACTGTTTACTCTCCTTGTGGATTTGAGTCTGGCTTTCCTTTGTGGATTGAGTTGTTCTTGAGCTCGTGAGCAGAGCTAGAATTGGGGACTTAGGTATATGTATGGGCATATACCTAAGTCAAGTCAGATGTTACTTCGTGATTGCATATTTCTTTTGTGCTATATCCTTTGTGGATTTCGGGAGACCTTCGGGGGTCTCGGGGTCCTTACTGAGTAGCTTATACTCACCCCTGCACGGGCTATGCCCGCACTTCGTGGTGTTGGTTGCAGACGACGGACAGCGCTGATCGCGGTTGGGGCGTGGAGCAGGACGGTACCTGGAGGTGGACCACTGGGCAGGACGTGCTCGGAGCGGACGTGGGACCCGAGGAGCCTGGAGGCTATCTGTACCCACCCTTCAGGTGGGATTGCCAGTGGACGACACGAGGCCGCCGTCTTTTCTTCAGTTGCTGTACTTTACTTTTCAGTTGTACTTTACAGTTAGGCTTGTATTTCCGGCCCCCTTTACTTTTCTGCACTCTGTAGTTACTTTCCGCTTGCTGACTCTGTGGTGCTTGTTTACTTTTCAAAGGCAATGCCTTCCCTTTTTGTTGGGATTTACGCCTTGGTGCTAGTCGCCAGCCCCTGGCCTATGGAAGGCGGGCTTGGGGTAGTCACGGCACGGGCCCCGAGGACGGGTCGTGACAAATATGAATAATTCATAGATTGATTCATTTCTATACACTTTATATTTAGTTTCATCTTCACATATGTATCCAGAATGGTAATCTATCCTAATATCACTACCTCCCCTAATTCTGATTAGAATTTAGGTGAAGGGGTGACTAACAATAATACTCTTCATAAAGTGGAATCTGAATTATTTTTTGGAATATATAATTTTATTCAAAATCGTCAATATTTAATTTTAAATTCAATTACACTCTAAAATATAGGACACAATGTGAAGCATGTTCCCTTGTATATGTATAATCTACTCAGACTAGACATTAGTTTTAGGGTGATAGGAATCAATTAGTAATACATAAAAACTGATATGAAATTAAAAATGACACAAAAAAATGTAGTAAACTAAAAATGATTATCTAAAAAATAGAACATTGAATTACATTGAATAAAATTTCTCCTCAAAAATATTATCTATATATCTAATCCACATATAATTCCTCTTTAGTGTGCATCAAAATGGAAGCCATTGTCAACCTACCCACAAAAAAAACTCGAACAATATCAATACATCAAGGTAAAATTGAGAACCCAATCTTGAAATCAATAATGACATTCACCCATTTCCATTTTGTGATTAGTAATTTTTATATAAGTCCATATGGTTTAAAAAAAATTTCTTTCAACTATTTTCTGGTGGGATATTGCATGATTAATCCCTGTATTTCCATCTTTATTGATACCCACCATTACGGTCAGCATAAATAATGATACATCAATATTATTCCATGATTCATTTTCTATATAGAATATTGATATTATAACATTTTCCCCTCTCATGCCTATAGGGTCCTAGATGCATCGACAAACATAAATATTCTTGTCATCATCAATAACACAGTTAGGTGGTGGAGCCACACCGTAAACATTGTGCCTTCGGGAGAAAAGATTAATATTGGAATGATTATTCATATTTTTTCAAATAAAAATTTATGCATCCACTTATGAAGTTATGAAAATAGTTTTCCTCAAACATTCCTATATATCCCAATGGATTTTGGTAAAAATATCCATCAAATTTTATTCAAAGTTTCCTTTCTGAATTAGTTGATCTTTTTTATTTCAGTTTAATGAATCAGAAAGAAAATATTATATTTCCCTAAAATATTTGAAATCTCAATGTAAAAAAGGATGTTTATTTTCATCAAAACTTACATTCCATAGAATCTGGTCCATCTGAGAAAATATGTATTTAAGTCTCTTATTGTCCATTTATACCACAAGCCACTCTAATAAGTGGTTTTGTGTCCAAAAATATAGAGTATAAATGATAAAATATTTGTTTTTTTCACGTGATACATAATTTCAATTGTGATTCCTTGGAAAATTTGGCTCATACACCATTATTCACTTACCTTATATTGATACATCTCCAAAAATAATTCCTATTATGTCATAATAAACAATATAAAAATTTTGAGGATAAAGAAAACTCGTGATCAATGCTCTAGTAAATTAACCATTAAACAATTGGTAAATTTTAATCATAATATTCAGTCTATATAAATAATTGAAATTTATTAATAAATCAATTATATAGTGTTTTAAAGTGAAAAATGTTCTTAATTAATCATTGGTAGTAACTGTATAATCCAATTAATCTATGAATATTGAAAAATTATTCTCAGAAAACCAAGAAAGAGTTGCATTGAACTTCATTAGGTCCACCAATACCCCTTTTTCTGATATAAATTGACCCATAAAATGAACTATATCAATCTTGAATAAAAGGGGCATGTGTTTTTCAAAAAAAATATTATTTTGAAGAGTAGTAAAAATGTCTTATAAAACTCACTGTTTCTCCTCACTAGAACTTTAGTACATAAGGATATCATCAAAAATTGGACATAAAGGAATCTATATACTTGTAGAAGTCCAAGATCAATAAAGATATAATGTTAGAAGATTGGTTTGTTAAACTAAATAGAATTACCAAATATTCATATATTTCATACCTTATTCAAAATGATGTAATATGTATAACCTTAGGCATAACTCACACTTGATGACAAATTAATTTAAAATAAATCTTAGAGAATTTCATAGATCCTCATATATGGTCAAACATATCATCTATAAGAGGAATTGTGTACTATTTTTTAATGGTATTTTTATTTAGCCACTGGTAATCCATATTGGATCATAAATTACAATCCACCATACATGAGGGAAGTGATATTGAAAACCAACTGGTTGTATATGGTTGCATAATCATCTTGTATTCCTAGTCCTCCAACCACAAATTCTGTTTCAAGTGCTCTATAAGATCCATCCACTTTTTTGGAATGGATAAATGTTATACCATTGGAAAATTCATAATATTGAATTTAAAAACACTATAAAGAGGAATAAAATAGAAATATTCATGGATTATGTCCTATAAATAATCCACCAAAAGAGATAGGGAAACTTTTATTATACTAAAATAATCTAGTTAGACGATGAAAATCAAGGCTACCCCTCCACAATATCCCGAACGTTCTAGAATGGCCTACTTATACATCCCATTTACCACTTGTGAATATATTTTTGACCATTAGTTCATTAAAATGATACCTTTATTTGGTAATTGTCACTATGATCTCAAAATTATACCAAATAGTATATTTTGAGAATTATTCCAAAGACATTAGTCTCTTGTATGAATAGGTCCAATAGAAATTCGTATCCTATAATATCATGGGGACACTTTTTCAAAACTGGATTTCTTCTAACTTGATTAACATTGGGTGTCAATGGATATTACCCCATTCAGATAATTTACATCTAATACTTTCATTCACTTCATAATATTATATTTTAACAATAATAATAATCCATTCCAAACAAGTTTGACACATATGTTGAGGCCAGCAATATTACACCACTCACTATAGATAGTTGGATTCATTACTCAACTAGTGTGGGCTACACTACATGTAACTACTAGATCCATAGACTAATGCTACTACCTGACCTCTCATATGAGTCATGCTATACTAGTAATGAAAATTCTATTTTTGGACTCATCCACCTCATCCACCTCCTCATTTGTAATTCCTAGTAATACTCTTGCTTCTTTGTAAGTGTAGGTTCATATATCCCACTCCAGAACTCTGATCTTTTATTGATTTCATCCCAATAAGAATCATTATCATGTAAATATATAATTTATTGATATGGTCTAATATTCTATGGGGTTATCACTATTTTATATCCTAGTCACACTAGAGGTTCATGTGACCCTTCCAGGCACACTGATAACAAACTAGATAATTTCTAGCGAATACACCCTATAAGCCACTCCCTCCAATGGAAGTCCAAGGTTGATTATCATTTTAATGGATGATCTAATTATATTATTAGTAGTTAAAATACAAAATAAATTATGATTCCCTTTGAATCCTCTCATAGATAAAAGATTGTTTTTATATTAGAGACCATTTCTAGTCAAAAGACATTCAGCTGAGATTGAATAACAAAAATAAGTCAATCTTCCAAATGTATCTATATAAATGTCTCATCATCTCCAAGAGTTGGTGAAATGAAGAAAATCATAGTGAAATGATCTGAATAATCCATTATCAACATATTAGGTAGTTTCATGTGCATTAATTCTCTAACACGGTCAACATAAAAATTATCTGGGGAAAAGTAATTAATGAAGCATGTTTTGAAGTCCTTCCGGACCATGTCACAATTCTATAATTCACAAGTACGAATATCACATAATCACATGGATGATCTGTAAAAACATAATTTTTCAATCTTCACCAGCATATTCAAATGAATCCATATATTATTTAATATCACATTCATAGACTATAAGGAAAAATTTGTATCTATGGGACGGCCTTCCCCAGAGTAAGAAGTAGGATGCTACTAGAGGATGCCCCTAGTTAACTCAGAAATAGTTAGTTAAACAATTGGTGTTACCTCTATATAATTTATATTATGTAGATATAACCCTCTAGGTTTATCATTAATCATCCTTCCATGAATATAAGTCCCTAGCCATAAACTTTTCATTTTATTCTGATAAGTAGATAATTTGACATTAATTTGCTTCAAGATTATTTTCATGTTTATAGAGTTAGAGAATTAGTACATAACTCATAAAAAAATACATAAATATTAAAATTATACACTTATACTCACTGTCCATTTTTTCATATAGAAAAAACTCTTTAAAATGACACATGGTGTCGTTTCATGTTTTAATAAAAAAAACATTTCCTTGATCCCATAATAGACTCTATTATTCATTATGTCCTATAAAAACATCTCAAAATAAGGGATGATCGTAAAAATATAAATAAGGAATATAAAAATAAAATAAAAACCATTAGTCTAATTAAAACATGATAACCCATTCAATGTTCTTTTATCAGATGTGAAAAAAAAATTCACATGAATAACACTCATAATTTTTTATCAATGAAAAACACTAAAACCAACATAAATCTATTAAAACACCTTTAGGTGATGTGGAACATCATATACATAAAACCCTTTCATACATCTTCCAATTCGAGTAACCATATGGTTTTCATCCACATTAGAGATCTGTAATGGGGATCACCCATTATATAATTTATATCGGGCTCACCCATGAGTTGTAATGGGGCTCAACCCTTCGTATAAGCTATATCGGAGTAACCCATGTTATATAATGGGGATCAAACTATTCTATAAGTTGTATTAGGTTTACCCGATTCAAATAATTCCCATGAACCATTTCATTAATAAAACACTTTCATCACAAAACACCTTTGAAAAACTCATCTAATGCCATATGAAAATCATTTCCATATAAGAATACCATTTTCATTTAAGATACCCTTTTCAATACCATGATAAGGAAATTTAGGAATACTGGATTTATTTAAAATAAATTAAGGCTTATAGAGGATTCTATATATCAAAAAAGGTTTCTAGCGGTGGAGAAGTCATTATCGGCGTATACGTTAAAAGGAATGACATTCCTTTTATTGTTTGGTAAATAAAGTGAAATAATTTGTACATAATTATTAATTCTAAAAACATTGATTTATTTTATATATAGATATAAAATTTCCTTTAAATGTTTTTTATATCCAAATAAATATAAATCTAGTATAATATCTTCAATAAAAAGATTTGATAATTAAATCATCAAATGTTTAATGAGTTCCATAGCACTTTGAACATTTAAATATTAATATCCAATACGTAATACATGAGATTAGTATAGATAAAATATGGATCTGAAATTTAATTGTGGTTATATATGGAACATATAAACGAATGGAGGATGATATTTTCAAGAAATGCCTCAATGAAAAAAGATTGAGACGAAGTCCATTACCTTGGGTCTGACTCATCACATACAATCATTATATTCATGAATAATAAATATATATTAATTTATACTTGACCAAAACCCTTTTCATGTTTATTATTCCATTTATATCACTTATTACCAAGTTATATAAAATGTTTATTTATTTATATTACTATCAGATGATTTGTCGATATTGTGTACATGAGTTGAAAATGAACTTGTTACGAAGTAAAATTGAACATGATGTCAAAATTCCATAAACTCCAGAATATTAATCATGATTTAAATTTCATATATATCTATTATATATTACTATATAATATTCATAATATTTGGATATAAAAAATTAAATTCTCAGTTCATTGAGATGATAGGTCACAGGTACGCATGAACAGTACATTCACTTCATTGTCATATTAAAAGAATGTTAATCAAATGATATAAAAGTATATTACATTACCAGTACTATATTTATTTCATGTATGTCTCATAGAATTAATAAAATCATACTTTATATATTCCACGTATAGCGGGAATGAGTCACATCACTTTGACTGTGTGGTAGTCCACACTTCCTCAAACGTAATTATCGTATTTACAGAACATAGAAAGAAAACAGATATTATCTAGATTAAAAATAAACAATCATAGATAAAATATAAATATAATAAATATAATATATAAATATAGTTTCATAATAATTTCTTCCATGATAGGTGGTAAGAGAAAATTGAACAATCATCATTTCGTGAGGTAGTAGTTCACCTTACATAGAAACAGTATGTTTGTATCCATTAGATGAGGGTGTGTGCACGTGTAGTTTGAATAATTATCATTACAAAAACATAGTATATTTTGGATACTAGTTTTGTTATGTATTCATATAATACATAGATCATATGGAGTGGATAAGAAAAATAAATTATAGTAACTTGAGAGAATACGTTACCTCTAAATCGGGAAACTTCATTTGATTTGGGTGAAACAGATTTCTTGAATTTCCTTATGTACAAGGTAAGGCTTTTATGAGGAAGAGAGGGATGTTTGAAGATTATTTTTGAAGAATATAGAAGAGATATTTGAATTGAGAGGTGTGATTAAGTTTGTATAGGTGGTTTCCTATTATAAGAGAGATGATGGGAACTTTAGAAATATTTGGAAATGTTATTTTATTAAAAATTTATATTCAAATTATAATATCTCCAAAGGGATATCATTTTTGGATAATATGGGGATGGGTTGAAATAGTCTCAACTAATAGGTTTTAAAAAAGTTTAGTTCACTAATATAACCTGATCTTTAATCTCTAACCCTTAGTTAAAAACATTAACTCAAACCATGTCTTCGTATATTTTTAGGATATATTGTTACTATATTTACAATAAAATTAAAATAAAACAAAATGTTTATCATTAATGAAAATTTTTATATAATATATTTTATTTTTCTTAATATTATATTTTCTAAGCAATTAAACCCTTTTATAAAATAGTATTTGTTTTAAAAACTCATTTATGTCAATTTTGACAATATTTAGTAATTGATTTTAGTTAATGTCATAACAACTTGATTTTTAAAATCCAAAGAAATTAACTCAAATATTATATATCATTATCATCGATAAATTTCATGTAATTAATCATTATTTTCAAATTAAAACCATTTTAATATTTATGATATCATTTTTTTGAATCAATCATAAATAATGTAATCCCTTCATCATCATCATGTCTAAAATAAACTTATTTCTATAATACCTAAAATTTATATATAAAATACCATGATTTGGAAATATTTTTATATTTTTAAAAAATATATATTTACATAGATATATATTATATAATCCTTTATTAAACTTGTATTAGTAAAAGATAATTGTTTTTGTTATATTTCCCATTTCATTAAATTAAATATTATAAAATTTAATTGTCACAATCAAGTGGCACCCAAATGCCAAGAATTTGGCCAAATAATGATCAAACATTACATGGATTCTAATTCACTACATTATATTAATGAATTCCATCATAATTATGTCCATTATAATGCACTACATATATTAAATGGATTCATATATATGGAGTGGGGGAATTTTTACAAAAAAAACCAATACATAATGTTGAAACAATTATCAATAACCCTATATGTAAATGGATAATGTAAATATAAAAAATTCATCAAATATTGTGTGAGACATAAAAACAATGATCTGAAATATCACTAATCATTAACTAACAAATTAAATAAAATTCATTGATTTTTTTTTTCAAACCACTTTTTTATGTTTGAAAATTTTTTAAAGCGAATAATATCACCAACATAATAGTAGAATATTGAATTATCGGTAAAAACTCCAATGGGTGTGATTATTTTATTCAAACTCTAAAATTATTCTATAATAATACTTTTTGCTATTTTCCTTCCTTTGAAAAATATTATTCTCCCATTAGATTTATTTTGAAAAGATTTGGGGCTATATTTTCTCTCTTTATGTGAGGTGCTTATTAATATCTGGAATAGGAACTTCATATATCATTACCCTAATGAAATCATGATAACCTATGAATGAAATGTTGTCTATGAACACATAATGTAAATTTCATCTATTATAAGAGTCATAATAACGTTTCATGATTAGATTTTAACTAAAATACATATGTTAAACTACAAAAAGAAGAAAAGAAATTGTATTAGAGAATACTAATGTTACCATGTAAGAAAAATCTATAAATACAGAATAATGTTAAGTTATTTTTTCAATTTAACAAATATCATGATATTCAAAAATATCAATGATATATTATTAATTTTACACCATTGAGTTTAATGTATCATATCAAAATATTCAAGATAATGTGGATAAGGGTTTTACAATAGAATGTGATTTTATTTAGTGTGGAAAAATATTTCACATCAAGAAGACTAATGGAACAATGTGTATCTATAATGATTATTTTTAACAAAAAAATCATTATTAAGAATAACATTCATCCAGACTATGTTGATGATTTTCAAGGTTACCTGTGGGGGATTAATACTTTTTAGTGGTTTATTAGCGATCAAAATATCATCAATTAATAAAGGAAATATATGGTGTACCAACTATATCGTATATAATAGATATATAGTTCTTGAATTCATAGTGATTCCATTAATATTAATAAACACATATATTATGTTAGAAGATCTTATGAGTATAAACTTTGTAGAATATATTGGGATTTTTTTATTGTTTATATATACATATGTTCCATGAGTAAGGATGAGAATTATAATAATTGAGGATTGGGTTACAGCCCTTGTAAATGGTGTTGTTGTGTGAAAAATATTGCATGTTTGAATTCTCTATATATTAGGTTTCATTCTTAGGTTATTAATGTAAATGAAAGAGTATATATGTGGGTCATTTGGACATATAGTTTTTTATCTAAAGGACCCGAGCGAAATAATTAAATAAGATCCATTGTTTTCCAATATTTTCTAGATATTTTTGATTATTTATGAAAAATTTACAATTATTTACTAAAACAATCTCTATATAAATATGAATGTGAGTCATGTTTATATGTAAAGCTAAATGAGAGGAAAATATTAACAAGATCATGAGATGGTTGGTCACTAAACCTATACTTATTCTACACTATAATAGAGATGGGTCTATAAAATAGTGTGATTTATCAAAGGTATTAGGATGTGACCACTTGAAAAATTTCATCGTGATTTCATATATCTAAAACTAATTAATTATTTATGATAAAAATTAGCTAACACTATATTTATAATTAGCATAGACAATATTTACACATTATACATAAAGGAATTATCTTTGTGGTGAGAAGTGTGAAATATATAATGATCATGAGGTCATAAAGTATATATTCATATAGGGGTTATATAATTCCCCAAATAAAATGGAAGTATTTGATCCAGGGAAATGAATGATCAATGATTTAAAACCCAATGGAGGAAAAAATGTGACTGTTTATCTTTTTTGGTAAGATTATTCAATAATATCCATAATTATTTTTTAATGATATCTAATACTCATGGATTTATAGAGTATGTCCATTGAAAACGTAAGGGATAAGGAGAAATAATATTATTCCCAAATAAACACTTATTTATCTTCCATATAATGATCATGGATGTTCAGAAACAAGATATGTATATATATATTTAGGTATGGAATATTTTTATGATCAACATTCGTAAAGATAGAATATTATTATTTGGGAAATTAATATGTACTCCTATAATAAACTAGTTTATGTTGTATATATTGGATGGTGAAAATATATCATCATTCCCTATCCATCATGGATTCATAAATATTAATAGAGATATAAAAAACTATTTTGGGAATAGATAAATGACTTAGATTACATAATATGTATCTTCACTTGTTAAAAGACATTAATTGAATAAGGAATAGAAAATCTAAGGGGATGATAGAAATAGTATGCAGAATATTATACTAATTGGAGAACATCACCATGAATTTCATTACTTGTCTTCATAAGTCAAATAAGGTTTATAATTCAATCATGATGATGTAAAAAAAATATTGAAATCCATTATTGAATGTATCTATCAATGAGTATTTATCACACAATCATCAAGAATGATATACATTAAGCAAGTTGAATGGTTGTCAGGATAACAACATTCAATTATATTAGATCAGGTCCCAGAAGTTGAAATAAAAATTTTTGTTTAGTCCTCAGAAATTATTTTATAAGAGAATTATATTGATAATAACATATAATATAAAAAATTTATGTTCAATAGGAAATGAATATTAATATTCTTGATGTAATTATATAATCATATTCAATGTATTTCAATGGATGTTAGGATCAAAAGCATCCCCAAATAGCGTTCTCATATTTCAATAGATTCAATTCATCCATTCAAACGGATCCATATGAGGCCCTATAATGGTGTAGGTGTATAACTCAGATATGTTGGGACATTATTGGAGTGATTAAGCCGATGGTATTAGGAAATTCTTTTGATAAGATGGAGAATATTTTATCTACCTAGAATAACATTAAAATTGGACATATTTTTCAAAATTACAGTGTTTTAAATCATCAATCAGATCTATATTTTAGGGTTGGTGACTAGTTATTCATTTGAATACACCATTTAATGAGTTTATTTATATTGTGGGCTAAGTGACTAGTTATTCATTTGAATGCATCATTTAATGAGTTTAATTACATTGACATATAAATTAACAGTCTCGCTAAAACTATCTCTAGTATATGTTGAGTTTTATGTATTTTTCCCCCAAAAGAACATACTAGTTCCATAATATTTAACAAACACAGATTTGGTACAATTGGCACATGGTCATTCATATGAGAAACAAATAGTATGATTCGTGAATCGTAGACATAATATATTATGTAAATGTAAAACTCGCATATTAAAATTTAATTGGTGGAATACTAAATTTGAGGAATCAATGTGCTAACCTCAAGATGTATGGAGGAATATATAGTCACATTTATGTCATATATTAAATGAAATAACGAGGATTGGATTCTTTTTAATGGGGAGATAATGTTACACCCAGTGATTTTGATATGTATTTTTTCCATAAAATAAACATTATTTTTAATATATTGACTCTTAGGAACAATGAGAGAAATTATAATGTGATACATTTTATTGACATAAAATATTACAATATCTGTTAGAAATTAACACATTTTGAGAATACAATTTGAAACATCATTAAAAAATTACAAGTTTTATAAAACAAAAGCATATAAAAGGACCATGAACAAGTAATCTATTTTCTTGTGGTTTTAATTTGAGATCATATAATTGATTAGAAATATGTAAATAAGAAAAATAATTATTGAAATATTAGACACATTTAGAGAGAAGTAAACAAATAATATAAATTATTCAATGAATGTATATAAGCCTATATATAGAATTAAATCTGATGATAGTATATCTAGTTTTTTTAACAGGGTTATTTCATATCTAGACATTGAACAAGTAATTTTTAGATATATGATCCTTGGGTATATAAAAATTTACATGTTGTGTAAATTAATCTAATATAATTTTGAAATAAAATGATAAGATAAAATTTAATTAAATATGTTATAAAAAAATTTTGTTTTAAGTTTTATATTATTTTTTAAAAAAATTAGTAATAGATATTTTTAAAAACAATATAAATATATTTAATCAGAATCAATTTAAAAAATTAAATTATTATAAGATGAATTATTATTGGCACAATATGTTGTTAAAAATATTTAATGTAAAAAAATGATATTTTTTAAGGACTATTTTAACTATTCAGTATTTTAACAATAAAAAAATAATTTATGAACATATAAAATATCATAGTGAATTGAACATAGATAATTGGTAGTTGATAAAAATAATGATTAAAAATACACAATGATTATAATTTTATTTTGAAAAAAAACATTATATATATATTTTTATATTTTTTCATCCCTCGTAATTATTTTACATTTAGAATTTATATATTTATAAATTCATACCCAATTTTTAATAAAAACAAAAAATATATTGTAAAAAGGTAAATTAATTTTTTTACCATAAAAATAAGTTATAGAGATAATAACTGAGGTATTTTTGTGATTGAAAAATGAGGTAAAAAGTAGATTATATTATCGATAATGGAATAAAATATCAAATAACCCAATATATATATGTGTGAATGAGGAAATTAATACACAAACATTATCTAATATCTATTATATTAATCATTATATCTTTATATGTTTTAGAATGATCTCCATGTATATTAAGTAAATATTAATTCTAAAAAATTACACTCAAAACACATTTATAAATTGACTCATCCTCAACCCCTTAGAACCCACTAATACCATATAGTTATTTTATGATTTTATACCCTTTAACTATAAAATAAATATTAGTTGGGTTTTTGGTAGATTATAATTCCAATAATGATGACTAAATCTTTTATTCCAAAGGAAACACAATCAAGAATGATAATATTCATAGTGTATCAAAAATATTTCCCAATGTTACTCTATATCCTTCAATCATCCACTCATTCTAAAAAATAACTTATACAACAAAAATATTATAATAAAATTTTTATGAGTTTTTGAGTATTATAAATCAATTATATTTTATAAATCTTTTTCTCATCGATAAGTATATATTTTTCTGGTTTGTGACAGATCAATAGTTCACTTAAAAGACTCAATATAAAAATTTCTAAATTCCACCATGAATAATTATCACAAAATTAATATGGGTAATATATAACATAAAAGTGTGATATACATTAGTAAAATGTTCCTTATGTATTACTTAAATATGAATTATCAATATTATGTTACTCATTTTTATCAGTAAATTACCTAATTGTTTTATTTAATTCCATTTTGATGATCTATATTAACAATTTCAATAAAATGAAAAGTTGAAAACAAAAATATAAATGAAATAAACCTTATTTTCTTAATTTTTTGATGTAATATAATTTTTCAACTCCATTCCATCCTCCACTATGCTAGAAAAAATTTACTAGAACTAAATAGGAATTTTACATAAATGGGAGGCCCTTACCTAATGTACATATACTCACACACTAAAATCTCCATATACAATTATATAATGAATAATGATAAATAAATAGACTAATCAATTCTTCATAATCTTTAAGTATCTAATAATTGATCATCAAAGCACATTACCAATGTAAAAAAATGGAAAATTGATCACAAACACCATAAAAAGATGTCTAACCTGATAATCCATGTGAGCATAGTCTAAGGAAACAATTTCCAAGATGAAGCGCAACCCTGGTACCTCCATTAGTATGAAATTATAAGCACCTCACCTAAATGCTTATCCTAAATCTTTATAAAAACATATTTTCTCATTATAGTCCTTAATATTAACTGCTAGAACCCTTATAGGGGTGATTATTTACATACGAAGTCGAAAAAAAAGAAATATAAATGATTTCATGAACTGAAATACACTCATATCCAACCATAATCAATATTTTATATAATTGACATGAAAATCCAATTTATACATATAGAATGTAGTCATGGAATTGAGTATAGTACCAATATTATCTTTTAGTCATGAAATTATAATCATCTACCATAAACCCAGAATCATATGACCCATCAACCGACAAAACCTCTCTATACCTATAGTGGGGATTATGACACCCAAGAAGTGAATGTGGAAAACTAACCCCCAAGTATAATCTTGTTCCATTAAAATTCCCACTATGATATGAATGTGAAATAACTTACCCAATGATATAAGATTCAACATAATGTAATACTAATAATAATAACACAATTATATTATCATTAGATAAAGAATACTTCCCATAATTCATTGGGGGATAATTTAGCCAACCTGAAGGATGTTATGAAAATATTATACCCTAACATTCTAATATGGGTGATTTCAACTAATTATATGATCCCAAAATCAATAAAATATTGTTAAGACAGTGATTCGTAGGTTCATCCATGATTCTTATTAATTCATATAACTATCATTGGATATGTATCCCCTTTCCCATCCCAAATATAAATTCTACTAGATGGTGGTATTTTGTGGCCCTAATCTAAGAAACATTGGAGTAAATGATAGTCTAAAAGTTTAAATGAATTTTAATCAAAAATTGATCATCTAATCTTGTATTGTATCTATATATGGAATCAACAATATGAAATAAAAATTGCATGTGACATGTCACATGGCATGTATAACATTATTTTAAACATGTTGTGTCTCACACTACCCAGATATGGATCCACCAAGAGGTAAGAATGGTTTTTCCTATTCATTCACAGTAATGTATTCTACAAGGATTCCATGGTAGTTTACACCACATATTCATCGAGTGGGTTGCCTATAGTCACATGGAATGTGGTCCAAGTGACAATATTATGTCATATGTTTCATATATTAAAACCCTAGTTCTGTATCGACGACCATAAAAAATTTTCATATTCTAAAATAAATTTCTTATAGCCAATTATTTTCCATAAACACATTTTCCACATAAATATTCACCATTTCATTCTATATTTCCATTATATTATCATAAAATCATAAAACTATATTGACAGTCATAATGGGAATTCCATTATTTAATTTCCATTCATCTTAGATTGATAAAATATATTATTGTCTCCTCATATATCCGTCTAATAAAAAATCATCACTGAAATCTCTATTTATTTTACCAACGTCATCGATCATCCATTATTTATAGAACCTTCACTCCAAACCCACAACAATGACCCATGGATCCAACACAATTTATTCAATGAATATTTTTCAACATTTTTTGAACCACCATACCAATATATTATGTCAATATTGAATTCGAAGAACATGTGGAAATCTATAAAACAAATAATATAGTGAAAAATAAACATATTCCACTAATCATCACATATGTTCAGGAAAATCAAAGAGACGTGTGTTATTCAGGTATTCCAAATCAATTTAATAATAATAAAATATTAAATAAAAGCACAAAATCTCTCATGTCTATTATAATATTTACTTAAAGTCTAAATTCCTTGTTTAATTAATCCCTAGATGCAATGATATCCAAAATAGAGATTGAAATGCATAAATTTTTTTTACAACATCTGTGTTGTACCAATAACATGATAAGATAATGTTTATGAAAATGGAAATGGTGATCCTAAAAAATTCAATTGTTATTGGCAAGTTACACTAAATATATTCCTCAATTAAAAAATTACCTCATCTGTTATTAATGATTATGTAATAGTGATACCCTATGTCCTTGTAAATTCATTGGGTTATATAGATAACCTCACAGAATTGGAATAACATGGTTTATATTTATATAATCTCTAATTTTAAAAAATTAATAAGAAATTATAGTAATTTATTATATTAATAATTTATTTAATGTAAAATTAATTCATTTTACTAAAATCTGAATCATAAAAATTACTAGGTTATTTCTACAGTGTAATTCACATTTTGGATTTCACAGTCTTATCATGCTCCACAAGAAAGGCTTCATTAAGGCTATAATATAATGTTTTTATAATTTTAGACACATTTTCCTAGTATATTTAATACTTTTAATATATAATCATTCGAGATTCAGGACACAAAACACTCCACATTGACACAAAAATTAGTTCTCGAAATGTTATATAATATATGCAAAGGAACTGAGAAAACATTTGTCCCATTATAATATTGCATCACTTGAAACATTTGATCATAAAAATATGGAAATACAAAAAATATTATTGTATGGATATCAAATATGATCCTCTGGTTCCAATGATATATCTTCAAGATGCATGTTTTTTGAGCGAACAAACACAATGGGAATCACCCAAAAATAATATTTTTACACCCATCCTTGATTACCATTGGGTGCTATGAGTGGGGTCTTTATATTCATAATCCAAATAATCATAGAAATTAAAGTGCATAGAACCATTAACATATCTCCTAAAACATTACACATGGAAAGAATCATTGGCACAATCCTACTACAAATTTAATGATGGGTGCAAGAAATCCTCACTCATATTGTATAGAACATCAAATGGATCAATGAACATTAATTATAGAATACTGGACTAGAAAAATATCTTTATACAACATCAATTTTTGGCCATCAGGAACACATGGCCTCCCTAAATGAAAATAAGGGCCACTAACATTGGTCATTATTGAATGTCAAACAACAATGACTTCTCCTCAACATATCCTGAATGATCATAACATTCTTCATTTATTCTTTCACCAACTCCTACCTCATACCATTTTATTCTCCAAAATCCTACTAGTATAGAGGTTACTTCTAAGGTCACCCATAAATGTCAAAAAATTTAATAATTCCAAGATATTATGAATTCAAATTTTAATGTAAAACTACACTATGGGTTTGGGTTATTCGTAGATTCAAGAAAAGGAAAAAAGAAAATCTCACTACATATCCTATAGATGTGAATGGTACATTAGGTCTATCTATCCATTTTATAATGGAACGTTGTTATCATTCGATACTTATTCCCAAATTACTCATTATATCATATCCATGAGTATGATATAAAATGAGAATAAAGGTATAATAATATTATCTTAGTAATTATATGGAGGAATCTAATCTCCTATAAGTATAATAGTTTCATGATTTCTACTTAATATGATTTTATTCTATAATGGAAGTTAAATGACATATTCTGGCCATTAATGATCACATAAATAATGTCATGACCTCACAAATTGTATGGAGATATTTTCATTTAATAATTCAATATCTAATCCATCATACATTATATAAACTCAATGTACTCTTAAACCCCCACGAGAACTATATTCATAACCTTCACTTACTAATAGTCTAGACATCTAGATATGTCTCTAAAACACCTTATTCATTCTTGTCCACCAAAACATCCACCAAATATCCTAGTATGTTATTTATACTCAAGGATATACTAGTTTGGTCTATGTGTGGAATTATCTTAATAAATCCTCGGGAAGTATGAATTAGAGGATAGTATTTCTTTAGAACAAAATGATATTTTCCATTCCATTGAAAAATCCATCTCTAAAGCATGTCATATGAATATCTGTTTGTGAAAGACCCCATGGATAATATCCAAAATTTGTGACTGCATTATGTTATATAAAATATAAGGGGTTATAACTATAATTAATAAATATTCAATAACTATATTCTATATAAAATATTTTATATGGAGAAAAACTAATCTAACACATTGGTTGGTAATAGGGATTGACAAGTCCTTATAAGATAATTTTCCACCAAATTAAATTTTCTATAATTACAGAATGTATCAAAATCATTGTCATATAGGAACAAAATACACCACCTATATCTCTATATTAGATATATTTGTGGGTGATATACTTGATACTTTTGTGGTTTGAATAAACTAAAAAACTCTAAATAAAATGGTTACTCTTTATCGTATTCTAGGTGTGCGACACAGTTACCAGCTCTAGGTCATGTGACTCATTGTTCTTATCCAAGGGTATCCAATATCTGGATCCATATTCCATCACTTCCATCCTCTACATCAACACCCTCTCTATCATGGTTATAAATGGATAAAATATCATTATATACCCAACCCCCATATTCAGAAAACTAGGATATGAAATAATGTCAATATCAAATGATAATTATCAAATTCATTTTGAAACATATACAAGTAGATAAAATTATTTCTTTTTCGGGTTAAAGAATTCAAAGTAGTTATAATTCTGTTGAAGTATGAAATTAAACTCTGATAATATCCATCCATCTTGGAGAATCTCTTCAACTATGTCACACCCTTGAGTTGTTAACAGGATAAAACATTATCGATCATTGTGTTTTCCACAAACTCTCTCACCTATGTTATTAAATTTCCTATAATGTGGATCAATATAATATTTAAAGAATAAATTATAGTTTTTTATGTAGTTTATCATATAAATTAATGTCTATTCTCATCTTCAAATGATATGCAACCCCTGTAACAGATGCTGAGTATAAGAGAATGTCATTGATAAAGACCACTAAATACTAGTGAATTAAACCATAGAAAATATAGTTTATGAACTCCATAAACATTATTTGAGTCTTCCATATGAAAATATTAATAACAAGGTACAAGAAATTATAATAAAACAACACGTAATACAATCATATTTATTCACTCCTCATTAACCAATAACTATTGATATCTTTACTTGACATTCAATATTGAGAACTAATTTTACCCAATCAACAAAAAAAGGTTCATTAATTCTGCTTATTGTTTCCATATTCATAATTATGACCATATTTGGGAAAACATAATAAAAATAATAATTTTTCCCATCTGTAATGATTCCAAATTATATTAGGGATTCCATGGGGGGTGCACTGGGTAGATAAACCATTTATAGTGAAGGTCCTAAAAATGCATTCCCAACTCTTGATGCTCTGTGATATCCACATAATATATTACTAAAGATATAATATTGTACTGTAAATTCACGTAAACATAGATTTCTATATCCTCTTGAGGAGGTTAACTAGGAACATCCTCTATAAATTTGTCACATTCCCACCCCAATTGAATGAACAATTACTAGTTCAATGGGATATAAGGCATAAAATACACCACTATTTAAACTATATGCTACTCAATAGTATCAGGGGGTATTATTTTACTATAGGGAGACTATAACATATTTTTCGTAGAAAAAATGACAATTATGTAGATAATTATCTAGAAAATAAATAAATAAATCACAAGAAGATAAACAACACTATATATATATGATATCATAGTGGTGAAAAATACGAATCATGAATATCAATGAAGAATTCATAAACGAATTTTTAGGATATGAAATTATATCAAAATAAAGAAAAATAATATATTCCATTATCATAATGAGTAACATCACATTAATCATATCTCATATTCAAAAAATAATACAATAATTAAGCATTCATAGTAGGAAACTTTCCTATGTCACTTCGCACATCCATGAAATCATCCCAATGTTCAAAAAATTTCCCAATTAGTGAGTGAGTATAACATAGAAATCTGTCCCCATATTTTATAATTAATGTCCAATATGTGAAAATAAAATATATTAATTTAGAGTTATTATAATATTTTGTATTATTGTATTTGAAACCATATTGATCTAGAGTTAATTATGGGATTCAAAAATTACCCCAACTATTTCTTCCTAAGAAATATGTCTCTTATCATGTTACATTTCAGTTGGTATAATGACCTGGCTATAAAACCAAGAGTGCAATTGAAAATAAAATTATGTGATCCAGGAAATTGGTCTACAATTTTTTCACACAACTCATTGATCTAGAATTTAATGGATCCCCATAAGATTCATTCCAATTAGTATTTATAGACAACATTTGTGGATCATTACACATTGTCTATCAATAGGTATTTAAGTGGAATCCAAGAGAGGGACCCTTTAAATTATACTCATAAAATATCTAATTGAGTAAATAAAGATTACCAATGTGTTTTGTGGCCAAACCTGATTGGAATACCATGTGCTTACCCAAGGTGTTCCTTGTTCAATGATATGAAGCTGAACCTTGGATAATATCTACAAAGTTAAAGGTTTTCAGTTGTATTGGATAATATTTTTATGAATAGCTTTGAAATACCTGATATAAAGACACTAACTAGACCTATAAACATTGAAATCACATCAATTAAAATATATTCATTATGTGAATTCCCTAAAGCAATTGAATTTGGTTAGAAAATCCTATTTGATGGCATACAACACCATTGATAGTGTAACCATGATACATATTTTTGAATATTGGAATCAATAATAATAATTTAAATGTATTGTGTATAAATTTCAAGATAAGGATTTTAAAATAGCTTAATTACAACCTTTGAGGTTCATTGTTAGCCCATAATTTTATTATTCCATTAAATATAGAATTTCATAACAATTATGGTGATTTAAATCTATAACTATAAAAGAAAAAACTATTTACAAAACTATATATAAATAAAAAATGCATATATTTTTACATATTAAGAATTAACTTTTATATGTGATACAGAAAACACACAGTAATGTGTTGTTTGGTAACATGATTGTTAATATTTGGTTTTATGAAATTTCATTCCAATCACACACTAATGGTTATTTTTTTATAATTTTCCTTTACACGTATGTTAGAATAGTCACACATTATGGGTATTCTATCTTTGGGTTGGTGACCACCAATGATTTTATAGAGGATCGTATCATGTATTGGTTGGGATTTAGGTTATAAATTAAAGTAACATACTTTTTAGGGAAAATTTGGTAAATACTAGTGTCAGTATAATGAATAATTTTCTAAATGCATTGTATTTTTAAGAATAAAATACATAAAATTTAAATAGGGCTAAGATAGAAATCAACATCCATTTTTATTGTCACTTTAGAGATAGAATTAGAAGTTTTATGAACTAGATAAAAACATAAAAAAAGATAAAAATAAAATTAAAAAATGGAAGAATAAGAAAATATTTATTTATTTTGGAATTGTGTATGACTTCTCCATTGATGCACTCCAAGGATTCTATAACATTAGATGAAAGTAAAATCAAATTATGGATGGAGGAGAAACCTCAATCATGGTGTATAATGAATTGGGAGGCATGTTTTGGGGATTCTATTCAACTAGGGAAAAGAAATAAGTAGTTATAATTAAGTGTTAAATTATGGGAAAACTACAATTTAAACTAAATTACCCAGGAATGCATTTTGGTAAAATGGTAATTAATACCATGCCCCAACTGTTAGAACCCACTTTCAAAATGAACCACACCCCACATAGTGAGTTTCTTGGTTAACTAAACCCTGAGAAAACATTGAATGATAACTTTTTAATAAATTTAAATACCTTAAATTATTCATATTCCACCAAACGTGTTTAAATAAAGAACTCTACACTATTTTTATACATCATGGTTAATGCATTGGTTATTGGAAAACTAAATGCTAGGCATGTGTCTTGATATACATTCGCAAAAAACAAAAAAAAAATAACTCAAAACCATCCAAAAATATCATGAATCCTACCCTACTCCCATGAAAATATATATTGGTGTAAATTTATGAAAATTGAAACAAATATTGAGGGATATTATACATAGAAAACAATCATGGTCCTAAATTCTCAACTATATATGATAAATCAGCCTGGATTTGTATGTTTGAGGTTTTTTGAGATGTTACATAGAAATATTTACAACATTAAGAAACTATTATTGACAACAATTCCAATATATTACCATTTATAGTACCACATTTACATTACACATGAAGCAAATGAACCACTCCATCATGAATATTCTTCATTATATGATCGATGATACAAATATGATACTCTTATAATGATGCATCAACCCCAAATCATCCTCCCTATGACCAAAAACAGTAGATGGGTCAAGATAGTATTTGGTAAGAAGATAAATATGGAATATATTATTAATAAAACAATATCACTATGAAATAGCTAATAAATAATCTTCTAGCCTATCAATCTCAAAAATCATCAATGTAAATATAAATACAAGTTCCATGTTTACCTTTCCCCAAAATAAGGTATGTGAAAATCTAAGAGAAACCCATAATAAGAACTAATACCGAACCTTAAAATCACGATACTATATATTTCAATTGGAATATGAATAATTCATAGATTGGTTCATTTTTATATACGTAATCATTAATTGAATTATTACTTATGTATCTAGAATGGTACTCTTTTCCAATAGAACTACCTCCCCTAAATCTTATTATAATTTATGTGAAGGGGGTGACTAACAATATTAATCCTCATAATGTGGCATCTGAATTATTTTTTGGAAGATATTGTTATATTCAAACTCATTAATGTATAATTTTTAATCCCTTTAGACTCTAAAATATAAAACACAAAATGAATCATGTCCCCTTCTACATGTGTAGTCTACTCAGAGTAGACAATAGTTTTAGGGTGATAATAATCAATTAGTAACACATACAAATAGATAAAAATTTGAAACCCACAAAAAAATGTGTTAAACTAAGAACCCCTATCTGATAAAATTGTACAATGAATTACAATAAATAATAATTCTTCTCAAAACTATTATCTATGAATCTCATACAAAGAGAATGCATCCTGAGTAGGCATCAAAATGGATACCATTGTTATATTGTCCACTAAAACCCATACAATATCAATACCTCAAGCTAAAATTGGTAGCCCAATCCCAAAATATATAGTGACATTCACCCATTCCCACTTTGGGATTATTAACTTCTATATAATGTTGTCAGGTAGAAATTGTTCTTCTGTCATCTATTTTCTAGTGGAATATTTCATAACAATGTCTGATAGTTCCATCTTCATCAATACCCACCATTATTTTCAGCACAAATAATGATACATCATTATTATTCCATGAATCATTTCCCATATAGAATCATTATATTCTCACATAACTTCCCCCCAATTTCCATAAGGTAACCAAATTTGTCTGTAGAAATAAATATTTGTTTCATCATCAATAACATAATTAGGTGGTGGATCCATGCCATAAACATTGTCCGTTTAGGATAATATATTAAAATTAGAATTATTATTCACATTTTTTTCAAATAAAAATGTATGGTACCACTAATTTAGGTATACAAATAGGTTTCCCCAAACAATCCTAAATATCTTAATGGATATAATCAAATAGATCCATCAACTTCTATTCACAGTTACCTTTCTGAATTAGTTGATCATTTCTGTTTCAGCTCAAAGCATCATAAAAAACATTCTCTTTCCCTTACATATTGAAATCTTAATGTAAAAAAGGCTGAGTATATCCATCCACCCTTATATTCTATTGTATTTCTCCCCTGAGAAAATATATATTTGAGTCTCTTATTTTCCATGTACACCATAGGAAGCTCGTATAGGTGGTTACAAATATAGAGTATAAATGTTAAAATTTATGTTTTGGTCAGGTGTTAAGTAATTTTACCTGTGATTACGGAACTAATATGACTCATACACCATTAATTAATTCTCTTATATTGATAGATCTCCGAAACTAATTCCTATTATTTCATAATAAGCAGTATATTATCTTCTAGGATAATGAAAACTCATGATCAGTGCTATGGTAAACTAACCATTAAACACTTGGTAAATTATAATTATAAGTGTCAGATGATATAAATAATTCAAATTCTTTATTGAAGACATTATATAGTGTTTTAAAGTGTAAATTGTTCTAAATTAATCACTTGTTGTTAGTGCATAATCCCATAAATCTATGAATACTGGAAAAACATTCCCTAAACCCAAGAAAAACCTGAACTCCACTTCATTATATCCACCAATACCCATTATTTTAATATTAATTAACCCATGAAATTAACTCTACCAATATAGAAGAAACATATGATGTGTTTTTCAAAATATTGATTCTCATGAAGAGCAGTAAAAATGTACTCTAAACAACACAGTTTTTCCTCACTAGAACTTGACTACATAAAGATGTCACTAAAAAAATGTATGCAAAGGAATCTAGATACTTAATTATTTCCTGGTTCAATATGTCTATAATGTTAAATGATTACTTTGTTAAACTAAAAAATAATTTCCATATATTCATTTATTTCATACCTTCTTCAAAATTATCTATTATTTATTTTCTGAGGCATATCTCACACTTGATGACAACTTCATCTCAAATAAATCTTATAGAATTCCCTTGATCCTTGTATATGTTCAATCATATCATCTATATGTGGAATTGTGTACTATTTATTAATGTTATGTTGATTCATCCACATTTAATCAAAATTTAATAATAAAACATCATCCACCATACATGAGGGATGTGCCAGTGAAAACCAACAGGTTGTATATGGTTTTATAATACTCTTGTATTCTAGGGCCTCCAACCACATAACATGTTTCAAGTAGTCCATAGTATCCATCCACTATATTGGAATGGATAAATATTCTACCTCTGAAAAAATCGCAATTTTAAATTTAAGAACAATCTAGAGAGGCATCATATATAATTATTCAAGGAATATTTCCTTGAACTAGTCCACAAAAAGAGATTTGAAAACATGTTTTATACTATAATCATATAGTATGGGGATGAAAATCATGGATGCCTCACCTAAAAAGACCCTAAAATTCTAGAATGACCTATTTATACATCCCATTCAACACATGTGAATATTCTTTCAACCATTAGTTCATTAAAAATTTTCCTTTATATGGTAAAAGTCGATATGATCTCATAATTATACCAAATAGTTTATTCAGGTAATCATGTCACATCCACAATTAACAAGGATGAAAAGGTCCAATATAAATTGGTAACCTCTTATATAATGGGGACTCATTTTCAAAACTGAATTACATCTAACTAGATTAATATGGTGTGTCGATAGATATTACCCAATAATGATATTTGACATTAACTCTTGGGGTTCACTTCATAATTTTATATTTGATCAACTGTAAGGTATCTATGCCAAAAAAAGGATGATACTGATGTCGAGACCAACAATATTACACCACTAACTATAGATAGACAGATTCATTACTCAATAGGTGTGGGTTACACTACATGTAACTAATATATCCATAGACTAGAGATATTACCTGACCTCCCAAATAAGTCCCTCTATACTAGTAATGTGAATCCTATTTTGGGAATACTCAACCTCAACCTCCTCCTTAGTTAAAATTACTAGTAATACACTCTCTTTTATGTAGGTGTAGGTCTATATATCCAACTGCAGAACACTAATCTTTTATTGATTCCCTCTCACTAAGAATCATTAAAATGTTCAGATATAATATTGTGAAATGGTATAATGTTCCTTAGGGTCAACACTGTTTTAGATCCCAGTCACACTAGTGGTTCATGTGACCCTTCCTAGAACACTAATGACAAACCAAGGAATAGCTAGTGAACATATCTTATAAGAAGCAACACTGATAGGAAGTTTGAGAGTGATTAGCATTTTAATGGACGGTCCTATTCATATATTAGTATTATAACTACACTAAATAATTAATTATGATTCCCTATTATTACTCTCATATATAAGGGAATGATTCTCTATTTTAGTAACCATAGTTAGTGGAATTACATTCAGCTGAGATTGAATAACATAACGAACACAATCCTCAACCTGTATCTACCCAAATGTCTCATCGTCTCCAACAGTGGGTGAAAAGAACTAAATCTTAGTTCAATGATCAGAATAATACATTATAAACATATTATATATTTTTATATTCATGAATTCCCCACAAGGAAAAACATTAAATGTCTCTAGAAAAAAGTAATCAATGAAGAATGTTTGGAAGTCCTTCTAGAACATGAATCAATTATAAACTTCTTTAGAAAGAAGATAACATAATCACATGGAAGATCTGTAAAAACATCAATTTTCAATTTTTAACTTTATATTCAATGGAATCTATAAATTAGATAATATATCATTCATCGAATATAAGGAATAATTTGTATCTTTGGGACCTCCTTTCTTAGAGAATGAAGTCAGATGCTACTACTAGACGCCCCTATTCAAGACAGAAATAGTTAGTTAAACAAGTGGAGTTCCATCTATATAATTTACATTATGTGGAAAATACCCTATAGGTATATCATTAATTATCAATCCATGAATATTATAACCCAACCTTAAACATTACATAGTATTGATCAATGTAAATAATTTGAATTTAATTGAGTTCAAGAATATTTTTAAGTATAGATCTTTATAGAATTAGGTGAGAACTCATACATAAAAAAATAAATATTAAAATTATACACTTCTACTCAGTATACATTTTTTCATATAACAAAAACTATTTAAAAAGAAACATGGGGTTGTTTCATGTTTTAATAGCATAACTTTTCATTCATCCCATACGTGACTATATTATTCATTAAGGCCTATAGAAAAGATTTTAAAACATGAGATGAGATTATAAAGATAAATAAGGGAAATAATAATAAATAAAAACCATTAGTATTGTTAAAACCTTATAACCCATTCAATGTTCTTTGATCGGATTATAAAAAACTTTTTCACATGAATAACACCCTATGTTTTTTCTCAATGAAAAACACTAAAACCAATAAAAGGAAGAAAAAACACCTTTAGGTGACTTATGTCATCATATACATAAAACCCTTTCAAACCTCTTCCAATTTGAATAACCATACTATTTTCTTCTAAATTAGAGATATATAATGTGGATCACCATTTATATTAGCAATATCGGGCTCACACGTGAGCTATAATGATGATCAACCCTTTATATATGTTGTGTTAGGATCATCCATGAGCAATAATGGGGCACAAACCTTTGTATAAGTTTTATTGGGGTCACCCAATTCATATAACGCTCATCTACCATTTCATTAAAAAAAATTCATCATAAAACCCCTTTGAAAAACTCACCTAATCCCAAATGAAAAACATTTCCATATAAAAATAGCAGTTTCATTTAAGATCCCATTTCCAAAACCATGATCCCCAAATATAGGAATATGGGATTTAATTAAATTACATTAATGCTTATAGGGGATTCCAAATATCAAATAAGTGTTTTAGCGGTGTAGAAGACGTTATCACCATATAAGTTAAAACGAATAAGATTCCCTTTACTGTTTTGTAAAGAGAGTATAATGCATTGTATAAAATGATTCCTTCTTGTAACATTGAATTAATTTCTAGATATACATAAAATTTCTTTAATAATCCTTTTTTATCAATATAAATAAATATGTGATTTAATATCATGATGACCAAGATTTGATAATTAAATCTTTAAACATTAAAGGTGTTGCATACCTCTTTAAAAATTTAAATTTTAATATCAATGAGTTAATAAATAACATTATTACAGATACAATATGGATATTAAATTTCATAGTGGTTGTATATAGACCATATAAAATAATAAAGGTGGATATTATAATAAAATGCCTCAATGAAAAGAGATTGAAATGAAGACCCTTACCTTGGGTCCAACTCATCTCATACAATCATTATGTTACTGAATAATAAATATAGGTTAATTTATACTTTATCGAAAACATTTTCAGGTTTATTATTCCATATATATCAATTATTACCATGTTATTGAAAATATATATGTATTTAAGTTCATATTTTATGTTTTGTTGATATTCGGAACATGAGTCGAAAATGTTCTTGTTTTGATATAAAATTGTCCATGTAGTTAAAATCCAATCAACTACAGAATATTATTAATTATTTAAATATCATATATATCCAATATATATGTATTTATAATATTAATAATATTATGATATAGAAAATGAAATGCATTGTTCCTAGAGACAGTAGGTCGTACGTACGCATGAACACTACTTTCATTTCATTGTCTTATTAAAAGAATATTAATCAAATGATATAAAAGTATATTATAATACCACTATTATATTTATTTTACATATGTATAATAGTTATAATAATACCATCCTTTATGCATTCCATGTATAGTTGGAATGAGTCACATCACTTTGAGTGGGCGACAGTCCACACTTCCTCAATTGCAATTATCGTATTTACACAACAAGGAATGAAAAAAAGATATGTTCTAAATAAAAAATACATATAATAGTGAAAATATAAGTATAATTTATATCATATATAAATATATTTCAATCATAATGGCCACAATAAATGGTGTTAGGAGAAAATTGAACTGTCAACGTTTCGTGGGGCAGTAGTTCATCATACACAGAAACATTATGTTTGTATCAATTACTTGAAGGTGTGTGTTTGTATAGTCTGCATACCTTTCATAACAACATCCTATCATATTAAAGATAATACATTTGTTATATATTCATTAATTATAGAGATCATAGAGAGTGGATATGAAAAATAATGTAAATTAACATGAGGGAAGACGTTACCTCTTAATCGGTAACATCTTTTGATTTGGGCTAAAAGGATTTCTTGATTTACCTTATGCCCAATGTAAGGATTCTTAGAGGAATGAAGGGATCATGGGAGATTTTATGTTCAGAAGTTTGATAAGACAAAGGGATTTATATGTGTGAGTAAGTGGGTAGAGGTGGTGGCTTTTTATGAGAGGGAGGACGGGTACTTTAGGAACATTTGGAAATATTATTATTATTTAAAATCATTTTCGAATTATAATATATCCCAATGGATATAATTAAAGGATAAGATGTTGATGGGTCAAAATAATCTCAACCATTAGGTTTTATAAATTTCTAGGTCACTAACATAACCATATCTTTTAACATTAACCCTTGCTTAAAAACATTAACTCTTATAATGTATTCTTGTATTTTCATAATATATTGTTTCTATAGTAACTATAAAATGAAACTATAACCACAAGTGGATCATTAATGTATTTTTTAACATTTTATAAGTCATTTTTAAGAATATTATATTTTTAGAACAATTATATCATTTTATAAAATTGTATTGTTTAATAAAACTCATTTTTGTCAATTTTGACACTATTTAGAAATTGATTTTTGTTAATGTCCTAAAAACTTGATTCTATTGGACCAATGAAAATAAATCAACTATAATATATCATAATCATCCATAAACTTCATTTATGGAAATAATTTTTTCAAATTAAAATTATTTTAATATTCATAATATCATATATTTGAATCATTCATTAATAAGGAAATCACTATATCAACATTGTTTCATAAATAAATTTATTTATATTTTGTTTAAAAATTATTAAAAAACACCATTATGTTTTTTTAGTGAAACATGGGTGGGTCTCCCAACCCATGTCCCTACAAGAATTTATTAAAAAATAAAGATTACAATGAAGTGTCGAGGTGCAATGAATTTACACCAAAAAAAGGGAAAGCAATTACATGAAGATAGAAAAAATACATAACGAATGAAAATAGAATAACTTAAAGTCTTCAAGAAATCCCATCCATCATCCCCTTGAACTCCATAAGCTGAAACCTATTCATATGAAGACCAGATCATCATAATAGAAAGAAATTACGATGTAAAGAAGAATTAATAAAAGAGGAGCATCTGATTATAAAAGATATTAGTTATATAACTATATATTTAAATTTTTTTACTAAAAGATACATGTTTATGTTATATTTCCCATTTAATTAAATTAAATATTATAAAATGTCATTTTCAAACCCAAGTGGCTCCCAAATTCCAAAAAATCATCCAAATAATGCTCATGGTCAGACATATCTCATCGAAATGTTGGGTCAGTGGTAGGTGACAAATCATAGTCACACTTCTGTTGTGGGTTCGATTCCCGCAGCTTTGTCCGACACAACGTATTGTTGTATGGTCTGTGTGTTGTACTTTTTCAAAAACTATATATATTTTTAACAATCCCAAAAATTAATAACCCATAACTTCCTCATAGTTGAATTTCTTATAAAAATACCACAAATCAGCTTTATATTGCATATCATTAGTACTCAAAATGGGATTCTATGACTTTGAACTCCAGATATAACGTAGAATTATAAACCCATGTTGATATACATGGACCTTAAGAAACTTTCATAGTCTCCAATGTATTATAAACTATACTTTGATACTATCTATAAGGCCTCATCCATAAAATATACACATTCATAAGGTATGTATATAATTTTACATTAATTCACTTTCAGGATCTTTTCAGGTGTAGTTATTTAGAGAATCAGTCCATAACATAGAAATAAAAACATAAATACTACAAGTATACACATTTACTAACTCTCTTCTTTTTTCATATAACAAAAACTCATTAAAAAACATGGTGTAATTTTATGTTTTATCTTTATAAATTTTTCATGATCACATCCAACACTCAATTCATCTTTAAGTCATATGAAAAACATTTCAAAACATGGGTTGAGCATAGAAATCTTAGTAAGGTAAATAAAAATAAATAAATACTATTAGGTATATTTAAATCTTGATAACCCATTCAATGTTCATTGATAAGATTAAAAAATCATCACATGAATAACACTCAACCTTTTTGCTCAATGAAAAACACTAAAAAACAAGGAAAACAATTAAAACTTTTTAGGTGACTTAGATAATCATATATATATATATAACCATTTCAAACGTACTCCTATTAAAATAACCCTATGTTTTACTTCCAAATTGGAAATCTATAATGGGAATCTCCCTTAATATAAGCTATATCGGGCTCACCTATGAGCCATAATGGTGTGCGACCCATCATATATGTTGTTTCAGACTCACCCGAGAGCTGTAATGGGGATCTAACCTTTGTAAAAGAGGTATTGGCCTCACCCCATTCATATAATTCTCATTTAACCTTTCATTAATAAAACATGTTCATAACCAAACCCTTTCGAAAAACTTATCTAATACCGTATGATAAAAATTTCCATATAAAATTTCCATTTTCATCGAAAATCCAATTTTCTAAACCAAGATACCCAAATAAATGAATAAAAGGTTTTTAAAAATACATTAAGTCCTATAGTGGAATCCAAATATAAAATAATGATTATGGTGACATAGAAGTTTTCATCAATGTATATCATAAAACAAATAACATTCATTTTTTCATTTTGTAATGAAAGTAAAATGATTTGTATTAAAATATTCTTATTTAAAACATTGAATGAAATTATACATAAACATAAATTTTCCTTTATAATCCTTTTATATCCATATAAAGAAATATTTAATTTAATATCATGAAGACGATGATTTGATAATTAAATCATTAAATGATCAAGGTGTCCCATAACACATTGAAAATTTATATTTTAATCTCCATTAATGAATATAAAAAATTATTATAGATAAAAAATGGACATTAAATTTCATAGTGGATCTATATACACATTTTAAAAGAATAGAAGTGTATATTATCAAGAAATTATTCAATTAAAGGATATTGAGACAAAGCCCTAGACATTTATCATGACTCATCACATACAATTATTTTGATCATAAATAATAAAATTAAGTTAATTTTTAATTTATTAGGAATATTTTAAAGTTTATTATTTCTTTTATATCAATTATTGAAATTTTATAAAAATTATATAATTATTTAAGTTCATATGGGACATTTTTTTGAAATTCGATTCTTATGTCAAAAAAAGAAGTTATTTTCATTTAGAATTGTCCATGTAGTCAAAATTACATCATCTCTAGAATATTATTCATGATTTAAATACCATATACATCTAGTATATATGAATTTATAATATCCATAATATTTTTAGATAATAAATGATATTCATCTTTCATGAAGGTGGTAGGTCTTACGTACGCATGAATGATACTTTCATTTCATTTTCATAAATAGAATAATAATAATAATAAATTGTTATAAAAGTATATTATAATACCATTATTATATTTATTTCATTTAGGTCTCATATGTTATACAAAACTATACTTCATACGTTCCATGTATAGTGGGAATGAGTCACATTGCTTTTATGGGGAAATATTCCACACTTCCTCAAACAAAATTATCATTTTTACACAACATAGAAAGCATAAAGGTATTTTCAAAATAAAACATACAGAAAAATAGAGAAAATATAAATATAATACATATCATATATAAATTTATTTCCATCATAATGGCCACAATGAGAGGTGGTAGGATAAAATTGAACAACCATCGTTTTGTGAGGAAGTAGTTCGCCATAAACAGAAATAGTATATTTGAATCCATTAGATAGAGGTTTGTGTAAGTGTAGTTATAATAAATCTCATAAAAACATAATATTTTATTGAGGATACCAATTTCTTTATTTAGTCATAGAATATTGAGAACATAGGGAGTTCATAATAAAAATAATGGAAAGGATGTTGAGAGAAGACGTTACCTCTAAATCAGGTAACATCTTTTAATTTTCACCAAAAGGAATTATTGGATTTACTTATCCTCAATGTAAGGATTCTAAAAATAATTTATATTTTGTGGGAGATTATTTTAGTAGAATTTGTAATATCCAAGATGATTAAGAGGTCTGAGTAAGTGGAACGTAGGTGGTGTCCTTTTATAAGAGAACGGAGGGGCAGTTTAGGGAAGTCTTGAAGAATTATTTTATTAAAATATTATTTTTAAATTATAATTGTTCCAAAAATATATAATTCTTTGATAAAATGAATATGGGTGTAAATCATCTCAACCAATAGGTTTTAGACATGTTTAGGTCAAAAACATAACCCTATCTTTTAGCATTAACCCTTAGTTAAAAACATTTACTTTTACCATGTCTTCTTATATTTTCATAATATATGGTTACAATAATAACTATAAAATGAAAATTTACCCAAATGTGGATTATTAATGAAATTTTTAACATTATTTTAGTAATTTTTATAAATCATAGATTTTTTGTACTATTATGTGATTTAATAAAATGGTATTTGTTTTAAAAACTACTTTGGGTCAATTTTGACAGTATTATGTAATTTGGTTTTGTAAAGTCATAAAAACACTATTCCTTTAAAACAAAGTTATTAACTCATAGATACTATGTCATAGTCATCCATATAAGTTATATATACAATAAAAATGTTCAAATTACATTTATTTTAATAATTATAATATCATTTATTTGAATCTTTCAATAAGAAGATAATCATTTCCCAATCATTGTGTCATATATAAATTTATTTAAATAATGTCAAAAAAATATAAATAAAAAATCATGATATATGAAATATTTTTCATATTTATAGTGACTATTTATAGATATATAGATCAGAAATATAACCCTATAATAAAACGTACTTAGAAAAAGATATATGTTTATGTTATGTTTCCCTTTTCATTAAATTAAATATTATAAAATATAATTTTCCCAACCAAGTGGCTGCCAAATGCAAAATGTTCCGCCTAAGGATTTTCGTGGTCAGAAATTCCACATAAAATAGTATTATAGACCATTTATGGGTATTTATATATTATTTTTATTATATTTTTTTACCCATATTTACCTGATTTATCCTTTAACCATGGTAAATAAAAAAATTATTAATGTTACTATTAAAAATATATAAAAAGAAAATGCACCTTTTAAAAATAATGGAATTTATGATTCCAAATATGTAAACCATTTTTATAATTTCGAAACCCATAATTTGTAGTATTGAATTTAATATCAATTATCTTTATCAAAACCAGAAAGCAGGTTTTTAAGAAGTTAAAACTATCAAAAGACTGAAATTTTTTCATGTCCAATATCAATGTGAAATTACTTGAAATGACCAAAATTTTATTAAATGATAAATATATAATAAAATTAAAATTTAAAACTAATTAAAATAAAAATATAACCATAAAAATAAATTTGATGAAAAAGCAGGTTTGAATTAAAATGCAGTATTTTTCACTATTCATTAAAAAAATACAATTTTTCAAAAAAAATGCCAAATTCACAACCAATGTATATTTTTCAATACCTCTTTAAAATAAGATGATTATTTTCTCAAATAGAAAATAAAAAATATACAATGAAAAGTTTTATAAAGGGATTCCCTTCAAAAATCAGTAAAATGGCCTTTTATAAGTATTAGAGTATTTTATAGTCAAAATTGGATTCTTTCTCATTTTAAGACTCTATGATTTATTGGATAAATGTAAAAACATTTAAAAAATATGTGTAATCATACTATATTTACTTATGTTCATTCCTTCCAACACAACACCTATGCATTGACAATGAATAAAAATAAAAATAATATTATTGTATATTTTTGTATATAACATAATGTTGTGTGCAACATAAGATGTAGAGAAACACATTGTTACTTATCAAGTATCTATCATAAAATGTTTTTTAATAATGTAAAATTCATATTTTATTCATAAATATTAATAGTTATAAAAAAATTATTCTATAAATACCCTGGATGTTACACTGAATGATTTGTGATACAACAGGAGGTAACATACTTTGTAGTATTTGTAGAATCACCTGTAGTTTCGGTCCCTCCCCTAAATAGAAATGTTATCAACACCTTTCAAGAAATGGACACAGGGTTTTCATGTGGGAATGTATCTACAATACTATGAATAAACTTCAGATCCCAATTTTACTATACATGTCATTATAGATAGGGAAATTAATAAAATAAACTTGGTGTCGCTACCTTGGTTACCATAAATTCATAAAAGTATTTAATTTATAATATTAAATTATATCCAACAACTCATTAATCAGGTTATGTTATATTGTTATGTTAAATTTTTGTATCATAATAGTTTCATTATAGAGACTCTCAATCCCAGTGTGTATATGCATACACTCTTTTTGTCAAAATTGGCCCCTAATTTAACTACAATCAAATTGTATAATTTTTAACATTAGGGAGAAACATTTAACAAGTCTAAAATATAATGGATAAGTTTTTTTGATTTACATTACCATGTTATAGAGGTTTAAATATTATATGATTCAATTAGAACTCTGTTTAATTGAATCCATTATAAATTATAAGATTAATAAACAATGATTATAATTTTACGACTATATTAATGTTGGTTATGAAAAATTGCATCATAAAGATTTGTGGTCAAACAAAATTTATGTTTATGAGGAAAATTTATATAAGGAATTTTACTTAATAATTAAATAATCATTATTTTTTTCAAGAAACCACTTTGATGATTTTTTAGGTTTATAGTTTTATAGAATTAGGCCACAACTATTAAATAATAGACCCAAACATTACATGTGGAAAATTACACTCAGTATCCCATTTTTCCACCAAAGGAGAACCCTTTAAACAAAACATTATTTCTTATTATTGATAAAAATATTCTTGAATTTTTCCTTTCACTTACTCATCCTAAAACCATATAGAAAACATTTCAAAATATTTGTATGAGCATAGAAAAGACCAGTAAGGAATATATAATGAGGATGAAACCTGTTAGTCCATGAATATTGAAAACCCCTTAAAACACTTTTATAAATGCATAATTTTAACCCATAAAATAGAAACTATTTATCTTACATTATGTAATAATAACATTAAAACAAAAAAACATATAAATTATAATAGATAATGCTCACTTGTAGAATCCATATCATACTTACTTTTTATCTTTCACAGCTACATAGGGATTAACCCTCGTTGTTTCATTTGGAATACCCATAAAAGTATATTCCCTAAATCTCTTAGGAGAAAAAATATTGTTTACATCCATCACATTACCCAATGCATCAGAGATCTATCATTATCTAACCCTCCCTCATTTTATCACGGAACCACCTATATAGATAAGCAATTCCCATGAACCATAACATAATTATAAAATATGGACAAGAATAAAGGAGAAATAATATTTCCAAATTGAAATCATATGAAACCATATCAAGATATTGATAAAATAAATCTATTCTAAAAACCATTTTCAATTAAAAAATACATGAAAATGAATAAGGTAATTATTTTTCTTTTTACAAACCTTACGACTTCTAGAGGAATCCAAATATACAATAATGCATATAGCAGCTGAAAGGTCCTTGTCACCACATAAATTAAAAAGAAACATTAATTTTATAATTTATTAAAACTATTTGTGAAACATAATTCATTTTAAAAATTGAAGAATTAAATTAAATGTAAAATGAGTTGATTATACACCTTATAAAAAGATTCTGTATCTATATATTCCTCAATGAAAGGATATAGATATGATGTCCCTTACCTCGAGTTAGAATTGTGTTGTTCATCCTTTTAATTCATGAATAATAAAATTTGGTTAATTTCTAATTTCATGAGACCCTTTTCATGTTTATTTTTCCTTTTATATCACTTATTACCATGTTATAAAAATTACATAATTATTTATGTCAATATCAGACATTTTGTCGATATTCTATACTTGAGTAAAAAATGAACATGTTTTGTTATAACTTATCCATGTAGTAAAAATTCCATCTTCTCTAGAATACATTTCATGATTTTAAAATCATAAAAATTTTTATGTATGTATTTAAAATATTCCATAACAATTGAAGATAAGAAATGAAATGCACCATTCATGGAGACGGTAGGACGTACGTATGCATGAACGCTACATTCATTTATTTGTCATATTAATGGAATGAAAACTAAATAAGACATCATTATATTGTAATTATAGTATAAAAACAATGTTATCTATGATACATAAGTTAATTAACACCATCAATGATACGTTCCATGTAGGAATGAACGATTCATATAACTTTGTGAGGGTGGTAGTCCACCCTTACTCGAATTAGATTATCATAATTACACATTATTGAAAGAATAAAGGTATTTTTTAAATAATTATTAATAAATCATAGATTAAATATGAATATAATATATATCATATTTTTTAATTTCATTCATTTATATAATTTTGGTTTAATGATTATCATGTAGAAGGAATCGCATCACATCATGGAGATGGTAGGTCATACATACGTAGAAGCGATGATATCATTCACTTAATGGTTAAACAGTATAGAATTGGATTCTATATTAATTATATCTAATAATTATAATGTTATATTAATTATTTACATCCATTATACTCATCATTATACCCATATAAATTATGTAATGTTGAATGACAAATTACACCATGGTTTGGAGATGATAAGTCGTATGTACACACACTTGGGGATATTTTTATTCGTAGGATGTATGAAAAGAGGTATAATGTTATAAATTAATTTTAATAACATATAATCATGTATAAGATACTATATTTGTTACTTTAATAATGAAACTACATAAGAAGTGGAAGTAGAAAAAGAAAAAAAATTTAAAATAGGTTAAAAAACAAATACCTCTTTTTTGAGAATCTCCTTTTGATTTTTAGAAATGGTCCCCATAGGTTAGATTTATTCCCAATGTGTGGCCTCTAGTAATAATGGTGTGATTTTGGGAGGCTTTTTAGTAGAATTTGAATGAGTAAATGGGCTTGAGAGCTGTCAGTAAGCAGGTAGAGGTTGTGGCCTTTAATAAGAGGGGGGAGGGATACTTTAGGAATGTCTGGAAATATTATTTTATTATAAATTTTTTTCGAATTATAATAGTACAAAAGTGATATATTTCTATAATAAGATGATTATTATTATAAATAATCTCATCAATAATATTTTAGACACATTTATATTATAAAATTAACTGTATCTTTTAGCTTTTAGCTTGAGTTGAAAACATTAACTCTTATCATTTCATCTTGTATTTTCATAATATATGGTAAATATATTAACAATAAAATGTCATGAAAACTAAAAGTGTATCATTAATGAAATTCGAAACATTATATAAGGTATTTGGTCGAATAATATATTTTTAGGATAATTATATCTCTTAATAAAATGGTATTTATTTTATGAACTCATTTTTATCAATTTCAACTCTAATTAGTAATTGTTTTTTTACGTCATAACACCTTGATTACTTCAAAAAAGCCTTTAAATCATCCCTAACATGTCAATGGAATTGAAAAAATTGTTGGATGGAATAAAAAGGTTCAAATTACATTTATGTTAATATTTATCCTATCATTTATTTGAATCATTAATTAATTAGGTAATCACTACATCATCATTGTGTCAAAAATAAATTAATTTATTTAATGTATAAAAATTGTAAATATATTACAATGATGTAGAAAATATTTTTATATTTATAATTACTATTTATATTCATATATATTAGTTATATAACCCTATATTAAAATTTTTTTTAGTAAAACATACATGTTTATATTATATTTCACTTTTCATTTAATTAAATATTATAAAATGTCATTTTCACACCCAATTTACTCCCAAATACCAATGGTTCTTCATAATGATTCTACTGGTCATAACTATATCATAAAATAGTATTATAACTTGTTTTAGGGTAGTATTATATTATTATAATATTACTTTTTACCCTTAATTACATGATTTACACTTTAACCATGTTAAATAAATATAATTACTAAAGTTATTATTCATAATGTCCAAAAATATTGAAGTACCTATTTACACAATTTAGAAATTATAAATCTCAAAATGGAATCCATTTTGTCAAATTAAAAGCAAAAATTTGTAGTAATTAATTTAAGATTAATTCTTGTTGTAAAAATTCGAACACTTGTTTTTAAGAAGGAAAAACTATCCAAATATTAACACGTGTTTTTGTCCAATTCAAAAGTGAAAGTAAATCTAATGACAAAATTTGTATTAAATGATAAAAAATATTCCAATTATACTTTAAAACAAATTTTAGAAAAAATATCCAACTATATAAATAAATTAGATGAAAAGGTATTTTTGAATTAGAATGCAGTATTTTTCACTATTCATTAAAATGATTATTTTATCATAAAAATACCAAAATTTCAACAAATGTAAATATTGAGGTCCCACTTCTAAATAAGAATATTATTTAATTAAATATAAAATTTAAAAGTGACAAAAAAATTTGGAAAATGGGTTCATCGTCAAGATGCAGTAAACTAAAAATTAATAAATAATAGAGTATTTTGTGCTTAATGTTGGATTAATTGGCATTATGTGACTCTAAAATCTATTGGATAATTGTTAAAACATTTCAAAAAAATTTAAAATCATAATATAGTTAATTCTATTTAGTTATTAAAATACAATGGCAAAGCATTAATTACCATTTAAAATAATAATAATAATATTTTATTATTTTTTGATATTACTCAAAATTTTATACAACATAAGATTTCTAAGAAACCTGTTTTTCCATGTCAGGTATGATATTGTACATAGTTCTCAATTAAACAAGAATTAATATTAAAATAAATAATATTAATAGATATGAAATTGTATGATTCTACAAATACACGAGATGTTATATCATTCCCCCAATTTGGAAATTATGTCCTCACAATTTTAAAATTGTGCTCGAAGAATTTATTGAATATACTACATCGAAAAAAGAGTCAATAAAACTATCACATTAAATGAAATAAAGGAAAGTATAACGGTCACCGAATATGACACATAGTAGTATTCCACATAGGAAAACATGGATATTGGAGAAAATCTAACCATACTATTCTGAGAGAGAGTGATAGAGTACATGATCCGAAGAATGTCAACAACCAGAAAACCATAAACATATTTTGGGTTAAACCGTATTTGATTTTGCAGAAGGAAAAGTAAATCCAAAACGTTTTTTAAGTTCCTTTTCATAAATATGAAGAATTTATTTATGATCCTGACTAAGAACATAAGTAATCGTACCCACTTGACATGTAATGTTTCATCATTTAATAAATATATGCCACAACCTCATCTTTTCTCCAAATGATTAGTATTCAAGATGAATTATTCACACATAGAGTTCTTGAATCAACTTCAAGATAATCACATAATCCAAAAAATATGAACTATATATTTTCCATATCATTAGACATTAACAAAAACAAAAATTATTAGTACAAGATCCAATAATCTCCAATATATAAGAGTCCTTTATAAAAATAAATACAACTCTTAATCTCCAAAATTCAACAAACAATGTTGACAGATCAACAAAACCATTAAATAAACAATTGACTTTAAAATTTTTTAGAATAATCTAAATAATGATTGAAACCCAATATTAAAATGGAATTTATCATATAGTCTTCCATGATAAACTATAACATTTATCTTCAAATAACATCGACTACTTTTAATGTCTCATAAATAAAAGCAATTAACCTAATCACATATTCTCCATTATAGGTTAATCATTTCAATAATTAACCCAAATATCAATATCTTCAAAATAAAAAAATTAATTTATCCAAAATAGTATTCAAATTTTATTGATCAAATTAAATCTCATAGTATTCTATTTTCCTTAAGAGTTTAGTGTTCCCAATAGAGTGTACGTCATCCAATATAACATTAATCACATAATCACTAAATCAATTTCATATACTAAGGACATCTATTTGATACAAATTATGTTCCCAAAATCAACTAATTCTTCTTCTATTAACTTTTTTAACTAAATAGATAAAGTTATACTAAATATGGGACTTCACGTAGGCTAGTGGTAGTTGAACAATTCCCATCACACTTCAGAATCTTTGTCGGATGCGATAGGGTTTTCACACTGTCTACGTTTTTCCCCTTTTCAAAAACTATATAATTTTATAACATTCCCAAAAAATGAGATAAAATAGTTAAAAAAATGATACCATATTTTATCCTCAATTGTTATCTTATACCTTGCATTTTGCATCCTAAAAATTAATATCCCATAGATTATTCAATGGTTAATGTCTCTAAATATACCTTTAGTCAACATAATATTTCAGATCATAAATCCTTAGACTGGTTTTCTAATACATTTAACTTATTATCTACTTTAAAATTATAAACCCATGTGGATATCCCTAACTCTTAAGAAAACATCCTAATCTCCAAAGTGTTCAAAACCATTCTATGATACCAACTATAAGGACCCAGACTTTCACATTACATAATCATGATTTATTTCAATAATTCACATTGAGGATCTTTTCAGGTATATACATTTATAGAATTATTCCATAACTATTACATAATAGACGTATACATTAAATGTGGAAAATTAAACTAACAGTCAAATTTTTATACAAAAGGAAACCCTTTAGAAAAAGATGATTTATTTTTATAGATAAAAATATTTTTAACTTCATACTTTCTCGTAATCATCCTTATATCCTATGGAAAAAATTTCAAAAACATGGGATGAGAATAAAAATCTCATTATAGAATATAAAATAATGATTTAAACTATTTATCCATGAATATTTTAAACCCATGAAATCATTTTCACAAAATCATTATTGTCACCCATAAAACAATAAATATTTATCTTTCAACATGTAGTCATAATTTTTATATAAAAACATAATATAAAGCATAAAAAATAAATGTAACTTGTGTCATCTATATCATATATACATTGTAGCTTTCACAGCTATATAGGGAGTAACCTTTATGGTTATGTTTGGAATACCCATCATAGTATATTCCCTAAATCTCTTAGGAAAAACCATAAAGTTTACCTCTATAACATTAACCAATGCAGTGGAGATCTATCACGGGGTCACCATCCCTTGGTTTATAATGGAACCACTCGTATACATAAGTAATGCCCATGAACCATAACATAATAATACCTTATGAAGACGCATAAATGGGAAAGATGAAAATTTCCGCATTGAAATAATAACACATCATATCAATATATTGATATTATAAATCCATTCTCAAAAAAATCAATAAATAAATACCTAAAATCAGTATGTATTTTTAATGTTATTTTTAAAAACATTATGGCTTGAAGAGGAATCCAAATAAAAAATAATGATCACAGTGATATAAAGGTTATTGTCATCATATACGTTACATTCCTTTTATCATTTAGTAAAATGATTCATAAAATATTTTCCATTGTAAACCCATTTAATGAAATTAAAATCCATAGGGGTTGACTATACACTGTATAAATTAAGGTTGTATCAAAATATGCCTCAATGAGTGAAGATTGAGATGGAGACCCTTACATTGAGTCTGACTTGCCTTGTTCATTATCTATCTTCATGAATAATATAAATAGGTTAATTTTTACTTTATTCAGAACCTTTTGAATTTTTATTATTCCTTTTATATCAATTATTACCATTTTATTAAAATTACATAATTATTTATGTTCATATCAGTTGTTTTGTTGATATTCATTACATGAGTCGAGAACGAACTTGTTTCCATATAAAATCTCCCAATTGTTAAAAGTATATAATATCCAGAATGTTATTAAATTTTTTAATATCATATATATCCATTTTATAAGTATTTATAATAGTCCATAACAATTGATTATAAGAAATGAAATTCACTGTTCATGGAGAAGGTAGGTCTTACGTAGGCATGAACGCTACATTCATTTCTTGATCATAATAAAGTAATGAAAACTAAATGATACATATGTATATTGTAATTATAGTATATTATATATGTTATATATGGTACATAATTTCATTAAAACCATCCATTATAAGTTCTATATATGTCATGAATGAGTAATATCATTTAGAGGGGGTGGTAGTCCGCACTTCCTCAAATGAAATTATCATATTTACACATTATGGAAAGAATAATGGAAGGTTTTATATAAAAATTAAAGAAACATATAGTCAATTAAAATGTAATATATATCATATTTATTCATTCCATTGATCTATATAATCGTGGTTTAATGAATATCATGTATAATGAATCACATTGCATCGTGGAGATGGTGGGTCGTACGTATGCACGAGCAATGATATCATTCACTTAATGGTTAAATTGTAAAGAATAAGATATTATATTAATTATAAAAAAAAATTATAATGTTATATTAATTATTTATATCCATTATTCCCATCATTATACCCATCCAAATTATGTATTTTTGAATAAAAAACTATACCACAGTGTGGAGATGGTAAGTCATACGTAAGCACACGTGATGATATTTTTATTCATAGGATGGATATATTGTTGTATAAGGTTTTATAAAAATAATAATTACCTCTCAAAATTTAATATATATTTTAGTTATTACTTTAATATGGAAAACACATAATTATAGGAAGTATAAGAAGAAATGAATTTTGAAAAATGTGATAAAACAAATACCTCCTTTTCGAATATCTACTTTTGATATTAACAAAATGACTGTAGAGGATGGATTTATACCCTATGTGTGGCCTATAGAAAGAAGTTATAGATTTTGGAAGATTATTTTATCTGATTTTGGATAATCCAAGGTTCTTTAGAGGAGTGAGTATGTGTGTAGAGTTGGTGGCCATTTATAAGAGGGAGGAGGAGTACTTTAAGAATGTCATGAAATATTATTTTTTAAAAAGTTTGTTTTCTAGTTATAATAGTTATAAAATGATATATTTTGAGGATAAAATTATTATGGGTCTATATCTTCCCAGAAAATAGGTTTTAGACAAATTCATGTTACAAAATTAACTATGTTTTTTCCTTTAACACTTAGTTAAAATTGTTGACTCTTACCATGTTTTCTTGTGTTTTCACAATATATTATTACTATAGTTACTATAAAATGAATAGAGAACCACAAGTGATTCACTAATTAAATAATTAAAATTATATACTTGCTTTGGCCAAAGAATATATTTTCATGAAAATTATATCATTTAATAAAATATTATTTGTTTTAGCAATTCATTTTTGTCATTTTTTACAACATTTTGAAATTGTTTTTTATTAATCTCATAAAGACTTGATTCATTCAAAATAGAGGATTTAACTAATCCCTAAAAGGTAAATTTCATCGATAATATTCGTTGATGGTATCAAAATATGAATATTATATATTTTTTAATATTTATAATATAATTTGTTTGAATCGTTCATTAATAAGGTAATCACTCCATCATTATTGTGACACAAATAAAATTATTCATTTATTGTCTGAAAATTATAAATAAAATACAATGATGTATGAAATCATTTTTTCTTTATAATTACTATTTACAGTCATACATATCTATTATATAATACTATATTAATTATTTTAGTAAAATATAAATGTTTTTGTTATATTTCATGTTTCTTTACATTAAATATTATAAATTGTCATTTTCAGACCCCCAATGGCTCCCAAATTCCAAATGTTCCTTATAAGAATTTTCAGGGTCTGAAATAGCTCAAAAAATAGAATAAGGACATGTTTTAGGGTAGTTTTATATTATCAAAAAATTAATTGTTACCCTTATTTACTTGATTTACCCTTTAACCATGGTAAATAAAAATAATTACTAATGTTACTATTATTAATGTCCAAAAAATAAAAGGTACCTATTTAAAAAAATTAGAAATTATGATTCCAAATATATAATCCATTTTTTCAAATTAGAAACATAAAAATTGTAATAATTATTTTAAAATTAATTTTCGTTGTTAAAACCCGAAAGCGTGTTTTTTAGAAATAAAAACTATCAAAATATTGAATAATGTTTATGTCCAATTTCAATGTGAAATTACATCCAATGGAGAAAATTGGATTAAATGAAAAAAATTATCTATTTACCATTTAAAAACTATTTATAATATATTGTAACTATATATATAAATAAGATGAAAATGTAGTTTTGAATTAAAATGAATTATTTTTTATCATTCATTAAAATATAAATTGTATCTAAAAAATACCAAAATTGTAACCAATGAAAATGTTCATGATCCTATTCTAAATAAGAATTTAATTTTATCAAATAATATATAGAAAAGTGACAAAACTATTTTTAACAATGGTTCACCTTCAAAAGGTGGTAAAATGATCTTCTAAAAATATTAGAGTATTTTATGTTTAAAATTGGATTCGTTCTCATTTAGAGATACTAAAATTAATTTTTATACATGTAAAAACGTTTAAAAAATATGTAATTTCAGTATAAAAATTCTTTTATTAATTCCCTCCAATAAAATGGATAGGCATTAACAACCATTTAAAATATTAATATTATTTTTTTATTATTTTTTGGTATAACTCAACGTTTTGTGTAGTGTAATATGTCAGAGAAACTCATTGTTATGTGTTGGGTATGATATATTACATAGAGTCCTATTTAAAATAAAAATAATATTATATTCACTATTATTAATAGATTTCAAAATAAATTATTCTAAAAACAGCAAGGATATATCAATTTTTGTGACCAATGATTTTGGAAACTATTGTTTTAAATTCAATTCATAATAATAAATTCACATAATGTTGGAAACAAGTATAAAAAGTAATGAAAAATAGAGGAAATTTAATATTGATGAATTATAAATACCTTAGTGTCTGTAATGTAGAATGATTTAATTGTCCTTTTCAATATTGGACCTACAGTACAACTCTTATAAAACATAACATCAGTGAACATGTTCATCACCATAGGCAAAAATAATATAACTATAAAAATATATTTCTAGATTAATAAATCCCATCCATAACCACTTGTACAACCCCCCCCCCCCCCACCCCCCCCCCCCACACACACATTTCTATGTTAATCCAATCCATATGTTTATTACCATGTTTCTACACTCCATATTCTATAGTCTACCATCCAAAAATATTAATACAATGGAAAAATGAATCTAATCTTACATGGTGATGTCTTCTTCTAGGATCTCGGATATTTAACCGGTTCAGTGGGTTATAAGGCTTCATAAGAGGCCCAACATATTGCATAGGATATTGAGTAGTAGTGAGGGAGTGTGGAGGTAAATTTGGTAGAAAATAACCTATTTATTAGGGTTAGAAAATATGAAAATAAAGTCTAAATATATCGATAAACATTTAATATAGATTTAATAAAAATCGTAACAAGACTAAATACATATGAAATAATGGTGATGAAAAATAGGACTCACTCATGTCATGGTATAAATCATATAATCATTACAATTGTTTTAAAAAGAAAAAAAATACAAAAACTACTAAGCTCCATGAGAACCCCAAGTTGTAACATGATCCCCTACTCCCATAGTCGAGGCCTAAGATAACATTCATGTTTCTATAGAATGTAGCTTTCATTTTTACAATTATACATCCCATAAATCATCCTAGGTAAACAATGATATCCAAAATTAGGTGTGAGTAAAATGCAATAGGCCACACCCAAATCGTGTCTAACATTAATAAATTTTATGAATATAAATTTTTTCACTATATAGCTATAAAAATATTATGTAGTAGTGTAGTATAATCCATGTCCATATTATTTCATTATGGGATTACTAAGAAACCCTATATGTTTCATTTTTAGAACAATTATTCTAAACATGTGACAATTTATTTGGTCCAATGAACTGAGGCATGTATCCCTGGATTTTAAGAAAAATGACTATATTGAATCCATTTAATTGGTTATAGTATTTCAACAAAACACACCCATTTACAATATATAAGACACCACTAAAATTCACAACCTTTTGTATTAAAATCCAACTAGAGGTTACCATTACATATATTATATATCATTTTTTTAGATGAATCCATGTGGTGAACCAAATTAATTAAACTATTAAATGTCTCTCAAGGATCAAATAAAATATATCCAATAATTTTTTGGAACGTCTCATATGTAATATAAGGGACTTACCGAAGAAGTTCCATGTCTGAAGACATAAATATTATCCTGGGAGATTATCCCAAGTTCTTTAGTATTTTTATATTTTTGTTTTAAATATGATGATTATCAATGTAATTCCCAAGAGTATGTATCTATCTATATCTAAGTAATAATTAACATGTGAATTCACATCAACAAATTTTGTGGAATCCTAAGAGTGTGTTCAATAATTTACAAAATGGCAATCCAATGAATCCAAAAGGAATTCAACATTTTTTAAGGTGTGACCGTGTTCAATAAATATATTCCAAGTAATATATGTTAATAAATCAGGAGTGTGGAGTAAAATATTAATGTTATTGATTTTACTACAATTATGTCCCAATACTATAGGGACCAACATATCTCACAATTTAATTAGACCTTTCTTCATATAATCATAAAAAAATTGGTGTTTATTCATAAGAATTTTCCGTGATACCCTAATCAACATAATTGTGTTTAATTATCCCAATTCATGTAACACCCCAAGATTTCATAGTGTGTTATTTCTTCAAAATAATTCAATAACTTGCACTACACGCAACACCGAGTTCAATCACACCATGACTTACCAAAAAAATCCATTCAAAAGAGGTTATGAATAGTATTAACTAAATTTTGAACTTTATATAATCCTTATAATTTTAGAATCCATATTATGAGTTTCTTAGACATAATGCAAGAACAGATTCATTTTTAGTATTGCACTTTTATCAACATTTAATAGTGAAACCTTTTTAAATACAATATTTTAAACTTTTTTACTAAATGGGGGACATCAAAAAATTTAAAATGATACATCCCAAGCTTCCACGGTACGCTTTCCTTTGAAAAATATAGTAGCGTGTGTTGTACGCAACTTCAAGTTCTAACACACCACAACCAATCAAACTAGCCGTTATGAATAGTAATACACACCTTTTAAAATTTTAGAAATTTTATCTCTCTAGATGGACTTCATTTTTGGATTAGTAGTATCGAATTTTGCCTATGGTAAAATTTTGGTACTTTCGGATAACTTTCATATTTTGATGAATAGTAAAAATTACTAAATTTTAATTAAAAACAACTTTTTTAATCAAAATAATTAATAGTGATAAATTATGAATTTGAGTGGTTTTAAAGTATATTTAGAATATATTTTTACCATTTAATATAATGTTGGTCATTGGACATAATTTTACAATTAAACCGAACATAAACAAGTGTCAATCTTTTGATAGTTATTATCTCTTAAAAACACGCTTTTTGTTTTGACAGCGGGAATTAATTTTAAATTATTTTCTGCCACTTCTGTGTTTTGAATTTAGAAAAATGGATTCCATATTTGGAATCAGGATTTTCAAATTGTGAAAATAGGTAACTTTTATTTTTAGACATTTTGAATAATTACTGCGGTAAATATTTTATTTACCATGGTTAAGGGTAAATCCGGTAAATAAGGGTTACAAAATAATATTATAATAATACTAAATTACCCTAAAACGTGTCCTAGCCTTATTTTTTGATACATTGTAGACCATAGCCATCTTTGGGTCGATTTTGGGACCCCATGGTGCCACTTGTAGGTGAAAGGGACACTTTATTTTAATTAAGTTAAAATGAATACAAAAATGACACAAGCATATATCTTTTAGAAAAACAATTTTTACATAGGGTTATATATGTTGGATTTTAGATTATAAATATTCATTAGAAATATAAAAAGATTTCCTACATAATTCAATTTTATTTATAATTTTTAGACATTAAATAATTTAATTTATATATGACACAATAATGATGAATTAATTACTATAATAGTGAAAAATTAAAATAATTGATATTATAAATACCCAAATAAATTTAATATGAAACTTTTAATGAATTAAACTAATTTTATAGGATAATATGATATATTAGGATTGATTTAATTGACTTTTTTAGAAATAATCAATCTGTTATGAGTTTCACAAAAATCAACTATTGAATAGTGTCAAAATTGACATAAAAGAGTTCTTAAAACAAATATTATATTATTAATTGATATTAAATTCTTAAAAATCTAAGGGTCGGCAAAGAGACTTATATCATGATAGGTTGATCATTAATGGACCACTTGGGGGTCTCTTGGATGTATATAGTAAGTTTATTAACCAAATTATATAAAAATACAAAGAGACATTGTAAAAGTGAAACTAATTAACTTAGAGTTAATACTTAAGGTTAAGGTTAATATAAGTACCCAAACCTTTCTAAATTCTATTTTTTCAGTTTTTTTCGACCCATCCCCACCTTAACATTTAAATAATCAACTTTGGAGCCATTAGAAACCGAATATGAATTTATTATAAACTAATATTTCTAGCTTTTCCAAAGGTGCCCCTCACCCCTCTTATAAAAGGGCACTCCTCCTTCTCATTTCGTCACACCTTCAAAACCTTTTGGTTATAAAAAACTATGCCCAAATACTCTCCCAACTTCCCTAACTACAACCTAGAGGCCTTATTTTGATCATAAATCCAACCCAAGGATCCCTTTTGATCAAATAAAAAGGAAAAACCCGAAGAAGAGGAGGTTAACCTACCCCAACCAAGGAAAAGTACAAGGTAAGGGTTTTCATATCACTCCTTATTCCCGTGAGATTCATGCCATATTGCCACCATCACCTTTTTTGTGGTGTATGTACTTCCCATAATTATATTATTTGTGTAATACACTCTAATTTATGTGTATTAACATATTCATTGTATGATATCTCTTTTATGGGTTGTATGTTTCATAAGTTACCAAATTGGTAAGGGTTATTTCACAATCTCTTCATTATCCGAGGTTGTTTATACATAATAATCTACTGGGATCTCTTTATCATCCACATCCATGTTTCTTAATAATGTATTTCAAAGACCTTTTTACTATTTATATGAATATGCGTTAAAGTCATTTATACTCTTATGTGCTTCGAAAGGAATCTTTCCGTCATTTTCAAAACAAGGCACTTTTAGCCTTTTCGACAAATTTAAGGTAAGAATGTTTTTTTAACTTATACGGCGGGTGCGGCTAATTACCGCCATTATAAAATTGTCAAAGCTTCCCTTACAAGCTTATAAGAATAATTTCAAATTGACTGTATTATTTTATAATTATGTTACTTTTAAAATGATTTAAAAAAAGAGATATTTCTCTAAAATAGTTTTGATTTCTTCTATGTCAACATCCTTTGATGGCTTTTAAGCTTATTTGAAGTTGATTAATTATGATACAAAACATCTATATTTTATTTAAGTTTTTGTGATATTTATGACTGTGGATAAGCTATTCTTATGTCACTCATGTTTTTTTAAGGTACTGACATTTCAGATGATATTTTTAATCCGAATGTTTATGTTATATTTCAACCTTGCATTCAGATGAATGTGTTAGACATGTATGTTCCGGGTTGCGTACCGGTAAAAGTAAGCCCTCCAGTTTGGTCTCTGGTTATTAGAAAGACTCCAGGGTTGGTGTCCGGTTATTAGAGGCACTCCGGGTTGGTGTCCGGTTATTAGAGGCACTCCGGGTTGGGTTCCGGTTACAGTTTTCCACTAGGTCTTGGGACGAGGCCTTGACAAAGAAATTAATGTTCAGCATCATGCATTCCGACATTATGAAAGTGGTTATTGATATTTCATGTGATTATTCGATTAGTAGAATATCCATGTGAATAAGTAAATGGCATTATTTCAATTTACTTTTCCCATACTATGTTGAAGTTCATGTTTAAAAGGCTTTTGTTTTAGTAATGAATTACCTTAATTGTTTATGCTTATTTTTTAATGTTCCGCTATATTGTTATCCTTAATGGGCATTTGAGCTCACCCCTTTTCTATGTTTTATTTTTCCCAGGATGTGAAGAAGTAAGTTATGAATTACCTACAGGGATATTATGAGGGGATAACAGTGTGGACTATGGAGACATTATGTTGTCGTAGTAGTTTTTCACTTTATGATGTAATGTAAAACTTATGAATATATCTCATGTTTCCAAGGCTACTAAACCAATCGGTCTTTCGAGATTTGATCTTTCTTGTGATCATTCCAATGTTATGTAATAATGCACCGACTCTGGGTAACTAGGGTCGGGGTGTTACAGTTGGTATCAGAGGATGTTTAGTACAATCCTTGGAAGCTAGATTTAGATAAACTCTGATTAGAGCACATAGATTTAAGATGAATTTTGAGGATTAGTATAGAAGAACTTAGTATAATTTTGGTATTGTAGAGTTTTTGTGAGTTTTCCGAGCATTACATCCCTGTCTGGATACGAGCAGGTAGAGGCAGCTCTGGCATAGATGTACCTAGGGGTAAAACCTGAAAACACCGTTTTGAGCTAGACTCGAACAGGAACTTGTGCACGACAATGGTCCTTGCTGCACTCTTGGTTACGACACTCCCGGGGGATATGCTTAGGATTACTATCATTTTCATTACAAATCATTATGAAGGGTTTATGAGTATATACTTCCTCAAAGGAGACATTTTTATGATTATTGATTATATCCATAAACTATTTAATTTATGTTATGTGTTTTACAAGTTTGGGATTAGGTGTTGTTATTCATAAACTAATCTAATGTATTCCATTGTTTAGAAATGGTGCCTAGTAGAAGGAATGAGAACTCTAGCAATGCACATGATACAAAGAGAAAGAAGGATCATATATTTTATCGTCTTAAGCCAGAATTTACAAGAGAAATAGTCTCGCATGTATTATCATCATATGAAGAAATAATATCATGTGTTGATAAGATAAGTAAAGAGTTTACTGAGTCCTATGGATTTGAATGGAAGCAAGAGAAGAAAAGGATGAAAGATAGAAAGATGGATAAAGGGAATAGGGAAAAGAAGAATTTTCCCATATGTGATAACTGTGGATTGAAACACCCTGAAACATTCCTGAAAGGAATGGGAGTTTGTTATAAGTGTGGAGGAAAAGGGAACAAAGTGTGTGACTACAAGGGTAAGAAAATGGTTTCAAATGTACAATGCTTCATTTGCAAGAAGTTTGGACACTACGCGAACCTATGCCCCAGTCATCAGACTATACTGCAAATGATGCTATTGGATAATAATCAAGTTATGATACTACCACAGATGAAGAGGAATGATTAGAGTTCTTATGTTGATTATGTCCATTGAGTGTTATATCAACAATGTACTTGTTATAATAATTATGGAGTATATAAGGATTGTACTGCAGTACTATTTCATTAAGGACTTGAGATTGTGTGGAACAAAGAAAAGTGACTCAATAGCAGGGTAAATTTTTGGAAAATATATGGTTGAGAGAATGATAAACCATAATATAGTTCTGATACCGAGGTAGTGATTTTTGAATAATACATGATTGTTTTGGATAAATTATATTGGATATTCTTGACTACCTTGGAACTGATTAATGATTTTTATATTCCATCATTGTTGGGGTTTAAAACATTTTTGGATTGATGAAGTATATCCAGCATTCTATATGGAATAAGGGAGCATGAATGTAATCAATAAGGAATATGGTAATTCAGGATGTTTCAGTGTACTAAAAGAATACATGATGAAGGTATTCATATGCTATTATGGGGTAAAAAGGATCTACATTATGTTTACCTTCCTTATAAATGTTGGACTGTGATTTTGGACAGAAGTATTTTGGATAGTTCTAGTTTGGATTATTTTGGATTGCCATAAAAGGACAACCCGAAGGGAGACAAGGGTGTATCACCTACCACTAGCCCACGAGATGTCCTGGATTAAATAATGTAGTTTTTTTAAAAGATCTGGTAGATGAATTATAAATTCATTTATTTTGGAACCCTGTACGAATAGTATAAATAGAAATTTTTTTACGTTCTATTATCTTTTAGAGTGAAAGATGAGTTTATGGTAGAAATTTATTAATGGATAAAACTCTAATTATAATGTAAGTATATCTCCTTATGATCTTATCCAATCTCATAAATAAATTCCTCAACATTAATAAAGGAAACTTAGAACAAGAATGTTGTCCTAGATGGTACCTTAAATCATCACTAATTTGTGGCTTTGGGATTGTTGGCCTCTTAATAGCCATGTTCTCTACCACTCTCCATCAGATAATTGATGGTTAGATTTCTCTTCCATATCCATATTTTCCTACATGGAACCCTAGTATGTGTTATTTTCGGTAATCTTCATACTTTCCACTCATTATTTTAAATAGAGGCCTCATTAATTCATTTTTCGATGTGGGATTTCAACTAAGATATTTTTAAACGTCAAAAATGTGTTATCCCAATACCCTATGTTTTGTTGAACCGATGGTATTTCAAATCATTATAGATTGATGAGTTTAAGGACCTCAATTTTATACTTGTTTGTGATTGATGACCTCAATCACTAGCTATAAATATTTACGTTTTTCCTCCAATTATATGTCTCTAATTTCCACCAATGTTCTCCTAATCAAGATCATAATTTGGTGGTGACCCTTTCATTTCTCTTTTCCTCATATTAAGAATAAATTTTAGTAACCCAATTTCCGATGTGGGTTTTCCCACAAATATATTTTCTATTTTCGACCTTTTATTTTCTAAGAACAATTTCAAATTGTGAGGATGAAATTTATTGAAGGAGGGGAAAATGTAACACCCCAAGATTTCATAGTGTGTTATTTCTTCAAAATAATTCAATAACTTGCACTACACGCAACACCGAGTTCAATCACACCATGACATACCAAAAAAAGCCATTTAAAAGAGGTTATGATTAGTATTAACTAAATTTTGA